>WOAB01000719.1:0-2400000 GCA_027886185.1 Rheum nobile | reverse complement strand
AGTGACAATAAATATCCTTAACATAAAATATTAATTAGGTGATACAAAAAAACGGATTTATGTCAATTTTTTTGATTTTTGGGAGCTATAAACTTATTTCATGCAATTACACTATATTAATTATTCTTAATTGAAATTTAAAAAAAAAAAAGATAAAATCATATCATGCATATAGTACTTTATAGTTTTAAAAGAGACGGTATGTCTATAAATTCAATTAATAATTGGTTATATAATAACTTCTAATCACTAATATTGATTTGGCCCATTAAAATTTTTATTTAATCTTTTTTAATTTCTCAAAAAGATATGAAGGTCTTTTAGTGATGGTATTTGGGTTGTTTTTCATGCTTAATAGAAATATAAATTAAACTATGTTGAAAATTTAATGTGAAAATATAAGAGTTATACAACCACATGAAAATGAGGGCTTTTGAATTAATTAATATGTAGTAATTGTATATAATTGTGAACCAAAAACTTTTTATATCATATAGAAGATTATAGATTATTAATATAATTGTTAATATATGAAATTGTCACTTTAGTACTTTTTGGATTTTAGAAATTGTTTAAATTATGGGCTAAATAAATAAGGCATAAAATGAAAGAAAAAACTAATTCATCTTTAAAAGTTAACATTCAATGACCTAGAATGCTAACTTTTAAATATACTAGTAATTGAAGCACGTGCTCCGCACGGGCCGTTTGTATAGTTTTTGGAAATAAAGATGAACAACTCTCTTTCCCGAAAGGATGTGTTTCAGCTTTCAAGGTGTGAAGCTGTTCTTTTTATCTTGCAAAGCTTGTCACTTTCTTTTGAATTTGATTTTTTTCCAACGGGAAACTATTTTAACAAACTAAGATTTTAATTTTTGTATATGTGCACTACCAAAAACGTAATTGAAAAGGATTCGTGGTCCTCTCTTTTTTTCCTTCCCAAATTTGTATATATGCAGTATCAAAATGTAATTGAAAAGGTAGAGTAGAATAATTTTACCAATCCTATCTACATCAACCTAGTATTACAACAAGCTTAAGCTCTTTAGAATATTGTACTTCAAACCAATGTTATCAATTTTCTTCAGCATTTACCTTGAATTGGTATTGAGCAGCAAAAACAAAGAACAATCTCCACACTCCTGAACTGCACTGAACCTCAGATTTTCGCATTACCAAATCTTACATCAAAGGGCTCAGATACCAAGGCTTGCAACCTTCTTTTTACAAAGCAAAGAAAAGCCTCCTACAAAAGAAGACACACAACACAACACAACACACTACACACTGCACACAACTGAACGAACCTCTCTTCTAGGCTCAAGTTACACATACTACTACTGCTACTGGGGATTCGCTATGGTACACCAGCAAGTATCCGAACCATATACACGTTGGACTCCACGTGTAGCCAGATGAGTACTACTCGGGGAAAGTGGCTCTCTTCAGTCTTCACATATACAAGCATTTCATATATCAGATAGCTTAAGGAGAAGAAGGGCCTCTGACTCCTGCTTCACGCGCCGAGCGTGCATCTTAAACCCATTCAAAATATCTTCTGTCACGGAACCGTAAATCCAACCAATCTGGATAAAACAAGAAACAATATGAGTTCGGACCAACCAAAGGAGTGCAATGAAGGAAAAATTACAGCTGCTAGCGTGGAATATAGATAGTAAGCTCACCTCTTTTCCCCATTCACTCTTGTCCGCGTACCTACAGCTAATAACATGAATGGCTTCTTTTAGCAATGTTGCGGGATTAGTAGATTGTGGAATACCACCCTGCTCCATGAAAGTGGCTGTAATGAACACAGGGGACTGGCCAAATCTCTTTTCCAATCTTTTTTGAGACATAAGAAGTGACTTCTCCTCCTCATATCCTATATAATAATAGAGCAGGGTAAGCATACAACAAACTTGAAAAATAGATATCAAATGTGACAACCAAATATTGCTAAGGACCTTACCTTCAAAACCCTCCTCAATGTCCTCCATATTGAAAATAGGTATAGTGGATTCAGATCTCTTTGCTGCCCTCTTCTTGTCTCCATACTTCTTATCCCCACCCTTTTTCTTTCTTGAACCAAAGCAAGTTTTAACAATGAAATTCGGCTCCAGATCTTCCTCCGTCAGTAATGGATCATACCCGTACAGAGCTTGCCTATTGAAGCAACATTCGGTTCCCACATAAACTGGGCCCTGGATACCATCAAGCCCTTTCAAGTTGATCTGCAAACAAACCACAATTTTAATCACAAGGAATAAAAAAGTATCAACGAACAGGCGCGGTTGAAAAAAGTTTGTGAGATACGGGAATTTGTGCAAGGTTGAAAAAAAAACTTTTTTGGTTTATAAACACTCTGTCAAACGAAGCCTTTGTGATATGCAAGATCCATATGATCCAGAGTTCTGGATCATTTTTGTGACTGTAAACGTTGAGTAGTTTGAAAAAGATCCATATGCAAGATTGAGGGATGTGATTACACATCTTAGTATATGAAATCCTATTTTACAGTGCTTAATAAACCAGGTAGTATTGTCCCTCCGAATAAAATAAATATATTTTGAATTATATCAGTTATAAGAAAAAGCAAGCATAATCTTTCTTACAACAACTTTTGTGATGGTTAAGATTTAGAAATATCATAATCCATTAGAATTTGTGTGCTCGATCGAGCCTAGTAGAGTAGTAGTGCAATGTTTATATGGACACAACAATTGCAATAACTTAATTGCAAATTTGCAACCAAAAACCAAAACAAATTATTTTTCTAGAAAATATAATGGGTGCAAAGGAAAGAACATATACTATCTAGTGGATCTGGTATTCAAATTCATTAACCCTGCTTAGTTTTTATTTTTTTAACAAAGAACAATCAGTCATGAAACAATAATTCAATATTCAATCCTCTACAAGGTAAATGGGAAAACCCTAAGTTGGATTCAACTTTCAAAGAACCCTAATATTCAACTTTCAAAAGACAGGAAACTAAGGGAAGTAAAAGCCTCTAAAGTTGGATTCAACAATGGCCATAGTTAAGCAGGAAAACCAAAAGCTAAAAAAAACACCAAACTTGAAAAGGTTGGAATCTGTAAAGGACCCAGAACAATCTGAACACCAATCAATAGCCAGGAAATCACACAATTCCAACCACAAATTTGAAGACTCCGATCTGGAAACAGCTAAAGATCTCAAGTGTTCTCGTATCAACTACTAACCAGATGCAACATTCCTCTAACAGCTTGAAAATCTAAGAGGAGTGAAAGATCAAAAAGCAAACTTTACCAGCTAAACACCAAAACCAGGCCCTTCAATTTATTCTTCAAATCCAAAAACGATCTTAAGAACTCCACTAAAATCCACAACGGAGATCGAGTGGATAGGAGAAACACTGAGAAATCTGAAGAATAGAAGACAACAATGACCGATCCATAACTGGATTTATCCTTCTTATTGAACCATTCATAAGATATCCAGATCTTTACAGAACAAATTTCATATCAAGGTACTACTACAATCTAAGCATAGGCTTTATCATCATAACAAATCCAAAATCCATCCAAAGCCAAAAGAATCAAAGAAATAAATTAAAAAAATTACAGATCTTACATTTCCAGTTTTCGCCCCCATTCTTCATCCTCGAACCCTAGCTCCCAGCTCAAACCGCGGTTTATATAGAGCTTAACTCCTGCACCGGGTGATGGCGCTGCAGACGCGTCTGTAAGGGTTAGCCGACGAGTCGGGGCGGCAGTTGTAGTACGACACGGAGTCTAGCATTTGTTCAGGCAGCATACACAAAGTACTAATCCAGTTAGAAGATTACAAGTTCAACACAGATAAAAATAATAATCAGCAAATTAGTTCTTGAAACCCTTCCCTTTCATGGATGCATCAGAACGGACAATTTCTAAAGCCTTGCTTTGGGAGTCCTTGGAAGCAGACATGGTGAAGGAGATGAGAGGTAATGAAAGTGAATGTCGTTGTAGGTGCCACCAACACTATTTAAAGGCCATATTTCTGAAGCCTCTAATTTTCAGCTTCTTCAACGTCCCAAGCCTTTTCAACGTCTATCATAAGTGCAGGCAAGGGCAGCCTCATAGCTGCTATAATTCTCATTAATGCAGATTTTTGAAAGCCTCTTCAAAGGTTCTTCAACGTCTATCATAAATGCATAGATTGTCAACGTCTTTGATGGAGGCCATGTAGGGTTTTATGCTTAAAATATTATAGCAGCCAATCTACAAAGCCCATTGGGCCCAAAATTCTTTACGTTTTTATGGAGGAAGTGTGGCCCATTGGCCCTTTACTAACTTTCAATTAGTAAAATTAGCCCCTAGTAGTTTTTATGCATTTTTCTAGCCCCAGCATATCCTTCCTGTCGGCCCCCGACAACATCCCCCGCATCCGCTCCGCCCTCGCCCCCTCCCCCGCCATCTCCATCGTCCCGCTTGCCTTCCCCCACGTCGACGGCCTTCCCGCCGGTCTCGAGAGCACCTCTGACATCACCCCCGCCATCGCCGAGCTTCTCAAGGTCGCCCTCAACAGAATGCAGCCCCAGATCCGCTCCCTCCTCTCCGACCTCCGCCCCGACGTCGTCTTCTTCGACTTCGCCCAGAGTTGGCTCCCTCCCATGGCCGCCGAGCTCGGCATCAAGACCGTCATGTTATCCGGACTGGAGGAGAGCGTCGGACTGGAGAATACTCAAATCAGTGAGAAGACCCTCAATTTCGAGAAATTGGAAACATATTCGACCTCATCGAGTGAAGACTTAAAGAGTGGGTAGAAATGGGTTGATTAATTGAGGGATCCGATAATGGGTAACAGGTGGATCCGTCAATACTACCTGAAGATGTATACAGAACGCTCGGAGATTGTTCTAAATGGGGATCAATTGCTTGAAATGATGTGAGGAATTACATGTTAATTAGCTGCACAGGGAGGAAGTGAAATCAGTTCTGAATGTGATTAGTTCTCTTCTCTTATTATGTCATGGACGATATTAGAAGCTTGAATTCTTGTGCTGACTTGAAATTTCTGGAATAACATCTTAAGAAGTTATCTGAATACTGAGCTATGACGGTGTTAGCTCTGTTTGAAGTGTTAAAGTTAACCTAGCTAGTGGCTTCATAATTTTTGATCATATAGGGCTTTCAAGAATAAAAACAGAAGAGAAACTTCAAGAATCATTTGAGCCTTACGGGCAGCTGCTTGAAGGTATATTTATCTAATTCACATTATCCTGCATTGACCATTCGAGGTCGTTTTGTGTTGAAGTTTTCTGCTTGTTTGTGGCATTCTGCAGCCAAAGTTATCAAGGATCGAGCGACGGGAAGGTCAAAGGGATTTGGGTTTATCACATATTCAACGATTGAAGAAGCTGAGAAGGCCCGAGAAGAGATGAATGTCAAGTACTTGGATGGGTGGGTTATATTTGTGGATCCTGCCAAGCCAAAGGAACCTAGAGCGTCTCCTCGGCCTGAGCCACAGCCTTCAGAAACTGGCTTCAGAGTAAACAAAACGGTTGGATGGTGTGGTAATTGATCCGGGCAAAGTGGAAAAGGAAGGATTTGGGTTTTGGCACTTGTTTAGGGAAGTAGAGACCCCAGCTTTGTGGTAATCATTTGGTTAATCTTTGCACTTTGTGGCATTCTATCTGGACTCTTGAGCTAGTCACTTTATAAGATTTTTTTCTTGTAAAGAGTACTTGATTTTCTTGAGCACACTACTGAATGCTCAGATTTTCTCCCATAGAAGGTGTTTCTTGCATAGAACCTGGACTTTTTCTTGGTGGGGGAAGGTAGGGAAGTAGAGACCCCAGCTTGCAAAGTGTTTTATCTAGGCATTAGTATTTATTTAGATTAGGTGTATGCTGCTGCCAGTGACAAGCAAATGGATTAGACACAGATCATGCTTTGTTGCAGTGACATACTTCTTTCAACCTTGCTATGACTTTTTCACCTCTAAAGTGTCATTCTGACAAAGTGTCATTAGAATTACTTTTCACATCTAAAGTGTCATTAGGACAGAATGTCATTAGATTTTTTTTTCACCTCTAAAGTGTCATTAAAATTATTTTTCACCTCTAAAGTGTCATTCTGACAAAGTGTCATTAGAATTACTTTTCACATCTAAAGTGTCATTAGGACAGAATGTCATTAGATTTTTTTTTTCACCTCTAAAGTGTCATTAGAATTATTTTTCACATCTAAAGTGTCATTAGGATTATTTTTCACCTCTAAAGTGTCATTCTAACAAAGTGTCATTAGGATTACTTTTCACATCTAAAGTGTCATTAGAACAGAGTGTCATTAGGATTATTTTTCACCTTTAAAGTGTTCAAGTGACACTCTAAAGTGTCATTAGAACAGAGTGTCATTATGATTATTTTTCACCTCTTAAGTGTCATTAGGACAGAGTGTCATTAGGATTACTTTTCACCTCTAAAGAGTTCTAGTGACACTCTAAAGTGTTCTAGTGACACTCTAAAGTGTCATTAGAACAGAGTGTCATTAGGATTATTTGTCACCTCTAAAGTGTCATTAGGACAGAGTGTCATTAGGATTACTTTTATCTTGACTCGACACTTTTTTACATGTGTAATGACACTTTTTATATGGGTTTATGGATGTAATGACACTATTGTAAAAGTGTCATTGTAATGATAAAAAGTGTTATTGTGATGACAAAAAAATACAATTTCCTTCATTCTATTGAGTGAACACTTTTTTATAGTGCAATGATATTTTTTATGTGGATTTATGGGTATAATGACATTTTTTATGAGTGTCATTCTAATACAAAGTGTCATTACGAAAGTACGATCAAATTTAATGACAATACGACCAAATTTGATGATAATATAAAAATATAATGACATCATAGTGGCAGCTACAGTTAGAGTTGCAACTGGTTGGTCTGTGGGACCTATATTACCCATTGTTAGTCATTGGTTGGCTAGATCTTCCATCATAAAATTCTTACTGCAAGTTAGTGTAGTTACGATGGCTACAGAAAAATTATCAATCAAATATCAGTATTAATTGACCAAGTTTTCAAGTAATATACGGAATGCTTGATGAAATTGAGCAGCAACTAAGAATTGCTGGTTATGTCTCTGATGTGCTGTCAGAATTGCACAATAGGGATACAGTCATACAGAGAAGAAGGGAGATTTGCCCACTAAATATCACAGCGAGAAGTTGGCTATTGCATTCGCCGTTCTTGCAACTCCGCCAGGTACTACTATCAGAGTGGCAAAGAACCATCAAATCTGCATGGATTGCCACAACTTTGCAAAGGCTCTTTCAAGCTTGGTGTCCTAAGAGGGAATCAAGAACTGGAAGACTGACTCGATTCCATTAGCAGCTCTGTTGTAGGCATATATCAAATACGGTACCTAACCTGCATATACACGTACTTCACAGTCACATTCCTTCATCAATTGAAAACAGATACAAAATCCCCAATCTTGATCAGTCTTTATTTGCAACATCAATACGTAGATCATCTAATGCTAACTCGATTTCATTGGCACTCAATTCTGTTCCCAGATCAACAGCTGATGCGGCGGAGAGGGAGCGCACCTGCTGAAGGAAGCGAGAGTAGGAAAGAGATTCGCCGGTGCCGGAGTCGATGAAGGCGGGAACGGAGTCGAGGGAGGCGGGGGCGGCGGAGGAGTGGAGGGAGGAGAATACGGCGTCGGAGATGGAGAGAGGAGCGGATTCCGGTGGGAGAGGGATGGCGGGGCGGAGACTCTGGTAGATTCTGGTGGAGGAGCAGTAGCCGAATTTGGGATCAGGGATTTGGAATTAAGGAGAGGTATTAAAATAATAAAATAATAAAAAAGTTGGGATGATGGGTATATTTTTACTAAGAATTCATTAGTTTAAAAAAAGTTTTGTTAAAGAATCATTTATCTAACTCGTCATTTTTTATGTCTAGTTTAGACTTCAAAGTTAGTTTTTAAATAGATATTGATTTTTTTTAACTGAAAATATCCAAATTGGCAAAAGCTCCGTGTTGTTGTTCATGATTAATTGCATGGCTGGGTTGATTATAAAGAAGAAGTAATTTATAGCAGCCTAGCAGGTATGAAAGAAGTTAATAAGACCACTCTTACACTTCAAATTTAATATAGTGAAATCATTACATGGAGCCACACAAATATTTCGGCGAGCATAAACAGAAGAAATATAGTACTTATAAAGTTGAAGATTATGATTGCCAGTAGGTTTGTGTTCATGGTGATTTTCATATATAAGGTCATAGAGGATTTCATAGATAGATTTAAGAAAGAAAACATACAGAGAGAAAGAGGAATACAGAATATACAAGCAGTAGCATAGTAAAGAAATTGCAGAAACAAGAAAGATGAGGAAGAGAGAAGGGCTCTAACCTCTCACTAACAGATTCCCTGAGATTTTAATTAAATTTTGTTTGGATGAAAGAGAAAGGAAAGAAAAATTTAATGAAAATGGTTTTTGAAAATAAAAAGAATTTTAAAGAAAATAAGAAAAATAAATAAATAAATTTTAACCTTTTATTTTTGAAAAAAATTATTCTTATACAATTCCAACTAAATTTCCCAACTAAAAAAATTATTCTTATACACACTTCTCTTCTCATCCCTGGTTATTCTTTCAAATCTCTCTTCCAAATAAAGGGTAATTATTTCAATGACTGGGGGCAAAATGGTCATTTATCAAATTTCAACAGACTAATTGACGGAAACCAATGGTGGATGACGAAAGCTTGGATAGTTCAAAATAAATAGTGATATAACACATAGTATCTTATAAAGTTGTTTATATACCGGGTGGTTTAGGATAAAAATTAGGTTATAAAGTTGTTTATATACCGGGTGGTTTAGGATAAAAATTAGGGGTGTTTAAACGGTTCGAACTGGACCGGACAGTTTTTTTACGGTTCGGTCCGGACCGATAGACCGTAAACTTTTAGATCTTTGGATCGTGGACTGGACCGTAAAGACCGTTTATGTATTTACTCTTTTAAAAAATCGATTTTTAAACTTTTTATGGTTCGATTACGGTCCAAATCGGACCGGACCGTAAATGAAATGAATATTTTTCAACAAATTTCACCAAAATCCCATCTATTATAGCTTTCAAGCATAACAAAAAAAGTCTAAGTAGATAAAGTGAGACAAAAATGCAAAAATCATTCAACATAATACAAGAAAATAACAATAATCAATGTGCCTTAAGGTAAAAAATTACGGTCCTGGACCAGAACCGATCGTAACCCGTAATATGAAAAATTAAGGACCGTGGACCGGACCGTTGAAGTACCGGTTTTACGATCCGGTCAAGATATGCACACCCCAGATACTATTTTTATCACTGGTTGCATTAGGTAAAGCCCATACTATTTTCTTTGTCAGAAAGGAAAAGGGATACGGCCATACTGGTATTCACTAGAGAATCTTGAACAAGGCGATGACCCACTTAGCTCTCTTGTGAATCTATGGTCAAAAGTTGGAAACCACATTCGTCTCCAAATGAATCAACATAGATGTACATTCATGTCACTTGCAATGAAATAAAATTGGACAAATAATGCAACTACCTAATCCAACCAGAGTTCTAACTAAAAAACATTGATCAATCCCAAAAATTAACTCAAACCATCTCTTTATCAATCTCATTCTCTTCCTGGTTTCTACAGCAGTGGTGAAAAATACCCACTTCACAACAAGCAATCTATTCCCATGTAGGAGATCAAGCAGAAGACACATTTTAAATAAGTAGTTCTTCTTGGCCTTACTCAGGTTGAATTTGATAACCATTCCCTTCTTGGTTTACATTTTTATCTTCTTGGCCAAACCACTGTCTTGCATCATGTCCACGAATTCGCTGTAGTCTATTCTTCCATCCTACAATGAACCACAAGAAGTTTCATCCAAATTGATCAACAAAGGATGGGTAGAAGCATAGTGTAGAGGGTTACATTGTCCTGATCAACTTCTTTTATGATTTCGTCAAGGTGAACATCTCCTAAACCGAACTTCTCACAAGCATGTTGGAGCTCATCTCGGGTGATGTATCCACTCCCATCTTGGTCAAAATAAGAGAATGCGGTGAAGAGGTTGTCTTCCTTCTGGATTTTGTTCAAATGGAGCATGGCAGCTAAGAACTCGCCGTATTCAATGGTACCACTATTGTCAACATCCGCCTGACATACGCCAAACAGAGCAATTAGAATACCACGAAGTTTATAAAAGTATATTGTTTTCATGTGCTTATCTGTATGACCATACAGCTAATTTGCACAAATTCAACTTGTACCCAGTACTCGAATCTACTAATTCGAGTTCTGTGTCACTCAGAACCCAGAACTTGAGTAACATAATGGCCTGCTGACACCAAGTACCAACATTATTGATACTTACGGCTCGCATCAAATCAATTATTTCCGAGTCCTTCAGATCTGCACCAATTTCTTCCAAGCCAATTTTAAGCTCTTGAAGTGTGATTTGCCCACTATTATCAGTGTCTATCATCTTAAACATTTGCTTCAGTCCTGCAATTTCCTCTTCTGATAGATTTTCAGCAATGACCTGAAAACATATCATAGAGAAAAGTGGGGTTGGTTAATATTGAGCAAGTAATATGCAATTCAGAAAGGAAGTATGAAGGACAGGCACATGGCATTGTTGCTCTTGAAGGACAATTAAGAGGAATTGAAGTTTGCAAAACCAAAATTGATCTAGATGGTACAATGCCCATCTGTCCAGTTTCATATCTCTAAACAGTTTCCATCTGGTTGTACGACTTCTTATGCATGTGTCATGAAATTTATCATTTTACATAAGTTATAACCCATGACATCAACAAGGATATGTTTGCATGTGTTTTTGGGCCATGATCGCTCCACATCAATCCTCAAGTGCTTGAACTAATGAATTTTTTTGCAATTCTTCAAATAATTAAAAGCTTAGCATTACTCTAATAGCCATCTTCTTTAGTTTGTTCATGGCAGAGAACTGCGTCAAGCGGCTAATCACAGCTGAATCGAGAGGTTTATCAGGCGCATCACCATCAACCTGAACCCAGGGGTGGCCTGTAAAAGAAAACAACATCAAGAACTTCCTCTGCATATTATGTATATATAAAATTAGAGCAGTCAAGGAAAAAGCTGATCCTGCAAACCAAAACATTCTACATCAAAAGAACAATAGGACATTGGCGAAGAGAATTTCACATACATCTCTTGTAATTTATCCTTCACAAGATAGCCCAAGGAGAGCAGACATGTGTTACAGAGTGGATCGAACTAAAAGAATGTCACAATGTTTAGCTTATGTATTCTCTTGAACCACGTCGACTCACTAGTGACACAGACATTACACCAGACATGTACGATTTTACAAGTAGCCTATACATGTTTAGTTGCTTCAGATAACATAGTGTGAAAAGTGTGAAGGAGATCAGACTTGTTTATTCAAACTTCATTTCAGAAGATATTAATGGCAGGAGATACTCTAAAAAACATAAAAAGATGAAATTGAGAAGCACATTTCATTATTTCAATCAATGATGCAAAAAGTGCAAGTAGAGTTACAAAGAATTTGATGTACTGTCAGTCGTTTCTTAGGGTCTCTCAGAAGCATTCTTCTCACAAGGTCTTTTGCCCCAGGAGATATACGCGGCCAAGGATCTGTTAGGAAATCAAGTTCTCCTCTCAAAACTTGCTCAAATATTCCTTGCTCAGATTCTGACATAAACCATGAAATGTACGAGTAACCATATGCGTGTAGATGCTTAATATGATGAAAGAGTAAAGAACAAGGTCATAAGGAAGGCAGAATAGAAAACTAACCATCCCAAAAGGGAGGAATACCACTCAGTAATATATATATAATTACCCCTGCACTCCAGACATCACACTCTGGACCATAATGTTTTCGTAAAACTTCAGGGGCTACATAGTAAGGGCTACCAACCACATCTGTGAATATCTCACCTAAAATATATATGTATATTTTGTATCAATGGATTGTTTTGAAAAAGACATAATCATAAATATAAAAGCCAGATATTGGACATATGAACCTGCTGTAGCTAGGAAGAATAAGCATCAAGAGTAATGGAATATCATTATTTAAAAACAATGAAGATAAGATCATACATACGCCATAATAACCAATTACATATTTAGACATCAAGAAATCTCAGGTTGCTAATCTGAAAGAAAAATAAAATCTCAGTACTTTGCACATATGTTTTCATAGGTTAAGTATACTACTAGATCAGTTTCATCTACTATTAGTATAAATCGTGGCATAAAAAAGAAGCCACTGAATTAAGGGCAACTCTCCTTTTTTCATATGTGAAGGAGTTAAACATCAGGCTGCGTGAAGTGGATATTATCAGGCCGATGTACAGCAAACCAAATGGTAATGACTCAAAGTATATCTTCAATTGCATACTCAATGGAATTGCATGCATATTTCTAGTTTAAAAGAGTAAAGCTAATTTGTGTGGGACTTGAACACATTTTATAAAGAGAAAACATGAAAAAAAATCAAGGACTTAACACATTTGTGTGGGGCACTACATCTCACTAAATATTTTTTTTGGTTGAAATATCACTAAATATATTACATTCTTAAGCACGAGGCAGAGTGCGTACACAATATTTTCTTTTTCTGGTGATAATCATATAGACAAACCAATGAAAGATCAAGAGAAATATAAATAGTACCTAAATGTATTACTAAAGAGCAGTGCATAATCAGCTAATGAAATTATTTGAAGTATCACAAATAACACGTTTCCCAACTAGAGAAGTCATTTTTGGTCAATCAAAAAATAGTTGTTAATTAATCAAACGTCACATAATCAACAACACAAAACATTTAAAACTGGACGTGACATTACTTGCTCACATAAAACATTACTCATCAGTCATCACTAAGGAAACAGTTCACTAATTAGCCCTTCTTAGTTACAATCTGCTGAAGACAATTTACTAGTCACATAAGCACAAAAAGAGATTGCCCACATGATAACCAATATGATACTCTTCTTAATTTCATGTGCTCTTCACATCGACTCTCCAAAACTAAACTACAAAACACAAACCAAGATTACCTGGCTTGAAGAATATAGATAGCCCAAAATCAATGGTCTTAAGCAAAGCATCCTCCTGATGACTAACAAACAGGAAATTCTCCGGCTTCAAATCCCTATGCATAACTCCCAACGAATGGCAAGCATCCAGCACACCTACAATGGTCCTTGCGAGCTCAGCCGCCTTCCTCTCAGTGTAATGCCCCCTCTGTATAATCCTATCGAAGAGCTCGCCGCCGGCGCAGAGCTCCATGACCACGTGAACCGCCATTGCGTCCTCGTAGGCTCCCACAATCTGTATCACATTAGGGTGACCAGCGAGGTGATGCATAATCTGAATCTCCCTCCTAACATCCTCCACATCCTCTTTGGTCACCAGCTTCCTCTTGGCAATCGATTTGCAGGCGAGCTCCTTCCCCGTCGCCTTCTCCACGCAGAGGAACGTCGTGCCAAATTGCCCTTGCCCTAGCTTCCTGCCGAGGCTGTACAACTCCTTGATGCTTCCCGTCTTCCTTCCCAACACCGATTCCAATTGGAGGCCCACGCTGTTCACTCGTTTCGCCTGGATCTGCCTCTTGGACTTATCTGGATCATCGGCGGCGGTCGTGCCTGGTGTTTTGTTTCCCGGCGGTGGTAAGGGTTCGGGCTTTATGGTGATATGTTCAGGCGGAGAATTTTGGGCGCCGGGGGAACCGGCGGTGGAAGGAATGACGGTGTTGGTAGTGGAAACAGCGGAATCGGAAGAAGGCTTTGTAGAGCCGCTGCCGTCGGCATCGGTGCCGTCGCTGATGGCGGGGTAGCCGGCACCGCCACCACGGGGGCGCCAGACGGCGGCGGAAACGGATTCGAGGAAGCCGACTTTACCCGTAGTGGGACCTGCGCAGGTGTTACCCATTCAAATGGAACTCTAAAGGATCGTTGATTTAACATCCGAATCCACCATGGAAACACGAAATCCGTGATCAGATCGAGGAGCTCATCAAGCGAATATGTAATTTAATCCCCGCATTTTGCAAACAGTGATCATTTGCGAGCAGATAAACGAGCTTGGAAAGTGGAATTCGTGAATTGAACTGGCAGATCAGAAATTTGGGAGCATCATCTGGCTCTGATATTGGATACAAACTTTCGCTCGCATTTTTGCCCTCTTACCTCTCTTCCTCTCCTTTTTTTTCCTCTCTTATTTTTCTTTCATTTATTTTTTTATGAATAAAATCGGATTCGGTTTTTTTGAGATTCAAGAATTCGTTGGTCCAACCAACATGTTTGTAACGTTCTACTATCTCCTCCCACAATAGATTTTTGGACACTATTTTTAGTTCTATTTTTAGTTGAAGAGAATCTTTAAAATTTCTTCAAATAAATATATAAGAAAAAACATAGTCATATGGGGTCTTATTTGATTCGTCTCAACGAGTACTTTAATAATATTAAAAAATTATAATTTTTAAGATTATATAATTAGAGATATTAACGATACAAAACTCGCATCGGCAAGTGTGTCCGGTCAAAACAGGACAAACAAACCGGGACGGAGGGAGTACATTCCATTATTTCGAGTAGGGGTGTTCATCGGACCGATTTTTTTCAAAAGTTCGGATCGGAGACCGGACCGGGTCCGGTCTCCGGTCCGGTCTAAGACCGGTTTAGACCAGACTTTATTTTATTTTATTTTAATTAAATTCTTATTTAAAATCTATAAAAAATATCTAAAAAATATATATACTCCTAACTTATTAAATTAAAAAAAATATCTATAAAAAAATACATATAAATCTCTAAAAAAACATATAAATTTTTTTTTAAAAAAAAAATCCGGTCCGGACCGATTTTTTTCCGGATTTGGACCGGACCGAAACCGGATTAAGGAAATTATCTGGACCGGAGACCGGACCGGATTTTCGCCGGTTCGGTCCGATCATTTCCGGTCCGGTCGAGATTTGAACACCTCTAATTTCTATGCTTGTTATGAACGTTCTCTTTATCTCTTATCATTTTTTTACTCACATAGGTTTGTAAAGAGATGACAAGTAAGGTTGTTTATTACCGGATATCGTGAAATAAAAAATTTATAAAACCCTATCTGTATTCGGAAATCCCGGATATCCGATCCGAAAACCTCGGATCGGGTATCCTAAATATCCAATTTATATATAAATCAATATAAACAATTATTTTATTTTTAAAAATATTATCATAAATTTATAATTCATCAACTAGATTAGCTACATGTTCAACATATAAATTAAAATAAAATACTTAGTAGTTTAATCAATATACAATTTCATACAAACCACCGAAATACAACCAAAATACTTTCAAAGTCCACTAATTCGAGTTCAAAACATAATATTTAATTGTCTAAACTTCAACATTTTCATCCCTAATGAAAGTATTAATATTTACACATTTTTAAAAATAGGAAAACCATTGGCCTATTTAATTTTCAAGTAATTTATATTAATTTTTATATAAATATTATAATAGCGACATACCCCTGGATATCCGCCGGATATCTATCCTCGATCTGTATCCGATCCGATGATCCGGAAAATTTTCCCAGATCGGATCGGATTCGGATAGTATTCCACTGGACTCGGATCGACGGATCGATGGATCGAATCGACAAGATCGGATAATTATAAACACCCCTAATGACAAGTATCTGATTTAAAGAAAATTTAAGATGTTGTATTACGAACTTTACAAGATGGAAGTTATAATGTTTTAGGCTTCGTTCGGTAAAACTTTTTCGAGATTAACGAAACTCAATTTTTTTCAAATCTATTTAATGAATGTTCACTAAATAAATGTCAATCTAGTTTAAGAAACTTGTAATAGATTAATGTAATTTAATTATACAAATTTTTTAATATGATCTCAAGATTGTTGAAGATTAATAAGTTTAATTTAACTTTTTCCTCATTTCAGCTTGCAATATCGAACACTAACTATATTTTTTTAAATAATTAAGCTCATAAATTCAGCTCTAACTTCAGATCTAGCTGCTCATTCAGTTCCAATTTTTATTTTAACTGGATATACCAAACATAGGCTTATTACTTTATGACTCGTATACAATTTTGTTACTAAGATATATTATAATTGATCTATTTACATGGTTAAAAATCTAGTTTGGTAAGCTATATTTCGAAGTATCTAAACTAATTGCGAGAACGTTTCTAATACTAATTATTTATTTATCTATTATTATTGAATTAGACATTTATTATTATTGAATTATTGATGATTTTGTTAATACGAATGTTGTATGATAACTTGCTAATAATGACTTCACTTCTATTTCGTGAAAGGGACTCTTATCTAGGCATGTCAATGGGACAAGTTTAGGGTGGGAGTAGTATCCTATCCTCATCCCCATTTAAAAAAAGTATTCATTGTCCCCATTCCCACACGGAAAGCTAAAGTTGTCCATGTTTTCATTCCCATTGAATCCACGTCTCAGTCATTTTTTCTCAATTAACATTCGTTTTGAGTCTTTTTGTAGAAATTCATGCAGATTTCCCACTTATAGTCAAGTAAGTTTCTCATAAATATCTCTATTTAACCCCCATAGAATTTTTCTCACTCATTTTCCTGTTATGATTGTCCAATTCATCTACATTGTTAAACAAAAGACAACAATATAATACGTGAGTTGAATTTATGAACCAAAGTTGACTAGCATTATAATATGTTCAACATAGTTAATTTGTGCCCATGTGGTGGTAACACCAGAAACTCTTTTTTCAATGGTTGGTTAATTTTGAAAAAGAAAGTGAAACTACAATTACAAAGAATTCTAAGCTTAATAATTATTAAATTGTAAATTGTATTTACAATATGATTTTTTTCATACATTAAGAAATGATTTTTTTTATAGGTTAAGGATATAATTGTACATTGCATAGAACATGCGTACTATACTTATAAAGGACTATTATACCATTTTTCAAATCATAAATCAATTACCGACTATAAATTATGAATATGAAACAATATCGCATGAGCTCCTGACTTTACCCATGAAAATTTTCTTTGAGAAATCCCATCGAGTTTTCAAATGGGGATATTCAATGGGTAATCCCGTGGGGAAACCCAATGGGTGATACCACGGTGATTACCAATGAAGATACTCGCGAGGATTCCGGCGGGGACGGGGCGCAGAGTGGGGTGGGGGCTCTATCCCTGTCCTCATCCCCATCTGCACGCATGGATGTATTTTATGCCTCATCCCCACCCTCGTCCCCATTTAAAATCCTCATATCCGCCTCCATGGCGGGGAATCCCCACAAATAATAGGGAATCCCCGTTCCATTGACATCCCTACTCTTATCATATAAGGCATTTACATATGATTAAATATCAACTATAGTACTAGACTATTTAAGTTGAAACAAAATAAATTAAAATAATACGGACTACAAATTTAAATAAAAATTAATACCAATTTTAGAAATTATAAAATCGTATTCAAACTATATTGATATTGACCAAAAAACCATATGAACTATTAGGTTAGACTAAAAAATAATAATAAATTTAGAAAATTATAAATTCATATTCAAACTATGTTGATAATACCAAAAAAAATACAAGCTTATTTTTCGACCAAATTTTCGACAATTTTGCACACGTTGAGCTGTAGATCCTGGCTCTTATCTACGGCCACGCCGCGTCAGAGAACTTGTTTGTAACTGGAATTTGAAGATTAAGGAGATCAAATATGAAGGATTATCCCCTTAGGGTTTTGTAACACCCCCGACTTATGTCGATAGTGCCACACGCCAATGACCTCAGACTTTAAAGTCCAAAGTCACCATAGGCTTTACTCTGAACAATTATGCCTAGATACAATTATAACAAAGAGTAAATGGCGGAAGACTTGTGAAAAGAATACTCAATCTTTTTTTAAAACTAGAACAAGCCCGTGCTTCGCACGGGCCTTTTGTATATATGTAGTGTCGCGGTTTAAATGTGAGTTTGTAATATATGGATTGTTGTTGCATGTTTTATCTTAGACGATATATTGTTTGATATGTATTTAAATGTAATATCTAAGTATTTTAGGTATAAAATGCTATGATTGTACGAAGTACAATTTTATTTATTTATTTATTTTGGTCAGAAGTTCATTTTAAATTTTGAATTAGGTGGTAGTTTTTTTTATAGGGATGCATTTTTTTCTTTGAAAATGAATTACATTCACATATACATGACAGGTAAGAATGACTTTCATATTCACATAAAAGAGAGGCACCATCTTACTTTGTCAGGTAAAGATATATGTTTTCAGGATACAAAATAACTTGTCAGGCTACATTGCGGTTTGCCAGGACAAATGGAAGTTGTTGAGGATAAGTCTTTACCCTATAGTATAACTTACACCTTTGTATCAACATGAATCAGGATACTATGACATTCTAACATTCTAACCACAGAACAAATACATGACATTCATATTCACATAAACCCTAAAACTTACTTTGTCAGGTAAGATAATTCGTTTCGTCAGACAATAATTTCGCTTGTCAGGCCATATGGATGTAACAGTTTAGGCTACTATAAATTTTGCACATCTCTCCGTGCTCTGTTTATCACAGAGCAAATCATGTTCTCATTTTCACATAAGCCTAATTTTAGCATGCATCACATTCAGACAAAATTTGTTTTTTTTTTCCAAGAAAATTAAGAGTTAGAGAAGATCACTCTTTTGGTTCTTCAGCCATTCTCATTTTCTTCTTCTGCATCGAAACGACTGGACTTGGTGATTCTTCTTCCTCTGACGAACTGTAGGCTCTCTTCTTTCGGCCCCTCGCCACTGGAGCCGCCTTCGCATTCGCGCTCTCCTCAACCCTTCTCTTCGACTCTATAGAACCATTCGGCTTCTGCTTCTTCACTCTGCCGTTCGCAGACTGCAAACCTCTGGTCCTCACCATTGTCGATCTAGGGCTTCAGAAAGGGCTTCAAAAAGGGCTTAACAAAGGGCTGAACAAAGGGAGAAAGGGCTTCTCGCCTTTGGGGATTTCGGATTTGCTGTGAGGAATACGCTTTAAGAGTTCAGGGATGAAAGGAAAAAAGTTGTTCAGCGGAGAACATTAATTGGGGAAGATGAGATGTGCTACCGGTTGAACAAGTATATAATTAGGCTTACTCATATACCCGTTTAACACTTAACTGCATCTTAGGCCGTTTTACTTATTTTGATTTTACCTTTTTGGTTTTCAAAAGTGTTGCATCTTTATGGCATATTTGCAATACTTTCTAAAACATGATATTTCTGCAAACGGCGTTTCGGAATCTGGTAGTTTTTGCTAATACTTCTTAAGAAAACCACTAGCAATGATATATTGAGAATCCATCTTGGTTGAGAGCAATTTCTTCTTAACCTTAATTTTGCATTTACAAAGTTAAATTTTGCTATTCTTCTTCTGTCATTCATGTACTAAACTTTCTTGGAAATCAGATGAGAATTGGATTTCCCACTTGGTTACTTCTTGTTGCATAGCCTGTAAACATGCATATATTATACTTGCTCTCTTTTCTCTTGCATTCTTTTGTAGATCAGAACACATGAGAATTGGATTTTAATAGAGATAAATGAAAGAAAATACAACTAAAACTGATATTGTGAATTGGGGCCCTAATTAAAAAGCAGTGATTTGGATAAAGTTGAAGAAGAAACCAACCAACAAAGCAAGCAAGCTAAATGAAATGGAGAAAAAACTCTACCTTTTTTTCTATGAGTTTGGTAAAAAAAGGGTCAAGAATAGGAAAAAGAAGAAGTAGACACTGATGAAATATTAGAATTGGTGGTGTTGGTCGTTTAGATTGGAGGGAAATTCCCCAAAATTTGACCAAGTTGGAATATTAACCTAGTTGCAAGCTAATGGAACAAAATTTGAGCAAAATAACAACTAACCCTATCTAGTTCACATAAACAAAATCGACCACAACTCAACAAAACTGACCATATTTGTTAAATTTAGGGCAAACCAATTTCAACCAAATCGACACCAATCCACCATAAGTGCAGCGAAACACTACTAACTCGACCCAAATCAACACTTATTCTACTCCGAATCAACAAAATTGAAGGAGCATTGAAATTCAAGATTCAGAAATAATACCTAAAAATTTTGGGCAAACCAAATTCGATCCAAATCAATCATAAATAAGACAAATAGTACCAACCCCACTAGTACAAAAAAGGGATTAACCGCGCTATTATTGGAGCGGATTTATAAAACCGTGGTAAAGAAAATATACGGACCACAGTTAGACAAAAAAACGCTGTGTAAAAGTTTTTTTTAATAATTAAACTCACAGTTTCAAAATATCAACCACGGAAACCAAAAAACACGGACTGCGGTTACACAATAAATGCGATAATAAACTTTTTTTTATTAAGTTCGTGACCGCGGTTCATTAAGCCGTGGTAAAAATCAACACGGATCACGATTCACTACAACCGTGGTAAACAAAACCACGGTTATAATGAACCCCGGTCTTCATTTTGACCTTTTAGGTTTTAATTTATACCTTTCGCGGGCGCCGCTATCTGGCCTTCGATCGATTCAATCACTTAGTTGTTCACCGGCTGCCGAGACTCTCGTCGCTCCGCCCTCCTTCGTTGTCGCCACCGGCCGCAAATTCGCTCCACCCGCTGCCAAAACCCCTCCCCATTCGTTAACTTGCATTATTTCGTTGGTGTCGGTCTCCGCCAGTGCTTCTCCCTCCCCGACGCGGTCCCTCGCCGGTGCTTCACCCTCCCCGGTCCGACGCGGTCCCAGGTTAGTTACTGGTGTATTTATAATATGCATGTTAGTTTCCACTCCCAGCGCGTTCCGTCGTTACCAAGCTCGCTCGTTACCCCTAAGTTCAAATTCCCCTTTGCATTCGAAACCAGAACACACATTAGAAATCAGGTATGCGTAATTTCAACTCTTCTCACTCTCAATTTCACTTTTGTATGTGCAATTCCACTTCCCTTGTATAGCGAGTACTTGATCATCTGAATTGTGTGTTTTATGTTTCCCGTGTTATTTGCTGAGAAAGAAACGTAAGTTTTCGAGAGCGCAAGCAGTGGAAGAGGATTATGAGTTGCAACAAATGAGGAATATGGCTTCTTCCAGAAAGAGATGGGAGGCTTTGGTAGTTTTGCTTCTTCTTTCCCATACTTGTATAGATCATTGGTATTCTTTAGTTGCAGGTTAACTTACTGTCAAATTGCATTTCACCTATACTTTCTTTGTGATAAAGAATCCTGTTTTTTTGTTGCAATGATATAGCACACCTTATTATATGTTGTTAGAACTTAGAAGATGTACAATATTGGTGATTTTATAATTTAATAGGCCTTAACATAAGATTCTGCTGAAAGGATGTTTATGGCTTTTGTTTAGGCAACCTAATTGCAACAAATGCTTATACATGCTCTTCACCAATGACTATTCCATAGTTTCTTGCAGTGTCAGTTAATCAGAAGTATGCAATTGTTATCTATGATTTGTGGAGTTCTTAAGATGAGTTAATAATTTTCATGCATATGCCTTCAAATGTTGAATGTTGCATTGTGATTGTATTTTTTGCTATCAAAAGGTTATCTGTATGAATGTGTGACTCTATATTTTGTGCCTCAAGCTCTCAAAATCTTTTGCATAGGTCAGAGAAGGGAAAATTAAAGATATGAGTCATAGGAAAGCTGGATATGCTATTCAACTCTCTAACAATACTCTGCTTGATGTTCGTCCTGAAACGGAGTGGAAAAAGGTAAGGTTTTAAAACTTTTGGTTTCAGTGGTTAGTTTAATACAATATGGAATATGTTTTTATAATTATGAATGCAACTGATATATGTCAAACGTTCGACATTTTTATTTCCACTAGTTATTACTGGATTGATTTCTAAACATATCCCTGCTTGTCATGCTCCATTGGTTCTATTTGACATGGATCACAACTACCTTTTTTTTTTTTTTTATCTTGGTCAGTAAGTATTACTAATTGATAAATTGACATGACATATGCTTTGGAAATAAAATTCTGTGAGCAGCTAACGCTATATACTACTGGATCGAGATTTTCTTTTAATTCGAGGTTTGATGATCTCTTAACAGACTTTATCCACTCAATGGAGCATCTAGTTTACAGAGTGGAACAAAAAAGAAAGAAAGTGTTCTAGTGACATCAAGTTCTGATCACTCTATCCGCCTATGGGGGAAGGTATTGCATACCGTAAACTTCTCTTCCATACCATAAGGTGATTGCAATTTAAGCGCAACTTTAAAAACACTTGAGAAACATTTGTGAATGCCTATGCTTCTAAAGAAAAAAGAGCGACATGAGCTTTATCATTGGAGTTCAGTGTTTTAGCTTCTTTGTAACATTCAAAACTCTCAATCGCTCTAGTGTCTTCCCTCGATTAGCAGCATTCTTGTCAACGTAGTTTTAAAGGTCATCGTTGTCCAGTAACTGCTCTCTCTGACAAATTGCTTGGTGATGAGATTAGTAAAGTGTTTACTAGTGGTGGAGAAGATGGCACAATGCGTCTATGGTCCCTTTTTCTAGTGGGAAACGCCAGCAAAACTTGAAGGCTACACTATATGGGCATGAAAGACCTGTGAAGTTGATATCAGTTGCCTGGTATGAGCATTTGTTCACAATAAATAGGCGTAGCTTCATGGTTGTAGTGGACTCTCATCATAACCTTCTGACTTATATCTCGAATTTTTGGACTCTTCTAATTTATCTTGGACTTCAATTGTTGATTATTATGTTTCATATTTCGGTCTTGAATGCATTATTACCTTACTCAGTTTGAAGTCTGAACTTTGTAATATGTATGAACATTGATTGAAAATATGCTCTGGTATATCTCGCAGGCATAAACCCTCTCTTCTGGTTACTGTTGCAATGGATTCCAAGGTAGTTTCTCCTGGTATGAGCATTTCTTTTGTACCTGATATGAGCTAACAGAAAGTACTATCCAAGTTTACGTTATTGGTTTGCTTTCATGTGCAAATGTGCAATTTCTACATTCGAATTGGAAGATTGGTACAAAGGATTGCCACCTCCAGGGATGATATTGAAGTGGTGGCAGTCAATGATCCCTTTATTGATGCCACATACATGGTAAGAACTAGTTCCTCTGCACTTTCTTGATATCTGAAGGTTTGAAGGTTGTGGTTTTTATGTGCTTGCACCTTTTTTGTTGGCAATTCATTTTAGGCTTATATGTTCAAGTATGACTCTAATCATGGAGTTTTCAAGGGAACCATCACATTAGTAGATGATTCAACCCTTGAAATCGATGGAAAGCAGATTAATGTTACTAGCAAATAGGTTTGAGATTTCTGGCTTTTGTAATTTGTGCTTAGATTTTCTGTACCAGGCTACAGAAAATCTTAGATAAGCATATAAATAATAAATAAGCACTTTGATTCACTGCCTTCTAACATGTGAAGTTGTTGCTGTTCAGGGACCCAGCTAAGAACCGTGGTGAATTTTTTTTTTCAAAAAAATGATAATGGGGACATCGCTGTCTGTTTTTTGTTTGAAGTAAAAAAGGGACCGCGGTTTTTAAAAAAACCGCTGTGCCATTTCAGATTTCTTTATTTTAAAAATAAAAACAGACATGGACCGCATTTTATATTAGAATTGCGGTCCGGTATTTTTTTACTAACCGCAATCCGACTTATCACGGTTCCCGAAAAATGTGGTCTGAGAGTCGAATCACGCCGAGAACAATGGAAGAAATAAGTACCTGTTAATGGAGCCCTTGCTTCACTTCGTTCCAACCACTGAGAATGAACAGAGCGAATGGCAAAATCGAGGGCAAAAAAAGTGAATTCTCCTTGCTTCAACTCCCGTCCAGTTTGTAGCCTTAGGGGGGGGGGGGGGGGGGGGGGTTGAGGGTAAGAAATCTCCAAAATTTTATCTTCCTTCATCTTTCTTCCACTTCATCTCATACAACCCCCGAACACCTCTAATCAAGCTTAAGAAAGTGGAAGTTGTAATTTCCACTTCCTTACTCCTCCACTTACACGTTGACGAACGGATCCTTAACAAATGAGATGAAGTGGAAGAAAGATGAAGGTAGATCAAATTTCTGAGATTTCTTACCCTCACCCCCTCCTCAATTTTCGAGACTTCATCTCATATTGCATAATATTACCGAAGCATAGGCATTAGATTAGTTATAAACTATCTTATCAAACCCGGAAAATAATACAATTATGCCCTAGAAATACTAAAACTCGTGATAATGGAAATTAAAACACGAATACGATATGGTCCAGTCTAAGAGTTGAGATTGTTTTTGTGTGGCTGATGCATCGGAGGTAAGGGTGTTCAAACGGTCTAGACCAGATCAGACCGTAAATATTTGAACATTTGGACCTTGGACTGGACCGAATCGATACGGTCCGGTCTAATTATGGTACAATGCGGTCTCAAATCGCAATGGACCATTTTCATTTTTTCCTAATATTCTTTTATAAAATTTGAGATAAGATTGGTCCTATAATGGTTCATTTACGGTCCAAATTTAGATCGGACCGTAACAATGGATATACTTAGGGTTAAATGAGATATATTTTTTATAACAAAAACGTATTACGGTCCGGATCGTAAATTTACGGTCATGGACCGAACCGTAACGGGTAAACGATTAAGGACTCGTTTGGTATCGATACCAAACGAGCACCTCTAATCAAGCTTAAGAAAGTGGAAGTTGTAATTTCCACTTCCTTACTCCTCCACTTACACGTTGACGAACGGATCCTTAACAAATGAGATGAAGTGGAAGAAAGATGAAGGTAGATCAAATTTCTGAGATTTCTTACCCTCACCCCTTCCTCAATTTTCGAGACTTCATCTCATATTGCATAATATTACCGAAGCATAGGCATTAGATTAGTTATAAACTATCTTATCAAACCCGGAAAATAATACAATTATGCCCTAGAAATACTAAAACTCGTGATAATGGAAACTAAAACACGAATACGATACGGTCCAGTCTAAGAGTTGAGATTGTTTTTGTGTGGCTGATGCATCGGAGGTAAGGGTGTTCAAACGGTCTAGACCAGATCAGACCGTAAATATTTGAACATTTGGACCTTGGACTGGACCGAATCGATACGGTCCGGTCTAATTATGGTACAATGCGGTCTCAAATCGCAATGGACCATTTTCATTTTTTCCTAAAATTCTTTTATAAAATTTGAGATAAGATTGGTCCTATAATGGTTCATTTACGGTCCAAATTTAGATTGGACCGTAACAATGGATATACTTAGGGTTAAATGAGATATATTTTTTATAACAAAAACGTATTACGGTCCGGACCGTAAATTTACGGTCATGGACCGAACCGTAACGGGTAAACGATTAAGGGCTCGTTTGGTATCGATACCAAATATGTGTGATATCGGGTATGGGCATCAATATGAGTATTAAGATATGAGTTTGAGTGATTTCAAGGTATCATGTATGGGTATAGATATGAGTGATATTTTTGATGTACTCATTTTGTGGAAGATATCAAAATAACATTTTGATATCATTCAGACTCATATCATGATATCCATATCCGATACCAAACAACATATATTAGTTTGATATCGATATCAAGATCATACCAAACGTAGATATGTGTATGAGTGATATCCATACGGCCATACCCATACTTGAATATCCTGATAACAATACGAAATTGGCCCTAAACCCTTAGACCGTGGACCGGACCGTTACATACACGGTCTAAGACTGAATTGTATTTTCTGGTTTGTCCGGTCAAAAAATGAACACCCTCGGAATGTGTTCTTTTGAATGTTAGTTCTTCTTTCACTTTTTTAATTGTCTAAATGTGTTATTGAAAATCATCTTGTTCCATTTTATGGCACTTACTTTCAAGGCAAATGTCGTTTTTGTTTTGTCTTTCAAATCAGTTTGCCCGACTATCTAGTTTTTCGATCTCTTGATTTACCCGTCATATGGTTTTATGTAAAATATAAAATAAGTAGTGATTTTTTGCACATATTTGAAGTTAAGGAGTGGTTTTGTGTAATTATCCTTCATATTTAAAGTTTTTTCTAGTGTGTATATGAACATACAAGAACTTTTTTATGTATAGTAATAATATTATTTAGAGGGGGGTTCGGGTACAAATAAGGGCTATAGTGTGAAATGCGAAAGAACTCCAACCGTCGGATGTGTACGATGGACGAAGGAGATTAAAAGTCGGAGGAAACAAAAGCTCAAAACACGCGCGCTAGTTTTTATCATTTAAGATGGCAATTTTGTGAATTTGGAAAAAAATTGCATTTCTCCCCAAAACACCCCTCTTTGACTTTTGAAATTGAAACATCGGTTTTTGCTCCTTCTCTCTCTCTCTCTCTCTCTCTCTCTTGATCTTGAGATCTCCATTAAAATCACCATTTACACTCCACATACTACCTCCAAACAACAATATTCATTTTCCTTGTCTACCTACTTCTATTAGTCTCATTTTTAGCTTCAACGAAAACATTAAATACGGGGACAAGAGAATATTGTTCAACAAACAACGACGCACACACAAAGGTAAAAATTCATGTTCTACAACTTCGTTTTTACTTCTAATGTTTTCAATTTTGCTATTTGCTTAAAACAGATTGAATTTGTGTGAATAAAGATACTTTAGGGTTCATAGTCAAGTTAAAAATCAAAAACTTGTAATGAACTATTGTGGTAGCGTAAATTGTGAAAAATTGAATTTAATGTTGTGTTTTTATGGTTCATAGGTACATTGAATCTAATTTGTTGTACAAACTTTAGGATTTGCTAGATTCAAAATGTGTTAGGGTGTATATGAAGGATAATAGATTTTGCAGATGACTGCGTTCATGCTTTAAGGTTATAAGTTCATATTTAATCCTCTAAGGTTCATATCTAGTCATTTGAAAACTGTTCAAAAATTTTATTTATCATAGCCTTTTAGCTCAAATGGTAGAGCAATGTGTTGGTACACATGGATGAGAGTTCGAATCCCTTATAGGCTACATATTGTGGTTGTGAAAAGTCTTAATTCAAGCTAGGTTCATGTGTATCATATTGAAGTTCATATATAATCTCCTAAGGTTCATAACTATTTTCATGCATTAAGAACAATAGAAACATAATGGTTCATATCTAAAATGTCAATGTTCATATATAATCATATAATGTTCATGTTTATTCTTTTAAAAACTTTACCTTTTTTTTCATACTCCGTTCTCCAGCTAAATGAACTAAAGGTTCATATTTTATGTTTCAATGTTCATATATAGTCATATAATGTTCATATATAATGATGTCAATGTTCATATATAATGATGTCAATGTTCATATTAATCTGATTGTGGTTCATTTCATTTTATGCCTTTATCATGACTCTCTCAAGTTCTTCACGTCAAATGTATACAAAAATGTGAAAAGAAACTGATTATCAACCATAAAGGATATCCATCCATGTCCAACTCACAATCTTTCTTTCGAGCATTTCATCGAACATCTTGTGGATTTCTCTCAAGACACAAAAGAAAAACTAAGAAAATCTAAGAAAAAACAAAATAAATAACATCAAAGTGATCCATTAAATTAACACAATGATGCCAAATTTAGATTGATCAATGAAAATAATTAGCACAACCAAGACAACAATTCAATCAATCACAACTTCAACCCAAAAGCATGCAAGGTTCATAAATATTACCAAAATGTTCATAATTAAACACATGAGCTTTATAATCTGTGCATATTTCAAGACAAACAGAGGTATCATGTACTCATAATATATCTCTCAGGTATTTCATCGAACACCTTATGGACGTCTCTTAACTCATCTATCCTAACCAAACCAAAAGCTTCTCAAAGCTGGTAATGAATCATGTACACTAACAGCAATTCAAGCCCATCCCCAAAAGTCAAATTAAAAGACAAGAAACTAGATTTCTACACACAAAAAGAAGCCTTAATACTCCATTCACGTAAAAATTGAAGCTTAAAAACAAAACAAAATCAAACAACACAAAAATTAAACAAGCCTTAATTCTAGTGGCATTAACACTTTCAACACCATGGCCAAGAGACAAATCACAACTCGCAACAACTGAAGTTGATGAACATGCTGATATACAGAGACATGTGAAGGAAATAATAAAAAGTATGACACGTTCATTATTAATACCACAATGTTCATAATTAATCATATGAAGTTTATAATTTGTGCATATTTGAAAACCGACTCAGGTATCAAGCACTTGTTTAGATTATCCAACGAGAAGAAATCATTTGATACTAACATTCAACATGCAGAAGGTCTATGACAATCATGTATAGATATGAAGAGTAATTTGCACCAACTCATGTTACAATCCAAAAACATGAAAAACTGAATTTTTGATGTAAAACATAAGCAAAATTGAGATTCTAATGAAAAAAACATTACATTGTAACATGTAAGCAATCAGAAATCAAGTCTAAACCAAAATACGATTAAAAATCGAAGTGTTTGAAAGGACTTCAATACCAACATCCATGGATTAGGAACGAAGAACTCAATAAAAACGGATGCAATATGAGGCGTAGATGAACTAAAAAACAAGGTCTATTGAAATAATCCGAGTTCGAATTTGAATATTCGAGAGAAAACATAGAGGAATCAACACAAATGAAGTGAGAATTCCGGGAGTGTAGTCATGGAGAATTCACAGAGAACGTTTGCAAGGTTTGGGGGAGAAGGGAGACCTAAGAGCGAAAATGACAAAAATGCCCCTAAAATAGCAAAATACATTTAAAACACGCGTGATACGACAACCCTTAATGAGAGAAATCTAATGGTGCCAAAGCCTTCGCATTTCACACAATAAGGCCCAATTGTACCCGATGCTGTATCATATTTTTTAACCACTAATATTTTTTTAAAGTTTAGCATTACGCACGTTAGAAAAAAACTGATATTTTAAGTCTGTTCGATTCGGTTGGGATTGAAATGGAAGTAAACACTTAAAAGCTTCAACTAGTTGAAGCAAATTGATAATGTCCCCCCCAACATTATCAATTTGCTTAAACTTCAACTAGTTGAAGAAACAAAATTTTGAATACCGAACGAGCACTTAGGACTCGTTCGGTGGGGAGGAAATTCAACTTCAATTAGTTGAAGTGGAAGGAATTCCTTCACGTGAGAGGGGAACATTATGGATTTACTTCAACTAGTTAAAATAAATCAAGACAAAATTTGACTTCAACTAATTGAAAGCAAATTTCTACCGAAAGAACACTTAATATTACCCCCAACATTAAGCAAATGTTTCAACTTCATCAACCAAGTTTAACTTCCACTTCCTATCAACCGAACTAAGACTTAATACGTTTTCATCTTGTTTCAGGAATTTGGGTCAGTTCCGGTGAGGCTCGAACGAGACGGAGAGCCAGCTAGTTTCCCCCAATCTTCAACAATGGCTTCTTTGTCTTGGCTATACCGCCTCCATTCTTCCTCAAAGACACTCCTCCACACCCGTCTTCTAACACACCGTCTACATCCCCAGAACCCTCCTTCGGATCTTCTCCAATCCCCAGCTACTAGAAAGCTGTTTGCATGGTGGATTCCCGCTGTATTCGCGGTGTCTGCTGCCTCCGTCGCCGTTCAATTCGGTTCCTCTCCCCCGGCTTTCTGCGACGCCCCTACATCTCAAGATCTCAATCTTCGGTCAGAAGTTCTTCTGTGATATAGATTTATCTTTAATGTCTACATAACTACTAGTCTACATAACTATTTGTTGTTGTTGTTGTATTCCTCAGTATGAAACCGGACCTTAACTTTTATCTTTTATAATCTCGATTCAATATCATTTACGCAAGACTGAACCAACCGTTGAAGTTTTTATTTAGAGGTGCTAGCTTTGGCCGCAAAGGAAGCACAGATTTTGTCACGAAGGGTGCTCACAAAGGTGTTCCAAAGGAGCTCATAGATGAGTTGAAAGCCATATGTGGGGTAAGGAATCTCTTCCTTTATTTTATAGTCTACCACTTCTAGCTGCTGAATTTGTGAAATGGTTTTCATTTCCATAAATTCTCAAACTTTAATTAAAGAGTTAACCTTTTGGCCCTTAAATAGGATCACTGAGGGTCCAGTGGAAACAACATTTCGTTGATTCGTACATTTTTCTTTGTAATACTAGTAGCTAGTTTTTCTTGAGAGGGTCATATTTCTTGTGAATATTTTATGTGTTCAAGAAAACAATTACAGGTCATTTTGAATATATTTTGCTAGAGTGGTCTCGGCATATTCAACTAATAGACTTTAGTTTGTTAGAGTTCCAAATATTGCAGGACTTCTGAGTTCAATACATTTCTGCTGAGCCTAAAGTTTGTGGGATAGGACCTGTTAATTTGAATGAGTGAGATTACTGAGATGGCCCCAACTACATGAATCCAACATTGTATGTGTGTATGATCCACTTCATCTTCATAAGAATCACACTTGGCTGGCTGGCTGGCTATAATTGATATGATTCTTTTTCCATTTTATCTCAGTTATCGAATGAAATTGCCTGTATTGGTGGTTGTAGCTTTTCCCGTACCCATTTTTGATAGACTGGATGTATGACTTATTGGTTTCTACCCCGAGATTTGTTCTTCAAGCTTATTTGTGCTTTTATTTTCAGGAGAATATGACAACAGATTATGATGAGAGATTATATCATGGAAAGCCACAGAACAGTTTTCACAAAGCAGTTAATGTACCTGATGTGGTTGTTTTTCCAAAGTAGGAGATATTCTTCTGTTTGTCATTTTGGCCGTGTAGTGCCTTATTTATATGGCTGTTAAACTCCAGTGTATAGCTGTTTGGAATGAAGTTCACATTAGCCGAATGGCAATCCATGTGCTTCAGCATGGAATTATTTTGTTGGCATATATGGACCTTCTTTTCTGGTATTCCTGTTGAAACTAATAATGGCATACGTTATTCTGCATGTCTTATTTTCCTGGAGAGCATTAATTGAATCAGGAGAATCTCTATAAGGTTTGTTGTACATGGGTTTGGTAATAATGTAATCCTTTTGACATAATGAGTTCATAGATGCATAAAGTAGTAATTTGTTTGTTAACTTGTCAATGTCTTATCTTTCAGGTTATTGTTATTGTTATTGTTATTTTCTATGCAAATACCACCAAAGTGCAAATTACCTATAGTGTGTACCAATTTCTTATCTTCCATGAGCATGTTGCTTCAGTTTTCTCTATTCACCCATTCCCTAAAATTTTGCCTTGGTGTGAAGCATGTTTCCTAAAGTTTTGTCTTTCATTGTTCTTCATATAAATTCAATCTTTTGTACGGCAGGTCTGAAGAGGAAGTTCGTTTCATTGTCAAGTCATGTGACAGACACAAGGTCTGATTTTTCTTCTAGACGTAGTAGAGGGTCTCTTAGCTTTTGCAATTATGTACTTCCATTATCCTTTTCTTCTAAGTTTCATTCTGTTGTGCTTATGTTGCTTTGCCACTTTGCTGTTTTTCTTGAAGTTCATAATGACAATTCCTCTTCTACTGACCAGATTCCCATTGTACCTTATGGCGGTGCTACATCTATTGAGGGCCACACTTTAGCTCCACATGGAGGAGTTTGTATTGACATGTCTTCAATGAAAGTATGATGCATCTGTTTTGATACTTCCATAGTGCCTCAATGCTGGAAAAGTGGAAATGAAGCTTATTCTTGCTCTGCATGTACACTGTGTTGGTCAATGCTTGCATATGGGGTTGAACCTTGATTGCATCTACTGGAACATGCATTGATATTCAAAGAAAAGGAAATATTGTTCTTTATATTTTGAACTGAGAGGTGAATAGTGAGCAAGGAACCTATAATGAGCTTTTCTTTTGTTTAACCAGATCAGACCTTCTGCCTAGAAACAATACGTGCTCCCACGTTTGGCATGTCATGTTGCCATAGTTTTGTGGGTGTTATATATGCATTCGAAATTGACAAATGTTTCTTCCTCATGAAACATCTAAACTTTTCTGTTATGTTTGACTGCCATTCCACTGACTATCATCAGGTGATTAATATGCAGAATGTCAAAGCATTACATCTTGAGGATATGGATGTGGTTGTTGAACCTGGAATTGGATGGATGGAGTTGAATGAGTACTTGGAACCCTATGGATTATTCTTTCCTCTTGATCCAGGTTAGTTTTTCAAAAATGCACTTTATGTGTTACCTTGCATATCTATCTATCTTTATCTAAAAAGGAGAAAAGATCAATAATGTATGTGTATATAGTTGGTTTTCTAAAAGAATATGCTACTTACTGTCAAGGGTAATATAACTTCCCTGGTTTCTTTAACATTTGAGGATGCTGCAAGGCTAAAAGATGTAAAACCTAGTTGTTGAACTAGAACACTATTTTTGGAGTAAGCAAGGTGAACCTACTAGAAAGGGTTCATCACTTGCATTTCTTGTCTGGGCATGTGCTGCATAACAATCGGAATACTGACGTTCGTAAGGTTCATTATTCATAAGAGCTGGATATCACAAATCATACCACCAACTGGTGAACATATCCCAGATTGCTGAAGAAATGCTATGACTTCTTTTGTCGATTAATTAAGGGAAGGGGAAATTATACTTTACACTTTGGTAAGTGGCTTACATGCTGGAATTACTGGCTGAGGTGGCCTTTTTGTGTTTGAATAGATATTCATGTGTTTTGTTTCCTTACATTAAATCCACTGCCATTATGAATCATTGACAAGGACAGGAAAGTTATTTCCTATCAGGACAGGTGTACTTCATAATATATATGAGTGCAGTAATCCACGTCCCCATCCTGGTGTAATTGTTTACGTTGCTTGTAATCTTTTTGATTTACTGTTCTATCATCAGGTCCTGGTGCAACAATTGGTGGTATGTGTGCTACACGTTGCTCTGGCTCTTTAGCTGTAAGGTCATGCTGTCTTTCAAAAGTTTAATTAGAAAAACCATGGATGGATTCTTTCTCTGTATTCCTATTATAAGAGTTTTCAGTTAAATAAACACCTAATATACAAATAGTTGGAGTACAGCTTGTAGCTATATCCTTTTTTGTATTAATACATGAAGTGCGAGTAGTAGCAATTTTTTTTTTATCTCATTACCATTGTTTCTGGAATGCAGGTACGGAACCATGCGGGATAATGTCATCAATCTAAAGGTATGCCATTTTCTTTAACATGGTAGCTATGTCTTGTTAACTGAACTAATTTGCATGTCGGTGTACCTCGAAGTTTGTCATAGTGTCAGATTTGGATCACAAAATATTCATATTTAATAACATCATACTGATAGTCTGATTTCATTGTCACTACTTGTGCAAAAAAAGTGATCTGAAATTGATAAATGTGAGATAATAGCGAATTAGCGAGGCCAAATCTTTTTGACATCAGCATCTTTGCTATCGTGTCACCATTCACTTCATTTTCAGCCTGAGAAATGAAAGATGTTACAGTTCTAGTTCAAACTTGAATCCTGAAACCTGAAGGTAAAAATATGATATTAAGGCAACCCATAAGGTACTATTGTCATATGAAGTTTGTTATTGTGTGCGGCCACTCCTTTGTTGTCATATTGATATAATTTCATTTTGTAAAATAATTTTCCACTTGTTAGTTTCCTAACTTGCTCTAGGAATATCTATATCTTTGATTTCATGGTCTCCTATCTTGTTTGTGTCATAGGCTGTCATGGCCAATGGGGATGTCGTTAGGACGGGATCACGTGCCAGAAAGAGTGCTGCAGGGTTTGTCTCTTAATATTGCTGTATTTTCGTAAACATCCCCCCCCCCCCCCCCCCCCCAATTTATGTCATGATACAGTGAATAATTATTCCATTGTCCCTCATTTTATGTGTGACCTCCAAGCCCACAAGAGATGTTTGCATCTTTACTTATCCTGCTAATAGGGGACTCACTGTACTTCATCAGGCTTCATCAAAACTGAGTCCATCTAATTTAGCTGCCACAAAAGTTGACCCTGGCCCCGAGCTCAATTTTTTTTTCACAACAGAAAGCGGGAAATAGATCAAATCACGAGCTTATCAATTATAAGCACTTCCCCGTTTAGTGCATCACCGACTTAATTGTATAATATCATGCTATATCCAGGAAGAGTATGTTCTGTAAAACAATCATTAACTGTCAATGATACATCATACATGAATAAAGGTTCGCTTAAGTGCAAAAGAGAATTAGGTGTACTTATCTTTCTGTGCATTAATGCCAAATTCTACAATAACTATTTTCGAAGGCATGCTAATTGATTGGCTTTGGTTTGACTTTCAAGTCCAGCCAAATAGGCTGCCATTTTTCAATCGAATATGTCTATTTTCGTCCTTTTTATCAAGTTTATCCAAACCTTGCTTCTCATGCATTAACCTTATTTTGCACATTTTAGGTATGATTTGACCCGATTGATGATCGGAAGTGAAGGAACTTTGGGTGTGATAACAGAAGTCACTTTAAGGCTTCAAAAGATTCCGAAGTGCTCAGTGGTACTAATCTCTTTGCTTAAAAGAACTTCTTACACTTGATTTTATGTGTTAGACTGGTAACTTCTTTTGGTTTCTCTAGAAAGTCTTTTGGGGAAAAGGAAAGCTCTGACCTATGATATATCAAAGATCATCATAGGACAAGTCATGCCAAGAAAGTTACAAAACCCACTTCTCTGCAGCTGCATTGAGTAATCCATGTAAAAAGCACTCAGTGAATGATCTCGTGACAAGGATAAATAGGCTACCTTATCTAGGTGCTGATAGAAAGGTGGATACTTAGTTGACTCTTGCATACTTACTAGTAAGTAGAATTTTGTGTCTTCCATCTATCTCAGTAACCAGCTTAGTTTATTTAAGGACAATCTCCAGCAAGTGGCTGACAGATGCTAGAAATTTCCGATTCTTTGCCTCTGCTGTTAGACGTGTCATTTATGTGACGCACTCTGTTATCTGCAGGTTTTCTGTCAACATTGTACTCATTGGAAACAGTAATTTTTCCAGGTTGCAATGTGTAATTTTCCTACAATAAAGGACGCTGCAGATGTGGCCATCGACACTATGCATTCAGGAATACAGGTAAAACAAAAGAAATTATCAATGTGATTTTCATTCTTCATTTGGGACTATTCAATTCGTCACTGAAGAGAAAAAATAAGAAGAAACACACTTGAATTTGTGGACTGCAGGGTGATTATTTTCCAGTTGTAAGTGCAATTATCAATGTGATTGAGTTACCTCTGATATTGGATAATCCTCCTGCCTGCCAAATGAACTATGACTTCCCCTTCCCTCCTAACATTCAGTACTCATATCTTGATATGCACCAGGTCTCTAGAGTAGAGTTGTTGGATGAGGTTCAAATAAAGGCAATCAATATTGCTAATGGGACAAAATTACCTGAGACTCCAACTTTGTTGTTTGAGTTCGTGGGAACAGGTGAAGAACCCAACTTTTTTTAATATATGTCATTTTGGTGCTTGCTTGATTGGAGCTTGACAGATTGTTCCAAACAAAAGTACGGCTACTATTGTCAGAAATGATGATTTATGAATCAAGACACTGGAGATATTTAGAAGCATGTTACATTTACTAACAGTATCCCCTATGCATTCAACGTTTAGAGGCATACTCACTTGAACAAGCACAAGTGGTTCAGAATATTGCTTTACAACACAACGGGTCTGATTTTGTTTTCACAGAAGAACCTGAGGCTAAGAAGGAACTGTGGAAGGTATATCTTTTGTAAATGCTGAAGCTTTTATGTATGCATTTGATGTTTTGACCTGAAAGTAGGCTTTCAGATATATATTTTTCTCATGGAGTTATATTTTCTTATTTAAAATTACTTTTACTGTTATTTGTGCCAATTTTTTCTAAACAAAATAATTATACAGTCACTTATTAGTTTTTCCCATATAGATAAGGAAGGAGGCACTCTGGGCGTGCTTTGCAATGGTACCAAACTCTGAAGCTATGATTACGGTGAGCTTTAAATTTTTGCTCATTCTAACTTGTGTCTTATGGGAGATCAAAACCTTGTGTTAATTGCTCTTTTAATTTTTCAGTTGAAAGGACTTATCTGTTAGTCAATGAGTGAGGGAGAACACTTGAGATTTCTGTAGTGCTTTGCGATTGTTCAATTTTTCTGTAATATATTTGTGTAGCCTTTCATCATTGCATAATTTGAATTTTAACCTCTGGGGTAAAACTCGTTTTTCAACGGTTTTTCCAGTGGCATGTAAATTTGCTAGTGTACCATCTGCTGCTCTCATTATGGTCCTGGTTTATCCAGGATGTATGCGTTCCGTTATCGCAACTTGCAGAACTAATATCAAGATCGAAGAAAGAACTGGATGCATCTCCACTTGTGTGGTAAGCAATTTTTAGTTATAACTTAATCGAATAAACCAGATGGGTTGTTTAGTGATGAGCTTCAGGGTGTATGCGTGAAAACAGCCCTATTATTGCTCATGCTGGTGACGGGAACTTCCATGTGGTGATCTTATTTGATCCTGAGAATGAAGAGCATAGAGGAGAAGCGGAGAGACTTAGTAACCTTATGGTTCACACTGCCTTGTCCATGGAAGGTACTAGTTCATCATGACTCTGTTTGCTTTGCTATTTATGTCTTGTTTCATGCTTCCTCCTTTTCAGGGACATGTACAGGAGAACATGGGGTCGGCACTGGCAAAGTGAAGGTCAGACCTAAATTAAAGTAGTAGCATCTTTTAGTTGATGAAACACAACTTCTCTTGCATTTTGTTTCAGTACCTGGAAGCAGAACTGGGGATAGAGAGTCTGAAGACGGCAAAGAGAATCAAGGACGCTTTGGATCCAAACAACATCATGAACCCGGGGAAGCTAATTCCGCCGCATGTTTGCGTGTAGAACCAACTAACTATTACTCGTCCCCATCCCTGCTTCTTGTGGTTTATGTTGTATCGTGACCCTAGATTCCAAGGTCTGTTCGTTGCTCTGTTTCACGCAGTGCGAACCTTTCCTACCTTGGATCCTGCTTATAACAAAAACAACCTATGTCCTACCTACTCTTCTGTCATCTCCTTTAATTCGCTAGTCAATCCCATTTCAAATGTCTGACTTCCTTTGGATATTTTTCCACGTGTTTATTGCTAGTAAACCTGTCAAATTGATCAGCCGGATCAGGTTCGCGCCGAAAAACGTTTAGGGTTCTCGGTTTGTTGAATTTTATTGGTTGACGAGTCGGATCTTATTTCTTAATGATTTTTTTTTGAAAAAGGTAAGAATTTGATGTACCACACATATTTGGTAGATCAAGAGGTCAAATAAATCGACAATCGGTCAATCCGACATAAGAAAAACAAAATAAAAAAAAGAGCAAACAAAGATGAATACAACAAAATAAAAAAAGGAGCCTAAATGAATTATAGAGTGCGAGTTGAGTAAAACACTAGCAGAAGAGTAGCGTCGCCAAAAATATGTCAAATAGGATGTCCCTGGGAAGTGTTAAATGGACCCACGACGTTCCCTCTACCAAAATTGAAGATCTTCAGGAGCCTCTGACTCATTGGCGACCTCAACCAATACAACTCGAATCACACCCTAGATCAGCACCTCAAATGCAAATCGGTATTCGCACCAAAGCTTGAAAGAAAGGGTCTGCAATAGTGGTCTCGGTGGTTGGTTCTAGTTCAGAAATAAAGCTTCAAATTTTCAGATCTTGAGACAATTCATAAACATTCTGGAATCGACCCCTATGAAGGCGGCAGACACTGGTGGCTTGGTCTTTGTGGCTGGTGGCGCAGAGGAGTGAATCGACGATGATGGTAGGTCGTTGGAGGGTCGCGACGGCGACAGCTTGGGCGACACGATGGGTCCTAAATGATCTAGATCTGGTCGAGGAGATCCGTCGACGCATATGTGGTCCTGGTTGGGAGGGGAGAGGCGGCACAACATCAGTTTTTTTTTTGGGGGAGGAGGGGGGGTTTGGGAGCGTTTTTTTAGGGTTGGGGTTAATTGTATTGTAGAGGTTATTTTTTATTTCTCAATGGATTTGGTGCTGATTAAGATAACCCAAAGAATTACGAGTGCCAAGTTTTAAATTATTTACATATTAAAATAACACTTTAATAAAATTAAAATTACTAATAAAAAATATATTATTACTCTATAGTTTTTAATCATACATATTATTATAAGATTCATAATAATTGAAAAAATACATGTCAAATAACAAACCGGATTAATCTAGTGGGCATAAAGACCATTATAGCGATGGAGAAAAAATTAAACTCATAACCTTGCAGTCACAAAATTACTCTTAATCTAATGATTATTAGTATCGTCTAAACTAAATAAATTCGAACTAGCAAGTCAAGTAATGTTTTACATAAATTATCATTTCTCTCAATCTATGCGAGTCTTCTTTGCCATTAATAAAACATACTTATGTTATAATTGATCGATTGGTATTTGATTTAATTCTAACAACACTTATTTTAAAATATATACTCCCTCCGTCCCATAATGTTCGTCATGTTTCCGTTTTGGACGTCCTCTTTTGTTTGTCCTACTTTCCTTTTTTATCTATCTTTTCTTTCCAATATTACCCTTATTCATTCTATCTTTTACACCATTTTATCATTACCTTACACATCCAATCATTCTCACCTACCATCTTCATCCATCTCAAACTCCATTAATATCCACCATTTTTATCCATAACCTAAAACTTAATAAATCATTTTCCATTAACCTAATTAATTAAAATGTTAATTAATTAATTAAACTAATAAAATTAACTGATGAGGAATCATCCCCGCCATTAGTGCCAACCTTTGATGGACCGATTACTAGGTCAAGATTGAAGGAACTACGTCAAGAGCTGGAGACGTTTATGGCACATGATGTATCACATGACGAAGAGGACAAGTCCAAAGTCAAGGCGTTGACCTTATTGGTCAACGTTACATATGTTTAATCTTATTAATTTCTTCATTAGATATTTTAGGATTATTATTTATTTATTTTCTGCTTTCTATTTTCGAGTATTTTTGGAACAATTGTAGCCCGTTTTAGGAAGCTAGGGCCGACCCTCCTAGGGTATTTAAGGCCTCCCTTGTCTTCTTCATTAGTTAGATTTCTCACATTGTTAAAACACAAAAACAGAGCTTGGTTTTTGCTTTGAAAACTCGGCTCCCCGTGAGAGTCTCAATCGATTGTTCTTTCCTGCTTAGTTGTTTTCGTCTTTGTCAAGTCCCTCTGGAGTTGGTGATTTCGTACATCATAAGCAATCCTCTCCGTGCTCCAAGTTCGTCAGCGATTCTTGGTTGTGTGGCGTTGTAGAGATCGGGTTGGTAGATCGTTCGACAAGGTTCCTTGCTATCAAGCAAGCGGGTTTTCTCGTCGTTTCTATTGGTTCTATCTATTATCCTATCCATTAGTTTCACTTCCGTTATTGTTCTAATCTTGTGTTTTCTTTTGTTTTGAGATCCGTTGCCTAGATCCATCTTCTACACGACTAACCCCGTATCAATTGGTATCAGAGCTTTGCGGCTTCGGATCGCCTTTGACGATTCCAGATTCATCATCAAAAATTGGATCTTCCTGTTTTCAATCGTCAATTGAATTTCTTTGTTTGAGTCACATTAGTGAATTGTTAGTCTGACTGATTGTTTGCTCTTGTTTGTCTTGGAAAGGAGTTCGTTGCGGTTGATTGTGACTACGAGGATCCACAAAAAAAAACATACCAAAACCATCCAAAAATCAACAAAAAATTTCGCCCCCCCCCCCTTCCACCATTGTTGTTCGAACCCTAGCTTGGCGAGCAAGACACGACGGCGTCCAGGTTCGTGCGCGCCAGAGATCCGATTGTTCAATTTTGGTAATCTTCAAGATACTTGCTTGATTTTCTAGAAATTTTATTTTATCTTTATGGTGTAATATCCCAGGAAAAAAAACAAGTTGCCTAAAAAAAAATTATATCCAAAAAAAAATATATATATAAAAAAAAAAACATTATCGAAATTCAAAAAAAAAAAAAAAAAGAGGAAAAGGCATCTGGGATTTTTGAGAATTTTTCAAAAATAAAATAAAATTAGGGTTCCGTTTCAGATTTTTTTTCGGACCTCTTTGTCGCCGCAACAGTACCCGGCCACAACCCGACCGGGTCCAGACCGGGTGAGCCTCAGTTAACCCAGCCCTCACGTACCTGCCACCGACCCGGCCCCAACCCGACCGGGTCCCACCCCGGGTTGCGCTCAGTCGCCACCACCCGGCCACCACCCGACCGGGTCGTGCCCGGGTTCCGCTCAGTCGAGCCCCACCCGGCCTGTCCCCACCCGACCCCAACCTGACCGGGTCCCACCCCGGGTTGCTCTCAGTCCACCCCACCCGACCCCAACCCGACCGGGTCCCACCCCGGGTTGCTCTCAGTCCACCCCACCCGACCCCAACCCGACCGGGTCCCACCCCGGGTTGCCCTCAGTCGAGCACTACCCCCTCTTGCCCGAACCCCTTCTCCCTTCCGTTCCCTCGGGTCACTCTCGGCTCCAATTGGCTTCGTTCCGAGTCGACAAAGGTACGTCTTTCTGACTTACAATTCGCATTTCTTGAGTTCCAAACACATATATAGCCCCATCTTTAGTTGCATTTCATTCTTGTGACTATAGTTGTGTCGCTTTCCTTGTTGAGTCATTCTCTAGTCTCGCTTTTGTTTGAGTCATTTTTTCGTCGTACATCTACTTGTCTTGTCTACTACATCTCTGCTTGACCTTGATTTGCTGCGTATCTTGAGCACATAGAGAACTTGTCATTTACGAGCCTAATTTCGCAGGTTGTACAATCACCGAGTGCAAACACTTGAGAGTTTTTTTTTGGTTTTCCTAACCTTAACGTCTTTCTGTGTTCGTCTAAGTGGTGATCATGACAGGTTCCGGTGATGAACGGGTCACTGCAAATGGTTCCCATGTCGATATGCAGGCGATGCTACAACAGTTGGCTTCTACAGTCGCGCAGTTGTCTGCGAAGTTTGACTCGTTGGAGACCCGCTCCAACCTACTCCCGGCTGCGCAGGAACACATTGGTCCATCGCATAGCGCACCGCTTCCCGCCACCGAGCCCTTGGTCGACCAAGCCACGGTCTACCAAGCGGCGATGGACGAGCGTCACCAACCGAGAGCCACTGGCACCGACCGCATACGCCCGATTCGGCATCCCGCACCTCGTGATAGGTCTGAGTCCCCTCCTTTGTCGATACGTTCTAGTTTATGGGGTGATGATGATATGCATGACTATGAGCGCGAGGAGCGTAATGAGTGGCGTCCTTACCGCCCCCGGAATGACCGCGGACAGCCCCGCCGCCGTGAAGCCGAACAAGACGGCATTGGACGGATCAAAGTGAAGATCCCGGCTTTTGATGGAAAGTGTGATCCAGACGTCTACCTTGAATGGGAGACGAAGATTGAGCAGATTTGGGGTTGCCACAATTTCCCTGAACATAAAAAGGTACAACTCGCTGCTCTTGAATTTACTGGTTATGCTTTGGTTTGGTGGGATTCTGTTGCGAAGGCTCGAAGACAAGCCATGGACCCTCCGGTCAACACATGGAACCAGATGAGAGCTATGATGAGGGCCCGCTTCGTTCCCCACCACCACAATAGAGTTCTCCGCAACCGTTTGGAGACTATGAGGCAAGGCTCTTTAGGTGTTGAAGAGGTCTACAACAATATACAGATAGCCATGGCACGCGGCAACGTCGTCGAAGATGAAGAGGCCACTATGTCCAGGTATCTACGTATCTTGCATCCTCATTTAGCTGACACTATAGAATTGTATCCCTATTCTACCATGACAGATTTGCTACACCAAGCAATTAAAGTGGAGAGACAATTCAAGTCCAGCTATACCCAACAACACCGCACAGTGCCACAACGCCAAAGCTGGCGTCCCGACCAGCAGCAGGGCCGCACAGGACACCAGAGATCCCGCCCAGCAACCGGTCCGCCTCGCGGCAATGAGCAGAATTCTCGTGGTGCGCACCCCTCTACCTCCACCGCACCACAGCAGCCCACACGGCCCGCCCCTGCAGTTACACGAGGTAACCCTGCTGACCCTCCTCCTAGAGCTAGAGATATCACTTGCTTTAAATGTCAAGGAAAGGGTCATTACATGAAAGATTGTCCTAATACTCGTGTTTTGATGATTAATCATTTGGGTGAGTTAGAGTCTGAGTCTGACACTGAGCATGCAAATTTAGTTGCTAGCCATGATATGAATGAGCATGCCAATGATGATGATTTGGATTTTATTGAATATGAGCATGGTGATTCATTGATTGTTAGGAGGACTTTGCATGTTAATCAGGCTCCTTGTGATGATAATCAGCGTGAGAATTTGTTTCATACAAGATGTCTTGTTAAAGGGAAAGTTTGCAACATGATTATTGATGGTGGTAGTTGTTGTAATATTGCTAGTGTTGAATTAGTTCATAAACTGCAACTCTCTACTTTTTTGCATCCTAGACCTTATAGACTTCATTGGATGAATGACTGTGGTGAACTCAAGGTGAATAAGCAAGCTAAGATTACACTTATGCTAGGAACTTATGAGGATGAAATTTTATGTGATATTGTTCCTATGCAAGCTTGTCATATTTTGTTAGGTCGTCCTTGGCAATTTGATAGACATGTTATTCATGATGGACGTACTAACCAATATGCCTTTGAGTTTCGTGGTAGGAAAGTAGTGTTGAAACCGATGACGCCGCTTCAAGTGGCTGAGGCTTATGATAAGAAAAGAGAGGCCGAGCGTAAGGGTAAGTCCCCAGCCGAACCATCCACTGCCTCCACACGGACCGACCTCACCCTCGCCTCTACCCCTAGCCGAGTGCTCTTAGCATCCAGCAGAGACCACCTGGTAGATTACCTTCCCCCGGACGTCGCCCTCATGTCCCTTTGTCAGGCCTATACCCTGTTAGGTGACGACGACCAAGCTACACTCCCAGCTGCTGTCCAGACCCTTTTAGCTGAGTTCCTTGATGTTTTCCCGGATGAGATACCCCCTGGCCTACCCCCTATTCGAGGCATTGAGCACCAAATAGACCTGATTCCCGGTGCTACCCTACCCAACCGGCCTGCCTATAGGATGAACCCTACTGAGACCCAGGAAATCCAGAACCAAGTCCAGGACCTTTTAGATAAAGGGTATGTTAGAGAGAGCCGATCCCAGTGTGCTGTGCCTGTCTTACTCGTCCCCAAAAAGGACAATACTTGGCGTATGTGTGTTGATTGCAGGGCTATTAATAACATCACGATCAAGTACAGGCACCCGATCCCCAGGCTCGATGACATGTTGGATGAGCTCCATGGCGCCTCCACCTTTTCCAAGATCGATCTTCGCAGTGGATACCATCAAATCCGGATGAAGGAAGGAGACGAATGGAAGACAGCATTCAAGACGAAGTTTGGTTTGTATGAGTGGCTTGTTATGCCTTTCGGTTTGACTAATGCCCCCTCTACTTTTATGCGTCTTATGAATCATGTCTTGAGATCTTTTATTGGTAGATTTGTTGTAGTTTACTTTGATGATATTCTGATCTACAGTAAATCTTTGGAAGCACATGCAGAGCACCTCAGGGAAGTTTTATCCACTCTCAGAGCTGTACAGTTGTATGGAAATCTGAAGAAGTGTGATTTTTGCACTGACAGAGTTGTGTTTCTTGGTTTTGTAGTGAGTGCTCATGGACTGCAAGTGGATCAAGAGAAGGTACAAGCCATTCGTGACTGGCCGACCCCGAGGAACCTAGGTGACGTGCGCAGTTTCCATGGCCTGGCTGGCTTCTACAGGAGGTTCGTTTGAGATTTTAGCACCATTGCAGCCCCGCTGACAGAGATCACAAAGAAGAATACTCCATTCCGTTGGGGTGAAGCTCAAGAAAAGGCGTTCCAGACTCTCAAGGATCGTTTGACACACGCGCCATTGCTGGTTCTGCCTGACTTCACTCGCCCCTTTGAAGTAGAGTGTGACGCCTCTGGCATTGGTATTGGAGGAGTCCTCATGCAGGAAGGTAAGCCTATTGCCTTCTTTTCTGAAAAGTTGAAAGGTGCATGCTTGAATTATTCTACTTATGATAGGGAATTATATGCCTTGTTTAGAGTGCTGAAAACTTGGCAACACTACCTTTGGCCTAGAGAATTTGTGCTTAAAACTGATCATGAGTCCTTAAAGCATTTTAGGAGTCAAGATAAGTTGGATAGGAGGCATGGTAGGTGGATGGAATTCATAGAAACATTTCCCTATGTGATTAAGTATAAGAAAGGAAAAGATAATGTTGTAGCTGATGCCCTTTCTAGGAGACATACACTCTTGACTACTTTGGATGCTCGGGTCCTTGGATTCGTTTATATTAAGGAGTTGTATGATATGGATGCTGATTTTGGAGTGATTTATAAGCATTGTGTGGAAAAGGGTTCATTTGATAAGTTTTTCTTGTTTGATGGATTCTTGTTTCGAGTTGATAAGGTGTGCATTCCTGTTTGTTCTCTACGGTTGTTACTTGTTGATGAGTCCCATAGAGGTGGATTGATGGGTCATTTTGGTAGAGATAAGACTTATAACATGTTGCATACTCATTTTTATTGGCCACACATGCTTAGGGATGTAGAGAATTTTATCAAACGCTGTGTTGAGTGCTTACAGGCTAAATCTAAGGCAAAACCGCATGGTCTTTATACTCCCTTGCATATTCCTTGCTTTCCTTGGGTTGATATTAGTATGGATTTTATTGTTGGATTGCCCAGGACTAAGAAGGGGAGAGATTCTATATTTGTGGTTGTTGATAGGTTCTCTAAGATGGCTCACTTTATTGCATGCCATAAAACTGATGATGTTAGGAATGTTGCTGATTTGTTCTTTAGAGAGATTGTTCGGTTGTATGGTGTACCTCGTACTATTGTGAGTGATAGGGATGTCAAATTTCTGAGTTACTTTTGGAAGACTTTGTGGGGTAAACTTGGTACTAAGTTGTTGTTCTCTACTGCTAGTCACCCCCAGACAGATGGACAAACTGAGGTCACTAACCGTACATTGGGTACTATCCTTAGGGCTGTTATTAAATCTAATCTGAAAAGTTGGGAAGAAGCCTTACCACATGTTGAGTTTGCTTATAATAGGACTATTCATTCTTCTACTAATATGTCCCCTTTTGAATGTGTGTATGGTTTGAATCCCCTAACCCCTTTGGATCTTAAGCCGTTGCCTTTACCGGAACGAGCAGACTTTGATGCTGATAGACAGGTTGAGTTCATGAAGGAGCTGCACGAGCGGACTAAGGCTCGTTTGGAAGCTACTGCCGCGAAGAACGCAGCCCGAGCTAATCACGGCCGGCGTCAAGTGTTGTTCGAGCCCGGCGACTTGGTGTGGCTACACCTGCGCAAGGAGCGGTTCCCGGAGCAGAGGAAGTCGAAGCTGTCTCCCAGAGGTGATGGACCGTTCAAGGTGCTGAAGAGAGTAGGCGACAATGCCTATGTGTTGGAGCTGCCCGATGACTATGGCATGAGCCCGATATTCAATGTCGGTGATCTTACCCCTTATGCAGCCGCTGATGTTGATGACTCGAGGACGAGTCCTTTTCAAGAAGGGGAGAATGATGAGGAATCATCCCCGCCATTAGTGCCAACCTTTGATGGACCGATTACTAGGTCAAGATTGAAGGAACTACGTCAAGAGCTGGAGACGTTTATGGCACATGATGTATCACATGACGAAGAGGACAAGTCCAAAGTCAAGGCGTTGACCTTATTGGTCAACGTTACATATGTTTAATCTTATTAGTTTCTGCATTGGATATTTTTAGGATTATTATTTATTTATTTTCAGCTTTCTATTTTCGAGTATTTTTGGAACAATTGTAGCCCGTTTTAGGAAGCTAGGGCCGGCCCTCCTAGGGTATTTAAGGCCTCCCTTGTCTTCTTCATTAGTTAGATTTCTCACATTGTTAAAACACAAAAACAGAGCTTGGTTTTTGCTTTGAAAACTCGGCTCCCCGTGAGAGTCTCAATCGATTGTTCTTTCCTGCTTAGTTGTTTTCGTCTTTGTCAAGTCCCTCTGGAGTTGGTGATTTCGTACATCATAAGCAATCCTCTCCGTGCTCCAAGTTCGTCAGCGATTCTTGGTTGTGTGGCGTTGTAGAGATCGGGTTGGTAGATCGTTCGACAAGGTTTCTTGCTATCAAGCAAGCGGGTTTTCTCGTCGTTTCTATTGGTTCTATCTATTATCCTATCCATTAGTTTCACTTCCTCTATTGTTCTAATCTTGTGTTTTCTTTTGTTTTGAGATCCGTTGCCTAGATCCATCTTCTACACGGCTAACCCCGTATGATTAACAAAATTAACCAAACTATTCCTAAATTCATTAACTTAACCCAAATCCATTTTTTTAACCAAACTAACCCAAACCCAAACCCATAATTTATCCTAACCCAATATCCCTAACCCATATTAACCTACCCCTAATCTACCCATTTAACCCGGCCTAATCTACCCAGCCCAATTACCGAAACCCTAATCTACCCAGCCCATCCCATTTCCAACCCTAACCCTAAATACCCCCTTCTGAGCTCTCACTCTTCACTCTCTCGTCTCACTCTTTGCCGCTCTCTTCTCTTTTCTTCTGAGCTCTCTCATTCTCTCTGAAACCCTAGATCTGAGCTCTCTCGTCTCCTCTCTCGTCTGAGCTCTCTTCACCTCTAGTTCTCCTTTGTGCTCTCATCTGACTTCTCGCTCTCCAGAGAAGGTGCCTCTCCTTCTCTACGCTCTCGTCTGAGCCCTCTCTTCTATTCTGAGCTCTCTCTGAAATCCTAACTCACAAAAATGTTCTCGATCTGTTGCAGATCTGCTCGCCGGCGGTTAATCTGCTCCGGCTGCCCCCAAAACACAGAAAAGGCTTGCTCCTCGTCTAGATCTACTCAGATCTCCCAAAACCCGCCCAAAAAAACCCTAAATCTCAGAGATCGTTGCTTTGAAAACCCCGGTCCCCTGGGTTCCCTTCTCTGTTTGCATAAAAAATGGGTGATTCGGACATATTTAAGTCCGATGGGTCCTGGACTTCTGATGCACTTTTTGTTGCTTGCTCTCAAGCTCCACAGTGCGAGTGGGGTGGCGATTGTGTTGGGGATCACAGATTCACTCCTGTTGGCTCAGAGGAAACTGTGGAGGGGAAGCTGCGCGAAGAGCCCCCAGAGATCGTTGAGCTCCCTGCTACCCCTGAGTTCGTTGAGCTCTTTCCTACCCATGAGATCGTCGTCCTCCCTGATTCCCCTGAGATTATCTTCATCCCTGATTCCTATGACGATGAAGCTGCGAGATGAATCGTCCCCGGTTATGGTGATGTTGCCTCTAATTCTGATTTTTAGCCAAGTCTCACTCTTTTTAGTTGTTTATGCATGGGTACTTTTGCTGAGATTATTGCTCTGAATGATGCATGTTGTTGAATGAGTTTGTTGTGCTATTGACTGAGACATTGGTATTCTGTTTTGTTGTTGATGTTCTGATGACTAAGACATTGGTATTCTGTTTAAGTTGATTCTCTGTTTTGGTGTGTTGGTGTTGCTGTTGCTGTTCTGATGTTGGATTATGTTGTGTTGCCTCTGTGTTGTGATCGGTGATGATGCATGATAACTGAGACGCAAAACCTTTATGTTCACTGGACTTCTGATGTGCCATGGCAACACTGTATCACATGTAATTGATTGATGCTTATGTGTATGTTAAGGTACTGTGATTGATATTGTATCTATGAGGGTTATGGGGACATCCGAGATTATTTATGCATTTCAATGATGAAGTCTTGAAACTGAGATGCAATACCTTTAATGTCACTGCCTTAATGTGCCATAGGAACACTTTTACATGTGGTTGATTGTTGCTTATGTGTATGTTGAGTCTTGTGATCGGTCTTGTGTCTATGATGGCTATGGGGACATCTGAGATTATTTGTGCATTTCAATGATGAAGTCTTTTTGCTGAGATGCAAGACCTTAATATCACTGCCTTAATGTGCCATAGGAACACTTTCACATGTGATTGACTGATGCCTATGTGTATGTTAAGGTCTTGTGATTGGTCTTGTGTCTATGATGGCTATGGGGACATCTGAGATTATTTATGCATTTTCCTTGTCTGTCCCAAAATGTTTGTCCTAAAGTTCTAAAAGCTCTTGTGATTGGTGGTGTTATTCTCCTTGAGTCTATCTATGATGAAGTCTTGAAACTGAGATGCATTCCCTGCATGTTCATTGTCTTAGTGTGCCATTGGAACACAGTCAAATGACTGATTGATGCTTATGTGTATGCTAAGATATTATGAATGGGTTTGTGTCTATGATGGTATTAGGGACATCTGAGATCACTCGTGGCCAGCCAAGCTCCTTCTTGGCCGGCCACTTGCTTCCTCTCGGCCGTCCTTTGCTTCCTCTTGGTTCCTCTCGGCATTCCCCTTGCTTACGCATTCAAGACACCCCCAAGAGCCCTAAGAAGCCAGTCGGCCCCCAAGGAAAAGTTCAAGCCTCTCTTGTGCCACGATCCGGAGCTCAATCTTGTGAGACAAGGGCATTCAACCCCTTGTTTCACATCAATTGGTATCAGAGCTCAAAGGCCAAGTTAAGTGCTTTTTCTTCTCATTCCCCCCCCTATTTTTATGCTTATTAGTCTTTATTCTAGCTCCCCTCCAAAAGCCGCCTCCAAAAACCAAGAAAAACTCGCCCGTCGCCTTGCTGCCACCGCCGGCCACCACGCCACCACCTCCTGCCACCTTGCCGCCGCCTCCCACAACCCTACAACCACCATCCCCTTCCCCATGGCCGGCCATGCCCCTTGCTAGCTCCATTTGAATCTCCCTTAGCCATTGCATGTGATCTCTACCAAAGTGGCAAAGCCAACATTTCACTTGGTCAAAAGTAAATGTGTCTAGAGCCATTTTGGATAACTCCTAATTTGCTTTACTTTCCTTAGCTTGTGTGGGGTTTTGTATTTGTCTTGTGGTGATTTGGATGGAAAGTTAAGTCCTTTTGTGGCAAAGTCTTCTCTCCCATTCTCTAAGTCGAACCAATAGCTTACTCACATCAAGATAAGTTTCTAAGTCTTCCAAATTCACCTTGACTGTCGCCCCTATTGTAATTTTGGTTTCTTCCCAAGTAAAAAAAAAAAAACAGAAGTCAAAAAAAAAAGAAGAAGAAGAGAAAGCAAAGTTTGTGTGCAAGACTAGGAGAAGCACCCCTCACTTGGTACCAAGGTTCATTGTGCCCACCCTCCATGTTCTTCCCCTTTGCCACAATCCTTCTTGCTCTACATCCATTTCATTCTTGATTTGCACGATCTTGTCCCACCTTGTTTAAAATCTTTATAAGTTTTCTTGGAGTTGCTTTTATGATCTATCCATGCTTGCTTTGATCAATTGTCCTAGTTGCTTGCTTGCTTTGACATTGGCTCCTTGATCACATGCTTGGCTAGCCCATCTTAGCCGCCCATTTGGAGGATTGTCCCTTCCCTTGCCTTATTGCTTGTATTGCATTGGTTTGATTGTCTTAAGCCTAAGGTATTCATATTCTCTTAGCATGATTGCTTTGTTTGCTTGAGACTTTTGACTTGCTTTGTCTCATTGCTTGTGCTAGGCGAGTCCCCATGGAAGAGCCACATTGGCCTTATCACACTCGGCCGCTGTCGGGCCGGCGCCCACGAAGCCACGCCTGTGATCCCATGCCCTTGTATGGAGGTCCTTATCCACGCGCTACCCCTAGGCCTGTTGCCGACTATGAGGTCAGCCGCCGCTATGGTCATAGCTTCACCGAATACGATCAAGAGGATGAGTTTTTTGGAGGCTATGAAGGGGAATGCCCCTATGGAGAGTATCTCGAGGCCTTTGAAGATGAGGCTTGGGCGGATGTGGACCCCCGAGGTTATGATCGCGCCTGGGGCCAGCCCCGACGCTCGCTAGACCGCCGTGACCCAGATTGGTTATCGCCTCCCCGCGTCAATGGCCATGCTCTCCGCCCCAACAAGAACGGTGCCTCTTGGCCAGCTTCCACACCGCACCCGCGGCACCCACATCACCCATGGCCCCGCCCCAATCGGCTCCCATTCTCACCATGGGCCGTCGTGATGAGGCCGTCGCTGAGGAGTTGCATGCCACCCTAGCTGAATTGGCCGAGTTCCACCGAAAGAGAGAGGTTGTCGAGGCCGAGTTCCGCCGAGAGAGAGAGATCACCGAGGCCGAGCGACACCGAGAGGAGGAGATCAAGGCCGCCGAGGAGCAACGAGCGAAGGAGGCCACTAACGCCTAGATGGCCGCCCTTGAGCGCCGCTTGGCCAACCTCCTCCTCGCACCCGAGGCACCCACATCACACATGGTCCCGCCCCAGCCGGCTCCCATCCTCACCGCGAGCCGCCGTGATGCGACCACCGCCGAGGCATTGTGCGCCGCTCTAGCCGAGTTCCGCCAAGAGAAGAAGCTTGTCGAGGCCGAGCGACACCAAGAGGAGGAGATCAAGGTCGTCGAGGAGCAATGAGCGGAAGAGGCCACCGCCGCCCGGATGGCCGCCATGGCGCCCCCCTTGGCTATCATCACCACCACTTCCCCGCCGCCTATTCCGACATTGGCGTCGTTCCCCTTGGTGCCCATTCTTACCGGCGCCTCCTTCCATGGCCCGACCGACCACCACCACCTTGAGGCCTCGGCACGCGTGGAGCCATGCGAGCATCACGACGCTCGGCCGCCACCAGGTCGGCGTCCGCCAGACCACGTCGAGGATGAGCCTAGTGCCCGGCGGCCCGAAGTCGCAGCCAAGGAGGCACGCGCCACCAAGGCCCACCTCGCGGCCACTGGTTCTCAGCCACCACCTAGCGCGCTCACCACCGGCGCGGCACCCACCTCTCTCTTGGTGTCGCACCCTTGCCTCACCACCAAGGAGGACGGTGCCTTGTTGCCACCTTGGCCGGCGCCTGTGTTGCCTCTTGACGACTCCCCATTGCCCCACCCCCACGGAGGCCGGCGCCCCATGGCTGCACCACCGAAGAAGGATTGTGCCTTGTTGCCGCCTTGGCCGGCGCCCGTGTGGCCTCTTGGCGCCTCTCCATTGGCCCGCCCCCAAGGAGGTCGGCGCCCCATTGTCGCACCACCAAAGGAGGATGATGCCTTGTTGCCGCCTTGGCCGGCGCCCTTGTTGCCACTCGGTGCCTCACCATGGCCCCACACCCAAGGAGGCCGACGCCTCATTGCTTCACCAACAATGGACTTCTCCATCTACTTGCTTCATGAGGCCTTTGCCTATTTGAAGAGCCACATCCACATTGGCCGGCACAATGTGCGTGGTATGGAGCTTATAGAGACTTGGCTGTATGGCGTCAAGCACAAAAAGGGCCAAGACATCATTACCGATACCTTGTCTAGGAGGTATGTGCTCCCTTCTATTCTTCATGCTCACATTTTGGGGATTTCTCTTATGATGTCTTCACATGCTCACGATCCCTACTTTAGACATACCCTAGCCGAGTGTGCCACTAAGGGTGTGTTTGAGGGCTATTTCTTGGATGATGGTTCCATTTCCCGAGTCGTTGAGCTTTGTGTCCCTAGAGCCTCCTTTAGGAATTTGTTGCTTAAGGATGCCCATGAGAGCCATAGAGAGTTTGGGAACACCACACTCATGGCAACATTTGAGGATTATGTCTTTTGGCCTACACTTGTCACATTTTTGCTTAGGCCCTACCTTCCCGGTCCTTACACATCCATATCTCTCCCACCCACCCCTTGGGAAGACCTAGCCATGATCTTTCTAACCGGATTGCCCACACTTAAGAAGGGGAGGGATTCCATTGGTGTGTTAGGCGAAAACCCCCCTAGGATGGGTCATGGCATTCCTTGTAGCACTACACACCTTGCACCCGAGCTAGATATCTTTTTCTTTGACCCCATAGTGAACTTACATGGAATCCCTCATACTATGATGTTGGCTTGGGATCCTAACTTTATGGGTCCTTCTTGGAGGACTTTGTGGCTGAAATTTGGGACGAGCCTTATCCTTGCCACTAGTTGCCACCCCGGTGCCTTGCTTAGAGTCGTCCTTAGGGCCCACCCGCACCGTTGGCTGCACTTACGTTTGCTTGTTGAGTTTGCTTGTCCTAGGACGTGGGCGAACATGCTCCCACCTTTGGCGAAGTTTTTAGCCTGGTGCCGCTCCAAGCCCCGCCCATGCGGACATGGCTCCCTCACAGTGCTCAAGTGGTTCGTAGCCCATGCTTATGAGGCGGAGCTTCCCGAGGACTACGGCGCCTACCCCGCTCTCACATTGTCCGTCCTCTTCGGGCCTTATGTGCCTCCGGTTCCCGGTGACGAATTAAGGACAATTCTACCTTAAGAAGGGGAGAATGATGGATTCTAACCCCCCTTGTCCTCTATCAACGACATCGGCGAGCCATGGGCACCTCGCCTCCACATGAAGGGATGCCAACCTCCATCAACACCTTGGCCGAAGCACTCATCAAGGCCATCACTTGACCACGGCCAAGCCCCATGACATTCGCCGCACCCTTGCTGCCAAGACACCCATAGGCGCGTGCAGCCCATGCCCGGCCTAGTGGCCGCATCTATCCAAGCCTCTCAAGGCTTTTATCCATTTCCCTTTTAGTCATTTACTTTCATGATTTTAGTCTTGCCTTAGGGGGTGTGAAGAGCCATTTGCATATGGGCTTCAACCCACTAAGGCCCATTAGAGGCTTCTTCTTTGTTGGCTGAAATGTCATGGTATTTAAACCCTTTTGTTAGTCTTTTGTAACTTGGTTGAAGAATTAAGAAGTGAAATATTTCCCTTAGGTTGAGGAATACCTCCCTAAGGCCTCCACTTATCTATCAACCCCAAGCATTCAACAATCTCTCACGATTCCCACAAGCAATCTAGCTCATCAAGTTCGAATCCAAGTCAAGCGAGCCAAGGAGCCTCTAGGAGAGGTTCCCTTGGCCCATCGCCACTCGCGGCCAGCCAAGCTCCTTCTCGGCCGGCCAGTTGCTTCCTCTCGGCCGTCCTTCGCTTCCTCTCGGTTCTCCTCGGCATTCCCCTTGCTTCCGCCTTCAAGACACCCCCAAGAGCCCTAAGAAGCCAGTCGGTCCCCAAGGAGAAGTTCAAGCCTCTCTTGCACCACGATCTGGAGCTCAAGCTTGTGAGACAAGGGCATTCAACCCCTTGTTTCACATCAAGGGGCACATCAACATGAAGGCCGCCCCGAATCTCCCATAAACTAATCCTTGCTCTTCTTATGAAATAAAAACTATGGAATAAGAATGCAACTAAGTTACCATGTTATAAATCTAAGTTCAAGACTTACTAAGTTCAGTCCTTCCCTTGCAGTAACGTTGAGTATCATAGACTGCTACATATAGTAAGTTCAAAAAATGGTAAAAACAAGATAAGCATGCAATATCCCTTGCATGTGGGTGAGTAAATGCAGCTATGGTGGATCCTTTGGCTCTCGATCACTTCATCTAAGTTCTTCCAAGTCAAGCCTGGCCATGAGTTATCATTCTCCCCCACTTGGCTTCGAATGGTCCTCGAATCGACAAGTATGGAAGAGAAGACAACTAAGGATGTATGACAACATGAAACTCACAGGGAACATGGAGATGATAATCATATGCTATAAAGTTATGCACTCCACGCAAAGGACCCTCGACCCTAGTATCAAGCTTGCATTTTCTAAGAGGGTGATAGCTCGCCCCCCAAAGGAGAAATGGGTATCTAATATCAGAGGGCTCCTCCATCGCCTCAATGTGCAGTCGCGGTCCCTCATCCTCGACCCCAAGTCGTTGTGTCCAAGGAAATTGCATCAATGCTCTAGATGGCTCAAAATGGTGGTCATGAGCCATGTTTGATGGCGGCTTCGTAGGTTGCAAATGTAAAGACCTACACAACACAAAAGGCGAGCTATACTCCCAAGGCTTGGGGTAAGTAGGAAAGGAAGACATAGAAAAACCATGGAGCAAATAAGTATGATTAAGAAGTGAAGGATATGATTTGCTCCCTTCGATTCTGAGAGAAACATGGGGAGAATTGCTAAGATGAATGCTGTTCTCACAACTTTCCTGTAAAGGAGCCAATGCGGTCTGTTGTTGGGGCTTCAAGGGCCCCAAAGGAAATGCCATAGGCTCCAAAGCATCCTCCTTAGTCGGTGTTGGTAGTGTGGACGAAAATGTGTCGCCCTTTAGGACAAAAGGCATTGTAACTGTGTCCATCTCGGTCTCCATAACAACATCATGATCCCTAGGCTGCTCCTTTTTGGTCACCATGTCTAGGGAAGTGTGGTTATCACTAGGCCTAGTCACGACCTCCATGTTAGCACTAGCAGCAACCACGACGACATCCCTTTCTAAGGATGGTATCACACCATCTTCCTCTCCATAGATGTAGTTGCAGTTAGGGCAAATTTTAGCCAAGTTTCCTGGTCCTTGACACATTACACACTTGATTTGGGTTGTTCTAACCTGAGGCTACTTAGTCTCTCTTTTGGTTATAATACGATCAACTAGTAGAGGTCGGATGTGCCTCCCAAAAGGCAGCCTTTCTAGACGTTGAGCCACGGTCATGGCTTCCAGCATGAGCCAAGAGCTACGTCACTTGTGCTGGAATGGATTCCAAGGCATCCAATCATGCTTGGATGGTGTCTAGTTGAAGCTCATTGCACTCCCATCTCTTGCTTAGGGGAATAGGCTCCTTAATCTCCTTGTTTTCACCATGGAAACTAAAAATGAAAGCAAGAAACTCCATAAGTAGACCGACCTCAAGTGATTGAACAAGGGCCTTGTTAGCACACACAAAACCTTAAATTTCAACAAAGGTAAGTGTAGGAAACAAGGCGAGCAAGGCAACTAGAGGTGTCGAAGATAATTAGGAATAGGTGCAAGCAAATAACAATCAAGCAAGAAGGAGATGCAATGCAAAAAATTCCTAAAGATGGTCAACTACGCAAGCAAGATTCAAGAATCACGAAATAAGTATTTAACATACAAATACAACTCACAAGCATGGCAAACAAGAGAAATATAACGTGATATATCCAACTAGTATCACAGATAATGATATGAATGCACAATCAAAACAAAAATTTAGCAAGTATGCTAAGTGCACGACTAGAAAGAAAGAGGCTTGTGTGCAAGTTCGAGTCTTTGCCTCACTTGCAAGTCACAAAAACAAGGGTCAATATATTGGCAAGTAAGCACTCAATAACCCGATGAAATCTTAGTTTTGAAGTCCTTTTCTTTCACTATTTTTTTGTGCCTTTGGTTGACCTTGATACTCATAATTTTTTATAGATTGTTATGCAAGCAATAGAAACAAGCAAGCAATCTTATTTTTTTGGACTATGAGCACGAAATAGGAGTCTAAGAGAAACAAACAAACAAATATACACATGAGGTAGGCTAAAAAAGAAGAGCAACAATCGGTTCAAGTGCAAGTCACAAATGCAAAAAACAACAAGTTAAGATCATAAAGAATTAAGCATGGCATAAGGTGACAATATTGAGTAATCATGCAAAGCAACTTGACAAGAAAGCAAGAAAAGTGATCAACTTGGCAGCCTATTCCAACAAATCTCCTAAAGGAAAATCTTTAGGGTGCAAGGCAAGACTAGATTTCATAAAAGAAAAGTCCTTGGGGCGCAAGGCAAGACTAGATATCATAAAAGTAAAGTCATTGGGGAGCAAGGCAAGACTAGATCTCCTAAAAGGAAAGTCCTTGGGGCGCAAGGAAAGACTATATATGTAACACCCCCGACTTTTGTCGATAGTGCCACACGCCAGTGACCTCAGACTGTAAAGTCCAAAGTCAACAAAGGCTTTAATCGAAACAATTATACTTAAATACAATCATAATAAAGAATAAATAACGGAAGACTTGTATTAAGAAACTCAATCTTTTATTAAAAATTCCTCTCGTAAATTGAGAAGGATAGTTTACAAACGATATTGAAATTGCAGCGGAAGACTTTGAATAAATCCTAATTACATGACTAGGATATAACAATTGCACATATTATATTAATCAGGAAATCAAATATTATATTAAAACAACCCTGAAAATTCTTTAAACTAAACTTCAACTGCAATCCTTCGTCTTCGATTTGTTATTTCAAGGCGTCTGAGACCAACCACTGATGTGCCATATAGGTCGAATGACACCAGTCAACCATGCAAGGAATAGAAAGGTTGATTAGTCTAATGAAAGACTACGCAAGGGTGAAAACAAATTGGTTATTGTAGTTGTATATAGTCACTACCCTTGTTTCTCGAATAAAACTCGGTAAACGGTATATGACTTTAGACTTCTACCGAAAAGGAAGAAAATATATGCTTAAAGAGAAGACTCCAACGAATTGAGTCTTATGGGAAACTAAATGAATTTGTTTGGGAACATTATCACACAAAGTTTTGAAAATGCCTCATTGAATATTTGAGTCATCGACCAACCTCACCACATAATGCGAATCCAGATTGGAAAGAGGACTTACTTTAGACAAGAGACCAGGCGGGTGACACGTTGTACTTCTCGCCCGAGGATATATTAATTATGTGCAAAACGACACTTATCTTATTTAATTCCAAAACGTGGATTTACGTTAAAACTTTTAATCTATATCAATCTCGCAATGAGATATATATATCATGAGACGAATCCCGAATTTCGGCACTAGCTAAGTGCATCACCACTTATATTTTAATAAGGGTAGGTCATGACCAAAAATATTAGGGCAATAATCCTCCTAATACCAAGTCATAAAGCAACAGCTAAACCTCGCAAGGTAATTAGCGAGCCTACGAATACTTGTGCTAACTAAGCATATAAATCCACATCAATGCATAACAATCCACACCAAAGTCCATCTAGCACCCTAAAATAATATATATATATATATATAAGGGTCGTTGCTAGTAATTATACAACCTAATAATAAGGTTCATTATTCACACCAATTTAGCACACAAGTTCCCAAACGAAAATTAAGAATATTATCCCAACTTAATTAAGACAATAGATTAATTATCAATTAAGAAAAATATGGAATAAATTTGCAAGAGTGAACCGCCACTTGCCTTGAGATGAATGACGTATCGGAGATGATTGCTTTCGAAAAACAAATTCACTCCTTGTTTTATTTCCGTTCCAAATGCAATTCCGAGACGTACACATATCACACACAATTAGAAAATTATAACTAGATAATTTATTCAATATCGGAATTTGAAGGATACAATGTCTCGGTTTCTAATTGAATTTATTTAACTCTTAATCAATTTCAAGTTTTTTTGATAAAACGATTATTTATACGATTCTTAAAATCAATTAGTCGTATATTCTAAATAATCATATCATAAATAAATTGATCCAATAATTTATTTATAATCCTAAAAATTTATAACTCAAAATATTATCTAGATGAAAAGTTATAATTTACCCATTCATAATATAAGATAATATTAGAAAAATTATAATTAATTTAATTTTAGTATTCATAAAATTAAATTAATCCTAACATATTTTTCATTAATCCAGATTAGACCAAAATAAAAGTAAAATCAGCAAAATACCAAATCAAAATCGGACAAAGCTTCGCCGGAATTCGCAAGTGTCACCGCCGGTTCTTGGGCCAAATTGAGCCTCGTCGGTGCGTCTCCAGCGTCAGAGAAAAAGGGCTTTTGAAGAGGGCTAAGGGACGAAGCTTCAAAGTGCTTGAATTTTCAGAGGAACAACCCATATCGGAAATTAGGATTCTTGGATTGTGGATTGAAATTGGATGTGTTGGGAGCTCGATCGAAGGCCTATTTATAAAGCTTATGAATCACTCACAGCCCTCGACACAATCCCTTAATCCACTCCTCCCAATTTAATCCGACAAGATCGAATTTTGAAGAATTGAATTCGGCTTATACGAACGACGCGCTTTGATTCTCGGCGAAATCCCGACGATTTCGCCTCTCTTAATATCGATTGATCGAGGAATTGAATGCATAAGATCGTCCACATAATTGCACAATATTCAATTTGACGAATCGAGCTCAAAATCGGGATCCAATCCGCCATTGAAGAGGAGCTTGACACGCGGCCATGGCAGCTGGAGGTTGAAGAAAAACTTTCCAGTAATTACAATCGCCCCCCTTATTTGGCCTATTTGCACATTTGCCCAACTTTTTAAGTTGTGGCAAAAATGCCCTTAAATAACTTTTTAAAAATTACAAAATTTACCCAAACTTCTTTATTTTATTATTCTAAGTTTATATAATTATTTTTGATGCGATCCTACCCGTCCAACAACGGGTCTACTACGCGTCCTGCAAGGCCGCGCCCGTGGCGGCCCCCTTGGCCTCCAAATGCCTTTCTACTTATAGTATTTATGTTATTTTGAGATGCTTTCTATTATTAGACATTACTATGTTTGTTTTGCCAAGTTTAATATTTACTATTTCGGGTGTGTGCTCCACTTATATTAAGTAGGCTAGTCCAATAAGCGTATTTACTATTTCGGGTGTGTGCTCCACTTATGTTAAGTGAGCTAGCCCAATAAGCGTCTCGGCTCATCTGAGATGCCCTAGCTCTATATAAATCCAACTTTGGCTTCATTTGTAATCACGTTCAAGTTTAATTCAAATTGTTAAGTAGAGTGTTTATCCTTCTTCTTTGGGTTCGAGCGTCACATATACTTCTAATCTCTTCTCTTTCTCGTCGTTGGCCTCCATTCTTGAAGGCCATCATTTATCCGGTTACAAGAAAAGACGGAACGAGACTCCTTCGACCACGATCCGGATCAAGGACGATCCGAGGACTTCGGATCGCATCAAATTTTAATCCAAAATTAAGATGTAGAAAAATTAACTTAGGTTAAAGTTAAGCTTAAGTCACATCTTTTTATAAAATTAACCATATTTAAATCTTGATTAACACTTTGTTAATCTTAACTCAAATAATCTAGGTTAAGATTGATAATTTTATTTAAATTATAATTAACATAAGGTTAATCATAATTTAGACCATACATAACTTAAAGAGATAGCATACTTAGGGTATTTATTATTTTATCCCTTCATGGATAAACATAATAAATCATATAACCTATATTATTATATTTAAAATTCTAAAACTACATTCATTGTTATACTTATTTATTTATTTCTACATCATACTATTGTAGCCCATTTGATAATTTGTACAAAATTATCTTGAACTAACTTTTGAACTTAAGTTAATGAAAAGTTAAATTACTCCTCTAAAAGAAATAAATTAAATTTCATAACTTTTATTATTATCAAAATAAAATATATAAAAATTAAATTAATATCCTTATGATAAAACGAGGTTATTACAAGATCTCCTAAGGTTTCGGCAACAAAGAGTTCGTTGGTAGCCTTGTGATGCGTAAGGGTTGAGCGCGGAAGGTGGGGTGGTGGTGGTAACCATATGGTGGTGTGCAGAGATCGCGGTGGTTGTGGTGGGGATGATTAACCGAACAAGAAAAGTGCAAGAACAACAAAAAAACATAATGGTAGGATATGTCTTCCCTGATGTGCTAAAAGGTGCAAAGCCGTCAGAGCATAAACCTAAGCGGACATTACGGGGCTCTGAAGCAAAATCTGGATATGTTGCATCCAACTTTTTCCATGCCTCACCATGTGATGGATGACTCATTATTCCCTCATCTGGTACATAACGTGCATGCCAAGTCATAGCCTTAGCAGTAGCCTCAGCTGCATATACTCTTTGCAGTCACGAAGTTAGAGGCAAGTATCGTAAAACTTGATGTGAAATTCCTGAATTTCTACCACCTTTACGCTCATACCTATCATGACCGCAAAACTTGCGAGATTCTGCATCAACATCATACTTCCAGTATAGCATACAACCATTAGGACACATGTGTATTTTCACCATAGGCAATTCTAAACTCTGAAACACTTTATTTGTTTGGTAGTAATCTTTCGAAATCTTATGACCTGAAGGCAACACCTCATCATACAACTGAACAAAACCATTAAAGAGGCCTTCAGACATGTTATATTCACTTTTCAAACTTAGAAGCCTTGACACAAAAGACAACTGTGTATGTGTCTCACACCCTGGATACACTAGTTTGTCAGCCGCTTTTAACACATCATAAAAGCGTTGGGACCACCTAGCCTCCTCTGCGGTTGGAACTGCATCTATCATCATCTCATTATCTGGATCAAAATTCTCTATTCCCTCATCTTGAATACTATCGGTTGAGAACCGTAGTGACATGTACGTTTCATCGCAAATTAGCGTCGGTATCAGCAGTGTACGACATGTTTGGTATGACCATTGCAACAAGGGGGAAAGTTGTATGTACGTTCGTCACAAATAGTGACGTTGATTGCATCAAAGTACGTTCCCTTGCAAATATTGCGATGACAAGGGCGACATACCTAATTCCGTTGCTATTAGTTATAGATATAACTACAACCTTTGACTTTTGTCGCTGATTTTGCAATGGATTTTCTCGTCCGTTGTTGCTAATGGCCATCACTATTTTGGCGTTTTCTAGTAGTGGATAAAAAGGTTTATTAATTGCTAAAATTCAAGGAATTGGATATGCCAAACAAGAAAAACTTTCCTTAACAACGCAAATTGATACCACTTGATGTGGATTCAATTGCCATGTTGAAGAAGTTCACCTCTTGAACGTAGCAAAGGACTTGGTTTGAGGTCCTGTCTTTGGCGACACCATTTTGGATATGCTGAAGTCCAATTCGAGTGATTCCAAATCCAGAATCAAGATCAGAGAGTCTAGTTGATACCCTCCAAATTTGAGTAGAAACGCACGTGTAGAAGTCGATATGGCTTGGTGTTGTAAATGAGGACGCATGTTGTCGTCAATTAGGGTTTGCGAGAGATTGTGAGTTCGATTGATGTTGGGGCTTGATCACGAAAGTAATAGAGGTTTGGGTGTTTGATCGCAATGGAAAAGAGAGAGTTTTGGGACCGAATGATTTAAGAACAACTATGTCAAGTTGCTTCTAAATCTCAATATGATTTTCATTGAATTAGAAAAAGTGTTTAAGTAGACAAATAAGAGAAAGGAAGAGTGGGTTGCAAGGGAGAGGCACATCAACATGAAGGTCGACCCTAATTTCCCATAAACTAGTCCTAACTCTTCTTATGAAATAAATACTATGGAATAATAATGCAACTAAGTTACCATGTTATAAATCTAAGGTCAAGACTTATGAAGTTCAACCCTTCCCTTAAATTATAACATAGAACTACTAAAAATAGTTATACCAGTAATGTTATGTCTCACAGACTATTGCATATAGTAAGTTCAAAATTTGGTAAAAACAAGATAAGCATGCAATATCCCTTGCATGTGGGTGAGTAAAACACATGTATGGTGGATCCTTTGGCTCTCGAATCATCTCCTTTAAGTCTCTCCAAGTCAAGGTTGACCATGAGTTATCAGATTAGCTACATGTATTGTAAAATTTTCTCTGATGTGGAATGTCACTTTTCGGAACATTCCACCAATCTTTGTTCCATTGTAACGTCATTCCTCTAAACGAACACCTACAATAACCCTATCTTTTCAATTAGTAAGAAACGTGTAACCAATCATCTATGCATATTGTAATATATCTTCTGATGTGAAACACTTTTTCATAAAACATCCACATATCTTAGCACCATCATGACACCATTTGTCTAAGAGAACACCTACCATAACCCTATCTTGTACATATTGAAGGGCAAATCACCCGGTCTATCAATGTACATGAGACACGATGTACTTGAACTATATAATATAATTTTGTACACCATTGTTGGATAGTATACACCACAATACGTTCAACGCGACGAAAAACATCATGTACGCCTTATTGCTCTCAATTGTCTACGCATATTGTTAAATTTGTTCTGGTGGAATGACACTTTTTAGAAGACGTCTAGCGCCATCATAGTGTCATTCGTCTAAACGAACACTTGCGGTAATCCTGTCTTGTACGTATTGAAGGCCAAATCACTTGGTCTACTAATCGAAAAGGAAACTTGACTTGTTGGTGGACGTTATACTGAGATTGTGCGATAATGCCTAATGTTATGTGTAGCGGCAAAGCTCTCGATTGGTGTGAATGAAATGTTTGTTACCACTGCGCGTGGTGGGTTCTGTACTAAGAATAGGAGAATAAAGCTATATATTCCCTATTTTGTTATTTCCTATAGTATCCATTTTTGTTCTCGTGAGATTTTTATGTTCTTCGTTGTTTGTGTCTATGTATGGCTTGGTTATTATGGATGTAGGTGACATTGTTATGCTTTTCTGAACATTGTCATGCTTTTCGTTGATTTACTGTTTTGCTTAATTTTCCTAGCGGTTTATGTTATTTTATGGTATTTCCTGGTATCGTATAGTAGACCTGAACATGGATGTGGTAACCCTGTCTTGTACGTATTGAAGGCCAAATCACTTGGTCTACTAATCGAAAAGGAAACTTGACTTGTTGGTGGACGTTATACTGGGATTGTGCGATAATACCTGACGTTATGTGTAGTGGAAAAGCTCTCGATTGGTGTGAATGTAGTGTTTGTTACCACTGTGCGTGTTGGGCTCTGTACTAAGAATAGGAGAATAAAGCTGTATGTTTCCGATTTTGTTGTTTCCTATAGTATCCATTTTTTGTTCTCGTGAGATTTTTTATGTTCTTCGTTGTTTGTGTCTATGGATGGCTTGGTTATTATGGATGTAGGTGACATTGCCATGCTTTTCTGAACATTGTCATGCTGTTTGTTGATTTACTGTTTTGCTTAATTTTCCTAGTGGTTTATGTTGTTTTATGGTATTTCCTGGTGTCGTATAGTAGATCTGAATTTTCTTGTTGTCTTTTACTTTATGCTGTATTTTTCTACTGGTTCCTTGAATTTTGATGTTGGTTTGCTACTACGGTTGAATGTGCATGCTAAATTTTCCTTTTGTTTTGCTCTCGGTGCTCATTTTTCTAGCTTTATTGTTGTAAGTGCTAAATGTTCATGTTGAATTATCCTTCTGTTTTATTACTAGTGCTCAATTTTCCTGTTTCTTATACTCTATATATGCTTATGATTTGCCAATATCAATACAAATGAGTGCTTTTGATTTTTTAAAATTTATGTTATAGGAGAAATTTGTTATAGATTAATCAAATATGAAGTTGATTACTTTAAGTGATGCTAAGAAGTGGGGTGATTTCAAACATAATCTCACAAAGGAGTATCTGTACATGAAAGAAGATAAAGGTCAGATTCGTACACAGCCTCCGATGGAGTTTCCTTTCATTGACAAAGATACATTGGTTGAGTTTATAAAACAACGTTGCACAAGCGAATTTCAAGAAAAAACCACTACTTTGTTTACACATTCAAATTTCGAATTGTGATATTAGTTAATTTATTATGACATGTTAATGATTGTACGCATGAAATTAGTGAGCACAACAGTGTGCTTGCTAAGCAAAACATTTTTTTGTAGATCTTCTCGAAAGAGTTATGCTCGAATAGAGGAAGAATTGGTACGTAGAATACATTTTTGTTTTAAATGCTTGTATTATTAATATTTATTTATAAATTAATTATTGTCTTTTGTCTTAGAGAACAAGGGTTGGATCCTACCAATTCCTCCTTACTTTTGTAGTGTCCTGAACAAGAAACAAACACTCTGAATTACAGTTATTATGTATGTTGATACATGCTGGAGATAATAGATCATAAGTTGATGCTTTGAGTATACATATACATATATACAGAAATAATATTGGCATGCAAGGTATATGCCTTTTTGTAGTATTTTCAAGATTCGGGGATGGGGTGGCCAAATATCTCAAGCGTTTTGTAAAACCGTGGGAAAATATTTCTCGGGGTTTTTTTCAATATCGCTAAGAAATGTTTCCCAGGGGTTTGTTCAAAGTTGTTGAGAAATGTTTCTCGGGTTTTTTTAAAACCCCTGATCGTGTGTAATGTTTCTCGGGGGTTTTAAAAAAAACCCGAAAAACATTTATCAGCGAAGCGAATCACGTGGGTGTAAAAACTCCCTTTCGCTTCGTTAAAAAACCCCCGAGAAATGATAATTTTGTGCTAGTGTTCTCCCATCGTGTGCAAGTTACCAGCCGAACGGGGGAGCGCAAGATGAATTCCAGCTTCCTCAAACTAGGCCGAACGCGGCCTACATTTGTCCAGAAAAATCAGGTTCAACTATTTGATCAGCTTCATCTACCATAAGCTTCAATTTCATCTCGTATGAGCTTGAATTTGCTGAACATAGCCTTAGTGTAAAGAGCAGTTTTTTAGCCCGGGCTAAAATATCACATTTATATATATAAAAAAAGAGGGATTTATTTGTTTGCATTATCAAAATTCGGTGTTGTATAGAGTTTTCCCTTTTGAGTTGGACAAGTAATGAATTTTGCACATTATCGATTTATAAATTTGCATTTAGCTCATTGGGTTGGATGGACAAAATAATTGTACATTAGGATAAATGGTAGGTGCTAATTTGTATTTTTCTTATCAAGATTTTAACCCTCAGTGTGTAACACCCCCCCGACTTATTGTCGGTAGTGCCACACGTCAATGACCTCAGACGTTGCTGTCCGATGTCACCCAAGGCTTTAATCGGAACAATTAATATTAAATAAACATGTTAAACAATGAAAGATTAAACAACGGAATACATTTTTAAATGGAACTCAACCATTTATATTAAAAGATCTCTCATCAAACGAGAGGAGTGTTTTACAACAGAGTGAAATCATGACTTAGTGGTAAGAATAAATAATAATTGACAACCTTTAAAAAAAATACTAATACTTGAATCTCCAACTGCAAGTCTCTTCTTCAACGGTTACTTCGGACTTCGGGGACCAACCACTGATGTGCCGTATAGGACGGATGACACCAGCCAACCATGCAAGGAATAAAACCCGGTTGGTTAGTCTAATGAAAGACTATGCAAGGGTGAAAATAGATGGTTCTAGTGATCGTAACCGTTTACTATCATTGTCCCTCGAATGACAACCGAAGGAACGATATATAACCCGGAACTTTCACGGAATGATTGAAGTTTAGACATGCACTAAAAAGGAAATGAGCCTTATGGGAAACGTATGAAGAGAAGACTCCAAAAGATTGAGTCTTACGGGAAAGTATGACAAATGTTTGAGAACGTTATAATATCACACAAGCGTTTAAAAAGACTTGACCATTTGGGTCCACGACCAACCTCACCGCGCAATGCGAATTCAGATTTGGAAGGAGGACTTACTCTAATCGAAGTCCAGACGAGGTTCCAAGTTGTACTTCTCGCCCAAGGTTCATTAATTATGTGCATATCAGCACTTATCTTGTTTTAGTGACAAAGCGTACATTTATGTTACAAGCTTTTGAGATATATCATCTCATCGCGAGAGATATCGAAGGGAATAAATCCCGAATGGCGGCACCACCTGTTGTGAACCTACCCTGAGTAAGGGTACAGTCATGACCAGAAAGAGTACTAGGGAAAAATCCTCCTAGTACCAGTTATAAAGAAACGACTAGACCTCACAAGGCACATAGCGTTCCTACGAACACTCGTTCTAACTAAACAGTTAAAATCACACAATAGTCCACATCAATACCATTATGGCAATAATATCTATATAGTAGCGTTGTTTCTAGCAGTATATACAACCTATTATAATATCACTTTCTTAATCGTAACATTTATAAAATCTGTTCCCAAATGAAAGCAATAGTTCATCCCAATTTAATTAACAATTAAACAATTGATAATTAATGGAAATATGGAATGATAAGCAAGAGCGAACCGCCACTTGCCTTAATCTAGACGAACGATTGAGCGACAACGGGTTTCTGGGTCCGGAACGGGAACGGAAGACGGATTACTACGAAAATGACCCACAACGAAACCCTAGGTTAGATTCGACAATAAAATATACGAATCTAAGAAAGAACGAACGAAAATGAAAGGACGAAAGTCCCGCCCGAGACCGGCATGCCCAAAGCCACGATCGCGATTGCCCAGGCAATCCGCGATCGCGGTGGGCACTGCCGCGGTCGTCGAGGACGAATGTCCGCGAGTGACAAAGGCAGCGGCCGCGGACGCGGACGACCTTGTCACTGCCGCGACCCAAAATAACGAGGAACTCACCGACGACGACTCCTTGGCGCTCGATTCGCGGTGGCTTCGACTTCTGGCCACCTTGCGCCTCCAATGCACTACTCCGAGGCTGCTACAACCCTTGGCGAAGGCTCCGGCGATGACTTCGAAATCTCCGGAGAAAGCTCAAACTCCGGCGACAAGCACCTTGGGAGAGAGAGAGGTCGGGATGTGAGTGAAGATGGAGGCTCTCCTCCCCTCCTTTTATAGGGAAAGAAGGCTCCATCAACCGACAACCCATCCAGTGCATCGACGCCACGCGGAAGAAAGACGAAGGGAGACGCTGGGCGTTTTCCGCGATCGCAGAAAATTCCTTTTCCCAGCTCTCCAGTGCACGCTTATTCCGCGATCGCGGTGGCTCTACCGCGGTCGCGGAAATTCCCTTTTTCGCGCCTTTTTCCCGGGAGGAGGTATGGGCATGGGTTCTATACCCCGGGTTAAATATGCTTGTACCCGAACGAATATTCTAAGCCCCGAAAATACGTCGAATGTCTATTCCAAGGTTTAGGGAATTTTACAGAGATCATACACGTTATAGAAATTCCAAATTTTTCCAAACGCGTCTTGCTTTCCCAACGAGAGTTGGGTATTTATCCAAATACCCTTACTAACAAAAATGAGGGGTATTACATCACTACCCCCTTAAAAGAAGTTTCGACCCCGAAACTTGACTGATAACAACTCGGAGATGCAAACCTCATTCTAACTTACCCAACTGTATAAGTTTAACCACGCCTAATCCATTTAACACTTCGTAAGTTGGTTCAAGTATTTCTAGTTAGAACCTATCACCCTTCACAGCTTAAGGAAATTCTATAATCTGTTTACAGAAACATCCATTCTACCATGCTATCCCTATGGTAACATGAGGATTATTACACAGTGTATCCGCCCATGAAATTATATCCCATAGACAGGGGTGGAGCCAAGATTTTACCCCGGGGGGGCTAAAATTTCGCATGGCTTAAATCCGACGTGGCTTAAATCCTGTTTTGCAAAAATCAATTTTAATTTTCGTGAAGCTTGTTAGGGCCAACTAGAGTTACATTTTCACATGAAATGAGGGGGGAAAACTTAAAAGTAATTTTATTTTATTGGCTTAAATTTGTTAGGGTCGGATAAAGTTACATTTTCAAATGAGATGATAGAAAAAAAGTTTAAGATAATTTTATTTTCGTAAAAAAAATCAATGGGGGCTACAACCCCCTCTAGGCCTATGTAAATCCGCCCATGCCCATAGATCCATGGGGTAGAAAGACACCATGAAATTCTTAATAGAATTATTGATTACTTGTACAATATACACAAATCAACCGATGGAAAAATAAAATAAAAACAAAATCGTTTTTTTTTATAGATGTAACATAAGATAGCCCTTATTTCATGTTGCCAACTAGTATCAATTAACCTTAATACATTATAAGAGAGAACTCATCTCTTCACAGTTTTTACGTCACTTGACGAAACACATGTTCTTTTATTTTTAAAATGTTAAATATTAACCAAAACTTCCACAAAATAAGAAAACTGCCTTAAACCACTATTCCACCTTTTCCATAACCGCTTGGATAATTTTTTTTCCGAAGCATACTCTCCATACTAATGTACAACAAACCACTCATCCGGATTTGAAGAATTTATGGCTGAAGGAAGTGAAGGTACACCTTTGGTCTTATTCTCACTTTTTTTTTTCCTAAACTTAATTTTCCTTCAAAAAAGTCATATCTTGCCTTTCATTTGTTTTGTTTTGTTTTGTTTTGTTTTGTTTTGTTTTGTTTTGTTTTGTTTTGAATGAGATTAAAAGAGAAACATAAATAGTGTTCATTGAACACATCCAGCAGGCTCGTATCATTAGAATGAGGACTGGATTAGGTGAGAACTAGTTGATGACCCGTGCCATGCACGGGGTTGGGTTTATTAAATATTTTTATAGTATGATATTAAAATCTTTACGTAATGTGACACTATAAGATTAATACTTTTATATGTTAATATTTATTATAAATATGAAATACCACAATAATTGAAAGTATTACCATAGCTATTCAATCTAAATTTGTATGTCAAGTAAAAAATTACATACCTAGTCATATCAGGTTTTGAAAAACTTCCTTATATACAACATTTGTAGTGGTATTCTGAGGACAACCTTGAAGATCACCAATTAAGATCTTTAACCCACTTCTACTTGTAACTCTAGAAAATGCAACGTAAAGTTGTCCATGAGTAAAAACAGGTTTTGGTAGAAACAGACCCACTTGAGATAGTGATTGTCCTTGACTTTTGTTGATGGTCATGGGAAAACAAACAACCACTGGAAACTGTCTCCTTTGAAATCTAAATGGGAATCGAGTGTCTGATGATGTAAGTACCATGCGTGGAATACATACTCTGTGTCCAATATTGCTTCCAGAAATGCGATTACATTGGAAAAATATCACAATTATAAATTTGATATTTTAATAAACTAAATTTATATTTACCTCTTTGATGGTAATGATTTGATCAATGGTCTTATACATTTTTGCATTGAGAAATTGTTCAGATAAATCACTTCTTGAAACACTTGGAATTTGAATAATATTTGGAGGACTATTGTTTCCATTTCTCTTTAAAAGACTACAAAAAAAATATTTAAAATATGTAAATATATATATTAAACGGTTCCACGTAATATTTATGTACACATCACAAATGCATAATATGTTTACATACCTTGATTTAAAGTCTTCAACTTTTGGAATATTATAATCATTGATAAAAATTCGAGTACCATCCATGGCATTGGACAATTGAATTTTTCCTATATTAAGAAACGATAATAATTAAATAATAAAAAATATAATAACATATAAAAATAAAAGAGGAGAAAATATTACTGTGTTTAGGCCTCAATTTTGCAAATTGAATAACAATAATGACATTATCATCCAAGGTAGTATTCACATAGGGGGCAAATTGGTCAGCAAACTTATCCCATAGCGTACAACTTATGACATCATTCCTACAATATAAATAATTTTTCAAACGTTATTAATATATGTAATACAAAGCTATAATAACAAATTTGAATATAATATAAAGAAAAAAGTTTAGGTTTGTGAATACCGAATATCTTGTAATTGAATATCAATTTTCTTATGTTCTTCCTTCTTTTCACCGACATTGTAGAATTAAAAAGAACCAATGGCTTTTAAATTGCCTATAACATCTGTAAAAAAATATACATTTATTTATATAAAACTATTCATACAGTAAAACAAAACTATCTATACGGTAAAATAAAACTATCTATACGTACATACAAAAGAAGAAGCATTATGTTAAAGTATCAATATCTATACATACAGTAAATCCATAACTAATTGAAAAAAATGTATCATTATGTTAACGTATCATTATGTTAACGTATTTATTGTTTATTTCCATGATACTTGTCCTGGTATATAAATACACATACACATAGATATTTAAACAATGTTAATACCGAAAAATATAAAATCAGATCAAATGAAGACTAATTGAAAAAAACGTAGTGAAATACATAATAAGTAAAACGAACTATCTATAATGTGGAACACACTTACCAATTAGATATACGTCTTCTACGGAATGATTTAATATGACATCAAAATTCACGAAATCGAATATGTTTCGTGGTATTGAAAGATAATCAATTTGTTGTACTTTAGTAGTCCTGAAAAATGTCATACTAAGGGGAAGACGACAATAACGATAAGTACCACCGTAACTGTCCAAACCAAAATTGGATATTAGATATACACCATATTGAGTTATGGTCGAAAATTTGATAAACAGTGACTTTTTCATAAAACCATAAAGTTTCATCCCCTGTAAAACAATTAAAAATTGTGTTAATATCTGAAGAGATAAAAAAGTAAATGTCTTCATAACAACAAAATTTTATAAGTTGCTTACCTTGTCATCAACCAAAACCATTTCTTTACCAGTGATAACATCCTTGTTATTGTATAGAGTTCTATTCCACATATGTAACACACGAACTCGAATCATCCAAGTGACATTAGTCTTTAACTTGAGATCTTCAATGAAGTGTAAATTTTCGGCCATTGTACCTTTAGAGGAAGAAGAAGAAGAAGAAGAGGTTTTTGTAGAGTAAACTAATAAGAATATAAATTAGGGTGAAATAAGTGCATCTATAGATAGTTTAAATAAAGAGAGCTTAATACAATAAAAATATATATATATATATATTATCTTATTTATTACAATAGGTAACCTATAATTTAAACTACCTTTGATAATGAAAAATAAGATTTTTGTTCTAAAGATAACTTAATCCACAATTCTTCTGTTTATTCTACAGAGAAGATAGTATGAGTATCTTATACGTAATTTTACTTAGTAATTTTACGTACGGTATGTTTTTGTATTTGGTAACTTTACTTACGATAGTTTGATATAGAAAAAAATCTCCACCAGCTATACCATATTTCTGATGATTAATTATTACCTGCACAATTGGAGACTGCACAATTGGAGACAACTATACATAACATATCATCTATTTTGAAGATATCTTCATCTTATAATTAAACATTACGTCACCCTCTTGAATTTTTTTTATCCTTAGATCCAAGAACTCAAGGTTTTAACTTAAATAACATGATAATTTTTTATATATTGTCAAAGTTAAATTAGTTTTAAATAGTTATGGTAAAAAGATATATATATATATATATGAGAAAATATATTATTATATAAAATTATTATATCTTATACGTAAGAAAAGTATTATTAATATTTATGCAAATTATATCTTTTTTTGGTAAAAAGAAGATATCTATATCTATTTATCTAATAATAATATTTAGATAAAGTTTTTTACCTTCAATTTTTCTAAAGATAGCTTAACCCACAATAAATAAGATATTATGATTTATGAATAAGATATCATCCGTATCAAAATTCGAAACTTGTTCGAATATGATTTATGAATAAGATATCATACGGATAATAAATAAGATATCATACGTTTATTTATTATCCGTATGATTTATGAATAAGATATCATACGTTTCACGTCTAAAGATGGGTTTTATTTAATTTAACATAGTTATGGTAAAAATTCAGAAATAAGATAAGAAGGATATAATTATTATTTAATTTTTTAAATCATAAACAATTATTATTGGAAAATTCGAAATTACTATTAGTATATATATAGATTTGTAAAGTGAAATAATAAGATCAAGTTTTTATATTGTAAATATTATTTAATTTAAAAAAATTATGGTAAAAATTCAAAAATAAGATAAGAAGGATATAATTATTATTTAATTTTAAATAATTATGGTAAAAATTCAGAAATAAGATAAGAAGGATATAATTATTATTTAGTTTTAAATAGTTATGGAAATAAACAATAAATAAGATATTAGTTATGGAAATAAACAATAAGATAAGATATCGGATGATGTGGATATAATTATTATTTAGTTTTAAATAGTTATGGAAATAAACAATAAATAAGATATTAGTTATGGAAATAAACAATAAGATAAGATATCGGATGACTTGGCGGATGACATGGCGGATGACGTGGCATAGCCTGGAGGCCGACACGTAGGCGAATTGAACGTGAAGACGACACGTACGCGAATTAAACGTGAGACCGACACGTAGGAAAAAAGCTTCTGCTTTAGTATATAGATAGATAGATTTCAAGAACCGGGGCCACCCTGCCATGGGAACACTTAACAAACGGGTTTACAATTGACGTAATTGCAAAAATTACCGACTTTTCAATAACCATTTACAAAAATATCGCCACTTTCAAACAATTGCAAAACTACCAAATTTGTCGGTATTTTTGCTAAATTTGTAAAATATAAATTCATATTTTCGTTTACTTTTTTTTTGGTGAAATTTTTGATTTTAAGAAGTGCTAATTATACTTAACAATTAATAGCAGATTTACTACTCATAACCAAACACGATCCCCAACCCAAAGCTGAAAACCTAACACACCGCTGCATCTCATCCCGACCTTGAACCTCTAGCCTAATCTCAATCAAATTGTTCCATCTCCATCCCGACCATGAACCACCGCCTCCGGCGCAATCCTTCGTCCACCCGATCGATTCGCAACAACTCCGACGTCGATTCGTCGGATCGAGCGAACACTAGCGGCAGAGGAGCCAGAGCGCAGGCGAGATCGCCTCCGTCGTACTGGCTGATGTTTGATCCGTTGAGGTTTCCTCCGACGGCGAAAATCGAGCTTCGGAGGAGCAGAAAGAACCGACAGACTCGTCCTCTGGCGACATTGTTCCCGGTGCCGCCCTGCTCATGCTTCTGTTTCTAGCGGAGGTCTCCAGCCCATGCGGATTCTTTGTAGTACGATACTGATGGTTCTTTCTTGTAACGGGCGAGGAAGTCAGGAAAATGAAGGCGGATGCTTTGCAAAGGATTCAGTCAATTTATCTTCTAAAATAGAGAGTTTTTTCTTTGAAAGACCAACAAAATGGAGTGAAGGAACGTCTTTCTAAAGATGACAGCAAATTTGTTAGCTCTCAAGAAAAATTTGCTATTTCAGTATCTTGAACACGATACGCCCTTTACCCGTGAACCATTGTTTATCAAGGTACTGCCCCTTTGCGAGTAAAGGTTACAGTTACAAACTTACAATGATAGATAGTATGAAAACCTTTTCTTCTTCTCATACACTTTCCTTGTCTTTGATACGGATAGATATCCGACCTTGCTTTATGTTCCCCTGAGCTGAAGAATTTGCGAAGTTGTGATGTTTTGTCTTCCAGTTGGGTTTCTGTAAGCTTTCTTGCAGTTGTGTAGTTCCTGAACTCGAAACATTCAACTTCAAGGTGCTGAGTCGGAATGATCGCTATGAAATCCGAGAAGTGTGAGTTGTTTCTTCTTCTTGACTGAAATATACAAACAAGAATGTGTAAAACATACTGTCCAACATCTGGTTCCTTCATAAAGTGCAAGTTATACACACCTTCAGTAGCAGCCAGTTTCTAGCACTAGCTGATTCATGAGTAGCTTCAGAAATATCTGGAACTCTAGTTGTCTTCAATTTGTCAGAGGTCTGCTGAGTTAGAGGTTATGGAGGAGGATTAGGGTATCAGTGGGAGTACTCGTGATGAATTCAACACCTCCTGTAATTGCAATTCCTATTATCAACTAGTGAAGATCTGCTGAATTCAAACAACACATCATGTAATTGCAGTTCCTTTTATCAATTGAAACATCATTTCGGTAAAATTTTATGATAGATGATACCATTCAAGGAAAATACAGACCCTGTAAACTCTATGCAAGCAGGTTGATAAGTCATACCTCTCTTTGTGTAGGAATAAACTTCCACTGCATATCATCAGCATTAAGGTCCCATTCACTTCCCAAATTTAAGGTCCATGCAGTCCTGCACTTACGGTTTTTGTCTCAAAATCATCATTCTGTCTACTACAACCGTCAAGTAGGCATTAAGGTGCTTACATGGACATGAAATTAGGCTACGAAAGTGAAAAAAATATATTTCTCTATACAAACTACCAACTACATTAGAGCATGTTTAATGGGGGCTTTTAGAGAGGGTTTTTTAGGGGGATTTTGGGGAAATTATTTGCTAAAAGACCCATAGTGTATTGGGGGCTTTTAGGAGGTTTTTTTTATGTTTAATTTAAATTACAATTATATTCTTTTTGTGTATATTAAATTACCAATATACCCTTTATTATATTAGATTATAATTATATCCTTTATTATATATTAAATTAAAAAAATAATATTTAAAAAAAAACATACATTAAATTTATTAATGTTATTTTAATTTAATTATTTATTTAAAATTAAGACAAACATACATTGATATTAAAATCAATAAAAGCGATGCATAAATTTAAGAAAACAAAACAACATGAACTAAAGCAAATGACGGAATTTAACAACAAACATCACACGATACACGACTTAATAATTAAAAACAACACATAAAAACGAAACAATCTAATTATTGCCATGAAGGTCCCAAATGTGTTTCTTCAAATCTTTCTTCAGCTTGTGATGTATAGTTTTATCCCGAATTTGAGCCCTCCTTGTAATAACTGGATTGTTCATAATCTCTAGTCTATCGTTGCTCCAATCCTGGTTATCCACCGATGCAGTCTCTCCACTTACTCATTCACCGAATTGTGGGATTTCGTATCCATGATGGGTGTAAGAATCTCGTTCATCTTTTACAATCATATTATGTAGAATGATGCAAGTCCTCATTATCCTTCCAAGCTTTCCAAAATCCCAAGAGAGTGCTGGTTGACGAACTATTGCGAAACGAGATTGCAACACTCCAAATGCCCTCTCCACATCTTTACGAACGAACTCTTGGTGTTGGGCAAACAACTTGGCTTCATCGCCTTGGGGGAGGCGAATTGATTGAACAAATGTCGCCCAAGGCGGGTAAATGCCATCAACGAGATAATATCCCATCTTATATTGATTTCCATTAACCGTGAAATTCACGTTTGGAGCTCTACCATTCAAAACTTCATCAAAAATAGGAGATCGCTCAAGAACATTAATATCATTAGCCGTACCTGGTATCCCGAAAAATGCATGCCAAAACCACAGGTCGTATGATGCAACTGCCTCCAAAATGATTGTTGGATGACCATGATCTCCACGGGCATATTGACCTTTCCATGCAGTTGGACAATTTTTCCACCCCCAATGCATACAATCGATGCTACCTAACATCCCAGGAAATCCACGAGACTCACCCACACTTAGTAGGCGTTGTATGTCTTCTGCGGTGGGGCGTCTGAGACACTCATCACCAAAAAAGGTAATTATTCCATCAACAAAATGCTCTAAGCAATGCCTTGCGGTTCCTCCGGAAAGACGAAGATACTCATCAGAAGCATCAACAACAGTTCCATATGCCAACATACGTATGACACTAGTACATTTTTATAATGCAGATATACTAAGCCTACCTTTTGCATCTGGCCTTTGTTGAAAGTACTCCATTCCATTCCCTAGTGTCTCCACCAATGCGCTTGAAAACTTTCTTGCTCATTCTGAACCTACGTCGGAAGAAATCATCTGGATAAGTTGGTTGATCAGAGAAATAATCTCTGTAACAAAAAAGCATCTCTATGCTTAGTCAAAAAAATAACAAAAAACCATGGTATCACATGCAATTGATTACAGAAGCAATCAATTGCTTTCTCTGCATGATTCTACACCACATGAAATTATAGAAAATGCCAACACATTAAAGCATCTCTATGCTTAGTCAAAAAAACAAAAAAGCATGGTATCACATGCTATGCATTGTAGAAGCAATCAATTGCTTTCTCTGCATGATTCTACACCACATGAAATTATAGAAAACGCCAACACATTAAAGCATCTCTATGCTTAGTCAAAAAAACAAAAAAAAGCATGGTATCACATGCTATGCATTGCAGAAACAATCAATTGCTTTCTCTGCATGATTCTACACCACATGAAATTATAGAAAACGCCAACACATTAAAGCATCTCTATGCTTAGTAAAAAAACAAAAAAAAGCATCTCTATGTTTAGTCACATAATTAAACTTGCATTACATTAAGTAAGGCTTTCATTACAAGATCTAAAGATACATTACAATATTGAAATATGCATTACAAGATTGAAAGATACATAACAAGATTGAAACATGCATTCGAAAATAAAAACATGCAAAGCGGAAAACTACAAAGACATCTTGAGAACTACATGGATAACACTTAAGAGGCGAATTCTTTCATCAATTTCATCTTGACAACTTCCTCCTCCGGTGTGCAATCATACTTCCCAATCAAATATTGGAGCATGTCCTACTTCCTGCTCCTATCGATATTATTAAGTTCCATCTCCTTGGTCTTTTGTTCAATCTCCATGGTCTTGATATGAAGATATTGCGCTTGCTTATCCCTCTTTCGTGTCACCTTTGCCATCTCCAATTCATGGACTTTACTCTGGATGAGAATTTTTTCTTGTTCGAGCGTACTTTCTCCATCATCTTCAGCACAACTTGTGATGCAAATTTCCCCCCCTTTCGTTTAGCCTTCTTGATGCCCTCAAGACGCTAAAAAATCCCAGTGAAACCACTCGTTGGAGTATCTTGATTAGAGCCTTCCATATTAGTAGACGATCTTTTCGAGCTTGGGGCACTTCCCGAGCTTTGGTTCGTCCCGCTGGCCTGTTGCAAATAAGAATGGTTCCATTTTGACTCGTATCAAAGAGCCTCCCATGGATGCTCATATAAAAACCTTTTTTCCCATTTCCCTTAAAAATGACTCATGTGCAGTCTTCATAACATCATCCTCCGACTCCCCACTTCTTTTATTAGCACATGCATGTTGATACGTACCAACAAACTTATTCACAAAAGGATTCATTGTATGCCATCTATTCTTAACACTTTTCAAAGTTCGCTCACCTTGATATGTATTTTTTTAAGTGTTAAAGTAGCTAGCCTTGAATTCGCTTCCAGAATGCCTCAGATGTTTGATTGGTGTTGATTACAGGGTCTTTAGTGGTGTTTAAGTACCCACTGATGAGGAGTACATCATCAGCCCTACTCCAGGCGCATTTCGTGGATTTAGGGGTGTCACCTGCATCACGACCACGACCAGCACGACCACGACCACGACCACGACCACGACCACGACCACGACCACGACCATGCCCACTACTTTGAGTTTGATTCGATTGTGTGCTAAAGCTTGGCATCTCCATTGACTGAGATGCACCTCCGTACGTGTATTGATTTTGTGATAGGAGTTGTGTGTAGTTCATATTATAAGGATCATACACATCTAATGACAAATCCCCAAAGTTATTTGGGATGTCATCTTGGTTTTGATTCATGATGAAAGAGTAGAAGAGAGAAATGAGAGGTTACAAGAGATAAATGATAGATTGAGAATAGAGGATTGTGTGAGCTGTGCAATTACAACTATATCTTATTTATAGGCAAATAAAAAATCATTTACATTTTTCTCTATTTTGTTAAATTATTAAAAAAAGTAGTTAGTACACCATAATATTACCTACCCTTTATTTACTGTACAACCATACCTACCCTTTACTCTCACACTATAAAAATTAGTATCAATGATTTTAGTTAGTACATATTTATAATTTAAAGTATCCTAAATAATAATAACATGGTTTATTTGGACTTAATTATATTAAAATTTGTAAAAAAAATACATAAAATTTCTAAAATTTATTTACAATGTAATTTTAATATAAAGAAATTAAATTGGTATTTATTTTATTTTAAAACACCAATACTAAAATAAAATGATTTATTTTCACTTAATGAAAACCTATAATACAAAAACAATATTAAAATCTACCAAATATATACAAAATGGATGTCTATGGATAGAGAAAAATATAATTAGAATTATGGTAATTTTTTTTTGTTTTTAAGTAGCCAATTTTTAAATATATCATTTAAAAAAAAACAATAACAGACGGCCATGAATAAATATTGGTCGTCCGTTGATTGCCACGCGTCGCGCATCAGGCGCGCGTGCGCCAATCAGCGCTTGCCGCGTGGCAATCCCATGTCAGGTATAGGGCGGGGCACGTTTGGCGGGCAGATGAAAACGACGTCGTTTTGCTGTGGGAAGGCAAAAAAATTTAACACACCAAACAACCCCTATGTTATAGAACTTGGGACGGTCCCAAAATGTGGACAAATTTTGGGACCGGGCTTGGGTCTTTTAGCCCATTAATAATTTTATAACATTTTCTCTCCTAAAAGACCCAGTAAAAGACTGGGATAAAATTTCCCTTAGACTATGAAAATAAAGAATATATTTCTCTTATCAAAACTCGTAAATATTTTGAGTGGTTATCAATTCAACGGGAATTACAACTAATAAATGTAAATTTAAGTGTTTCTCATTACAGAACCAACTAACGTTCGTTTCAAATTTAAAGTTAATATAACAGAGTAATGACCCGACTACGTATAAATGTGGTCTGATAAAGTGAATATTGCTCTGAAATTTGAAACCTCTTAACATTTGAAATTTCATTTCTATAAATTTTGTGATATAACAAATCATTGACCTGACTTGGTATAAATGTGGTCTGATAAAGTGAATATTGCTCTGACATTTAAAACCGCCTAACATTTGACATTTAAAACTTCATTTTCGTAAATTTTGTTACATAACAGAACATTATGTACTTTATCAGGCCACATTTGTACGAAGTCAGACCACATTTTTACGAAGTCATGCCAATGCTCTGTTATATCACAAAATTTCAAATGTTAGCCGATTTTAAATTTTAGAATAATATTCACTTTATAAGACCACATTTGTATGTAGTCAGGTCATTACTCTGTTATATTAACTTTAAATTTGAAATACTTAAATTTGTATTTATTAGTTGTGATTTTCGTTGAATTGATTTCTTCCTCACATCTGGATGATGATCGATACTTCATTACTAAATAATCACATATTTTTGTTAACTAAATAACGTGTGACCATTCAGATCAAGACCTTAACAAAAAAATGAAATTTTGAGCTTAGCTTTTTAAAGTTGTTTTCTAAAGTTGTTTTCCAAGACGAAAAACTAAGCAAAGATACTTGTTGTTGAAGATACAAATACATGCTAAGAGCCAAAGTGTTGGCATAAAGGTAATGCTAGCCACTATTTACTTTATTATAGACCTGAGGAAACGCGGGTTGGCTCGTCCGGCCCGGCCCGTCCACCCGTGTAAACGAGAGGGTATGGATAAGCTCGTAAGTCCTAAAGGGTCGAAAATATCCGGCCCGAGTATCGGGAGTGTCGGATATGGACAAGGGGTCAAGCCCTGTAGGGCCGGTAAGCAAATAAAATAATTTGTATTTTTTTATCTACATGACAGTTCATATTAACAATAGAAGAAAAATGTCATTGTTTTATTAATTTATTATTAGCACAAGCTAAATAAAGCATTATGTTTTTTATGAGGCCACATTTATACGAAGTCAGGTCAATGCTCTGTTATATTACAAAATTTCAAATGTTAACCGATTTCAAATTTCAGAACAATATTCACTTTGTCACGCCATATTTGTACGTAATTAGGTCATTACTCTGTTATATTAGCTTTAAACAGAATCACTTTTATATCAAAACCTACCTAGTTAAGAATGATGTTATTGTAGAGACTAGTCTAGTTTTATTTGATAATGAGATATTTCATTCAAGTACATTATAACGATGGATAAATAAACTAAAGTATGAATTAAAGATCTATATTCTTAGACCACAAACGCTATATAAATTAAAAGTTCTTAATACTGGCTCCACTAGTCTGCAAGTAAGAAAGAAATTAGGAAACAACCGAACAAAAAACATGGATAAGAGCTTAATATCCACTAATTGTTCCGTTATGCTTCATTTCCTTTATTTGCACCACACCAAGCCTTGTTCGACCTCAAGAAAAACACCTTTCGATTCATTAAATTCAAAATCTGACCATACTATCGTCTTCGTCATGCTCAAGTTACTTAAACCCGACTTTTGAATCATTTAAAATCACCTCCGAACGATATCGAATCACCTTTGTATAAGTATTGTCTGACTTCGTACAAATGTGGCCTGATAAAATACATAATTTTCTATACACAACGCGGGCCGATTCGGAGGTGATTCTATATCGTTTGAAGATGATTTTAAATGATTCAAGAGTCGGGTTTAAGTAACTTGAGCGTGGCGAAGACGATGGTGTGATCAGATTTTGAATTTAATGAATCGAAAGGTTTTTTTATTGGGGTCGAACGAGGCTCGGTGGTGGTGCAAATAAAGGAAATTAAGCATAACGGAACAATTAGTGGATATTGAGCTCTTATTTATGTTTATTGTTTATTGTTTATTGTTCGGTCAAACTGAGAGGCATCAAATGGAAGCATTTCTGAGCACTATCTGAGTCGGCACACTTGGAGTACATGTCCACCACTGCGGTGTCTGCCATGGTGCAAGGATGGAGAAACGTCTTGATAACGAAGCAGTGAATCCCTCTTCCCAGTTTAAGCGCTCCTAGAGAAGCACATGCTTGGAGAAGACTTACGACAGTGATGGAGTTGGGTTTTTGAAGATCCGTTCACATCTCATCAAACAAGAGCAGCGCCTTGCACAAGTCACCGTTCTGAGCAAACGCTGCAACAATGGCGTTCCATGAGACCACGTCTCTCTCGTGCATAGCACTGAAAATGAAGGAGCACGTCTTCAAGCGGCCACACTTGGCGTACATTGTGATCAGTGCATTCTGTACAGGAATGTCAACCTGGATTCCCTGGCGAAGGAAGTAGCCGTGAACAGTTGTGCCAAAGCGGAGCTGGCAAACTTCTGCACAAGCAGCAAGAAAAGTTGCTATTGTTGTTGTGGAGGGAGAGATTTCTGATAAGAGCATCTTATTAAAGACCATTAATGCCTTATCAGCACAATCATAGTTGTCCACATTATTGCATCCATGTTTTGAGGCCCTCTCAAATACCCTGAATGCAGAGGTGGGATCCCCAAACCTTAAATATAAACCCACAAGGGGAGTAGCTAAGGGAGCATCAATTGCTCTCAAGTCTGCTATTATCTGTCCATGTATTGCTCTCAAGTCCAAACCATTCTTAAATGTGTTAGCATATATTAGAAGAGTTCCAAAAGTTTGCTGATCTGGTTTTACTCCTTCAACCCTCATTTTCTTCAAAACCCCCAAAATTTCTTGAAAATCACCACTTTGAGAGTATCCTGAAACTAATGAGTTCCATGACACTACATCCATGTGAAGCATACCATCGAACAAGTCCCTGGCAGCACTCCTCCTCCCACACACCCCATACAGATAAAGCAAACAATTAGCCAAATTCACATCGAAATCCAAGCCACATTGTAAAGCAACAACATGTACACATTCCAACTGGACAACCTCATTCAACCCAGAAAGCAAAGTCAGTAGAGTGATTGAACTCGGCAAGACTCATTCCCTTCTCATCGAATTAAACATACCAAACGCTCTGTCATAGTCGTCCGAACTTGAATAGCATCCTATCATAGCAGTCCAAGGAATGACATTTCTTTTAGGCATTTCATCGAACACATGCCGAGCACTCTTAACCCGAGAAAACTTGGCATAGAAAGTGATGAGGGAAGACAAAACGTATGAATCGGAGGAGAACCCGCCAACGATGACACGTTGGTGAAGCGAACGGCTCAGGGAGAAGAGGCCGAGCGAAGTGCAGGCCTTGAAAAGACTAGGGTAAGTGTGGGCGTCGGCTGCACAGTTGGATTTAAGCATATAAGAGAAGGTCCGGAGGACGTCATTGTGAGAGCCTGCAGAGGATAGGTGAGTGATTACTATTGGAACTCATTTTTTATGTGGCGCCGATAACTTTTCTGGGCACAATTCCGGTGGGCTCCGGCCAACTATAACACCGGAAAATGGAAGCATTGGCTTCGTCTATACGAGTACATTCTCGTAATGTACTCATACGACAAAAATGATTTCCGTTTGAATGAGAAATGGAGGCCCAAAGTTGGGTGCATGAAGTGCATAAACTTGAGAAATGTTGGGGTAAATATTTGTCCCACATTGGAAGTTTGGATGAACATTTCATTAGTATATATACTAGGAAATTGGATCCAAGGTTGTGGCCTTGGGTCACCACTTTGGGCCGATCCAGAAACCCATCGGTAGGCTTTGATCCAGTTTGGGGCAGTTGCAGCCTTGACCTATTCTCAAGGGCTGCTTGGTCTTCCTCTCCACCAATGTGGAATGGAGAGAGGACCTAGCTCATCAAGACCACACGCGCGCCGAGCCGGGCTCGGGCTGGCCAGCCATTTCTCATTCAAACGTTACCGGCGCCACATAAAAAAATGGCTTGGGCTGTGGGCTTTGACTCAGTCTGGGGCAGTTGCAGCCTTGACCTATTCTCAAGGCCTGCTTGGTCTTCCTCTCCACCAGTTTGGGGCAGTTGCAGCCTTGATCTATTCTCAAGGGCTGCTTGGTCTTCCTCTCCACCAATGTGTAATGGAGAGAGGACCTAGCTCATCAAGACCACACGCGCGCCGAGCCGGGCTCGGGCTGGCCAACCATTTCTCATTCAAACGTTACCGGCGCCACATAAAAAAATGGCTTGGGCTGGCCATCCATTTCTCTCCATTACAGAAACCCATCGGTGGGCTTTGACCTAGTCTGGGGCAGTTGCAGCCTTGACCTATTCTCAAGGGCTGCTTGGTCTTCCTCTCCACCAATGTGGAATGGAGAGAGGACCTAGCTCATCAAGACTACACGCGCGCCGAGCCGGGCTCGGGCCGGCCAACCATTTCTCATTCAAACGTTACCGGCGCCACATAAAAAAATGGCTTGGGCTGTGGGCTTTGACTCAGTCTGGGACAGTTGCAGCCTTGACCTATTCTCAAGGACTGCTTGGTCTTCCTCTCCACCAGTTTGGGGCAGTTGCAGCCTTGATCTATTCTCAAGGGCTGCTTGGTCTTCCTCTCCACCAATGTGTAACGGAGAGAGGACCTAGCTCATCAAGACCACACGCGCGCCGAGCCGGACTTGGGCTGGCCAGCCATTTCTCATTCAAACGTTACCGGCGCCACATAAAAAAATGGCTTGGGCTGGCCAGCCATTTCTCTCCATTACAGAAACTCATCGGTGGGCTTTGACATAGTCTGGGGCAGTTGCAGCCTTGACCTATTCTCAAGGGCTGCTTGGTCTTCCTCTCCACCAATGTGTAATGGAGAGAGGACCTAGCTCATCAAGACCACACGCGCGCCGAGCCGGGATCGGGCTTGGGATGCCCAGCCATTTCTCATTCAAACGTTACCGGCACCACATAAAAAAATGGCTTGGGCTGGCCAGCCATTTCTCTCCATTACAGAAACCCATCGGTGGGCTTTGAACCAGTCTGGGGCAGTTGCAGCCTTGACCTATTCTCAAGAGCTGCTTGGTCTTCCTCTCCACCAATGTGTAATGGAGAGAGGACCTAGCTCATCAAGACCATACGCGCGCCGAGCCGGGCTCGGGCTGGCCAGCCATTTCTCATTCAAACGTTACCGGCGCCACATAAAAAAATGGCTTGGGCTGGCCAGCCATTTCTCTCCATTACATAAACCCATCGGTGGGCTTTGACCCAGTCTGGGGGCAGTTGCAGCCTTGACATATTCTCAAGGGCTGCTTGGTCTTCCTCTCCACAAATGTGTAATGGAGAGAGGACCTAGCTCATCAAGACCACACGCGCGCCGAGCCGGGCTCGGGCTTGGGCTGGCCAGCCATTTCTCATTCAAACGTTACCGGCGCCACATAAAAAAATGGCTTGGGCTGGCCAGCCATTTCTCTCCATTACAGAAACCCATCGGTGGGCTTTGACCCAGTCTAGGGCAGTTGCAGCCTTGACCTATTCTCGAGGGCTGCTTAGTCTTCCTCTCCACCAATGTGTAATGGAGAGAGGACCTAGCTCATCAAGACCACACGCGCTCCGAGCCGGGCTCGGGCTGGCCAGCCATTTCTCATTCAAACGTTACCGGCGCCACATAAAAAAATGGCTTGGGCTGGCCAGCCATTTCTCTCCAATACAGAAACCCATCGGTGGTATTTGACCCAGTCTGGGGCAGTTGCAGCCTTGACCTATTCTCAAGGGCTGCTTGGTCTTCCTCTCCACCAATGTGTAATGGAGAGAGGACCTAGCTCATCAAGACCACACACGCGCCGAGCCGGGCTCGGGCTGGCCAGCCATTTCTCATTCAAACGTTACCGGCGCCACATAAAAAAATGGCTTGGGCTGACCAGCCATTTCTCTCCATTACAGAACCCCATCGGTGGGCTTTGACCTAGTCTGGGGCAGTTGCAGCCTTGACCTATTCTCAAGGGCTGCTTGGTCTTCCTCTCCACCAATGTGGAATGGAGAGAGGACCTAGCTCATCAAGACCACACGCGCGCCGAGCCGGGCTCGGGCCGTCCAACCATTTCTCATTCAAACGTTACCGGCGCCACATAAAAAAATGGCTTGGGCTGTGGGCTTTGACTCAGTCTGGGACAGTTGCAGCCTTGACCTATTCTCAAGGACTGCTTGGTTTTCCTCTCCACCAGTTTGGGGCAGTTGCAGCCTTGATATATTCTCAAGGGCTGATTGGTCTTCCTCTCCACCAATGTGTAACAGAGAGAGGACCTAGCTCATCAAGACCACACGCGCACCGAGCCGGACTCGGGCTGGCCAGCCATTTCTCATTCAAACGTTACCGGCGCCACATAAAAAAATGGCTTGGGCTGGCCAGCCATTTCTCTCCATTACAGAAACCTATCGGTGGGCTTTGACATAGTCTGGGGCAGTTGCAGCCTTGACCTATTCTCAAGGGCTGCTTGGTCTTCCTCTCCACCAATGTGTAATGGAGAGAGGACCTAGCTCATCAAGACCACACGCGCGCCGAGCCGGGATCGGGCTTGGGATGGCCGGCCATTTCTCATTCAAACGTTACCGGCACCACATAAAAAAATGGCTTGGGCTGGCCAACCATTTCTCTCCATTACAGAAACCCATCGGTGGGCTTTGAACCAGTCTGGGGCAGTTGCAGCCTTGACCTATTCTCAAGAGCTGCTTGGTCTTCCTCTCCACCAATGTGTAATGGAGAGAGGACCTAGCTCATCAAGACCATACGCGCGCCGAGCCGGGCTCGGGCTGGCCAGCCATTTCTCATTCAAACGTTACCGGCGCCACATAAAAAAATGGCTTGGGCTGGCCAGCCATTTCTCTCCATTACATAAACCCATCGGTGGGCTTTGACCCAGTCTGGGGGCAGTTGCAGCCTTGACCTATTCTCAAGGGCTGCTTGGTCTTCCTCTCCACCAATGTGTAATGGAGAGAGGACCTAGCTCATCAAGACCACACGCGCGCCGAGCCGGGCTCGGGCTTGGGCTGGCCAGCCATTTCTCATTCAAACGTTACCGGCGCCACATAAAAAAATGGCTTGTGCTGGCCAGCCATTTCTCTCCATTACAGAAACCCATCGGTGGGCTTTGACCCAGTCTAGGGCAGTTGCAGCCTTGACCTATTCTCGAGGGCTGCTTAGTCTTCCTCTCCACCAATGTGTAATAGAGAGAGGACCTAGCTCATCAAGACCACACGCGCTCCGAGCCGGGCTCGGGCTGGCCAGCCATTTCTCATTCAAACGTTACCGGCGCCACATAAAAAAATGGCTTGGGCTGGCCAGCCATTTCTCTCCAATACAGAAACCCATCGGTGGTATTTGACCCAGTCTGGGGCAGTTGCAGCCTTGACCTATTCTCAAGGGCTGCTTGGTCTTCCTCTCCACCAATGTGTAATGGAGAGAGGACCTAGCTCATCAAGACCACACACGCGCCGAGCCGGGCTCGGGCTGGCCAGCCATTTCTCATTCAAACGTTACCGGCGCCACATAAAAAAATGGCTTGGGCTGGCCAGCCATTTCTCTCCATTACAGAACCCCATCGGTGGGCTTTGACCCAGTCTGGGGCAGTTGCAGCCATGACCTATTCTCAAGGGCTGCTTGGTCTTCCTCTCCACCAATATGTAATGGAGAGAGGACCTAGCTCATCAAGACCACACGCGCGCCGAGCCGGGCTCGGGCTGGCCAGCCATTTCTCATTCAAACGTTACCGGCGCCACATAAAAAAATGGCTTGGGCTGGCCAACCATTTCTCTCCATTATAGAAACCCATCAGTGGTATTTGACCCAGTCTGGGGCAGTTGCAGCCTTGACCTATTCTCAAGGGCTGCTTAGTCTTCCTCTCCACCAATGTGTAATAGAGAGAGGACCTAGCTCATCAAGACCACACGCGCGCCGAGCCGGACTTGGGCTGGCCAGCCATTTCTCATTCAAACGTTACCGGCGCCACATAAAAAAATGGCTTGGGCTGGCCAGCCATTTCTCTCCATTACAGAAACCCATCGGTGGGCTTTGACATAGTCTGGGGCAGTTGCAGCCTTGACCTATTCTCAAGGGCTGCTTGGTCTTCCTCTCCACCAATGTGTAATGGAGAGAGGACCTAGCTCATCAAGACCACACGCGCGCCGAGCCGGGATCGGGCTTGGGATGCCCAGCCATTTCTCATTCAAACGTTACCGGCACCACATAAAAAAATGGCTTGGGCTGGCCAGCCATTTCTCTCCATTACAGAAACCCATCGGTGGGCTTTGAACCAGTCTGGGGCAGTTGCAGCCTTGACCTATTCTCAAGAGCTGCTTGGTCTTCCTCTCCACCAATGTGTAATGGAGAGAGGACCTAGCTCATCAAGACCATACGCGCGCCGAGCCGGGCTCGGGCTGGCCAGCCATTTCTCATTCAAACGTTACCGGCGCCACATAAAAAAATGGCTTGGGCTGGCCAGCCATTTCTCTCCATTACATAAACCCATCGGTGGGCTTTGACCCAGTCTGGGGGCAGTTGCAGCCTTGACATATTCTCAAGGGCTGCTTGGTCTTCCTCTCCACAAATGTGTAATGGAGAGAGGACCTAGCTCATCAAGACCACACGCGCGCCGAGCCGGGCTCGGGCTTGGGCTGGCCAGCCATTTCTCATTCAAACGTTACCGGCGCCACATAAAAAAATGGCTTGGGCTGGCCAGCCATTTCTCTCCATTACAGAAACCCATCGGTGGGCTTTGACCCAGTCTAGGGCAGTTGCAGCCTTGACCTATTCTCGAGGGCTGCTTAGTCTTCCTCTCCACCAATGTGTAATGGAGAGAGGACCTAGCTCATCAAGACCACACGCGCTCCGAGCCGGGCTCGGGCTGGCCAGCCATTTCTCATTCAAACGTTACCGGCGCCACATAAAAAAATGGCTTGGGCTGGCCAGCCATTTCTCTCCAATACAGAAACCCATCGGTGGTATTTGACCCAGTCTGGGGCAGTTGCAGCCTTGACCTATTCTCAAGGGCTGCTTGGTCTTCCTCTCCACCAATGTGTAATGGAGAGAGGACCTAGCTCATCAAGACCACACACGCGCCGAGCCGGGCTCGGGCTGGCCAGCCATTTCTCATTCAAACGTTACCGGCGCCACATAAAAAAATGGCTTGGGCTGGCCAGCCATTTCTCTCCATTACAGAACCCCATCGGTGGGCTTTGACCCAGTCTGGGGCAGTTGCAGCCATGACCTATTCTCAAGGGCTGCTTGGTCTTCCTCTCCACCAATATGTAATGGAGAGAGGACCTAGCTCATCAAGACCACACGCGCTCCGAGCCGGGCTCGGGCTGGCCAGCCATTTCTCATTCAAACGTTACCGGCGCCACATAAAAAAATGGCTTGGGCTGGCCAGCCATTTCTCTCCAATACAGAAACCCATCGGTGGTATTTGACCCAGTCTGGGGCAGTTGCAGCCTTGACCTATTCTCAAGGGCTGCTTGGTCTTCCTCTCCACCAATGTGGAATGGAGAGAGGACCTAGCTCATCAAGACCACACGCGCGCCGAGCCGGGCTCGGGCCGTCCAACCATTTCTCATTCAAACGTTACCGGCGCCACATAAAAAAATGGCTTGGGCTGTGGGCTTTGACTCAGTCTGGGACAGTTGCAGCCTTGACCTATTCTCAAGGACTGCTTGGTTTTCCTCTCCACCAGTTTGGGGCAGTTGCAGCCTTGATATATTCTCAAGGGCTGATTGGTCTTCCTCTCCACCAATGTGTAACGGAGAGAGGACCTAGCTCATCAAGACCACACGCGCACCGAGCCGGACTCGGGCTGGCCAGCCATTTCTCATTCAAACGTTACCGGCGCCACATAAAAAAATGGCTTGGGCTGGCCAGCCATTTCTCTCCATTACAGAAACCTATCGGTGGGCTTTGACATAGTCTGGGGCAGTTGCAGCCTTGACCTATTCTCAAGGGCTGCTTGGTCTTCCTCTCCACCAATGTGTAATGGAGAGAGGACCTAGCTCATCAAGACCACACGCGCGCCGAGCCGGGATCGGGCTTGGGATGGCCGGCCATTTCTCATTCAAACGTTACCGGCACCACATAAAAAAATGGCTTGGGCTGGCCAACCATTTCTCTCCATTACAGAAACCCATCGGTGGGCTTTGAACCAGTCTGGGGCAGTTGCAGCCTTGACCTATTCTCAAGAGCTGCTTGGTCTTCCTCTCCACCAATGTGTAATGGAGAGAGGACCTAGCTCATCAAGACCATACACGCGCCGAGCCGGGCTCGGGCTGGCCAGCCATTTCTCATTCAAACGTTACCGGCGCCACATAAAAAAATGGCTTGGGCTGGCCAGCCATTTCTCTCCATTACATAAACCCATCGGTGGGCTTTGACCCAGTCTGGGGGCAGTTGCAGCCTTGACCTATTCTCAAGGGCTGCTTGGTCTTCCTCTCCACCAATGTGTAATGGAGAGAGGACCTAGCTCATCAAGACCACACGCGCGCCGAGCCGGGCTCGGGCTTGGGCTGGCCAGCCATTTCTCATTCAAACGTTACCGGCGCCACATAAAAAAATGGCTTGTGCTGGCCAGCCATTTCTCTCCATTACAGAAACCCATCGGTGGGCTTTGACCCAGTCTAGGGCAGTTGCAGCCTTGACCTATTCTCGAGGGCTGCTTAGTCTTCCTCTCCACCAATGTGTAATAGAGAGAGGACCTAGCTCATCAAGACCACACGCGCTCCGAGCCGGGCTCGGGCTGGCCAGCCATTTCTCATTCAAACGTTACCGGCGCCACATAAAAAAATGGCTTGGGCTGGCCAGCCATTTCTCTCCAATACAGAAACCCATCGGTGGTATTTGACCCAGTCTGGGGCAGTTGCAGCCTTGACCTATTCTCAAGGGCTGCTTGGTCTTCCTCTCCACCAATGTGTAATGGAGAGAGGACCTAGCTCATCAAGACCACACACGCGCCGAGCCGGGCTCGGGCTGGCCAGCCATTTCTCATTCAAACGTTACCGGCGCCACATAAAAAAATGGCTTGGGCTGGCCAGCCATTTCTCTCCATTACAGAACCCCATCGGTGGGCTTTGACCCAGTCTGGGGCAGTTGCAGCCATGACCTATTCTCAAGGGCTGCTTGGTCTTCCTCTCCACCAATATGTAATGGAGAGAGGACCTAGCTCATCAAGACCACACGCGCGCCGAGCCGGGCTCGGGCTGGCCAGCCATTTCTCATTCAAACGTTACCGGCGCCACATAAAAAAATGGCTTGGGCTGGCCAACCATTTCTCTCCATTATAGAAACCCATCAGTGGTATTTGACCCAGTCTGGGGCAGTTGCAGCCTTGACCTATTCTCAAGGGCTGCTTAGTCTTCCTCTCCACCAATGTGTAATAGAGAGAGGACCTAGCTCATCAAGACCACACGCGCGCCGAGCCGGACTTGGGCTGGCCAGCCATTTCTCATTCAAACGTTACCGGCGCCACATAAAAAAATGGCTTGGGCTGGCCAGCCATTTCTCTCCATTACAGAAACCCATCGGTGGGCTTTGACATAGTCTGGGGCAGTTGCAGCCTTGACCTATTCTCAAGGGCTGCTTGGTCTTCCTCTCCACCAATGTGTAATGGAGAGAGGACCTAGCTCATCAAGACCACACGCGCGCCGAGCCGGGATCGGGCTTGGGATGCCCAGCCATTTCTCATTCAAACGTTACCGGCACCACATAAAAAAATGGCTTGGGCTGGCCAGCCATTTCTCTCCATTACAGAAACCCATCGGTGGGCTTTGAACCAGTCTGGGGCAGTTGCAGCCTTGACCTATTCTCAAGAGCTGCTTGGTCTTCCTCTCCACCAATGTGTAATGGAGAGAGGACCTAGCTCATCAAGACCATACGCGCGCCGAGCCGGGCTCGGGCTGGCCAGCCATTTCTCATTCAAACGTTACCGGCGCCACATAAAAAAATGGCTTGGGCTGGCCAGCCATTTCTCTCCATTACATAAACCCATCGGTGGGCTTTGACCCAGTCTGGGGGCAGTTGCAGCCTTGACATATTCTCAAGGGCTGCTTGGTCTTCCTCTCCACAAATGTGTAATGGAGAGAGGACCTAGCTCATCAAGACCACACGCGCGCCGAGCCGGGCTCGGGCTGGCCAGCCATTTCTCATTCAAACGTTACCGGCGCCACATAAAAAAATGGCTTGGGCTGGCCAGCCATTTCTCTCCATTACAGAAACCCATCGGTGGGCTTTGACCCAGTCTAGGGCAGTTGCAGCCTTGACCTATTCTCGAGGGCTGCTTAGTCTTCCTCTCCACCAATGTGTAATGGAGAGAGGACCTAGCTCATCAAGACCACACGCGCTCCGAGCCGGGCTCGGGCTGGCCAGCCATTTCTCATTCAAACGTTACCGGCGCCACATAAAACAATGGCTTGGGCTGGCCAGCCATTTCTCTCCAATACAGAAACCCATCGGTGGTATTTGACCCAGTCTGGGGCAGTTGCAGCCTTGACCTATTCTCAAGGGCTGCTTGGTCTTCCTCTCCACCAATGTGTAATGGAGAGAGGACCTAGCTCATCAAGACCACACACGCGCCGAGCCGGGCTCGGGCTGGCCAGCCATTTCTCATTCAAACGTTACCGGCGCCACATAAAAAAATGGCTTGGGCTGACCAGCCATTTCTCTCCATTACAGAACCCCATCGGTGGGCTTTGACCTAGTCTGGGGCAGTTGCAGCCTTGACCTATTCTCAAGGGCTGCTTGGTCTTCCTCTCCACCAATGTGGAATGGAGAGAGGACCTAGCTCATCAAGACCACACGCGCGCCGAGCCGGGCTCGGGCCGTCCAACCATTTCTCATTCAAACGTTACCGGCGCCACATAAAAAAATGGCTTGGGCTGTGGGCTTTGACTCAGTCTGGGACAGTTGCAGCCTTGACCTATTCTCAAGGACTGCTTGGTCTTCCTCTCCACCAGTTTGGGGCAGTTGCAGCCTTGATATATTCTCAAGGGCTGATTGGTCTTCCTCTCCACCAATGTGTAACGGAGAGAGGACCTAGCTCATCAAGACCACACGCGCACCGAGCCGGACTCGGGCTGGCCAGCCATTTCTCATTCAAACGTTACCGGCGCCACATAAAAAAATGGCTTGGGCTGGCCAGCCATTTCTCTCCATTACAGAAACCTATCGGTGGGCTTTGACATAGTCTGGGGCAGTTGCAGCCTTGACCTATTCTCAAGGGCTGCTTGGTCTTCCTCTCCACCAATGTGTAATGGAGAGAGGACCTAGCTCATCAAGACCACACGCGCGCCGAGCCGGGATCGGGCTTGGGATGGCCGGCCATTTCTCATTCAAACGTTACCGGCACCACATAAAAAAATGGCTTGGGCTGGCCAACCATTTCTCTCCATTACAGAAACCCATCGGTGGGCTTTGAACCAGTCTGGGGCAGTTGCAGCCTTGACCTATTCTCAAGAGCTGCTTGGTCTTCCTCTCCACCAATGTGTAATGGAGAGAGGACATAGCTCATCAAGACCATACGCGCGCCGAGCCGGGCTCGGGCTGGCCAGCCATTTCTCATTCAAACGTTACCGGCGCCACATAAAAAAATGGCTTGGGCTGGCCAGCCATTTCTCTCCATTACATAAACCCATCGGTGGGCTTTGACCCAGTCTGGGGGCAGTTGCAGCCTTGACCTATTCTCAAGGGCTGCTTGGTCTTCCTCTCCACCAATGTGTAATGGAGAGAGGACCTAGCTCATCAAGACCACACGCGCGCCGAGCCGGGCTCGGGCTTGGGCTGGCCAGCCATTTCTCATTCAAACGTTACCGGCGCCACATAAAAAAATGGCTTGTGCTGGCCAGCCATTTCTCTCCATTACAGAAACCCATCGGTGGGCTTTGACCCAGTCTAGGGCAGTTGCAGCCTTGACCTATTCTCGAGGGCTGCTTAGTCTTCCTCTCCACCAATGTGTAATAGAGAGAGGACCTAGCTCATCAAGACCACACGCGCTCCGAGCCGGGCTCGGGCTGGCCAGCCATTTCTCATTCAAACGTTACCGGCGCCACATAAAAAAATGGCTTGGGCTGGCCAGCCATTTCTCTCCAATACAGAAACCCATCGGTGGTATTTGACCCAGTCTGGGGCAGTTGCAGCCTTGACCTATTCTCAAGGGCTGCTTGGTCTTCCTCTCCACCAATGTGTAATGGAGAGAGGACCTAGCTCATCAAGACCACACACGCGCCGAGCCGGGCTCGGGCTGGCCAGCCATTTCTCATTCAAACGTTACCGGCGCCACATAAAAAAATGGCTTGGGCTGGCCAGCCATTTCTCTCCATTACAGAACCCCATCGGTGGGCTTTGACCCAGTCTGGGGCAGTTGCAGCCATGACCTATTCTCAAGGGCTGCTTGGTCTTCCTCTCCACCAATATGTAATGGAGAGAGGACCTAGCTCATCAAGACCACACGCGCGCCGAGCCGGGCTCGGGCTGGCCAGCCATTTCTCATTCAAACGTTACCGGCGCCACATAAAAAAATGGCTTGGGCTGGCCAACCATTTCTCTCCATTATAGAAACCCATCAGTGGTATTTGACCCAGTCTGGGGCAGTTGCAGCCTTGACCTATTCTCAAGGGCTGTTTGGTCTTACTCTCCACCAATGTGTAATAGAGAGAGGACCTAGCTCATCAAGACCACACACGCGCCGAGCCAGGCTCGGGCTGGCCAGCCATTTCTCATTCAAACGTTACCGGCGCCACATGAAAAAATGGCTTGGGCTGGCCAACCATTTCTCTCCATTACAGAAACCCATCGGTGGGCTTTGACCCAGTCTGGGGCAGTTGCTGCCTTGACCTACTCTCAAGGGATGCTTGGTCTTCCTCTCCACCAATGTGTAATGGAGAGAGGATCCAACTCATCAAGACCACACGCGCGCCGAGCCGGGCTCGGGCTTGGGCTTGGGCTGGCCAACCATTTCTCATTCAAACGTTACCAGCGCCACAAAAAATGGCTTGGGCTGGCCAACCATTTCTCTCCATTACAGAAACCCTTTGGTGGGTTTTGACCCAGTCTGGGACAGTTACAACCTTGACCTATTCTCAAGGGATGCTTGGTCTTCCTCTCCACCAATGTGTAATGGAGAGAGGACCTAGCTCATCAAGACCACACGCGCGCCGAGCCGGGCTAGGACTGGCCAACCATTTCTCATTCAAACGTTACCGGCGCCACATAAAAAAATGGCTTTGGCTGGCCAGCCATTTCTCTCCATTACAGAAACCCATCGGTGGGCTTTGACCCAGTCTGGGGCAGTTGCAGCCTTGACCTATTCTCAAGGGCTGCTTGGTCTTCCTCTCCACCAATGTGTAATGGAGAGAGGACCTAGCTCATCAAGACCACACGCGCGCCGAGCCGGGCTCGGGCTGGCCAGCCATTTCTCATTCAAACGTTACCGGCGCCACATAAAAAATTGGCTTGGGCTGGCCAGCCATTTCTCTCCATTACAGAAATCCATCGGTGGGCTTTGACCCAGTCTGGGGCAGTTGCAGCCTTGACCTATTCTCAAGGGCTGCTTGGTCTTCCTCTCCACCAATGTGTAATGGAGAGAGGACCTAGCTCATCAAGACCACATGCGCGCCGAGCCGGGCTGGGGCTAGCCAGCCATTTCTCATTCAAACATTACCGGCGCCACATAAAAAAATGGCTTGGGCTGGCCAGCCATTTCTCTCCATTACAGAAACCCATCGGTGGGCTTTGACCCAGTCTGGGGCAGTTGCAGCCTTGACCTATTCTCAAGGGCTGCTTGGTCTTCCTCTCCACCAATGTGTAATGGAGAGATGACCTAGCTCATCAAGACCACACGCGCGCCGAGCCGGGCTCGGGCTGGCCAACCATTTCTCATTCAAACGTTACCGGCGCCACATGAAAAAATGGCTTGGGCTGGCCAGCCATTTCTCTCCATTACAGAAACCCATCGGTGGGCTTTGACCCAGTCTGGGACAGTTGCAGCCTTGACCTATTCTCAAGGGCTGCTTGGTCTTCCTCCCCACCAATGTGTAATGGAGAGAGGACCTAGCTCATCAATACCACACGCGCGCCGAGCCGGGCTTGGGCTGGCCAGCCATTTCTCATTCAACGTTACCGGCGCCACATAAAAAAATGGCTTGGGCTGGCCAGCCATTTCTCTCCATTATAGAAACCCATCGGTGGGGTTTGACCCAGTCTGGGGCAGTTGCAGCCTTGACCTATTCTCAAGGGCTGCTTGGTCTTCCTCTCCACCAATGTGTAATGGAGAGAGGACCTAGCTCATCAAGACCACACGCGCGCCGAGCCGGGCTCGGGCTTGGGCTGGCCAGCCATTTCTCATTCAAACGTTACCGGCGCCACATAAAAAAATGGCTTGGGCTGGCCAACCATTTCCCTCCATTACAGAAACCCATCGGTGGGCTTTGACCCAGTCTGGGGCAGTTGCAGCCTTGACCTATTCTCAAGGGATGCTTGGTCTTCCTCTCTACCAATGTGTAATGGAGAGAGGACCTAGCTCATCAAGACCACACACGCGCCGGGCTCGGGCTGGCCAGCCATTTCTCATTCAAACGTTACCGGCGCCACATAAAAAAATGGCTTGGGCTGGCCAGCCATTTCTCTCCATTACAGAAACCCATCGATGGGCTTTGACCCAGTCTGGGGCAGTTGCATCCTTGACCTATTCTCAAGGGCTGCTTGGTCTTCCTCTCCACCAATGTGTAATGGAGAGAAGACCTAGCTCATCAAGACCACACGCGCGCTGAGCCGGGCTCGGGCTGGCCAGCCATTTCTCATTCAAACGTTACCGGTGCCACATAAAAAAATGGCTTGGGCTGGCCAGCCATTTCTCTCCATTACAGAAACCCATCGGTGGGCTTTGACCCAGTCTGGGGCAGTTGCTGCCTTGACCTATTCTCAAGGGCTGCTTTGTCTTCCTCTCCACCAATGTGTAATGGAGAGAGGACCCAGCTCATCAAGACCAATGTCCGACATTTCAAATGGTTAGTAATGGTTATTATAGTAGATTATCTATTTACTTCGATTTTTTCATTTATATTGTAATCAGTGTTTGATGTTCAGGTGGTGGCGTTTGTCAGATACTACGGGACCCCTCCTTAGGGAAAGGGTTTGTGAAGAAGCAAAGCTAAGAGAGGCGTGACAAGTCAGGGCTAGTGCAGATGAGATGTGTAGTAGGATGTCAGAGTGTATTAGGGAATCGACATGCAGGATGTTCGGAAAGTCTAGAGGAAGGGGAGGTTACAGAAAGGGGGCAAAGTGGTAGAATGAGGAAGTCCAAAGTAAGGTAAGTGTCAAACATAAAGCCTACAAGGAGTGGAGATCCAGTGTCACTGTGGAGGAGAGAGCCTAGCGTCTAGCAGTTTACATGGTGGCCAACAGAGAAGTCAAAAGAGTTGTGGCAAAGGCCAAAGATAAGGCTTTTGAGCACGTTTATAATGCCTTGGATGAGAAGGGTGGTGAGAAAGTTTTGTATCGTCTGGATAAGGTTAGAGCGGGAGAGCATAAGGACTTGGATAGAGTGTGTTGCATTAAGGCTGAGGATGGACAAGTTTTGGTAGAGGATGTGAAGATCAAGGATAGGTGGCATAGGTATTTTGTCGGATTACTGAACGAGGGTTTCTCATATCCTACAAGTACTCTTAACTTCAGGATTCCAACCGATAGTACCCTATGTCGCCGTATTTCCCAAGGAGAAGTTAAGGTTGCTTTGCAGAGGATGCAGAACAAACGGTCTGTAGGTCTAGATGAGATTCCGGTGGAGATCTGGAAGTGTTTGGGGACTAAGGGCTTGGAATGGCTCTCCGTATTATTCAATGTGATACTTAAGACTTCAAAGATGTCGGCTGAGTGGAGGCGCAGTAGATTGGTGCCAGTCTACAAGAACAAGCGAGATGTGCAACTTTGTGGCAACTACAGGGGGATCAAACTCCTTAGCCACACTATGGAGATTTGGGAAAAGGTTATCGACAGGAGGTTGAGAGAGTTCGTCAGCATCTCGGAGAACCAATTTGGCTTTATGCCCGACAGGTCGACGACAGAAGCTATCCATCTTATGAGACGCCTTATAGAGCTTTACAGAGAGAGGAAAAAGAATCTGCACATGATTTTTATTGATTTGGAAAAGGCCTATGATAGAGTGCCTAGAGACCTTCTATGGTATTGCTTGGAGGCTAAAGGGATTTCAGGAACGTTTATTAGGATTTTGAAGGATATGTACGAGGACATAGAGACCAGTGTTGTAATACCCCTCATTTTTGTAAGTGCATTTTGGTAATTTTTCCAACTCCCGTACTACAAGTTGGATTATTTTCAGAGAAGTTCAGACATTCTGTAAAATGCTTGATCTCTGTAATATTTCCCTGAATGGAATAAAATACATTCGACGTATTTTCGGGGCTTAGAATATTCGTTCGGGTACAAATATATTTAACCCGGGGTTAAAACCCATACCCATAATTCTTCCCGGAAAAAAGAGGGCGAAAGAGGCAGAAATTGGCCTCCACCGCACCCGCGGTCAGTCCACCGCACCCCGCGGTGTCATCATCGTTTTTCTGCTCCGCCGGACATCGACCGCCGCATCGACGTGCTTCGCCTCTGCAGCGATGTCCCATCTGTCGTTGTAGGCGCCTACCATGACTCACCTACTTGCTTGGGCTCTATAAAAGGAGAGGATCTGGGGAATATTTGGAGCACATCAGATCTCACTCTCTCCCTCTCAAATCTCTCTTTCTCTCTCGCCGGAAAATTCGAAGCTCTCGCCGGAGTTCTTCAAGGTCATCGCCGGAGCTTTCGAAGGAGGAGGTGGTGCTCTCGAGGTGGTGCTAAGTGTCCAGAAGTTAGAGCCACCACGAATCGAGCCCCAACGAGTCTCCCCTGGTGAGTTTTCTTCCTCATCGTGTCGTCGGAGTTCTTCGTCCCCGACGACCGCACCCGCGGCAGAGCCACCACACCCGCGGCAGAGCCACCGCACCCGTGGTGTGCCTGGGCGCTTGTGGTTGTGGCTTGGGTTTTGTGGTCTCGATTGGGATTTCCGTTCTTTCGATTTCGTTCGTTTTTCTTTAGATTCGTACTATTTTATGTCGAATCTAACTTAGGGTTTCGTTATGAGTCATTCCGTAGGGATATGAAATCCGAGTTCTGTCCCCGTTCCGGACCCAGAAACTCATCATTCGATCGTTCGTCTGATCTAAGGCAAGTGGCGGTTCGCTCTTGCTTATCATTCCATATTTCTATTAATTATCAATTGTTTAATTGTTAATTAAATTGGGATGAATTACTGTCTTCGTTGGGAGCAAATTTTATAAATGATATGATTAAAAGGAATATTATAATAGATTGTATATATTGCTAGAAACGACGCTATTATATATGTTATTACCATGATGGTATTGATGTAGATTTTTATGCGAACTTGAAATATGGTTAGCACAAGTATTCATAGGAACGCTGCTTACCTTGCGAGGTAGCCGTTTCTTTATAACCATGGTGGATAGGATGTCCAAGCCCTAACACCATTTCTATGGTCTTTATCCTCTATCCGAATATAAGGGAGGTGCGCTTAGCTGGCGTCAAACCTTTCGGGATATGCTCCCAAGATATCTCTCGTATCGAGATGATATATTTATATGATAAAAGCTTATAACGTGAATATATGTTTTGGAATTGAAATAAGATAAGTGCCGCTATGCACATAATTAATGAACATTGGGCGAGAAGTACAACGTGGAAACTCGTCTGTGCTTTGATTAGAGTAAGTCCACCCTCCGAATCTGAATTCGCATTACGCGGTGAGGTTGGTCGTAGACCCAAATAGTCAAGTCGCTTTTAAACTCCCGTATGAACTTATAATGTTCCCAAACTTGTCATACTTCCGATAAGACTCAATTCGTTGGAGTCTTCTCTTCATATGTTTCCGTAAGACTCAATCTTTCAGAGTCTTCTCTCGATCATTATTCTTTGGATAATTTCAGTAGAAGTATTAAGGTTTACTATCGTCATCGTCTTTCATTCGAGAAGCGATGGGTCTAACCTAATACGACTACTTAGAACCTTTCTGTTTAACCCTTGCATAGTCTTTCATTAGACTAACCAACCGGTTATTTTCCCTTGCATGGTTGGCTGGTGTCATCCGTCTCATACGACACATCAGATAAACTGCAGTTCCATGAAGGCTAGAAATGACGGTGAAGACAGATGGAATTTTGAAGTGTTTTACCAAGGTTGAGATCTTTGGCGGGTGATCGTTTCGATCAAGACCCTAGTGTTATTTATTTTAAAGACTTCCTCTGTATTAAACGTGTTTTGTATTAAGACCACTCTGTATTTCTGTCGTATTTGGATTATGAATGTAATTCCAAGACTTTGATTTAATACGAAATGTTATGATATTTTGTATTATAAATGTTGTTTATGTTTTGTATAAACTGGTTAAGCCTTGGGTGACTTCGGATGTGGAATCTGAGGTCACTGGCGGTAATACTTTCAAGGATATATTTTGGGGTGTTATAAGTGTCTGCACACCAGGGGGTGATTATGCTTACTTCCAGGTGAAAGTGGGGTTGGGCCAAGGGTCGGCGTTAAGCCCTTTTCTGTTCACGATTATGATGGATGTTTTGACGAGCGACTTGCAGAGGGAGGTCCCTTGGTGTATGCTTTTCGCTGATGATATTGTTTTGGTTGATGAATCCAGAGCAAGGGTTAACACAAGATTGGAGGAGTGGAGGAATGCTTTGGAGACAAATGGATTCAAGCTTAGTCGAGCAAAGACAGAGTATGTAGAGTTCAGTTTTGGTCCAGTGGCAGAGGAGGAGTCCGACGTGATGTTGGGGGAGCATATTGTACATAAGAGAGAGAGTTTCAGGTACCTCGGCTCGGTCATGCAGAGTAACGGAGGTATTGACGCGGATTTACAACATAGAATTCAATCGGGTTGGCTTAGATGGAGAAGGGCATCTGGAGTGTTGTGTGACAAGAAGGTTCCTCTCAAGCTAAAAGGAAAATTCTTTTCGACAGTGATCCGACCAGCCCTTTTGTATGGTGCAGAATGTTGGCCGATAACTAAGGCGCATGAGCAGAGGTTGATGGTAGTAGAGATGAGGATGTTACTATGGATGTGTGGCTACACGAGGCTAGATAGAATCCGAAACGAAGTTATCCGGGGAAAAGTTAGAGTGGCTACTATTCAGGATAAATTACGAGAATCTAGACTACGTTGGTTTGGGCACATGCGGAGGAGGCCTACTAATGCGCCTGTGTGCAAATGTGAGGAGTTAGCGGCAGTACAGTTTCGTCAGGGCAGAGGGAGACCTAAGAAGAATTGGATGGAGGTCATTAGAAAAGACCTCGCCTTTTTGTCTCTCACAACGTCTATGGCTCAGGACAGGTCTTTTTGGAGGGATATGATTCGCATTACAAAGGGTTAGTCGGACAGGGGATCCATGTGGCGTTCTGAATCTCTTCTACATATTTTTCTCTATTTCTCTATTTCGGTTCCCTTTATACTCATTTTTCCACTCTCGCTCTTTTTAGTGGGTCGTTCGAGGATACATCCACCCGACTAGTCTCGGGATTCGGATGGAACCATCTTGACTTCCCCAGACATCCGTCGCAGACGGGTCAATCCACTGGGTTGTTGTTGTAGTGTTTGATGTTCAATAATACAATATATGTTTAATTTCATTGTGTCGAAAAAAGTTAATGTTTAAAATAAAGTTAAATATGTTTATAATTATAACAAAAATTAATTAGTATTTATATTGTTTGCTTATTCGTAAAAAAAATATCTATCATTATTTATTTCTTTAATGTTCTGGTACAAGAAATCCATCTACTCCGACGACTTTGTACTACAGAAGTGATCAAAACGTTCATAATTCACTTTTACCTATTACTGTTCCAGACAAAGAAAACTATGGTACCACTTTTTTGTTCTTACTATATATTTTATTAAGTATAAAAAAAAGTTGTGTTACTACCATTAATAAGTACATTATGATATAACTATTTATTTACAGTTCAATTGCACAATGTCATGCTTACAGAACAAAATCATCTACAAAATGTCGAACAAGGTATGGTATTATTTAAAGTGGTATGAAATGATTGATTTATTAATTTATAATATTTAATATTTATTTTCATGCTAAAATTAGCTCGATTGAGGAGGAAATTGAGAATGAATGTGATAAGGCATAAGCGGTATGGAACACCGCTAATCGAATCAGGTTAGAAAAAATATATTATATTTAATTACAATTTAAAATTAATGTAAATTTTGCTTAACCATAATTTTATGCAGATAATATACTTGGAAATATTAGCAACTACATACTTACCCAAGCTAGACCATTATCTATTACATTTAATGGTTAGTCATTAATGAAATTTATTTTCTAAGTTATTAATTGGTATACATGCATGATCTTAAGTTCGAGGTTATTACTAATCTATCATTATTTAATACTTTAATGTTCAGGTACAAGAAATTCATCTACATTGTCAGGATGTTCATCTAATGTACCACATATAAGTGATGGTAGTATTCAATTGTATTTATAAGTATACTAAATATAGTAGTTATGTTATAATCTTGGATTAGGTGTAATTTACAAAGAAAAATATTAATATCCATGTATTTATGTAGTGTGCGCCAACGTTACGCCGACAGATTTACATTTACCAATAGTTGATCAAATTGCTAAAAAGTTGTTTCTACCTATAAGCCTCAATGACAAGGAAAACTATTGTAACAAATTTATGTTTTATAAAGTCATGTTCTTAAGTATTATAATATATTTTGTCTTACATCACTATTTGTACTATGATATATTTATTTGTTTGAAGATCCGTTACAAAACGCGAGTCTTACCAATCAAATTGACGTAACAAATGTTGAACAAGGTATGATGTTGTTCAGTAAATACGAATTGAGTGATTTATTGCCTTACAATATTTGTAATTATTTTCCTTTTACAAATTAGCTCAACGCAAGAGGATGTTGAGAATGAATACGATTAGGCATAAGAGGCATGGAACACCACTAATTGAATCAGGTAAGCAAAAAAAATGCCGTAGTAAATAAAAATTACAAAATAATGTATACCCTACAATTAGCAACATTTGTGCATGAATTGTACTTGGAAATATTCAGAACTCTGTACGTACCGAAGCTATACCCTTATCTATTACGGTTAATGGTAAGTCCTTATGAAGCTTTTCCGGTCTCATATATCGTTATACATACATATATGATATTAATTCCGGTGTTGTTTATAATATATCATTTCCTTTGCATGTCATGTTCAGGTACTACGACTTCATCTGCGTTGCGAGGGCGTTCATCTACATTACCAAATATTAGTAATGGTATAATTAATATCAATATTTGTATTATTATGTACTAATAATAGGATTCTTTTCTGTATTACATTAAGATTGTTTAACACGTTGTAATGTCCTGAATGTATTTCAAAATAAACAGTTTTTAGCAGTGTGTATTATTTTTAATACTTGATTTATCGACCTTTATTTCGGTATTACAATATTATACTTTATAGATCCTGTCGCAGAAGTGAATAGAACAACGACAAATCATACTGGTAAACCAGGTACTTCCTTTGTATTATTTGGTGAATTGTTAATATTATTTTGTATATTGTTTAACACTCATCTATATTTTATAGTGCAATACCTCGATCACGGTGAAGCTGTGTATGAATGTCTACATTGCGGTGCATTACTATGGCATGCTGAAAGATTAAATATACAAGACCCTTCAAGCGAAGATATATCTTATATATATCCCTTATGTTGCATGAAAGGAAAAATTGAGCTGCCATTGCTGCAACAGGCACCCCCGTTGCTGAAGAATCTTTTGACAAATAGGCATCCAAAAAGCAAACAATTTTGTGAGAATATTATAGCTTACAATATGATGTTTGCTTTCACCTCTTTGGGAGGAAAGGTCTTACCCATCACGAAAGGTCGTGGACCTTATTGTTACCGAATGCATGGCCAAAATTTCCACAGAATAGGGAGTTTGTTACCAGTTCCCGGTTCAACACCAAAGTTTTTGCAACTCTATATATATGATACTCAAAACGAGGATTCAAACAGAATCAGTGCCATTAGGTATGTCAATTACGTATATTTATATTTATTTTGTTAATATGTATGATTATTTAATATTATTTTTATTATTAAGATATTATTGTGATGTTTACTTATGACAACTCTAGAGTCAAAAAAGTTGATGATTCTCTTGTGACTGAGTTGAGAAAGATGATAGATCAACACAACCCCCATGCAAAGGCATTTAGAATGGCCAAAGATCGATTTAAGGATGAAGGTGTGGCAAATCTTAAGTTGTGCATGGTTAGCACAAGAAACACTGATGGTCGGAGATATAATCTCCCAACCTGCTCCGAGGTTGCTGCTCTTATTCTTGGTGATATTGATACAAATCTCTCACACGGGGACATTATACTTCAGACAAGGTCTGGTCAATTACAACGGATTCACGAATTGCATCCTTCGTACCTTGCGCTTCAATATCCGTTGGCATTCCCTTATGGTGAGGATGGCTACAGGCTTGACATTGCTTTAAGTGAAAGGTGCAACACTTCTGCAAGGAAGAAGACAAGGGTGACGCTCAAAGAATTCTGTCAGTTTAGAATCCACGAGCGTCGAGGCGAAGCCGAGACTCTGAGGTTATCTAGAAAGTTGTATCAACAGTTCTTGGTTGATGTTTATACGATGATTGAAGCAGAGAGGTTGAACTACCATCTAACTAATCAGAAGAACATACGGGCTGATTTATATAAAAATCTTTTAGCAGCAACGAGCAAGGGTCAGACAGCACTGACTTCATCTGGAAAGCGAATAGTGTTGCCATCTTCATTTACAGGCGGTCCGAGATACATGCAGAAGAACTATCAAGATGCAATGGCAATATGCAAACACCATGGTTATCCCAATGTATTCATAACATTCACATGCAATTCAAAATGGCCTGAAATTGTAAAGTTTTGCGAAGAAAGGGGTCTACATCCAGAGGATCGTCCAAACATTATATGTAGAGTCTTCCACATGAAACTGGAGTCCATCGTAAAAGATTTCAAAGTTAAAAAAATATTTGGCAAGGTTAATTCGGGTGACGTCTCTTTCGACTTTCCTTACTTTAGTTGTTGTTTCAATTTTTTATATTTTGTAAACCTCGGAAGTTTATAGTCTATATATGTTTCAATTTATTATTTATTTTAATATATTTGATAATTTGTATTTATTAAGACATTTGGATGTTTTGCAGTTATTTACACAATCGAATTGCAGAAGCGTGGTTTGCCTCATGCCCATATTTTGTTGTTTCTAGATAAGGAATCTAAGTTGCCAACCACTACAGATATTGATAAGGTCATCTCGGCTGAAATTCCACACCCAACAAAGGATGATGATTTATACAAGGCGGTGACAAATTTTATGATGCATGGTCCATGCGGAGCTTCTAATCCATTCTCTCCGTGTATGGCAGATGGAAAGTGTATAAAGTACTTTCCAAAACAATTTGTTGATGAAGATGGATATCCTGTATATAGAAGGCGTGAAGATGGTAGAGCGATCGAAAAGAGTGGAGTTCCCCTTGATAATCGGTATGTGGTTCCTTACAATGCATTTCTTCTCCTAAAGTACAATGCACATATAAACGTTGAATGGTGCAACTGATCGGGCTCTATCAAGTATCTATTCAGGTACATAAATAAAGGGCATGATCGCGTCACTATTGCAATAACAAGCTCTGATGCAAACAATTTTGGTGATGATGGCATGGACGAAATAAAAAATTACTACAATTGCAGCTATATATTGGTGTGTGAAGCTGCTTGGAGGATTTTCGGCTTTGATATTCATTACAGGACTCTTGTTGTTCAACGGTTGAATTTGCACCTTCCTGGTGAGGAAAGCGTTTTATTTGATGATGATAATCCTATTGATGCAGTCTTAAATGATCATGAAAGTGAAAAATCAATGTTTCTCCAATGGATGGCGTCTAACAAGAAGTTTCCAGAAGGTAAAGATTTGACATATTCCGAATTTCCAGAGAAATTTGTTTGGGTACCTTCATCTAGACATTGGAAAAAACGTGATAGACGTGGTTCAGTTGGAAGGATTTATCGTGTACCTCCAGGTAGTGGCAAGAAGTACTATCTTAGAATTATGTTGAATCATATTAAAGGACCAACATGCTACGAAGATTTACGGACTGTTGAGGGTATAGTTTATTCTACATTTAAAGAAGCTTGCGATGCATTGGGGTTGTTAGATGATGACAGAGAATACATAGACGGGATAACTGAAGCAAGTTTTTGGGGATCGGCGCACTACATTAGGAGTCTATATGTATTTCTTTTGTTGTTTGATAGCATGTCAAAGCCAGAGTTTGTTTGGGAACGAACATGGAGGCTTCTAGCAGATGATATTGTCAACAAACAGAGAAGAATTCTACGAATTGAGGGTATGCATTTCATTATTAATGTTTACATGATCATAATGTTAACTGCATTTGATTTACTCTTGCATGCAGATATTGTACTCATTTAATTGTAGTGACACGTGCATGCTATATATATGCAGATTTGCATCTAACAGATGATCAACTATAAAACTACGCTCTTGCCGAAATTGACAAGTTATTACAGCGGAATGGTAGTAGTTTGAGTCACTACAAAACCATACATCCTGTAGATTCAAGTCTCATGTCTGAAGGTGTCAACAAGCTTATACAAGATGAACTTCGATATGACACAACAATTCTAGCCGAGGAGCATGCATAATTACTTTCTAGATTTACAATGGAACAGAAAGGGGTTTATGATGAGATCATGAATGCTGTTATATCAAATAACGGGGGTGTCTTCTTCTTATATGGTTATGGTGGAACATGCAAAACTTATATATGGAGGGCACTTTCGTCGGGTATAAGGTCAAAAGGTGAAATAGTCCTTACTGTTGCTTCAAGTGAAAATGCGGCTCTCCTAATACCTGGCGGCAGAACTGTTCATTCGAGGTTTAAAATACTTTTGCAAGTTAATGAGGATTCAACGTGTCATATATGTTCAGGTACAGAACTTTCTGAGTTGATATGTGCCGCCAAACTTATTATCTGGGATGAAGATGTCATGACGAATAGGTTTTGTTTTGAAGCGTTAGACAGGACGTTACGAGATATTTTACGGGCTACAAATCCTCTTAGTTTAGAACAGCCTTTTGAAGGGAAAGTCTTAGTATTTGGTGGAGAGTTTAGGCAAATCCTACCCGTTATATCAAAAGGTAGCAGGCAAGATGTTGTTTTTGCCACAATTAATTCCTCTTATTTGTGGGATCATTGCAAAGTTCTTACTCTGACAAGAAACATGGGCGTTGTTCGTAAAATGGCATCTTGTGGCTAATCCCGTACAATTGTGCAGTATCGTACTTATATATCTGTTGATTAGAAAAGTTTAGAGATATATAGCGAGGAATTTTATGTATAACTCGCATATCTAACTATCTGAGCCTCTAAGAGACAATCAACCAGTACAAGTGAAGAGAGAAACGTTATGAGTATGTTGTTCATTTGGTGACAGTCAGAGCTGGAATTTGAGCCACGCTATCCGCTGCTTGGAGGTTGGAAAGCTACATTTGTCATTGCAGGACTTTGTTTTCGAGTCACCTAATGGCAAACGCTACCTCAACTTTACTTTTGGATGCCCCTTGATGGACATGGTTGTGGATAACCTTATAGGCAAGGTATTTATTAGTAACTTATCATTTCATGTAGTGTTGCCAGAGGGATCTAAAGACCCTTCTGTTGTAGCTCCATTTCATGTACAACAACATTTGGAGGTACTTGCTTTTTATCAGTGCATATATTTTGTTTTGTAATGATTGACCTTTTTAACCTATCTATTGATGCTTTTACTTTCTCTTCCTTTTTCTCCTCAGTTACTACAAATCAAAATGGTTTATTTGGTTCTACTGCTGTTTGGAAATGGAACTTCGATTTTCTAAACTAAGAGTCCTGATTCATGTTGATTTTTGCAGTGGAGTTACTTCTACCTTGACGTAGTTGGTAGGACTGTTTTGGTTCTGCAGAAGAAGAATGTCGTGCATGAGCACAATCAACCCTTCCAAGTAAATAATGAAAACCAATCTACTTTAAATCTTGCAAATAAAATAACTATCTGAACTGAAAATAAATTCTCTATATAGAGAATGTGGCAAAATGTTTATTTTGGACTATCTTTCGGATTCTACCTTGTGCTTTTTATGGCATCAAAATTCACATGTTATGCAGATCTGTTGTGGTTCATCTGGCCGAGTGTAATTTATAGGAGGCCAGTGTTTGATTATAGGATTTACTTTTAAATCTAATTGAACCGATAATGTAGTTGTTTAGGTGACTGAGTAGTAGATTAAGTCAATCTTTGTTCAGTTCTTTCTTGTGATTTTTTACTGATATGATGCATCTTGAGGATAATCGATGTTGAATTTGGTGTGCATGTGTTAGTTTGGTACCTTTCCAGCAAGAACTTTATGTTCAGTTAGCCTCTGGTAACAATGATGCTAAATTATATCCATTTACACTCAATCCTCCACTCATTTCTGTTATATTATTTTTAACGCTTTTTTCGCCTAAATTATATCCATTTACACTAAATTATATAGCTATCCAAATTTGTGTGCGTAATTTTTCGCCTCATACAAATTTCTCTGAAGTACTTTATATTTATAGGCTTAATATGGTATTTCTTTGCCCTTTTGCTGATGTGATATAGGTTTATAATAATCTTGGATGTATAAGTGTTTTCTAATATGTTGATTTCTTGAGTTGATTAGTTGACATTGATTGACTAATTGACAACTATGTCAATTCATGACTAATTGATTACTAATTTTGTCACTTGTGATTTTTGTTCAATGTGTTATTATTGACCAAGGTTTGGGCCTTGTGTTCAAATTTAACATATGCTTATGTTCAAATTTGTATGCCATACTCTATCTCCCCTCTTCACTATATTTAGTTTTTTTGGTTCATTTTAAAGTTTGGTAGTGTTGTGCTTTCAAAAAACTGTGAAGGATGATGACTAATGTGGAGGCCACATTCTTGATTGGTCTTAAGTAATTGTTAGGGTGACTCTTGGAGTGGAATACAAGCTATCAATCACAAGTCACGACTATAGTATGGTCTGGGAAAGAGCTGCAAGGTTTTATATGCAATCATGGTTTTATTTATATGTATGTTCAATTGGATTGACATGTAGTTGACAAGAAGGAATAATGCTTCTCTATTGTCAGAATTCATGTTTTCTTTGCATTTTACGAAGTATCTCATCATGCCATATTTTGATCTTTACCAGTCAAAAGGAAAGTGCAGACAACATTAGCCTTGCAGAAGAAGATACCAACGGAGATTATCAAATACTCGATGGCCAAGAAACAGGTTCACGAAATGACAACCACGTGGAAGCCTGGAGATGCAGCTCGGCGTGTTCTTTTACAACGTCGTGTAGTGTGGAGCACCATTCATAGCGCCAGTTTTGCAGTGTGTCGTTGTCGTGTATCATTTTAAGTTGCAGCAAATTCCTTTGTATCTGTGTTATAACTGTACCAGTGTCTACCTAATTCCATCTAAACCTCTTTATTGTATGTATGCTAAGCTTATTCAAGAATTGTCAAATAATAATAATAGCGACGTTTCACTGTTATTTTTCTTTCTCATTGTTTCAGCAATATAACATTCTATGATTTGTTAACATTAGGAAGATTTTTACACTCTGATTTTCAGAATGTCATGTTTTAATTTCTGTGTAAGTTTTGGATTAGGGGTGTTGATATTCGGATTTGAGTAGAAATAAGTAAACTACATCTGGATTGCATATATATAGTTGGGATTACAGTTCAAGCTTTATTCAAGTTAAACTCAGTTTCATTCGGTTCATAATGACCGGACTAGAACCGGAGTTCTCAAGGGAACCCGAGTTAACAAACTTTGTGTGTTCCGAGTTAACAACTCATGATATGAAGTTTTGATGTGTAAAAGAGCGAGAAAAATTACCCCAAATTTAAGCATGCTTAAATTTGGGGTAATTTTTCTTGCTCTTTTATAACCTTTAGCCTTATTTGCAAAGCTTTGATTTTAGCTTTAAAGAAAAGAAAAATAGGTCAACATCTTAATGTGTATTTGAAAGATTGTCCTCGGGATAAAAAAAAATCTTCAATTCGATTTCTGATATGAGTATTCCTATTCTAACCAAAATCTACCAATTCTCAATTCTGAAACCCTACCGAATTGTCACCTTAGTTTGATTATGGGGAATTGGGTTTTTGTTTTCTTGTAATTATGCTTACTGAGGTGCTTACTTAGATCAATATTTTCAACCAATTAAGAGAAAAAGGTTGTAGTTATAGGGTTTAGCTTTGTGGAGTTTGAGTAAAATGGCATCCTGAAGAGCTTGGAGAGGAAAATGCATAAGATCATGTAGTAGTGCTATCAAGATTGTTTGAGTGCAATGCCAAGGAGAAAAAGAAGAATTCAATACATATGTGTATGTCAATTTATGACTGTGCATCCACATCTTGAATTTTAGGGCCAAGCTCTTCTGTTTTTTTCCGCCTCTCATATTTTGATCAATAATATTTGCACTAAAAATCATATCATAAATTCCTTCAAAAAACTAAGACCATAAATATGTTAGTATGAACAATTGATTGATATACATGTTCAATACTTGATGATTGATTGATTATTCCGCGAGAGAAGTGTGAAAGTTTTGATAAAAATTGAATTGGTGAATACTTGTATATTAATCCATGAAGAATAGAAATGTTTGCCTAGGTATAATATGGAAAGTGTTGAACTTGGTGCAAATCTTTATATGTGTGTGCAAATCTTTATATGTTTGCGTAAGAATGAACATAGTTAACGTTTTTACAGTAAGATACACGGGGCGTATTTTTTCGTACATCAGGAATGCACATAGTTAACGTTTTTACAGTAAGATATATGTGGCGTATTTTTTCTTACATCAAGAATGTACATAGTTAACGTTTTTATAGTAAGATATACAGGGCGTATTTTTTCTTACATCAGGAATGCACTTAGTTAACGTTTTTACAGTAAGATGTACGACACGTATTTTTTCTTACATCAAGAATGCACATAGTTAACGTTTTTACAGTAAGATATACTGGCGTATTTTTTCTTACATCAGGAATGAACATAGTTAACATTTTTACAGTAAGATAAACGGGACGTATTTTTTCTTGTATCAGGAATGCACATAGTAAACGTTTTTACAATAAGGGATGGGGCATATGTTTTCTTATAGTAGGAATGCACATAATAAAAGTTTTTACAGTTTGATATACGGTTGTATTTTTTCTTAGGATATCAATCTTTGAGAATAAGTAAATGTCAAAATCTCTTATAAGAAGTATCAATTTAATTTATTAGAATATGACTATATTTTATAATATAAATGTAATCTTAATGTTTGTTTTATCAAGGTTTCGAAGAGAGCAACTAGATTGATTTATCCAAAACTCAAATAGTTTAATGACAAACAACAATAATTTTTTTAATATTAAGAATTTTAAATTACTTTATTTTATTAAAGATAAAATCTAAAAAAATGTTTGAACTCCCTGTTTACCGATAACATAAATTATGTTAAACACTTATTTTTTGTGAAATTTTAAAATCATGTTTTGATAGGTGTAAACACGTATATCGAAGTGTCATAATTTGTATAAAACTATTATTTATTTAAAATATTTAAAACATATTTTAAAAATGTATATATGCATATGAAATTTTATATACATATAAAATATATATATAATTTTAGGGAAAAGTTCAAATGAGGACAGCTCCCCGTGTCAGGACTCGGGATGCACCAAACGCGTCCAAAAATTCGGCCCGGCCGAATTATTCGCGAATTTTTTGAAAAATATTTTTCAAAAATTTGCGAATTTTTCGAAAAACATTTTTCAAAAATTCGAATTTTTGCAAAAAAAATCGATTTTGTGTGCATATGAAATACACTGTTGTGTGCATATGTCAGAACGTATGTGTGCATATGTCAGGCTCGGTGTGTGCATGTGGTTTTCAGAATTTGTGCATGTCTGGGAACAGTTGTTAATGCTAGAGACATGTGTGCATATCAAATACACATCTGTGTGTATAAAAAGTGTGTGTGCACATATAACCAACAAGGTGGATGATTTCCTGGGTATGAACACATGATTTATGCGGTATGAACACATGATTCCCGAGCTTATATTTGATACGCACACGCACGTAATGGATATGCACACAACGGTGGATGATATGCACACAATAGTCTATTTGACATGCACATAACGAGTATTTGATATGCACACATGGTTTGTGTGCATCAACACTTGAGACCATATGCACACACGAGGTATGCACACGATAGTTTAATGGATGTGCACACGACATGTTATTTGGTATGCACACATGGTTTGTATGCATCAACACTTGTTTCCATGTATGCAGATGACTTGAGACCATATGCACACACGGGGTCTGCACACGATAGTATAATGGATGTGCACACGACAAGTTATTTGGTATGCACACACATGTGTGCATACCAACACTTGTTTTCGGGTATGCACACGACCCGAGACCATATGAACACACAGAGTATGCACACAGCAGTATAATTGATGTGCACACACATGTTATTTGATGTGCACACAAGTCCTCTAGGTATAAACACTATATTAAAGACATTCACAATTTCAGAAACCATATGCACACACACATAGTAACATATGCACACAACAGTGCATCTGATATGCACACACATGTTATATGATATGCACACAAAATCGATTTTTCTGGGAAATTTTTTGACTTGGAAAAATTTTTGGCCGAATTATTCGCGAATAATTCGGCAATTGTACTGCAAGGCCGAATTGAAGCTTTTCCCTATAAGGGCGCGCGCCTCCGCCACTGTTCACTCCGTTTTTTTTGTTTTTTCCTCCATTTTTTCCCTCTTCTCTCATGCATCCTCAATCCTATCATGAAGCACCGTCCTCACAGGAACCGGACCCATAATTTTATCGTTATTAAACACAAAAATTTAAGTCAATGGGGACACGAACACTAGCTAAAAAATAAAAACGATGACAAAGTAATTGCCCTATAAACTCGAACAATCCACCAAGTACAAAACAGTTTATGTTTTGTGTAACTACGTAAGGATCTTCGTGATAATTTGTTAGGTTCACGATAGGGTTTTTAGTTTTTAGTCTTTTTACCCATAATGAAAATGCTTTTACAATTACATAATTAATTAATTATACTCCTCTAATTTATAATTATATATTAAAGCTCTCTCATTTAGAGTTATCATAGTAGTTTTAGAAAAAAATTTATTGAGATGTTATTTCTTGATTTTTTTAATTTATTATCATATGAAATAATCAACAAAATCTATATATCTATATTGAAGCGATTTATTTTTCGAACCACCAAAACGATTCCGGACCCACATTACTGATGTGTTAAATTGTGGATATTAACAAAGTTTGATATTAATCAATCAAGTATCTAAAATTTTAAATCAATGTATCTTACATTATTTATGTTTTATTTACTTGACTATCAAAATTGATTTTAACCAACCAAACTTGTCAATTAATATACAGTATTAGTGAGGTTTTTTTTATTATTAAAGGTAATAGTTCTCATTTAATCTAATATTAATTTATTATTAAAATAATATAAATCATAGCTTCACTATTTTTTAGTTAATCTATCTATATATATACTAAGGAGAGGCCTCAAGTTCAATTCGCCTACGTGTCGTCACCACGTTCGACTCACCTATGTCTCAGTCTCTAAGGTATGCAACATCATGTACCACGTCATCCAACCCATTAAAAATAATATAATAGTAGATCTACATTAATTGTATGTTAAACTCTAATCTATCTATCTGTAAATATATAAAGTACATTTAGGGTGTAATTAATGCTCAATAATTATGAGAAATTATCTCTTTTTTTTTGTTAATCTTTCATTATAAACTACATTTTCTAATGTAGCTCCCCCTTCTTAACAATTTTGTTTTATTATTTTATCTTTTTTTTGTATATTAATTAGTTATTCAAATCTTTATATCTATCTATCTATAAATATATAAAATAGACTTTTGTCCATTAATTCCCTATAACTAATTAATATACTTTTTCCCTCTTTTTTTTTTTACTTTCATCGCATCTTAATCTATATACTCTGTATAAGAAAAATATAGTACAAACAATAAATGACAATCCCCTAAAACTCACATTCTAAACATACAAAAAAATAACACATACCCAAACAACATTTTAAAAATAAAGACTCTTCCATTTGCTAAATATAGGATACAACCATGGCACTTAATTCCCATATGCGTAATTCTAGGTAAACTTACATTCAAGACAATCAACAGTCAAAAAAATAAAACCTAGCAACCGACTATTGTAAAATACAGACTTGGGAGTAAGTGTTCACCTCCATAATCCATCATGAAACTCACATTTATCAAAACAAAAAAGAAAAAAAAGAAAAGAAAATAGACAACGATTGTTTCAATTGTGAGTTTGAACAGATTTAAATGACCATGGCTAGAGAAAACGCATAACATTTAAATAGTTGTCTCTCTTAACTCAAAAGATACTCCATATATAATTTGCACTCAAACGACTGTTGAAAATAAGGCAATCAATTAGGTTTACAAAAATGCACAAACGGTTTTCTCTCTTAACACTCAAATATACCAATAAATATTGGCCCTTCCCATCTATTCACTTGGTGTGCCACTACTACAATTGATATCTCTTATCTTCCTCACTTCTCCCTTCATAATCATTGAAATCATGGCTGGAAATACAACAGGAGAAAGAAGATGCATTACACTTAACTAATTGCTTGAGATGCAAGCTCCGAGATTAAAGTCATGATTTTTCGCAAATGAGATATTTTCGATTGGCTCGGGACATACAATTAAGTCCACGTATCTCCTTCTAGCAAATTATATGGTACATCAATAATTTTAATTTTCAAGTATTTCTTATTTTAATATTGATTTGTATATGTATATGTTTAATAATACAATGAAAATATTTCATTTATTAACTTACACAAGACCTCTAGAAACAAAACAGGCCGTAGGACTACATAAATAAATTTTAGATTTCAATGTTATTCTCCAAATTTCAGACATATAAGGTACATAATTTTTTTGGAGTTTCTATTTCGGACACTAATGTTCTATTTAATTTGTTTAGGAGTGGCATTCAAGTTTATACGACTTAGTTTCTGTTTCTGTTTATATTCATACCTACAAATATATATGGGATAATTCCATATTTTGAGGCATCCAAACACCAAACATTTAAAAATATGTAAATTTACAAGAATTGCATGTTTAGTGTTGTCACCTCAGTTAATATGGTAAAGATTTTCACCATTTTGGTTAATTACATCTTATTTTAGCCTATTTTTATATTCTTGGTCCTTAGACGAGGAAATGCAAAAAATATTAATCTCAGTAAAATAGACTATATGGTTAATACCTTAAACTTCGGGATACATAGTTTTGGTGACAAAATCTTATAGAATTTCTGGTGTTTGGTGTTTTTATATTTGACTTTTTAGGCTATGCATTTCAGACTTTCGCACAAAAAATATAAGTACAAAGAAAATGAAAAGAAAATTATAGTCCAAGAATTTTGTATAGTAAATTATATAGTATTATAACATTATTTTGAAGTATAAAGAGTGCATTGTTAATTAATAGTGAAGATTTATGTGAGGTATCTAAGTTTGATATTTCATCCACATTCAATTTCATACAAACAAAATTATAAATTCTCAATGTTGGAATATTTCAACCAGTATCTCTTCAATAATATGGTTTGCATATTATAACTTTTCAATATTATCAGCCAAATGCAAGTCCAGTTCCCACTATGACCAAGACAGGATAATTGGCAATCAACTCTAACGGTTAATAAAAAACCACTGTGAATCCAGCCAATAATAGAGGAATGAATAAATTCCAGTTAACAAAAAACTATTGAAATGATAACATAGTATCAAAGTTGAATTTACAAAAACAAATACAAGAAAATGAAAAAAACCTCTTCTAAAATGCCAAGTTTACAGAGAAACATCTCATGTTTGTTTTTTGGTAACTAGAATCACTCATGTACGTTTGGAAAATAATTAATCTTTTGTTAAATACATAATTGGAAATAAAATGATTTTTTTTAATAAGTCATTCTAAAATAGCTACTCCAAATTGGAACTTTTTAATTATCTGTTCAAGAATATGGTTTGCATATTACAAGACTTAGGGTGATGAATTTAACTTCCAATTCATATCTACTTTGGTTGCTTAACAGATGGATAGAATAAAATCACCACAAACAACCAAAGATATGGAGTTACAAAAATTGATAAGTTAGATAAAAATTAGGGTCAACAGTTATACCATAGATGTTCAATTCACACAGAATTAAGAAAGGGCTTCAGGAAAATTGTATGTCGAGTTACTTGAGACTTAAAGCAAGTAAAACGAGGTGAGTACTGAAACTATCATCCATCTTTCAACCAAAAAAACCTTTCCCTTTTTGGATTTCCCCCCAAATTACAATGAGATTCAGTTGATTAACAACCGTATAACCTAATTTAACCCTCAAAGAAGATAAAACGTTTGAAAATTTATCAATATGATTAAAAGATAAAAAAAAAGTTATAAAACTCTGCTCTCCTAACATAATTATAATTAATGATACCTTATATTATATATTAGAAAATATAATCCTCAATGTGAAAAGTGTAGTGAAATAAAATCATGTGTAAGGAGTATAAATAATTAATAGTCTTGACAATAGAGTATGTATAGTAGTTGCGCAATATTACTATACATAATCGAATGTGAAAGTTATTCATGCTTTAAAAGGTTTGTTTCCGGGAATGAAACTATAAAATTAAGCACTTACTACTAAGTACTAACACTGAAATAATTTTTTTGACAAAAAAACACTAAAATAATTTTAACAAAATAATAATGTAGTATCGATATATAATATCATAACATATTTTTGTTTAGTTCTAATAGAAGATGGTATAATCATATAAGATAAATATTATTTCATAGTATAAAAGAGTAACCCATATTTATATTTAAACATTCAAGACATAATAAATATATAATACTAATAATAAAAAATGTAATATTGTACCTTAAAGGTGAGTAAGAAAAATAGAACCAAAATCACGTTTGTTAAAATTTAAATTGTTAAGGGATGGCAAAAATTACTAATTAAATTTGTTAAATTGGTTAATCATTGCTTCTCCATAATTCCTTACAACTATTAGTGTTCTAATAGAAAATTATTTGATAATTTTGTAGTATACAATATTTAAATATATAAAATATAAATGTAAAAAAACGCACATGACAAATTATTATAAAAAAATATTCTCATACAATGTTTAAACAAGGAAAAACAAATAAATCATTACGTATATTAATAATTTAACAAATCACCAATGGAATGAACGAACCATAGTGCCAAATTACAAATTTGCATGATAAAATCAAAATATAAATGCACAGTGTTGATTACATGGTACAAATATGCATACACAAATTACAACTTCAAATCAAAATAAACTCATACTAAAATAAATATTTTAAACAAAAACATTTGAAAACAATTTACAAATTCATCACTAGGTTCACTATAATTCATCAACCAAATTTAAAACATATCTCGTGCGTAGCACGGGTATCCCTACTAGTCTATAAATATATAAAGTAGACTAAGGGTGCAATTAATGCTCAATAAATATGAAAAATCATCTCTTATTTTTTTGTTGATCTTTCCTTACAAACTACATCTTCTAACATAGCTCAATGGTTAAAGACACTCTCATATTACAAGAGGTTTAGGGTTCAATCCCCCTTTTTTAACAACTTTTTTTACTATTTTATCTTTCATTATTGTTTTGTTTATATTACTCAAATCTTGCATAACATTTAAAAAGTTATCTCTCTTAACTCAAAATATACTCCATATATAATTTGCACTCAAACGGGTGTTGAAAATAAGGTAATTGTTTCTCTCTTAACTCAAATATACCAATAAATATCGGCTCTTCCCATCTATTCACTTGGTGTGCCACTACTACAATTGATCTCTCTTATCTTTCTCACTTCTCTCTCCACAATCATTTAAATCATGTATGAAAATACAACAAGGGAAAAAAGATGCATTACACTTAACTAATTGCTTCAACATGTAAGTTCTGAGATTAAAGTCGTGATTTTTTGCAAATGAGATATTTTCGATTGGCTCGGGACATACAAGTCCACATATCTCCTTCTAGCAGATTATATGGTACATCAATAATTTTAATTTTTAAGTATTTCTTAATTTAATATTGATTTGTATATGTATATGTTTAACAATACAATGAAAATATTTCAATTTATTAACTTACACAAGACCTCTATAAACAAAGCAGACCGGTGAACTATATAAATAAATTTTAGATTTCAATGTTATTCTCCAAATTTCAAACATATAAGGTACACAGTTTTTTTTGGAGTCTTTGTTCCAGACACTAATGTTCTATTTAATTTGTTTGGGAGTGGCATTCAAGTTTGTACGACTTAGTTTCTGTGGTTTTCTGCTTATATTCATACATGCATATATATATGGGATAATGCCATAATTTGAGGCCTCCAAACACCAAACATTTAAAAATATATAAATTTACAAGAATTGCATGTTTAGTATTGTCACCTCAGTTATCATGGTAAATACTTTCACCATTTTGATTAATTACATCTTATTTTATCCTATGTTTATATTCTTGGTCATTAGATGAGGAAATGCAAAAATATTAATCTCAGTAAAATAGAATATATGGTTAATACCTTAAACTTCGGGATATATAGTTTTGGTGACAAAATCTTATAGAATTTCTGGTGTTTGGTGTTTTTATATTTGACTTTTTAGGTATGTATATATAATGTAAAATAGAGTCTTGAGCAATCAATGCACATCTCATTAATTATAGAATTAGAATAATTTTGTTATAAAACTCTATTATATATTTGCTTTGATTTTTTTTAAATCTATCATATATGCAAATCAATCACTAATTGTATGATATATTATAAAAAATATAAAAATCTTTTATTGTATAATATATTAAAAACTAATACATAATATATATGTTATATCTATATATTTATAAATCTATCTATATCTATATATAATATAAAATAGAGTTCTTGACAATTATCTCTATTATGATCTTAAAAAAGAAGTTTTTATGACAATCAATGCATACAAGCTTAGAATTACAAAAAAACAAAACATATTCTATATCTATATTATAATTATTATTGTATTACCTTTATAAATATTTATCATCTGTAAACATTTATAAGCATCTTATTTATATTATATAATATAAAGTCTTTTGAAAATAAAATATAAATGATTATAGCATCGTATCTTTTATATATTTATTATATCATGTAGTACTCTATATTTTGGCAATCACATTCCCTAGATTGTAAAGTTAAAATTGTAAAAATTTAAATTAATATTATTATTATATCACGGTAGGATTGATCAAACTTTCTCTAAAATAATTGCACCAACAAGCCTCTGTATAAGAAAAGTTGTAAATGAAAAGACAACTATTTGACCTAAAACGTAATTTGCAATTAATTCGAAAGAACTCCAACCAATAGAAGTTTATCATGACATCAAATAAACGTGAATGGTTCAAAAGCATCAATTACAACGCTTAATATATTCTACATAAATGCATATATGTTACAACCTAGAAAATAAATCCATCATTAAGTTAAATATTTTTTTGCTTGAGAATATTATTGCAATAAAGTATATACACCGGTTACATCCATGTATGGTCTATTTTTTGAGAAAATCGGTTACAACTCACACATAATAAATTTTCTTATTTACAATTCAAGCTTCATATATCGTTTTATAAATCCTCTTGATTGAAAAGAGAAAGGAGTGTAAATAATGCCTTCTCATTACAGTATATATGCTCTACCCATAATTCTAATATGCAATTCTTTCTTCTATATTTGTAGACAAATAATCACTATTTTATGCCTTTCTTTTATGTTCTCTCTTTATCATGAATATGAAGATGGACTCATTGTTTGGATTATTTGAGAGATCTGCATTCTACTAGAACACTGAAGGTATATAAACAGAAAACAAAATGCTATATAGCTTCTCAAACAAAAATCATCTCACCCATCTTTTATTATTATAGATTTTTTTCTAAAAATTCTATGATTACTTGGCATAATCTATGTTTCTTGCAATCTTTGTATCTTTATATTTTTGAATTTGTGAGATATTATGCTAATTTTTGTTGTCGTGCAATTTGATGTCATGTTAATGATTTTCTAAATGGGGTGGTTTAAAAGATGTAATGAGAAGATCATTTACCATGCAAATATTAGGTTTTGTTTCAATCTTTGTATGTTATTATATTGAAGTTCGACATTTTTCATCGGTTCATTTTACGTAGTGAATATGAATGTAATTGATATAATCTTAGCTTTTTAATTTGGTGGTTTTATATATGTAATGAGAATATCATTCTTTGATAAGGGTTTAATAGTTAGGAGCATGTGTTTTGAGTCCTAAGTTAAGCAATAGTAAAATGCATCTACTTAGAAAATCTTATTCAATAGCAGAATGATCACACATCAAGTTAATATGGAATTGTTCATTCATTCATATCCAAGAACGGAATGATCACAAATTCTCAAATTTGAATAGTTATAAATGATTTTTCTAATATGTGCCCATGGGCACACAATAAAAATATCATATTTAGTAATAATTCCTTTTAGCCAATAATTTATTTATTTTCCCAGGGGTTCACCCCTTCTACTTTAGGAAATATTTTGGAATATTTTTCAAAATTTAGGCTCTTAACATGTGCCCATGGACACACATTAGACAAATCATATTATAAATAGTTATGCACCTATATACTTATATATTCTTAACAAAAAAGCCTAAACATACTTATATTTACAAGAATGCATGGATTGAAATTTGAAACTATTTTTCGCCTTTAATGCTTGAGCTGTTTTCTTTTAAAATATAGATATGGACCATACGTACGAATGGACATTCATCAATTTATGATATATCATTTGTTAAGTTGGCAATCGGGGTTTATTTCTCTAGGATTTAATTTCTTTGTTAAGATGACAATTGTTCTTATAAGCATGATAGCTAATTGCGTCTTGCAATGCAAAAGTATGCTACATATTCAGTTGATTGCCTAATAAAGTTTCAGTCTAATTTTCAAGTAAAACCATGGATTTTCCTGTAATTTTTATTATATTTGAATAAAATATGACATAGTACCACAAACATTGAGCTTAATGATCAAAAGATGACAAGATAACAAATTAGTATTGAAAAATAATAAAGTGTAATTATCGTAGAATATATAGTGATATATTAACAATTGTATATTCAAATATTTTGCAATTGATTACTTGATTGTTTAAAAGAACAAAAAACAAATTTAATAAAAATGAAAAGAGGTAAATCAATTGATTTAAGATTAGCTAGAAACCTACAAAATCGCAAAAATGGTGAATACTAAATAAAATTAAATATAAATATTTTAGTTCAAAATTGATAAAACTGTTTTATAATAAAATTATTTTTAATTATTGATATCAAAACAAATATAAGATAAAAAAAGTGTATTATATTATGGAAAGTCATAACAATGTTTAACTATAATATTAGAATCGACCAGTTTTATTCAACTTTTAACAGAATTTTTATTGAAAATAATGGTGGTTGGGATAACCATATCACATTCATAACATGTACACAACAAATAATAAAAGTTATTTATTTAGTTAAATATAAATGTCAGAATTTTTTTAAAAAAAGCCCGTGCGTAGCACGGGCATATATTCTAGTAAACATATAAAATAGAACTTTTTACAATTAATGCCCATTTAATAGATGAACATCTCTACCCAAATCAGAGCAATACAACTTCTTACATTTTCTTCTAATAATAAAAGGTTTTAATTGATTTAAAATATAAAATAGATAGTACGTAGCTTAATGGACTCAAGTAGGTTTAATCACCTCTTTCAATTATTATATATTTTACTATTGTTTAAATACACATAATAAACATACAAAATCTATTTTTTGATTATATTTCATGATAAATCAAAGATATTTAATATAGCAAAGGTTAGAGGTTCAATTCTTTTTGCAAGCATTTTGATTGATTTTTTTATAAACCTAAGCAAATGATTAATTTTATTAATAATTTTTTTCACTAATCACTAAAAAATTCTATATAAAAGTTTGTTCATGGTTCAAGTCTAGCTTAGGGTACTTTTTATTAATTTTTTATAAACTTAAAAATGATTAATTTTACTATTATTTTTTTCACTTATCACTAAAAAAATTCTAAATATAAAAGTTTGTTCAAGGTTCAAGTCTAGTTTAGAGTATTTTGGAAAACCGTACTGTTCATGGTTCAAGGTTCAAGTCTATTTTATTTTTTAATTTAATCACTAATGAGTAAGAAAGATTATAGTTATCACTATATTTAATATAGTTCGAGTAGGAGTGAACTTGAATTTTGTAGGTCACGTTGGGCTAAATTAAATTGCTACTTTTTTCCTATTCAATTTGTAACGGCCGATTATTTGGCCTCCATTTGTCACTAATGGTTACAATTAATATCATTCTATCGTTTTGCAAGCCATCCTAATAATTAATAGGATTTATGGTGGTATTTTAATCCATTAGTACGAAACGGACCCATTGTAATTTATAATGGAATAATCCTAGCTATTTAATTTTCAAAATAGGTTATAGACAAGAATTGCGTGTATAAATTGAAGCCTTCTGCTTGAACTATTGTCATGGCAGGACGTAAATATCAAGTAAAAAATGGATATAGATTACTCAATTTCCAAAGAGTGACAATGTCCAGCTTTCAATTATAATGCTCGTGGAGTACGTTAACATGAAGAACAACTACCATATTTCAGAATTGGGTTTGAAGTGCTTAACTCCTCAGGTTTAGATCTAGCTGTTTTTTTTTAAAGGAGGTGTAGATCTAGCTACATATACATTATTTGTAACTAATTTATTTTTATAAAAAAGTTGTTGTGTTTCCCTAATAATAGAAGTTTCGTGTGTAACTAAAATATTTTTGATGTGTCCACCAAGAAAATATACTACTTTTTGATGTGAATATATGAAACTTTGTTTGTTAAGCAATTTAGTGGCATATGTTGAACAATTTGTTTGATTTCTCTTATTATACTGGTTTGTTGAGTTGAAATTACAAAATATCTATGATGTAAATTCATCAATATTCATAAATTTTATTTATATATATTTTGTATCACTTATAATTTCATTAATACTCATTTTCCTAATATATGATAAGTATAAATTATAAAAGCAAAAGTTAATAAAAGATAAGAATTAATCAAAACAATGTTAACCTACAGTTTTGACATCTAAAACTTCTTGCACCTACTATTATATTACAATTAAAAACCTGCCTAAATAGTATATGCTTTTACCAAAAATATGTTATTCTATAGCTATAACTTAAATGAGCTGATATCGACATGCAAAAATTAATTATAACTTTAGATTACGCTAAGATTATAAGAGTCTATTACACATACTCTTTAATTTTTGTTTTCAAAGATGTTGCACTGAATATTGTAAATAGTCAATAAAGAATTACGCTCTAAAACATCTTTAACTCAAATATTATATTTTGTCACAAGTGAAATTTAAAAGGTAATTACCTGGATATTATGAAAGTGTAGAGGAGAAAAGGTTTATTATTTGACTTGTGAGATAAGGAGAGTGTATAGAACTTAAAAATAGAGGGATGTTTGTCACAAATGAGATGAGATGTACAATTTACAATGGTGAAAACGGAAAAAGAGTTGAAAGTGGTATTTATTTAGAACATAAACTCAAAATTTAAGTGATTTTATGTAATTTATCTTTTATACAAGTGGATTTGAGAAAAAAAATTACAAGTGATTTTATACAAGTGAATAAGGTATATTTACTAAAATAATAAAACATGTAAGCATGACATTAATAATTGCTTTTAAATTTGAATAAAAATTATTTTATCTTTTTAAAAATTATATAAAAACAAATCTCGTGCATAGCACAGAATATGACCACTAGTTAATTGAATAAATTAAACTAATAACACAAACACTCTTATACCAGTATATGAGAAATCATTTAATCTCTCCTCCGTCGTCCGTCACAGCCATCGCCCCCACCGGACGCTCATGACCACATCCACGTCTACTGTCGACCGGCCTCTGATTTGCTTACAAAAACATCAATGTAACAATTTTTGAAATTTTCTCAAAAAAAAAAACAATTTTTAAAATCTTTTCCAATTTAGGGTGAGAACTTCGGATTTGTTTTTAACAGTAACTATGTATGTCACTTTTAACTTTTTTCAAAGCTTTGGTAAATATATTCTTTCATGATATTTATTGAAATTTTATATTAAATATTTTACAAGTCATGATTTGATTTTAACAATTATATATAACAAATTTTGCAATATAATAGTTATAGTATATTTTTAAAATAAACCCCACTTATTTAGGATATCTACTTTTTTCCAATATCTATCTATGTTCAAATATAAATATAAAACAATAGCCTAACCCTCAATAGTTAATCTCTCCATTTCAGTTAGTATGAAAATTTTATTCAAATTCATGAGCACTGTAAAATTATGTTAGAAGAAGAATATTGTTGGTCAAATCATTAGTTAATAAATTTATTTATATTTGAAGAATCTAAACTATATAGGTAGACCTGTCAAAAACCGACCCAACCCGAAAACCCGACCCGACCCGAACGTCACTGGGTCAAGAAGGACCCGAACCCGAAGGACCCGAACCCAAACCCGACCCGACCCAACCCGACTCGACCCGAACGCAAATCCGAGCTCGTTGGTCCCCTTTATTTTGTATATTTTATTTCATTTATATTAAATATTTTAATATACTTTATTACATAATAATATAATATTAATTATATTATTTTAATTATTTTATTAAAATTAAAAATCATAATAATAATCATAAAAAAAGGGCATGTTCGACCCGCTGGGTCAGCCCGAACTCGACCCGCCCGACCCAGTTGACAGGTCTATATGTAGGTAATAAATCTTAAATTCAAAAATAGTATAGCATATATCTTCTATTACTATATATTAAAGCTCTCCCCTTTAGAGCCATGAGAGTGTTTTTAGAAGGCTGTTGAGAGTAGACTTTTTTCATTTATTATTATCTGAAATATTCAGCAAAATCTTTATTTATATATATATTAAAGCTATCATATAAAAAGTCATCAAAATTATTCTAACTCATCAAATTGTGGGGTTTTTAAATTTATAATTTATTATTATATCACTAAAGTAATTTAGCAAATTTTAAATTTAATAGATTTAATAAAAATTAAACCAACAAATCTTAACAAATTAATTTTTTATTTCATTCTAATTATTAGCATACAAACCGACTCCTACCCATTTATTGGATGAATTATACTTTTATCAATGCTAAGTATACAATAGAATCTCAACATTTTCTTTTCTTCTTATGATATAGTTTGACAATAATATTTCAACCCATATTATATATATCATGCAATCTCTCTCCCACCTTAATTATTATTTAACCTTTTTTATAGTATTATATTTAACTAGTAGCACTATATAAACCCTATATTGTTTTTATCTAATTGTATCCATCTATCCAGAGAAAATATAACCTAACATGAGCCGAATATTATGTATGTAAAATCTATATATGTATATTAGAACTCTTTCATTTACAATCATCAGAACAATTCGGAGCCCATATTTTATAATTTTTCACTTTTTTAAAATTGTAAATACAATAGTTATTGAATAATTTGCAAACTAACAAATCTTAACACATAATTATAACATTTTTATCATTTTTTTGAATAAATTATTTAACAAAATTTTATAAGTAGTATATGTATTTTGACCTGATTTACATCAACAAGAGTAACAATATTTAGAGTGATATTTTTTATCATTAAAATAAACTATATATTCTAAAACATAAAATGGTTATATATAAAAAATGGTATATAATGAAATACCCCAAATAAGATAAGGTAATGGCATTTTGGTAAATTAATTATGGGTTTTGCTTAAAAGGGGAGAAATGGAAATTTTTGGGATTAAAATCCCTAACTCTCTCGGTTCTCTCTCTCTCTCACGATCCCTTCCCTTGTGTTCAGCCGAGCTCCCTTCTCCTTCCTCCGAGTGGACCGCGCTGCTCTTCCCCTGTGCGAACCAGCTTCTTCTCCGGCGAGCCCTGTCCAACCGGCGTCGTCCCCCGCTGCTCTTCGTGTTGCTCTGTTGTCCGGTGTTCGGAGCTGTTCGCTGCTGCTGAAGGCCGAGTGCTGATGTCCGTTGTAGCTGCAGTGAGTCCGGCGACGAGAAGCTCTTCCCGGCGATGGAGGCGAGCCACCGACGAGGAGCCGCGAGCTGCTGCGTTCTGTAGCTGTTGTTCACTGTGTTCTGTGTTGCAGTTCGTGGCTGCCTCTGTTGGTGTTTGATGTGCAGTTGTTGCTGCTGAAGTCGCCGTCCACCGCTGCTGAGTTCCGGCGTCACGAGTTCGACCACCGACGAGGTACTGTGTGTGTGTTGGTGTTGGATAGTATTACCGAATCTGATTTTTTTGGGGTTGAATTAGTTGGTAATTGTTGTTAATTGGGCAGATTTGGGTGCTCGGATTGAATTGAGTTTTGGGCAAATTTAGTTTGAAATTTCAGGGAGTTTGGTTGTATTGGGTGTGGTTGCTGACTTGGAAATTGAGTTATGAATTTGAAGTAATTGGAATCGAGTTGATTTGGGTGTGATTAGCCTAATTAATTAAGGTTTGATTTTAGGGTTTGATTTGGGGGTTTATTGGTTGTGATTCAGTATGAGTTAAATAATGCCAGGGATTTGCTCGGATTGATTTCGCAGGTTCGTTCGAGTGGTTTGGAGACCTCTAGGGTCGTTGCGGTTCGACTTGAGGCAAGAGGATCCTTGCTAACTTATATATTTTTATAAATTGATTTATGCTTAATTTATTTCATAATTAAGTTTAGCGTTGCTTGGTTGAATATGGGTATGTGTGCGTGATAGTAATTATCTGGTATCGTGATTGATTAAATGTGGACGTGGTAGTCAATTGTGGCTAAATATGATTGATTGTTGTAAATAGTGTTGTTGGATTAAATGGGTGTGTGTGTTGAATGTGTGTGTGTATGTTGGATTGAATGGGTGTGTGTGTTGAATGTGTGCGTGTGTGTGTTGGATTGAATGTGTATGTGTGTGTGGGGGGGGGGGGGGGGATCGTGTGTGTGTGTTGGATTGAATGTGTGTGTGTGTGTGTGTGTGTTGGATCGTGTGTGTGTGTTGGATTGAATGTGTGTATGTGTGTGTTGGATTGTGTGTGTGTGTATGTGAAAATGTGTTAATAGTGGTCGTGTGTAATAATTGATTGGTTGTCGGTGTGGTGGTTGGATTGTTGTTGATTGGAGGTCGATGGGCCAAGGGTTGGAATGGATTTCACCCAACCGCGCAGGGTATACAAGGTATACGCCTACGTCGTTAAGGGCCAAAGATTTGAAAGGGATTTCACCAAACCGCGTAGGGTATACAAGGTATACGCCTACGTCGTTAAGGGCCGAAGGTAGTAATGGATTCCACCAAACCGCATAGGGTTTACGCCTACGTCGTTAAGGGCCAAGGGTTGAAATGGAATTGGAGGTCGAAGGGCCAGGTGATGATATACTCACCAAACCGCGCAGGGTATACAAGGTATACGCCTACGTCGTTAAGGGCCAAGGGTTGGAATGGATTGGAGGTTGAATTGGAGATTGGTTTGGAGCTGTGTTTGAGTTGTTTGTGTTTGATGAGTTGAGTTACTTGGTTGAATTGGTCGGATTGTGTGACTGTTATTTGTACCTTACTTGGTTGAATTGGTCGGATTGTGTGACTGTTATTTGTACCTTACTTGGTTGAATTGGTCGGATTATGTGACTGTTATGTGTACCTTATTGGTTGTGTGTTGAATAGTGAGGGTATACTTGATTATTGATTGTGTGTATATTGGTTGTATGTTGAATAGTGGTTGTGATTGTGAATTTCGTGTGTTATAGTGATTGATTGTAACTGGTCAAGGTTGTGAATTTCTGTTGGTATGGTTATTGTTGGTAGCTGGTGCATTATGAATGTTGGTTGTGTTGTTTGAGTGTATAGATTGGTTTCCATCTTGAGGGTGTGGGCCAATACGAGTTGAGTTTGAAGGTATGAGTTGCAGTCGTGGTTGACGAATCGGCGGCACCAGAAGGGTGGCTGGCCTGGATCGTTATTTTGTTATGTTTATATGTGATGATTATCTCGTTGATGCTTATGTGTTTGTTGATGTAAAGGTTAATTGATTTTGTTGTGTTAGTGCAGTAGTGAGTTCAGTATAATTGGTTAACTTTGGTTGTAAGTCAGTAGTAAGAGATGTGTATGTGCATAGAGTTGTTGATTGAGGTATTAGTAATAGAGAGAAGGATGGATTGGACGTGTCAGTGAAGTTGGATTGGATCGTTTTATTCGTTTATGCTTGTGATGAGTTTGAGGATGGATTGATTGAGGTTAGTATAGTGAAGAGTTGGATAAGGATGTGTAATGAATGGTATGTGATAGTGTGTGTATATGTTTTGACGTGTGGTTGGCATTGGTTGGTTGATATGATTAAGTATAGTTATGATATTATATATTGTGTGGCGTGTTGTCGTTGTTGTGAGTTGATTGGTGATATATGTATGTGTTTTGAACTGTTTTGGCTCGGCTAGTCTTGCCATAGTCTTTCCTGAGACTGACCAACCTCGGTTTACGTGCCGTGGTTGGCTGGGGTATCGGGTCCCACAGTCAATCAGAGTTTGCAGATTTAGCGCCATCAAGGAGGATTCTGATCACCGTCGGTTTTGGAGTCGAGAACTCTACTCTTTTGGTTTGGACTTGACTTGTTGCACGTGTCGTTTTGGTTTTGGACCTTGTATGGGTCGAACTTGTTGTATTGATTTTTGGTTTGTAAAGTGTTGTATTTTCTGTAGGTTAAGTTTGATTGTGGTTTCAAACTCTGGACAGGTTTTACAGGTTGTACAGGTTTTCCGCTGTGCTGCTTTTGATATATTATGTATATATGGGTTATGTTTTGCATTTTTTTCTTTCGCTTTTTTTTCTTTCACCCGCCTTATAATCCTTCTGGATTATGGCACTGTAGCACCACTGGCCTGGGGGTGTTACAGAAGTTGGTATCAGAGCTCTTTTAAAAAAATGTTTTCTTTCAGAGTTTTCAACTTGGGAATTTCTATATGTTGTTGTGAACGATCGTGTGATCAGGAATCCTTGCTGTCAACCTGTAGTGAGTTGCGTTGGTAAGTGTTGTTTGTGATGTTTTATGCTAATGTTTTATATGTGACGCTGAGTATTGATGATTAATTTCATATGTGATGTTTAATGTTGTTAAGTAAAATTTATGATGTGTTCCCTGGTAAGTGGGACGTGCTAGAGGTTTAAAGAGTATGAGTATGGTAGAGGATAAGGCCGTTGGGCTTGTCGTCAAGAGGTTGATGCAGCTAGTCTGGTAGTTAATGATTTGGTGTGAAGTTGTATGCTGCTATTGTTGGCATGAATGAGAATGACAGATTGAGCAGTATGTTGATGGGTGATTGATTGTAGAGACTGCTACAGTTGATTTTGATCAGACTATTGATGCTTGAGACGATAAGAAATAGATGACTCAGTCTACATCGAAAAGTGGAATTTCGCAACTGTGGGTTTGACTGAGTTGAGAAGTAGAATGCGCAGGTTGCTACAGGTAGATTATGGCAGGTTGTGTATGACTAAGAATTTTGATTGGGACGGGAAATGTCAGGAGAAAGTTTTCGAAGGACTCAGGAAGTGTTTGATTAGTGCGTCAGTGTCGGTTTTACTACAGGAAACAAAAAGGGTTTGTTATCTACGGTGATGTGTCTAAGCGAAGTTTGGGTTGCGTTTTGATGCAGAATGGGAAGGTCATTGCGTATGCTTTTCGTCAGCTCAAATTGTATAAGAGAGAATTGATCATGAGGCAAAGATGATTGCTAGAGTTGATTAAGGATTATGAAAAGATATTGTTTATCAATCAGAAAAGGGCTACCGTGGTTGCTGATGCTTTGTGTAGGAAGTCGACTCTCGAGCAGGTGGTTGCTTTTCTGACAGTTCGGTCGGGATTGCAATAGGAGTTGACGAAGGGTGAAAAGTGAAATTTGGTTTGAGAAGGAACAGATACAACTGAATGTAATGGAATGTTGAGTACGAGATGCAGTGAGATTGCTCAGGGAAGAGTGTACGGATTTTTGTTTAGGAAGATGGAATATAGTGATTTCAGATCGGTTATGTGTGTTGGCAGATAAAAAGATCAGAGAGTTGTTTCTCAAGGAAGATCATTCTTCGACAAGTCCTGTATATATTAGAGTCGGTTATGCGACGCAGTTATCCGAGCTTGTTTGTCTCTAGTTTCGAGGACGAAACTATTATAAGGGGGGGAGAATGAAATACCCCAAATAAGATAAGGTAATGGCATTTTGGTAAATTAATTATGGGTTTTGCTTAAAAGGGGAGAAATGGAAATTTTTGGGATTAAAATCCCTAACTCTCTCGGTTCTCTCTCTCTCACGATCCCTCCCCTTGTGTTCAGCCGAGCTCCCTTCTCCTTCCTCCGAGTGGACCGCGCTGCTCTTCCCGTGTGCGAGCCAGCTTCTTCTCCGGCGAGCCCTGTCCAACCGGCGTCGTCCCCCGCTGCTCTTCGTGTTGCTCTGTTGTCCGGTGTTCGGAGCTATTCGCTGCTTCTGAAAGCCGAGTGCTGCTGTCCGCTGTAGCTGCAGTGAGTCCGGCGACGAGAAGCTCTTCCCGGCGATGGAGGCGAGCCACCGACGAGGAGCCGCGAGCTGCTGCATTTTGTAGCTGTTGTTCACTGTGTTCTGTGTTGCAGTTCGTGGCTGCCTCTGCTGGTGTTTGATGTGCAGTTGTTGCTGCTGAATTCGCCGTCCACCGCTGCTGAGTTCCGGCATCACGAGTTCGACCGCCGACGAGGTACTGTGTGTGTGTTGGTGCTGGATAGTATTACCGAATCTGATTTTTTTTTGGTTGAATTAGTTGGTAATTGTTGTTAATTGGGCAGATTTGGGTGCTCGGATTGAATTGAGTTTTGGGCAAATTTAGTTTGAAATTTCAGGGAGTTTGGTTGTATTGGGTGTGGTTGCTGACTTGGAAATTGAGTTATGAATTTGAAGTAATTGGAATCGAGTTGATTTGGGTGTGATTGGCCTAATTAATTAAGGTTTGATTTTAGGGTTTGATTTGGGGGTTTATTGGTTGTGATTCAGTATGAGTTAAATAATGCCAGGGATTTGCTCGGATTGATTTCGCAGGTTCGTTCGAGTGGTTTGGAGACCTCTGGGGTCGTTGCGGTTCGACTTGAGGCAAGAGGATCCTTGCTAACTTATATATTTTTATAAATTGATTTATGCTTAATTTATTTCATAATTAAGTTTACCGTTGCTTGGTTGAATATGGGTATGTGTGCGTGATAGTAATTGTCTGGTATCGTGATTGATTAAATGTGGACGTGGTAGTCAATTGTGGCTAAATATGATTGATTATTGTAAATAGTGTTGTTGGATTAAATGGGTGTGTGTGTGTTGAATGTGTGTGTGTATGTTGGATTGAATGGGTGTGTGTGTTGAATGTGTGCGTGTGTGTGTTGGATTGAATGTGTGTGTGTGTGTGGGATCGTGTGTGTGTGTTGGATTGAATGTGTGTGTGTGTGTTGGATCGTGTGTGTGTGTTGGATTGAATGTGTGTATGTGTGTGTTGGATTGTGTGTGTGTATGTGAAAATGTGTTAATAGTGGTCGTGTGTAATAATTGATTGGTTGTCGGTGTGGTGGTTGGATTGTTGTTGATTGGAGGTCGATGGGCCAAGGGTTGGAATGGATTTCACCCAACCGCGTAGGGTATACAAGGTATACGCCTACGTCGTTAAGGGCCAAGGATTTGAAAGGGATTTCACCAAACCGCGTAGGGTATACAAGGTATACGCCTACGTCGTTACGGGTCGAAGGTAGGAATGGATTCCACCAAACCGCGTAGGGTTTACGCCTACGTCGTTAAGGGCCAAGGGTTGAAATGGAATTGGAGGTCGAAGGGCCAGGTGATGATATACTCACCAAACCGCGCAGGGTATACAAGGTATACGCCTACGTCGTTAAGGGCCAAGGGTTGGAATGGATTGGAGGTTGAATTGGAGATTGGTTTGGAGTTGTGTTTGAGTTGTTTGTGTTTGATGAGTTGAGTTACTTGGTTGAATTGGTCGGATTGTGTGACTGTTATTTGTACCTTACTTGGTTGAATTGGTCGGATTGTGTGACTGTTATTTGTACCTTACTTGGTTGAATTGGTCGGATTATGTGACTGTTATGTGTACCTTATTGGTTGTGTGTTGAATAGTGAGGGTATACTTGGTTATTGATTGTGTGTATATTGGTTGTATGTTGACTAGTGGTTGTGATTGTGAATTTCGTGTGTTATAGTGATTGATTGTAACTGGTCAAGGTTGTGAATTTCTGTTGGTATGGTTATTGTTGGTAGCTGGTGGATTATGAATGTTGGTTGTGTTGTTTGAGTGTATAGATTGGTTTCCATCTTGAGGATGTGGGCCAATACGAGTTGAGTTTGAAGGTATGAGTTGCAGTCGTGGTTGACGAATCGGCGGCACCAGACGGGTGGCTGGCCTGGATCGTTATTTTGTTATGTTTATATGTGATGATTATCTCGTTGATGCTTATGTGTTTGTTGATGTGAAGGTTAATTGATTTTGTTGTGTTAGTGCAGTAGTGAGTTCAGTATAATTGGTTAGCTTTGGTTGTAAGTCAGTAGTAAGAGATGTGTATGTGCATAGAGTTGTTGATTGAGATATTAGTAATAGAGAGAAGGATGGATTGGACGTGTAAGTGAAGTTGGATTGGATCGTTTTATTCGTTTATGCTTGTGATGAGTTTGAGGATGGATTGATTGAGGTTAGTATAGTGAAGAGTTGGATAAGGATGTGTAATGAATGGTATGTGATAGTGTGTGTATATGTTTTGACGTGTGGTTGGCATTGGTTGGTTGATATGATTAAGTATAATTATGATATTATATATTGTGTGGCGTGTTGTCGTTGTTGTGAGTTGATTGGTGATATATGTATGTGTTTTGAACTGTTTTGGCTCGGCTAGTCTTGCCATAGTCTTTCGTGAGACTGACCAACCTCGGTTTACGTGCCGTGGTTGGCTGGGGTATCGGGTCCCCCAGTCAATCAGAGTTTGCAGATTTAGCGCCAGCAAGGAGGATTCTGATCACCGTCGGTTTTGGAGTCGAGAACTCTACTCTTTTGGTTTGGACTTGACTTATTGCACGTGTCGTTTTGGTTTTGGACCTTGTATGGGTCGAACTTGTTGTATTGGTTTTTGGTTTGTAAAGTGTTGTATTTTCTGTAGGTTAAGTTTGATTGTGGTTTCAAACTCTGGACAGGTTTTACAGGTTGTACAGGTTTTCCGCTGTGCTGCTTTTGATATATTATGTATATATGGGTTATGTTTTGCATTTTTTTCTTTCACCCGCCTTATAATCCTTCTGGATTATGGCACTGTAGCACCACTGGCCTGGGGGTGTTACATATAACAATTCGGAATAAGAGTAAATAATTCTTAAAGAAAAAAAAAAGTGACTAAACAATCAAAATTTCAGTTGACTAAGAAAATAATTAAAAATTTTAAAGATAAAATATGTAAATTTGAAGTCTTTTGTTGTTAAGAGTTATTATTACAATATTAAATATTCATTATCATTTGATCTAAGTAAATTATTTTTGGCAGTTGAACTAACTAAATTTGACCGTATTTTTTTTTCATCATCTTAGTTTTTACCTATTAATTATTTACAATTTATAAGATAAACTGTTTTGTTAAGATGTTATTTGGTCTGATCGAACTATATTTTTTACTTTATTAATTTATTTTCTCACTAATTGTTGTTTGCTTAATATTTTCAATTAAATAGTTATTCCACTAATCCTTTCGTTTAAATATAACTATCTATCCATCTATCTGATTCGTCTAGATAAATAACTTCTCACCAATGTGACTAGATAAATAGTATGAATTATACTCATTACTTAAAATTTAAAATTTTGAAGCAAATTGCATTGCATTCTCTCTCTCTCTCTCTCTCTCTCTCTCTCTCTCTCTCTCTCTCTCTCTCTCTCTCTCTCTCTCTCTCTCTCTCTATATATATATATATATATATATATATATATATATATATATATACGACAACGTGTTTCATCCAACTTGATTGATGATGAGCATCATCAATATGGAAATGAGATAAAAGATAACAGTATAGATGAAGTCGACATACAATAAGATAAAATATGAGAATATAATATTTATTTAATTACGTACTTTGTTGATGAAGCCTACACACATTAAGATAAAATATTTTTTGTTCCAAATAAGTTTGTAAATGACTCATTGATGAACTAGTGCTTTATAGTCATTAAATTGAAAATTATCTTTTATTTAATCTTCATCAAAATTATTTAATATCACATTTTCTTGATTAAACGATATCACATTTGCTATTTTGCGAGTAGATAACACTTTACCAATATAATTAACAAGTATGAGAATAAGTATGAATGAAATATAATATATTTATACGAGTTATATAATTAACAATAAAATGTTGAACATGTTGTTTTTAAACAACAAATTTATTGTTATTTCAATCTTCCATTTATATAAATCTTAAAAAATATGAATAAGATAGATTTTTCATTAAACTACTTAAATACCTTCACTCGTACAGGGTGCGAGTACTACACTAGTGGTGTGAAACAAGGAGGTTGAGGGCCTTGTCTCACTTGCTTGAACTCCGGATCGTGGCACAAGTAGGCTTGAGCTTCTCCTTGGGGCACCGACTGGTTCTTGATGGTTCCTTGAGGATGATTTGAAGGCAGAAGCAAGAGGGAACTCCTTGGAATGCCGAGAGAGGGCAATGGCCAACCGAGGGTGCTTGAGGCTAGCCGAGGTGGAGCAAAGGGCCAAGGGAACCTCTAGAGGAGGTTCCTTGGCTGGCTTCTTCTTGGAACAAATTCAAGAGATTGATTTGAGTAAGAGGTGCGTGAGATTGAGGGAAAGAGAGAGGGGATTGAGAAAGCTTGAGTTGATAGATAAATTGGATGCCTTAATTAGGGAGGTATTCCTCAACCCAAGGATATAAATCCAATTCTTAAATCTTCAACTAGTTACAAATGACCTACAAGGGAAGCTTAGATAGTATGGCATTTCAGCCAACAAGGCATATGCCACTAATGGGCCTTGGGTTGAAGCCCATATGCAAATGGTCTTTCACACCAACTAAGGCAAGACTAAAACATGAAGCAAACACTAAAATAACTAGGATAAGAGCCAAGGCTCGGATAGGCATGGCATCGGATGCGACGATGTCCACGTGGACATGGCATGTCATGGCATTGGTGAGGCCCCGACTAAGGTTCTTCAACGGCCATGCAAGTGAGCATGCGCGGGGCTAGTGGCTCACCGACGGCATTGGTTGCGCGGGCCCGGTTGACAAGTGAGGTGATGGCTTGAGCCATGACACGAGCTCGTGCCCTAGTCATCGGGCTATCACTTTTGACGGCGAGCATGTCTTCTTCATCGATGGAGGTCAAGGGGGGTTGGCATCCATCAACTAGTTTGCAATGAAATAAGTCACCCACTTAATTTTTTTTAAAAATTAAGATATTTTAAAATTACATTTGACAATTAAATTAATTTATTATGAATTATATTTGTTTCTATTTATTGACATATTCAAAAAGAGATCTCTGATGCCTCATCACAATCACAAAAGAAATTGAAAAAATCAACCCTTTATCACAATCACAATGAAATAAAAAAATCCATAAGTATACATATTTATGTTAAATATTGTTCAATAATATAAAAAACTCGTTGATGTAATTTTGGATATTTATCAATATTCTATAATTTTGGATATTTATCAATATATATATCTATATCTACTTAAAAGTTGTCTTTCTTGCCCTCATTAATCCTCCACTTCAATTTTCTACAATTATTTTGTTATATAAAAATTTAGTTTTTTTAAATGTCATATTTACTCAAATTAGTTTTTGTTATAACAAGTGATTATAAATGTCATATTTACTCAAATTAGTTTTTGTTTTCTTAAAAAAGAAAATTATACTTATATAAAATTTGACATATTGCATCAATTAATGTACCCATTTAAAAGAATAAGAAGTTATTATAAATGTCATATTTATTCAAATTAGTTTTGTTAGAGAAGAAAATATGTAAAATTTATGAAATTAAGAATTCCAAATTCTAAAATTTAAAAAACCATTTCATAATTGTATATCTTCATGGTATTTTCATTAGAGTATTTTATTAGAGTATATAAGCTAAAAAGTTATATAACTAAATGACATACTCAAATATAAATATAAATAAAACACAACATTTTATCCACGTCTACATACATCACAACAAAATTTACTCTTAACATTAATATATGTAAAACATTATTACATTATACAAAAAGGGAAAAAATAAGGTGAGGATGAGGGCTTAGGAGATGAGTGAAGACGCTCTAAGATATATGTAAAACACTAAAGCTTGAGAATAACACTGATGTTTGCTATGGAGTGTAATTCTTGTTGTGGTGCTTGAGAATAACACTGAAGCTTGTCTTCCTTATATAGTGCATTCTCGAGGTTGAGTCTTCTCTCGGTTCCCACAGAGCAAGCTTGACCTAGGTTGTGTGGTGATCATTGATTCACGCTGACTTAGACATGTACCAACAACCTAGGCAACTCAGAAACCACATTGGTTGGTAAACTACTTCAGTAGAATCTGTCATGTCGTTGTTAACCACCATTCGTCCGAGGTTCAGCAACCTAGACACTTTGGAACTTTGCTCTGGATGGTGACAAGCTCTTTGACATGTCGCTTTCACCGTCCTTTGTCCGAGGTTCAGCGTTCTGGACAGCTTGGAGCTTTCCTTTGGATGGTGGCAGGCTTTAGAAGCTTTGCTCATGTCGCTTTCACCATCTTTTGTTCGAGGTACAGCGTTCCCGGCTTTATCGGGAAAAGCAAAGTCACGTGTTGCACTTCTGGGTTCCTTTGGCTTGCTTGTTTGGTTTCTTTGTCTTGTTTGGCTTTCATGGTTTCAACAACTGTCTTGTGGTTCCTTTAAACACATCTTTGAGATAAAACATTAGTATCAAAGTATTTGTCATCTTCAAAAGTAGAGAAACTGAGGAAAGGAACTCTCATGGGAACTGAGGTTCCTGAGTTCCGTTTCCTAACAATAATGACCTTTATTTCTTTTGAATATGAACATTTCTTGATAAAACTATTACTTTATATTTAGGTCTATATACAAATTCTGATTGTGATAACAATAATAATGGAAATACATTAATTGTATTGTTTTCGATGGAAAAAGAGAGAAGTTTATAAAATTGAAAGTGTTTATTGAGGCAAAAAATGTAAATGTTTTTGTAGTATAGAAGATAAAATACTTAATTGTTTTAAATTAGAAAATTATTATAAGAATATAAACATATATTGCTTCCAAGGTAGTTCCTTCTAGACTTTCAGTAATTAAAAGGTTATAACATATGTGTAGAGCTTATCATGTCACTTGTATTGTCTTAAATATAAGTTGGAATGTTTCTAAAATTTGTCTTTCCATATTTCATATGTATAGCAAACAATAGTTATAGAATTATACAATATATAATGATTAATATTACATATATATTTGACGAATTTTCAAATGAAGCTAGTTGAGATTCTTTTTTTTGAAACATTATGTTTTTAGTGACCTACGAACCTAGGTTGTACATGTAAGTTAGGTAAGATTAGATGGTCGGTTATACATGTGCGTAAGTTTTTCCATTTTTTTGTATGGGTTGAGATCCAATGAGGATGGGAAGGGAGGAGAGGAATGATGACGCATGAGAGTCGTTGAATGGAAAACAAATGGAGTGCTCAGATCTCTTTTAAAAAGTTCGGAAAAGATTCGGCAAAAATTTGGCACGGCCGAACTATTTCACGGAAAAGACGGACTCGCATGCACGTGAAGTGCAAATTTGTGTACATGCCAAATACACTACAGTGTGCACGTGGAATTCATTTTTGTATGCATACATAAAACGCGTGTGTTCATATGGAATGAACAAAACGTGTGCACATGAAAACACGACTGTGTGCATGCGAAATATACTATCGTGTGTACGCGAAGTATACTATCGTGTACATGTGAAAATGACTTGTTTGTGCATATGAAATGCATTACGTGCTATGTGTGCATGTGAAACAACGTAGGTGTGCATGTGAAACAACGTAGGTGTGCATGTGTGCACACGAAAATAACATATGTGTGTATGCGAAAATGACCCAAAAACACGTACAAAATAACATGTGTGCATACGTATGAAAACCAACGAAAATAACCTACTTGTGCATACAAAAATGACCTGTGTGTGCACATGAAAACAAGCGTGTGTGTGCATGTGAAACAACATATGTGTGCATACGAAGCAAAATGCATGTGCACGCGGGGCGTGTTTTTTTGGCGAAAAATTCGACCGTGCCGAATTATATCCGAATTTTTCCGAATTCTTTCCTTTGTTGATTTGCGCACTTTATTTCTTGTATAATGTAATAATGTTTTAAATATATTAATGTAAAACAGAAAAAAATATAATTCATAATAAATTAATACAAAAAGCAAAATGCATGTGCACGCGGGACGTGTTTTTTTCCGAATTCTTTCCTTTGTTGATTCCACGCCTGTAGCCATTTCAGTCGAAAGTTTTCTTTAGAAGGAGAATACCATACATTCAAAATGATGGAAACTAAAACCATCTCTGAGTATTACTCTCGCTTCAACAGGCTCATTGGAAAGTTAACAGCGGCTGAGGTCACCCTTGATGAAGTCTCCAAATCACTGGTGGTCATCAATGGACTTAACTCTAAGTTCACCCTCATCAAAGGAATCATGAAGAATACCCCAGGCATCCAATCTCTTCCCTTAACTCAAATCATAGGGAAACTGGAGGTTGAAGAAGGAGAACACACCAAAGTTAATGTTGACAAGAAACTGGAGAAAAGAATTGCCCTCAAAATCTCCAAAGCCTTCACAAGGCTTGAGATGGAGCAGGAGAACTCAGACCTAGAAGATGAGGAGGACGAACTTACAGCTCTCTTCACAAAGAACATCAAAAAATTCTTTGTGAAAGGAAAGTTCCAAAAAGGTAGTCCCTCTCACAATGGACCGAGGAGAGATCTCAAAGATGTCTCTTGCTATGAGTGCAAAGAAAAGGGGCACTACGCTAAGAGCTGTCCCAACAAAGAAGACTCCAAAGAAGATGAAAGACCTCAAAGGAAGAAGGCTCTTGTGGCCTCATGGGGAGAAGACTCAGATGAAGAACTAGATCTGAGTGGATTCTCTGGAGGAAAATGTCTCATGGCAAAAGGATATCCAAGCGACTCAGAAGACCTTGAGAAAGAAGAGAGGCAACCTCAACTATGGTACATTGACAGTGGTTGCTCGTGCCATATGACCGGAAGAAGAAATCAAATGACTTCTCTTCAACCTCTCCAAGGAGGGAACATCTCTTTTGGAGACAAAAGCAAATGGAAAATTTGTGGAATAGGAACTGTGAATCTCAATGACCACATTAAGGTAAACAAAGTCCACCTTGTTGATAATCTTGGTTTTGATCTAATTAGTGTGTCACAGCTGTGTGATCAAGGAGACAATGAAGTTAGATTCAAATCAAATGAATGCACTGTCCTTGACTCCTCGGGACAAATCATCTTAAAAGGTAAAAGGTTCAACAATGTGTATGTTGTTGACCAATCCTTCATTCCCAAGGAGAAACTCTGTCTCTCAACTGTGAATGATCAAACGGACTTGTGGCATCAACGTCTTGGTCATGCTAGCACCAAATTGATCCAAAAGCTACACTCAAAGGAGCTAGTCAGAGGCCTCCCAAAGTTAAGTGGCAAATCTGAAGAACCATGCTCAGACTGTGTAAGAGGGAAACAAGCTCGGAGTTCCTTTAAATCCAAGAATATGGTAAGCTCCTCAAGGCCCATTGAACTCATTCACATGGACCTTTGTGGACCCATGAGAGTTCAAAGCCTAGGAGGAAATAGGTATATCTTTGTCCTCGTCGATGACTTCTCTCGTTTTACTTGGACTATTTTCATAAAATCTAAGAGTGAAGTCATTGGACGATTTAAGGATCTGGTTCCCATGTTAGAAAAATCTCTCGATTGTTCCATCAATTCTATTCGTTCTGACCATGGTACTGAGTTCGAAAATGGAGAATTTCTAACCTTTTGCAGTGAGCATGGCATTGATCACAACTTCTCTGCACCATACACTCCTCAACAAAATGGAGTAGTGGAAAGGAAGAATAGAACCTTAGAAGACATGGATCGAACTATGCTCATCTCAAGTGGACTCTCTCAATCATTCTGGGCTGAGGCAGTCAACACAGCCTGCTACATCATCAATCGAGCTATGCTTCTCCCAATCACAGAGAAGACACCCTATGAACTTCTAAGAGGAAGAGTTCCCAACATTGCACATCTTAGGGTGTTCGAATGCAAATGCTTTGTGCATAACAATGGAAAGGATAATCTTGGCAAATTCGACCCAAGGAGTGATGAAGGGATCTTCATTGGATATGCCTCAAGCAGCAAGGCATACAAGGTCTTCAACAAAAGGACTAAAAAGGTAGAAGAAAGTATTCATATTGTTTTTAATGAGAAATCACTTGGTAGAAGTATGCAGAACACCACCACCTCCTTTGAAGATCCATTTCCCAAGCCACCTCAAGAAGATCCAGATGAAGACATCACACCACCTAGTTCCTACCCAGCTGCACAAATTGTTCCACCAGTTCCTCCACCAGTTCCCATGGACAATCAACAACAATCCATTTATGGGAACCATGAACATGAAAATAATACATGTGGAGACATTAATGATTCATCCTCTCACATGTTCTTAAATGGAGAAGGTGATCCCAACATAAGAGTTGAAGCTGAATGTTCAGATCAAAATGCCTCCACATCAAATGCTCTAGCTCCCAGTAGAGAAAGAAGAACCATCAAGCCTCCTGTCAGGTTCGAAGATCTAACCTTTTATGCTTTCAATGTTTTCTTATCTATTGTGGAACCAAAGAACATAGGTGAAGCACTGAAGGATGTAGATTGAATCCAAGCCATGCAAGAAGAACTTCATCAGTTTGAAAGGAACAAAGTATGACATCTAGTTCCCCGCCCCAAAGATAAGCATATCATAGGAACCAAATGGGTTTTCAGAAACAAACTCGATGACTCAGGAGCAGTAATTAGGAACAAAGCAAGGCTTGTTGCTCATGGATACAATCAATAAGAAGGAATCGACTATGATGAAACATATGCTCCAGTGGCAAGGATTGAAGCAATAAGGTTATTGATTGCCTTCGCATCACACAAGGGTTTCAAACTATTCCAAATGGATGTAAAGACCGCCTTCCTCAATGGCATTCTTCAAGAGGAAGTCTATGTCAAGCAACCACCCGGTTTTGAAGACAGTGATCATACAGACCATGTCTATCTCCTAGACAAAGCCTTGTATGGTCTCAAGCATGCCCCTAGAGCTTGGTATGATCGTCTTGCCCAGTTCCTACTCTCCAATGGCTACAGGCGTGAAATCATTGACAAGACTCTCTTCATTCTAGAAGAAGAAGGTAACATCTTAGTGGTTCAAATTTATGTTGATGATATCATTTTTGGTTCCACTAACCTGTCCCTTGTAGATAAGTTCAAAGACTTGATGAGCAGTGAATTTGAAATGAGTCTAATAGGGGAACTCACTTTCTTCCTCGGATTGCAAATATCCCAAAAGAAAGATGGCATACAAATTCACCAACAAAAGTATGTCAGGGAACTATTGAAAAAATTCAAAATGGAGTCATGTAAGCCTCTCTCAACTCCTATCTCTACAATCGCCCACTTGGACAAAGATCACTCAAGTCCTCTTTTGGAAGAAAAGCTCTATAGAGGTATGATAGGTTCTCTCATGTATCTAACATTGTGTTTGTTGTCTGCCTGTGTGCTAGGTTTCAATCATGTCCAAGAGAAACACACTTAGCTACTGTGAAAAGGATATTCCGATATCTCAAGGGAACTAACTCACTCTGCATTTGGTACCCCAAAGAGTATCCCTTTGAGCTGATAGGTTTCACTGATGCTGATTATGCTGGATACTTGGTGGATAGGAAGAGTACTTCTGGAATGGCACAGTTCCTAGGCCCTTGCCTTGTGTCATGGGGCTCAAAGAAACAAATCTCAGTCTCCCTCTCCACCACAGAATCTGAGTACATTACAGCTGCCTCTTGTTGTTCCCAACTCTTATGGCTAAAGCAACAACTCGCGGATTTTGGTATGTCTTATGGTCCTCTCACTATTCTTTGTGATAATACTAGTGCTATAAACATTTCTAATAATCCTGTGCATCATACTAAGACCAAACATATAGATATAAGGCATCACTTCCTTAGAGATCATGTTGAGAAAGGGAACATCATTATGGAATTTTGTAGGACTGAAGATCAGATTGTAGATATATTCATCAAAGCTTTGAATAGAGTTCCCTTCGAGAACCTTAGATTAGAACTGGGAATGATTCCTATAAACTAGCAGTTCCTTTAGTTTAAAGTTACTCTACAGTTCCCTTGATTGACTAGTTCAGATCCTTTTGCTTACTTTTGTCTTGGAATCATTGTGTTATCTCTTTTGCAATAGACCCTCATATCCATAATGGTTACTCAAAAGGCTTTGATAAATTTTTCTAGTTCTTCTCCTTGAATGTTCATTTTTCATTTTAACTCAATCATTGTCCAAGTTTCTTTGTTGGCCCAAAAGTCACAATCTGATCATATTCTAACCCAATAATACAAGCCGAAATGATGATTGTGTACTATGACCCTCCCTTGCCTCATTGCACAATCTAATTTCATATGATCTATCTCTTAACCCTCTCTGGAAATTAGTGTGTGATGCGATAAATGGCCTTCCCCGATTTCTCTTATGGGAACGTACTTTCATGTTCTATGTCTTAAATCCCCACATCAAAGGTTCCCATATATCCCTCTAGCACAATGAAAAAATCGCCAGAAAGGAACTAGGTAAGGTAGTTCTCCAAACGGCTAGTAGAAACTCGCTTTTCCCAAGACGACATTTATTGCAAATCAACAGCGTCAGAGACTCTAATCAGCCCTGCATTGTTGCCATTTTTGAACATTTGCTTTTTGAATTTGTGATCGTTGCAAAGCCGAACAAGCTACAAGTAAAAGAGCTGTTTCCAAATGTCAGAGTTCCCAGAAATCTCTTTCCCCAATGGCTTGATTCTCAACGGCTCCAAACGTTGCTCAAGGGTTATTTAGGGGCTCCTGTTTAAATGGGCCGAGCACTCTGCTTCCCTTGCTCTCTCTAGCTTTCTCATCCTCTCACTTTCTCTCGTTCTTTTGCTCATCTCTCTCTCAAAAAAAAAACACCAAACTCCTCAAATGGCCAACAAAGACCTCAACCCTCACCTTGCTCAAGATGAGGAGGAAGCTGCTCTTCTCAGAGCCTTCAGAGAAAAGAGAGCCGCCTCATCCTCCAAATCCCTTGATATCACCCCCACAAAAAACCCCATACCCAGGCAAACAGAAGAGTTGGAAAAGGAACTCCATCATGTATCTGAATCAGCTACTCACACTATCTCTAAAGGTGGTTCCCATGATTCATCTCCCGACAAGGAGACCCTGGAGGTTCACAGCTTCGATCCCTCGCCTGTCAGCCTCGAATACAAGCCTGCTCCCTCAGTTGCAACCAGGCTCAAGCTTTGCAAACGGAGTTCCCAGGCTCTGGTTCCCTTCAACCCTATCTCAAGAGAGCCGACCCCCTCCAAAAAGCTCAAATCAGCAGCCCTCTCTTCCTTGTCCACCAGAGCAATAACCTCCACCTCCACCTCCACCCTGGGGAAAGTGTCTTCCTCCTTCGCTAAGCGGAAGATTCTCAAACCCTTCATCATTGGTGAGGAATTTTGGGCCCAGCCCCTTGAAGAGGAAGATGAAGCTCAATTCAGTGATGCCCTCAGCGCATTTCACTCTCTGTTCCAGTTCCAAGGGTGGGACCAGATCTTGGTGGAATCATTCTCCATCTCAAATGAAGTGGTTCGAATCTTCTACCAAAATATGACCTTTGTGCCAGCCAAGGCGGACTCTTCTTGCAACGATGCCATCGTCCAATGGAAGGGAACCATGTTTCCTCTGTCCCCAAGCATCATTGCCTCTGCATTAGGGATTGAGCATAGGCCTGGCTTTGGCATTCTGCATCAAAAGAAGACTTGGCCAAAAGGAAAAGGGTACAAAACCAAATCTGAGGTGGTACGCATGCTCTATGATGGCGACAATCCAAGGAATTTGCTGACCAAGGGGCTCTCTCTGTCAAACAAGCTACTGCACTTCTGGATTATTCGGAATCTGGTTCCCAGGCAAGAGAACAGAGCCACAGTTCTCATCACAGATGCCATCCTTATGGAGAAAATTCTATCTGGGGAACAAGTTGATCTGCCTAAGCTGGTGCTAGCCCACATGCAATTCTGCCAATCCCATGAATCCCATGCCTTGCCCTTTCCTCACCTCATAAAAAATCTTCTCTCCATGCTCAGCCTGTATCCAGAAGACCTCAAGGAAACCTCCTACAGTAAGTTCCTCACCATGGAAACTGTGAGGAAGCTCAAAACAAAAGACCACCTGGATGCTCCCTCTGAGGTACAAGCGGACTTACCTAAGGAAAAGGCAAGTTCCCAAGCCACTCCAAGTTCCTTGCCTCCGCTCTACCCCGTCCAAGACTCCTCTGCGATCCTTGCTTCACTGGGTCGTATTGGAAAAAGCCATTACGAATGGAACCACTGCTATCTCTGGTGCCATCCGTGATCAAGTGACAGAACTAGGGAAGACCAAGAATGCAATATCCGATCTAGTGAGCGCGATTCAGCAAACCTTGGAGGCTGCAACTGGAGGAGCTCAAGCAGACAAAGAGGAGGAAACAGAGGAACAGAAGGATGCTGAAGAGGAGGAGGATACTACGAAGCCATAGGAACGTATCTCCTAGTTCCCAGTGCTATAACGCCACATTGTGCTAGTAGTTCCTTAGGATCCTACCTGCCTCCCATCTCCCTCTCTTATGTGTTTCAAGTTATTTGTGATCTTTTGTTTTTCTTTCCACTATGCATCATGGACAATGTATTGGCTTTCATGTTTAATGAACTTTTCTAGGTATGTTTCTAATGCATCATTTGTCTTTGCCTTCAGTTTCTATTACGGTGACTGTCATGGGTTTAACGCAATTGTTTATTTCACATTGATATCCTACACTTGATAAGTAAATTGATCTTTTCGATGATGTCAAAAGGGGAAAGAATGGATAGAAACCTTCAACTCTTGGAACTACTGAACTTATAGGAAATCTGAACCCGTTCTATTTTTGAGGGGGAACTCGAATAACTTAGTTCACTCGCTTAGGGGGAATTTGCAACTATTGAATGTTCTCTCATTATTTTATAAAGTTGTAAATCTCTTAGCTCAAACTGTTCTCATGAATTTCATGTCCTTATCATGTTGTCAGGTTCCTTATATTTGTCATCATAAAAAAGGGGGAAATTGTTAGGAAACAGAACTCAGGAACCTCAGTTCCCATGAGAGTTCCTTTCCTCAATTTCTCTACTTTTGAAGATGACAAATACTTTGATGCTAATGTTTTATCTCAAAGATGTATTTAAAGGAACCACATGACAGTTGTTGAAACCATGGAAGCCAAACAAGACAAAGAAACCAAACAAGCAAGCCAAAGGAACCTAGAAGTGCAACACATGACTTTGCTTTTCCCGATAAAGCTGGGAACGATGTACCTCGGACAAAAGATGGTGAAAGCGACATGAGAAAAGCTTCTAAAGCCTGCCACCATCCAAAGGAAAGCTCCAAGCTCTCTAGAACGCTGAACCTAGGACAAAGGACGGTGAAAGCGACATGTCAAAGAGCTTGTCACCATCCAGAGCAAAGTTCCAAAGTGTCTAGGTTGCTGAACCTCGGACAAATGGTGGTTGACAACGACATGACAGATTCTACTGAAGCAGTTGACCGACCAATGTGGTTTCTGAGTTGCCTAGGTTGTTGGTACATGTCTAAGTGTTGGATCGTTAGAGTTACGTCTGAGGGAACAAAAGCTTTGTTCCCACAGAAGATGCAGCGGATTAAAAACAGCAAGAAAGATAACGAACGAACTCACGATGTATAGTGGAAACCCTGATTAGCAAAACTAGCTTCTCAAGGAAAAACCACTACCTTCAAGCTTCCGCTTGAGAGCATTTTGAAGCGTGTACTTGTCTTATTGATTTCTTGTTCGATTACACTTGTATCCTGGACTTCGACCTCTAAACAACCAGCTAGACTCGAAGACTCTTCTACAACGATGAATCGAACTCAACCCTCAAAGACTTACACACACCTCACTTCTTTTCTTTCTCTTTTTCGTTCTCTCTGTTTTCCGTCGTCGTGGTTACTTAGAAATGAATCCATACTTCTAATAAATACAACACGGCAAAACCCTAATTGTAACAAGATAAGATCTTACCAAATAAGGTTATAAGAAGATAGGATTTGCTGGAGGAATAATATCCCAACCGTCTATATTAATCAAGGAAGGAATTCCCGAAATTAATATAATCGGATGAGATATGATTCTTCTCTCTCCAATTCACTTATCTAAGGAAAGATTCCCTAAGATAAGGAATCAGACTTCTCTCTCCAAATCTTCTCCAACGGCTAGATCCTTCCAGCCGAAGTCTTCAATCCTTGACCGCGTGATTCTTCTTTGATTTGTTTCCATAATTGTCACGCTAGATTTCTTCTTTCCATCCGCAGCTTCGATCTCGTTCGTCGCTTCAGTTCCTTGGTGGGTAACAAAGCACATGAACAGAGCTTTGTTCCTCCCCGCGATCCTTTGCTGCAATGGATCCCTGAGACAACTGTCTTTGTTCCTGAAACACTTAGTACCCAGATTAGTTGAATGTTTGTCACTTATCAAAACCTAAGGAATTCAACAAATTCCCCCTTTTTGATGGTGACAAACATCCTTGACAATAAAGCATACACAAACGAGATAAAGACAATTGTATGGGGAAAGGTTCTCCACACAAGACCATAATAGTTCCCCCTCAACACAGCAATATATGAAACCATGTATTGTTCCCCCTCAACCAAAGCTACCTGTCATTTTCCCCCTTTTGGCATCATTAAAAACATAGGTAAGGAGATAGAGAGAAAACGACCACATCAAGATGAGCAACACCCCCTTTTGCATTAGATTGAAACGCACAAACATAGACTGCATGTAAAGACAACTACAAAATAAGCAAAGATGACACATATGATCAACATGCCAGTCAATGGAAACACATGAGCCAGAGACAAGGAAAATCAAGCAGTAAGGGATAAATGTGCTAGGGAACAAAAGAGGGATTGGTTAGCCAGAGAACGATGAATCAAGTACCATTGGTGCCTGTAGAGGGATCCAGAGTATGAGTAGCCGTTAGAGCACGCACATCCTCCATAAGTCGCCTTTGTTGTTCTACCAATCAACGATATTGCGCGAGACAAACTCTTCACGACCCTTCGCAGATCTGTTCCCCTTCAGACCCAACCAACACCTTTTTGCAACACAAACTGCTTCTTGTGTAGCTTACTAGCATCCAACCGCCGGTAGAAGAAAGATTCATTTGTCCCCTCTTTGTGTTCCCTGTGGTGTTCCAGTTTTTTTGTTTTTTTTGTTTTTGAAACAGCACACGGGAGTAACATGACAACTTTGCAGAGAACGCCATAGATAGGAGGGGAGAAAACACAAGAATCCTTTTTCATATCTTTTCAAGTATTAAGGATAATGATCCCAATCTTCTTCTTTCCTTATTTTACCAAAGATCACAGCCAAGAAGATATTTTCCAAAAATAAATCTTGTAAAAGATTCTGTCCAAATCCATCAAAGCCCACAAAATCTCAAGCGCAACAACCATCACGCAACCACCACATCACCTTTTATGCACGAACACTTCTCAAGCAGTTGCAAGCCATCATTACACATCATACCTGTCAAATCCCAGCCACAGACCACAGAGGCGACAATTCGTATTCTCGACTTTCCGAAAAAATAGAGGAGTGTGATGCGGGGGTAATGTTACCAGAGAGGGTACAAAGAACATCACACATAAATATATACGAGAATTTTTAATAATGTTTAATCATGAATGAGAGGCTCCCAGATGTGGATGATAAGAGAGGCTCATAGGAAGCATCAAGCATGATGGCTAGGGTAGGCTATAGAATCAACAATCATTTGGGCTTATGATGGGGGAACGGAGCATCAAGTTGACTCTTTTGGGCTGAAAGAAGGCTGAATCATGTATAGCCAAGATAGCATGGATGATCATGCATGAAAATTTGCACATAAGTGAAGTATTAGCATGAGTCTAAACAAGTTGTCCAACTAATGAGCAAGAAAATGGATGCAGATCAGGACATGATGATTAACCTTGCACACTTTACCAAGTAATTTAGCCAATCATCGAGGGAACAGAACAAATAGACATTTAGTTTAGAGAGATCATACCTAGTTCCATACGGAACTGTTCGAAGGGTTCCCTGTTTAGAGCCTTGGTGAAGATGTCGGCAATTTGATCCTTAGTTCCACAAAAGTCCATTGTCACCAACCCTTTCTCCACACAGTCACGTAAGAAGTGGTGTCTTATCTCGATGTGCTTGGTACGTGAGTGTTGCACCAGATTCTTGGAGATATTTATGGCACTGGTATTGTCACAGAGAATGGGAATAGAGTTAAGAAGAATACCGTAGTCGCTGAGTTGTTGTTTAAGCCATAGGAGTTGTGTGCAACAAGCAGTGACAGCTATGTATTCAGCTTCTGCAGTGGATAGAGCGACGGAGTTCTGCTTCTTTGACCCCCAGGAAACTAAACACGGCCCAAGGAACTGAGCCATTCCTGATGTTGATTTTCTATCCACTTTGTTCCCTGCGAAGTCAGCATCTGTGTATCCGACTAGATCGAGGCTTCCTCCCCTTGGATACCACATACATAGATCATTTGTTCCCTTCAAATATCTCAGAATACTCTTCACTGCTTTGAGATGTGTTTCTTTGGGATCGGCCTGAAAACGAGCACAAAGACATACACTGTACATAATATCAGGTCTACTAGCAGTGAGATAGAGAAGCGAACCTATAATTCCTCGGTAGAGAGATGGATCAATTTTCTGTTCATGTTCGTCTTTTCCCATTGGGTTGTTTGGAGAGATGGGAGTGGTGAAGGGTTTTGCGTCAGACATTCCAAACTTTTTGACACATTCCCTTAGATACTTCTATTGATGCACTTTGGTTCCCTCATCCCCCTGAGAGACTTGAAGACCTAAGAAGAACTTGAGTTCTCCAACCATGCTCATCTCGAATTCACTGGCCATCAGCTTAGAGAATTTCTGAACCAGTTTATCATCTGTAGAGCCAAAGATGATATCATCCATGTAGACTTATACCACCAGAATATGCTTCCCTTCCTTCAGAAGGAACAATGTCTTGTCGACCTTTCCACGAACGTATCCGTGCGTCAGAAGGAAGTGTGAGCTCTCAACCAGATCATCAACTCAAACCAAGATCAAGAGGAACCAGTCAAGGAACCTGAGAGGTGTGTGCTAGTTCCTGTGACTGTAAGTGAGTTAGTTCCTTAATGCTTAGGACTGCTTCTTGGATTGATTATACTTTATGTTAAGTTTATCTAGGATTGTCTAACTGTGTGTAAGACAAAGAAACTGTGTGTTTATTCCTAGAGTAATCTGTAACCGAAGTGATAAGAAATCAAGAAGTAGACCTTGAAATCCTTTCGAAAGAAAGGTAGTGGTTTTTATCCTAGATTGCTAGTTGGCAATTGAAGGTTTCCACTATAAGGAACTTGTTCATTTATATTTGATTGTTTATTTCCGCTGCGAAGGGAACTGTAATCTGTATTCTCAGTTCCCTTGTTCTTAATCTAACAATCACGATCCTATAATTTTTTATATAATTAAGAGTTTTACATTATTATCTTTATTTTATTCAATTTTTATTAAAAAAAACAAACTATAGTCAAATTTTAATTTTAAATTTACTACTATGCAATTTTCACCTCTAATATTTTCTATTATACAACAAAATAAATAATTACTTCTTATTTAAAGTACATAACATAAATATTTTAGCAAAATTATTAGAAAACCAGATATAAGATAATTAAATCAATTTTATAGAAACAAAATCAAATACTCTATTCAATATTAGCCACAATTACAAACTAAATTATCAAAACACAAATCGTTAATAAAATAGACCATAAGTCTTAGAAAAAAAAAAGCAGACGGTCTCTTAGACAAAAAATTACTTAACTTAGCATTTATATATTATAAGAAACAAAATAATAATATATTTTACCCCGTGCGAAGTCGCACGGGCTACGCTTCCTAGTCTACTTAAAAGTTGTCTTTCTTGCCATTCAATGCTAGCTTTTAAGTAGATAAGTAGGACAAAACAATGGCAAAAGTCACTTTTGTTTAGCAAAGTTTTTTTTGTAAGGATTTTCAAAATACTTATCAGATTAAAAACAAAATTTCAAATTTCTTTATCATAAAACATGCCCTCACTCTATAAAATATTTTAAACTAAGCAATGAGTGCCCTGTAGAAAAATATGAAAAATGTCCATAAAATTTTAGATGATCGATTGAATCCGCAATGTTATATTGATGTAAAAATTCAACTATGAAGTTTAAATATTATTGGTCATATTATGGTGTTTTTTAAGGAAACTCTTTGGTAGAAATTAAAAACTATATAGCAAAAAAGTTATATGTCGATAAAAACTAAAAATTAAAAAATATAAATAGATATATAAAAAAAGATAATCATGATTAAAAAATTCTTATTTAACAATCAAGAATTCAAGATTTATTCAACTCTTCCTCTCTTATTTTTTTCAATTCTATTCAAACTGAACCCTTTAACGACAAATCAACAAATATTACCAAGTTCTCTACATCGTGATAATGACAATCTAATAGGTTAGATTAGAAGGATTTGTTTGATGTGACTATTTATAAAGACTTTTATAGAAATATGTATTTTCTTATTAAAAGTTACTTGGATAAAATGTATTTATCAATAGAAAAATATATGTAGTACAATTAAGAGAAATGTGTAGAAAATTTTACTTTTACACAATTTTTAAAACGCTGAAAATATTTTTTCTTAAGAAATACCTTTGTGAACTCCTCAATTTTTCAAAATAAAAAGCAACAAAATTTTGAATTCCTTACTTTCTCAAAACAAAGAACAAAAAACTAAAACACAATTTAGATAATGTTATTATTTTTAATTTCATTTTAAAAATAATCCGGTATAGATTTTTTCTCCTTTTGGGAGTTCTTCTTTGATATCTATATCCCCTGTCTTTTCCGTCAACTGTTACCTTTTTAGGGTTCATATCATTTCCTCCGTAGATTTTTTGTTCAATAGATCGTAGAAGATCAAAAAGCTCGATGGGGAAACATTCATGGTTGCTCCACCCGCTAGAGCCAGAGCCGATTTAATACTTTCAAAATTGTATGGTATTGAATTAACACACTTAACGCACAAAAATGCAAACTTTATATTAGATATAGAAGATTTCTAAAATATTCACAAAAACTTTCATCAAAATATAAACACATCCCTACAAAAACAAACTCCCATTTTAATTCAAAATTAACATTATACTTCTAACCAAAATTATAAAAAAATAAAATAACCCGCTTCTTATGTACAATCATAACATTTTATACCTAGCATACTTACATTTAAATAAATATCAAATAATATATGTCTAACATAAAAAAACAGAACAACGATCTATGTATTACAAACTTATTTTGTATATCGTGACACTACATATACACAAATGGCCAGTGCGAAGCAGGGCTTGGATTTCTAGTTCTATCAATATTGATGTTAAATATTTTGAAAAACTCATTGATGTTATTTTGGATATATATATATATATATATATATATATATATATATATATACTATATTGTTTTTCTATAAGAAAGTGATTCACACAATTGAAAATATCGATTTAGCAAATTAACTATACGGCTATTATAAAAAAAGTGTAATATTCATAAATAATTAGTTTATTATACACAAGTACCAATATGCCATTATATGACTTTATTTATCTCTGTATACATAAATGCATCAATAATTTTAAAAAATAAGAATAAAATATTTTAAATATTTATCTTCAGACGACTATATCTTATCAATTTTATATATCTTAACAATTTCATTACGAGCCTCATTATTATTATTTTATTTTATAGTTAAATTTATAACTTTTATTTACATTAAACAAATAAGGAATTTTACAATCTTATATAAAAAATTAATCATTTATGAAAAACATTAAATTTTAATTATAATATTAACCAATCCCGTGTTTGGGAGGGACACTCGGCTAATTAAGAGGAAAACTGAGAACTATTTACCAAAGTAGGCTTTTGAACTAAACTTATTCTTGGTATATGCTTACTTTGAAAGTTATTCCCAAAATAGGTACACTTATTTACTCTTTGCACCATTTTGTTTGTGATATTCTAGTCTTGTTGCCCTTTACTTTTACATAATTAAAATCCAAAAAGATAAGTTTTGAAAAGTTTAAAATTTACCCCTAATTTAAGAAGGTCCTGTTAGATTTGATATCAAAGCCATGTTATTATCACCGTAGTAGTTATTATTACTACAGTAGTAAGTCTTATCTGTTATAATTAAACCAAAACTGGAGATTTCAAAAATTTATCTTGATAAAGGAGCCCCTCATATTAAACATCTGAAGTCTGGTCAAAATCACTATGAAGCGGTACTGAACACTCTGGTTGATGAAGTTGAAGAGCTAAGAACTGAACTATTTAAATTAAACAGAGACGTCAGAAAATACAGGGAAGAACTTGGTTCTTTTATATTAGCACTAAAAGAGGAAAACAAAAACTTTGTGATTGCCATTACCAATGAAATTCGTCATCTAGGAGCAAATCCTATTGCGATAAAACCTAAAAAGACAACATCCTTTTTACATCAATACCCTTTTCAAAATCAAAATCCACAAAAAACGTTCGTCGTACCCAACATAAATCCTTAACCTACAAAGAAAGAAGAACCAGAGAGTGAATCAGAAGTCAAAGAATAGCCCCTAACTGTCAAATAAAATAATGAAAGAACAAATCATTATTAGCAGTGTAGAATCTGACTACAATACAGACGAGGAAGAAATGTATCAACAAATGGGACTAATAAAGTTAAAAAGTATGGATACTATTCCATTAGAGGAAGTTAAGAGGCGCCTAGACAAGAAGATAGGTAAAATGGCATTAGACGTTAATGAGATAGAAGAAGATATGACACCCTTGTCAACAGAGGAGATCAATGAAGCTAAAAGATTTTATTACAGAAAGGAAGATGAAGGCTTTACTAGTTATAAAAAGCCTAATATGAAACCCAAAGAATTCCTAGAAAAAACTGCTAAATTTGGGGTAAGAATCATGCCCAACTATAGACCTAATAAAAAGGAAATTTCTTTAGAACCTATCAGTGAGAGTGGCTATAAATTGAACCTAGACAACTTGAGAAATAGAGAAAATGTTTTAGATTTCTGGAAAAAGAGCATGATGAGTGTCTTAAATATGAACACAAAATGGAGAACATCTAATTTCTTGAATTATATTGAGCATAGTCTGTATGGGATAGTTGTCGACTGGTACAAAGGGATAGAAGAAACTGTAAAAGAACGATTAAGAACAAGCGAGTCCCCTACTATGATGTTTAGAATGCTTTGCCAGGCAATAGAAGAAGAATTTATAGGAGAAAGAGATGAAAAGGATAAGAAACTTATTGAATGGCAAAGAAACCTTAACACGCTCGAAATATGTGTAACACCCCGGGCCAGAGGTGCTACAGTGCCATAGCCTCGAAGGACTATAAGGCGGTTTCTTTCAAGAAAATAAATTTAAAGCTCTCCCAAATTCACAAAAGTCATCAAAATTAAAATCCCTATTCAAGATTTAAAACAACTCTAAAACCTGTCAACCAGTTTAATACATCAATTTATATCCAAAACAACGGAAGCGAATACAATATTTTCAAATCTGATGCAAAACTAAATCTTTCACTGTGAAGACACATCTGTGATCCAGAACTCGTTTGTTGCTGCAAACCTGCAAAACCTGATTGACTGGGGGACCCGATATCCCAGCCAATCGCGGCACGTAAACCGAAGTTGGTCAGTCTTACGAAAGACTGGCAAAACTCCTCAAGCCAAAAAAGTTCAAAACACATACATATATCACCAATCAAATCACAACAACGACAACACGCCACACAATATATATACATATATATAATATCATAACTATACTTAATCATATCAACCAACCAATACCAACCACACGTCAAAACATATACACACACTATCACATACCATTCATTACTCATCCTTATCCAACTCTTCACTATACTAACCGCAATCAATCCATCCTCAAACTCATCACAAGCATAAACGAATAAAACGATCCAATCCAACTTCACTGACACGTCCAATCCATCCTTCTCTCTATTACTAATACCTCAATCAACAACTCTATGCACATACACATCTCTTACTACTGACTTACAACCAAAGCTAACCAATTATACTGAACTCACTACTGCACTAACACAACAAAATCAATTAACCTTTACATCAACAAACACATAAGCATCAACGAGATAATCATCACATATAAACATAACAAAATAACGATCCAGGCCAGCCACCCTTCTGGTGCCGCCTGTTCGTTAACATAGACTGTAACTCATACACTCAAATTCAAACCATGTGGCCCACACCCTCAAGACGGGAAACCAACCTTCACAACATCCACACAATCGACCTTCATAATCAATCAACATACCCTTTTATCCGAAACTAGCTAATACCAGCATCCACATCAACAGAGATTCACAACTTTGACTAGTTACAATTAACAATATAACACACGAAATTCACAACCACAACTAATGGCCAACAATGACCCACAACCACAACTAATAACAATCAACGTCCAACATAAACCAATTATCAAACATACAACCAAATTACCAACACAACCACTTAATCAAGTACATAATCAACATTCATCACAAATCCACGTATTCAGGTACACAGCCAACATTTAACACATAATAGATATCACAACAATCAACCAATTGTAACCCAATAAATAATATAACTCAACACAATAACCGACCAATTCAACCAAAAGATATACATAATAGTCATCACCATAATCGACCAATTCCACCAAATAACTCAACTCATCAAAAGCAAATAACTCCAATCCATTCCAACTCATCACCGGTGAGACACTCATCACCTAAAACCAACTATCCGGATAGGGACGGTTTCATACCATCCAACACCTGGCCCTTAACAACGCAGGCTACACCCTACGAGGTTTGGTGAGACGATCATCACCTGGCCCTCCGACTCTGATTCAACATTTTTGGTCCTTAACAACGTAGGCGATTCCCTACGAGGTTTGGTGAGACGATCATCACCTGACCCTTCGACCCCCAATCAACGACAATCCAACCACCACACCGACACTCAATCAAACACAACGACAATCAATGTCACACAATCACACATCATCAACCAAGCAATTATAGTCAAATAATCCAATCGATCCACAACAATCAATCCACAACAATCAAACCATATTTAGTTATGACCAACCACCACATCACATTCAGTCAAACACAACACGAGACAATTACTAACACACCCATACATTCACACACACACGCAATCTCAACACACAACTACCAGCACGCACACAATCCAACACACAACCGCCAACACACACAGGTGTCGACATACACAATCCAACACACACACACACAAGTGTCAACAAACACACATATTCAACCAAGTAATTTCGCAACTAATAATCCAACTTAATTTACTCAGACAAGGCTAAATCAATTACTGAATCAAGATAGGAACAAAAATAATTTTATAAAAATAAATGAAGGGTTAGCAAGAATCATCTTGCCTCAAGCGCGACCACGACGACCCCAGATTCAAATCCAACTCGAACGATCCTGCGAAATCAATCCGAGCAAAACCCTGGCGTTAATTACTCATACCAAGCCACTATTAACAAACCCCCAATTTCAAACCCTAAAATCATACCTCAAATTCCCAACCTCTGCAAACCCCCACAATTAACCCAATTGCTCCAAAAAAAACAAAGTGTGGCTGCACAAATCCAACAAAACCAGTCAACAATCATAAATTGCTGTCGAAAACCCCCGAATTCATCAAATCTGCCCACGCAAAAATCAACAGCAATCGGTTGTCCCAAAAATTTCAGATCGAAGGAAAACCCTTCCCACAAAATACATCATCGTTGACACACAGTCGTCGCCGGAGTTGAGCACCTCATCGCCGAAGACGACAACAACAACATCGGTGGCACAGCAGCGAGCAACAGCACCAGCAGTAACTGGACAGCAGCAGCTCACACCGGACTGTTTGCACCTCAGCTGGTTCACGGCCTCACTCTTCCACATCTCGTCGTCAAACACGCGGTTGTTGCCAGAAATGGCTCCTCGTCGGCGGAGACTACAACGGCGGCACAGCAACAGCAGCGGAGAACGCTCAGCAGCAGAACCACAGCTGGTCGCGGCTCGCCTCAGGGAAGGAAGTGGTGGCCACAGCCGGGTTGAGCTCACCGGCGGGGTCCGGGGTCGTCCACCGGCGGGAAGGCAGCTAACAGACGAGCGGCGGGAGTGGAGCTCTCTCTCTCTCACGTGGTGCACACCAGCTGAAGGAGGTAAGGGTTTGACCATTTTTCTGATTTTTCTTCTCTAAATTCTGCTTTTAAGAGGTCCAAAATTTTTATTTACCCTTTTGCCATTTTTATAACCTTTGGGGTATTTCAATATGCAACATGAATTATCTTGATAATTACATCTCAGAATTTGAACAATACTATTACAAAATAAGAGATAATCTAACTAATCTTCAAATTCTCTTTGATAAGCTCCCTACGCCCATAAACGAAGAGATTAGTTATGGATATCTCGAATGGAAAGAAATGTACAATTCTAGAGATACCCTTGGAAACAGAATAAAATATATAAGAAGATGGGTTGAGAAAAAGTGTCACGGAGTTAGAGGAACCCAGCAAATGAAAAGACAATTCTTAACCTGTTGGGATTTTCCTAGTGAATGGGGATGTGATAAGAGAGATAATCAGAGAAATAGAATAGGAAGAAAAGCTTTAATAAACAAAGAGGAGAGAAATATCGCAATAAGTATTATAGGAAGCCATTCACAAAGAGAATGATGTTTTTCAGAAAAGCTTCTTATTGTCCTGAAAAGAAGAAAAACTACAAATGTTGGGCATGCGGAGAAGCAGGACATTATGCTAATGAATGCAAAAATAGAAAAAATAATAACTAGCAGAAGCACTAGGGAGTCTTGATTATATTGAAATATCCGAGGATGAAGCCATCAATTTAGCCTTAAACAACAATAAAGGAATCGTAGAAGAAGAAGAAGAAGAAAGAAGATGATGAAATCAATGAAATGATGCAAGGAGAGAGTTCAAGCTTCTCAGAAAAAGTGTTTGCAACAGGAGATGAAATGACTACATTAGCTCAACTCCAAGAAGCAGAATCATCCATAGATGAGGAACAAATGGAAGAAATGAAAAGGTCACGAGTAGAATTCCCAATCATTGCAAAAGAATAGGTTTTTAAAAGGCACTTATTTCCAGTATTTTCAAAATTCGTATGCGAAGAAATGGTATGAGATATGGTTATTAAAAACAATGAAAATCAAGCTACTGAGATAAACCTAATCAACTGGAAAAACATACAAAAACATAATAAGGATAAAAAATATAAATATATCTATGTGTGTGGTATTCAAATAATCATAACTCATCTTCAAGATTTTGGGAAAAATGTACATTGCATCAACTTTGTATGTGACACTAGGCACAAGCGATTTAGTGATCAAACCATTAGTGGGATCATATACAACTTAAGTCAAGGACCAGTTTCAAGACCAAATTATTATGTTAGTCTCGAGGATCAATTTGCACCAAAAATTTTAACTTTGAAATTGTTGACATAAGGGATTAACATGCATAGAGGAACTTGTCCTTTACAACTAAAGTGGAAGGTAGTATACAAACTAGAAAATACCACAAATCCTCCACTTAAGAGCCAAATGGTAGAGGCGGATAAATACGAAGTTAGTGGACCTGGTCAAAAGGCTATGCATGTTAAAGTAAAACATGAACAAATTAGCTTGAAGACTATATGGGTCAATGCTTTTGAAAACTCTTCCGTAGCTAAAAATGAAAAAGTTCTAACCATTGATGAAGGGAAAAATTCATACAAACTCTTGTCCACCTTCAAATCTCCAAAGAAGCATGAGCCTCTCCAAGAGTCAAAGTTTTAGGGTCAATACTAATCCACACAATCAAATAACCCCTCCAGGCCCTCCTACAAGAATTCATAAAGAAGATAATCACTATAAGGTTGATGAAGATATAGCTAGTTTGTTGGCTGCTTTAACTAGAAAATTGGAAATAAAAAGCATGGGGCAAACACTGAGAGAACCAGCTAGACACAGTATAGATTTAGGATCCACAACAAGTTCAGGCTCTAGCTCCAACTCCTTATTTTCACCAACTTTTTCGCCTTCACCACAAGGAGAAGCCTCTACATCTAAAAAGATGATAGGATTCAAAACTAGAACCATAAGTGAACCTGTTTATGAAGGAGATGAAGAAACAAATATGGAAATAGAAGAGTATTTCAGGGTTACTAATCCAAACAACATCTACATCCTTATCACTATATGCATAGAAGGATTCAATCATTATGAATTATGTGCATTCGTAGATAGTGGTTGTTCTATATGCTTCGGAAAGAAAGCTTTATTTCCTGAATTCATGTGGAAGCCTGTATCCAAACCTATCCAAGTTATGATAACTGATAATAGTATTATGACTCATTCTGAAGTCATTTTAGACTTACCTATAATGATAGGAGAATATCCTTGTGTAATTCATATTCTTTGGGCTACTGAGCAAACATCACATGATATGATAATAGGAAACAACTTTCAGAGATTATATTTTCCATGTATTCAAGATTTAGATCAAATGATGTTCACTATAAATGGAAAAACTGCATGGGTCAAGAAGATGAAACAAGCTTACACCCATCAAAAAATAGAGTTTATGCGCAGTAAGTGTGGTGAGGAGCATATCATTATTCCTACACATAGAGAATTTGTACTGTATATAAATGAGATCACAACGAAGGAAGAAATTATTAAACAACAAAAAGAGTTGTGTAAAGAATTATATTCCGAAAATCCTTTAAAATTTTGGGATAGAGATAAGTCATTTGCTAAAATAGAACTAATAGATTCTAAAAGTATCATTAGAGTCAAGCAAATGGTTTATACCTATAAATATCAACAAGAATTTAAAGAGTAAATAGATGAGCTATTAAAGAAGGGGTTAATTAGAGAAAGTCATAGTCCTCATTCTAGTCCTGCTTTCATGGTTAAAAATCATGCAGAAGAAAAGAGAGGTAAAGCTAGAATGGTTATCAATTATAAAAGGCTTAATGATAATATTGTTTTTGATGGATATTATATTCCGAATAAAACAGTATTGTTTAACAGAATACAGGGTGCCACCTGGTTCTAAAAAATGGATTGTAAGAGTGGATATTGACAAATTAAAATGGAAAAGGATAGTATTCCTTTAACAGTTTTTAGTGCACCACAAGGCCATTACGAGTGGATAGTTATGCCATTTGGATTAAAGAATGCACCATAAATATTCCAGAGAAGGATGGATAAAATCTTTAAAAGCCTTAAGCATTGTTGTCTTGTTTACATTGATGATATTTTAATCTTTTCAAAAACTTTAGAACAACATATGCATGATCTGAAAACGGTAATTCTAGAATGCATAAAACATGGCATAATATCATGACAGAAAAAATGCATTTATGTTGAACAAGAAATTGAGTTCCTAGGGCTAAAAATAAAAGGTGAAGAAATAGTATTACAATATCATATCTTGAACAAAGTTGGGAAATTTCCTAATAAAATAGAGGATAGAAAGCAACTAGAAAGATTTTTAGGATGTCTTACCTATGCATCTGATTTTATAAAAGACTTAGCTAAGCTTAGAAAGCCTCTACAAGTTAAGTTGAAAAAAGAGGAAGTTTGGAATTGGACCAATCAAGACACTAAAGTAGTCCAAGAGCTTAAGAAATGATGTATGAATTTGCCTGTGCTAACATTGCCCAATGAAGAAGATGAACTTGTTCTTGAGACAGATGCTAGTAATTACCATTGAGGTGTGACAGGCAAGTTTTAGTCGTGTTACCTGGTCAAAATAAATCATAAACAAACCTAAACAAGTAGCAAAGGCAAGCAAGGGTCGAATCCCACAGGGAGGAAGTAATCTTTCTAAGTGCACAATTGTATGTCAAAGGTAACAAGGGGGGTTTTGGTTGATTTGTTTGCAAAGTAAATAACAAAGTAAAGTAAAACAAAGCAAAGATGTAATCAATTTGGGAAAAGTACTTAGCCAGACAAATATCCACCATTCATGAGATTGGTTGATCCTAGATTCTCTCTAATTCCTTCCTATGAATGTTCCTATTCCTTTTCGTGAGTTATAAACAGGACAAACAGACCCTGAGAATACTAACTATTAAATAACTATGAAAACCTCACGCGTCAATTCAATAGCAGCAATGAGCACAGGAATTTCGATAGATACATGCAAGAGTAGCAAACAGTTATAAATAGCATGCAATTAATTCTCTCTACAATAAACTAGTCCCAAACAGTTCTTAGAATATTGCAGTTGCTACACATGAATTAGGTAACTCAAACAGTAATTACCAAACCCTAGCAATAGACAATTACCAATAACAACTAGTTGCGTCCAACAAGCAAAATCAATAATAATCAATGGGATGAAGCACAAGAGAATCAATACATTCAAAGGAAAAGAAATAGAATTAGAATCTCACAACCATTATTCAAACGAAGGCTTCAATCGTCGGACTAAGCAAAAGTGCTTAGTTCTTCATAGTTCAAAGGAAAAATAATAAACTTCAAAGGGAAAACTGATGAATGCTAAAACGTGATTGCGAATGTCGATGATATCAAGATGAATAAATGGAGGCTATGGAATTTAGGTTAAATAGACTTAACCTAAAGCCCAAGATCACAAACCTCATCTAAAAGGAAATAAAACTAAAGTATCGAAATATAAAATAATAAAAATCGGAAAATAATAAAAAATAAGAAAACTCGGAAAAGCTTCGCGGGTCGCCTCCGTGTGCTTCCGCGGTCGCGGCACCAATTCCGCGGTCGCGGAAAATAGGAATCTGCTCTCGACTTTGCACATCACAGGAATTTTCCGCGGGCGCGGCCAGATTTCCGCGGTCGCGGAAATGGCCTTTGTTTGCTCCGCGTCTCGCCCTTCGCCGCAGCCTCTTTGTGTCTTCGCCCTTGGTCGCGGTTGGTCGCGGCTGGGGCCTTCTTTGCTCATTTGTGTGGCTCTTCTTCTATTCTTCTTCGTCTCCTCTAGTGGTTTACTCCTCGTCTTCTGGATGTCTTCAATTAGCTCCTCCAAACCACCATATCCACACTTCTTCACTCCAACTCCATACTCCACAGTTGTGCTCTAAACCCATACAAATGGCATCCTAAACACCGGTAACAAACTCTCCCATGCTTAAACCTTGCTCGTCCTCGAGTAAGCTAAAAGAAACTTACTCCTTCAATCAAATCCCCAAGGTCTCATGAAGAATAGAAAAATCATCTCCTCTAAGAATTGCACCTAAACATGAATCTCCAAGGCACCAACACAATATGCACAACACAACACAAATCTCAACACCAAAACAACACCACACACAACCAAGCTTAGAAGGAAAGCAGAGTACTTCCCCCAAGCTTATCCCGAACACCATAGAGTGAATAAAAATATAATCCTAACCTCCATCTATCTTCTTATGCCTCCCAGAGTGACATACCCGAATCCTCCTTATATCACCTCTTCTTATGTCACCACACCAGGTAAAATGAGGAATCCTAATAATCACTCTTCTTCTTTTCACTCATTTTGCCAAGGCGCCCTTTTGGGTTTTCACCAAGCCATTCATTTCATTTTTCAATAGATGTTCTCACATAAAGCTCATGTCACTCTTGACCAATTATTACCCCAGCCTAATGCTAGTCCAAGCCACCTGCTTTTTACCTAAGCCGTCCTTTCGGGTTTTCGACTTATCCCAGGATTTCTAGTTTTGCCTTTTATTCAAATTTTTGGCTTTTTCTTTATTTTTTATTTTCTCCTCAAACGACCGGCAAGTATAGAACACTCCCCCATACTTAAACATTGCATTGTCCTCAATGTAATTAAAGACAAAAAAAAGATGAAGCACAGGGAAAAGCGGAAAGGTTACTCACAACCGTCGCTGAGTTGGCTTGGAACTGGAAATTTTCGCTGGCGGTATATCAATAAAGCACATGTCTCTGGTGTTGCGGCGTCTTCAAATTCAACTCCTACCGTGAAACCAAAAGGGAACCACTGTGGTGAGTAGTGGTATATCAAGTAAACGGGGTTGCACGGCCTTCAACGAACACATGGTGGAGCCCAGGTATGATCGTGGTGTGAGCTCTAGTGTTCTTCCTCCTCAGCTATCAATTATAGGGCCATCATCGTTGCCAAATAATATGTGGGGCTAATGTTTCCGCCTTGGCATCATGATGCGCACCATCTCTCCATGGGAATTCTCGGACAGCTGGCCTTCGGTAGAACTTTTTTTTTTCTTTTTTGAATTTTTTTTTGTGTGCAGGGAACTAGGAGGACTTACATTGGTGGTTCGCACCGTCTTCAATATGGTTCGGGCCTCCTTCTTGCAGGTTAGTCTAAATGTACAAAAACAAAAGCAAAAACAAAAAGAACACACAAATAACTAAAGACATGGAAAGAAAAGACAATAAAGAAATACATACCTCGGGTTGCCTCCCGGACAGCGCCTTAGTTATTGTCGTGGCTCGACATGGTGCTTTCCCACTCAACTTGGGTTGCTCACAGCAACTGAACTCCTGGGGTCAATATCAGGGGGATGCCTCTTTGTATGCTCTATGTTGAGTTTTACCCCCGTTCTCCTGCACTTTATGGTGGGTGGATCGTTGTTCATATCAATGAGTGCACTTGCCATTTTCAAAAATGGCCTACCCAGCATTTCAGGGGCTTCATGCTTGTCCTGCCCCGTATCCAGCATAGAGAAATTTGCTGTTTGAATCCTAGCTCCCTTCTTGTGCTTCCCCTTTGGCTTCTTTTTGATCTTGTGCAGCGCCTTTAAAAATTCCTTACAGCGGGGATGTTGTTTGCTAGTTTGAGCAAAGGAATGTTTACCTCGCAATAACTGAAGGTTTCAAGTGAATCCTTGTCGTTTTCCACCTTTCTGGTGTCCTTCAGAGCTTCAGGAAAGGGTACGGGAGGCTTTTCGGATCCGAGTGGAGGGAAGTAGGGGCGCACATAGTCGTCATAGGGGACATTGGGGCAAAGAGGCGCATCTAGAGTATTTCCGCGGTCGTGGATTGGTGACCGCGGTCGCGGAAAATCGTCGACCTGGTCGCTGTCTTCGGCTCTTTTTCCGCGGTCGCGGATTATTCTCGACCTGGTGATTTTGTTCCTCTGTGATTTTTCCGCGGTCGCGGGTGTCCTTTTGCGGTCGCGGATTGTCGCCGATTTCGCCCTCCTCGCCAGTAGTCACGCCACAGTCGCGGCTCTCGTCCTCGTGGTTGCTGAATTCCTCCAGTTCCTAGGGCATATCTTCTTCAGGGAGCATGATGTGACCCTGCCTCCCATGACGGCCCAAGACGAGGAAGAAGCCATGAGCCTACGCTCAAAGGGCCCAGTAACAAGGTCCAAGGCCATCGCCGCCGCTGTCGCGTCACTTATCGCACGCGCCGCCGCCAGCCAAGGAAGCCCAGAGACCAATCCAAGGCTCGTCGTCCTCGCCACCATCGGAAGTTCTGAAGACTGTGAAAAGGCCGCGTTCTTTTGAAGACTGTGCCACCTCGTCGTCTCACGCGATGAACTCTTCAAAGCCTTCAACGCGTCCATGAGTTTCACGCGTTCTTTTTCTTATTTGCAACGTTTTAGATAGTTTCCTTATTTATAGCGTTTAAGATAGTTTCCTTTTATCTTTTAGGGTTTGTGCCTTTTGCATGCTTGCATGGGCTATCCCTTAGGTTCGTTTCAACCCAAGGCCATTAGGTCTTGGTCGAGATCCCTTCCTTATTTATACCCTACTTTGTACTCTTTATTTCTCATGTTCAAAGTTAAAGTTCAAGGTTTAAAGTCGAGTGTTAATCCCCCCTTCCCTTGATCGGACGTCACCCATATCCCTCTCATCCCCATTCATTCCACCGCCGACGCTACGACAACCACTCGATCTCCATCGAGCTTATCCCCTCCGCAGTCGACGCTACGACATCAACGAATTGTCCCTTCAAGTCGTCTATCCCTCCATCCAATCGCTTCCGCCACCACTATCCATACTCCCATCAACTCGCTTCCATCGCCATCGTGATCACCACCACTGTGACGTTCAGACGTGACTTCCCAACCAAGACTAGATCCAAGGCGTCTCCTTTGACAACTTGGCTTGACACAGGAGGCAAGGACACATCAACTAGCATCAGAGCCCAGCAGTCTTGTAAGTCATGAACTCAAGTTCCAATTTTGTTCACATAATTTTTTTTCTTGCCCCCATCGTCTTCTTTTCATATTATCGCGTTCATTGAGAAAGAAAAACCAGAAATTTTCCATCTTTGCTCACCCTTCGGTTTCTACAAGGTCACACCTTGGCCAAATTTTTTTTCCTTCCTTTCCAAGTTTTGGTGTGTTCGGTAATTTTGTTATCTTGCATGCTAGAATATTTTGTTTCCTTATTTCATGCGTGGATAGAGTTTCCTTGTTTGCTTGATTTTGCTTTTTAGTTAAGTTTACCAATTTCCTTATAAGATATCATCAAAATCTTATCTTCTCTCTCTACAAAGATCACACTTGTGATATTCTAGTTACTTAGACCTTTTTTTTATTTTGTTTCCTTTTGCAATCCGTAAAGATCAAAAGATAAGATCTCGGATATTAAAAAAAAATCAAAAAGATTTTTAAAAAAAAAGTTTCCAAAGTTAGGTAAAGTCAAAATAAGGCAACCCTAACTCCTCACCAAGGTCTAAGCTCATCTTCTCCATCTCTCCATCGTCTAGGTAACTTCCTAGAAGGTGATTTCTTGTTACTCGGTTGCTTTGTTTACGTTTGTTTAGGGTTTCAATTCATTCTTGTTTGTTTGATTGCAACTTGCTTGATACACCAACTCTTGTGCAAGCCAAGCCGCCCTCACGGTAAGCCCAAACAAGCCCTACCTACGTGAACTTTTTGACTTGATTAGTGATTTGCTTGATTGTTGTTCTTTGTTGTCTTTTGGTTCATTTTTACTCCCATGTCTGGCCGTCTTGTTATAGGCACGATGCAGATTGGATCCAGTCAAGACGACCGTGAAGTCGACACAACAAACCGAGATCAACCCCCACAGTTGGTTCTACCTCTAGGCCAACCACCACAAGACCAACAACGCGATCCAATCATGGAATTGTCCGAAGATCAAACCTTGATCCAGGCTCTAAGACAAGAGATCGCGACTTTGAAAGCCCAACCACCAGTGGCACCCATCGTGCCGACTCCTACCCCTCCAAGTGCTATGGACGCGCCGCCTCCACCTGGAGCTACTGACGCGGGTCCATCAAAGACGAGAGTCGACAAAGGCAAAGGCAAACTGCATTCGACGTCTCAACATCAACCACAACTGAACAGAATGCAGAGTGTCATCAAGAGTCGCCAAGGCTTCATTTCCCACGCGGACCGCTATGTCCCCAGAGCCACACCTGCTGGCTTCGACGACGGCTCCGACTACGACCATGACGCCGAGGATGATCGAGGTGAGTACTCTAAACCTTACAATTTTGATGACAGGTATGCCTCTCGGAGAACACAGCGCCGTGTGCCAGCCTCTACACCACGCGATGGCCGACGTCGTCAAGCTGCCCAAGCCGACGCGACGCCAAGAAGACACAGCAGCCGCGATCATGGAGCTGCCCCTCGCGATGATCCTTTGAGGACACCCCCTACTCAGCAACGCAGCCATGATGTACGCGATCATCTACGACACCAAAGTGTCCAAACACCGTGTTATGACGATGGCTACACGTCGATCACACCCAATGTCCAAGATGACTTCGACGAGTATGATGACGAAGAGATCGGGGACTCAGGTATGGTCAATCCAATTTTTTTCCATCCACCTCTTGGAGATCCCATTGAGTTGCAGGATCACCCTTCGGATTGGATACCTTCACCGCGTCTCCGACCCAGAGGAGAATGCGTTCCTGACATTGGCGACGAGCGCCGCGATGTTCAGCAGCGAGACAATCGACGCGACAACTATGATCCCCAGCCACGAAGACGTCAACGCGATGACGCCTACGCGCCCAGGGATGACTTTGTCCGCGAAGATCGTGAACAACGCAATAGACACCACGTTGGACGCGATAGACCGCATGGATTGCGCGCCATTAACAACCCTCTTTATGACGCTGCCCCACACAACGCGTTCAACCCAGCCCCAGAACAGCCTCGATACCAGCGACCCCACGTCAAGGTAAAAATCGAGCATTTTCATGGTGAATACAACCCCTCTGTGTTTCTTGAATGGGTGCAGGCTACAAAGTACACTCTTCGCTATAATCGTGTGCCACCTGAGGACCATGTTGACGCCGTGACGCTTAACTTCCGCGGAGCCGCCCGCGTGTGGTGGCATAGGTTCGAAGATGACTGCGTTCGACGCCACAGAGCACAAGTCACTGAATGGCATCAATTAGTCTACGTAATGACCAGGAAATACGTGCCTCCAGACTACCGGAATCAAATGAGATTGGACATTGCCATGGCTCGCCAGGGATCGATGACTCCACTCGAGTTCTTTTCCAAGCTTGAAGACATGTATTACAAGGCCAACATCTTTGTTGCACCATCTACTCTGAGGACCAAATTCTTGAGTGGCTTGAACACTAACATCCGTGATCAACTCGAGATTTTGCCCATCAAAGACATGAACACACTCACCCATACGGCGATGAAAATTCATGCCCAATTATCTCGTCGGAGGTCTTACACATATTCCAGTGGACAACAAAGGGATTCTTCTAACTCTAGTGGTTTACCTTCTACTAATGTTCGCCCTAGTGCCTCTACCACAGTCGCGTCTAGCCAAGACCCCAAAGTGAAGACCGCGCCACCGGCCACCACGCCGCGATAGAACGCGCCAAGATAGGCGCCAGTGAACAATGATCGCGCACGTGATATTGAGTGTTACAAATGTGGTGGAAGAGGCCACTACAAGAAAGATTGTCCCAATGCTCGCAAAGTGTTGTTCTCCACAGCCACTGCCGGCTACGAGTCTTGTGAGGACGAGGATGCCACACTTGACGCGATCCCTGAAGACAATGCAGAGGAGGATGAAGACGTGTATGACTGCGAACCCACGTCTCTGCACGCGGGCACACCATTGAGCTTGGTGATGCGTCATCTCCTCACCGTCAAGGAAGCCAACTTAAGCGATCAACGAGAGAACTTGTTCCACACAAAGGCTCTAGTCCAAATAGCTTCCTTAAGTGTTATTATTGATGGCGGATCTTGTGCAAATATTGTGAATGAGAAGGTTGTCAACCACTTCAAATTGCCTACGACGCCTTATCCACAACCTTATGCCCTCTAATGGATTTCTTCTAGTCCAGGTAACATAGTATCTCGCCAATGTTTAACTTCTTTTTCTATAGGCCAATACTGTGATTCTATTCTTTGTGATGTCATTGCAATGGACGCCACCCATATTTTGCTTGGGTGCCCATGGAAATTTGATAGGCACGTGCTCCATGACGGGTATTTGAACACTTATATGTTTAATTACCACGGGAAGTGCGTCACTTTGCATCCAATGTCTCCCCATGAGATCTTGCATGACCAGGTCAAACGCGATCGCCAGAAGGCCATAGAGACCGCGTCCACTATGCCCCAATATGGTCACACTTCATCTCCTTCAGGCGCTAGTAAGAAGAAGCACAACGCCACAGCTGGGACACCAAGTGCCCCACATCATTCGTTGTCCCTAGCGTATCCTTTGCAAGGAACCTGTGAGCAACGCGTTCTTTTGGCCAGGCCCAGTGACCTCACTGCATGTGTCATAGGCAAAGCGCCATGTTTTCTACTTGTGCCAACCCCGTGCATACCAGAATCGTCAAAGAACGTGGTCTTACCATCATCGATCGCGAAGTTGCTTGCCGCATTCCAAGACGTGTTCCCAGATGAGTTGCCACAAGGATTACCTCCCCTGAGAGGCATTGAGCACCAGATTGATCTTGTTCCAGGTGCTTCTTTGCTCAACCGCATTGCTTATAGAACTGGTCCAGAAGAGACCAAAGAACTACAGTGCCAAGTCCAAGAATTGTTAGATCGCGGGTACGTAAGGGAATCTCTTTCCCATTGTGCTGTGCCTGTGATCCTTGTACCCAAGAAAGATGGCACCTGGAGAATGTGTGTTGATTGCCGTGCCATAAACCAGATCACAGTCAAGTATAGGCACCCTATTCCCCGCCTTGATGATATGCTTGATGAACTTCATGGCGCGACACTCTTCTACAAGATTGATTTGAAGAGTGGTTATCACCAGATCAGAATGAAAGAAGGTGATGAATGGAAGACGGCATTCAAAACCAAGTATGGGCTCTACGAGTGGCTTGTCATGCCATTTGGGCTCACGAACGCGCCCAGCACATTCATGCACGTGATGAACCACGTGTTGAGATCTTTCCTTGGCAAGTTTGTTGTCATTTATTTCGATGACATACTTGTGTATTCCCGGAGCCTCGAAGACCATGCCGATCACCTTCGACAAGTGTTAGAGTGTCTTCGCCAAGAGCACCTATTCGCCAATATGGCTAAGTGTTCCTTTTGCTCCGCGTCAACCAACTTTCTGGCCTACATTGTTAGTAGCGATGGTTTACGCGTTGACGAGGAAAAGATCGCGGCCATCAGGGACTGTCCCACGCCTACAACTCCGACACAAGTGTGAAGCTTTCTCGGTCTCACGGGCTTTTATCGGCGTTTTGTACGCGACTTTTCCTCCATTGCCGCACCACTTCACGAGCCGAAAGGAAGCATAGTTTTGTGGCAGGATTCCCATGCACGCGCCTTCTCCACCTTGAAGACCGTGTTATGCCAAGCGTCGTTGCTCCAGCTTCCAGATTTCACCAAACACTTCGAAGTAGAGTGTGATGCCTCTGACATAGGCATTGGTGGTGTGCTACACCAAGAAAAGAGGACAATTGCCTACTTCAGTGAGAAGCTCACAGGAGCCACTCTCAATTACCCCACCTACGACAAAGAGCTTTATGCCTTAGTACGCATGCTGAAGACTTGGCAACACTACCTCTGGCCGCGTGAGTTTTTCATCCACAGTGATCATGCCGCGTTGAGCTACTTGAAGAGCCAAGCTCACCTCAATCGCCGTCATGCTCGTTGGGTGGAGTTTTTGGAGACATTCCCTTATGACGTTGTTCACAAGAAAGGGAAAGATAACATCGTTGCTGACGCGCTGTCCCGCAGGTATGTTCTCTTGACTCAAGTGCAAACTAAGATTTTGGGTTTTGCTTTGATTAAAGATTTATATGCTAGTGACCCCTTCTTTTCCCCTATTCTTGAGCACTGCCTGAGATCGCGTGAGTTTGAGACATTTTACCTTTCTGAGGGTTATTTGTATAAGGCTAGTCGTCTATGCATTCCTAGATCTTTCATTAGGCTCCTATTGATTGAGGAAGCACACGCGAGTCGTGTACACTTTGGGATTAGGAAGACCTTAGACGCGCTGAGAGAACATTTCTTTTGGCCTAACATGACCCACCAAGTGACTAGGTTTTGTAGGAGTTGTGTGACTTGCCAGAGAGCCAAAGCTAAGTCTAGTCCTCACGGCCTCTACACTCCTTTGCCCATTTCGAGTGCCCCCTGGGAAGATTTGTCTATGGATTTCATCACGGGTTTGCCCCTCTCTAGACGAGGTAAAGACTCTATTTTTGTGGTCGTAGATAGATTTTATAATATGGCACATTTTATAGCTTGTAAGACCACCCATAGTGCTAGTGAGATTGCTGATTTATTCTTTGAGCATGTGGTGCATCTTCGTGGAGTCCCGCATACCATTGTTAGTGACAGGGATTCAAAGTTTATTGGTCATTTTTGGAGAACTCTTTGGGGAAAGCTAGGGACCAAACTCTTATTCTCGACTAGCTATCACCCCCAAACCGATGGCCAAACGGAGGTCACCAATAGAACTCTAGGAGCCCTCCTTCGCACGATGCTCAAAGCCAACCCTAAGCGTTGGGAGGACTTACTATCAATTGTCGAGTTTTGTTACAATAGATGCAGGCACACGGCGACCAAGTTGACACCTTTTGAGGTGGTGTATGGCATCAACCCCTTGACACCACTGGATTTGTCGCCGCGCCCTCTCCGAGATCCAGTGCATATATCCGCCTCACATCGCGCTGAGCAAGTACAAGAGCTTCATCGAAAGACCAAGGAGCAGCTAGAGAGGAGGGCCGCACAGTATGCCTCGCAGAAGAATTCAGGCCGCCGCCAAGTCGTCTTTGCCCCCGGGGACCTTGTCTGGGTGCATCTACGAAAATAGAGGTTCCCCTCGCGACGAAAGCACAAACTAGGACCACGTGGAGATAGCCCCTACTGCGTGATAAAGGCCATAGGGGACAATGCCTATCAACTCAAGCTCCCACCAGATTTTGGAATCCACGCGTCCTTCAACGTGGCAGATTTGACTCCATATGTTGAGCCAGAGTTTGATGATGGTGAAGCGGGGACGCTTCACAACCAAGTGGGGAAGGGTGATGTGACCCTGCCTCCCATGATGGCCCAAGATTAGGAAGAAGCCATGAGCCTTTTTTCAAAGGGCCCAGTAACAAGGTCTAGGTCCAAGGCCATTGCCGCCGCCGTCGCGTCACTTATCGCATGCGCCGCCGCCTGCCAAGGAAGCCCAGAGACCAATCCAAGGCTCGTCGTCCTCGCCACCATCGGAAGTTCTGAAGACTGTGAAAAGGCCGCGTTCTTTTGAAGACCGTGCCACCTCGTCGTCTCACGCGATGATCTCTTCAAAGCCTTCAACGCGTCCATGAGTTTCACGCGTTCTTTTTAAGACATTATCTATATTTGGTATTTTTAGCTTGTTTAGATAGTTTCCTTATTTGCAACGTTTTAGATAGTTTCCTTATTTATAGCATTTAAGATAGTTTCTTTTTATCTTTTAGGGTTTGTGCCTTTTGCATGCTTGCATGGGCTAGCCCTTAGGTTCGTTTCGACCCAAGCCCATTAGGTCTTGGTCGAGATCCCTTCCCTATTTATACCCTACTTTGTACTCTTTATTTCTCACGTTCAAAGTTAAAGTTCAAGGTTTAAAGTCGAGTGTTAATCCCTCCTTCCCTTGATCAGACGTCACCCATATCCCTCTCATCCCCATTCACTCTGCCGTCGACGCTACGGCAACCACTCGATCTCCATCGAGCTTATCCCCTCCGCAGTCGACGCTACAACATCAATGACTTGTCCCTTCAAGTCGTCTATCCCTCCCTCCAATCACTTCCACCACCACTATCCATACTCTCATCAACTCACTTCCATCGCCACCGTGATCACCACCACTGTGACGTTCAGACGTGACTTCCCAACCAAGACTAGATCCAAGGCGTCTCCTTTGACAACTTGGCTTGACACAGGAGGCAAGGACACATCAGAGCACCTCGCGGTCGTAGATATCGTCTGGAAGGCCCAACTCCTTGAGTAAACCGTGGTCGAGGTTTTCTTCTGTAGACATCTCTCTATAGTCTGCACTCGCCTGAATATTTTGTTGTTCCCTTTCTGCTAAGGGGGCAACAAGCAGCTCTTCAGTACTTCGCAGGGTCATTGAAAATACATCCTCTCTCTGGTGCACTACTGGGTGAGATAGCATTGTTGCTGACGCCATGGCTTCCATTCTGCTCACCGCTTGAACCATTTGCTCCATCTGACTCTCCAAGTTCTGGGTACTGGACTGCGTCTCTTGATTGACATTCTCTCTCTGGTGTACTACTGGGTGAGATAGCGTTGTTATCATGGCGTCCGTTCTGCTCACCGCTTGAACCATATTCTCCATCCGACTCTCCAAGTTCTGGTTACTGGACGATGCCATGGCCTTCAATCTGCTTATTGCTTGATTTGTTTGCCTAGTCTGATTCTCCAGGTTCTGGATGCTTTGCGTAAGCAGATCGAAGGAACTTGGATTGGTCACCGGTGGTCTATGCTCGTAGGCTGGAATGTATTGTTGTGGAGTGCCTTGTTGATAGAACGATTGTGGCCCCGAGTAGAACTCCTAGTAGTCATGACCATATAGAGGGTAGTGTTGGTTCCCATAACTCGAATTGGGGTGATCTCTCCACCCTGGAGTGTATGCGTAGGAGTATGGGTCATATTGCGGCTCCTGACGGAAATGGGGAAATATATCCATCTCTGTATCAAAATCAAAAAGGAAAAACAAAACTTAGTAGCACGGGTGTGGACCGTAAGATAGATCCACACAAAAGTTGACACACAAACGATCACAAAGAAAAATTAAAACTTGCCTCCCCGGCAACGGCGCCAATTTGACAGGCAGGTTTTAGTCGTGTTACCTGGTCAAAATAAATCATAAACAAACCTAAACAAGTAGCAAAGGCAAGCAAGGGTCGAATCCCACAGGGAGGAAGTAATCTTTCTAAGTGCACAATTGTATGTCAAAGGTAACAAGGGGGGTTTTGGTTGATTTGTTTGCAAAGTATATAACACAGTAAAGTAAAACAAAGCAAAGATGTAATCAATTTGGGAAAAATACTTAGCCAGACAAATATCCACCATTCATGAGATTGGTTGATCCTATATTCTCTCTAATTCCTTCCTATGAATGTTCCTATTCCTTTTCGTGAGTTATAAACAGGACAAACAAACCCTGAGAATACTAACTATTAAATAACTATGAAAACCTCACGCGTCAATTCAATAGCATCAATGCGCACATGAATTTCGATAAATACATGCAAGAGTAGCAAACAGTCATACTATTGCATGCAATTAATTCTCTCTACAATAAACTAGTCCCAAACAGTTCTTAGAATATTACAGTTGCTACACATGAATTAGGTAACTCAAAGAGTAATTACCAAACCCTAGCAATAGACAATTACCAATAACAACTAGTTGCGTCCAACAAGCGAAATCAATAATAATCAATGGGATGAAGCACAAGAGAATCAATACATTCAAAGGAAAAGAAATAGAATTAGAATCTCACAACCATTATTCAAACGAAGGCTTCAATCGTCGGACTAAGCAAAAGTGCTTAATTCTTCATAGTTCAAAGGAAAAATAATAAACTTCAAAGGGAAAACTGATGAATGCTAAAACGTGATTGCGAATGTCGATGATATCAAGATGAATAAATGGAGGCTATGGAATTTAGGTTAAATAGACTTAACCTAAAACCCAAGATCACAAACCTCATCTAAAAGGAAATAAAACTAAAGTATCGAAATATAAAATAATAAAAATCGGAAAATAATAAAAAATAAGAAAACTCGGAAAAGCTTCGCGGGTCGCCTCCGTGTGCTTCCGCGATCGCGGAACCAATTCCGCGGTCGCGGAAAATAGGAATCTGCTCTCGACTTTGCACAGCACGGGAATTTTCCGCGGGCGCGGCCAGATTTCCGCGGGCGCGGCCAGATTTCCGCGGTCGCGGAAATGGCCTTCGTTTGCTCCGCGTCTCGCCCTTCGCTGCGGCCTCTTTGTGTCTTCGCCCTTGGTCGCGGTTGGTCGCGGATGGGGCCTTCTTTGCTCATTTGTGTGGCTCTTCTTCTATTCTTCTTCGTCTCCTCCAGTTGTTTACTCCTCGTCTTCTGGATGTCTTCAATTAGCTCCTCCAAACCACCATATCCACACTTCTTCACTCCAACTCCATACTCCACAGTTGTACTCTAAACCCATACAAATGGCACCCTAAACACCGGTAACAACTCCTAGTTAAACCCTATAAAGTAGAGCTGATCAAGGTGCTGTTTTAGAAATAAAGAAAGATAACAAGCTTTGTAAGTACAGCAGTGGGAGCTTCAACAAGGTTGAGTGCAATTACACTGTTATGGAGAAAGAGATACTTGCTATCTTAAAAGGAATTAAAAAATTTATAATCTTTCTCGCTCCTAAACCTTTTACAGTTAGAACTGACTGTAAAGGAATACTGGGGTTTATTCAAAATAACCTTGATAATATGAAAGCGCAAGGGAGGCTCCTGCGTTGGCAATTGGCACTTAACTAGTATTCTTTTAATATCAAACATGTGCAGGGATCAACGAATTCATTGGCGGATAGTTTAACGCGAGAACTTGCAAATAAAAAAAATGTCCAATCAGTCAAAGGCCTCAACAATCAAGAACAACTAGAAGGGTCAAGTTATTGGAAATGTTTTATCAGAGTTATGGATTTGAGGATATCCCGGAAGAAGAAATGAAAACGATGGTTGATAAGGCGTTGTCGTGACACCTTAAACAAAATAATCCTAACAAACCTAAATAAGTAGTAGAGGCAAGCAAGGGTCGATCCCACAGGGAGGAAGTAATCAATCTATGTGTTTATAAGCATGCAAGGTAACAGGGGGGTTTGATTATCAAGCAGAGCAAAGTAAACAGGTTTAGTTGACTTGAGAATATGAATGGGGAAAGTAGTTCCACTAGAACGAGATCCACAATACAGAGATATAAGTTGATCACAGAAATCTATTCAATCCAAGTTCTTTTACTATTCTTATGGTTGTTCCCATCCTGATCTTAAGTACTACCGATTCTCACAGTTGTCGATAGACTTATTACTATGCCAATGATAAAATACCACTAGTCACGCCTGTCACGCGGTACCAGACCGGGGTACTTTACCACCAACAAAGCAATAGCAATGCACACAAGGATATATGATACATGCAAGTAGAAAGACGTACAAGTACTCACTCCCCTACTTAACATGCAACTGATTCTCACTCACAATTGTACGCTCGGAACCCCTATACGCACAATTGTGTTTGCCACTAGATATGCACTCGGAACCCCTATATGCAATCCTAGCTGGCCAGACTATGAAGAACAATGATAAATCAATAATCAATATAGCCAAGAGAATCAAACCAACACACAAAAGAATAAGAACAAGGAATAGAAATCTCACAACCGAATCAATTGTATTACTTCAAACGTCTAGCAGAACAAAGGTGTTTAGCTCTCCATGGGTTGGAAACCCTGGAGGCAGAAAAGAACTATGAACTCTAAAACTGAAATCTGAATTGTTATTTTGTCAACTAGGTTAACTAAGAGTATTTAACTGAATTCCAAAAAGTGATAATAATAAAAGGAAATAACAATAAAATAATTAAAGGAAATAAACGATCGAAATCCCGGGAAATTAATCCCGTAATTCACGTGCAAGCATCCTCGCGGTCAGCTTCTCACACAAGCTGCATCTCGTCCCAGCAATTCATCAACAGCTCGCTCGGGCGGCCCAACTTCGTTAAATCAGCTTCTCGGCCCAGCAACAGCAAAGCCCAACTTCAATCCAAGCATCAGCTTCGATGACGTCGTCTTCCGCATTCTGCTTCAATTCTCGCGCGGGTCCCAGCCTTCACTTTCCGCTTCAATTTTTGGCTTTTACAATCTCGGTGGGCTTTTCTTCATTTTGGGCCTTTCTTCTCCATTGGGCCGAACTTCATCAATTTCCCAGCATCAGCACGCGGCATCAATTTCGCTGCTTTGCCCAGCAGATGCCCGCGGGGCGTCAGCCTTATCTGAGACCCACCGCCGGGTCGCGGTGGCTCTGGCGCAGGCGGTGACTTTTGCTCGCCTTCTCCTTTTCTTCTGCTTTTTATTGTGGTTCCTTCATGTATTTTACTTGTCTCTTCAGGTGGTCAACTCCTCTTCCTCTGGATGTCTCCAATTAGCTCCTCCAGACTACCAAAACCACACTTCTCAGCTCTAACTCCATAATCTCCAACTGTGCATAAAATCCAACCAAATGGCGCCTCAAACCTGGTAATAACCCTTAGATACGTGCTACAAAATAGCACTTATCAAATCCCCCATGCTTAAACCGTGCCCGTCCTCGAGTAAGCTAAAGTCAACCTACTCCTCCAATCAATCCCCAAGGTCTCAGGAAGCATAGAAAACTCAACCTCTAAGAATCATACCCAACAATAAACTCCAAGCAACCATACAAAATAAGTCCAGCATAATAAACTACAACATCCAATCAAAAATCTCAACACCCCACACAACCAAGCTAAAAGGAAAGCAGAGTACTTCCCCCAAGCTTATCCCAAACACCATAGAGTGAATAAATTCTAATCCTAGTCTCCCATCTATCTTCTTATCCCTCCAGAGTGACCTATCCGAATCCTCCTTATAACTCCTCTTCTTATGACGCATCGCCAAGAATAATGAGAAATCCTAAAATCACTCTTCTTCTTTTTCGCTCATTTTGCCAAGGCGCCCTTTCGGGTTTTCACCAATCCACTCATTTCATTTTCCAATAGATGTACTCACATAAGCTCACGTCACTCTTGACCACATATTACCCCAGCCTAATGCTGGTCCAAGCCACCTGCTTATTACCTAGGCCGCCCTTTCGGGTTTTCGACCTATCTCAGGATTTTCAAATATATGCCTTTTTTCAATTTTTGGCTTTTTCTCTTTTTTTAATTCATTTTTCTCCTCAGCGACGTAGCAAGTATAAAACTCTCCCCCATGCTTAAACATTGCATTGTCCTCAATGTAATGAAAGACAAAAGAATAGAAGCATAGGGAAAAGCAAAAAAATAACTCACAAACGTCGTCAAGCTGCTTGGACACTTCCGTTGTTGCTGGCGGTCTTCTCAATAAATGCTCAGGTCTCTGGTGTTGGGCGGGTGTCTTCATCAACTCTATAACCTTCTACTACCGTGCAACCAAAGGGAACCACTTTGGTGAATAGTGGTATAGCAATGATAGTAGGGTTGCACGGCCTTTTAGGAACACATGGTGGAGCCCAGATGTAATCATGGTGGGGGCTCTAGTATTCCTCCTCAGCTGTCAATTGTAGGGCCATCATCGTTGTCAAATAATGTGTGGGGCTATGTCTCCTCCTTGATAACATGATGCGCACCATTTCCATGGGGAACTCTGGACAACTGGCCTTGGTAAAACTTTTTTTTTTCGCTTTTTTTTTTTGCTTTTTTTTTTGCCCCCCGTTTAAGGTTTTTTCGGGGGGTGACTTAGTGCAGGGAAGGAAGAGACTTACATTGGTGTGGAAACACCTTCTTCAATAGGCATGGGTCTCTTCCCTGCAGGTTAGTCGGAAATAAAAATAAGAACAAAAACAAAGCAAAAACACACTAAAGAAAATGCAAAAACAAAGAGTGAAAAGCAAGAAAGAAAAACATACCTCGGGTTGCCTCCCGGACAGCGCCTTAGTTATTGTCATGGCTTGACATCCTACTCCAACCTCAACTTGGGTTGCTCATAGCAACTGAGCACTTGGGATCTGGATCTGGGGGGTGCCTCTTTGTATGCTCTATGTTGAGCGTGACCCCCATGCTTGTGCACTTCATGATGGTTGGACCGCTGTTCATATCTATGAATGCACTTGTCATCTTTAGAAACGGTCTACCAAGCATCTCAGGGGCTTCATGTGTATCTTGCCCCGTATCCAGCATATAAAAATTACCCACTTGTATCAAGGCCTCCTTTTTGTGCTTTCCCTTCGGTTTCTTTTTTATCAAGCCCAGCACCTTTAACATTTCCTTGCAGCGAGGGGTGCTGTCAGCCAGATGGACCAAAGGGATGGTTGCCTTGGGACTACTGAAGGTGTCAAATAAGCCTTTGTCGCTCCCCACCTTTTTGGTGTCCTTCAGAGCCTCAGGGGAGGGTGTAACGGGTTTCAGCGCGACGAGTGGGAAGGAGTTGAGACGCACAAACTCATCATAGGCAGCCTCCAGAGGATCGGGGACTATCGGGGCATTTTTGAGAGAAACGGGTGTCTCAGGAGTATTTCCGTGATCGCGGTACTCCTCCTCATCGTCGCTTCACTCCTCCTCATATCTCAAAAAGTACTCCTCTTCAGTCAGCACCTTGCGATCCAAAATATCATCTGGAAGTCCTAACTCCTCATCAGTATCAACGCAGACCTCATCAGCATAATAGGAATTTTGAATGCCGGGTCGCGGCGAAATCTCACAAGAAAGCACTCTGTCCACCGCAGGGCGGTGATCATCGCCGCGGGGCGGTGAGGTCGTGGTGGAGTTACTGAGGCTCGCCGCCGGGTCGTGGTTAGTCTCGCCATAGGGCGGTGAGATAACTGGGACTTCACGCCGGGTCGTGGCGAGAGGTGACGCGGGGCGGTCGGTGATGTTCTCCATCTCATATTCGTCCTCCACTTTAGCACTAGGAGGAACGTTTTCCCTCAGGTTTACTACCGTTTGAGATGGTAGATTCCCCGATATCCTTGCACCGATCCGTGTAATTGACTCCACTATCTGGTCCACCTGCCTTTTCATATTCTTGATGCTTGACTCAGTAGTATGCACATGAGTGGTGAATTGTTGAGTCAAGGTCCTGAGCATCTCTTCAGTTGAGGGATTTGGATTGGATACTGGTGGGCTATGCTCATAGGCAGGATTATACTGTTGCGGAGCACCCTGCTGATAGAATGACTGTGGCTCTGGGTAGAACTCCTGGTGGTCATAACCATATGAATGGTATTGATGGTACCTATAACTCAAATTGGGGTGATCTCTCCACCCTGGAGTGTATGTGTAGGAGTATGGGTCATATCGCGGCTCTCCCCATGAATCCATATCTATGACAAAAGCAAACAGAAAAACACACGGAAATCAGTAGCACCGGTGTGGACCGTAAGATAGGTCCACACCAAAGTAACACACACACGAACAAACACACAGAAAAATCAAAACTTGCTTCCCCGGCAACGGCGCCAATTTGATAAGGCGTTGTCATGACACCTTAAACAAAATAATCCTAACAAAGCTAAAAAAGTAGTAGAGGCAAGCAAGGGTCGATCCCACATGGAGGAAGTAATCAATCTATGTGTTTATAAGCATGCAAGGTAACAAGGGGGGGGGGGGTTTGATTATCAAGCAGAGCAAAGTAAACAGGTTTAGTTGACTTGAGAATATGAATGGGGAAAGTAGTTCCACTAGAACGAGATCCACAATACAGAGATATAAGTTGATCACAGAAATCTATTCAATCCAAGTTCTTTTACTATTCTTATGGTTGTTCCCACCCTGATCTTAAGTACTACCGATTCTCACAGTTGTCGATAGACTTATTACTATGTCAATGATAAAATACCACTAGTCACGCCTGTCATGCGGTACCAGACCGGGGTACTTTACCACCAACAAAGCAATAGCAATGCACACAAGGATATATGATACATGCAAGTAGAAAGACGTACAAGTACTCACTCCCCTACTTAACATGCAACTGATTCTCACTCACAATTGTACGCTCGGAACCCATATACGCACAATTGTGTTTGCCACTAGATATGCACTCGGAACCCCTATATGCAATCCTAGCTGGCCAGACTATGAAGAACAATGATAAATCAATAATCAATATAGCCAAGAGAATCAAACCAACACACAAAAGAATAAGAACAAGGAATAGAAATCTCACAACCGAATCAATTGTATTACTTCAAACGTCTAGCAGAACAAAGGTGTTTAGCTCTCCATGGGTTGGAAACCCTGGAGGCAGAAAAGAACTACGAACTCTAAAACTGAAATCTGAATTGTTATTTTGTCAACTAGGTTAACTAAGAGTATTTAACCTAATTCCAAAAAGTGATAAAAATAATAAAAGGAAATAACAATAAAATAATTAAAGGAAATAAACGATCGAAATCCCGGGAAATTAATCCCGTAATTCACGTGCAAGCATCCTCGCGGTCAGCTTCTCACACAAGCTGCATCTCGTCCCAGCAATTCATCAACAGCTCGCTCGGGCGGCCCAACTTCGTTAAATCAGCTTCTCGGCCCAGCAACAGCAAAGCCCAACTTCAATCCAAGCATCAGCTTCGATGACGTCGTCTTCCGCATTCTGCTTCAATTCTCGCGCGGGTCCCAGCCTTCACTTTCCGCTTCAATTTTTGGCTTTTACAATCTCGGTGGGCTTTTCTTCATTTTGGGCCTTTCTTCTCCATTGGGCCGAACTTCATCAATTTCCCAGCATCAGCACGCGGCATCAATTTCGCTGCTTTGCCCAGCAGATGCCCGCGGGGCGTCAGCCTTATCTGAGACCCACCGCCGGGTCGCGGTGGCTCTGGCGCGGGGCGGTGACTTTTGCCCGCCTTCTCCTTTTCTTCTGCTCTTTATTGTGGTTCCTTCATGTATTTTACTTGTCTCTTCAGGTAGTCAACTCCTCTTCCTCTGGATGTCTCCAATTAGCTCCTCCAGACTACCAAAACCACACTTCTCAGCTCTAACTCCATAATCTCCAATTGTGCATAAAATCCAACCAAATGGCGCCTCAAACCTGGTAATAACCCTTAGATACGTGCTACAAAATAGCACTTATCAATGGTTCAATCTGCCACCAGAATCTGCCTCTCGGAGGCAGAAAGAAAAGAGTTTGCTGATAGAAAGAAATATCATTAGGGATGGGTGTCACCTCCCAGTAAGTTTGCAACTTTTCTTTTAGATGAAACCATTAGTTCAAGATGTCGCTCGGGGCTTAAGTTAGCAAGTCATAACGTATGTTCAAGAATCTTAGAACTAGAAATAACCAATAAAATGCTTAAACTTCCTTGGGAGCTCCAGGAAAAGTTGAAGGGTTATTGTAAGTACAAGAATTTTCCAGAATGGTACTCATACGTAATATACAAAGAAAGAGATCCTTATTATGACGTTTGGGAAGAATGAGGGACATTCATCTTTTTTCCTAATAACTCTGGAGTAGGAGGAATTAGTTTACCAGCAAATCAGAAAGATGATATTGGGGTCCTTAAAGCATGGGCATATGGGATGTGTAACAGAATCTTTAGAGGAAGGCCACTACCATGGGGCGCATTATACAAAAGATATTTCACTAAATTTCAAAGGTACGTGTTTGACAGAGTGTTCAAGTGGGAAGGTGCAAATGAATTACTATGTTTCGTCAATTGTGCCATCATCGAAGTAGAAAATGGAAAATCTAAGTCGCCACATTATCTGTTGAGGTTTATCCAAGAGACAGATAAGTTTGTTGAAGATCCCATTACCAGAAGACAATCACATATCAAGAATCCAACTGAAGCCAGAGCCATGGGATTGTTCTATATTTATGAATACATCTATCAATATAAAGAAACTAATTTCTTTATAATCAAAATTGGAAATACTACAACAATTATCTCAAATGTGCTACGTCCTTATTTGCAAGAAGTTATTGAGTCGTCAGAATCAATATCAGAATACTTGAGAAACATAGAAGAAGGAATCTACTTATCCAAGCATGGATAAGAATTTCTTTGGGATACTTTAATGGCTTGGGATGAAGTTTATTCGAAAAATCTCATGCAAGAGCTGGAAATGGAACTCGAAGACTGTGAAGGTTGGGAAACAAACATTGGAGAAGAAGGTTGGTACAACATCAAGTATTGCATGGATTAAATAAATAAATAAAAAATAATATGCTTCACCTCAGATCTTCAGAGCCATGTGAAGAACCAGAAAGAATCTCTGAAAAATGAGTCAGCTATCTTTTATTGTTTTTTCTTTAAGCTTTTACCTTTTCTTTTGTCATGTCACTGTGTGCCTTATCAACTCTGTCGGGGAATAAGACTGTATAAGAACCTTGAAGGGCATCCTATGCTCTCTCAAGTTCTATAAATAGACCCCTTGTAAGCACTAGAGGGCATCGAAGAAAAAACTGAGTGAGAAAAAAGTGTAGAAATCCGGAAAAAAAATCTAGGAAGAGAAACAAAGAATTTTGATATTGGAAGTGAAGTGGAGTTCCCTCACTCTAAGTTCGAAATCTTCTATGAATCTCTTTAGGTACTTGAGTGTTTAAGTGTTTGTTTTCAGTGTGTTTTGTGTACTTGTAATCCTTTTCAGTTCAATAAAGGCTTGTTTTTAGTAAGGGAAAGCTACTTAATCGAAATTTGTGTCGTGATAACTACTTTGCTTGATCACAAATCCTCCATCCACTTAAATAGATAGGTTAAGTTAAAAACTACGATCTGATGTAGCAATAGGGATGGCAACGAGGAGGGTTCCGGGCGGGGAGTACTCTCCCCATCCCCGTCCTTGTTGTTTGCCCCAGTCCCCGCCTCTGTCCCCGAACGGGGATCAAAAACTTCCCCCGTCCCCGCCAGGGCCCCGCTCCCCGTCGGGGATCCCCGTCCCCGTTTTACTACATATAAATTTTTTAAATTTTGTTTTAATTTATATATTATTAAGATTTAGGGTATAAATGATTTAAGATTTATGCTTTAACGTCTAAAGAGTACAAGGTTTATGGACTAAACAATATAAAATTTAGAATTTAAGGTTAAGAAAATCACAAAAATAATGTATTCAACAGGGATCTCCATGGGTTTCCCCGCCGGGGACGGGGACGTGGCAGGGAACGGGGTGGGGACCTCTATCCCGCCCCGCTCCCCGTCCCCGCTCGGGGTTTAAATTTTTTCCCCGCCCCCATCCCCGTTTAAACGCCCCGTCTCCGTAGTGGGGATTCCCCACGGGAAATGGGGAATCTCCGCCCCGTTGCCATCCCTAGGTAGGAAACGAAACAGATATGTGTTGTGCTTGAGCTTAGGGAGTCCTGGTTGAGGATTAGCAACCCCTAGAAATCCGGAAGCTACAGGAACACCGGAAATCCAGTGATACTACGCTCAAGTAACGGTTAAACCTTTTTAATTTAAATTCATCTAGTTTACGGAGCATGGTGGGCTTATGAACACAGAAAATAGGTTATTCATGATATAGTTAGTAAATTATGGTAGTTAGTACCATTAAAAATCATTAAGAAAATCAGCTATTTTATTTTGAGTAATTTGTGCAAGTTTAAAAAATTGTATACCTTGATTTGTAATTTAGCGTAAAGGTTGGGTCAATCTAAAATTTAGAGTGCCTATATTGAGAAATAGGTTCCAACATAACTTAAAGAGGAAAATATTTCTATAAAAAAGCCTATTGTGAGAATTAATTAGAAAATTAGAAACATAAAAGAGCCAACAATCGCGGTGCATGCGACGCACGTGTAATAATACTTTGATATGCTTGCCACGTTTGCCAACTCAACAGAAAATTGAATGGAATAATAATTATGAAAAACAAAAAGTGATTCTTGTGGAGAGAGATATGGATCCCGCAGCAACATCTAGCTAGGCGCAAGCAGCGCCGATGGAAGAGGCGATGGCGGGGAGGAAACTGAAAGTGATGATTAGGATGGATGAGAGCGAGGAGAGCTTCTACGCTCTCCACTGGGCCCTCGGCAACCTCCTAGGGTCGGTGGATCCCAACCAGGACGAATGCTGCTTCATGTTCAGCAGCCTTTCCAGAGCTACGTCTTCCCGTCTAGGCCCGGATTTTTACAATCTTCAGAGCTGGTTGACAGTTCTTAGCAGAACCTCTCGCTCTTTATTGTACCCACCAGCCACAACAACGGTGATGGAATCCATTAGAAAAATGCAGGTGGAGATCGCGGAAGCGCTTTTCGGCAGAGCGATGAAGATATGTAAAGAAAAGCAGGTAATTAAGTGCAATTAATATAGCAGATAGATGGAATCGGAAACCGCGTGCAAAGTAGGTACGGTAGTGTAGGATCGTACGTGTTAGAAATCAAAGGGAACTGAGAGTTCAGTTCCTTAGCAGCGGAATATGTAATAACACAGATTCAAGATCATTTCCTTAGAGTGAGAACCTTTGATAATCAACTAGTTATCCAAGATAAAACCCACTACCTCTCTTTCAAGAGGATTTCAAAGTCTACTCCTTTTATTAAGCTTCGATTACAGTCAACTAGAATAGAACACACAGATTAAAGACTTAAGACACACTTAAGACTTTCTACCTAGTTCGACCTAATCAAGCACAAAAAGCAAGCGACTTACACAGTTCTTCTCACAAGAACAAGCTCTGTTTCCTTCACCTTCAGCAATGAGTGAATACGTATTTTATGAGAGAGTTTGATTACTTTATTTATACATAACAACCGTATAGAATCAAGATCTACAGTTGGTTGATATGCACAAATAAAATAACCAAAAAGAAATCGGAAAAGATAACATTTCTTACCAAATATTATCCTTTACGATTTTACATATTTTGTTTACATAAAAGATATACAAATAATCCCCTAACGATATATGGAAACAAGGATATCTTAATCTTCTCACTCTAAGAAAAGATCTACCCTAAACTGCCAGCTGCCGCTCTTAAAATCTATTTCCAGTTAGCGCGGCTTCGTTATTCTTCAGTTCCCATGCCAGTTCCCAATTCTGGCGTCTTGGTCTCTGTTTGTCATTTCCTAAACCTGAGTTCCCTGTTCAACTACACATATGGAAATATTAATAGCAAAGTGTTTGTCATCATCAAAACTAGGAAAACTGAAGGAGAGAACTTTCAAGGGAACTAGAGTTCCTGAAAGTTCACATCCTAACAATTTCCCCCTTTTTGATGATGACAAACAAGTAGAACCTGACATATCTAAAATGGGCATGAATGATATGAAGAAGACAAGCAAAGCTAGATGTAGAATGATCATTAGTGAATTGCATATTCCCCCTTAACATATAACCCGGTTCCTGAATTCCCCCTTAAGCGAACAACTAGTTCAGAGTTCCTTTCATCCTATTAGTTTCAGATTGCAGAGTTCATTCCCCCTTTTGACATCATCAAAAAGAAAGTGAATCAAAGACTTATGCTAAACTCTAGAGAAATGGCACTGTTATAAGAGTTGAAAGCAGAGCTTAATAACGCAAGGAAATCAAAATATTTCATTAAACATAATAAGAACAGAGATAACATATAACAAAAGATAGCACTCAGAGACACACAAAAGAGGATCATAATATGGAAGTGGGATCCTAGGGAACTAAGGTTCCGTGTCAGCTGAGTAGGGAATTGAAAGAACTACTCCTTGGCCTTCGCTGCTTCCTTAGTGACCTTCCTGTCTACCAGCCTTGCAATTTCCTTCACCAGAGCAGCAGAGGTCTTCCATAACTCCACCACCATTTCATTGGTGAAGTTGCTACTCTTCTCAACAGCAGACGCAACATGGTTAAATCCGTCAACCAAGGCATGCTCAATTCGCCCCATACTCTCCAGAATTACATGAGTGTCAGGGACCAGGCGGGGAGCAGACGGCCCGGGCTGAGTTTCCTCTTTTTCCTTCTTTTCCTCAGACTCCTCATCCACATGAGCTTTATGATGCAGCCGCCCAACAGTAGTCATGGTAAGGAATCGAGAAAATGGAGTTTCCTCGATACCACTCGGATATAGACCAAGGCCACATAGAATCTTCTTGATCAAGTGCGGATAAGGGAAGGCATGAGTAGAGTGGGCCTTACAGTACTGCATGTGGCCTAGAGTAATGCGAGGAAGGTCGATTGGAACTCCAGAGAAAAGCTTCTCCAGCAAGACAGCATCTCCAACCAACACTTTATCCCTCTTTTCCTGGCGGGGGGTGATATTCTTGATCAGAAAGGTGTGCGGCAGCTTTTTATCCAGTCGAAGAAACTTGGTGAGCAGGGAACCCTTAGCAGGAAGAGAACCGTCAAACACGGTATTCAGGATGTCATGTTTGCGCTTTGGAGGCCAGTTCTGTTTAACGATGACACCATATCCTTCACCAATAGGAACCTCCAGAACGGAACCAATGATGGTAGCAGAGAGGGGGATAAGATTACCTCGCCAGTTGAGAATGGCGTCATTGGCAGGCTTATCGTCTTTTGTCGGCACAAATTCCATAGACTGGTAGAACAGACGAACCAGATCTTTATTGACGGAGAATGGTTCCACCAGCAGTCTGTCCCATCCCTGAAGTTGCAGAATGGAGTAAGAAGAGGAGATGAGGTCGTCGTCGGTGGAACGCCAGAATTCCTCTCCGACAATCAGCGGCTCCAAGATCCTTCTGGAAGCAAAGGCGGGAGTCACCTCATAGAGAATTGGAGAGATAACTTTTATTTGGGGCTTCTTCCCCTTGTCTGGTTTGGCCGTCTTTGTTTTCTTGGCGGAAGGGGCCTCCTCCAGTTGGAGCAAGGAGACGCCTTGAGCCCCTTTAGCAATACGTCTCTTAACTCGACCGGCCACCGACTGTGAGTCTCCAGGCAATTTGAAAGATGTCGGAGGCGTTGGGAGAAGTTCCACGTTGATGGGATCGTTCTCCTGGGAAGGAGAGGAGTGATGGGAACCCTCCTTAGTCGGAGTGGGGGAGTTGTGCTTGGAGGGCGTATGCTCCGATGAAGCCGATTGGGAGGGCTTCTCTTCTGGGATAGATGGCGGAACAGACTTAGCGGGTTCATCCACCTTCGTCGGCGCCACTGATGAGGCCTTGGTAGGGGAAGACGCCTGAGATGATGAAGTGGTGGCCTTCTGCTTTCGGTAGGCAATCAGCATCGCAAGCTCATCAGCGGGAAGGTTTCTGAGTTCGGAATCCATGAGATGAAGTGGAGAGATTTGATAAAATTTTTGAGAGTGGAGGGCACGGAAAAATCTTTTGAGAGGCAAAGAGAGATTGAAGTCGGTGCCAAATTAGGGTTGTACTCTCTGCCTTTTATAGTTTCTGAGCAAAATCTATCCAAAAATAGTCGTTGCAAAATCTTCTCAAATAAGGGAACTCAGATCATCATCTAAACGGCCACAAGATCTTCTGCATTTAAGGGAACTCATAAATCTCCACAGAAATCTTCTTCCAAAAATATCACATCAATCGGATCCAAATCAGCCAGAAATCGCAGAGACACAAACGGCTAGATTCACATTAACTGTCCTCGGGAAGCGGCGCAGAGTCAGCAGATTTTGAATTTTGGCCGTTGGAGAGCAATTCTCGATTCATTTCCTCAATATTGACACGGAACTGGATGGATATGGGTACACTTTATGTAGGGAACCAAGCAACACTCAAGAAAAGTACATACCCATATCAAGAAACTCAGGTTGGCATTTTTGACACCACAAAGATAATTCTCAGCTGTGGACTAGAGAGGGATCATAAGGAATTATGCAATGCAGTCAGACTTAGGACGGTTTGTAGTCAATTATCATTTCGGCTTATGATGATGGATAGATAAGATCAAATCGACTACTTTGAGGCCAACAAAGAGATGTAATCAAGGTCTAATCAGATCATAAAATCATGAGATCATGCAAGAGTGTTAAGAACATGCTTTAGAACAGATATTACAGGACATGCGAGGTCATCACAAAATCAAATATCATCAATATTGTCAATGAAAATATCAAATCTAGTCAAAGCAAGGGAACTAGTAAAAGCAACTAGAACTACTAGTTTAGGGAAATCATTCCTAGAAGTAACCTGAAGGACTCAAAAGGTTCTCGATTTAATGCTTTGGTGAATATATCGGCAATTTGATCTTCAGTCCTACAATGTTCTAGCAGAATGTTCCCTTTTTCAACATGATCACGCAAGAAATGATGCCTAATATCTATATGCTTGGTCCTAGTGTGATGCACATGATTCTTTGAGATGTTGATTGCACTAGTATTATCACAAAGAATCTTAAGAGGACCAAAAGACATACCAAAGTCTGCAAGTTGTTGCTTGAGCCACAGGAGTTGGCAACAACAGGCGGCAGCTGCAATGTACTCAGCTTCGGTGGTTGATAGAGCAACGGAATTCTGTTTCTTTGAGCCCCAAGAGACCAAGCATGGACCAAGGAACTGGGCCATTCCAGACGTGCTCTTTCGATCAACCAAGTAGCCTGCATAGTCAGCATTTGTATATCCAAGAAGATTGAAATGGCAATTCTTGGGATATCAAAGACATAGGTCGCCAGTTTCCTTGAGATAGCAAAATATGCGCTTTACTTCAGATAAGTAAGATTTCCTTGGATCAGCTTGAAACTTGGCACATAAGCAAACAGAAAACACAATATATGGCATACTTACGGTTAGATACATCAAGGAACCAATCATGCCTCGATATAATTTTTCTTCCACTTTCTGCCCTGAATGATCTGTAGTGAGACGAGTGGCTGGGGAGATGGGGGTCGAGATGGCTTTGCTAGAATCCATTTTGAACTTCTTCAGGAGTTCCTTAAGATATTTTTGTTGATGGATTTGAATGCCATCATCCTTATGAGTAACTTGCAATCCCAAGAAGAAGGATAGTTCCCCAATCATACTCATTTCAAACTCGTTGCTCATTAGATTTTTGAACTTTTCTACAAGAGCCAAGTTAGTAGAGCAAAAATTAATATCATCAACATATACTTGGACCACAAGAATCTCACCTTTGACTTCCAGGATGAAGAGAATTTTGTCGATCACACCACGTCGATAGCCATTGGCTGTTAGGAACTGGGCAAGACGATCGTACCAAGCGCGAGGAGCTTGCTTAAGACCATAGAGAGCCTTGTCCAGAAAGTATACATGGTCAGGGTGATCATCATCTTCGAATCCTGGAGGTTGCTTGACATATACCTCCTCTTGAAGAATTCCATTGAGAAAACAGTCTTCACGTCCATTTGGTATAACTTGAACCCTTTGTGAGAGGCATAAGCTATGAGTAGTCGAATGGCCTCCAATCTTGCCACAGGGGCAAAGGTCTCATCGTAGTCAATCCCTTCCTGTTGATTATAGCCTTGAGCTACCAAGCAAGCTTTTTTCCTTGATACTGCACCTGAATCATCCAACTTGTTGCGAAATACCCACCTAGTTCCTATGATGTGTCTGTTTTGAGGACGAGGAACTAGTCTCTAAACTTTGTTCATTTCAAACTGGTGAAGTTCTTCTTGCATGGCTTGGATCTAGTCAGCATCTTTCAGAGCCTCCGTGATGTTCTTTGGTTCTATGAGAGACAGAAAGGCATTGAAAGCACAATAGGTCATATCCTCAAATCCATACCTGACTGGATGCTTGAGAGCTCTTTTGTCTCTATTAGGAATGAGCAAATCACTTCTCGGTGCTTTAACATCAGCGGATACAGTAGCCGAGGAAGAAGCTGCAACAGGATCAGCCACCGGAGCAGGAGCATCTTCATTAGTTTGTGGAATGGCGGGAACTGGAACAACAGCAACATCTTGAGGATCGGAGGGAACTGGAATGCTGTCTGAGGATGTTGTAGGTTTTGGCTCAATCACAGTTGAGGGAACTGTGGGTGTAGAAGGACCAGACAAGTTGGGATAGGAGTTATGCTTAAAGGGAGCTTCATCATCTGAATCGTCTTTTGGCCGTTGAAAAGGATCTTCCGAGGGAACTGAGGGATCCTGCACAGACTTTAAAGGCAATTTTTCATTGAAAATAACATGAATGCTTTCCTCTACCTTTTTAGTCCGTTTGTTGAAGACCTTGTATGCTTTGCTACTGACAGCATACCCAATGAAGATTCCTTCATCACTCTGTGGATCAAACTTCCCTAGATTGTCTTTACCATTATTGTGAACAAAACACTTGCAGCAAAAAACTCTTAGATGAGCAATGTTGGGAACTCTGCCTCTAAGTAACTCATAAGACGTCTTCTCAAGCATAGGATGTAGCATTGCCCGATTCAAAATGTAGCATGTTGCATTGACAGTTTCTGCCCAGAAGGACTGAGAAAGGCCGCTCGAGATGAGCATGGTTCGAGCCATATCTTCCAAAGTCCTATTCTTTCTCTCAACAACTCCATTCTGCTGGGGAGTGTATGGAGCCGAGAAGTTGTGATCAACTCCATGTTCCTTGCAAAAGGTTAGAAAGTATTCATTCTCGAACTCAGTTCCATGATCGTAACGAATAGCACGAAGAGATACATTTAAAGATTTTTCAAGTAAGGGAACTAACTCTCTGAACCTTTCAAAGACTTCACTTTTAGATTTTATGAATAATGTCCAAGTAAATCTAGAGAAATCATCAACAAGTACCAGAATATACCTATTTCCACCGATGCTTTGAACTCGCATAGGACCACGGAGATCCATGTGAATGAGTTCCAGAGGTTTAGAGGAACTTATCATTGTTTTGGACTTGAAGGAACTATGAACCTGTTTCCCTTTAGCACAGTCAGAACGGAGATCTGACTTTTCAGCATTGATTTTGGGAAGACCAGGAACTAGTTCCTTTTGATGTAGCTTGTGGATTAGCTTGATGCTTGCATGACCCAGTCGTTGATGCCATAGATTCGTCTGATCTTCAATTGACGAGAGACACAGTTTCTCTTTGGGAACAAATTTTGGATCAATAACATACACATTATTGAACATTTTGTCTTTTAAGATCACATTTCCCCGATTATCTTCCACAATACATTCCTTAGACGTAAAACGAACCTCATTTCATCCTTGATCACACAGCTATGACACACTTATTAGATCAAAACCCAAATTTTCAACAAGATTAACGTTACTTACCTTGATGTGATCTGTAAGATTCATATTTCCAATTCCTCGGATTGTTCCCTTTCTTTTATCCCCGAAGGAAATGGTTCCTCCGTGGTGTTGCTGAAGTGAGGACATCTTGCTTCTGTTTCCGGTCATATGGCACGAGCAACCATTGTCTATGTACCATTTGTCATGTTGCCTCACTTCATCCTGCACAAGGGAACTTAAGCTTTTTGAACCCAGCCAAGCTTAGCTTTTCTGGGTAAATTAGTTTGACAGTTTTTCTGTGGTTTAGGAGCAGGAGCATAATAATAGGGATCATTCAGGTCAACAATAGTATGCATTTTCTTTTTATTGTTCATCTCCTAGTTCCTTTTCCTAGAGCTTTCCTTCATTTGTCTTTTCTTATGAATACATTCATGAATATAATGACCATTTTTACCACAATGCCAGCACGCACGGTTGTAAACAACATGACCATACTTACCATGACCAGGTCAGAATGGTCTTTCATGCTTTCTTTGCTCAAAGTCAACTTTCTTGCCTTTAGTTCCCTGAGCCTGGTCAATGTATATCTTATGAGCATTATGTTCGTCAAACCAGGTTTGATTACCTTTAGGCGTCTGTTCTAGCACCTTTACCTTTTCTTCTAGGAACTGGTTTTTGTCACGAGAGGTTTGTAGAGCACAATTGAGAGTTTCATTTTTCTCGACCAGTTCCCTTCTTAGCTTCTCATTTTCAGCAGAGCATGAATCCTTAGAATCTTTCTTTTCCCGGATAACCAATACCATATCTTTGTTTAACAAACACAGTTTGATTCACCACTTTTTCATTGATAGAATCAGTAAGATTATCAAGTTTGTTCATTATTTCAGCAAGCATGGCAGAGGTATTCTTTTCAGAGTCGGTAGAAGCAACAACAGGAATATCAACATGCATGGGTTCCTTTTTCTCTAGAAATACATGAATCACATTTCCTAGAGGAATTAGCAAGTAATTTTTCAGTTTCATCAAGTTTCTTGCTCCAAACAGAATTTTCAGTAGATAAGCATGAGATTTCATCTTCACATTCTTCTAATTTTTTCTGAAGGGAACTGTTTTCCTTTCCAAGTTTCTTAATGATCTTGATCAATTGTTTCTTATCACATTCAAGAAGAGATTTAGTAAAGTTAGAAGAAGATACCTCAAAATCATCCGATTCAGTTGAATCTTCCTTAGCCATTAAGCACCTTCCTCCAGAGATTTCATTCAGATCGAGTTCCCCGTCAGAGTCCTCTGAGTCATCACCAAAATTAGAAAAAAGGGCTTTCTTCTTCATAGGCTTGTCATCTTCATTTGAGTTCTTTGGACAATTCTTAGCAAGATGTCCCCTTTCCTTGCATTGATAACAAGCATACTCTGAGAGATCTCTTTTCTGAAATGATTTCTTGAATTTTCCCTTGTTGAAGTGCTTCTTAATGTGCTTAGTAACAAGGGTTGTCATCTCATCTTCTTCTTCTTCTTCAAGATCTGAGTTTTCTTCCTCCATTTCCAACCTTGAAAAGGACTTTGAGATTTTTAAGGCAATTCCCTTCTCCATCTTCTTGGCATAACTTGTTTTGAGAGCCTCCCTTTTTTCAACTTCAAGTTTCCCTATGATCTGAGTTAAGGGAAGACCTTGAATACCAGGGGTAGTCTTTAAGACTCTCTTGATGAGGTTGAACTTTGAGTTGAGTCCATTGATGATGACGAGAGATTTGGACCACTCATCGAGCTTGACATCAGCATTGTTGAGTTTGGTGACAAGTCTTGTGAAACGCGAGTGGTACTGAGAAATGTTTTCGGTTTCCAGCATCTCAAAGGTATGGTACTCTCCTTCTAGAGCAAACTTTCTGCTCTTTTTGAGTTCCTCACTTCCTTCATGCATCTCCTTGAGAGCTTTCCACATGCCTTTGGCGGTTTCAATTCCTATCACCTTGTCCATGTCTTCTCTTGTCAATCCATTGAGAATGAGTTGACGAGATTTAGCATTCTTTTCCTTGATGGTGTAGTACCCAGGCTTCCAATCCGCTTCAGTCAACTCCGTAAGAATAACACCATCACCATTTTCAATCACGCGCCAGCACTGATAGTCAATGGTTTGAATGTGGTTTGTCATGCATTTCTCCCACCATTCTTCTTCTCCCTTCTTTCGGATGTGAGGCTTGTTGATTGAGATTCCCAAATCGAATTCACTTGAACTAGACATCCTGAAATCTGTAAACTAACACAAATCTAGAGCGTCTACTCTGATACCAATTGTAGGATCGTACGTGTTAGAAATCAAAGGGAACTAAAAGTTCAGTTCCTTAGCAGCGGGATATATAATAACACAGATTCAAGACCAGTTCCTTAGAGTGGGAACCTTTGATAACCAACTAGTTATCCAGGATAAAACTCACTACCTCTCTTTCAAGAGGATTTCAAAGTCTACTCCTTTTATTAAGCTTCGATTACAGTCAACTAGAATAGAACACACGGATTAAAGACTTAAGACACACTACCTAGTTCGACCTAATCAATCACAAAAAGCAAGCGACTTACACAGTTCTTCTCACAAGAACAAGCTCTGTTTTCTTCACCTTCAACAATGAGTGAATACGTATTTTATGAGAGAGTTTGATTACTTTATTTATACATAACAACCGTATAGAATCAAGATCTACAACTGATTGATATGCACAAATAAAAGTAACCAAAAAGAAATTGGAAAAGATAATATTTGTTACCAAATATTATCCTTTACGATTTTACATATTTTGTTTCCATAAAAGATATACAAATAATCCCCTAACGATATATGAAAACAAGGATATCTTAATCTTCTCACTCTAAGAAAAGATCTACCCTAAACTGTCAGTCGTCGTTCTTAAAATCTCTTTCCAGTTAGCGCAGCTTCGTTATTCTTCAGTTCCCATGTCAGTTCCCAATTTTGGCGTCTTGGTCTCTGTTTGTCATTTCCTGAACCTGAGTTCTCTGTTCAACTACACATATGAAAATATTAATAGCAAAGTGTTTGTCATCGTCAAAACTAGAAAAACTGAAGAAGAGAACTTTTAAGAGAACTAGAGTTCCTGAAAGTTCACATCCTAACAGGTAGCAAGGGTAATTTGGTGTGTACGTGCAGGTCAGATCGAAAACCCTAATTCTGGAAGGAAGTCCGAAGGAGATGATCTGCCAAGCTGCGGAGCAAATGCATGTTGATATGTTGGTGCTCTTTCATTTCTTCAACCAATCACATACGTACACGGGTACAGCTAGCTGATCCGACAAATTAATTAATGAATGATCGGTACTGTAATTGTACGCTGCAGGGCGTTTCTGGGAAGCGTAAGCGACTACTGCGCGCACCATGCCACCTGCCCTGTCCTCATCGTCAAACCACCCAAGACTTCCCACCGCAAGTACAAGTAGATGATCGAAGATCCTTCACCCGGCCCTACGCGTACGGCGTACCTATATATGAATAAAACAATTCATATATGTTGCTACCTACTAGCTAGTGTCGTTGCAAGTTTCTGAATTGCATCTTGTGCTCTTCTTACTGTAAAACCAAGCAATCATCTTTCGCCATCCACACTTATGTACTTCATGTCTTTGAAATTTCTGCGCAATAACGTACTACAAAGACTTTCATTTCTCACAAAACAAAACACTTTCACCATACCGTACCTACCAAAATTGGTGGCCGGCTCTCCTGGTGCCTTGATGTGGCACATTAGTACCCAACATTATACTTGGTGGTTTCAATTTGAGGTCAATTTCATAAGTATAGGTTTTTAGGCCATTGTACAAAATTTACGGTCTCCAAACTTGCCAATTGTTATCAAACTAGTGCTTGTTATTTGCTCTTGTTTTGGAAGAATTATAATTGATAAGCATGACAAAAAAAGAAGCTATTTAAGTAGTGACCTGGGAAATTGCTCTTTGTGCAAAGTTTTGATTTTTAAATGCATCTCTCTTTGTTTATTAGAATGATGAATTAGGATTGGGAAATGAATCAAATTACTTAAGTGTCATGCACGGTATATGTTTAATTTTTTTAGTATAGTATTAACTTCAATCCTCATGCATTTCTAATAAACTTGGATATTATATCAAAACGATATTTAACTTGTGTATTTACTTCATATTAGAAATATTACTCATAATATTAGTGGAAAAAAAATAGATGAAAAATATCATTTACACGTTTTATAACAATATTTTAATAAAATAAAAATGACATATTGAAGTGCTATATATAAAATCATTTACGAATTGTAATTTTGAAACTCAATATTGTTTGTAATTTTATAATCGATTTTGACATATTTTTAATATGATTTCATCATTATCTTTTCTTTGCATTTTTTATTTTTTTTCTCTTGAAAATAAGAAGTATGTATTTCCTTGTATTATTATGAACTCGAAAAATTCCATAAAATAAATAAATTCAAATGTCATATAATTGGTGATAAAACATTAGGCTGAAATGAAAAGTATATATTTTCTTGTATTACTACAACCTTAAAAAAGAAAATAAATAAATTCAAAGGCCATACAATTAATGATAAAATATTGGGCTAAAATGAGAAGTATATATCTTCTATTTTTTTGGTAAAAGAAGTATATATTTCCTTGTATTACGTACTATGGACTCACAAATTTTCATAAAGTAAATAAATTCAAAGGCCATATAATTGGTGATAAAACATTAGGCTAAATAAAAAATAATAATTCTTTTGGTACTTAAATATTTTCTTTTTAGTATAGTAAATCTTTCTAAAAGTTTAACAAATCAAGATGTTAAACTAAAATATTGACGTATGACGGTGTACAAATTTCATATATAACCTTCATATCTTTTAGTGATTTGAATCTTTACACTTAATTGAGATTTTTTAGGATGGTATTTAAATTTATTATTTCTAAATAAACATGAAAATAGAGCAATTATAGAGGTTAACATCTTTGGACAAAAGCAGAGAAATATGATTGGAATACATGGAAGCTATGTTTATTGCATTAGTGGCATCAAATTATATACAGTATCTAATCTACGGCGCAAAACCGCGCAGTCGCTTTTTTTTAGCCGCGCACTTCCCCATGGGCGGCTCGACATGCCGCCGAGAAAACCCGAGTTCCATGGGCGGCTCTACGAGCCGCCCATGATGGGTTCAGTTTAGGGATTTTTTTTTGAAATAAATAAAAATGTGTTTTTAAAAACCGGTTCATTGAAACCAGGGTTGTGGGCGGCATTTCGTGCCGCCCACGAAACTGGGTCAATGAACCGGGTTTTTTGGGGGGACAGGGTTCATAGGCGGCACTTCCTGCCGCCCAGGGTTCATGGACGGCACGTGGTGCCGCCTAGGGTTCATGGACGGCACGTGATGCCGCCCAGTGAGTATACGTTTCACTCCCAACGGTCGATGTGGGCTGCACGTAGGGCCGCCCAGTACAGGTGTAGCCGGCTATATAAATTAGGGATGTATTGTATTGTATCCAAATCTAGAAACTCATTTTCATAATAAATGTCGTCGTCAAGCGGTTCTGGTTGGAGGGGATTGTCGGAGTCCTCTTCGAGCGCTAACACATCTGTAGATGATGAGGGTGATTTGCAGGCGCCAATTTCTCCCGAGTACTTCAAGGTATGTAATATTGTAATTTTTACTGTATAAAATAATTAGATCTTAAATGTACTTAGTCTTTGAAATGTTAAACTGTTTTGAAATAATATTTAATTTGTTGATATTAGTTTTTAGAAATTTAATTATTAATTAGTCTCTAATGTGGTAATTTTTGTATATAAATAGGGTGATTCTAGTGATGATGGATTTATAGCTATCGACTTCTCATCCCATTTTACTACTACTGAGATATTTCCTAGTAAGGAAGGATTGCGAGATTGGGTGTAAAGGGTAGGTTTTAGTCTTTTTATGGTGATCACTACTAAATCATCAAATCCTAAAAAGATTATACTTCACTGTGAGAGATCCGGGTTACCTAGGTCCGGCAAGAAGAAGGTGATAGTCGATGGTATAAAGGTCAGCCCGATACGAGTGAATAAAACTAGGTCAAAAAAGAAGGGTTGTCCCTTTTTGCTGCATGGTACTTTTAGGGAAGGAAATGTTATTAGAGATCCTGGGTGGACCTTATCGGTTGTTAGTGGATCCCATAACCATATGCTTTCTACCACCTTGACCGGTCATGCATTTGCTACCCGACTTACGAAGGAGCAGCGTAGGAAAGTGATGATTGATACTGCGGCGGGTGCAAGACCCAATGTTATTTCTACACAGCTTAGGAATGAATATTCGAATGCAACGAGTTCGAGGAATCAGGTGTACACTGTTAGGGCTAAGGAGAGGTTAAAATCCCTGGGCAATCTGAATGTGACACAATGGTCATTGGGATTTTTGAATGAGAAAGGCTATTTGTTGGACACTGCTACTAAGACGAGGGAAGATGGGAAGGAGGTTTTGGCGTGCTTGTTTATTTCTCATCCAGACGCTCGACATTTGTTGTGCATGTTTCCTAATGTCGTCATTATGGATTCGACCTACAAAACCAACAGGTAAACCTTAGTCTTTTTTGTATTATGTGTAGATAATGGTATTTTCTGCGGGTTTTAATTTTTGTTGTTGTTGCATTTATAGGTACGGTATGCCTCTGTTCCAGATTGTTGGGTTTACTTGCACCAACTACACATATTGCATTGCTCTTGTGTTCATGGAAAGGGAGATGACAAACCACTATGCATGGGCGCTGAGACAATTGAAGTGGTTGTACGGGGAGAAAAATCCCGTATGCATCATGTCTGATCGAGAGCTAGGACTGATCAAGGCTGCCAAACTGGTGTTTCCGAAGGTTCGTCATCACTTGTGTCAGGTCCATATAGACCGTAATGTGAAGGCATATGCTAAGACGATGAAGATTGACGAGAAGAAATTCTCGGGAAGTGTTCGTCGGGTGATGAGGTCTCACACAAAGGAGGAGTACAGAGAGCGGCTTGCTCACTTTAAGGGGATATGGAGTGAAGGCTTGGTGCGATATGTGGAGCAAACTTGGTTTAATGAGCATAAGAAGAAGCTGGTTGCGGCATGGTGTGATGATGTTCTCCATTTTGCCACAAGAACATCAAACAGGTAACTTTCATACAAACATTTGCAATCAAATTGGGTTATAAAATTTATTTAGTTAATTGTATACGAATATATTATTTTCAGGGTTGAGGGTCAGCACTCTATGCTTAAGGACATGATTGAGACATCCGTTGGAGGGTTCGACACACTTGTGCAGCACATCGACAACATGTTTGTTGATCAGCATCGGAAGATCCGATATGAGATGACCAAGAACTGCACTGCCTTTCCCATGGAGATAGTGAAAGGCCCTGAGTGGGTTAAGGTGTTCTTCAAGCGCATCCTTGAAAAGTGCTCTGAAAAATGCCTGAGTATGTTGTATGCCCAAGCTGTGTTAGCAAAGGAGGGGAAAATTGGGAACAAATGTGCTGATTTTTGGTGGAGGTCCACACTGGGGCTGCCTTGCCCACACACAATTAAGGTCTACGTGGAGACGGGTTATCCGTTAGTGCCTGAAGAGGTTGATATTTTCTGGAAGCAGATCTGATGGGAAGGGGTGGATGCTAAGGATCTTGATGTCGATGATGGTGTTTCACTGACAGCGGACAATGTCACGGTGGATGACTTCGTTGAAGAGTACTTATGTGGGACAGTTGAGGGATTTGATTTGAAGAAGATGGCGGAAAAGTGGCGTGAGTCAAAGGACCCTACATCGTGCGATATTCAAGACCCGCCACGTGGCGAGACCAAGAAAGGGAGGCCTAGGATGAATGCGAGAAAGACCGGTACGAAGAGGAAAATGTGTTGGGACGAGCATGTGGATGCAAACATGAAGAAGGAGAAGCAGAAGATGAAGATGGAGGATGAGGAGCTGGGAGTGGATGAGGAGGATGAGCCTGCAGAGAAAGAGACGACCAATGTGAAATCGTCCGTTGGATCTCCGGGATCGAAAGGATGCCCTTCTAGCGGACGACCTCACAGTGGAGTTTCAACAGCAAAGGGGAGTGCCACTAAACCTGCAAAGCCGAAATCTGCTTCAACCAAGTCCAAGTCGGGTTCAAACAAGCCGGTCAAGTATCTCGGCTTCAACTGGGGGCACGAGAATATTGATCATTTCATGCTCGCCTACATTTCTGGAGTTCAAAATGTCAAAGGTGATGGTCATTGTGGGTTCCGTTCTCTTGCCGTTTTGCTGTGTCGCCAAGAAGACGAGTACATTGATGTCCGGTTAGGGCTTTCGAAGCACGTCCAGGCACATGGAGCGAACTACGTAGCGATTCTTGCGGAGGAAGCGTTGACGTTGGAAGAATTTGTTAGGAAATTGAATTATATTCCTTCACCGTGCACGGCAAACTTCTGGTGTATAATGCCTATTACTGGGTTGGCGTTTGCAACGGAACACCAAGTGGCTGTTGTTGTCTTATCATGGTTCGGACCGCACACATGTCTTCCATTGTGGGCCCCCCCGGGTGCCGAGCCTCCGACAAAGGTTTATGCGATAGCACATGTAGGCAGGAGAGACCATTACGTACCGGTACGTGGAGTCCTACTCTCTCGTATTTACTTATTCTTTCATAATTTTTTTAGGAACTGTATTGTTTACGTGTACAGATTTGGCTTGTTAATGACCATTGTCCCATTCCACCGCCTCCAAGACAGTGGCTCATTTACAAGGATCCAAGTGTTGATGGATGGGATAGTCATGAACGCTTCAAGGATAGGTTCAAGAATTATGTAGAGGAGCGAGCATATCATGGGCGACCTGACATACTTACCTAGGTTTTTTGGATTGTAATCGACTTTATATATGATATTGTATTTCCTTTTGTGTGAAAGTTTGATTGAGATTGATCGTATATTGTGTTTTTAATCATTTGTTTTTGAGAATTGAAAAAAATCGGGAAAATGCTATACGAGACAACAATATTACTAATCATTAACAAAAACACGTTCACGAAAACATTAAAGCGTACACTAGTTTAACATGAAAAATAAAAAAAGCTATCTAATCCCCGTCCGAATCGGCCTCCCCGCCATCATCATAGCTGCCGTTGTCCACCACAGATTCCGGATCTTCTAAAAGACCGGGGATATGGCGTCTCGGGTGTGCAGACTCTGTGTAAATGGGAACTGGAACACCAGGTCTGTAAAGAGCCATAATTTTAGCTATATGATATGGGCGGCACACAGTGCCGCCCATATCATTTCATCACCACAACTCCGCTGTACAGCCCATGGGCGGCACAGTGTGCAGCCCATGGGCGGCACAGTGTGCCGCCCAATATGCCTATAAATAGGCCATACGGGGTCCCCTTTCTACCAAGCTTGTCTCACCCAAAGAGGCAAGCTTTCACATCCAAGAGGAAGGGATGTGTTTGATCGCGGTAAGAAAAATAAATATATGTATTTTATTGATTATTTACGCTATTAGGTTGTAGTATTCGTTGGAATCTAATTAAATAATATTTTATTTCAGATACAAGAATTCAATATCGTGGGTTTCGTCGTCTAGCATTTTCAGAACTTCAGTCCCGGAGGAACACAGTCAACCGCCTTTTCCACCTTCACTAGTGAGCTTAAACCGAATTGTTTTGTATTCATTGTAGACTCACGTCATGTTGTGGTCATTTCTAACAGTGCGTTAAGATGGATGCGATTGCCTTGTGGTCATTATACTCTTGACCGAGTCAAGAGTCCTAGGACGAACCTCCTTCGGCCATGTCGTGCATGCTGAGCTGCTCTTTTTTCCTCGCTGCAGCACAGAAAAACATGGGATCTTCAAATTTCGGTATTTATAGGATTTCAAGTTTTTCTGTGATGCAGCAAGAAAAAAAGAGCAGATCAGCATGAACGACATGGCCCAAGGAGGTTCGTCCTAGGACTCTTGACTCGGTCAAGAGGATAATGTCCACAAGGCAATCGCATCCATCTTAACGCACTGTTAGAAATGACCACAACATGACGTGAGTCTACAATGAATACAAGACAGTTCGGTTTAAGCTCACTAGTGAAGGTGGAAAAGGCGGTTGACTGTGTTCCTCAGGGACTGAAGTTCTGAAAATGCTAGACGAACCTCCTTGGGCCATGGCGTACATGCTGATCTGCTCTTTTTTCCTGGCTGCAGCACAGAAAAACATGGGATCTCCATATTTCAGTATTTGTAGGATTTCAAGTTTTTCTGTGATGCAGCTAGGAGAAGGAGCATATCAGCATGAACGCCGTGGTCCTAGGAGGTTCATCCTGGGCTCTTGAGTGAATGTATATGTATAGTGCAAGAGTTGTGTATGTCATTTGTTCCAGTGTGTATGTATTTTTTTTAAGTGTGTAAGCCATCAGTGAATGTATATGTGTTTTTAGAATTTGTACGTGTTTTTAGTATGTGTATGTAATTTAAGCCATCGGTGAATGTATATGTGTTTTTAGAATTTGTACGTGTTTTTAGTATGTGTATGTAATTTAAGAATATACATGTGTTTTTTAGAAATAACACACGAAAATCCAACAAACCAATAAGCAAAGAACTAAAACTAGAAACGACGGAACAAATTAGAAACGACGGAACAAATATCTAAATACGAAACCAATAAAGCCAAAAGTCATACTTAATTTACTGGAATTTCAATCCCCAAAAACGTACAAACACAAAAGTCAAAAGTCATACTACGAACTCTCCGTCTCACTATCAGATGAGTCATCTAGATGTGGAGTGGAAGCACTAGCTAAGGACACACCCGAACCCACGCCCGGTGCCCATACTGGAGGAACATAAGAGGTCGGCTGAGACGATGCCTGTTGAGCTGCTGCACGCTCTTCCGCCATCCTAGATGATTCGGCTCTCTCAAATATAGTAGCGTCTGCACTATATACATGAGAAGGCATCTGTGAAGCCCGTACAAGCGGTGGAGCTACAGGAATGACGTCACTGAAAAGGATGTCATGCAAATGCTGAAAGTGCTCCCTACACCCTAAACAACCTCCTCCAGACATAAGCTCCTGAAGATAGGCCTGGCTCATCGCATGACGCTGCAAATGAAAACAAACATTTTAAAAACATAGACTTTCATAAAATAATTTAAAAGAATAAAATGGGAAAAAAACATACCCTTTGCAAGTTGATAGCCGGAGGTGGTCCTCTACTGATACGAGGCTGGACTGGCGCATGCGGACTCACGTAAGGATGCGACACTTGTAGATACCAGTCCAGGTACGCGTCGTGGACATCCCAAGCCATCGTCGCAGGAGGACTCGCCAAGATGTGGGGGCAAAGATGATGCTCACGCCGGTCCCACCTGTGCCAACGCGGGTCAAAGTGCAACTGGTATCGCCTCGTCCCCTTGAAATCAGGAGGACGAACTGCAACCAGAGGCTCAATGATATCCATCGGCCTGCTCTGTCGATAACCGAACTGGCGTGTAAGCCGATCTGGCATGTATGGCTCCTCTACACCGAGAAAACGAATAATCCCTCGATAAGTGGAGGACCTATGACGACCTCGAAAATCAAGACCCTCGTACGGCATCCACCGTATCTGCAATTAACAAAACACGATGGACCATAAATTAATTCATTAAGCTATCTTACTGTAAATTAAAATTGAAAAACAATACGTACATCCTCTGGCCTATACTCGTCTAGAATTCGTCTGTAGTGTGACTGGTCACGGGAGGACCGGAGAGGTGTCCGGCCAATGCAGTATCGTCCAGCGCGTCGGAGGTCGTCGTCCGCACCTTCCTTGAGGTTAGGGTTGCCCGGAAAGTATACAAAGTACGTCCAAATCCAAACCTGCGTACAGAGAAAGAAAACCAATAGTTATAAACAATTCAATAATGTATATTAATAATCTAAATTATAATTTAACTATATTAAAGGACTACCTCCAAAAGACGTGCGCAGCCGGCGAACTGTGCAGCTCCGCGCCAAGAACCCTCTCCGAGGTTCCTATAAAGGAGAGCCAGAACCCCGGTACCCCAAGTAGTATGAACAACACGCTCCCAGTCCACAAAAAGAGGTAGCAGTGTGGTCTTCAGCTCGTTCGTTGACTTGTCAACGAAGATGCTAGCCGACATGGCGTGCCATAAGAAACCGGCTGCTATATCCTCTAGGTAGGCACCCTCCTCAATCATCCGCATCACATGCCTCCCAAGCTGGAATTGCTTGACCCAACCCTTCCTAAGGTCGCGGACCATGTCAGCATCATCCTCATCATAGCTGTAGTCCGAATCTATCCCAAACAAATAGCCGAACAAAGCCTCACACTCCGCCATCTCCCTATCATGACCGGTCCATGGTGACGTCACCTCAAATCCCTCGATCGGCAGCCCTAAAATCATCAGCACGTCATGTAGAGTAGGAGCTATCTCGCCCCAAGGAAAGTGAAAGGTGTTCGTCTCTGGATGCCATCTCTCAACGAATGCTGAAATGAGGTTGTGATCAACATTGCCGAACTGCAAATCAAGTAAACCTGTCAACCCCGTCTGCTGCGCAATCCAAAACCAGGAACCCTCCATAGGGACCCCTCTAGGAATATGATCCCTCCAAAATGCAAACTGCATAGGGCGTGTCTGAACCCTCAAACTCCTAACAACGTCCTCGGGTGGGTCCAACGACGCCTTCGTCCATATCAGCTCTGCAATGTGCGTATCAAAGTTCCTCAACAAAGATACAAGCTGCTCAGCTGGCTCATGCGGAGATGGGGCCTGTGTGGCTGGCTCAGACTGAGACGGGGCATGCTGAGATGGCTCATGATGTGGAGATGGGGTATGCTGAGATGGACATGGGCCATACTGAGTCTCCTGTGTGGCTGGCTCAGGCTGAGACGGGGCCTGCTGAGATGCCTCACACGGAGATGGGACATGCTGCTCATGTGACTCCTCCAGAGATAGCCGCTGCTGAGGTGAGTCATCAAGATGTGGGTCCTCCTGATGTGACTGCTGAGGTGGGTCCTCCATAATCACGTCCTCAACTGAGCGGACGGGACCAACATCGTCCTCACTAGCGCCCTCACTATCGGCCTCACTATGGCCCTGCAATACACCGCCAACCCTCCTCTTGCGAGCAGATGCAGTAGTAGGGCGACTATCTCGATCGGACTGTGCGATCTTACCCAAAACTTCCTATTTTCGCATAAAAAATATAGAAAATTGTTTTCTTACAAACAAAATCAATATATTAAAATTTTCATAACAATGACATATTTAATATTACAGTATAATTATCGCGATTTACCTATACTATTTTTTATAATGATTAAATACAATAAAATAATATATTAAATTTTATTTTCTTACAAACAAAATAATATATTAAATTTTCATTACAATGATATATTTAATATTATTTAACACTATAATTGAGTTTATTACCTATACTATTTTTTATCAGATAATGATTTAATAATCTAAAATCCAAGTATATATAAATCTACAAGTGCAGTAACAATTTAATTAAATAAATTAGATTTAACGATTACAAATTTAAAAAACACCATACCTTTTCAGTTGGCCTCCGTTCATATTTTCGCTTTTGGCGAACGGGAATTTCACCCAAGTCTGACATAGCTTGATGAGCAACCGCGCACGCGACGTAAAAGGCATTCTCCGCCGCAATATCGCCCTCCTCGCCCAAAAACCCCCCAATATCGCCCTCCTCGACATCGGTTATGGGCGGCACCACGAGCGGCCCAGATTCCTCCATAGTGGGCGGTACGTTGTGCAGCCCAGCCTCGCCTCCCTCCTCGGCCCCTGCTTCGCCTCCTTCCTCCGCCAGCCTCGCTTCCTCCACCGCGTCCCTTGCTTCAGCCGCCTCCTCCGCCGCGTCGCCACCCCTCTCCCCCAGCCTCGCCTCCTCCAACGCCTCGTCGCTGCTGCCCCCCGTCAAACAGAGATTGGCCGCCGCCGCCGCCAACGTCGAATCGGCCGTCGATTCTGGTACATCGCCGCCGTCTCCGCCAAGAACTCCTGCCGCAGCCATCTGATTTTCCGTCCGTTCTTCCTCCGCCAAGAACTCCCATATGTCGTCAACCGAAAATTCGCCACCGGGATCCATTTTCGCTCTCGAACTCTGGAAATCGCGATCGGAGAAGACGACCCTGGGCGGCTTTTACTAACGCCGAGAAGATGACCCTGGGCGGCAAGATGTGCCGCCCACGTTTCAATTTCAAATTCGCCCTTTGGCGGGAAGCTGTGCCGCCCACAATTTTGGGTTTACACTTGGCGGCTTACCGTGCCGCCGAGTTTTAACCCGGTTTCCAGAAAACCATATTTTTAATTTTAAAATAAATAAATTAAATTACAAAACCGGGTTCTACAAAAACCTAAAAATCTGGGCGGCAATATGTGCCGCCCAAGTACAATTCGGGTTCATAAAAAACCGGTTTGCATGGGCGGCATTAGGTGCCGCCCATGTGCAAACCGGGTTTTTAGAAGGGTATTCTGGCCGGCATATAGAGCCGCCCAGGAGGAAGTACGCGGCTAAAAAAAATCGACTGCGCGATTTATCGGCCCTAATCTATGACAATCAAAGTTTTTCCAAAAGGGTTTGCTAATGTCTTGATGTATTTAGGGTTATATATAGGGTAAAGTGTAATTTTTAAAATTTATATTTTTAATAAATTAGTATTGGATATGTTAAGTTAAAATCAATATTTGTCAAGGTTTTTCTACTTTTCAAAATATTTAACTAAATTATATACTTAATACATACAATTTAAATAAATAAATGATATAATATGTTATTATTGTTATTATTATATTTAAATAAATGATATAATATGTTATTACTGTTATAAACAAAATCATTGTTTCTCCAAATCTAAACAATACTATTTGGAATATTATAAAATGCAACGAATTAAAATAACTCAAATTTTGCTTTTGACAAAAGGAAAAAAAAAAGAACAATTATTACTTATAACTTATTACTTGTTAGCAATTTTGTAAGATATTGTGTGACAATATACCCAAAAAAACAAATTGTTATGGATATATACAAGTAAATCCATATAATATATAGAGTTATATATAACCGTATATTAACTGATTAACAAATTTAAATTACTTTGTATATTGATTTCATCTTTTATTCTATCAAAAAGTAGTTCCAAAGTAACTCATTTACATTGTTATAAATATATTCAAGTTTTAAAATTTTAGTAAATCGACAACCAAGATGCCCAGAAAATTAAAGTAGAATTTTGAGTTAAATAAATTCATTTTTATAAATTAATATTGGATATGTTGAGTGAAAAGTTATAGGTTCGTTTGATAATCTTGTGAGTTTTTAATTTTATGCCCAAAATCTTGTGAGTTTTTATTTTTATGCCCAAAATTTTTTGTTTGATAAAAATAATTTGTATTCATGTAAAAAAGTAACAATTGTAAAGATTTTTATTTGTTGGTGTAAATTTTGTCAAGGTCTTGCTAAATTATATTTTGCTGATTATTTAATATAATAATATAATAAATAAAATAAAAATAATAACACATCAACAATTTAAGCCTAAAAACACTCTGATGACTCGAAATAAGTGAGCTTTAATGTATATAAAACATTATCAAGTTCAGATGAAACTTGTCCACGAGCACATCATCCATTCCCACAAAGTTATTGAGTTTTTAAATAGTTTGATTGTACACATGACAATGCAACTATATTACAGCCATAACTTAGATTCAAAAGTACATGCAAGCAAAGCAATTAGGCATGTTGTTGTCTTCTATTGACTCTATCATGATATGTGAAACCCCTAGTACAAAATATAGGGCCATACCGCGGTATTTTTATACACGAGATCGCGTAATTGTGTTTGTTCTCGGCGCGGTAAGACTCTCGGATCACATTTTTGTAAGTTGTGGTGCAATTGTCAGACCGCGATTAATTTAAACTGTGGTGCAATTGTCCGACCGCGGTTATTTAAAACGGTGGTGCAATTTCGGACTGTGGTTAAACTAAACCGAGGTGTAGTTTTTGATCGTGATATACTGAACTGCGGTCTGGATTTATTTTCTTTTTAAAAGACAATATTTAAAAGGCCACAGTTTGAGTATAACCGCGGTCCGGTATTTATATTTTTTTAAACCGAATATTATACGGCTTATTTTTACTTGTTTCTAAATAAACATTTTTTATGTAATAATATAAAATTTTAGTAAATCGACAACCAAGATGGCCAAAATTTTAAAGTAGACTTTTGAGTTAAGTAAATTCATTTTTTTAAATTAATATTGGATATGTTGAGTGAAAAGTTATAGGTTCGTTTAATAATCTTGTGAATTTTCAGTTTTATGCCCAAAATCTTGTGAGTTTTTAGTTTTATGCCCAAAAAATTATTTTTGATGAAAATAATTTGAATTCATGTAAAGAAGTAACAATTGTAAATAATTTTATTTGTTGGTCTAAAAATACTCTAATAGCTCCAAATAAGTGAGCTTTAATATATATAATAGGTTATCAAGTTCAGATGAAACTTGTCCACGAGCACATCACCCATTCCCACAAAGTTATTGAGTTTTTAAATAGTTTGATTGTACACATGACAATGCTACTATATTCCGGCAATAACTTAGATTCAAAAATACATGCAAGCAAAGCAATTAGGCATGCAGTATTTTTATAGGGTCAAAATATAGGGTCACACCGCAGTATTTTTATACACGGGACAACGTAATTGTGTCTGTGGTTGTTCTCAGCACGGTAAGACTCTCGGACCACGTTTTTTTAAGTTGTGGTGCAATTGTCAGACCACGGTTCATTTAAACCGAGGTGTAGTTTTTTACCGCGGTATACTCAACCGCGGTCTGGGTTTATTTTCTTTCTTTTTTAAAAATATTTAAAAGACCACGGTTTGAGTATAACCGCGGTCCGGTATTTATATTTTTGTAAACCGAATATTATACGGCTTATTTTTACTTGTTTCTAAATAAACATTTTTTATGTAATAGCACAATCAATCAAATCATTCATTTTCCCACAGCACAAACTCATAGCATAATCCTCTAAATAATAGTATTTTGTAGGATACACATTTCAGTCACAAAACATAACAACTATCTGAATAATCTCACACCAAAATGGAACCTAATATTAGCAAGAAAATCAATTACAAGCTTGAATAACTAGTGTTGACTGTACAGTCTCACGGTTTGCTTTCAAAATACCTAGATGTCATATTTTACCTTAAAGATAATAATTGTTCCAGCACCAGAAGCTGCAAGAAATCCTAGTGTAAGAAATGCATGGTACCAATGTAATAGCCTACGGAATACAGACGCAACCCCGAACGATGGATCACCTCATATCAGCTGTATTGTTTGTAGAGAGCCCTATTGTTGAAGGGAAAAGTTCAAATGAGAACAGCTCCCCGTGTCAGGACTCAGGATGCACCAAGCGCGTCCAAAAATTCGGCCCGGCCGAATTATTCGCGAATTTTTGCCGAATTATTCGGTAAAAATTCGCAAATTTTTCGGAAAATATTTTTCAAAAATTCGAATTTTTGCAAAAAAAATCGATTTTGTGTGCATATGAAATACACTGTTGTGTGCATATGTCAGAACGTATGTGTGCATATGTTAGGCTCGGTGTGTGCATGTGGTTTTCAGAATGTGTGCATGTCTGGGAACAGTTGTTAATGCTAGAGACATGTGTGCATATCAAATACACATCTGTGTGCATACGCGAAAAAGTGTGTGTGCACATATAACCAACAAGGTGGATGATTTCCTGGGTATGAACACATGATTTCTGCGGTATGAACACATGATTCCTGGGCTTATATTTGATACGCACACGCACGTAGTGGATATGCACACAACAAGGTGGATGATATTCACACAATAGTCTATTTGACATGCACATAACGAGTATTTGATATGCACACATGGTTTGTGTGCATCAACACTTGAGACCATATGCACACACGAGGTATGCACACATGGTTTGTGTGCATCAACACTTGAGACCATATGCACACACGAGGTATGCACACGATAGTGTAATGGATGTGCACACGACAGGTTATTTGGTATGCACACATGGTTTGTGTGCATCAACACTTGTTTCCATGTATGCACATGACTTGAGACCATATGCACACACGGGGTCTGCACACGATAGTATAATAGATGTGCACACGACAAGTTATTTGGTATGCACACACATGTGTGCATACCAACACTTGTTTTCGGGTATACACACGACCCAAGACCATATGAACACACGGAGTATGCACACAACAGTATAATTGATGTGCACACACAGGTTATTTGATGTGTACACAAGTCCTCTAAGCATAAACACTATGTTAAAGGCATTCACAATTTCAGAAACCATATGCACACACACATAGTAACATATGCACACAACAGTGCATCTGATATGCACACACACGTTATATGATATGCACACAAAATCGATTTTTCTGGGAAAATTTTTGACTTGGAATTTTTTTTTGTCGAATTATTCGCGAATTATACGCAAAAAATTCGCGAAAAATTCGGCAATTGTACTACAAGGCCGAATTGAAGCTTTTCCCTATAAGGGCGCGCGCCTCCGCCACTGTTCACTCCGTTTTTTTTGTTTTTCCCTCTAATTTTTTCCTCTTCTCTCATACATCCTCAATCCTATCATGAAGCACCGTCCTCACCGGAATCGGACCCATTGTTGAATATTTGATGAAGTTGTTACATGGCCATCTACTACGAACGAGAAAGAGCAAAGCACAAGGATAAAAAAAAGCTAAAGTGTCAAATCAGGGAAAAAAATTATAGCAACTTGAGTTATTTTTAAATTTTTGTTAGGTGTCTTTGGACAAATCAATAAAGAGAAATGACTAAAAAGTATTTGAAATTGTGTTAGAAGGATTCGTATGTTAAAAAACAATGAATAGCACTCAATATGGATAAAGTCGACATACATTATGGAGTCAATATTTTTTGTTCCAAATAAATTTTAATGGCTCATTGATGAATGTGTAGTCAATAAATTGAAAATTATCTTTATTAAATCTTCATCAAAATTATTTTTTTACCACATTTTATTGATTAAACGATATTACATTTGTTATTTTGATAGTAGATAACACTTTACCAATTCAATCAACAACATGTATGAGTATAGATATGAAATATAATATGTTTATACGAGTTATATAATTAACAATAAAATGTTGAACATATTATTTTCAAAACAACAAATTTATTGTTATTTCAATCTTCCATTTATATAATTCTCAAACAATATGAATAAGATATATTTTTCTTAAAACTACTTAAATACGTTCACTCGTGCAGGGTACGAGTACTACACTAGTTACTATATATTAAAGATCTCCCATTTAGAGCCATGAGAGTGTTTTTAGGAGGTTGTTGAGACTATATTTTTTCATTTATTATTATGTGAAATATTTAGCAAAATCTATATTTATATATGTATATATATTAAATCTATCATATAAAAAGTCATCAAATATATTCTAACACATCAAATTGTGGGGGTTTTAAATTTATAATTTATTATTATATCACTAAAGTAATTTAGCAAATTTTAAATCTAATAAATTTTAATAAAAAGTAAACCAACAAGTCTTAACAAATTAATTCTTTACTTCATGCTAAAGTGTCAAATCAGGAAAAAAAATCCCCAATGTTGAGCTAAGATAAAATATCCAGTAGCAAATCATGGTCGAAAACCGGAAATACATGGCGAATTTCGCCTTCGCCGAGGACAAAATCTTTGCATTTTAGGAAGACTGTATATTGGAAGCTTGGTTTTATGAAAATTGGAAGAAATCTCGTTTGAAGACCACTCAATTACGATAGCTGAATTTCTGAAAATGGAGAAAGATTTTGTTTTGCTAAGAGGAGAGAGTATCAAATGAAGAAGCAGTTCCACACCAAAGCTTTTCGGCTTTAGGGATAACCAGAAGTTGCAACCTTCAGTTAAAAAAGAAGTGGAGCGATTTCAGTATCAACTCGGCAGAACGTGGAGGAGCATGTGTCGTGGTGGGATGCATCAGTTGAGGAACGTTGCCAAATGACAGCCAGATACAGTGCTAGATGTTTGAAAAGTAGAAGGCCAAGTGGTGCAAATTTTTACATAGACTTATCTTCAACTCTAAGTATTTAAGGGAGATTTTCTTTTGCTATAAAAAAGTAAAATTTAACGTTTTTGTGAAAGTTAACCTGGTTAGGCACGCCACAAATATTGTACAAGGTTCAGGATTACTTCGCAAAATTGTCTAAATTTTGGTACACCTCCCGAATATTACATAACGTGGAGGTTACTCGGTGAAATTTCCGATAATAATATTAAGCTTTATGGTTCTGGTGAACAATTGTTTATGTCCTTTATATGATGTCGTTATAGAATGTAATACTTTTATATTAGGTTGATTTTGATAGTTAGTGATAGCGTAGTTTCAGTCGTGCGTGCTATCAAAGTAATCCTAATATGCAACTAGAGTATAGCATGCAAGTAAGGAGTCGAACCCAAGGGAATCAACACGTCAATTTCTATGTAATTACTAATTTATCAACTTTAAAGAACAAATGGGAGGGGGAATTGGTTTTCTACTAAGACTACACAAATGAAATAACATCAAAATCAAGCTTAAGAAAATAAGAAGAAAGGGAGTTTCACCTAGCAAGTTTCCACACAGCAATTAACCAAGTTGATCATTGATTCCTCTCATGTTCATATTCACCCTTTTGATTTGTTCCCCTTCTGATCTTATTTATATTAACAAGCCAACCGATCCTGCTAACACTTACTAACTGATAACCTAGAAGACCTTCTAAGGTTGGTTCAATTAGTAGCATAAAGTGTAAGATTGTATGGATTACATGCAAAGACTCAACAACGCAAGTATGCAATGCAAATCAATTTCCTTTTCACAATTGAATTCAATTTACCAATTTCATGCAATTGTGATCGCTACAAGTGATTAGGGATTCCACCGTCTATCCCAATTCTAGCACTTAGATTACTATAGATTTAAACCAGGAGATCAATCTAGTCAAAAATATAGAAATTTGAAATATGCTCAAGGAAATTAATATCAAATCCAACAAGGGATGAACAAGAGAAATGAACCTTACAACCGGGTTAACTTTGTGCTTCCACGCTAGGCAAAACAGGAAATTAGTTCTCCACAACCAATTCCAATCCAAAAGAGAGAAAAGAAATCTAAGTGTTCTTGAGAGTAAAAAGAAAGATTAGCCCCCAGGCTAGCTCTCACGGCCGTCATTTTAAACCCTAATCCGAGCCCCTTAAATACCTGCTCAATTAAACAAAACGAAAACAGCCCAGCAGTTGGAGAAAATCGGAAGTTGTTCAGTCGCTCAGAAAACCGCGACCAACCGCGATCGCGGGGGATCGCGGTTTGTGCTCCCCAAGGTTCTGCTGGAAATCTGCTAACCGCTGGTCGCCATTAGTCGCGTCAGCTCGCGGTCTCCACTCCAGCAACTTCTGTCTTCTGATCACCAGCTTTCCTAAATGACTTCGGGCACCGTCTTCAACTCGTAAGTGCTTCCAAAAACATCCACAATGCAGCTCCGCACCTCAAACACCAACTTACCTCCAAAACTCTGTAAATCCTATGATTTAACCACTTCTCACCTTTTCTCCGGATTACAGAAATATCCCATAAATCAAATCCAAATCTCCTCAATAATATGCTAATAATTACTAGTTGCGCTATGTAAAATACCGCTTATCAGTTAGCATAACATAGGGACTATGTCATTCGACCCCATGTGATGATAACTTGACAAGGTATGTTCATTTGTGATTATAAAGGTATCTTGAGAAGAAAACTATTTATAAGTTAACTTCAAAAACTATGATGTTAAGGTAAAAACAAATCTTACAAGATCACTACACCATACCTGCATAAAGTTTTGACATTTCTTTAGGCTAAAAAATAAAATCATTGTTTTTTAGAGATATAAAATGTAAACAAGCAAATGAGAAAAAAAATGCTAGTAATTTTATACATTTCTTCAAGATAAAAAATGAAATTAATGCTTTTGAGTGTATAAAATGTAGACATACAAATGATACAATTTATGCAATTACCCACTTTATAAAAAATCATATTGAACAATGGAAGCTCACCAAACATTTAAATATGGACATAATCCTGATATCACCACATAGAAATCGTAATAACAAGCCACAACTACGAACAAGCATATCTCCTGGATAAGACCTAAATCTTCTTTCTATAAGTTAAATTTTGACGGATCAAGGAAATACAACAATAATTGTACATTTAATTATGTCATTCGAGATGGTAATGCTTCTGTAGTTACCATGAATATAGGATTTTGTGGATCATCATTGATCTTGGTTACGAATTCAGGCAATGGGACATATGTTGTGAAACGAGGATCCATTAGGGCATCGACTCTTCGAAGTAAGTCTTGATCTTGAGGGAATTCGGGTCTTCTTGCTTGATGATGGAACTACGGCTACAATGGTGACGAGTTGTGTGGAAAGATGGATGTACTCTTCTCGTAAAAAGGCTGGATTTTTCTATAGGTAGTCAACATTTCAACAGAATCCACTCAAGAAGTTTGAAAGACTCATCAATGACTTAGATATGGCCACCAAGGACTCGACAAGGTTGAACTCGATGATTGAAGGATATGGCCACCTTCAACATAGGAATTCGATGGGCATTACTTTGCTTTGGATATGGCCACCAAAGGAAGACAACAAAATCTTTGATAAAACCACAAAGATCAAGAAGACAAAAGAGAAGAAAGAAAACTACGATTTTGAATAGATAAAATAACAAGAGAAACACTTGAGTTTGTTCTTCAACTTGATGCTAAACTACTAGGCAAGACACACCTTATATAAGAAACGATGACCTTAAACTTGGAGACCAAACCATGAGTAAGGAAGAAAGGTGATGACGTAATCACGCATGTGCCACATCAAGATCAAGCCTTAACCAACTCTTCAAGGGATCCTCAAGGGGAGTCAATTAAACCAAGCACACCAGCGTCGTCACCCTGTGTCACATGTGTGATTGCGCATGCCCAAGCCAAAGACATCGAACAAGGTGCATCTTCAAGAGCCATCACTCGAGCCCGAAATTGACTACTTTTTCTAGACCTCCAAAGGCTCCTTTGGATCCAAGGAGTGTCGGGCCAACTGAAGCAAGACCGGTGATGGTGATTCAAGGAGTCTCCTCCTCGGCGCCAACGCCGTCCAAACTAGGGTTTTCCAATACTATTGTACCAACGACTCCAAAACTGATCCATGAATATGGAAACCTTTAAGAGAGGCCAAATTAGGAGTCCATGCCGAGTTTCAAGCAATTTGGAGGAGAAGTGCTCGGTGAAGTGGCAAGGAATGAAATCTCTATGGCACCAGCGTCGGCATCTGAATTGTCCATGGGCGCATTCTCATATAGCTCGTGTGTTTCGGCCATTTTTGGATATGACATGGACCACGGGCATATATACAGCGTGTCCAAATTTCAGGCCCATTGGAGCCCTGAGTAGAGAGAACGCATATTTTCAATTTACTTGCAAATAAGGGTTTTGTGACATTGGCTTTCTATTTATATGCTTTTCGGTTTTCATTATGAGCAGACTTGATTATTGACATTTAAAAATTAGAGCTTCCATTGTTAATCTTTAGGTTTAGGTTCGGTTGTCTTGGTGAGTTTATCCAAGGTGATCCATTCGTGTTTTTGGTGAGTTTATCCAAAGACAAGTTGTGTTGTTTTAGGCGCATTTATCCTCGAGCATTTCAGCCTTATTCTTGATCTTATTGGTGCATTTATCCAGTAGGATTAGGTTTCTTATCCCTTTCTTTCCTTCACATAAAAAATCTACAAAAATCCTCACAAAAACATCTATCTTCAACCGTTCGTCGGCGTCCTTTTGAGTGTGATCATCTCGTGGCTTGGTGCCGACTTTTCTTGAACCAGAACGAAGATCGTTGGAGTGTGCACCATCATTTGGTATTAGAGTAAGGTCAAGGTAAAGTCCTAAAACCGAGCTTGTCTTGATTTCAAGCATATAGCTAGTTGTGTTCGATCACTTGGTCGTTTGCCCGAATTTTTTTGCGTGTTCTTTTGTTGCATTTTGTCTGCCATTGTTGTGAGTTCTTTCCATAAAACTTGAAATGTTTATCTTGAAAATTTTGCAAGAATAGCCATAAGGTTACCGTGTGCGTGCAGCCCCCAGTCGTGCCTTGCGCGCCAAGCCTTGCGCCCCACCATATCTTGCCATATCTTTGACCATATCTTTGCATTATCTTTTTCTTGTTGCACCTTAATATAAGATTTCGTTTACTTTCAATGTTAGAATATTATATAGTTAGGATTTGATTTGATCTTTAAGGTAGTTAGGATATTTTGCTATCTTTTTTATCTTCTTTGCTATCTTAGCAGTTTTTTAGTCAAAAAAATATTCAAAAGGCAAAATTTGGACTTGAAATAAAAGAGGTGGAGCTTAGAAAAATCCGGATTTGGCAAAAAGGGAAAGGAGACAAACTTTAAAAAACACGGACTCCACAAATAGAAAGAGAAGTCAAGCAAGGCCTAATTTAGTAAGTGTCCAAAATAGCATTAACTGATCTACGTTAAAGTCTTGGCTATATTATATTTGGAAATAATTTGCTTACTAAATCTTGAATTTGGTGCTCTTGCCATTTTCTATTCTAAACCCTAGCTGTCCCAAACCCTAAGTCGAGCACTTCTTTGCTTTTGTTTGATTTTGAGAACCTGCTTGGTCTTTCCTTATGCTTTCTGAGATATTCTTGTGATTGCACTAACTTGGATCAATTGAAGGACTTGGAATTAGCCACCTAAGTGCATGACTTACCCTTTTAAAGGCTGAAGGTTACCTTAGGCAAAGAGTCGATGGAAAGCCCTAGAGAAGAAGATAGGTTGATCACATTGAGAGACCTGCAAATCATACTTGAGTGTACCCGTCTTGACTTCCTTGCAACCTTGGATGAGAAGCTTGAGAAAAGGTGTGGAAAGCCTAGAAAACTTGAAGCTATAAAGGAACCATGCTACGACCAAGAACAAGAAACGTTGAATTATCACTTCACCTTGGCGGACAAGGACAAAGGGGTGAAAATTTCAAGGGAGAAGCAACCTATCATTGATGAGGATCCGAAGGAAGAAGAGACGAGGCCTGCTACGACCCCTGTGAGGGAAAGCTTGGTGGTCAAGAGATCACTTGTAGCTAGCAATAATCCACCGATACCTTCGCAAAGGAAGACCATCTTCCACACAAGATGCTTCATCCAAGGAAAGGTATGTAATGTTATCATTGATGGTGGTTCTTGTTGTAATGTTATTGATCAAACTGTTGTAGAATGATTCAACATCAAGACCATTCCACATCACAAACCGTACACTCTGAATTGGTTGAACTCCGCCGCCCCTCTTAGGGTTCATGAACAAGCAAGAATCCAGTTTTCTATAAGGGGATACAAAGATGATGTGTTATGTGATGTGCTCCCCGTGACCATTTACCATCTCTTACTTGGGAGACCGTGGCAATATATGATAGATGAGTAATCAAGGGGTCACCAACGAATACTCCTTTCACATGGGAGGCAAAAGGATCATTCTTCAGTCTTCACCCCATGGCTCCACATGAGATAATGGTTGATCATGTTGCTAATGAACAAAGAATGAGCTTGTAATAAAGTGAGCAGAGTGAGATGGCTAAAGGCACCAACTTTGCAACCTCAAGCCACTTGCTCATGATAAAATATAAGGATTCCCATGAGAGGTTAGATCCTCAAAAGAGGGAGGTTGGAATTGTCAAGCCATATGTCACCATTCTGAAGTGGCTTATGCTAACGCCTCTTGATGCTCCATCCTACACCCCTAGTTTCCTCAACCGCATGGCTACACCATGGTTGGATGTAATGCCCATGCTTCCAACATGTCTTTCATTTGGCCTTATAGGAAAGGAAGATACCATGATCATCAAGGAGGGAAAGTGCAGTTTCACGGACGAGGAGTACATAGCACATGAGGGAGACATAAGAAGTTCAAAACTCAGGGAAGTACTTTTCACTTATTCATAATTTATCTCTTCATACGTGAATCTATTTATGCATGCATCTAGTCTTAGAGATTATTTTGGGAAGCATGAAGCATTGACATGTAGGGATATGAGTTGTTGCATTCATTATTGCCTTCTTTCTCAAGACGTTTCATGTAGGATGCATCTAGGTCACTATACTAACTACATGTCTAAGGATGTTTGTCATTTCACGTGTGATATGATTAAGCATAAGGAAAAGAGTGGCTTTAGATGTGGACTTTTTAGAATGCATCATAGGTTTCTTTTTCAAGACAAGTCATATAGGATGCATATAGACCATAGTGTCATTTTTGAAATGAAGTATTCTTTTTTAAGTTCCTAGTAGCATGATTAGACATATTCATAGGCATAAAAAGAAAAGTGGTTTTGCTTGTGCATGCATTCTTGTATACCATCTAGACCTTGGAAAGATTGAATTGCTAGATGAGTATGCAGTTCATGATGTCTTTAATGTAGTCGATTTAGCTAATTTTGTTGTAGATGACGAAGCCTTGGACAATGAAGAAGATTTGGGGTCAAATCATTTTCAAGAGAGGGAGAATTATGTGATCACGCTTGTTCTATATCAAGATCAAGCCTCAATCAACTCTTCAAGGGATCCTCAAGGGAAAAAAATAGACCGAGCACACCAGTGTCGTCGCCCCGGCTCACATGTGCGGCCGCACGTGGCCAAGCCAAAGACACTGAACAATGTGCACCTCCAGGATCCATTACTCGAGCCCGATCTTGACAACTCTGTATAGACCTCCAAATGTGCCTTGGGATACAAGGAGCGTCGGGCCAAGCTGAAGCAAGACTAGTGATGATGATTCAAGGACTCTCCTACTTGGCGCCACCGTCGTCCAAACTATGGTTTCCCAAAATTGTGTACCAACGACTTGAAAACTGAGCCATAAAGGTGGCCACCTTCAAGAGAGGTCAAACGATGAGTCCATGCCGAGTTTCAAGCCATTTGGAGGAGAAGTGCTCGGTGAAGTGGAAATGAGTGGAATCTCTACGGCGTCAGCGCCGATGTCCGAATTGTCCATGGGCGCAGCCTCAGATGGCTTGTGCGTTTCGGCCTAGTTTTGTATATGACATGGACCATGGGTCTATCTACATCGTGTCCAAATTTCAGGTCATTCGATCCCGGAGCAGATAGAACGCCTCTTTTCAATTTACTTGCAAATTAGGGTTTGTTACATTGGTTTTCTATTTATATGCTTTTCGGTTTTCATTCTGAGCAGACTTGATTATTGACACATAAAACTTGGAGCTTCCATTGTTAAGCTTTGGATTTAGGTTCAGAGTGCATTGTCTTGGTGAGTTTATCCAAGGTGATCCATTCGTGTTATTGGTGAGTTTATCCAAAGACGAGTTGTATTGTTTTAGGTGTGTTTATCCTCGAGCAATTCAACCTTATTCTTGATCTTATTGGTGCGTTTATCCAGTAGGATTAGGTTGTTTATCCATTTCTTTCTTGCACAACAAAATCCACAAAATCCCTACAAAAACATCCACCTCCAATCATGTTCGCCCGACGTCCTTTTGAGCATGATTATCATGTGGCTTGGTGTCGACTTTCTTTGAACCAGAACGAAGATCCTTGGCATGTGCGTCATCAGGTGACTATTGGTGTAATGCCTTGAATGGAAGTATTTAAAAGCAAACCCTTTAATTGCCCTCGTGAAGTCTCTTGAAAGCAACCCTTCAATTGCCCTCATGAAGTATCTTGAAAGCAACCCTTCAAATATCTCGCATGTAGATAAAAGAGGGACTTTTGACATAGCTCTAGCTTGGAGACTCTTGGCGTGGCCCTCAGACTCGTTGATGTGAAACAAGGAGGTTGAGGGCCTTGTCTTACTTGCTTGAGCTCCGGATCGTGGAACAAGTAGGCTTGAGCTTCTCCTTGGGGCACCGACTGGTTCTTGATGGTTCCTTGAGGATGATTTGAAGGCGGAAGCAAGAGGGAACTCCTTGGAATGTCGAGAGAGGGCAATGGCCATCCGAGGGTAGGGCTGAGCACGGGCCGACCGAACCGAAAGCCTAAACCGACCCAAAAAACCCAAACCCACATGACTTCGGTTCGAGTTTCGGGTCTCATTTTTTAAGATTTCGGGTTCGGTTCGGTTTGGGTTTGGGTTTTGGCCTGTTTTTACGTCCGAATGCTGTTTTAGCCCGAACCCGAACCGAACCCGAACTTTTGGTTCGGTCTTCGGTCCCATTTTTTTAGGGGTTCGGGTTTCGGGCTTTTCGGGTTTGGGTCGGTTCGGGTCGGGTTTAGGCCCGTGCTCAGCCCTATCTGAGGGTGCTTGAGGCTAGCCGAGGTAGAGCAAGGGACCAAGGGAACCTCTAGAGGAGGTTCCTTGACTGACTTCTTCTTGGAATAAATTCAAGAGATTGATTTGAGTAAGAGGTGTATGAGATTGAGGGAAAGAGAGATGGGATTGAGAAAGCTTGAGATGATAGATAAATTGGAGGCCTTACGGAGGTATTCCTCAACCCAAGGATATAAATCCAATTCCTAAATCTTCAACTAGGTTACAAAGGAAGCCAACACTTGACTTAAATAGACAAAGACAAGGGGAGTGACCAACATGGCCTTGCTAACTAATGAGTCGTGGCCCATTTGCAAATGGTCCAACACGCCCAAAAAGGAAACAACATCAATAACAAAGACTACTACTACAAATAGTAAGCTAGGATAAAACCCCTAAGTAGGTCCGGATAGGCGCGCCATGGGGCGCGGATATGGATGGAATACGCCATGACCAATGGCAAGACAAGTCATGACGTCAAAGGCATCAAGCCAAGGCATCGGGGTGCCAAGGGCCTAAGGGCCAAGGTGCGAGGGCAATGCTGATGGCTATCATTCTCCCCTTCTTAGCTTCGAAGTGTCCTCGCTTAGAGTGTGTAGGGAGGCCGGGGAATGGCGTAAGTATGGTGGTGCGTCTCCCCTTCTTAAAGTCAAAGGTGGAGTGAGGGAGACCGCCACTAACAAAAAGAGGCACAACCATACAAGAACCATCGTCGAGCGGCTCCTTGGGCACACCTACATGAGAGGGCTCATGGTCGAGCCACATGCGTGGGTCCGGTGCCGACGACATGCATAGAAGCGGCACATCGAGGCTGGCGAGCACCGGGGCCGGCGAAGGCGTGAGCACCGAGGCCGATGGGGGCGCGGGCACTGGAGTCAGCGGAGGCTCGGGCACCGGGGCCAACGGGGGCACGTGTTCCGGGGCCGGTGGAGGCACGGGCACCGGGGCCGGCTGAGGCTTGAGCACCGGGGCCGACGAGGGCGCGGGCTCTGGGGCCGGTGGGGCTACGGGCATCGGGGTCGGCGGGGGCGTGGGCAACGGGGCCGACGGGGGCGCGGGCACCCGGGCCGGTGAGGGCGCGGGCACTGGGGTCGGCGAGGGCGCGGGCACCGGGGCAGGCGGTGGCGCATGCACTAGGGCCGACGAAGGCGTGACAAGGAAGGCTCAGACATAGAAGCTCCCGCAAGCTAGCATGGATTTCGAGGCAAAGTGCCTAGCCATGATGTAGACGAGCTGAGTCCAAGTTTGGACGGGTGGTAAGCCGCAGTTACTTAGGGTGTCTCGCACCCTCGACCACCACGTACGGGCATAGTCGGTGAAGTACCGCGTGGCGATGCGCACCTCCTCGAATTCATCATAATCCGAGTGACAAAAGACATATCTTGTGTAGCGCTCCCATGCCAAGAACTCGGAACCATCGTCGTTGTAGCCGGTAAAGGAGTAGAGGGCCATCCCTAAACCATGGCTCACGGGCCGGCTAGTCACATGAGGGTCCGACTGAGACCGAGCCGGAGAGTGCCGATATCCTACATAAGACATACCTGCAAGCAAACATCAAAAGCTCAAAGCAAAGACAAGCAAGCAAGTACAACCTCTTCTAACAAGTTTCTAAATCTCACTCAAAAAGCTAATAAGGTGTGTGGGAAAAGTTGATGGTGGACTTTGCTTCTTTTGTGGGAAGTCACATGCAATGGTCAAACTTGAAGACAAGAAAGTTTTTGGGAAAAGGGAATATTGGATTTTGCTACTCTAGTGCAAGTCACATGCAAGGTTAAGCTCTTGGAACAAAGCCTAAAATGGACACTAGACAATAACGGTGAAGGTGGAAAGTGGATATTGGACCTTCCTCTTTGGTGGAAGTCACATGCAAAGGGTAAGGAGCATGGAAATCAGCCAAGGAGCTTCTTCTTCAACCTTTAACAAGGCAAGGGACGGTTGGTGGCTATGGAGGCAAGGTGGGCGGCGACAGGGTGGCAGGTGGCGGAGGTGCGGTGGTGGTGACAAGGCGGCGGAGGGAATTTTTTTGGCTTTTTGGACTGAAATTTTATGGAGATGATGGGAATGACAAGGGAAGTTGAAAAATGAGTGAAATAAAGAAAAATGAGAGAAAAAGATGCACTTTCTTGGCCACTGAGCTCTGATACCAGTTGATGTGAATCAAGCCTCCAAGAGGAGCCTCTCTTCACGACTAGGGCTCGATCGTAGCTAGCAAGGCAAGACTTCTTCTCTCCGGGCTCCAACTAGCTCTTGTTGGCTCCTTGAAGGTTGGATGGAGGTGGAAGCAAAGGGGGATATTCTTGAAGGCAGTCGAGAGGAATAAGGCCAAGGGAACCTCTAGAGGAGGTTCCTTGGCTGGATTTTCGTGAAGCAAGAACAAGGGAACTTTGTTTGAGCAAGAAATTTGTTTGATTGAGAGAAAGAGATGAGACAAGAGAGTGTTGAAGTTGGAAGATAGGTTGGATAACTTGGAGAGGTATTCCTCAACCCAAATTGGATTTTCAATTCAATAATCTTCAACTAGGTTACAAAGGAAGCCAACACTTGGTTTAAATAGACAAAGACAAGGGGAGTGGTCAACATGACCTTGCTAACTAATGGGTTGTGGCCCATTTGCAAATGATCCAACACGCCCAAAAAGGAAACAACAACAATAACAAAGACTACTACTACAAATAGTAAAGCTAGGATAAGAACCCATAAGTGGGTCTGGATAGGCGCGCCATGGGGCACAGATATGGATGGCATACGTCACGACCAATGGCAAGACAAGTCATGACGTCGAAGACATCAAGCCAAGGCATCGGGGTGCCAAGGGCCTAAGAGCCAAGGTGCGAGGGCAATGCCAATGGCTATCACTCGTCATCGGTCTCATAGCCCAAGGCTTCAACGCACGCAACCCTTGTAGCCTCCTCGAGCCATATGACAAATCACTCGTGCATTTCGAATGAAATATTGCTAGAATGTTCCTCATGGTATAAATCCTCCAATGGACCCACAAGTGCTCGGGCAAAAGTGGCTTAAACGGGTAGATTGGTGGAGCCTTCTTCGCTAGCACGTGCACTCGAGGATCTCTACGCACATGCCTAGGCAAACATGCTCTAGAGGTTCTCAATTTTGGAGGGCTTCTTCCTTGAGTACCAAGAGGACATAAGACGTTCCCGTGTCTCAAATTGTAGCACCTTTGATCGTGGGCAATTAGATGCCCTAGTTTTTGGCTCGTCGAGTGAGCGGTATGGTTAACGCTAGCTCCTTGTCCACGAGCGTTGGCGTTTCCTTGAGTGTTATAGTGGGTGTGAGGCCAAATCATATTATCCTCCCCTTCTTGAAGAGGATTCGTCCTCGAACCCGAGGTACCTACAATATCAAACACCAAGAAATTAGAACTTGCAAAACTTTCCACATAGAGATGAACAACATAAGTTGTGTGAAAATATGTGAGGCGTTGTTCATGCAAGAAAACAATTTGCAGGGAAAATTTTCCAACAAGTCTAAGACAATAAAACAATGCTTGACCAAACATCCCTAAATCTAGATGATATGAAAGAAGGGAGGCCAACTTGGAACCACCCGCCTTCTTTTGCCCAATCATATGCCTAATAATGTAACTATCAAGACATAAACAAAACTTGATGATCCAAAAGTAATTTCTTTAACATGTATTGAGACATAGAACTATAATGCAAACAATTGAACATAGTTTTAGATGCAAAATAACTTCTCAACACATAACTAGTTCTAGCCCTAGTTGTATGCTCCCACAGTCTCATGGTACTTTAAGATCCCAATAAAATTAAAATCATGCCCCTTAGATAATGACATATAATCAAATGAACTTAGGCGCGAATGGAAAGAATAAAGAGAAGAAGGAAGTCTCTTTTCTCCCTTAGGGTGTGTTGTAAAAACTACATTGATGGTGATTTTCTCTTCATGATGTTGGAATGGAATATACATGAGGGAATCTTGGGAGTTGTATCCAACCATGGAGTTTCCATTGAACTCAAAAATCTAGGAATGACCAAGGGTCCAAGCTCTTTCTCTGTTTGACTTGATTTCATTGGAGCTTCAAAGTTGACCACCTTGGAATGGTGATCATTTTCTTAGGCCTCTAAGATGTGGAGGGAACAAATTGATCAAAGATTTCATCCTTCAGTGTGTTGAGCTCTTGCACATCTTCATTAAGCTATTTTTCTCCTCGAGGCAAAAGAGATCGTCCCTTCTTCCCTTTCTCTAATGGTGCTTCTTCTTCTTATTTGTTTGAGCAAAGGACTGGTGGAATCGCTTCTCTCACTAGATGTCGATGTTGCGGTTGGAAACCAACAAGGGTCAGCGGAAATGACCGACGCAACCATGTTTGACGTCGGTGACTCGACCTTTGATTGATCACCTAGAGGCCAAGATGGATTTGGCAATGTTTGAGACAATTTGAACGTACTCTGCCTTTGCATCTCTGGTGCCTTAGAGAACGTCGCACCATGATCGCCTTGTTCGACGCACGTTGTGTGTGAGCGGTAGTTGGCATCACTTTGGTGATTGTCGTTGATGCTCCTTCTTGAGGATCTTGTACTTCTCCTTAAAGCACACATCGCCTCAAACTCTTTTTCAAACTTCTTCTCCATGGCATCTTGTTTGCATTCATAAGATTGGAGCATTTCTTCCGCAATGCCCTAATTTCGGCCATACCTAGTGATGGACTCTCCATGTCGGCATCTAATTTCTTGCCTTTATCCATGTGATCTTTTGAAGACATGACCACAAGCAACCCAAGACGAGGTTGCACAAGTGGACCCCTAGCACAAAATCACATCGAAACAACAAAACAAGGTAACAAATACAAGCTCAAAGAAGTAAGCATCAAAGCGAGTACTTAGCAACCAAAGATTAACCAAACAATGCTCACAAATTGGAAGAAAGTGATAGAAGGTTCGGCTAGGCTTTTGGGCTTGTGGTGCGCTAAGGTTTAGTTCGAGGAAAATCCAAGCTCACAACTCCGAGCACTTAGCAAACAATCACAAGTCACAGTCCACAAACAAGTATGCACAACTTTAGACCAAGAGAAGAAGGGAAGTCTATGCGTCATTGACACTCTTATAGGTAAATGGAGTTGCCCATGTGAAATAGAAATAATAATTGTTGACACCATAGTTGTCTTGTTAGTGTTTGCGGAAACTTGTATCTAGTATATATTTAGGGAAATCAACTTTGTGACTGATAGAATAACATTTTTAAGATATATAGTGCATGTCGTTGGTATTTACGAGGACCTTATATTGTTTCGGCTTATCCGATAGGATATCCTAGGATCGAATACCTAGTGATGGACTCTCCATGTCGGCATCTAATTTCTTGCCTTTATCCATGTGATCTTGTGAAGACATGACCACAAGCAACCCAAGACGAGGTTGCACAAGTGGACCCCTAGCACAAAATCACCTCGAAACAACAAAACAAGGTAACAAATACAAGCTCAAAGAAGTAAGCATAAGAGCGAGTACTTAGCAACCAAAGATTAACCAAACAATGCTCAAAAAATGGAAGAAAGTGATAGAAGGTTCGGCTAGGCTTTTGGCCTTGTGGTGCGCTAAGGTTTAGTTCGAGGAAAATCCAAGCTCACAACTCCGAGCACTTAGCAAACAATCACAAGTCACAGTCCACAAACAAGTATTCACAACTTTAGACCAAGATAAGAAGGGACGTATATGCGTCATTGACACTCTTATAGGTAAATGGAGTTGCCCATGTGAAATAGAAATACTAATTTTTGACACCATAGTTGTCTTGTTAGTGTTTGCGGAAACTTGTATCTAGTATATATTTAGGGAAATCAACTATGTGACTGATAGAATAACGTTTTTAAGATATATAGTGCATGTCGTTGATATTTACGAGGACCTTATATTGTTTCGGCTTATCCGATAGGATATCCTAGGATCGAATAATGCCTGACTATGATCTATTTAGTCATCCTAATTGCATTTCTTATTAAAAAAAGTAAAAGAAAAGGAAATTGATTCTACATAGGGGTGTGCAAAATTGGCCCGGACAAGAAAATCGGACCGGACCGAAAATGCCCGAACCGGACCGGATCGGACCGAGTGTATTCCGATCCGGTCCGCGGTCCATATTTTTTAGGATTCCGGTTTTCGGTCCGGTCCTGTCCAAACTCTGCCGGTCCGGACTGGATGGACCAATTTTTTATTGTTTATAATTTTATTTTATATATTAATATCTCATAACACTATTAAAAATTAGTTTATATTATAAATATAAATTAATAACAAAATATATTGTCTAATAATATACACAATAGTTATAAAAATAGAAAAAATAATTAATTTATAATTTATATAAACATAGAAAATAAAACAATACGTTTATCGGTCCATTACGCTCTAGACCGAACCGGACCGAATCATATCGGTCCGGACCAGTCTCCGGTCCAATGATTGTAAAAATTCTAGTCCGATATATACCGGATGGACAACGCTAATTCTACATGCATGTATAAAAGAGCAAGACAAAATTTTTTGAGGAGTATAAAATTATATAATTCAGTAATGAAAATAGTATAGGATCATTTCGGGTTATTTGGGCTTAAGACATCAAAGCTGGGCTATATCAGTTGCTCTTACATTAATCCAGAAAAGCCCAATATTTTCCCACTGGGCCGTTAAACCGTAAAATACCCCGCCACAGCACTCTTCCCCCCACTTCTGTATTTCCGATACCCCTTCTTAAACCCTAACAAAACTCTCCTTCCTCCCTCTCTCGCCCGTTGCCATCCCTTCGTTCAATTTCAAAGAGAAATTTAAGCTATGGGAAGAAGGGAAGTTCGTGTTGTCCCTCTCGAGGAAGCGAAGAAGGAGAGTAAGAGAGAGGACAAGGAGAATAGCGAGGGGAAATTGATGGCGCTGAAGGAGAAGAAGAAGGCGACTAAGAAGGAGGAGAACGAGGGGAAAGTGGTGGCGGTGAAGGAGAAGAAGAGAGAGCGTAAGCTTAAGAGATCTCAACGTGATGCTCAAGCACTGCCTCGTCAATCTGTAAGCAAAAATATTAAATTTGGATGTTTGTTTTTCTTTCGAAATTTAGCTTTATTTGCATTGCTTCTATGCTGTTTTTTGTGTAATGTTATGTGGTCGCTGAGTTCTTAGATGTTTATATTTTTGCTACTCTGCTCTGTTAGTTTCTCATTGTTTGAGGGATTCCTTTGCACTGTTGGAGGTATGGAGAAGTTTGAGTTTGCTGTGATTTATTGATAAATTAATGTTCATGTTATGATAATATGACAAGGTCATTTTTTTGAACTCTGGAAAACGTTTCTATTGTCTATTTTTTGTTTTCCATGCCGATTTGTTCTTCTGCTTGCATGATGTGAGGGTTTTGGTGCAGGAGTCTTCGGATGAAGAAATCCACTTACGAAAACAAGAACATAGCGGAGCTGAATCCTCTGAAGACGAGGTACATGGTAATTGACATTTCCAGAAAAATCTTGTGCACTGTCTTCTCATTATATACGCATACGTGGTAGGATAAAATGAAAGATGCTTATAGAGGCCTACAATAGGTTTTGCATATTTATGGGATCAATTTTCATGTGAATCTTTGTAAGCAGATGTGAGTGATAACGACGGTGGAACTGCAAGCAATGAGGGACATCAAGCTGCAGAAGAGAGCGATTCTTCTGAAGATGAGGTGAATATTTAGATAGTCATACGTATTTTTAAAAATCACTGTATTTTTTACTGGGATTGGTGGACTTGATCCAAGTACTTACTTGATTAATTTTTATTAAGGTTGCCCCTCGCAATACAGTTGGTGATGTTCCCTTGGAGTGGTACAAGGACGAGGAACACATTGGGTATGACATCACAGGGAAGAAGATAAAAAAGAAAGAGAGGCGTGATAGGCTAGAAAAGTTTCTAGCAAGTGCTGATGACTCAAAGGATTGGTGCGTTTTCAAGACATATATCAGTCGTCTCATGTCACATACTAATATATCAATCATGTCAGGTCACATAGTTATATATCTTTTCTGTCATTATGACCCTTGAAAGGTACTATATCCAGTGACTATTTTTCAGTCGGTCACATGTAAATTGTGACATGGTTTGGCTGATCCATGGAATAATAAGCAGTAAGCACAATGAGATGTTTCTATTGGGAAAGTAAAATGGTATTGCAATCAAGTAATGGAGGCATTGTTCTTTTCCTTTCCTTTATCACAAAAGAAACAAATGATTGTGCTCTAGGCAGGCATAATAATGATTTTGTTCACGCTTCAGTAATGGCATTTGTTATTTATTTTAAGTTATTTGCAGATTTTAAGTGATTGAAAATTTAAAACCATGAAGTTTGGTCAGTTTGCTTAATGTATCTTACCTCATCATCTTAATACTTCTTCTGACGCCCATCCCCATTGTATTTTATCATTTTAGTCATGTTTTTAACATTCGGCTGCATTTTGGTTTATTCTTGACCATATGTAATTTTCACTGAATGTGCATGTGAAATTTATGTAAGATTGAAATCCATCAGTTCTGTAAATATTTAGGAGGCAGATATATGATGAGTATAATGACGAGGAAGTGGAGCTTACGAAACAGGAAACCAAGCTAATTCATCGATTTCTTGAAGGAAAGGCTCCACATCCTGACTTTGATCCGCATGAGGTAAATCTCATTTTGATTGAAGTTTTCTTCAATATGTGGTGTTAAGAACTAAACAGGTTGTCTGCAGGTGTCTTGGATACTTAAAACGTTTCATTATGTTTCCTTGCAGCCTTATGTAGATTGGTTTAAATGGGATGATTCCATTCATCCTTTGTCAAATGCACCAGAACCTAAACGGCGGTTCATTCCTTCAAAATGGGAGAGTAAAAAGGTTAATATGTGGATCTTTTTAATCCATTAAATGTATGCTCTAATTTGGTTTTGCTTGCATGTTGACACCAGAGTGGATATATTATTCACTTCTGGTTGTTCCAAGCTTCCATCTTAAGCTATTTGTAGCCTCTCTTTTTTTTTCTGTAGCCATAATCCTATATTATTTGGTTGTTGCAATAATTCTATATGTTATCTGCAGATTATTCGGTTGGTCAGGGCTATCCGAGAGGGAAGAATAAAGTTCGATAAGCCTGAGGAAGGACCAAGGTTCTTTAACTTGTGGGGTGATGAATCTGGAACATCCGAAAAGACAAGGGGATTAACTTATATTCCTCCACCAAAATCCAAAGCGCCAGGTAGGGATGGCAGTCATATTATGTGTGCCTGTTGTACTATGAATTTTGTTTGCTTGCTTAATATTATTTACCACATGTTGCAGGCCATGAGGAATCTGTCAACCCATCTTTGGAATACATTCCAACACCGGAAGAAATAAATGCTTACCAAATGATGAATGAGGAAGATCGTCCAAAGTTTATTCCGAAGAGGTAATACTGAAGCCTTATATGGCAACTCATTTATGTCGACATATAAAAATATTATTGCCGAGATTGTAACCTTATGCAACATCTGTCTGCCAATGTGCTGTTTTTTGCTTTGATTAGGTATACTTCCTTGAGAATCGTCCCAGCCTATGAAAATGCTGTGAAGGAAGCTATGGAGCGTTGTCTAGATTTATACATGTGTCCTAGAGCTCGTAGAAGGAGAGTAAGTTTTGTGCACTTATGTACAAAATTTAAAGTATCAACCTTTAATTGCCTTGCATACATATGTTCAGTTTAAATAAATTAACACAATCTCCTTCCAATGCAATTATGTTCAGCTTAATATCAATCCTGATGACCTGAAACCTAAGTTGCCCAACCCTAAAGATTTCAAACCATTCCCTGTTGCATGTGCCCTTGAGTTCAAGGGTCACAAGGGAGCTATTGTTTCAATTTCGGTTGACCCTTCTGCACAATGGATTGCTTCAGGTTTGGGTTTCTTTCCACAGGCTGTTTCCAGTTTGTTGATACTTCTGCCCATAAAAGTAAATGTTATCTGTAACTTTTCTAAGGTTCAACTGATGGGACTGTGCGGATCTGGAGCATCAGCGATTGTAGATGTGCTCGTGTCTGGGATTTGGGTGAAGCTGTCCAGCATGTGACATGGAATCCACAGAAGCATCTACCAGTTTTGGCAGTTGCTGTGTAGGTTTCTGCAAAGCTCTTGTTTATCTGTTCACTTTTACTTCATGGAGATTCAGATGCTTGATATTTATGCAATGCAGGGGATCAGATGTTCTCATTTTAGATACTGGACGGGGAAATGCGGAACATAGAAGCAAGATTGATGAACTTCTGCATGTCAAAGTACCGTCAGTGTCAGATGACACTGGTTAGTCTTGTCCTTTTATCAATAAAATGTACGACTTCATTATGGAAATTGTTAAACTGATTCACTAACTTATATTTAAAAATACAAAATGCAGCATCTGTTGTCAACTGGCTTCAAGATGACAAGCACGGAGGTGTGAAGTTAAGTCACTTTAAGGTATAGCCTCTTTTTTGCCATAATGTCTTCTGTATATAATTATTATGTTTTCCATCTGAACCTCTCATTTAAATTAAGATTTTACTTGGTAACCCCTTTTATAATGGATTTGGCAGACTGTGTCATCGATAGAATGGCATCGGAAAGGAGACTACTTCTCTACAGTTGCGCCAGCAGATATCCTTTCTCGTTTCCGTAGTCTCAGCTATTTATTTCTTACTCTGTCAAACTTCTGCCAATAAATCTTCTAAAACAAATCCGAGTTCTTTTATGATAACTATTGTAAACCTGAATCTCAACTATCTTAATGTTAACATCAGTATGTGGTTATGTTTCGTATTATGCTTCTTGGATTAAATGGGGCCACTGGTAATTAGAATTTGGATTAAGAAAATGTCAATCTTCAGCCCAAATTATCATTGAGTTATTTATGTTCAGCACAACCCACCGACTTGATTTTCCAGGGCGGGGTAGTACATTTAACCAATCCTCCTAATGATGAGTTCTACTGTGGCTTGGCCATATTCCTGACATGTTTATGTTCATCAGTTGTACATTTAACCTATATTCCTCCTAATGATGAGTTCTACTGTGGCTTGGCCATATTCCTGACATGTTTATGTTCATCAGTTGTATAAAAAGTTCCAAGTTTATTTATGAATTTGGCACGTCACTCGTCTGCAGACTCATACAATGAATAGAGGACGGGGAAATCCTGCCCAAGCATGCATGTGCAGGGGGCAGGGAGTGTAAGACTGTCTTGAGGTGGCTTTCTAGTTTTCCAGTTAACTGATTTCCTTGACCCATTTTCTACGCGAATCTAGATCATCTGTGCTTATACACCAACTCTCAAAGAAGGTCACACAAAGAATCCCATTTAAGCTGCATGGGATTCCAGTATCTTCAGCCTTTCATCCTTCACGTTCTTTCTTTCTTGTTCCAACTAAAAAGAACATTCGTGTTTATGATTTGGTGAAACAAAAGCTTGCTAAGAAGCTTGAGACTGGACTTCGTGAAATCTCTTCTTTAGCAATCCACCCTGGAGGTATTTTCTAGCCTCAGTATGGGATGCTAATACTGATATTACTCTTTAGCAAAATGGCTCTTTTTGATGTATATATAATCCTTGTTGCTTTCCCCAGGTGATAATCTCATTGTCGGAAGCCGAGAAGGAAAATTGTGTTGGTTTGACATGGATCTTTCATCACAGCCTTACAAAGTTCTCAAGTAAGTAGCTTTGATTGCTGTGATTTTTTCATTTCAATGATTTAGTTACGCGAGTAGGCGACCAACAACTTCTTATTGTTTCGTATTTGATTTTGGCTGTAATTGGAACATGCAACACCTTTATAGCAGTTTCATGACCAAGTGGCCTGATGCCTTACAATTTACATGTGCCGTTAGGGGAAGAGATAATTAGGGATCGGGAAATAATGTATAGTAGATAAATGAACCATTGCCCACTTTACAGGGTACATATATATCTAGGTTTCCTTCAATTGCTATGAAAGAGTAGGGACAGCTCATGATCCTCCACCTGACAATGACTGAGAACAATGTCCAACTTGTACATAAGACCAATGCTTAAATTTTATGGGGTTTTTGTGTAAAAAGAGGTTGGGCATAGGGGGCAAGGTGTGATGTCCGGTTAGGGAGTGCTGAGATCAATTGAGAATTCATACTATTAGATTGACCTGAGCAACTACAGTTTTCTCATTTCATTTGAATCGTGTCATTTTTCATTGGCTTCAATATAAAAAATTTGATTTCACGTCTCCCCTCTGGGATCAAATGTTGTGTGCTTTTATTCTATATCTTAGGTGCCACCCGAAGGATATTACAAGCGTGGCTTTCCATCAGACCTATCCACTATTTGCTTCATGCTCTGATGACTGCACAGCATATGTTTTCCATGGAATGGTGTATCAAGATCTCAACCAGAATCCCCTTATTGTGCCATTAAAAATCCTGCGAGGGCATTCCAGTTCAAATGGAAGAGGTCAGTGAATTTGATTTCCTCCTGCTTTGTCATCATTGATGATCTGGTTTATGAATGCAAAACCGACGTTATCCTCTTTCTGTTTGTGAACTGATCTCCTGCAACTAGCGACCCCTGCAACTAGTGACCAATGATGTTATATCAGATATTATTAGGAAGAATGACTGTTGTGAATCCTTTCAGTAGGGTGTTAGCAAATGTTATGTGCCGTGAGAGCAAAGTATCGCATGATTTGCAACAGCTTTCTCTAACACAGCTAGTTTTACACATGCTATATTGCAGGGATCCTAGATTGCAAGTTCCACCCAACACAACCTTGGCTGTTCACTGCTGGTGCGGATGCTGTGATTAGGATGTACGACGACAGTAAGCAGTGAAGTTATTCTTTACAGAGTAGCTTGTGCGAAGAAAAGTAGCTGACAAGATCAAGAGCTGGAAACTGCAGTTTACTGTTTGAAGTCCCAAGACAGCCATTCTTCTGCAATTGAATTCTTCACGCAGCTTTGAACTACCAAAGGGATTTGATGGCTGGAAGTGGGACTTGGATAGTCTCTATCTATTTGTCATATAGGAGTAAGGTTTTAACTGAACATTACAGATGCGGACGTACTGCTGAGATGCCATGTTTTTGAATCGGAATCGAGACTTATCACTAGGCTGTTTTATGGGATAAATCCTCTCGTGTGGTTAAGGCAACGTTTGGTTCGATGAGAAATATTTTTGCAATTAACACTTTTTTCTACAAGGTTCGCCTTCAAACGTTCTCATCGAACCACTATTCATTTCCTTTTGAGTATTGATGGACTTGGGCAAAGGAGAGGCTTATAAGCACGTGTTTGAGAGTGAAGTTAATCTTGTGTCAAAACCCGTGATTGGATGTCTATTTTGCATGATTAAACCTGACAAGTTTAGATCTAAATGCATCCCATATACCCTTGTACCACAGCGTGCTCGTTGAAAAGGCACTTGAAACGCTGATGCTCCACATAATTGGTGATTAAGCAATAGAATTTGAAGAACACAGAATTTCTGTAGATTTCAACATAAAGACCACGGACTCTTCACATTGTCAGTGAAAAAGCAAGTGTAGAACCAAACCAAATCTCTGTTTCTAATGAGTTTGATTTCTGTAAGACACGTTACAAACCATTGTCAACTGTACTAGTTTCTTCTTGCCATCATTTGCTTGTTCACTCCTGGATCTCATTCACAGACAATTTGAATCATACGGTTACTAAGTATCCAACAATGAATTCAGGCCTGCCGATTTTCAGATAGAGGATCAAAGATGGTATAAAATTTAAAAAGTGAATGATGTAAAAGTTTTCTTCAGTTGCATACCTGTTGGCTCATAAGGATCTCTACCGCCACATCCAGATCTCCATCAGCAGCAGCCAGTGCAACTTCGACTTGTGTCTGAAATACATTAATCAATGGTCTCATTCTACGCATTTTGATGGAAAAAAATTGTTAGGACCGACCCAATTCAAAGACAATTGAGTGCCTGCTATATCAAGAAAAAGGATAATGATGAATGGACATAATGACACCATTGCTTTGGCTTCTTTTTCCTTTTTTTCCATACTAAATTCCCCTTTTGATTTCATGAGCCTTTTCCATATTAGCAAAGTATAGAGCGGGTCTACCTTATCAAACCCCATTGCAACAAGTTTCTGGATGTCGTCACTAGAAGCAACTGAATCCTGCACAGTGCAGATCATGAACAGTCATATATAAGAACCAGCTTAATATACAACAGTTGGTCTAATTTTCTAATAAAAGACCTGATTCGGTGGATGAACTCCAGTGCGCTCTGCAGCATTGTTTACAGTCGATTGCCTGGACTCAAAGAAAGCAAACATAGCCATTTTGTAGAAAGAAGATGGTGCAGCAATTGACATTTAACTTTTTCATCATTTTTTTTGCAAGTGAACTTTTTCATCAGTTACCAAGGCACGCATATTCATTGTATTGATTCTTAACATCAAATCATTACTAAGGCACACAAATTCATTGTATTAACTCTCAACATTAAATCATTACTGTGGCACACACATTCACATTTTATACTTGCAATCGCAGTATGGCCTGTATATGATATTTACAGCATACTCTCCTGTGCAGAAACAGAAACTCAAAGAAGAGAACTCAAAGTTCAAAAATATGGCTAGGTGTTATTGTAGAACCTTCTGTTGTCAACATTAACTGCAGTTGCATCAGATGGCGAGTCTGCTCCATTGTCATCCAAGAGTCTGGCATGCAGGCTTGAATCAGAAGCTACCGCAGGAACAAGGTCACTTCTACTTGCCCCAAGGGTCCTCCCACGACCAGGAAACCTTCTATCTTCAGCGGACTATAAATCAAGGGTTATAGAATGTCAATATACCAAGCTAGAAAGAAAATTATACCTTCTAATTACTTGCATAACACAAGTAGAGCATTAAACAGAAAATGATTCCAAATCCTACCTGAGAAGAAGAGGCATCCCTTTGTGGCATCCATGAAGAAATATGATTCCAAACATTTCCAGCAGTCACCCCACTAAAAGTATGAGGAGAGAGGGAGAGAGAGCATGAAAATCAGGTTCTTACATTGGAGAAAACGAAAGTATGTCACAGATTTTACCTGGATGTGGTATTTTGACCAGAATATGTAGGAATGTAGACTGATGTACTGCCCCCAGAGCATAAGATAAATTTTGGTCGCCTCACACATGTTGTCTAAAATCTCAAAAAAAAAAATACAAACATGAGAATCAAGTCAACATCTCCAACCTCCATTCTGGGTTGGGCAGGTAATAACACTGCGGGCACATAAATCAGTTCTTTTGCACAATACAAATTCATTTATAATGGATAGAGTAAGACCTCAAAAGAATATTAGTGCAGCTAAAGACATGTGAATATATATGAAGCCCTTCTTCTAGCTTCAGATTCAAATGCAATCCATACTTATCATATCTACTGGAAAACATGATTATCATCACTTGTTAACTAAAGCCAATCACCACTCACCATCACCATCCAAAATATATGATTTCATTCTAAACAGTTGATTGAGCAAATAAGATTAGTCATATCACCCAAGGATGTGAATATAATCGACAAGCCAGGACAAGTTCAAATATGCACAATTTAGCATGGTCAATTAATTGATCATAGCACCCGAAAATGATAACAGCAGGAAAAAGAACAAGTTGCAGAAGTCCAAACCATACTTACAAGCCAGGATGCATTCTCAATAGCAGAAAAGAAGTTTGTTCCGGGTATTAAAATGTTAAACAACCCATATGTATCTGCAAATAACAATGAAGCCTCATCATGTCATGATTAATCAAACATTGGACTGATAAGTAGAACTAGAATCAGCAAATATTTGTACAATAAAAAAAATGTTGAGAAACTCTGGAGCACATACATGCAAAACCAGATAAGATGCCACACAGGTGACCAAGGAATGACACATTAGTCATCAAAAGCTGGAAGACTACCAGCAAGATCCATACATACCTAAAATATGTTCCACATGAAAGAGACATTACGAAGCAATTCTGGCACAGAGTATAGGTACAAGGTATAATCATGTCGAACATATGAAAAAGGCTAAAATCATGTGATAAGTGTGTTTACCATTTAGCAGGCACATTAAAGAGTCCGAATACACTGCAGAAACACGTTAAATAGCAAAGGTCAATCTGCAATCCAAGAAAAACACATCTATACATTCAGACTATTCAGTAATACCCGTACATCAAAGAAACTAACCTTCGAGATTGGACACCACTCAAACTAGTTTCCATTACAATCATGGAGAAAAGCACTCCTGAGAAGCCTATTGCACACTCGTCCATGAAGATTGGATATTGGTAGATAGGGTTATGTGCTGATACCAATGCAATAAATACATTGAAAACAGCATTGCTTGTTGCCAACACAATTATCATGTATAATAAGCGGACAGAACCCATGATTCTCTCCAACTCGGACCCCAACGGAACCAAAGCCAACATGTTGAACATGACATGCAGCAACGATCCATGAAAGAAAATGGATGTATAAGGCCTATAGACTGCACAAATGCCAAGATGATAATGTAAGTACCTCAGAGAATCATGTTCACAAAGAAATTAGCCACTTTGCTGCAGCTTCCTAATGACACAAAAATAGGAAAAGGCATTTCTCAAAGAGAATACCTTGAAAATGTGATACAATTGCTGAGGGCAAAAAACATACTTCTTCAAAGGAGTCATAGCCAACCAAGAGGCAAACCAAATAAATGATAGAACAGACGATCACCACAGCAGATGTCACAAATGGGATGCCTTCCCACCACTGGTGCACTCTAGTTTGCAGACCAGCCTGTAAACCAGAAACATCTAAGACAACTCATAGCCTGTTATAAATCATGGAATGTTTGTGAAGACTTCCATTTAATCTATTTATTGTCTCAGTACATTCAATATTCCAACAAGACAAAGCTGAAGTTTAGTAGGGTACACCATATTTTTACGGACTTCCTGTCAATTTCATAAGCATTTGATTGCAATCAAATTCTAATGCCAATCACAACAAAAATGGGAAGATAACTCCTGTGTTATCAAAGTAAAACTAATCCTCCGAAACTCAGCGTTCTCAACTTGACCTAATTCCGCAAATGCAAATGTCGGGTCAGTCAAATAAAAAAACAAAACAAAGAATCCACACCTATTAGCTCCGAACTCCTTATTTATACTACGACGTAACTGACTTATCGCCACAAAAATGGAGAAACCTACCGATATGAAATTTTAAGGAGGTTACAGCCAGTCAGTCAAGCACTAGAACGTTGAACCGGTTAGAATTTGATGATGAATAACACATCAGAGCGAGATCGATTAGCTGAAAAAAACACGGGGGAAATTAAAATATGAGTGGAGTACCTCGGAAGCGATGTTGGATCTCATCTTCCTCGCTCGAGTTGAATTTCGTCGCTTGCGAATTGCGATTGAAAGAATCAAAATAGTTCCAATCTCAAAAAGCTTTCTCTGTGTTTGCCGTAAAAACTAAGGAACGCTCTCTCCACTCCCAAGCCCAGATCCTCCCTCTTCTCGAAGATTCAAGTCGGATCCTCCGAGTTTTTGGTTCGGACTCGGCTTGTTTTTCCCAAACTATAGTCGGATCCTCCCTCTTCTCAATTTTTTTTGAGATTAATATAATTTTATTTATTTCTAACTTATTTGATAAACATTTAGTAAAAAAATATTAATTTAGTTTAAGGAGTTTGTAATAGAATAATATACTATTTTTACTATATGTTTAAGAGTCCGTTTTTGATATAAAGTCCCCTTATAGTACAAAGTACGAAACGGCGTCATTAGATTGCCAAGATCAAGGGTTCACGTTTGAACAGATTGGAAAAGCACGCGGACATCAAAATCATTTAGAGGGGCAAATAGGTAATAAGCACATGAGATATGCTTTTTAATTGAAAGACGAAAACGACGCTCCCTCACTCTGCCCTAAAAATCTCTCTCCGTTTCGCACTCTCTGTTTTCGATCGACAATTCCTCTACGAACTCTCTCCAATCTCCATTCAAACTCTCTACAAGCTCGCTCGACGATTACAATTCGCTACAAGGTCGCTCAAATCGGTAAAATCTAGCTTCAAATGCGCGCGATGGCAAATGATGAAGATGCTCGATCAAAAAGCGGTTCTGAAGAAGGTAATCCACGTTCTAGATTTCGTTTGTTTTGGTTGATTTAAGGTGATTTGTTGTCGAATTTAGGTGTTTGATGCTCTAAGGTTCACAAGTCCAATAGATTTCGTTTGTCTTAGGTGATTTAAGATTATTCGTTGTTTATTTTGGATGTTTGAGGTTCTAGGGGTCACAAGTAGCATAAATTTCGTGCGATTATGGTGATTTAAGTAGATTTGCTTTCGATTTTGGTTGTTTGAAATGCTATGCTGTCGATTTTCGGGAACAGAAAGTTGATTTTGTACCAAAAAAACTAGTTGATGTTCAATACTGATCTGACTTCTTTATCGACTTGAATTATTTAGTAGATTTGGATTCAGTTGGTGCTTGTTGTATGAATGAGATTGTGTATGCTGTGCTTCTGTGTATGAACTAGATGTTCATATTTTATAAAGTGATGTTCATTTTTTATACGTTGGTGCTTTGTATTAGAAGAACACAATTTAACAGAAGTGTGCTTTTTCGTGTGTTCCTGAAGTACAATCAAATGTTCATATCTAAAAGCCTAAATGTTCATTTATAATCCCACGGTGTTCATTTTTTTAGATAAGGATATTCTTGTCGAATTGTTTTTTAAGTTAATAAATTACAACTAAATGTTTACATCTAAAAGCCTAAAATTCACAACACTTGAAATAGAAACATTCATATTGTGTAACATCTGTAGTTCATAAATTATAATATAAGGTTCATATTTACATTGTTGTTGTTCACGAACTACAAGGTAAGTCTAATTTGACATTGATATCTGTTTTGAGTAGAAGAAAATGAATATGAAGAAGGCTCTGTAGATAACGTCACTGATGCTGACAAAGAAGGAAGTGGAGGTAGTGACAGTGAAAGTAGTGACAAGGAATACAAGGGCGATGAAGAATTGGAGGTTGATAGCATGAAAGATTTCGCCACTCCTCCACCAAAAAAGTCATAAACAACAGAAAAAACAAAGGTTGCCACTAAGGAATATTCCCCGCAAAAGCAGAAGGAAGTGGTTGTTGAACAACCAAAACGGTGGAGAAAGAGTCTAGCTCGAAGGAAAAGACCAAATGAAGTAGTAAAAGGGAAAAAAGCGAGACGTACAATGTCAAGGAGGTATTCAAGACTGGATTTCAGAAATCTTCCAAGCACATTTGTGGGGACTGTGAGGGACTTGAGTGATGTACAAAAGGAGTGGATAAGGAGCATGAGGTTTGGCCATTTGGGCATCTGTTGAACCTAAAGATTACAAAAATCCCGCACTACCTAGCACATTGGGTTGTTGATAACTTTGACGAGATTACTTGTGAACTGACAATGGTAACTGGGAAATCATTGCACATAACTGAGGCTGATGTCCATAGGGTTTTAGGATTGCCAAAGGGGCAAAACCCAATTAACTAGAGGAAGAAGAAGGATGACCAAACAATACTGAATGCATGGAAGAAACTGTGTGATGAAGATGAGGTGAGGCCACTGCACATAGCTGGAAAGATGAAGGATTGTGAAGATGAAGTTTGGTTCAAAAGGCATATCCTTGCCTTCTTCATCGCGTTGCTTGTAGAAAGCAACCAAAAAGGGACGGTTATGCAGAAGTTGTTCATTGAAGAAGTAAGTGATGTTGTCAATCTGAATTGGTGCAACCTAGTGATTAAGTGCCTTGTGCATTCAAAGATAGAGTGAAAGAAGAAGAAGACCAAAATCTTTCAAGGACCACTTTTGTTCCTCATTGTGAGTCGTTTTAAATAGAAGCGTGCTATGTTATTTGAATTATATTTATCATTGCATTAACTAATTCTAATAAAACTTCTTTATGCATTTGTTTTATGTAGATAGAGTAACAATCTTGGGCATGAAGAATCCACAAAGTTTCCCTGTGTTTTTGGCGTGGACCGACAACCTCCTAAAACAAAGACAAAAAGACGAGGACAAGAATGGTGGCTTTGGGCGTGGGCATGTTGTGGAAACAACAACATACACTACAATTGAGAGAACTGTAGAAGTGGGAACTTCAACTCAACAAGCGCAAAGGAATGCACAACCAGAACAGACAAGAAATATACAGGTATACACTGTGCTTCTATGTATAAACTTGTTGTTCATATTTTATGAAGTGATGTTCTTTTTTTTGTACGTTGGTGTTATGTATTAGCTGAAGACATTTTTGCATAAGTCTGCTTTTTTTTGTGTGTCTTCATGAAGTACAACCAAATATTCATGTCTAAAAAAATATAGTTCACAATATTAACAATTAAGAATATGCATGTTTGAACAAGTTATTCATTTATAATACCATGGTGTTCATTTATTAACTTAGCTTATTCTTTCTAAAGTGATGTTCATACATTAACTGTGCAAGTTCATGTTTTGTTTGATATAAACCCTAACCCTAAACCCTAACCTTAACCCCTAAACCCTAAACAATAAACCCTAAACAATAATTGACTGAATTGCCTAATAGGAGTGTGTGCAACTGCTAAGGAGGAAGTCAACACAGTGTGAAGCTGCAATTGTGGAACTGGTGGAAATGGTTGAAGAAATTCCAGATGAATTCAAGAACGATCCACAATTGCAAGAGATGCTACAAGCTGCAAAGGTGTTAATTGGTGAAAAACAAGATAATACAGAGAAAGGGAATGAAACAGATGTATCGATATGGCAAACAGTGGAGAAGATGGAAGGATGCAGGGGAAGGTTGAAGATAGCACTTGATTGCTCAAGAGAATGGAGGTCGGTAGATGACATTGCAAGGCATTACACAACCGAAAAGGATGACTAAGAGATCGAGACTGAGCCACCCCGAGAGCAAGAAACAAACACTACATTCAAAACTGGTCTGGCTACAACTGAAGCACCACCACAACCGCAAGAGAAGGAAACAGACAAAGATGATGAACAAAATAAAGTTACTACACAACCAAAAGAGAAAGGAAAAAGGAAGGTACAGGTCAAGGTCATAGGCCCGTCTGTACCTTCGAAGGAGCAAGATGCAGAAACAAAGGTGAGTTATTACAGTGTTCATGTATTAAACTTATACGTTCATATATTCTAATTAAAAGTTCATTTCTATTGACATGATGATAAACTTGAATCTGTGTGATATAATGCATGGAACAGAAGGCATGCAAAAGGATGGTAACAATACAAGAGCAACCAATGGAGGCGACCCTTGCAAAAAGAGTAACAAAACTTGGTGAATCAATAAGGAGCCCTAATTTTAAGAGGACGGTGACACTATTAGGTGCTGAAAAGGAGGAAGTAAAACTTCTATGGGCATACATATTTACTGATTTTGGGATTGGAGAGTAAGTGTTTGTTTGTGTTATTATTTTTAAGTTCAGTTGTCTACAAGAAGTCATATACATTTAATGTTTATTCTTGAAATGGTTTTCAGTGTTGTAGATATCACTTTCAAACACAAGCAATGGGCAACAACAAGAATGAACATGATGAGCTTGGACACTATGGTATATCCAACAGTGATTGACGCATGGAGTTTGATTGTCAACAAGGGGGAGATTGCAAAAAGTGGCGACAAACCATGCATGTTGATTGCGAACGTGTAACACCCTATATTACCTTAGGAATATTACCGCCAGTGACCCCAGAATGCATATCCGAAATCACCCAAGGCATTACAATATTGATCGGAAAAGACAATGTAAAACAATAATTATAACAATAACATTTAAATTAACAATGTCTTACATTAAAACGACATTGCAAAACAAGACAACCTTACGATATATCAAAGTACAACGAAAGACTTTATTCAAACTGACAACATGATACTTAATCTTTATTGAAAACACGTAACGATATCTTAAAGCAAAACACAATCGCCTTCAACGTCGTCTTCCCACGTTCTCAACTTGGGAATCTATTCCTGATGTGACGTAACGGACAAATGACACCAGCCAGCCATGCAAAGAAAAGAGAAGGTTGGTTAGTCTAATGAAAGACTAAACAAGGGTTCAAGCAGAGTGGTTCTTGTGATTGTGACCAGTTACTATCAATGTCCCTCGAATAATAACCGAATGACGATATATAACCCGAAAACTTTCACGGAATGAGCGAAAGAGGTATGAATCCAAAAGAAGACTCCAAATGAATTGAGTCTTATGGAAGTATGGACAATTATTTGGGAACATTTAGGTTTATCACACAAAATTTGAAAACCGACCTTGATTATTTGGGTCCCCGACCAACCTCACCGCATAATGCGAATCCAGATTGGAAAGAGGACTTACTTTAAAACAAGAGTCCGGGCGGGTTCCACGTTATACTTCTCGCCCGAGGGTATATTAATTATGTGCACAAGGCACTTATCTTATTTAGTTCGAAAATGTACATTCACGTTAAGACTTTTATTTCCACAACCAATCTCGTAAAGAGATAAAGAATTAGATAAATCCCGAAGATTTGGGACTAGCTAAGTGCACCACCACTTATGCAATATAAGGGTAGGTCATGACCAAAGGCATTAGGGCAATAATCCTCATAACACCAAGTTATAAAGAAACGACTAAACCTCGCAAGGCAATTAGCGTTCCTACGAATACTCGTGCTATCTAGCAATTATATTTCACACCAATTCACAACAACCACACCAATGTTACCTAACAACCTATAATAATAATATATATATAAGGTTATAGCTAGCATACATACAACCTAGTAATAAGATTCAATTTCACAACATTTTTATACACATAAGTTCCCAGACATCAACTTTTAGATTTTTATCTCAACTTAATTAAGACAACCAATTCATTGTCAATTAAGGAAAAACGGAATAAATGACAAGAGCGAACCACCACTTGCCTTGAATTGAAAAGAAAAAATGAACGGTAAACGAGAGCGATCACTTGCGGATAACACTTAACCTCCTGTTTCGATTCCGTTCCAAAGCCAATCCGAAGCGTACCCAAATCACAATAAATAAATTATATTAGATAATTCATTTAATAACAAAATTTGAGATAGATAATGTCCTGCTTTTTAATTGGATTTATTTACTCATAAATCAATTTCAAGGCTTTTTGATTAAACGATTATCTATATGATTAAAAATTAATTAGTCGTATATTCTAAATAATCATGACATAATTAAATTAATAAAATAATTTATTTATAAACCTAAAATTTTCTAAGTCAAAATATTATCTAAATGAATAGTCAAAATTTACCCATTCATAATATAAGATAATATTATAACAATTTTAATTAATTCAATTTTTTTTAATAAATTCAAATTAATCTCAAAGTATTTTTCTTAATCTGGATTAATTAAATCAAACCAAATTAAGCCAAAACAAATTAAAATAAAAAAACCAATCCCAAATCGGGTTTAAAATACCCACTTCGACGACGACTGGACACCCGATGGTTTCCGGCCAAATTGGAGGTGCTCCGACGGTGGGATGGCGGCGGGACTTTAGGGCTTTCGAAGAGGACTCATGGGCGCAACTAGTGATGCCCTTAATTGCTAGAACTAAACTCCACAACACTCGAATTTTGGGGATGAACACAGTGGAACCGATTTCTAGGGTTCTTCGGATGGAAGCTTGAAATTGGATGATTTGGGGTCGAATTCGGGATCCTATTTATAGGGTTATGGTAGAGGAGGATATACCAAGCATAATCCCTTAATCAATTCACCCCAATTGAAGAAGATCTTATCGAATTTTCCAATTCTTCAATTCGGCTTCAATGACATAGATAAGGATTTGGGGGCAAAATCCCGACGATTTCGCGACATTTAATCCAATTTGATCGAGTCATTAGATGCGTATAAATCCAATCTTCAATGCCCTTTAGTTAATATGCCTAATCGGATCCAATGGAGCTCCAAAAGTTTGGGTTTTTGGCAAAATTGCCCTCTTCACTTTTCATAAATTCCAAAAATTGCCCAAATTTAATATCTTAAATTTGTAATATTTATTTTAACCCAAAATTAAATTATATAAAATTTAACTTAGGCTAAAATTAAGCTTAAGTTACTTTTCTTATAAATTTAACCATACTTAAATCTTTAGCCAAAATCTGTTAAACTTGATTTAAGTATTCTAGGTTAAATTTGATAAGTTTTATTTAAATTAAGACTTACCATAATTTTTAGAATAATTTAAATAAATTTATAATTTACATTTTGTAACAACTTATGATAAGAACTCTACTTTATTTCCATTTTTGGAATAATGAAATAATTACCAAAATTCCTTTATTTAGAAATAGAGCTACAAAATTACACAAATACCCTTACTAAAAATGAGGGTTATTACAGAACGTGTTCAAACGTGTAAGTATTTTGCAATTTAATACTTGTTTATAAATCTTTCATGTGTATTAAAATTAACTTGAGAGAGCACGTACATGTGAAAACAACATGATGAAGAAAACAACGACAAGATACAGTTTGTTGGCAGGCTGAATGATGCTGTGAGCCTTGTAGATGGGAGAGACATCAAAGATATAGAAATGGTAATAAGTCAAAATGCATGATTATTTGTTTGCAATAGAAAAGTCCTAAACTAACACATGATCAATGTTTTTCTGTAGATTTTGTTCCCTGTGCTGTTGGAGGATAATCAATATGCTATGATTTCATTCAATTTGAAATACCCTGCCATATATATTCCGGACAGTGTTGTTAGTGATTCCACTATGGAAGAGAGATATGGGGACACACCTGAATTCCTAGTAAGTACATGTTCATTTTTAAAGTCTTTTAGTTCATAACTATTATGCTGACGTTCATGTTTTAAATATTTTCAAAGGGGACTTGTTCTTCACTATTTGGATTTAAGGAGGCTTCACATGAAGAAGAAGGAACTAGCATCTGACAAGGTCCAACCAACTATTAATGATATCCCATGGGGTGATGCAGACAACTTGGCAACTTCAGGCATATACACCATGCGTCACATGGAGGCATACATGGGTGCATCGGTTCATGGCTGGGAGAATGAGATGCATGCTAGAAACTCCAAGACATGTATTATTAATTTGAGGGTCAAGTATTTGCACGCCATTGTCATGTCTGATCCGAATGAATTGAAGCCCAAGATGAAGGAAAAGTTGGTGGCATACAAGAAGGAAGTTGGGAAACCTATGGAGCTACTAGTTACTGAAAAGTAATTGTTGTTTGTACTCGATTAAGTGTTTTGTTTAGGATTATTGAAGTATGGATTGGGAAACTAGAGAACTAGGGGTTACTTTTGTGAAATGGAAGTTGAATTACGGGTTTTTGGTGGTGAACAGTAGTGCTATAATGGGGGTCGTGAATTATATGACACTTTGCTTTTGTATGCTAATTTTGGCAATATAGTAAATGTTAAACAAATGGTTGTTAAGGTTCAATGATTTGCAATTCAGGTTCGCTTATTGAATGATCGGGTTCACATATTGATTGTCATGGTGACAGGTATAACAACAATGTTAATTAAAACCAGTACAACATCTATATTCTTACAGGTTTATTTATAGATTCTGCAAGTTCATTTAAAGAGCATAAATGTTCATATATAATCTGGAATTGAAAAGTAAGGTACTCTAGTGTGCATAAATGGTCCTCTCAAAACGAATTCCAAAAGCAAGTGTAAAAAACAAAACTACTAAGATCCATAGGTATAAACAATAACATATAAACTCAAATAACGATCAACCCTCATTACAAGTGCGAATGTTGTGTGTTGTATACTTTTTACATTTGCCGCAACGTCTTTTTGGAAGCAGTTTTGCCGCTTGTGAGATCTCCCTAGAACTCTTGATTCGCTTGCCTCTACCTTTTTTCTTAGTTTGATCGGGCGAAAAAACAGTGACTTCAGTAGCCATAGTTGTTCTAGCAGTGCCTTTGCGCTCTTCAAAACTGTCGTTGAGCCACTAGGATCATCACCACTACAGGTTGCAAGTGTTTCCCTTTGCTCCTTGAGATGTCGTGAAAATTGTTTCAAGCGATCATGATTGTCTTCTAACAGACCCAAGCAACAGTAAAAATCAGAAATCAACTCGTTCGTTATAACTTCCCTTTCTTCAATTGTAGCACGTTGCTCAACCACAATGCCATTGATGTTGAATATTGGGGTGATTGTAGCAATCTTGGTCTAACATACTAAGATATACTTATTTGGAATCTCATCCATATCAAGGTTCTTAAACACTAAAATCATGTGACGACATGGCAAGCCAATTCATTGGAACATTCGACAGCTGCAAATAACTTCATCTTCCAAATGTCGGTGCATAACTGTGACTTGGTTTATGTCCCCATCTTGTATACTGTACACTGTAATACCATTCTCTGAACTCATATGAACAATACAACAAGAGTAGCAAGCAACACATTTATGTTCCTGAAGCTCATGGAAAACAAACAAAGTATATTCCTTTTAAGCATGCTTCTCCAAATTTAACGATGTCTTCAATTGTGGAACCATAGTTTCAGAGTCGTGATTAAGCTTTGCTTGCTTGTGCCTTTGACTATCCAAGCCACTTTCATAGTGCATCGTCAACTTTGCTAGCCTATAATATCTATCTGTGAAGTGCCCAAAGTAGATGGAAGTAGTTCTAACAAGCCCACCAAACATAACATCTCTGAAATAAGTTGGGATCCAATAATAAGCGCAAACATGTCATCAAACCACCTACTATTATGCAAGGTATATTCATTGAACAACACCAACCACTTGGATTCGAACTTAGACGGTTCTAACTCATGGCTCCACACAATACTATTTAACTTGATCCTAAACTCATTGCCAACGATGACATCATGGCTTATCTTGCCTAGGACTTTCTTCATGATATGCCACATGCAAAGACGATGGTGAGAATGAGGAAACACAAGCTCAACTGCAGACTTCATCGCAAGATCTTGGTCAGTAACGATGATGTTCAGATCATGGCCCATTGCCTTCTTAAAATTTTTGAGAAGCCACACAAATGATCCCATATCTTCCTTGAGTAACAAACCAACACCAAAAGTCACACACCTCTTATGGTGATCCGGCCCAGTGAAAGGAACAAATATCAGATCATACCTGTTAAACGATTCACAAATAAAATGCAAATGTTCATATATAATGTAATTAAGTTCACATATAACATAACTAAGTTCATATGTAAGGACAACAGGATCAGGAAAATGCAGAATGAATCCTTTAAAAATGCAAGTACCTGTTGGTCCGATACGTTGCATCAAACGACACAACATCACAAAAAATGAGAAGTTCTTGCGAGAAATCGGATCACACCAAAATAGTCGTGTCAATCGATCGGTAGAATCCACATCATATTCGAAACAAAAGGCATCACAAAGTTCCTTTTTCTTCAAAAATCGGTTGATAATAATTTGCGCATCAGAACCGTCTAAGTACGCCAACGTATCTCTTCTATGGTTCTTAAAATCAGTAGCGGAAGCACCAATATTTGCATACCCACCCACAATCTCCTTGAAAAGACGATGACATGTTATAGGGCCAATGCTAGCTTTTGAACAATCCAAAACAAACTTCTTGTGGCCAACATCAAGGTTTCTATTAGTCATCATGAACTGGCGGTGGCTTTCTATTATGAGCTTGTGTGTATGGCGTTCTTCAAAACCATATACTATGTACCCTAAGTTTCCAGCGAAAATAGCATTATTTTGGCCTCATAACCTACTCTATTGTAGACCCTTGTACGTTGGCCAGTATTGCGATTTCCATGCTTATACCCTTCCCTAGTACACAACATATATTTCGTGACAACAAGCTTGCCTTCTTTGTCGAAACGGATGGTTCCATGACGAACTTCAAAACCGCAAGCAAAGGCGTATTTCTTGTAAAAAGCAATGCCGTCCTCTATGGTGCTAAAGTGCATCTCCACAACAGGTTTCATAGCATCAGGGCAAACATGAGTAAAATAAGTTGTTCCGTTTTGAGAAAACTGGACTTCATAATACTCATCCAAATCAGGTTGCTCCGTTCTAGTGGCATCAACACTTACAATGCTATTATCATGGGACAAATCATAACTAGCAGCCACTGAGGTTGATGAACTGGCTGAAATACAGAGAAATTGGTGTGTAAATATGTAAAAGCATGACATGTTCATTAATAAGAATAAAACGTTCATTCATAATCATAATATGTTCGTAATTTGTGAATAGAAACTGTGTTATCGAAGCCATTCAATTGAGATGAATTCAACAACAAGAATACTCAGTCACGACTCAATCAGTTTACACATGAACAACATAGTTGTGGTCTATGGAACACTGGAAAACTTATGTCTACAAAATTCTCCCTCAAATTACAAAATTGAAAGTGTAAAATCCTAAACAATCAACAACAAAAAAACAGGAAAAAACAGCATTTGAGTGGCTAAACTTCACATTAAGACATCGAACAAAACCTAAAAACAATCATATAGTGAAATACAAGCGAAAATCGAAGTGTTTGAACAAAAATTGATACCGACATCCATGGAGGTTGGGAGCGACGATACGAACAAAAACGATAAGATTTGTTGTCCAGATGAACAACCAAGGAAGTGTAGATTTCTGTGCATGCCAAATACATTATTGTGTGCATATAAAATACACTACCGTGTGCACATGAAATACATTGTTGTGTGCATGCATAAAACGCTTGCGTTCATATGGTATGAACAAAACGTGTGAAAACACGACTGTGTGCATGCAAAATATACTACTGTATGCATGTGTAGTGTATTGCCGTATGCATTTGAAAATGGTATGTTTGTGCATACGAAATGCACTACGTGCTATGTGTGCATGTGAAACAACGTATGTGTGCATGTGAAACAACGCATGTGTATAAATCCTACAAGTATATGTGCATGTGAAACAACCAATGTGTGCTTGTGAAACAACCCATGTGTGCATGTGAAACAACGTATGTGTGCATACAGACAAAAATGACTTGTGTGTGCATACGGAAATGACATGTTTGTGCACACGAAAACAACGTGTGTGTATGCATGTGAAACAATGTATGTGTACATACGAACAAAAATGCGTTTTCATGCGAGATGCGTTTTTATCCGATTTTTTCACAAAAAATTCGTTCGTATCACTTTTTTTCGAATTTTTGCTAAATTATTCGATCGTGCCAAATTGAAAATTGATCTCGGCTCTTCGTTTTTTTATCAAACGGCCCACATGCATCCTCATTCCTCTTATCCATTCTCATCCTCACCTTATCTTTTCCATTATATCTGTGTTCATCTTACAACAAGAAATAAATCTATAAATTCATCCGTATTTTCCAATTTTTCTCGATAGAGAATAATATTTAAATTGTATACTTTTTGAAAGTTCAAATAATATACTCAAACTTTCATTTAACTTCATCTATTTTTTTTTAAGTTTCTATATCTCTATATTCTATATATATATATATTAAAAGAGATGCTTAATCTTAGGTGTTAAACTTACATTGATTTTTTATGTGTCAGTCTCACATTAATTTAGCATATGTGTCGGCCTTTGGGATATGTTATATCATCCGGACTTTTCAAAAATAGAGCATTGAGACCCATCTTAAATATACAAATATTCATAACTAGTGTAGTACCCGTGACTTGCACGGAATTTGTTTAATTTTTCTTACATTTGTAAAAAAAATATTTTAATTATCTATGAGTCAATTGTTCAATATATATGATGTTATTTAAAGAAAAAAATACTAATTGACTAAAAATATTCAAGATATACAATAAATTATATTATATAAGGAGAGATAGAACTCTCCATAACTTTATTAATAATAAAGATTGGCTAAGTAGTCTTTGAAATAGGGACAGCCACACCCCTTACATCAAAACAATGAAACATTAAAAAAAATGTTCATCTAATACATGACAATGAAACGCTAAATATAAAATCCGGCAATATGTTTCAAATTGCTACAAATTATCAAAAAATATATTTGTTTGAATGTTCATCAATTTTGGTTTAACCCTCGAAGACAAAGTTGTGTCCGTTGTCGTTTCTCTCTAATAGCATTCAATCTCAACGTTCTCTTATATCGGGTTAATTCGTCCATTACAAATCACCTGACAAACTCAGATATATTAAAAGTTAATTGTCCCTTCACATTTATATCTAATATCACCAAATCTCAACAATATATTATTTTGGTTTAATTCGTATATAAAACTTTCAGTGGAAAGTTTTAGATATATATTGCAAAGAAAAAATATACAAATTTAACTGTTAATATAATAATATTGTTGAGTATGCTTGAATTGTCACACTTCGCAGTACCCCCTCGCTTGGGGGGGGGGGGGAGTCGCCCCCGGCGCAAATGCTATGCAACGTTCTCTTATTGGGCCATCGAATTGGGCCCAATACTGCCCTGTTCTGTTAGGGTTTTTACCGAGCACTATATAGACAACCAATTCAAAAAGCCCGATTTATGTAACAAAATATTATCTGTATTAAATTGAATTTGTTCATTGTCATTTCTATCTAATAACAGTATAGCACCCAATCACAACATTATATTATTTCGGGTTAATTAGTAAATAACACAATCACTTGAAAATCTTTGATATATATTTCAATTAAATTAAATAAATATACAAACTAAACATTTATTTTAATTTTATAATTATATATAAACACATGTAAATAATACAAAAAATATACATACTACATATTTTTTTTAAATTATTAAAAATAATAAATACTTCTAAATACAAATTGGACTTATGGGCCAAATTATTTTCGTATGAGCTAGCTGCCATTAGTTGTTAATGGGCTAAACGGCCCAATTACAACATTATCAAGATCAAACTGATAAAGTCCAATCTGCACAACCCGTTTTTTATTTTTTTTCTATTAAAAAAATAAACTAAAAATACAAAAAAGTAGCTGAGATACCCTAACCCTAATCAGTTGCCTCTTCCATCTTCTTGCCATTTCCGATTTCACTCTATTTTTTTCCGCCTTCACCATATTGCTTTCCTCTTTCAAAAGTTTCCAGATCCATGGCCATTTTCGTAATGTAAAAACCTTCTATCTTGGTCTTCTATTTACACTTTGGAAAAATGGAGGTGGAGCAGAAGACAAAGGCTTCGGCGAGGCGTCTTTGGAGCAGAGCAAAAGCTTCGTCAACGGAGGTGGAGCAGAAGACAGAGGCTTCGGCGAGGCGTCTTTGGAGCGGAGCAAAAGCTTCGTCAACGGAGGTGGAGCAGAAGACAGAGGCTTCGGCGAGGCTTCTTTGGAGCGGAGCAAAAGCTTTGTCAACGGCTTGCAGGTGCTTCTCTTTCTCTGTTCTGAGTGTATTAGATCTGCATTTGCTTTCACCGGCAAATTTCCCATGTATTAGATCTGGATCTGGATTTGCTTTCTCTGTTCTGAGCAAAAAATCTATTCTACCGTTTTTAAAAAAATCTATTATTATTTTTGTATTCTGTAATGCTTGACTTTTCAACTTATGCATCATCTAGTGATATACGTAGTTGCAATTTGGATTGTGAATCTCAAGTAACACTTTGTAATTTCCATCGCCACAAATCACAATTGAACTGAATTATATGCTTTCTTGTCGTTTGACTCGGTTCAAGTTCAACCGAATATGAAATAAATTGATTGAAAGCTACACGAATTTTAATTGTTTTTTTTTCAAGAAAAAATATTCTATAACAACCGAATACAAATTCTTAATTCATATGTATATATTTGTATTTAAAAAACATATTTGTATAATAAATATTCAACATTACATTAATAAATGTACATATTAATTAGTTATTTTAATATTATAAAAATATAATAAATATTTGTAACTAATGAATTGACTTATGGGCCGAATACTATTTGTATTAAAATGTTGAAGTTTTTAATTCTGTTTAATTGCTAGTGGACCAAATAACCCCAACCCAAATCTTTCCAGTCACGGCCCATTATAACTGTTGCCAACAGATCCAGTGCAAGCCCATTAGCCCAATTGTTGTCGTAAACCTCTCGTTTGACCTAACCATACCTCATTTGTTGCTACCTCCATCTTGTTGTTTCCATATCTCTTTGTATCTATCTTCACACTTCACTACATTTCTTTCCTTTTCAATCTATTTCTCTCCATTCAGGCTTCACGTCTCTCTTCCTCTTTCTATTTCTCTCCATTCCACAAATCCTTTGTCTTATCACTTTCAAATCTGTTAGATCCAATTAATATCATAACATGCAGATTGATTTACAAAACCGGGGCTCATTTTTTAGGATCAAGCTTGCTTCCAGAAGGAGATCTAGAGACTGAGAAAAACAAAGAAAAACATGTATGATTTTTTTCGTGAATATTTCTGATCTCTTTCTTTCCTTACGGCTTTTCTCTCTAATATAACTTTTCTATTTATAACTTTTCTATTATAGCTTCTAATATAACCTTTCTATTTATCATGCAAAGGAAACCACCGACTTGATGAGGAGATCGAAAGTGCAATTGGAGGGTTGTCCCCAAGTTAACATGCAAACCCACCGACGCGGTTGATGAGGAGATCTGGAAGAAGAAGTTTCTGGCGAACTCCAGATTCAAGAAATGTAAGCTCTCTCTCTCTCTCTCTCTCTCTCTCTCTCTCTCTCTCTCTCTCTCTCTCTCTCTCTCTCTCTCTCTCTCTCTCTCTCTCTGAAGATCCCTTAATTGTAAAACCCTAAAAACTTTTGATTGAATAAAACGTCTATATTAACCTATACTTTAGAATCGTTTTCTTCTTGTTCACCGCTTTCATACTTTGGAAAATAATATAATTTCAGCTAGATCAACCCATAAGTATATTAACCTATACTTTAGAATCGTTTTCTTCTTGTTCACCGTTTTCTTCTTGTTCTTCTTGATGAAGATTGTTCTCCATGTTCTTTGTTCAATATATAAAACTAAATGATAGATTGATATTATATGAAAAGGGTATTTTTTTTTTAATTTACTAATTTTAATATGTTATAATGTAATAACATTAATAATATAAGTTGTCTTCTGAATAAAATATACTGGGCGGTAAAATAAACAAATATGGGCTTTTTGGCCCATTAAATATGTAATACAACCGACAATATGGGCCCAAATATTACTTCTACAGTTCGTAAATATTGATGAATAAATAATTTCTGTAATGGGCTTATGGGCCAATTATGAAAAAATATAATGTTAAATAGAGGCCCAAATGTAACCTCAAGCCTGCTTTCTTTATTTAGGTTATACATTTCTAGATGCATCTACCCTAATCCTGTCTCTTTTCATTTTTTCCTTTTGTCGAGAACGCGTTCTATCTCTTTCTCTTTCTCTCTCCTTATCTACTTTGTTCAAGTGAATCAACATTTCTAGATTCTTCGAATGCACAAAACCCTTTCTCTTTACTGTAAATCACCATAAAACCTTTCACTAAATCACCTCAAATACTTTATCTTTGTTGTAAACAGGATCTCTCTCTCTCTCTCTCTCTCTCTCTCTCTCTCTCTCTCTCTCTCTCTCTCTCTCTCTCTCTCTCTCTCTCTCTCTCTCTCTCTCTCTCTCTCTCTCTCTATTCATCTCTTTCTTTAAAGATCCTTTTCGTTTCATTTTTTTCCCATGATGAGCATGTCTGGAGGTTGCAAAGAGATATGAAAGGAGGATGTTCTGCCCAGATCCAAAGTGATAAATGTAAGCACGATCTGTGTCTTTGTCTGTCTATCCCTTTCTCTCTCTCTTTATCTATTTCTCTGCAGATTCTTTGTTTGATTTATGTCCTGGTTCATTACTGTCTAAAAAATAATGAAATAATTTATCTCATAATAGCAGATCTGGAGGTTGGTGAAGAGATATGGAAGTGAAGGATGTTCTAGCAAGCTCCAAAGTCAATAAATGTAAGCAGTATATCTCTCTCTCTCTCAGCTATATGTCAGTCAACGCAAATTATGCATGCAATGAAGTAATAACTAATAAGTACTTACCAAAAGACTTTGAATCTGTAAATACAGGGTTAGTCGCGTATCTTTTTTATAACTAATATTCAGCGTTCTTGGCAAGTTGCCCAAGCTCTTGAATATGGAATAGTTGGAATTAATGAGGGATTGGTCTCTAATGAGGTTTGTTTCTCTATCTTGTTTGTCTCAAAGTATAGGTCAATAGTCATTTTGAGTAATAAATAATTTGTTGACGTACAGGTGGCTCCCTTTGGTGGGTTCAAACAATCTGGTCTTGGGCGAGAAGGTTCCAAATATAGGATAGATGAATATCTAGAAGTATGTCAAATACTTTCTTCCTCTCCTATTTCTCAATTTTGGGTTTCTTTCTTTGGAATACATGAAGCAGTTGTTTTCATTAGTTCTTTTACCAAAAAAAATTTATGTTATGAACTATCCTTTTTGAGAACATGACATAAACTGTGCAATTCTCTTCCCTTTTATACGTATCACTGTATCAGCCTTCTTCTGCTACATGCTAGCTTATATACATTAAATATATTAATGTGTTTCATTTTGTCTCAGAAAGAAACAAAGATTGTTAAATGGCACATCTGTTATTCCAAGAAAGGCATCTATCGCGGCTGGTGGTGTAGGCAGAGTAGAAATAAGTCGTCCGGAGGGTGTCGAGATCTGGAGTTTGGTGAGGATTGCACATTGAAGAAGGTTTAATCTCTCTCTCTCTCTCTCTCTCTCTCTCTCTCTCTCTCTCTCTCTCTCTCTCTCTCTCTCTCTCTCTCTCTCTCTCTCTCTCTCTCTCTCTCTCTCGGCCTTCTGTTCAATAAAAATATGTATCCTATCTAAATATTATTAGTAATAAAATTATTTTTTTATGGATTATATGCGTCTCCGCTTAAGATAATTTAGTTAGATAATAAATATCAAATACTCGAATATCAATCTCAATCTATGTAATGCTCATATCTCTTTAGTACAATTTTTAAAATATAATATACAAATGTATAGATTTATATTTAAAGTGTATTTATGTAATTAATAATATTAGATGCTTGACACAAAATCCATTTTTATGCATACAGGATAATATGTTTGCATAGTACATTTTGTTTGTGTGCAAGAAATTTGTATTCATATCTTTTTAGTATAAATTTTAAAAGAGAATTTTATAATGTATAGACTTGTATTAGAAGTATAATTATGTTAAATTAAATTATATTTGATGATTGACTTGAAATCAGTTTGTATTAGAAGTATAATTATGTTAAATTAAATAATATTTGATGCTTGACTTGAAATCAGTTTGTATGCATATTGATTATTATGTTTGCATATTGCATATTGTTTGTATTCAAGAAATATAATTTTTAAAAGATACTTTAGTTACATGTTCGTTGCTATTTCACGCACGGGTGAAATAGCAACGACCTAAAGGTATTGGATTTTTGACAAAAAACAAACACCTAAACTAATATACTATAATGGGTTTAATCTTATATCATCTATTCATTTATTTTATTATCTGTCTATTTCTCTTTGTGCAAGTATGATATTGAATTTGAAATTCTATAATCATATACTAATGCAAATTATCAATATTGGAATATATGTATGAAAGACATCAGTTGTTATGAACTATCCTTTTTGAGAACATGACATAACTTTTACCATATTCTTAACTGTGCAATTATTCTCTTCCCTTTTGTTCTAGATGAAATATATTTGCTTGGGAAATATGAATGCCTAAACGGACAAGTCCCAACAACTGGCAATCTCTCAAAACAATGTATGTATCACTGTATCAGCCTTCTTCTGCTACATGCTAGCTTATATACTGTAAATATATTAATGTGTTTCTTTTTGTCTCAGAAAGAAACAAAGATTGTTAAACTAATCCTATAAATATATTACTGTAAATATAGTGGCTAGTTGTGCAGAATATGCTCTCAGAGAGGCTAGTACTTTCATCTGCAAAAAAAAATACTAATACCCTCTCTGAGCATATTCTGCACAAACTTGTGATCATGCCTCAGTCTAAAACACGGAAAACAGTGCAATCTACATTTCAGTTCTATGAATTATGTAATATCAATACATTTCTATAATCTACTGAATTTGAAATTCCTGAAATTATGTAATATCAATACATTTTCAGTTCTATGAATTATGTTCAAAAACACGTCTTTATTGTTGTTGTAGGAATACGTGTGGGAAATCGGACTGGAGGCTCAAACAACTCATGGAGTTCACGATCTATAAATGAAAACCTAAAGGTAAGGATACTATACTTACATTTAGATGAACATGAAAATAGATATTCAATGTTGCATAGAGTAGAGTGAATGAAAGGATGAAAAATAGATATCCATTTTGCATATAGGTTCTGAATTATTACCTTGTAACTGAGTTTTGGATTTCCTGAATAAAACTGAAACAAAGAAAATAAATCAGACATTCATTGCTGTTTGAAATGTTAAATTTCAATCCCTACAAAACAAAACTAAAGTTCTGTTTGAAATGATATAAGCATTACCTTGTATTCTGCTGGAGTTTATCTACTGGAAATAACTTAGAAGCTCTAGATTTATAGAAGAATATGCGGAAGAGATGTAGAGTCTTCTATTACAAGTTTTCGTAGAAAATTCATGTTAATATTTTTATTTTTGGAATGCACAGATTTTTCAATATCAGATCCTCCTAGTAATCTTTTTAATTTTGTATGTAAACTATTCTGCACTGCTGAAAATGATTCTATATTATTTTTTGACTTTTTTGTTCAGATCTTGTAATCAGTTTTGCTATTTATGGAGATGTTATGATTTGCAGAATATCTTACATGGGGAAATAGAGAAATGACACTTTTTTGTTTCAATTTTTATGCAATTTTGTAATGTATATGCATGTTTTATAAGTTTTGTGCAATATTTTCTGTAATGCTTATGTAATTTTTTTATGCTTCATATTTAGGTTAATGTGTGTGTTTGTGGTTTTGTAATATATGTGTAGGTTTTGTGCATTGTATTTTTTGTCATATTTGTGATTTGGTTTTTTGTTAAATTTTTGTGGCAGGTTTTTTCATATATTTTCCTTAATGTTGTAGGTTATTTTAAAAGCAAAATTTATTGTATTACAGGTTTGAAAAATCGTTTCCTGAGTGTTGTAGGGTATTTTTTCATATTTTTTGGAAAGAATAAGCATAGCCAATAATAAACGTACAAACATAATTTGGCAAAATTAGGTCAGAATCATAGAGTTTTCCCAAAAATAACAACATTCACTGGACGGGTGACACGTAGGCAAATTAATTTCGATGTGACACGTGACAAAAACGGGATCAATCTTGGGACGCGTGCCTGTGCAGATGCGATTATGCTTTAGTTATTATATAGTAGATTGATAAATATATATGTTATTTTCGTTATTTATTTAAACATGAATTCTATTAAACTACCAAATATAATCTAATTCAGTTCTTTTTGCAGTAATCTAATTCATTTAAACGTAGTGTGTAATTCTAAAATAATAAACAACAACGTATTGGTTATTACGTAATTCAAATCAATAAATCTTGCATTTACATGATATACCTTTATGTTGGTGCTACGCATGGTGAATTTTTTTTATAAAGGAAAATTCTTTATCTTTGTTTCAACAATTTTTATAATATTATCAGTTGTTATTAAAGTTTTTTATTCAAATTGTTAATCCAAATCTATAACATATGAAAAAATTACAAAATTCACTTATTAGTTTTATCAAATAATATTTAGAGCATCTTCTTTGAGATATGCATAAGTCTAGTACTTAAATTTCTTCAATAATACTTATGGAAACACTAAACTTATTAACATATGTAAACATTTTGCAAAGTTGACATTCAATTCTATTAAATAATTATATAAAAGCATTTGGTTTGAGATATACACCAAATACATGTTTTATTGGACAAACACGTCAACCTATCTATAACATGAGGTTGCATGCACATGCTACACATGGATTACAAATTTTAACCTTCATATTTTAGTATAATAATTATATTTAAAGGTTAGAATTATTTTAATTTCGGTTTTTTCACCTGGTATCCCTGAGGTAAGGCCAAATTCGCGAGGTGTACCAAAGTTTTACCTACTTCGCGCGGTATTCCCGAGTTTTTTTTCTTTCCGCAAAATGCCCATCTGTTAATTTTTTAATTAAAAAATCCAAAAAAAATTAAAAATATGAGAAAAAGCCTACTATTTTATTTTTAAACCCCTCTAAAATTGACAACTGAGTAGTCTCATTGCTTTCTGCGTTCTTCGCCTTTCTCCTAATTAACACCTACTGTACTAATTAATTGCTTGATTGTAACATTCAGTGGTTGCGTGTCTTGTTTTCTGCGTCGTGTGCCATCTCTTCCCTTTGTTTGTCACATCTTACTCGAATCTGCACGAGTGCTATAATTTTCTTAATTAGTATATTCCGACTTCTTCTTCCGTGGCCTGGCCTCAAGATTGTCTTCTATTATTCACTTGCAATTAACCATGCTTTAATCCGCATCAATCACCCAATTAAACTTGTATTATTCATGTGCTGCTCCAATTATGCGCCGGCGGGGAGCTCATCGGCGCTGCCTTCGGGGCGGCAACAAGAGCCGGCGGAGACGAAGCGGGAGCCTCGACGTGAGCGGTCAACTTCACTGGAGCCGCGGCAGGGGACTTCGACGTCGAAGGAGCCTTCGCCGGAGGAGATGAAGCGGGAGCAATTTCCGGTGCCGGAGTGGCCTTGGGGGACTTTGAAGGCGATTCTGCAGCGGAGAGGAGGCGGGAAGGTGGGTGAGTCCAATGAGACTACTCAGTTGTCAATTTTATAGAGGGGTTTAAAAATAAAAGAGTAGGCTTTTTCTCATTTTTTTTTTATTTTTTTGGATTTTTTAATTAAAAAATACGGATTTACAAGAATACCCGAAATGGGTTTGTCATTTGCAAAAATAAAAGCTTATATTTTTTTTTGCATATATACACCATTTGGTATATTTTTGCAAAATAATAAATCTTTTCTTTTAATTTTAAAAGTAAATTAAATCAATGAAATTGGAGAAAAGAAACAAAAAACCCCAAAATAGAAAAATATCATTTATTAATATTTCCCTCCAAAACCCCAAAATTTCCCCCGTTTTTCCTGTAGTTGTCCCGTCCCTTTCTTTCATTTCTCCCGCCCACTTCCCTCCCATTTCCCGGCCATTCCGCCGTCCTCCATCCCTGCAAGCCCATTCTCACACCATTACAAAATACAAACGTCATCTTCCCATGTGACTGTTGAACACGAATAACTGTTAAACAGGAATGACGATGGATGATAGATGAAGAATGATGATTAACTGTGTAACCTAAGTGTTGAACCTCAGCAGATGAACCCGAAGAACTGTTGAACTCATCAGATTGATTCACAAGCGGTTAACAGAAGTGTTGAACCTCAGTAGATGAACCCGAAGAGCTGTTGAACTCAGCAGATTGATTCACAAGCGGTTTTCCAGGTTAGGGTTAGGGCAAAATAATGTAAAACCAAATATTCAGAAGGGACCAAATGTAAAACCAAAGCTACCCAAGCGACCAGATGAACTGTAGTTTTCTGAAGTAGACAAATGATTCACAAGAGGTTTTTTCCCCAGCTATAATAGAAAGTTCTTGTCGGCCTTAGTAATACATATGTCATACTTAATAAGAATAATGTCATAACTAAAACTAAAAAACTTTAGTATGTAATGTCACATTAAACCATATTACATGCTTGCCTATTGCCTAATTTGGGTAGGACGTGTGACATCTGGCTGAATAGTTCTACTCAAAAGCTGAATAGTTCATCTCACCAATCTAAATACAAGATGTCTTAATTGGATCTCCCTTTCCCGATGCTCTGCTTCTTTGACAATTTTACTTTACATAGATATTAATTGCACTTCATCTCACCAATCTACTTTACAGAATTAGAAAATGCTCCATGTTTGAGTATTTTTAGCTACATGGTGCCACTCATACTGGTGGTGATTTCAAAACTGTGACATTTTAAATTTCTATTGTGACATACTATTTATACTATTTTCACAAAGTAATAGTCTATGACTGACAAATATGACCGTATTCAGACTGTTTTACTTCGCAAAGATCTTACTTTACAGAGATCTTAATGGCACTTCATCTCACCCATCTCATTGGAGTGTGTGTGTTGTTTGACTATTATTATGTACATGCTTCCAATCCTACTCTCTCTTTGTTTCACTTTATCTCACCCATCTCTTTCTACTCTTCATCTCTTTCATCTCCTTAGAGCAGCTCGTGTGGTTGTGTTATTTTCTTGTGGACTCACAAACTTCTTTTGGATTTTTATTGAGTGCCAAATGGGTATGGGTGATGAATACTCCACCATTGGAGACAAGGTAGAGGTTGGCTTCATCGATGTTCCCTCAGTCATAACTTCCACTCATACTGAGGAGGGTCCTGTCATGGTGTCTGTGCCGTTTCCATTTGCTGGAGGAAAGCCTCAATCGATTCCTGTCAACAAGGTTGCCGCGACGTCATTCACAATAGAAAACACCACTGATGAATATGTTTTACTTTGGGGTGTGAAGATTTATGCTTCAAATCCTGAAGATTCATTTGTGTTGTCACTGATGAAACCTCCATCTGGCCAGCCAGATGACATACCCGAGGATGATTTTGTCTGTTCTTTTTATATGGAGGAACGAAATTTGATGCCACATGGTAGCCCGACTATATGGCTGTGTTGTGTGCCAAAGGAGATTGGCGTTTTCACATCTATAGTGCATATCAAAAGTGAGGTTGTGACTATTGAACGAGATGTCTTCCTCTTGGCTGAAGATGAAGTATCCAAAGCTTTGGCACCTCAGAGACCATATAACATACCACCACAGATAAGAAAAGCGATAGAGTTTGAGGAAATCCCTGAAGTAGTCTTACAAGGCTTAACAGAGGAAAATTATGCGTCGTATTTCAACGAGTTATTAGGGATGGAGGAACTTCTGATTATGGTAAGTGTTATATTTTTTCTGTTTGGGGGTTGGGGGACTGAGGGGATAGCTAGATGGCATCGTTCTCTCGTAGTACCAAGTTGTTGAATGATTTTTTATATATTTGTTTATAAGAGTACGTGAAAGCTTATAATATGAAGTCTGTTACTTTGAGACAAAAGTATTATCGGCTTGTATCACTTAAAGTGCCAGGACTAGGTGAAAGAAGGCCCTCAGTTGTCCGTGGAGATGTGGTGAATGTATATGGATAATATTCTCTCCATCAGATATATGGAGAATGTTAGTTAGCTTATTATTTTTGTCAAAGTGTTATATGTTATTGTCGGAATGAATTATGAAATTGCACGAATTATCGTTGCCAATGTTGTTTTCTCATGTTGAACTTGCCAATGTTCTTTGAATAGGGCTTGATCCACCGTATTGAGGCTGATGACTTATTATTGCAATTTGATGATGAATTTTACCAAAGGCACATAGATAGCAATGTGTATGAAATCTGTTTTATGTTCAACGGGGCAAATTTCAGTAGGCTCCATCAAGCCATTCTATCTACAGAGGCATTACACGAAAACTTTCTCTTTCCCCATGAGTATCATGGAAAGCGGAGGATTACATCAAACAATCTTGTGCCTATCTCACTTCTTCTTGATGAGGAGCAGAAAAATGTTGTTCGCTTAATTTTAGGCTGCAGAGGAGGAGCTCCTTATGTGATTTATGGACCCCCGGAACAGGAAAGACAAAAACACTGGTGGAGGTGATCCTACAACTCTATACAACTAGACATAATTCTCATATACTGGTATGTGCTTCTTCAAATTGCGCGACAGATCACATATTAGAGAAAATCCTTTGCGAGGGGATGAAACTTAGGGAGGAAGATATTTATAGGTTGAATGCTACACGTCGTCCCTTAGAAAAAATGAACGCTGCATTATTGAGGTTCTGCACCTACAGTGCAGGTTTCTTCACTTGCCCTTCTCGAGATGCACTCTGCAGGTACAAGATAATAATAACGACATACACGAGTGCATCTTACCTCTATGCTGAAGGGGTTAACCGTGGCCATTTCTCCCACATCATCTTAGATGATGCAAGCCAAGTTTCAGAGCCAGAGACCATGATCCCCATATCAACCCTCTTACAAAACAACACAGTTCTTGTTCTTTGTGGTGATCCCAAACAACTTGGGCCTGATATTCATTCAAAGCAAGTCGAGGCTTATGGTTTGGGAAGATCTTTTCTGGAGAGGTTGTTGGACTTTGAAGTTTACAGATCAGGGGATCGCAATTATGTCATAATGTTGTTGAACAATTACCGAAGCCACCCTGCAATTCTTTGCGTTCCTTCAAGACTATTTTATAGTGGAGCATTGATTCCATATCGAAAAGAAAGTAACACATCTTCCTTACCTTGGGCTGATATGCTTCCCAATGGGAACTTCCCTTTCATGTTCTATGGTATCCAAGGCTTTGATGAGAGGGAAAAGGGCAGCCCTTCATGGTTTAATAGGATTGAAGCTAGCAAGGTGGTTGAGCTCGTACAGAAGCTGATAAGAAGGAATGTGTCTGAGCAAGACATCGGGATTATTACCCCTTTCCTACAACAAGTACTAAAGATAAGGAAGGCTCTCATGTCTCTATATATGAGGGATATTGAGATTGGCGGGGTTGAGCAGTTTCTGGGTAAGGAAAAGGAAGTGATCATCTTGTCAACCGTCAGATCGACCGCTAAACACGACAAATATGACAGGACTTTCCGCATGGGATATCTGAGCAACCCGAAGAGGTTCAATTTTGCCCTGACTCGTGCCCGATCATTGCTTATTATTGTTGGAAACCCTTATATTATTGAAAAGGTAATTCCCGGTAAAAAAACTTATAAGATTGGCACTGTCAATCTTGTAAGTTGTTGGTCATTGACAGGATTAAAAAGTTGATTAACCAACCGTGTTGTTGGTCATTGACAGGATTGGCACTAGCAAGAAATGTTAAAGGATTGTGTTGCAAATAGCGCCTATGAAGGTTGTGCATTCCGAGTGAAGGAGGAGGTTGACAGCAGGCAGTTGTGATTCTAGTAATGTAATGATATCATCCAGTTGACAACTATCCTTTTGTTTTTAGAAATGTAATGGTAGCCCACGTTCCAACAGTCTAGGAATGTAATGATAGCATCCAATTGGCAACTATTCTAGTAAGGTAATTGTCTGTGTGTGTAGTGCTGTCATTGTGCTTGAATTTGCAAAACTTACATGAAGGTCGACATTAAAATTTTGGCAATCTGACATGTAGAACCAACCATGCTTATGAATACTATTCGAAATTAAATTCATCCTTTTACATAAAAAAACCAAAGTCATGAGGTACATACTTCATAGTTAATTCATCCTCAACCATGCCTATATGCTCGATTACAAATGCTGAAAGCACTAATCCCTAGAATCACACGAGCACCAAATGCAGAAATAGGAATTATTACATGGTTCCTGAAGTTTTCCTGGGAGTGTAGTGTCTTGTTTTAAGCTTCAAGTTCTGCCACCCTTGCATTTAGTCGCCAAATTGCATGATCGAATTGCATCTCACTTGTATTGAGTTCCATAATTCTTTGTCCAAGTTCATGTATCTCAGTACGTAGGCGTGTGATTATTTCACCCAACATGTAAGGGAAACAAGTGGGTTTTTGATGGGATCACAACGACAATAAGACTTCTTTTGTATGCAGATATGAATTACTCAAATCTAAGGAAAAAGTTGGCTGAGAAGATTAAATGCATTGACGCGATAGATGAAATGGAGATAAAATATCTGTCACCGTGGAAACCAATGCCACAAAATAATCCTAAACAAACCTAAACAAGTAGCAAAGGCAAGCAAGGGTCGAATCCCACAAGAAGGAAGTAATCTTTCTAAGTGCACAATTGTATGTCAAAGGTAACTAGGGGGGTTTTGGTTGATTGGTTGTCAAACAAGTAAACAAGGGAAACAAAAGCAAAGAGTTTGTAATCAAATAGGGAAAAACACTTAGCCAAACAAGTATCCACCATTCATTTGATTGGTTGATCCTAGATTCTCTCTAATTCCTTCCTATGAATGTTCCTATTCCTTTTCATAAGTTATAAACAGGACAAACAGACCATGAGAATACTAACTATTAAATAACTATGAAAACCTCACGCGTCAATTCAATAGCAGCAATGAGCACAAGAATTTAGATAGATACATGCAAGAGTAGCAAACAGTCATACTATTACATGCAATTAATTCTCCCTACAATAAACTAGTCCCAAACAATTCTTAGAGTATTGCAGTTGCTACACATGAATTAGGTAACTCAAACAGTAATTACCAAACCCTAGCAATAGACAATTACCAATAACAACTAGTTGCGTCCAACAAGTGAAATCAATAATAATCAATGGGATGAAGCACAAGAGAATCAATACATTCAAAGGAAAAGAAATAGAATTAGAATCTCACAACCGTATATCAATTGAAGGCTTCAATCGTCGGACTAAGCAAAGGGTGCTTAGCTCCTCATAGTTCTTGGAAACAAATAAACTTCAAAGGGAAAACTGCTGAATGCTAAAACGTGATGAATTCTCTAGGTGATGAATGAAGGCTATTGGAACTAGGTTTAAATAATCTCAAACCTAAAACCAAAGATCACAAACATAATCTAAATGGAAACAAAATAACCTAAACGGAATAAAGAAATAAAAATAAACAACTGAAAAGGAAATTAACGTAAAAGTTCGGAAGGAACAACTTGTTCGCTGGCGTGCATTTTCGCGGTCGCGGAAATATCAATTGTGCTCTCGAACAGCCTCGACGAAGGGATTTTCCGCGATCGCGGAAAATGAAAACTCTGGCACCGTGTCTTCGACTTTGCCGCAGTCGTCGTCCGCGGGCTTCTCCGGTCGCGGCTGCTCCTTATTTGCTCCATATGGCTTCTTTACTTCATTCTTCCTTTGGTCTTCACTTGTGGTCTCTCTTCCATCTTCCAAAGCTCTTCGTTTACGTACGTAAGACCACCAATTCGCCATATCTTCAATTCACTCAAATCTTCTAACATATCCTCTAATTTAATCCAAATGGCACCCAAAATAACGGTAACAACCCCTAGTTATGCACTACAAAGTAGAGCGTATCACTTGCAATCAAAATATGTTATTTGGCCTATCGAGTTATATGCGAGTATGAAAAAGAAAGGAAACAAAGAGGCAGAGGTTGAGGTTGTGATGGCTGGTCATCCATGTAGAAATGATGACGAGGACATCACAGTGTGTCTGACTCTGCCACCGTTAACACAAACTCAAGAGACAGAGGCCGAGGTTGTGGTAGGTTGTCATCCAAGCAGAAATGGTACCAAATCCGACAAGAGCAATATGGTAAGCGACAATTGTCCCACTGAAGCTGTACTGAATATAGTTGATTGTGACATGTATGAAATGAAACCAAAAATTTGTCGTGTAAACAATGGGGATGTACAAATAGTTGACTTGGTGAGCCAATCTGAGGCAGATTCGAAAACTGATGGGAGAGAAACAAGGTCTTCCACAGGAACGAAAATAATACATGAATGTATTGACATTGAGAGTGATTATGGGGAAGACATTGGGCGAGATTTTGATTGGGATGACTTTGAGGATGATGTTGAGGAAGATGTTGAAGAAGCGCCATTGTTGGATGAAACTAATGAAGTGGACAACTTATTTATAGACATTGATGAAGAAGTTCTCCAAGAGATTGAAGCAGAGTACTATCGTAGCAAAAAGTTTAGTAACATGCAATTGGATGATTTGGAAGAGCCAATGGAGGATAATGGGGTGAGCGACAATGATTTGGAAATAAAAGTTGGAGAGCATTTCAATTGCAAGAAGGATCTTAAGGATCGTTTATCCTTGATGGCATTAAAGAGGCGCTTCCAAATGCATGTCCAGAAGTCTGATAAGAAGTTATATGTGATAAGGTGCATTGATCCTAGTTGCACATTTTTTTGTCGTGAGAGCGCTCTTGGCAGCACAGGATTGTTTGAAGTAAAGAAGTATTGTGGACAACACACATGTGGCATGAAGCTAAAGCATAATCACCACACACATGAAAGTTCAAGCGTAATTGTTGACCATATTATGTCAAGGTAAGTAAACAATCCTGTCAGTACGATCATATATATTTATCAGCATGTATATGAACTAACCTTAGCACGTTACATATACAATCCTGTTACAGCTTTAACACAACCGGTACATGTCCTGGACCTCGTGCTGCCGAAATTCAAGACATCATGAAGAAGATGGGAGTGACAGTTAGTTACGACAAGGCAAACAGAGCACGTTTAACCGCCATTGACAGGATAAGAGGCACAGCTGAAGAAAGCTACAATAGGATTCATGGATACATGTACATGCTCGAGAGGATGAATACAGGGACAGTCACACATGTGGAAGTAGATTCTAATCGTCGATTCAAGTATTGTTTTATCAGCTTGGGTGCTTGGCGCAATGGAATGCAGTTTTTAAGAAAGGTATTTTTAAGTTTTGTCACGTTCCACGATGTTGTTGTCAAATTGATACAGTACATTGTAGCATATAAGATTACTACTGCATTTGTACAATGTCACTTTGTATAGCTGAGTGAAAACTATTGCAGGTCATAACTGTGGATGGTACCCATCTAGGATCAAAGTACAAATGCACACTTCTAGTTACAGTGGCACAAGACGGAAACAGACAAATATATCCAGTGGCTTTTGCTGTTGTTGACAACGAGAATGACAGTTCATGGTCATATTTCTTCCGACACCTACGCTCCATTGTTGCCGACGATCATGACCTCGTATTTGTGTCTGACTGTCATGGAAGCATTTACAAAGGTTTAAGAGAGTGCTACATCTTCGCAAAGCATGGTTGTTGCACACTTCACCTATTTCAAAATGTGAAGACTAGGTTTAAAAGGAATGACTTGTGGATTCTGTACCAAAAGGCAAATCAAGCGTACACCAAACTGGACTTCAATCGTGAATTTGCAAGACTTTGCGCCCAGTCCCCGGAAGTCGGTACCTACCTCAGGGGTGTTGGATTTGAAGCATGGACAAGGTCGCATATGCCCGCAAACAGATTCAACATTATGATGTCCAACAATGCAGAATCCGTTAATAGTCGCTTAGTGGGCCCGCGTCGAATGTCGTTGATTGGGTTGCTTGATGGTATACCCGAATGTCATGAGTCAGTGGTTTTACGACATGAGATTTAAGGGAGAGCGACATTCTGATCTTCTGACCCCGACAATTTGTCGTGAGCTAGAAGGTAATTATTTGAAATCGTTGACAATGGTTGTGAGTAGGCTAAATCAATATGAGTTTCAAGTGCATGCCAATGGAACTACATTCTTGATAAATCTGCATGCTCAAACTTGCTACTGCAACGTCTTCCAAGTTGACCAAATTCCTTGTGCGCATGCAATAGCGGCTGCGAAGGATTGTGGTGTGGATCCTGTCACTCTTGTTCATCCCCTCTTTACTGCTGAAAAGTGGAAGGAAGTGTACAAGGAAACTTTATATCCGGTTCTTGAATTTCAGCGTTGGGAAGTTCCTGATACGGTCTTGAATAGAGCATGTTTGCTCCCGGATGTTAGGAGGAAATTAGGTTGACCAAGGAAGAAAAGAATTCCGTCACATGGAGAATACAGGGGCCCGAGGAGAAGGTGTGGAAGTTGTGGCACTCTCGGCCATAACTCACGAAACTGTCCTAACCCCTCAGTCGGCCCATGATGCGGTTAATTGTGTTACCTCTTGAATTATCTATTTTGTTAATATGTGTTTTCTTGTGTTACCTCTTGAATTATCTATTTTGTTAATATGTGTATTAAGAGATCCAAACTCTTGAAGGATCTCTTACCACTCATATTACGTTTCGTATAAATGATATCTATTTTGTTAATATGCGGTTAGTTACTGTAACTCTATCATGTCATGACTATATTCATATCCTGACAAAGTCAATATTGACTACTTTTGGTTAAATTCATATGATAGAAGTTTCACTCCAATCTGTACCCCTTGACCCCACTTGTTATTCTTCCATATTTATCCTGACAGATTCAATATGCTTTCAAATAACCTACCGACCGACATGAGTGACATCTGAATAACTGATAAGCACTACTTTATAGGGCTTAACTAAGAGTTATTAGAGGGCTTTATTGGTGCCATTCGGGTAGATTTAGACACATTCATGTGTATGGCGTTTGGGGGTGAAGTTTGGTGTTTTTGGAAGTGTTTGAGCTATCTTGGATATCATAGGAGACACTGAGGAAGGAAGCCACCAAGAGAAGACGCCAAGGAAGTGAATATGAGAGGTTAAGAGGCGAAGCCAATGAGTAAAGGACAAGCATTAACCGCGACCGCGGGCAAGGGTGCCGCGATCGCCGTTCCTCGGGGCAAGTCGAGAATTATCTGCAGGCGTGGAGAAGTGTGAAGAGCGCGAAGCCACAAGGGGCCGCGATCGCGGTCCATGGGCCGCGATCGCGGGTCATCAGCGCAGGAAGTTTGGACTTTTCCCGAATCTATCTTTTCTGTTTTCTTTTCTTATTTTCTCATTTTATTCCGTTTCTTTTCTTATTGGGCTAGGTCATTTGTTAGAAACCCTATATATACTCTCTTTAGCATTAGGTTTGAGAGTTCACCATTCTAGAGTTTCATTTCATCGTTGCCACTTTTCATACTTTTGAAGTTCATCATGTTTATGAGGAGCTAAGCCTCTTTTGCTTAGTCCGGTAATGGAAGCATAAGTTTATTCATCTGGTTGTGAGGTTTTGTTCCTATCTATCTTATCCTATTGAGTTATATCTTTTCTCTTGCGCAAATTCTTATTTGGATGTTTGTTGGTTTATCTAGATTGATCACCTAGGTTTATTGCTTTCATTCATATTGCTAATACTAGGGAACTGTTGGGCTAACGCTCTAGTTCGAGTAGCGAGCATATATTATATCTGCCACTGTGGAATTTATCTATGTAGAGAATTGATTACATGTTGAATGCTTCTGGTTGAGGTGTTATATGTATCCTGGTTAATTCTTATATGCATTGCTGCCTTTGGATTGAATCACTAGTGGTGCTAGGGTTATTCATTGGTAAGGGTTCTTAGGTTTGGTTGATCTTTGAATCTACCCAAGATCAGGACAGGAATAACCGAATAGGAAGATAGGACATAATCAAGGAACAACCGTTGGATGACTTATGTGGACATTACTTGGCTAAGTGTTTTCTCTCTTTGATATTTCATTCATCTACTTTGCTGTGTTTGATTTGATTGTGACCAACCAACTTACAAACCCCCCCTTTTAGTGACTTGCATGCAACCACCATTAGTTTCGCTCCTTTCCTGTGAGATCGACCCTTACTTATTGACTATACTAGTTTATTTGTGAGGTTTTATATTTGACAGCTACGAACGACAGCACGTCAAAATTTGGCGCCGTTGTCGGGGAAGGCAAGTTTTGAGCTTTTGGTGTTTTTGTGTGCTTTGTGTGTGTTTCAAAATTTTTGTGTGATTTTTGTGTGTTTGCTTGTGTGTGTGGACCTATCTTATGGTCCACACCCGTACTGCTGACTCCCCACCTTTAGCTATTGATTCAGAGATTGAGCGGACATTGAGGGAGAATCGGAGTGCAGCAGCGATTTTGGCCGATCCACCTAGAGCGATACTGCAGGAAGAGATCGACGAAGAAGAAGCGATGGCTGACAATCCACTCACGTTGAGGCAGCTGACTGCTCCTAATTTGGAGCAGCAGCCACTGGTCGTAGAGTTCCCTGAGCTCCCAGCGGGAGTGAACTTTGAGCTCAAGTCTGGGCTTATCCATCTTTTGCCCCAGTTCCATGGGCTAAGTGGAGAGGACCCAAACAAGCATCTCTCGGAGTTTCACGCCGTGTGTACCTCCATGAAGCCACACAACGTAACGGAGGACCAAATAAAGTTGAGGGCTTTTCCTTTCTCGCTTAAGGATTCAACCAACGAATGGTTTTACTACCTCACCCCAGGTAGCATCAATAACTGGGGAAAGATGAAGAAGGCGTTTCTGGAGAAGTACTCTCCAGCAACAAATCTGAACAGTCTCAAGCGCAACTTGAGCAACATAGAGCAGCATGGGACGGAGACGCTCTACGAGTACTATGAGCGTTTCAAGAGGTTGTGCTCCAGTTGTCCTTACCACGGGTACTCAGACCAAGATTTGGTCTTATACCTATATGGGGGATTGCTGGATGAAGAGCGACGAATGGTGAATGCGGCATGTGGAGGCAACATACTGAACAAGACACCTGCCGGAGCATTTGAGATATTCAGCGAGTTATCGGAAGGCTCAAGGCAATTCAGTAAGAGGGCGAGCGCCCAGGCAGTGAAAGCCACTATAAGTGATCATGCTCCCCCATCTATGGTGAAAGACATGAGCGAAATGAAAGAGATGATCAAGGTTTTGATGAGGAAGGAAGGACCGTAGAGGGTCAAGGAGTGCGAATTTTTCTATGCTACTTTGCATGCAACTGACGCATGTCCTACACTCCACGAGGAGTCCACTGAGCAAGTCAACGCTGTTGGGGGGTACCAACAAAGACTACGGTACGACCCCTATTCCAATACCTACAATCCCGGGAGGAGAGATCACCCGAATTTAAGGTACGGGAACACGCAGAACGTGGAGAACCCCCCTGAGTTCCGACCAAGACCCCCTCAGCAATACCAGCAACAGCAGCAGTACCCCCAGAGGCAGTTTCAAGGAGGCCAACAGTTCAGAGGCCAAACAGATCAAAGACCGCAAGGGCAGGGAGCTCCCCGCCCCACCAATCTTGAGGACTAAGTTAACACACTGGCGCATCATATGACGACGCTGACGCAGACCGTGGGAACCATGCAGCAAAACATGGTTCAGTTTCAACACGAGACCAAGTCCAGCATACAGAACTTAGAGAAGCAGGTGGGGCATATCTCCCAAGCGGTTAGCAAGCTTGAAGCTAGAGAGTCACGAGCACTCCTATATCAAACTGAGATAAATCCAAGGCAAAATATCAACTCCATGACGTCAAGGCCCAGATGGGATCATGAAGAAGAAAAGCTGCCAACCGAGAAGTACGAGGACGAACCGCGACCGCGGGCAATTTACCGCAATCGCGGGTCTGTTGAGCAAGAGAATGGGCAAGATGCGCCGATTAAGCACGATCGCGGGCAGGATAGCCACGACCGCGGGGCCCCAGTGCAAGAACCGCAATCCCGGGGTGAAAACCGCGATCAAACTTCGGAAAACGGGCCATCTCCATGTACATTTATGATGCGGTATGTCTACCCGGAGGGATATTTTGACATCCCAGTGCCATTCCCTGCTGCGCTAGAAGATAACGAACCCATTGAGGGACTGAAGGGAATGTACGAGACATTCAGGAACTACAAGGTGACTCCCCAATTGAGCAAAACGATGCCTCTCTTTGCAAACTTCTTGAGGGAGCTATGCAAGCTCAAGAAGGAGCAAAAGGAGCGATCGAAGAAAAAGGAGAAAGTCAAGAAGGATGTCTCGGCTGTGATGCAAAAGAAGATCCCGAAAAAGTGTGAAGATCCCGAGATGTTTAGCGTACCCTGCAAGATTGGGGAAACCGAGTTCAACGAGACATTGCTGGATTTGGGGGCCTCAATCAATGTCCTACCGATGTCCGTCTACAACACCCTCAATGTCGGACCACTAGAAAGCACATAAATTGTCATCCAACCGGCTGACAACTCCATCATCATTCCAGAGGGCATTGTGAAGGACGTTTTGGTGAGCGTTGACACCCTCGTCTTCCCTACAGACTTCTTCGTCATGAACACAAGGAAACAAGGAGGACGAGTAATGCTAGGGAGGCCTTTCATGAAGACCTCCAACACAAAGATCGACGTGGGCATAGGTACGATAAGCATGGAATTTGACCGGAGGAAGGTAGAGCATAGGCTGGAGTCCATTCAGGAGCATCCCCCAGATTCTAGAGTGCAGAGTACGGTTGCAGGAGGCAACCCAGGTTGAGAAGGTATAGCAGGACGTCGTGCCGCGACGATAACTATGGCGCTGCTCGGGAGGCAACCCGAGGTATGAGTTGCTGAACTCATCTTTGTCTTTTGTTTTCGTTAGGATTTGTTACTGTTTTTAATTTTGTTGCATTAGTTGTTATTTTCTTTTTCTTTCTTCTGTGGGCCACTAGAACTAACTTTGCAGCGGAGCCTCGACCTCAGCCCCGCGATCGCGGTTCCACCACGGTGTTCCACGGAGTTTAGTTCTATAAAAAAAAGAGTTTATTAAAAAAAAAAATAATAAAAAAAATTTGGCCCACAAAATTTATTTCCGACGCGTTTTCCGAGACAGTCAAATCCTCCTAACTCGCGCCGACTGTTACGCTGCATGGCATTAACCCCGCGATCGCGGTATCTCGTCGCCGAGCCTATAAGAGTGAGGCGTGGCGGAGGCATTTTACAACACCCCCACCGCACGCTCTCACTCTCCAAACACTCGGATCTCCGACTCCGACCACCGCGACGACAACACTGCAGCCCTGCGACCATCGTCCCGCCACCGCGACATCGTTTGGGTGAAATCTCCATTTGTCCCTCAGATTTCTCATTGCCTCACGAGCCGCGATTGCCGGACCATCGCCTGAAGCCCCCGCGACCACCGTAGCGCCACCGAGGACCACCGGAGCCATTTTTATTTGAAGTTTTCTGCAGCCCAGAAACCGCGATCTCCGTTGTCAATCACCGCGATCGCGGCCCTTCTTCTCTAGAGGACTGCATTCGAGCATAAACCGCGACCGCGGCCCACACCCCGCGATCGTGGGCCCCTCCGGTATTCCTTTCGTGCTTCTAGCTCCTTATTCCCACCATGACTGCTTTCGTAGCCAACATGAGGAGCCCGAGGCATCAGCGCTATTTCAAGACGTTCAGCCAGCGGAAGATCGTCCAGACGAAATTCTACGATCGACCGACGCTGACACAACTCGGTTTGGAGGACTACACTCATCAGCTGCTGAGCCACGGAGGGCTCGGTAACTTCATTGACTTGTCCGCCCCGACATCCAACGAACTGACCCTGGAGTTCCTGGCCACGCTGGAATGCCACGACGACGGGATCACGTTCAACCTGTTAGGGCGGCAAAGAAGGATGTCCTACCAAGGTCTGCGAGACCTTTTTGGTGTTACTGAGGAGCCCACCGAGGATTGGGAAGCTGTAGGCTTCTTGCCAGAGTTCTTCTGGCAAGGTGCGACCCGGGATGTGATCAACCCCAGCACCGACGAGTACAACTACAAGCTGACGCACCCATGTTTGAGGCTGGCGCACAAGGTGCTAGCCATGACCTTCCTGGGACAGGGGGAGGTGAACAAGGTCTCCAGGCAGGACCTTACAGTGCTCTGGTGTTTGACACCAGAGAGCCACACCATCCCCGACTAGGTCGAGCTGTTTCTCTCCAGCTGCCTACGACTGAGAGAGAAGAAAGGCGGCAAGATCTCCATGGGAGGCATGGTGACGCTTATCGCCCGACAGTACGAGATCCTCGCGGACCATTGGGAATTCCCCGACGAGAGCTATAGATACAATAATAGGCTCATGCGGAGGTCCCATCTGCTGGAGGCCCGCGATGGAGAGTACACCTGGCTCTCCCTGGCCGGCAACATACACCGCATGAGGTTGCCTCGTCCGATGCCTTTTGGGCCCCAGGTGAGGGATTTCTACCTTTATGCAGACGGGGAGCAGGGATCGTCGTCCGATGAGGAAGGGGACGACGACGACGACGAGGAAGAGACTGCGGCGGAGGACATGGAGAGAGATGTGCCATCACCGCCGGGTTCCAGGGGCCCTCCTGTATATCCTGACTACACTCACCAGGCATCTGGATCTGGTAGTGCTTTTGGATGGGCTCCCTGGGACCAGCTCTTGGACATAATGACGAACTTGCAACTGAGGCACGATGAGCAGATCCGGAGAAGCGCCGAGTGGGAACGCGGCATCTCCCAGAGGCTAGAGGAGCATGAGAGGAGAAGCGCTGAGTGGCAGCGCAACATGTAGGTCAACCTTGCCTACCACGCCAACCGCCTGGACAACCACCTCACTACCGTTGAGGACCAAGTGGTTCATCTGCAGAGGAGAGCTGAGGCTTTCTTCAATGCCTATAGATATTGGCCTCCACCCTAGTGAGTACTTCTATTTTTCCCCTTATCTTTTTATTTGTCCTTCATACATTGAGGACAATGCATGATTTAAGCATGAGGGAGTAGAATTATTCACTACCTATCTTGTACATATTTCTCTTCCAGCATTGTACTTTGAATTTCAGCATTTTCAATTTCAAAAAAAAAAAGAAAAAAAAACAAAAATCCTGGGACAAGTCGAAAACCCGAAAGGACGGCTTGGGTAAAAAGCAGGTGGCCCGGACCAACGCTAGGCTGGGGTAAGAAGGTGTCTGAGTGACGTAAGCTTATGTGAGCACATCTATGAAAAAAAATATGAGTGGCTAGGATGAAAACCCGAAAGGGCTCCTAGGCAAAATGAGTGAAAAGAAGAGGAGAGTTTTCTAGGATCTCATTTTACCGACGGGGCAGCATAAGAAGAGGAGTCGAAGAAGGATTGTCGGGTAGGTCACTCTGGGAGGCATAAGGAGTCATAGATGGAGGCTAGGATTAGAGGTTACTCACACCATTGGATGTCCGGGTTAAGCTTGGGGGAAGTACTCTGCTTACCCTTTAAGCTGGTTGAGTTGTGGATGTGTTGTGAATGAGATTGGTGCCAGGAGCTTGGCATGGGTTAGGTGACTCTTAGTTGGAGGACATGCTTCCTAAGACCTTGGGTGCTGCATTGGAGGAGTAGACTCTTTATTAGTTTACTCGAGGACGAGCAAAGGTCTAAGCATGGGGGAGTTTGATAAGCACTACTTTGTAGGGCTTAACTAAGAGTTATTAGAGGGTTTTATTGGTGCCATTCGGGTAGATTTAGACACATTCATGTGTATGGCGTTTGGGGGCGAAGTTTGGTGTTTTTGGAAGTGTTTGAGCTATCTTGGATATCATAGGAGACACTGAGGAAGGAAGCCACCAAGAGAAGACGCCAAGGAAGTGAAGAGGAGAGGTTAGGAGGCGAAGCCAAGGAGTAAAGGCCGAGCATTAACCGCGACCGCGGGCAAGGGTGCCGCGATCGCGCACTAGTACAAATTTAGTGTTTTATCACCTTTTTTTTTATCTCGGTTATGTGTAGGACTGTCTTAAAAAGATTTTGGAACGTTTTTATCACGGACCGTCCGCATATCCGTGATTAAAAATTAAGGCGCAAAAAGTCGAAAACAATATATCCCGGTTCTAAACAATCCGGGATAAAAAAGGTGATAATAATATTTTTTATACGCGCGCGACACATTAACAATTGGCATATGATATTAATCTTTTAATTTTTGGAAATTAATTTACAAAATTGTCCAAAAGCACATAACAGACCAAAAATTAAATCTTCCATCCCTCCTCTGATCGATCGTCTCTCGCCCTAGCTTTGCCGCCCTCTTCGCAGCTCTCGTCGGCGTCACCTTTTTCCGTCTTCGCATCTCTCGTCGGCGTAGCCCCCATCGGCGTCACCTTCTTCCTAACCCCCATCGGCGTCTCCTTCTTCGTAGCCCCCATCGGCGTCGCCTTCTTCCTAGCCCCCGATGCTCTCCCCACAACCATCATCGACGCAACTAGCTACTTCAAGCCTCACTCCGACCACAAAAGAGAGAGAGGACACTGGAAATCCGGCCAAAATTCTGGCCAAAATTCCGCTGCTCTCCCCAGCAATTTGGAATGACAATTTCAAGGTATCCCAACCCTAATTTTGTATATGTTCTTTTGCTGATTGAAGATGAAACAACCTATTTTCTTCTTCCTAATTGCTCTTGCGGGATTCAAGCACTTTTACATATGTTTGCGCCCACAAGGTGTTTGTAGAATTGTCTTAGGTTGTAAGAGGTCAAGTAATGACTTCACAATTTTCACTTCAAATTGCTAGGCTGTATGGTTCTGGCGTGAAGCCCTCGGTAAAGGAAAAAAGTGCATTAATTCAAGCTCCATTGGTTTTAAGCTGGAGGTGTGCGATTTTCAATTTCTAGGGCTTCATGTCTCTTTAGCTCTCTGTATTTTTCAAGGGTTTAATTTACATCAGAACTTTGTGTTTTTTATTCTTATCATCTCTTCATTCTTTTGATGGAGTTTGTGATGGCTCTATGTTGGTTTCCGTTGTTTTGAGCATATCTTCCTTGTGGAAACTACTGCTATGAGACTCTTCTTGTGTAATTTTCTTCGCTGGAAAAAATTTATCACAAGGCTTTTGATAAATTTTCTTCTATGTAATTTTTTGTCCATGTTTTTTTCTCTTAACATTAGTTACAATTGTGCTTGTAAAGAGCGTTTTAGCTTATAATTGTCCTTTTTGTTCTGAAGGGACGCAAGAATAAGAATTTAGAAGACCGTAGCGGCATTGGATTCTAAGGAAGAGACGACGTTGTTGTCTTGTTGCAAACCAGCAATTTGGAGCGACAATTTCAAGGTACCACAAGAACCAATTTCTTCTTCCTAATTGCTCTTTACATCGTATAATATACTATCTGTTTTAGAATGATAAGTTTTTTTTATGTCTCAAATAGTGTTTCTTAGGCAATTGATTCCCCTTCCTGATGTTGATTTATTTCAATAGATAAATCTTTTGATCCATTTTACTAGCAAACTCCTACACTGGCACACTGCTACTTGTGTTGCAAAATATAATGAAAGAAGTTGTAAAGAAGACTAATGTTTTATATGAAGCAAAAAGTGCATCTGTAGCTCAATCCCACAATGTGTCTATATACTCAATCCTTTGCACACTCATCACCTATAAAACTGTAATAAGATAAACCAAGGTCAGAACAAAACAATAAAACTTTATAGTGAAAAGTTCAGTTTTGAAATTAGCTTGCCAACTTACAACTTTGGTGTATTTTAACATACAAAACATCAGTAAAGCGCAGATTTGGCCAACTTAAAATTACATGGCTGTAGTATTGAGCTCTAATTTGTTAGATATGCTAGTTAAATGTCAATTAGTATGATATTTTCAGTTTAGGAGTGAGATATTTATTAAATAAAAAATTAATTAGGTCCTATAACTTTTAGATGGCTGAATTAACATGTTTTAAATATCTATTTATAGGAGAATTTGTCAGAACAAGCATCACTAGGTGAGATTCAAATATCTGAGCGGCAAGATATATTATCTTTGGCTTTGGACAAGGAAGAACACCCAGGACGTATTCGAGGAGTTGGTCAATATGTCACGATGAGGGAGTATTATGGACGTGCATCTCGAAATTCATCGATGTCAGATGCTGCTATCGCACGTGCTGTGAAAGAAATTGAGGAAAAGATGGGAGAAAAACTAAAAGAAATGCAAGAACGACATACAAATTCTCAAGCAGAAATTATGGAAATGCAAGGATTCATTGTGAAATTACTTCAAGAAGTGTCTAAAGAGTTGCCTCATTTATCAATACCTATCCCTCAATTTGGAAGTCGCATACCCCAAGTGCCCGTTGCTCCGAATGTCGACCCTTCTTCTATTCCGCCAGATACTACGGTTAACTCAAATGAGGTAAATTATTTTGGTATTTAGGCATTGATGGACGTTACTTTATTACTTTTTTTTAATCTTTTTTGGGGATTTTATATATTGCATGCTTGAAGTTGAGCCTTAAACATTTTTATTGTTGTGATACTTGTCCTTAATTCAAGGACTCGGTGCAAAGTATTAAGGAGACACAAACCAAATTGATTAAGGGGAGAGTTAAGAGCAATGAATCTACCATTCATCTATCATCAAAAAAGGGTAGTCCAACTGTTCAACCTTCTTGTGCCCCTCCATCTGCCTCTTTTAACTCTTTAAATGAGGTAATTTATCAAACTAATTCTAAAATAATATTTAATTGTAATGCACGTATTGATACATACAAGTTAAGTATTTTATATATGTGTTATAGGAGTTTGTGCCATGTACCTTGTTTTGGCCAAACATGGGCCAACAAGTGGCAAAAGGTAGTGTTTGTCGATCCACCTCTGGCGTTAAATTCCACCATCGCGCATTGAATCCTGGGTGTTTTAAAGTTCAAGTAATCACCCCTATGCCAGGAAAGGGAGAAGTAGGGCTTCCACGACCTACTGATGAAGTTCAGGCAGTTTTTCAGGCCATTGGCGGATTTGTTGCATGGCCAATTGAACTTGTTTCAACAACTACGGTATATCTAAATTTGATATTGTTGGTTACATATTTTTTTTGTTTCAACTGAGTTAAATCTGATTTTTGTCTCTAATTTCAAGGATTTGGAGAAACCCCAAAAGGAAGCACCGAAAATTGCGGTAAACCCAGTAGTTGCGACCAATGAATCTATCATCCATCTTTCATCGAGAAGAGATATGGTCGAATCCTACACCAATAGAATGCCAAACTTTTTTTGGTACCATCGTGCCATGGGGAATACAATACGCAACATAAAGTTGTCTAATGTGATCATGGGTTATGAACACACAATTTCAGTTGGTAAGATTGACGTTGGGCAATTGTTGGACGGAAAAGAAATAACCGCAACTCATACCTCATTATATATCAAGTAAGTTGATGATATATTATACTAATTATAGTTAATTTTTCAAGACGGTAAGTGATTTTTGTTGTGCTTGTAGATACTTGTGGGACACACATTGTCACAATGTGGATCATATGTACGGATTCCTTTGTCCATCAAGTGTATCTCTCGGAGAGAGTCGTAAGACGTTGACTGACCGCCAACAATATATTGCTAACTCAATTAGAGGAGACATCGAGATGAAAATGGTCTTAGCACCATACAACTTTGGGTATCAATCTACTTATCTCTTTCTTTATATTTGTATCAAAGTACCTTCTATAAGCTATAGTTACATTCACACTTGAGGTATGTCCAGGTCGCATTGGGTATTACTGGCTATTAATGTCAAAGATGACACTGTCTACTACCTTGATCCACTTCGAGGAGAGATTCCTATGGATGTCCAGATTTTCATTGACACGTAAGTTTATATAATTAAAATTAGTTTATTTGTTATATAATGCAATGTTATATCTTGTACTTTCTTTTCTTATAAAAATAACTCTGTCGCCAGGAGCTTAAGGATGTTTTGGGCTGGTAAAAATCAAAAGAAATCTCGCTAACACACACGATGGGTTAAGATAAAAGTAAAAATATTATCTATTGTAGACTTTTATTTGAAAGTTGCCTGATATTTTGTTGGATACTAATATATTTATTTGTATAATTATAGTGTCCTCGCCACACTAGCAAGGTTGATTGTGGATACTATGTGTTGCGATTCATACGGGAGATCGTTGATAAACGATACACGAATTCGATCCCAGAAGAGGTATTGGATATTTGACAAATTATCTCAAGGATGTCTTATTGTCTAGATTGACATTATGCGTATATATATATATATATATGAAGTGATGAGTTTCTGATCTGTTTGGTGTGGGGACATGCTTTGGGAACGGAGGATGTCAAAGCTGAAAATATCATTTTTTGTTTGGTGTGGGGACATCCTTCATATATATATATATGAAGGAGGCTATTTGATAAATTACCTCCTCTGATCTGGTAGTTTTACTGTTTTAGGCACAAGTTCTTTCAGTTATTGTGCTATATAGTAATTTCTTTTGTTAGTGTTGACTATTTTTGGTAACTTTTGTTTATTTTAATTATCTATTTTTTTCTCGAATGGTGCAGCTACGTTACTGTACATGCTGTCTAACTTGTCTTTAAATTTGCAGTATTATTCAAGAAAGGAAAAGTATAGACAAGAAGAAATTGATCAAATTCGAGTGGAGTGGATGGAATTTTATAGTGAAATTACTGACAGTTAGGTAAATTTCTTATCTTTTAGTACCATATATGGTTTTAAATCATTTTAAAGGTTTTTAAATTTCGTGCATATATAAGTAAGAATGAAGTTACACGTTTGTTTAAATCATTTATACATGTAATCTGAACTAATATATATGTTCTATTTTCTTAACTTGTTCAGGTCCTCAATTGCTAGCAAGGGATTCAAATTCTTTAGATTTCAACTCTTAACTCAAGTATTAGTAGATGCAAACTTATTTAGTATATTTTTAGTTGGAGTGAATACATTTTTGAAATAGATTATATATTGATTCTTAGCAATCATAGGTACAACTTTGATTTACTTTAATATTCGACTATTTAACTCGATTTGAACTCGTGTTCTCTATATCTTCTTATGAAGTATATGAAATATAATTTTTGACATAATATTGTGTGGTTCGTTATGAGATGAGAAGTGTGTATGTTGTATGCCTTTGACGAATCAAAGATGAAATGTGGGTGAAATATGTATATAGTACAAGGGACAGGCAAGCAAGCAAATTAGTGCATTGGGAACTTAAACTAGAAGGTTTTATATCCCGGATATTAATTAACCGTACTAAAATGTTTTTTCGGACTAGTTGTATATATCCCGGATACCGAAAACCGTGATAAAAACATCTTTAATCTGGCGCGAATTTTCATATCATACATCTCGCTATCAATAACCGTGATAAAATGATATTTACGCGCGCTCAAATTTGATCTTTTATCACGGTTATAAAAACAAGACATCACGGTTCGTAACCGTGATATTAACCAATAAGGGACCGCGCATGCCTTCTTTAATACCGGTTTTTATGACTATATATCACGGTTGTAGGACCGTGATAAATAATATGTGTTTATCACGTATGTGAGACAATTTCTTTTTTATCACGTAACTAAATATCTCGGTTCACAACCGGGATAAATGAAGGCACGGAACCGGGATAAAACACTAAATTTGTACTAGTGACGGTTCCTCGGAGCAAGTCGAGAATTATCTGCAGGCGCAGAGAAGTGTGAAGAGCGCGGAGCCACAAGGGGCCGTGATCGCGGTCCATGGGCCGCGATCGCGGGTCATCAGCGCATGAAGTTCGGACTTTTCCCGAATCTATCTTTTCTGTTTTCTTTTCTTATTTTCTCATTTTATTCCGTTTCTTTTCTTATTGGGCTAGGTCATTTGTTAGAAGCCCTATATATACTCTCTTTAGCATTAGGTTTGAGAGTTCGCCATTCTAGAGTTTCATTTCATCATTGCCACTTTTCATACTTTTGAAGTTCATCATGTTTATGAGGAGCTAAGCCTCTTTTGCTTAGTCCGATAATGGAAGCATAAGTTTATTCATCTGGTTGTGAGGTTTTGTTCCTATCTATCTTATCCTATTGAGTTATATCCTTTCTCTTGCGCAAATTCTTATTTGGATGTTTGTTGGTTTATCTAGATTGATCACCTAGGTTTATTTCTTTCATTCATATTGATAATACTAGGGAACTGTTGGGCTAACGCTCTAGTTCGAGTAGCGAGCATAGATTATATCTGCCACTGTGGAATTTATCTATGTAGAGAATTGATTACATGTTGAATGCTTCTGGTTGAGGTGTTATGTGTATCCTGGTTAATTCTTATATGCATTGCTGCCTTTGGATTGAATCACTAGTGGTGCTAGGGTTATTCATTGGTAAGGGTTCTTAGGTTTGATTGCTCTTTGAATCTACCCAAGATCAGGACAGGAATAACCGAATAGGAAGATAGAACATAATCAAGGAACAACCGTTGGATGACTTATGTGGACATTACTTGGCTAAGTGTTTTCTCTCTTTGATATTTCATTCATCTACTTTGCTGTGTTTGATTTGATTGTGACCAACCAACTTACAAACCCCCCCTTTTAGTGACTTGCATGCAACCACCATTAGTTTCGCTCCTTCCCTGTGGGATCGACCCTTACTTATTGACTATACTAGTTTATTTGTGAGGTTTTATATTTGACAGCTACGAACGACAGAACGTCAAAATTTGGCGCCGTTGCCGGGGAAGGCAAGTTTGAGCTTTTGGTGTTTTTGTGTGCTTTGTGTGTGTTTCGAAATTTTTGTGTGATTTTTGTGTGTTTGCTTGTGTGTGTGGACCTATCTTATGGTCCACACCCGTACTGCTGACTCCCCACCTGTAGCTATTGATTCAGAGATTGAGCGGACATTGAGGGAGAATCGGAGTACAACATCGATTTTGGCCGATCCACCTAGAGCGATACTACAGGAAGAGATCGACGAAGAAGAAGCGATGGCTGACAATCCACTCACGTTGAGGCAGCTGACTGCTCCTAATTTGGAGCAGCAGCCACTGGCCGTAGAGTTCCCTGAGCTCCCAGCGGGAGTGAACTTTGAGCTCAAGTCTGGGCTTATCCATCTTTTGCCCCAGTTCCATGGGCTAAGTGGAGAGGACCCAAACAAGCATCTCTCGGAGTTTCACGCCGTGTGTACCTCCATGAAGCCACGCAACGTAACAGAGGACCAAATCAAGTTGAGGGCTTTTCCTTTCTCGCTTAAGGATTCAGCCAACGAATGGTTTTACTACCTCACCCCAGGTAGCATCAATACCTGGGGAAAGATGAAGAAGGCGTTTCTGGAGAAGTACTCTCCAGCAACAAATCTGAACAGTCTCAAGCGCAACCTGAGCAACATAGAGCAGCATGGGACGGAGACGCTCTACGAGTACTATGAGCATTTCAAGAGGTTGTGCTCCAGCTGTCCTTACCACGGGTACTCAGACCAAGATTTGGTCTTATACCTATATGGGGGATTGCTGGATGAAGAGCGACGAATGGTGAATGCGGCATGTGGAGGCAACATACTGAACAAGACACCTGCCAGAGCATTTGAGATATTCAGCGAGTTATCGGAAGGCTCAAGGCAATTCAGTAAGAGGGCGAGCACCCAGGCAGTGAAAGCCACTATAAGTGATCATGCTCCCCCATCCATGGTGAAAGACATGAGCGAAATGAAGGAGATGATCAAGGTTTTGATGAGGAAGGAAGGACCGTAGAGGGTCAAGGAGTGCGAATTTTTCTATGCTACTTCGCATGCAACTGACGCATGTCCTACACTCCGCGAGGAGTCCGCTGAGCAAGTCAACGCTGTTGGGGGGTACCAACAAAGACCACGGTATGACCCCTATTCCAGTACCTACAATCCCGGGTGGAGAGATCACCTGAATTTAAGGTACGGGAACATGCAGAACGTGGAGAACCCCCTTGAGTTCCGACCAAGACCCCCTCAGCAATACCAGCAGCAGCAGTAGTACCCCCAGAGGCAGTTTCAAGGAGGCCAGCAGTTCAGAGGCCAAACAGATCAAAGACCGCAAGGGCAGGGAGCTCCCCGCCCCACCAATCTTGAGGACCAGGTTAACACACTGGCGCAACATATGACTATGCTGACGCAGACCGTGGGAACCATGCAGCAAAACATGGTTCAGTTTCAACACGAGACCAAGTCCAGCATACAGAACTTAGAGAAGCAGGTGGGGCAGATCTCCCAAGCGGTTAGCAAGCTTGAAGCTAGAGAGTCACGAGCACTCCCATCTCAAACTTAGATAAATCCAAGGCAAAACGTCAACTCCATGACGTCAAGGCCCAGATGGGAGCATGAAGAAGAAAAGCTGCCAACCGAGAAGTACGAGGACGAACCGCGACCGCAGGCAATTTACCGCAATCGCGGGTCTGTTGAGCAAGAGAATGGGCAAGATGCACCGATTAAGCGCGATCGCGGGCAGGATAGCCGCGACCGCGAGGCCCTAGTGCAAGAACCGCGATCGCGGGGTGAAAACCGCGATCAAACTTTGGAAAACGGGCCGTCTCCACTTACATTTATGACGCGGTATGTCTACCCGGAGGGATATTTTGACATCCCAGTGCCATTCCCTGCTGCGCTAGAAGATGACGAACCCATTGAGGGACTGAAGGGAATGTACGAGACATTCAGGAACTACAAGGTGACTCCCCAATTGAGCAAAACGATGCCCCACTTTGCAAACTTCTTGAGGGATCTATGCAAGCTCAAGAAGGAGCAAAAGGAGCGATCGAAGAAAAAGGAGAAAGTCAAGAAGGATGTCTCGGCTGTGATGCAAAAGAAGATCCCGAAAAAGTGTGAAGATCCCGGGATGTTTAGCGTACCCTGTAAGATTGGGGAAACCGAGTTCAGCGAGACATTGCTGGATTTGGGGGCCTCAATCAATGTCCTACCGCTGTCCATCTACAACACCCTCAATGTCGGACCACTAGAAAGCACGTAAATTGTCATCCAACTGGCTGACAACTCCGTCATCATTCCAGAGGGCGTTGTGAAGGACGTTTTGGTGAGCGTCGACACCCTCGTCTTCCCTATAGACTTCTTCGTCATGAACACAGGGAAACAAGGAGGACGGGTAATGCTAGGGAGGCCTTTCATGAAGACCTCCAACACAAAGATCGATGTGGGCATAGGTACGATAAGCATGGAATTTGACCGGAGGAAGGTAGAGCATAGGCTGGAGTCCATTCAGGAGCATCCCCCAGATTCTAGAGTGCAGAGTACGGTTGAAGGAGGCAACCCAGGTTGAGAAGGTACAGCAGGACGTCGTGCCGCGACGATAACTATGGCGCTGCTCGGGAGGCAACCCGAGGTATGAGTTGCTGAACTCATCTTTGTCTTTTGTTTTCGTTAGGATTTGTTACTGTTTTTAATTTTGTTGCATTAGCTGTTATTTTCTTTTTCTTTATTCTGTGGGCCACTAGAACTAACTTTGCAGCGGAGCCCCGGCCTCAGCCCCGCGATCGCGGTTCCACCACGGTGTTCCACGAAGTTTAGTTCTACAAAAAAAAAGTTTATTAAAATAAAATAAAAAAAAATAAAATTGGCCCACAAAATTTATTTCCGGCGCATTTTCCGAGGCGGTCAAATCCTCCTAACTCGCGCCGACTGTTACGCTGCAAGGCATTAACCCCGCGATCGCGGTATCTCATCGCCGAGCCTATAAGAGTGAGGCGTGGCGGAGGCATTTTACAACACCCCCACCGCATGCTCTCACTCTCCAAACACTCGGATCTCCGACTCCGACCACCGCGACGACAACCCTGAAGCCCCGCGACCATCGTCCCGCCACCGCGACGTCGTTTGGGTGAGATCTCCATTTGTCCCTCAGATTTCTCATTGTCTCACGAGCCGCGATCGCCGGACCATCGCTTGAAGCCCCCGCGACCACCGTAGCGCCACCGAGGACCACCGGAGCCATTTTTATTTGAAGTTTTCTGCATACCAGAAACCGCGATCGCCGCTGTCAAGCACCGCGATCGCGGCCCTTCTTCTCCAGAGGACTGCATTCGAGCATAAACCGCGACCGCGGCCCACACCCTGCGATCGCGGGCCCCTCCGGTATTCCTTTCGTGCTTCTATCTCCTTATTCCCACCATGTATGCTTTCGTAGCCAACATGAGGAGCCCGAGGCATCGGCGCTATTTCGAGACGTTCAGCCAACGGAAGATCGTCCAGACAAAATTCTACGATCGACCGACGCTGACACAACTCGGTTTGGAGGACTGCACTCATCAGCTGCTGAGCCACGAAGGGCTCGGTAACTTCATTGACTTGTCCGCCTCGACATCCGACGAACTGACCCTGGAGTTCCTGGCCACGCTGGAATGCCACGACGACGGGATCATGTTCAACCTGTTAGGGCGGCAAAGAAGGATGTCCTACCAAGGTCTACGGGACCTTTTTGGCGTTACTGAGGAGCCCACCGAGGATTAGGAAGCTGTAGGCGCCTTGCCAGAGTTCTTCTGGCAAGGTGCGACCCGGGATGTGATCAACCCCATCGCCGACGAGTACAACTACAAGCTGACGTACCCCTGTTTGAGGCTGGCGCACAAGGTGCTAGCCATGACCTTCCTGGGACAGGGGGAGGTGAACAAGGTCTCCAGGCAGGACCTTACAGTGCTCTGGTATTTGACACCAGAGAGCCACACCATCCCCGACTGGGTCAAGCTGTTTCTCTCCAGCTGCCTACGACTGAGAGAGAAGAAGGGCGGCAAGATCTCCATGGGAGGCATGGTGACACTTATCGCCCGACAGTACGAGATCCTCGCGGACCATTGGGAATTCCCCGACGAGAGCTACACATACAATAACAGGCTCATGCGGAGGTCCCATCTGCTGGAGGCCCGCGATGGAGAGTACACCTAGCTCTCTCTAGCCGGCAACATACACCGCATGAGGTTGCCTCGTCCGATGCCTTTTGGGCCCCGGGTGAGGGATTTCTACCTTTATGCCGACGGGGAGCAGGGATCGTCGTCCGATGAGGAAGGGGACGACGACGACGACGAGGAAGAGACTGCGGCGGAGGACATGGAGAGAGATGTGCCATCACCGCCGGGTTCCAGGGGCCCTCCTGTATATCCTGACTACACTCACCAGGCATCTGGATCTGGTAGTGCTTCTGGAGGGGCTCCCTGGGACCAGCTCCTGGACAGAATGACGAACCTACAACTGAGGCAGGATGAGCAGATCCGAAGAAGCGCCGAGTGGGAACGCGACATCTCCCAGAGGCTAGAGGAGCATGAGAGGAGAAGCGCTGAGTGGCAGCGCAACATGGAGGTCAACCTTGCCTACCATGCCAACCGCCTGGACAACCACCTCACTACCGTTGAGGACCAGGTGGTTCATCTGCAGAGGAGAGCTGAGGCTTTCTTTAACGCCTATAGATATTGGCCTCCACCCCAGTGAGTACTTCTATTTTTCCCCTTATCTTTTTATTTGTGCTTCATACATTGAGGACAATGCATGATTTAAGCATGAGGGAGTAGAAGTATTCACTACCTATCTTGTACATATTTCTCTTCCAGCATTGTACTTTGAATTTCAGCATTTTCAATTTCAAAAAAAAAGAAAGAAAAAAAACAAAAATCCTGGGACAAGTCGAAAACCCGAAAGGGCGGCTTGGGTAAAAAGCAGGTGGCCCGGACCAGCGCTAGGCTGGGGTAAGAAGGTGTCTGAGTGACGTAAGCTTATGTGAGCACATCTATGAAAAAAAATATGAGTGGCTAGGATGAAAACCCGAAAGGGCTCCTAGGCAAAATGAGTGAAAAGAAGAGGAGAGTTTTCTAGGATCTCATTTTACCGACGGGGCGGCATAAGAAGAGGAGTCGAAGAAGGATTGTCGGATATGTCACTCTGAGAGGCATAAGGAGTCATAGATGGAGGCTAGGATTAGAGGTTACTCCCACCATTGGATGTCCGGGTTAAGCTTGGGGGAAGCACTCTGCTTGCCCTTTAAGCTGGTTGAGTTGTGGATGTGTTGTGAATGAGATTGGTGCCAGGAGCTTGGCATGGGTTAGGTGACTCTTAGTTGGAGGACATGCTTCCTAAGACCTTGGGTGCTGCATTGGAGGAGTAGACTCTTTATTAGTTTACTCGAGGACGAGCAAAGGTCTAAGCATGGGGGAGTTTGATAAGCACTACTTTGTTGGGCTTAACTAAGAGTTATTAGAGGGTTTTATTGGTGCCATTTGGGTAGATTTAGACACATTCATGTGTATGGCATTTGGGGGCAAAGTTTGGTGTTTTTGGAAGTGTTTGAGCTATCTTGGATATCATAGGAGACACTGAGGAAGGAAGCCACCAAGAGAAGACGCCAAGGAAGTGAAGAGGAGAGGTTAGGAGGCGAAGCCAAGGAGTAAAGGCCGAGTATTAACCGTGACCGCTGGCAAGGGTGCCGCGATCGCGGTTCCTCGGGGCAAGTCGAGAATTATCTGCAGGCGCGGAGAAGTGTGAAGAGCGCGGAGCCACAAGGGGCCGTGATCGCGGTCCATGGGCCTCGATCGCGGGTCATCAGCGCAGGAAGTTTGGACTTTTCCCGAATCTATCTTTTCTGTTTTCTTTTCTTATTTTCTCATTTTATTCCGTTTCTTTTCTTATTGGGCTAGGTCATTTGTTAGAAGCCCTATATATACTCTCTTTAGCATTAGGTTTGAGAGTTCGCCATTCTAGAGTTTCATTTCATCGTTGCCACTTTTCATACTTTTGAAGTTCATCATGTTTATGAGGAGCTAATCCTCTTTTGCTTAGTCCGGTAATGGAAGCATAAGTTTATTCATCTGGTTGTGAGGTTTTGTTCCTATCTATCTTATCCTATTGAGTTATATCTTTTCTCTTGCGCAAATTCTTATTTGGATGTTTGTTGGTTTATCTAGATTGATCACCTAGGTTTATTGCTTTCATTCATATTGCTAATACTAGGGAACTGTTGGGCTAACGCTCTAGTTCGAGTAGCGAGAATAGATTATATCTGCCACTGTGGAATTTATCTATGTAGAGAATTGATTACATGTTGAATGCTTCTGGTTGAGGTGTTATGTGTATCCTGGTTAATTCTTATATGCATTGCTGCCTTTTGATTGAATCACTAGTGGTGCTAGGGTTATTCATTGGTAAGGGTTCTTAGGTTTGGTTGATCTTTGAATCTACCCAAGATCAGGACATGAATAACCGAATAGGAAGATAGGACATAATCAAGGAACAACCGTTGGATGACTTATGTGGACATTACTTGGCTAAGTGTTTTCTCTCTTTGATATTTCATTCATCTACTTTGCTGTGTTTGATTTGATTGTGACCAACCAACTTACAAACCCCCCCTTTTAGTGACTTGCATGCAACCACCATTAGTTTCGCTCCTTCCCTGTGGGATCGACCCTTACTTATTGACTATACTAGTTTATTTGTGAGGTTTTATAATTGACAGCTACGAACGATAGCACGTCAATAACACACAGGAAAAACATAAACCGTCCTCGACCATACATAACATGCTTCCTAAAAGCACTACATTTATGTGGCATTATATAGTCACTACATGACATTATATGTTCACGACACTAACATGTATTACCACAGTAGTTGTAGTAACGATGTTCAACACAACTAATTTAAACCAACAAAACCATCACCATAGGCATCTAAGCTCTGAATATGGTAACATTGTATATAACATTGCGGCGACTCACTATTTCAAATACACATGCATCGTTGATTTCCAATTCATTGTCAATTACAAATTGCCTCCAGCCTGTGCGAAATCTGTAGCGATTCCTACTTTTTGCGACAGACACGGGCCAAGCAGCCATACCACAATTCAGGATGACTTAAGTGATTCTTGCAGCACTCAAGAATTTGATAACATGTTTGCTCGGGACACCCTGCATATCAGTAAGTGCATTGCAAGTTGATATTATGAAGTAATCCTTATCACACATTTACATGATATTATGAAGTAATCCTACCAGACGATAGTCGCCCTGGACATTGGTTTATTTCATTAAAACAACGAAACTATTATTCTTGTCACATGGAAAAGCTTGGGCTCTTTGTATTGCTGATGTTGGCTCAGCTGCAACAGCTCCAACATCATCATCAACATCTCCATCATCTTCAAGAATAATTGGGTGGTCGCCACTGTTGTACTCTCCAGTACTCCAAGTGTTGTAACTGGTGTCTTCTTCACAGTGGGATTTAGAGCTGGTATCAATCATATTGTTCGGCATCCTGTTAACAACACCACACAGAAGAGGACTTTGATGCAATACGGTCAAGCAAATATCATACCTAGTTCCAAAGAGAGACTTTCATTGAACTCAGAATATCACTTTAGCAACTCCATGTGTTCGAATCCAAGGTAAACTTTTCGAAACAATTTAAAAATAACCATGCTAACTGTATAATAATACCTGGACTTCCTTTTTCGTGAGTCAAATGGTGTTGATTGTGGTTGAACTCTCTCCAAATGGGGTCAATTTGATTTCGGCTGCTCAATCCCGACAAACCCTAGAAAACTTACCCAAATTGAGATAGATGAAATGAAGTCAAACCCGTTTGGAACAATATATATAATAGTCTGTTAAACCGGGTTCATAACAAGTTCTTAATATAATTGTTAAACCGGTCAGAAATTGGCCCTAATATGGCATTGTGTGCTCCAAGGAACCGCTTAGAAATTGGGCCTAATATGGCATTTTGGGTCTGTCATACTAACTGTTTTGGCCTATCATCTTTCATATGTCATAAAGTACTATATTATGCGACATTATCATAAAGTACTATATTATATAAAACGGAAATACATAACATGCTTCATAAAGCACTACATTTACGTGACATTATATAGTCACTATATGACATTATACAATTCCTATATGACATTATATATTCATTACAGTAACATGGATTACAAAATACTTGATAACCTACTAAATACTACATGACATTACATAGTCACTACACTAAATTACTTAATAAAATACTAAATATTACATAAACACTGATGCGGAGGAGACAGATGAATCTGGGCCATCGCGTTGCGGAAGTTCTTGAACAACATCTCCGGTCACGACATATATGTTAATGAACGCCACAGTTCTACCAAGGGCTGCAAGGACGGCTGCGTCTCCACGGTTCTGCAAGGCCCTCAAGGTACGAGGGCCGCCATCGGGGGGCACAACTTCGAAGAAGTAGGAAGCGTCTTGTTCACAATTGTTAAAATGATAAAGTTGGTTAATGAGCCACCAAACATCCTGTACCATTTCAGCCAAAGGACACCAGTTTTGGGTCGTCCCACCTTGGTAGTAGTGGGTCGAATTCCTGGCCATTGCTCCCCTCGAAGGGATGATTCTCCCTCCTGTATGGACTGTGGTAAACACCCTGTGATTGTTAGGCTGATCATCCATGGAAATGAAGGAAGAGTAGGGAATTTGGAGTTTTGTAGAAGGTGGAAGATGTTGGGAAGAGTTATGGATGAGGAAATTTGACTACGGAAGAGGGGGTATATAAAGAGGTTTTTGGGTTGGTGGCAGTTACGGATACATTTATGACGGTGCTCTAATATCTTCTTAATTTAATTACTTGTGTTAATGTCCTGTCACTGTATATCCTGTCTAATCAGCGTAAATTGGAGTTGGTGGCCAGTTACTGCACCCTAGAATGACGGTTTGGAGTTTTTTATTGTATCTTCTAAAAAAATGAGTTAGTAGAGCCAATACCCTGTTACAGTTAGTTGTGTATCTCACATCCCTCTTAGATTCATCTTGTCATGCTACTTCTTAATATGTATATTAATGAAGTCAGTCAGTGTCCCTATATTATTTGACACAACTGTCATTAAAATGCCGTTTAAGTGCCATGTAACTTCCATTTAACTGCCATTTAACCTACATGCACATAACTGCCATTTAACTGCCAGTTAACTGGCATTCAACTACCACATCTATAAATAAGTTGTCGTAACCTAATGTTGTATCCAAACATCCAATTTAAAAGCTGGGGTTCCTTAGGCTCGACCTCCACACCCCGTCAAACACGCTGTGAGCCATGTCGCTCATGAAGCCGTTAATAAATTTGTCTGCCACAACGTCAAGATTTTTCCAACCAGCAGTGAGCAACTCGATGTGTTTTAGAGTGTATATCCCACAGTCATGACTACGAACACAAAATGCAATAAAGTTACTTAGATGAAGTATATAATAAAATTGGTAAGGGGATTGATATTTCGACTTACCCGCGCTTATTCTGCTTCAGTCCTTGAATTCTTTCAAATTTAATCTCTTTAGTACCCCGATGTTCAAATTTCTTGGCAAGAGGCAGGTACTGTGTCATGAAGTGAGGAAGAAACCTTAAAACCCCATGCAGCCAGGTCTCTACGGCCAAGTTAGTGTTCAAATTCACATTACAATCATATACATTTGCCTGTCATTGCTGTAGATCGATCTCTACAGCCACCCAATGCATGTTATCGATGTTGAAGGGGATATAAATGAAGTCCAGATCATCCCAACTGGACCCATAAACTTTAGGCCGATCTCCCCTAAAGTATTCAAGTGCACGTTTAGGTATAGGTGGAACAGTGCAAGCATTTTGGACATAGTATCTACATGCATCCGTATAATCAGCAGCCCAGAAAATGTCCAATATTGTGGCCTTGCGTTTAACTTCGGACTCCAGAAGCGCCTTACGGATATAACAACAAACTTCATCGATTTGCTTCAAAAAATATAATTCATCCTGTCAGACATTGCAACAAATCCCAACAGTAAACTAATTTGACACCATAAGTAAATAACTTACACCATCTTCCAACCAAGCTTTTGGTTCCAGTATTAGGCCAAACCAGTCCTTGTCCATCTTTTGAGCACACAGTCCAACTCTTGGCTCAGAGCTAAAAAATAAAGAAGGCGTAATTAAATCCATGAAAGATAGTTGAACATTATTAAATCCGTGAGATACTAACCTTTCATCATCCATCCATTTCAGCAAAGCAGTCATCTCCTTCACTTGTGAATTCTTGGTTATCTTCTTCACAGTTTCCCCCTTTTTCTCATCTGTGTAAGGTGTTAGTTTTTTGGCGGATGGCTTCGCGATATGACTAGGAAGAACCCTCTTCGGTTAGAGATGCTGCTTCTGTTTATTTTTGGGTTTCGCCTGGTTTCGCCTTGGTGGATAAATCAACCACATCGGCTAGCACTGAAAGAGGTTCCTCTCTTTCCTCAACCTCTGTTGTGGTTAGCTCCTGCTGGGTAGCCTCCGGTGCTCCTTCAATGTCGTTAGTAAAATCCTGCTCCTAGTCCTTTTCACCATTGCCAGCATTTTCTTTTAGGTCTTAGACAATGACCATTACACCATCCGCACCCTCAACATCATTGTTACCCTCAATAGAATTATCAAAATCCTGCAATCATAATAACCATGTCAAACTACTGACATACATGAGTAACAATCCTGTCACCATGCCATACTTTTCTTGTAAAACATATAAACTCCCATCAGACACTAGAAATCTTGTCACCTCGTACAAATAATAATGTCATAGTAGTAATGATAATATGATAATTTTCATATGAGAATATCCATACCTCTTTGCCTTCAGCCTTTACCTTCTCCACCTCAGCCTCCTGTACTTCAGCCTCTTGAACCTCAACCTCTACCTTCTCCACCTCAGCCTCCTAAACCTCAACCTCTTTGTCACCACCCTCACCATCACTCTCATTATCCTGATCAACATCACCAACTTCATTATCCTTATCAGAAACTTCATCATCATCATCATGACTTGTAACCTCAGCGTCTACCTTGTCCTCCTCCTTCGGTTTGTCACCACCCTGGCAAAGTTCTTCATTGTCATCATCATCACTCTCAACCTCCTCACTCTCAAACTCCTCACCCTCAACCTCCTTAACCTCCACCTCCTCATCCTCTGTTTCCTAGTCATCCTTATAAACTTCCTCCTCTTCCTCATCAGACTCATCATAGGATTCAAAACCATCCCCATCCGAATAACTCTTTGCTTTCCCCTTACTCTTGAGCTTAGGCACCTCCTCCTGCTTTGATACCCTCTTTTCCAGCCTTCTCATCATGTCAAGCACTCCTTTTTCCATCATTTTCATCATTCTGAACATCTGACTTATCACATCTGATGAATGCACATATGCATTACTCGGGCTCGCTCCATCTTTTCCTTGCTTCCCCTTCCCCTTCTTTTTCAAACCCTTCATTGCTTCCTTCACAATTTTGTCAAAATGCGGGTCATCATTTTCAACAACATAGTAGCAGTCGGACAGCTTATCCACCTCATCCTCATCGGGAATAAGAATGGGCTTAACTACATGTGTAGGATTAGCCAAAGACAACTCCAACACTCCATGTTCAGGGGCTTCATCTGAAAACCAATGAAGACCTCGAGGGATTGCAGATTCACTCAACTTTGATGCAAATTGGAGACCAAATGTTGGCACAGCTTCTCATACCCATATCTACAATAACAAACGGTTTAAGAATTAGCAAATTAAGAAACATTAAATCATTAAATCAGGTCACCATAAAACTATCTGGAATGCAAATAAAACTATGTTGGAAAACTAGTATGTTGTATCAATCAAACAACAAACAACATCCTGCATATTCACCATGATCCTGTCACCCTGTACTCAAACATCCGGTCATAGTATAGCATAAAGTATACTACTATGCTGCAAATAAAACACACTTAGTAATTCATATTTGAACCATTAAAAATTTAAATCAGGTCACCATAAAACTATCTGGAATGCAAATAAAATTATGTTGGAAAACTAGTATGTTGTGTCAATCAAACAACAAGTAATATCCTGCATATTCACCATGATCCTGTCACCCTGTATTCAAACATCCGGTTATAGTATAGCATGAAGTAATTCATATTTGAACCATTAAAACTACCTGAAACACAACTGGCATGCCTTGAATGGAATATGGAATTCTTGGTGCGTTGAATAGTAGCTTTGCCTTCTCTACTGTTTGCATCCTTTTGGCCAATGTTGTGGTCAATGACTTGTGAAACTCTTCATAAGCAACCCTTCCCCATGGATAATCCCAAAAGTTATCCATATTCTTCAGCAGCCTAACATGCAGCGGCTTCACTAGCCTCTTCTTATCCCCTCCTAGCAACAGACCCTCAACTATCAACAACAGTGCCAACTTGAGTTTGTAGTTGTCCAACTCACGATGTTCTTTGAATATATTGTAAACATCTTGTACTGTCGTCTTAGGACCACCAGGACTACTAAAAAATCGCTCCATTACTAGCCCGTCAGCTTTAGTATCCACAAATGGAAGTTCACCACAATTCAGTCCAGTTATGAGAGAGAACTCCTTGATCGAAAACCTCAACTCTTTCCCTGCCACCTCATACCAAGACTCCCACTTCTTTTTTGTTTCAAGTTGCTTAAATAGAACTATATGCAATGTCTGTGAAGAAAATGATACCTGCTGCAACATTTTCAATACTTTTCCAAACGGGCCATCCAAAACCCGTTGCCAATTCGCATGTGTCAACTTGTTTTCAATCTCACGAACAAAGTGCACCCTACAGTTGATGTTAATTCTTCCGTAGAAAGGTTCACCTCTGAAATAACTATACCTAATCTGCAAACCAAATGAAAATAACCATAAACAAACGAAATCAAACCATTTGAGAAGCCTCAGACGACAGATGAAACAAAAAACCCTAAACAAACACTCCCGATACAAATTAAACCATTTAAGACGGGTGACAGGACAATTGAAAAAATACCCTAAACAAATTGAAACCATTTCAGAAGGCTGACAGGACAATTGAAAAATACCCTAAGCCCTAAACAAAAAATTTAGACAGCTTACATCCCCTTTAAAGATTACGAGTTTTTTCGCCTTTACTGTTTTCGCTTTTGGCCTCGAACTGCCCTTCCCGGATTTTTTTGCTATGGTACTGTCACAAGTTTTTTCCCCTTTCACCTACACTTCGTCTCTCTGCTTCTTCTTCTTTCGAACCTGCCTATCGTATTCTTTTCTCTTCCTTTTCTCTCCACTCTTCTTTAGGCTCGATTCTTTACCGTCTCAAAACACTGCCATTTTCTAGGGTTTTTTTGTAACGCGCTTCAGAGGTTAAGGAAAAATTCGGGGAGGGGCGAGTAGGTAAAAATGGAGTTGCAGAGTCGCGTTAATGGAGAAAGATGGAGGGAGTAAGTAAGTAAGAAAACGTGGAGATGGACTTGGTAAGAAAAAACATCCTTCAAGAGTAAGCAAAAATCGAGTCTAGCGTTAATAGGGAAATATGGAGGAGTTGAAGAGTCGCCTTCTGGGGAAGAAGAAAATGTCTGATAACAATGTTGGATGTTTGCAGAGTCGCCTTCTAGGGAAGAAGAAAATATCTTCTTTTGGAGGGAATTTTGGAAGGTAAACAGGGAGGGCCTTTTGCGAGCATTCGAACTTCGAAGAAAGGTAAACAGGGTTATGTCTTACATTTTTATTCCAAATTAAATATTATTAAAAAGGTCAATAGAATGGTAAACACAAACAAATAATATTAAAGTATTATTTTTTACCCCAAAACAACAAAAACAAAAGGATAATTCCGACAATAGGATTATACAATGTGACAAAAAACATATGTACGCAAAATATAAAGAAACTTCACTGACAGGAAGTATGCATCTACAACGAAGTAGCAAAGAAGAAATGCACCAACCAATTTTGCTAGATTTCCAAAATAATTTCAACACAAGTTATTGTCAACAAGACAAGTCAATTCTAGCAAAAACCACCCAAGAAGGAATCATACAACACTATTCCAACTACAATGAAGCTTACATGAAAGTGAATAAGATATCCTCCACTAGTCAAACCACTTCATATCGAAAATACTAACGGCTATCCTTTTTTGTACTGATCCACAAATTTGTCACCCACGTTCATGATGTTTTGACGTCCGAAACTTAGCATTTCTATGTACTTGATCATGAAGACACCACAATCGCCCCTGCACACAAGTAAAAAATGTAGTTGGTTTCCTGATATTATAACCAATTTCACACCAAAAAATGAACAATTGATGTAAACAACTTACCTTCTCTTGTTTCTCTCCAATGTAGGAACACGAGTCACATTTAGGGGATTTTCCCCCCTATCTTCATAAATTGTTGCCAAGGGCTCATATTGTGCTATCATGACAGGAAGAATATATGTCAACCCTGCAAGAAACCTATGGACTTCCGACAATTTGAACAAATTGACATCGGGATCGTATACAATGACACACCATTTACTTAGTTGTATCTCCAGAGCTACCCAATGTTTCTCCTTGAAATTGAAGGGGAGGTATATACGATCCACGTCCTTCCAATCCTTCCCATAAAGTGCAGGCAGTTCCCCACGTAGGTATCTCATCTTAGATCGATCACCAACATAACTTTGCTTATCTGAAAACCATCTATTCATTTCCTTGTCCAACTTATGCTGAAAAACAAGGTGTCCAATATTGCCACTGGTTTGTCACGCACACGACAGCCAAGATAATACATACATTCGTCCAAGTGCTACAAACCAAAAATATAATATGTCATACCAGAAATTTAAGACTTGCTGCATGCCACGATAATTTATATAAATAATGAAAGAGGCTTACCTGAAAACTCAGCCACCCCATTGGTTGTAATAATTTCTCAAAAAAGTTCTTCTGTAGATGTTCTCCAGTTGGAGAAACAATTTCCTCACTACATCATAAGATGGTTTAATTAACATCTCAAACACGCGTTCATATCATCAAGACATGAGGGACAACTTCCTAACCTTTCCTTCGAGTCTAACCAACGGCACAATCTATTCGTGTCTGAAATACATTTGGACGTTGAAACCTTGCATCGTTTGGGATTATCGGCTTCTCTGGACATTCCTCTCTTCCTGACAGGATGGTCTCTCAGTTCACCAGTTGTATTAATTTTTTTTTGAGCTGGTTTTTCTTGTTGAGACTCCAATTGATTCTTTGGTAGAGTCTCCTTCCACCTCAGCTTCTTTTGTTGCTACCGCTAGTGTCTGCAAATAAGTTTTTTCAAAAATAAGATGTTGGTGATCTAAGGGACCATCCTGTCAGGAAGATTTATTGATGCATACCTCCACTCCTTTTGTCCTCCCTTTTTATTTCCCCCCTCATTCTGAAATGCACCATCTTCATCACCCTTCTTCTTTTCTGAACGAGTCTTTGACAGGGCTAAAGTCGTATGCCTAATCAAATAAATCCAAAAGTACCTACTAAACAGAGTATAGCAAGCAAGTCAGGGTCGATCCCACAGAGAGTCAGGTTATCTATTCTTGTAATTCACGTCACCAACTAGGAACTAGGGGGGGGGGGGGGGTTGTAGAAATCTCGAAACAAAGTAACAAGTAAGCAAGTAAACAAGTTTGCAAGTAAAGGTTGTGAATATGATGAGGAAAAGCGCCACACTTAACAAAGATCCACACAACAAGAGAATGGTCGATCACGGAATTCTATCAATCTCAATTTCTTAACTTTCCTATAGTTGTTCTTATCCTGATCTTAGATAACTATTAGTTCTACCAGCCCTAATAGTACTTATTACTAAATCAAATCCGAAAACCTTCAACACTCAATAAAGCAATAGCAATCAAACAAGGATTCAACAAGATACATGCAATAGAAACAACCTGTTACTATAAGCATGCAATTAACTCTCTCTCACGATGAACACTCGCAACCCGCTTATGTAAATCGTGCTTGCCACTAGATATGCAACCCGAACCCGGAATCACAAGTCCTAGCAATCAGGAAGATATCAATAGACCTAGGTAGCTACTCTAGATAAATCAACATAAACCAATAGACAATCAAGCACAAGAGAATTAATCCAACTAGATAGGAAATCGAACAAGAGTAGGAAACTCACAACCAATCAATTGCTGGCTTCAAACTGTCAAGTGCAACAATGGAGGTTTAGTTCTCCATTAGGGTTTTTGAGAGACAAAACGTAAAAGGTGGCAACTAGGGTTCGAGAATGGATGATGCTCTAAAAGAGTCTTAAACCTAACTTAAATACTAAAGTAATAATTCAGAAATAAATAAAATAAAATAACAAACTAGGAAACTAAGTCTCGGAAATAAAATAGAAGGAAATAAAAACTCGAAAATAAATCTCGTCAGCGCGTTGCCACCGCGGCGTGCGGTGGCCTTCATGCCGCGGGGTGCGGCAGTCTTCATTGGCCTTCAGCATCTGCGACACTTCAGGCAAAATGCCATAACTTTTGATTCCCAACTCGGACTGTACTCATATTTTAAGGACTTGTAGTAGACTTCAAGATCTAACTCCTAGAGTTGGAATCACTCCATTTGGACATCGGAGTAGAGAGAACGAACCATTTGAATTCAACCCACTGTTCTTCTACTCTTCTCTTCACTTCCTTTGCGTCTTTTACTGGTGGCTTCTTCCTCAGTGTCTCCTATGATCTCCAAAACAGCTCAAACACCTCCAAAAACACCAAACTTTTCCCCTAAACGCCATGCATATGAATGTGTCTAAATCTATCCGAATGACACCAATAAACCCTCTAATGACTCTTACTTAAGCCCTACAAAGTAGTGCTTATCAGTCTTCCTTGCAAATACTTTTCCTTCTTTCTTATCTTTTTCTTCTTTTGTCATTGTTTTTCCATATTTCCCCTCATCCTGTACTGCACCCTCAACATCATCACTCTAAACTGCACCATCTTCATCACCCTTCTTCTTTTCTGAACGAGTCTTCCTTGCAAATACGTTTCCTTCTTTCTTATCTTTTCTGAACGAGTCTTCCTTGAACGAGTCTTCTTTTCAGAAAAGAAGAAGAGTAATGAAGATGGTGCAGTTCAGAGTGATGATGTTGAGGGTGCAGTACAGGATGAGGGGAAATATGGAGAAACGATGACAAAAGAAGAAAAAGATAAGAAAGAAGGAAATGTATTTCCAAGGAAGACTCGTTCAGAAAAGAAGAAGGGTGATGAAGATGGTGCAGTTCAGAATGAGGGGGAAAATAAAAAAAGGGAGGACAAAAGGAGTTGAGGTATGCATCAATAAATCTTCCTAACAGGATGGTCCCTTAGATCACCAACATCTTATTTATGAAAAAACTTATTTGCAGACGCTAGCGGTAGCAACAAAAGAAGTTGAGGTGGAAGGAGACTCTACCAAAGAATCAATTAGAGTCTCAACAAGAAAAACCAGCTCAAAAAAAAAATTAATACAACTGGTGAACTGAGAGACCATCTTGTCAGGAAGAGAGAACTGTCCAGAGAAGCCGATAATCCCAAACGATGCAAGGTTTCAACGTCCAAATGTATTTCAGACACGAATAGATTGTGCCGTTGGTTAGACTCGAAGGAAAGGTTAGGAAGTTGTCCCTCATGTCTTGATGATATGAACGCGTGTTTGAGATGTTAATTAAACCGTCTTATGATGTAGTGAGGAAATTGTTTCTCCAACTGGAGAACATCTACAGAAGAACTTTTTTGAGAAATTTTTGCCACCAATGGGGTGGCTGAGTTCTCAGGTAAGCCTCTTTCATTATTTATATAAATTATCTTGGCGTGCAGCAAGTCTTAAATTTCTGGTATGACATATTATATTTTTGGTTTGTAGAACTTGGATGAATGTATGTATTATCTTGGCTGTCGTGTGCATGACAAACCAGTGGTAATATTGGACACCTTTTTTCAGTATAAGTTGGACAAGGAAATGAATAGATGGTTTTCAGATAAGCAAAGCTATGTTGCTGATCGATCTAAGATGAGATACCTACGTGGAGAACTGCCTGCTCTTTATGGGAAGGATTGGAAGGATGTGGATCGTATATACCTCCCCTTCAATTTCAAGGAGAAACATTGGGTAGCTCTGGAGATACAACTAAGTAAATGGCATGTCACTGTATACGATCCCGACGTCAATTTGTTCAAATTGTCGGAAGTCCATAGGTTCCTTGTAGGGTTGACATATATTCTTCCTGTCATGATAGCACAATATGAGCCCTTGGCAACAATTTATGAAGATACGGGGAAAAATCCCCTAAATGTGACTCGTTTTCCTACATTGGAGAGAAACAAGAGAGGGTAAGTTGTTTACATCAATTGTTCATTTTTTGGTGTGAAATTGGTTATAATATCAGGAAACCAACTACATTTTTTACTTGTGTGCAGGGGCGATTGTGGTGTCTTCATGATCAAGTACATAGAAATGCTAAGTTTCGGACGTCAAAACATCGTGAACGTGGGTGACAAATTTGTGGATCAGTACAGAAAAAGGATAGTCGTTAGTATTTTCGATATGAAGTGGTTTGACTAGTGGAGGATATCTTATTCACTTTCATGTAAGCTTCATTGTAGTTGGGATAGTGTTGTATGATTCCTTCTTGGGTGGTTTTTGCTAGAATTGACTTGTCTTGTTGACAATAACTTGTGTTGAAATTATTTTGGAAATCTAGCAAAATTGGTTGGTGCATTTCTTCTTTGCTACTTCGTTGTAGATGCATACTTCCTGTCAGTGAAGTTTCTTTATATTTTACGTACATATGTTATTTGTCACATTGTATAATCCTATTGTCAGAATTATCCTTTTGTTTTTATTGTTTTGGGGTAAATTTTTTTTTTAATATTATTTGTTTGTGTTTACCATTCTACTGACCTTTTTAATAATATTTAATTTGGAATAAAAAGGTAAGACATAACCCTGTTTACCTTTCTTCGAAGTTTGAATGCTCGTAAAAGGCCCTCCCTGTTTACCTTCCAAAATTCCCTCCAAAAGAAGATATTTTCTTCTTCCCCAGAAGGCGACTCTGCAAACATCAATCATTGTTGACATAAATTTTCTTCTTCCCCAGAAGGCGACTCTTCAACTCCTCCATCTTTCCCTATTAACGCTAGACTCGATTTTTGCTTGCTCTTGAAGGAGGTTTTTTCTTACCAAGTCCATCTCCACATTTTCTTATTTACTCCCTCCATCTTTCTCCATTAACGCGACTCTGCAACTCCATTTTTACTTACTCGCCCCTCTCCGAACTTTTCCTTAACCTCTGAAGCGCGTTACAAAAAAACCGTAGAAAATGGCAGTGGTTTGAGACGGTAAAGAATCGAGCCCAAAGAAGAGTGGAGAGAAAATGAAGAGAAAAGCAGACGACATGCAGGTTCGAAAGAAGAAGAAGCAGAGAGACGAAGTATAGGTGAAAGGGGAAAAAACTTGTGACAGTACCATAGCAAAAAAATCCGAGAAGGGCAGGTCGAGGCCAAAAGCGAAAACAGTAAAGGCAAAAAAACCCGTAATCTTTAAAGGGGATGTAAGTTGTCTACATTTTCTGTTTAGGGCTTAGGGTAGTTTTCAATTGTCCTGTCAACCTTCTGAAATGGTTTCAATTTGTTTAGGGTATTTTTTCAATTGTCCTATCACTCGTCTGAAATGGTTTAATTTGTATCGGGAGTGTTTGTTTAGGGTTTTTTGTTTCATCTGTCATCTGAGGCTTCTCAAATGGTTCGATTTCGTTTGTTTATGGTTATTTTCATTTGGTTTGCAGATTAGGTACAATTATTTCAGAGGTGAATCTTTCTACGGAAGAATTAACATCAACTATAGGGTGCACTTTGTTCGTGAGATTGAAAACAAGTTGACACATACGGATTGGCAATGGGTTTTGGATTGCCCGTTTGGAAAAGTATTGAAAATGTTACAGCATGTATCATTTTCTTCACAGACATTGCATGCAATTCTATTTAAGCAACTTGAAATGAAAAAGAAGTGGGAGTCTTGGTATGAGGTGGCAAGGAAAGAGTTGAGGTTTTCGATCAAGGAGTTCTCTCTCATAACTGGACTGAATTGTGGTAAACTTCCATTTGTGGATACTAAAACTGACGGGCTAGTAATGGAGTGATTTTTTGGTAGTCCTGGTGGTCCTAAGACGACAGTACAAGATGTTTACAACAGACTCAAAGAACATCGTGAGTTGGACAACTACAAACTCAAGTTGGCACTGTTGTTGATAGTTGAGGGTCTGTTGCTGGGAGGGGATAAGAAGAGGCTAGTGAAACCGCTACATGTTAGGCTGCTGGAGAATATGGATAACTTTTGAGATTATCCATGGGGAAGGGTTGCTTATGAAGAGCTTCACAAGTCATTGACCATAACATTGGCCAAAAGGATGCAAACAGTAGAGAAGGCAAAGCTACTCTCCAACACTCCAAGAATTCCATATTCCATTCAAGGCATGCCAGTTGTGTTTCAGGTAGTTTTAATGGTTCAAATATGAATTACTTTATGCTATACTATGATCGGATGTTTGAATACAGGGTGACAGGATCATGGTGAATATGTAGGATGTTATTTGTTGTTTGATTGACATAACATACTAGTTTTCCAACATAATTTTATTTGCATTCCAGATAGTTTTATGGTGACCTGATTTAATTTTTTAATGGTTCAAATATGAATTACCGAATGTGTTTTATTTGCAGCATAATAGTATACTTTATGCTATACTATGACCGGATGTTTGAGTACAGGGTGACATGATCATGATGAATATGCAGGATGTTGTTTGTTGTTTGATTGGCACAACATACTAGTTTTCCAACATAGTTTTATTTGCATTCCAGATAGTTTTATGGTGACCTGATTTAATGTATCTTAATTTGCTAATTCTCAAACCGCTTGTTATTGTAGATATGGGTATGGGAAGCTGTGCCAACATTTGGTCTCCAATTTGCATCAAAGTTGAGTGAATCTGCAATCCCTCGAGGTCTTTGTTGGTTTTCAGATGAAGCCCCTGAACATGGAGTGTTGGAGTTGTCTTTGGATGATCCTACACATGTGGTTAAGCCCATTCTTAATCCCGATGATGATGAGGTGGATAAGTTGTCCGACTGCTACTATGTTGTTGAAAATGATGACCCACATTTTGACAAAATTATGAAGGAAGCAATGAAGGGTTTGAAAAAGAAGGGGAAGGGGAAGCAAGGAAAAGATGAAGCGAGCCCGAGTAATACAGTTGTGCATTCATCAGAGGTGATAAGTCAGATGTTCAGAATGATGAAGAGGATAGAAAAAGGAGTGCTTGACAGGTTGGGAAGACTGGAAAAGAGGGTATTAAAGCAGGAGGAGGTGCCTAAGCTCAAGAGTAAGGGGAAACCAAAGAGTTATTCAGATGAGGATGGTTTTGAATCCTATGATGAGTCTGATGAGGAAGAAGAGGAAGTTTATAAGGATGCCCAGGAAATAGAGGATGAGGAGGTGGAGGATAAGGAGGTTGAGGGTGAGGAGTTTGAGAGTGATGAGGTTGAGAGTGAGGATAATGATGATGATGATGATGATGATGATGGTGATGATGATGAATTTGGTGATGGTGATGAGAGTAATGACAATGAAGAACTTCGCCAGAGTGGTGACAAACCGAAGGAGGAGGACAAGGTAGACGCTGAGGTTGCAAGTCATGATAATGATGATGAAGTTTCTGATGAGGATAATAAAGTTGGTGATGCTGATCAGGATAATGAGAGTGATAGTGAGGGTGGTGACAAAGAGGTTGAGGTTCAGGAGGCTGAGGTGGAGAAGGTAGAGGCTGAAGTCAAAGAGGTATGAATATGCTCATATGAAAATTATCATATTATCATTACTACTATGACATTATTATTTGTACGAGGTGACAAGATTTCTAGTGTCTGATGGGAGTTTATATGTTTTACAAGAAAAGTATGGCATGGTGATAGGATTGTTTTTTTACTCATGTATGTCAGTAGTTTGACATGGTTATTATGATTGCAAGATTTTGATAATTCTATTGAGGGTAACAATGATGTTGAGGGTGCGGATGGTGTAATGGCCATTGTCCAAAACCTAAATGAAAATGCTGGCGATGGTGAAAAGGACCAGGAGTAGGATTTTACTAACGACATTGAAGGAGCACCGGAGGCTACCCAGGAAGAGCTAACCACAACAAAGGTTGAGGAAAGAGAGGAACCTCTTTCAGTGCTAGCCACTGTGGTTGATTTATCCACCAAGGCGAAACCCAAAAATAAATGAAAGCAGCATCTCTAACCAAAGAGGGTTCTTCCTAGTCGTATCGCGAAGCCATCCGCCAAAAAACTAACACCTTACACATATGAGAAAAAAAGGGAAAACTGTGAAGAAGATAACCAAGAATTCACAGGTGAAGGAGATGACTACTTTGCTGAAATGGATGGATGGTGAAAGGTTAGTATGTCACGAATTTAATAATGTTCAACTATATTTCATGGATTTAATTACGCCTTCTTTATTTTTTTAGCTTTGAGCCAAAAGTTGGATTGTGTGCTCAAAAGATGGACAAGGACTGGTTTGGCTTAATACTGGAACCAAAAGCTTGGCTGGAAGATGGTGTAAGTTATTTACTTATGATGTCAAATTAGTTTACTGTTGGGATTTATTGCAATGTCTGACAGGATGAATTATATTTTTTTGAAGCAAATCGATGAAGTTTGTTGTTATATCCGTAAGGCACTTCTAGAGTCCGAAGTTAAATGTAAGGCCACAATATTGGACGTTTTTTGGGCTGCTGATTATACGGATGCATATAGATACTATGTCCAAAATGCCTGCACTGTTCCACCTATACCTAAACGTGCACTTGAATACTTTAGGGGAGATCGGCCTAAAGTTTATGGGTCCAGTTGGGATGATCTGGACTTCATTTATGTCCCCTTCAACATCGATAACATGCATTGGGTGGCTGTAGAGATCGATCTGCAACAATGACAGGCAAATGTATATGATTGTAATGTGGATTTGAACACTAACTTGGCAGTAGAGACCTGGCTGCATGGGGTTTTAAGGTTTCTTCCTCACTTTATGACACAGTACCCGCCTCTTGCCAAGAAATTTGAACATCGGGGTACTAAAGAGATTAAATTTGAAAGAATTCAAGGACTGAAGCAGAACAAGCGCAGGTAAGTCGAAATATCAATCCCCTTACCAATTTTATTATATACTTCATCTAAGTAACTTTATTGCATTTTGTGTTCGTAGTCATGACTATGGGATATACACTCTGAAACACATCGAGTTGCTCAGTGCTGGTTGGAAAAATCTTGACGTTGTGGTAGACAAATTTATTGACGGCTTCAGGAGCGACATGGCTCACAGCGTGTTTGACGGGATGTGGAGGTCGAGCCTAAGGAACCCCAACATTTAAATTGGATGTTTGGATACAACATTAGATTCTTTTTGTGGTTTGGATGGCATTTGCTTAGATTATGTACAATTGGATATTTTGGAAGACATTTGTTTAGATTACATACAATGTTACGACAACTTATTTATAGATGTGGTAGTTGAATGCCAGTTAACTGGCAGTTAAATGGCAATTATGTGCGTGTAGGTTAAATGGCAGTTATATGGAAGTTACATGGCACTTAAACGGTATTCGAATGACATTTGTGTCAAATAATATAGGGACATTGACTGACTTCATTAATATACATATTAAGAAGTAGCATGACAAGATGAATCTAAGAGGGATGTGGGATACACAACTAACTGTAACAGAGTATTGGCTCTACTAACTCCTTTTTGAGAAAAGACAATAAAAAACTCCAAACCGTCATTCTAGGGTGCAGTAACTGGCCACCAACCCCAATTTACGATGATTAGATAGGATATACAGTGACATGACATTAACACAAGTAATTAAATTAAGAAGATATTAGAGTACCGTCATAAATGTATCCGTAACTGCCACCAACCCAAATTCCTTTTTATATACCCCTTCTTCCGTAGTCAAATTTCCTCATCCACAACTCTTCCCAACATCTTCCACCTTCTACAAAACTCCAAATTCCCTACTCTTCCTTCGTTTCCATGGATGATCAACCTAATGATCAAAGGGTGTTTACCACCGTCCATACAGGAGGGAGAATCATCCCTTCGAGGGGAGCAATGGCCAGAAATTCGACCCACTACTACCAAGGTGAAACGACCCAAAACTGGTGTTCTTTGGCTGAAATGGTACAGGATGTTTGATGGCTCATTAACCAACTTTATCATTTTAACAATTGCGAACGGGACGCTTCCTACTTCTTCGAAGTTGTGCCCCCCGATGGCGGCCCTCGTACCTTGAGGGCCTTGTAGAACCGTGGAGACATAGCCGTCCTTGCAGCCCTTGGTAGAACCGTGGCGTTCATTAACATATATGTCGTGACCAGAGATGTTGTTCAAGAACTTCCGCAACGCGACGTCCCAAATTCATTTGTCTCCTCCGCATCAGTGTTTATGTAATATTTAGTATTTTATTAAGTAATTTAGTGTAGTGACTATGTAATGTCACGTAGTATTTAGTAGGTTATCAAGTATTTTGTAATCCATATTACTGTAATGAATATATAATGTCATGTAGGAACTATATAATGTCATGTAGTGAATATATAATGTCACATAAATGTAGTGCTTTATGAAGCATGTTATGTATTTCCGTTTTATATAATATAGTACTTTATGATAATGTCGCATAATATAGTACTTTATGACATATGAAAGACGACAAGCCAAAACAGTTAGTATGACAGGCCCAAAATGCCATATTAGGCCCAATTTCTAAGCGGTTCCTTGGAGCACACAATGCCATATTAGGGCCAATTTCTGACCGGTTTAACAATTATATTAAGAACTTGTTATGAACCCGGTTTAACAGACTATTATATATATTGTTCCAACCGGGTTTGACTTCATTTTATCTATCTCAATTTGGGTAAGTTTTCTAGGGTTTGTCGGGATTGAGCAGCCAAAATCAAATTGACCCCATTTGGAGAGAGTTCAACCACAATCAACACCATTTGACTCACGAAAAAGGAAGTCCAGGTATTATTATACATATAGCATGGTTATTTTTAAATTGTTTCGAAAAGTTTACCTTGGATTCGAACACATGGAGTTGCTAAAGTGATATTCTGAGTTCAATGAAAGTCTCTCTTTGGAACTGGGTATGATATTTGCTTGACCGTATTGCATCAACGTCATCTTCTGTGTGGTGATGTTAACAGGATGCCGAACAATGTGATTGATATCATCTCTGAATCCCACTGTGAAGAAGACACCAGTTACAACACTTGGAGTACTGAAGAGTACAACAGTGGCGACCACCCAATTATTCTTGAAGATGATAGAGATGTTGATGATGATGTTGGAGCTGTTGCTGCTGAGCCAACATCAGCAATACAAAGAGCCCAAGCTTTTCCATGTGATAAGAATAATAGTTTCGTTGTTTTAATGAAACAAACCAATGTCCAGGGCGACTATCGTCTGGTAGGATTACTTCATAATATCATGTAAATGTGTGATAAGGATTACTTCATAATAGCAACTTACAATGCACTTACTGATATGCAGGGTGTCCCGAGCAAACATTCTATCAAATTCTTGAGTGCTGCAAGAATCACTAAAGTCATCCTGAATTATGGTACGGCTGCTTGTCCCGTGTCTGTCGCAAAAAGTGGGAATCGCTACAGATTTGGCACGGGTTGGAAGCAATTTGTAATTGACAATGAATTGGAAATCAACGATGCATGTGTATTTGAAATAGTGAGTTGTCGCAGTGTTATATACAACGTTACCATATTCAGAGCTTAGATGCCTATGGTGATGGTTTTGTTGGTTTAAATTAGTTGTGTTGAACATCGTTACTACAACTATTGTGGTAATACATGTTAGTGTCGTGAACATATAATGTCATGTAGTGACTATATAATGTCACGTAAATGTAGTGCTTTTAGGAAGCATGTTATGTATGGCCGAGGACGGTTTATGTTTTTCCTGTGTGTTATTCAGATGCCACTCATGTCGGTCAATAGGTTATTTGAAAGCATATTGAATCTGTCAGGATAAATATGGAAGAATAACAAGTGGGGTCAAGGGGTATAGATTGCAGTGAAACTTCTGTCATATGAATTTAACCAAAAGTAGTCAATATTGACTTTGTCAGGATATGAATATAGTCATGACATGATAGAGTTACAGTAACTAACCGCATATTAACAAAATAGATATCATTTATACGAAAGGTAATATGAGTGGTAAGAGATCCTTCAAGAGTTTGGATCTCTTAATACACATATTAACAAAATAGATAATTCAAGAGGTAACGCAAGGAAATACATATTAACAAAATAGATAATTCAAGAGGTAACACAATTAACCGCATCATGGGCCGACTGAGGGGTTAGGACAATTTCGTGAGTTATGGCCGAGAGTGCCACAACTTCCACACCTTCTCCTCGGGCCCCTGTATTCTCCACGTGACGGGATTCTTTTCTTCCTTGGTCTTCCTGATTTTCTCCTAACATCTGAGGGCAAACATGCTCTATTCAAGACCGTGTCAGGAACTTCCCAACGCTGAAATGCAGGAACCGGATAAAAAGTTTCCTTTTACACTTCCTTCCACTTTTCAGCAGTAAAGAGGGGATGAACAAGAGTGACAAGATCCACACCACAATCCTTCGCAAACGCTATTGCATGCGCACAAGGAATTTGGTCAACTTGGAAGACGTTGCAGTAGCAAGTTCGAGCATGCAGATTTACCAAGACTGTAGTTCCATTGGCATGCACTTGAAACTCATATTGATTTAGCCTACTCACAACCATTGTCAACGATTTCAAATAATTACCTTCTAGCTCACGACAAACTGTCGGGGTCAGAAGATCAGAATGTCACTCTCCCTTAAATCTCCTGTCGTAAAACCACTGACTCATGACATTCAGGTATACCATCAAGCAACCCAATCAACGACATTCGACGCGGGCCCACTAAGCGACTATTAACGGATTCCGCATTGTTGGACGTCATAATGTTGAATCTGTTTGCGGGCATATGCGACCTTGTCCATGCTTCAAGTCCAACACCCCTGAGGTAGGTACCGACTTCCGGGGACTGGACGCAAAGTCTTGCAAATTCACGATTGAAGTCCTGTTTGTTATACGCTTGATTTGCCTTTTGGTACAGAATCCACAAGTCATTCCTTTTAAACCTCGTCTTCACGTTTTGAAATATGTGAAGTGTGCAACAACCATGCTTTGCGAAGATGTAACGCTCTCTTAAACCTTTGTAAATGCTTCCATGACGGTCAGACACAAATACGAGGTCATGATCGTCGACAACAACGGAGCGTAGGTTTCGGAAGAAATATGACCATGAACTGTCATTCTCGCTGTCAACAACAGCAAAAGCCACTGGATATATTTGTCTATTTCCGTCTTGTGCCACTGCAACTAGAAGTGTGCCTCTGTACTTTGATCCTAGATGGGTACCATCCACAGTTATGACCTGCAATAGTTTTCACTCAGCTTTACAAAGTGACATTGTACAAATGCAGTAGTAATCTTATATGCTACAATGTACTGTATCAATTTGACAACAACATCGTGGAACGTGACAAAACTTAAATTTACCTTTCTTAAAAACTGTATTCCATTGCGCCAAGCACCCAAGCTGATAAAACAATACTTGAATCGACGATTAGAATCTACTTCAACATGTGTGACTGTCCCTGTATTCATCCTTTCGAGCATGTACATGTATCCATGAATCCTATTGTAGCTTTCTTCAGATGTGCCTCTTATCCTGTCAATGACGGTTAAACGTTCTTTGTTTGCCTTGTCGTAACTAACTGCCACTCCCATCTTCTTCATGATGTCTTGAATTTTGGCAGCACAAGGTCCAGGACATGTACCGGTTGTGTTAAAGTTGTAACAGGATTGTATATATAACGTGATAAGGTTAGTTCATATACATGCTGATAAATATATATGATCGTACTTACAGAATAATTTACTTATCTTGACATAATATGGTCAACAATTACGCTTGAACTTGCATGTGTGTGGTGATTATGCTTTAGCTTCATGCCACATGTGTGTTGTCCACAATACTTCTTTACTTCAAACAATCCTGTGCTGCCAAGAGCGCTCCCACGACAAAAAAATGTGCAACTAGGATCAATGCACCTTACCACATATAACTTCTTATCAGACTTCTGGACATGCATCTGGAAGCGCCTCTGTAATGCCATCAAGGATAAACGATCCTTAAGATCCTTCTTGCAATTGAAATGCTCTCCAACTTTTATTTCCAAATCATTGCCGCTCACCCCATTATCCTCCATTGGCTCTTCCAAATCATCCAATTGCCTTTTACTAAACTTTTTGCTACGATAGTACTCGGCTTCAATCTCTTGGAGAACATCCTCATCAATGTCTATAAATAAGTTGTCCACTTCAATAGTGTCATCCAACAATGGCGCTTCTTCAACATCTTCCTCAACATCATCCTCAAAGTCATCCCAATCAAAATCTCGCCCAACGTCTTCCCCATAATCACACTCAATGTCAATACATTCATGTATTCTTTTCGTTCCTATGGAAGACCTTGTTTCTCTCCCATCAGTTTCCGAATCTGCCTCAGATTGGCTCACCAAGTCAACTATTTGTACATCCCCATTGTTTATACGATAAATTTTTGGTTTCATTTCATACATGTCACAATCAACTATATTCAGTACAGCTTCAGTGGGACAATTGTCGCTTATTATATTGCTCTTGTCGGATTTGGTACCATTTTTGCTTGGATGACAACCTACCACAACCTCGGCCTCTGCCTCTTGAGTTTGTGTTAATGGTGGCGGAGTCAGACACACTGTGATGTCCTCGTCATCATTTCTACATGGATGACCATCCATCACAATCTCGGCCTCTGCCTCTGCCTCTTTGTTTCCTTTCTTTTTCATACTCGCATATAACTCGATAGGCCAAATAACATCTTCTGATTGCAAGTTCAAAAATTTGAAAGCATCAAGGTCCTCGTCATCTTTGACATCGATTGGTTGTGGCATTGGTTTCCACGGTGACAAATATTTTATCTCCATTTCATCTATCTCGTCAATGCATTTAATCTTCTCAGCCAACTTTTTCCTCAGATTTGAGTAATTCATATCTGCATACAAAAGAAGTTCTGTTGTCGTTGTGATCCCATCAAAAACCCACTTGTTTCCCTTACATATCCATTCACCACTTGTTTTCAGAGTCAAGTAGTATGATCTTGAACCTGTTATACGAACAAAAATCAAACACAAGTTAAATACTTTATGACAAACATTGACAGTATGACCAATACCCTAACACCGACATTAAAGGGTTTTCAAGCCATAATAAAGGGTTTTCTAGCCAAACGGGACAATACCCTAACATCGACATTAAAGGGTTTTCAGGCTGGCGAATTTGATAATTCTATTCAGGGTAAAAATTTGTAGGGAAAACAAATATTCTAGAATCAAGGATAAACGGGAGTTAAAGTTGATTAATGCTCAACAAGAAGCTGAAAGGTTGTTCTCTCGTTTACTGAACCACAAAAGAATGTCTTGTAAAGAAGAATATGAACGTGAAAGTCAGAACTCACCCATTATTAAATTTCTTCTATTCCAAAGACGCTGCACAATCTTCTTTCAAGATTTATGGATTTAAGGTCTTGTGGTGTTACGCTGGCTTTGGACAGGTTTACAGGTTGGGTTCTGCTTGGATGACAACCTAACACGTGGGTAAATGGGTAGAAATTGGAGGGAAACTTGTTAACTTTTAGAGGGAAAACAGAGGTTAAAATATGATGTGTACTACATTTTCAAAAGTCATATCAGGTAAATAGTTATGAAACAATATTCAATAAGGAATGACATGCCCAAAAATTGAACAAAAAAACCTAAATAAATACACGGACATGACCGACCATGTTCCTTCTCATTTTGACTCAACAATCCCTAAACCCTCTCTGTTCGTTTCGCGGAGCAAAGATCCTTCACTGTTAGGCCGAACTTGAAGGTAATCCTATTTGTTTATTGTGTGGTTTTCATACTGGATCAATAAGCAAGCATGTATCACTGTGTTTTTGGCTAGAAATCTTTCTTTGTTTCTGCAGTACTCAAGCACAATGTCATCCAGCGACACCTCAAGTTATCAAAGCGAGGATCCCCGAAAATATGAATGACAGGGCTAAAGTCGTATGCCTAATCAAAGAATCCTAAAGTACCTACTAAACAGAGTATAGCAAGCAAGTCAGGGTCGATCCTACAGAGAGTCAGGTTATCTATTCTTGTAATTCACGTCACCAACTAGGAACTAGGGCGGGAGGGGGGGGGGGGGGTTGTAGAAATCTCGAAACAAAGTAACAAGTAAGCAAGTAAACAAGTTTGCAAGTAAAGGTTGTGAATATAATGGGGAAAAGCGCCACACTTAACAACGATCCACACAACAAGAGAATGGTCGATCACGGAATTCTATCAATCTCAAGTTCTTAATTTTCCTATAGTTGTTCTTATCCTGATCTTAGATAACTATTAGTTCTACCAGCCCTAATAGTACTTATTACTAAATCAAATCCGAAAACCTTCAAGACTCAATAAAGCAATAGCAATCAAACAAGGATTCAACAAGATACATGCAATAGAAACAACCCGTTACTATAAGCATGCAATTAACTCTCTCTCACGATGAACACTCGCAACCCGCTTATGTAAATCGTGTTTGCTACTAGATATGCAACCCGAACCCGGAATCACAAGTCCTAGCAATCAGGAAGATATCAATAGACCTAGGTAGCTACTCTAGATAAATCAACATAAACCAATAGACAATCAAGCACAAGAGAATTAATCCAACTAGATAGGAAATCGAACAAGAGTAGAAAACTCACAACCAATCAATTGCTGGCTTTAAACTGTCAAGTGCAACAATGGAGGTTTAGTTCTCCATTAGGGTTTGTGAGAGGAAAAATATGAAAAAGTGGCAACTAGGGTAAAGAGTAGATGATGCTCTAAAAGAGTCTTAAACCTAACTTAAATACTAAAGTAATAATTCAGAAATAAAGAAAATAAAATAACAAACTAGGAAACTAAGTCTCGGAAATAAAATAGAATGAAATAAAAACTCGGAAATAAATCTCGTCAGCGCGTTGCCACCGCGGGGTGCGGTGGCCTTCATGCCGCGGGGTGCGGCAGTCTTCATTGGCCTTCAGCATCTGCGACACTTCAGGAAAAAATGCCATAACTTTTGATTCCCAACTCGGATTGCGCTCATATTTTGAGGAATTGTAGTAGACTTCAAGATCTAACTCCTCGAGTTGGAATCACTCCATTTCGACATCTGAGTAGAGAGAACGAACCATTTGAATTCAACCCACTGTTCTTCTACTCTTCTCTTCACTTCCTTTGCGTCTTTTACTGGTGGCTTCTTCCTCAGTGTCTCCTATGATCTCCAAAACAGCTCAAACACCTCCAAAAACACCAAACTTCGCCCCCAAACGTCATGCACATGAATGTGTCTAAATCTACCCGAATGACACCAATAAACCCTCTAATGACTCTTACTTAAGCCCTACAAAGTAGTGCTTATCAAACTCCCCCATGTTTAGACCTTTGCTCGTCCTCGAGTAAACTAATAAAGAGTCTACTCCTCCAATGCAGCACCCAAGGTCTCAGGAAGCATATCCTCCAACTAAGAGTCACCTAACCCATGCCAAGCTCCTGGCACCAAACTCATCCACAACTCAACAAGCTTAAGGGGCAAGCAAAGTACTTCCCCCAAGCTTAACCGGACATCCAATAGTGTGAGTAACCTCTAATCCTAGCCTCCATCTATGACTCCTTATGTATCCCAGAGTGACCTACCCGACAATCCTTCTTTGACTCCTCTTCTTATGACGCCTCGCCAAGGATAATGAGAAATCCTAAAATCACTCTTCTTCTTTTTCGCTCATTTTGCCAAGGCGCCCTTTCGGGTGTTCACCAAGCCACTCATATTTTTTTCATAGATGTGCTCACATAAGCTCACGTCACTCTTGACCAATTATTACCCCAGCCTAATGCTGGTCCAAGCCACCTGCTTTTTACCTAGGCCGCCCTTTCGGGTTTTCGACCTATCCCAGGATTTTCATGTATGCCTTTTTTCAAATTTTTGGCTCTTTTCATTTTTTTCTTCTCAACGACATAGCAAGTATAAAACCCTCCCCCATGCTTAAACATTGCATTGTCCTCAATATAATGAAAGACAAAAGAATAGAAGCATAGGGAAAAACAAAAAAAAAAACTCACAACGTCGCCGAGCTGCTTGTATATTCATGAAAGCTCATGTCTCTGGTGTTGAGCGGGAGTCTTCTTCTACCGTGCAACCATAGGGAACCACTTTGGTGGGTAGTGGTAAAACAATGATATCGGGGTTGCACGACCTTCTAGGAACACAAAAAATAGGCCCAGATGTCATTATGGTATGGGCCCTGGTGTTCCTCCTCTCCAGCTGTCGACTGTAGGGCCATCATCGTTGTCAAATAATGTGTGGGGCGAATGTCTCCTCCTTGACAACATGATGCGCACCTTCTTCATGGAAAACTCCGGACATCTGGCCTACGGTAGAACTTTTTTTTTTTTTTTTACTCCCCGTTTAAGGTTTTTTCTGAGCCCTTTATTTTATTTTTTATTTTTTTTGGAACAAGCAGAAAGTAAAGGGCGCCCACCGCGGGGTGCGGTGAGCTCTCCAGAACCTCATTTTGCTCATTTTCTTATGTACCTGCGTGTTAGTGCACAGGCGAAACGAAACAGAAGCAAAAACAAACTACCTAGCTATGCGATGAAATCTCAAAGATAAAAGAAATAAGGAAAAACGATACCTCGGGTTGCCTCCCGAGCAGCGCCTTAGTTAATGTCGTTGGCTCGACATACTACTCGAACAACCTTAATCCACAACATCGGGTTTCTTAGGTACCCTCTCATTCAGCACCTCCTTCCTGAACCAATCATGGAAATGTTTGAACCTTAGACCATTCCTCTTTTTCAACGGCTCCTCCACCTTGGCCTTCATAGTCGCCTTCCCCCCATACTTAGATCGATCAGGGGGGTGTTTAACTTCAACTTTAGGGGCCTGCACCATAGAGGGAACGAGCTTCTCGCTCGGAGTTAGCACAGTGGGGCCAATGCCCAAAAGAGAAGTAGGAGACTCATCCTTCTCATCCAATAAAGTCGTGACTTCCTGCAGATTAGAAGATACAGTAATATCGACAGGCAAGTCAACTATGGGATCCTCTAGTATAGGTTGCAATTCATCCAAAGGGTTAGGACTCATTACATCAACAAAGTTCAAAGAGGTGTTAATGACGGGTTTCATATCATATATGTTATATTCAACTCCATCCCCATCAAATTCCATAGTTAATTTCCCACTTCTAACATCAATTGTGGTATTTGCAGTTTTCATGAAAGGTCTACCTAACAGCATATGTGCACCTGTACCACCATCCATATCAAGAACATAAAAATCAGTGGGAAAAATCAGCGTATCTACCATAACAAGGACATCCTCAACAACCCCTTTCGGGTAGACATTGGTTCCATCAGCTAATTGAATAACTAGTCTAGTGTCCTGTAGTGGTGGCAGACCAAGGGACTCATAGAACGACAATGGTAAGACATTAATAGCTGCACCAAGATCTAGCATAGCCTTATCAATCTTTGTCTCACCAATGATTCAAGGGATAGAGAACATACCTGGATCACTGCACTTCTTGGGCAAACGCTTTTGAAATACAGCAGATACTTGCTCGCTCACCTGGACCTGCTTCTTTTTCTTCTGCTTCTGGTTCCTCTTGATCGTGCAGAGCTCCTTCAGGAACCGAGCATACTTGGGAATGCTTTTAACAAGTTTGAGCAAAGGGATGTTAACCTCACACTTGCTGAAAGTTTCGAAGAGGTCCTTGTCGTCGACTACCCTTCTCTCTTTGAGCGCCTCTGGGAATGGGGCGGGTGGCTTTTCGGAACCGAGAGGAGGAAAGTATGGACGAACATAGGTGTCCACATAAGGCTCGTCAACTGCTCCAGAAGGTTGCCGCGGGGTGCGGCCAGAAGTTACCGCGGGGTGCGACGAATCAGCAGAAAAGTCTCAAGAATCAGCGTTTGCCGCGGGGGGCGGTGAGAACGATGCCGCGGGGTGCGGAAAATTGGACAGAACATCCTCCTTCTCTGGTTCATTCTTACCGCGGGGTGCGGCCAGAATCTGCCGCGGGGGGCGGTCCTCTTCCAGAAGCTCTCTTGTTTCTGAGTCGTCTCCATCAGCGCTAGGAGCGACCGACAATTGCTTTCCACTTCTAAGGGTCACAGCACTAACATTTGCCCATGGGTTAACTACCGTTTGAGATGGTAGATTTCCCGACATCTTTGCATCGATCCTCGTGATGGCTTCAGCCATTTGGCTCACCTGCGTTTCCAAATTCTTTATGCTTGACGTTGTGGCTTGAACATGAGTAGTGAAATGTTTCGTCAAGGCTTGGAGCATATCTGCAGTTGAAGGAGACGCATCAGGTTGTGGATCTTGCGACCTTTGTAGAAATTGAGGTCTTGGCTGCTGTTGTTGTTGAAACTGAGGTTGTTGTTGTTGATCCCTCCATCTAAAATTTGGGTGGTCTCTCCATCCCGGATTATAAGTGTTGGAGTAGGGATCATGCCGAGGTCTTGGATCTCCATAACCTCCTACAGCATTTACTTCAGCAGGTGAATCATCTTGTAGTTGAGGACAGGCGTCAGTGGGGTGGAATTGATCGGCACAGACCCCACACGCTTTGAGTTGCTGAGGAGTTCCTTGCAGCGTAAGTCTCCTCACCATGTCCTTCAACTCAGCAATATCACTGGCATACGCAGAGCGACTAGAGTCAACAGCATTGACTCCTCTCTTGGTAGAAGCTCTGCCGAAATTTCTTGTGCCCTCTGCCATCTCCTGAATCTTCTCCATAGCTGTTGCCGGTGTTGTGTTGAGAATATTGCCGCCACATGCAGCGTCGACAATCCTCCTTTCATTGTCCGGCAGACCATTATAAAGGTGGAGCACCAGATCTTGATTGGAATACCCGTGGAACGGACAGCTTGAGCAAAGTCTCTTGAACCGCTCATAGTACTCATACATACTCTCGTCAGCCTCCTGCTCGATGTTGCTAATAGCTTTCTTCAAACTGTTCGCCTTCTTTGCAGGGAAATACTTTTCGAGAAACGCCTTGTGTAGCTTGTTCCACGTGTCAATGCTTCCAGTAGGCAGATGGTAATACCAGTCATAAGCAGTGTCCTTCAGGGTAAACCCAAAAGCTCTCATCTTTATTTGCTCCTCAGTAACATTCGTCGGTTTCATGCTCATGCATACTGTATGAAATTTACCCATGTGCTTGATTGGGTCCTCTTCAGCCAGTCCATGGAAAGATGGGAGCAAATGAATCAGCCCCGGCTTCAACTCAAAGTTTACGCCCGCTCCTATAGCAGGGATAGTCACAGCCAAAGGTTGCTGTTGCAGGTCGGGCGCAGTCAACTGTCTCAACGTTCTATCCGCGTCACCCATCTCAAATGCAGGGTTGTCAAAAACCAAAGTACGGTTCACTCTGCGATCCTGGGACAAAGTTCTCTCAATCTCTGGATCAAAATCAAGAAGAGGTGAATTAGTAGCACGAGTGTGGACCATAAGATAGGTCCACACCAAGGTTGGTAACAAACAAACCACAAAAATAGAAAATTTGACTCCCCGGTAATGGCGCCAAATTTGACAGGGCTAAAGTCGTATGCCTAATCAAAGAAATCCTAAAGTAACTACTAAACAGAGTATAGCAAGCAAGTCAGTGTCGATCCCACAGAGAGTCAGGTTATCTATTCTTGTAATTCACGTCACCAACTAGGAACTAGGGGGGGGGGGTTGTAGAAATCTCGAAACAAAGTAACAAGTAAGCAAGTAAACAAGTTTGCAAGTAAAGGTTGTGAATATAATGGGGAAAAGCGCCACACTTAACAAAGATCCACACAACAAGAGAATGGTTGATCACGGAATTCTATCAATCTCAAGTTCTTAACTTTCCTATAGTTGTTCTTATCCTGATCTTAGATTACTATTAGTTCTACCAGCCCTAATAGTACTTATTACTAAATCAAATCCGAAAACCTTCAAGACTCAATAAAGCAATAGCAATCAAACAAGGATTCAACAAGATACATGCAATAGAAACAACCCGTTACTATAAGCATGCAATTAACTCTCTCTCACGATGAACACTCGCAACCCGCTTATGTAAATCGTGTTTGCTACTAGATATGCAACTCGAACCCGGAATCACAAGTCCTAGCAATCAGGAAGATATCAATATACCTAGGTAGCTACTCTAGATAAATCAACATAAACCAATAGACAATCAAGCACAAGAGAATTAATCCAACTAGATAGGAAATCGAACAAGAGTAGAAAACTCACAACCAATCAATTGATGGCTTCAAACTGTCAAGTGCAAAAATGGAGATTTAGTTCTCCGTTAGGGTTTGTGAGAGGAAAAATATGAAAAAGTGGCAACTAGGGTAAAGAGTAGACGATGCTCTAAAAGAGTCTAAAACCTAACTTAAATACTAAAGTAATAATTCAGAAATAAAGAAAATAAAATAACAAACTAGGAAACTAAGTGTCGGAAATAAAATAGAATGAAATAAAAACTCGGAAATAAATCTCGTCAGCGCGTTGCCACCGCGGGGTGCGGTGGCCTTCATGCCGCGGGGTGCGGCAGTCTTCATTGGCCTTCAGCATCTGCGACACTTCAGGCAAAATGCCATAACTTTTGATTCCCAACTCGGATTGCGCTCATATTTTGAGGACTTGTAGTAGACTTCAAGATCTAACTCCTCGAGTTGGAATCACTCCATTTGGACATCTGAGTAGAGAGAACGAACCATTTGAATTCAACCCACTGTTCTTCTACTCTTCTCTTCACTTCCTTTGCGTCTTTTATTGGTGGCTTCTTCCTCAGTGTCTCCTATGATTTCCAAAACAGCTCAAACACCTCCAAAAACACCAAACTTCGCCCTCAAATGCCATGCACATGAATGTGTCTAAATCTACCCGAATGACACCAATAAATCCTTTAATGACTCTTCCTTAAGCCCTACAAAGTAGTGCTTATCAATGAACATCCACCTACATCTCCTACACCTTCTCAAATAGAGGAGAAGTTGCAAGAAGAGTTAGACATATTGTTAACGAATAGCCCACGTTCCAACATGTTGGGTGAAATAATCACACGCCTACGTACTGAGATACATGAACTTGGACAAAGAATTATGGAACTCAATACAAATGAGATGCAATTCGATCATGCAATTTGGAGACTAAATGCAAGGATGGCAGAACTTGAAGCTGAAAACAAGACACTACACTCCCAGGAAAACTTCAGGAACCATGTAATAATTCCTATTTCTGCATTTGGTACTGGTGTGATTCTAGGGATTAGTGCTTTCAGCATTTGTAATCAAGCATGTAGGCATGGTTGAGGATGAATTAACTATGAAGTATGTACCTCATGACTTTGTTTTTTTATGTAAAAGGATGAATTTAATTTCGAATAGTATTCATAAGCATGTTTGGTTCTACATGTTAGATTGCCAAAATTTTAATGTCGACCTTCATGTAAGTTTTGCAAATTCAAGCACAATGCCAGCACTACACACACAGACAATTACCTTACTAGAATAGTTGCCAATTGGATGCTATCATTACATTACTAGAATGTTGGAACGTGGGCTACCATTATATTTCTAAAAAAAAGGGATAGTTGTCAACTGGATGCTATCATTACATTACTAGAATCACAACTGCCTGCTGTCAACCTCCTCCTTCACGCGGAATGCACAACCTTCATAGGCGCTATTTGCAACACAATCCTTTAACATTTCTTGCTAGTGCCAATCCTGTCAATGACCAACAACACGGTTGGTTAATCAACTTTTTAATCCTGTCAATGACCAACAACTTACAAGATTGCCAGTGCCAATCTTGTAAGTTATTTTACCGGGAATTACCTTTTCAATAATATAAGGGTTTCCAACAATAATAAGCAATGATTGGGCACGAGTCAGGGCAAAATTAAACCTCTTTGGGTTGCTCAGATATCCCATGCGGAAAGTCCTGTCATATTCGTCGTGTTTAGCGGTCGATCTGATGGTTGACATGATGATCACTTCATTTTCTTTAACCAGAAACTGCTCAACCCCGCCAATCTCAATATCCCTCATATGTAGAGACATGAGAGCCTTCCTTATCTTTAGTACTTGTTGTGGGAAATGGGTAATAATCCCGATGTCTTGCTCAGACAAATTCCTTCTTATCAGCTTCTGTACGAGCTCAACCACCTTGCTAGCTTCAATCCTATTAAACCATGAAGAGCTGCCCTTTTCCCTCTCATCAAAGCCTTGGATGCAATAGAACATGAAAGGGAAGTTCCCATTGGGAAGCATATCAACCCAAGGTAAGGAAGATGTGTTACTATCTTTTCGATATGGAATCAATGCTCCACTATAAAATAGTCTTGAAGGAACACAAAGAATTGCAGGGTGGCTCCGGTAATTGTTCAACAACATTGTGACATAATTGCGATCCCCTGATCTGTAAACTTCAAAGTCCAACAACCTCTCCAGAAAAGATCTTCCCAAACCATAAGCCTCGACTTGCTTTGAATGAATATCAGGCCCAAGTTGTTTGGGATCACCACAAAGAACAATAATTGTGTTGTTTTGTAAGAGGGTTGATATGGGAATCATGGTCTTTGGCTCTGAAACTTGGCTTGCATCATCTAAGATGATGTGGGAGAAGTGGCCACAGTTAACCCCTTCAGCATAGAGGTAAGATGCACTCGTGTATGTCGTTATTATTATCTTGTACCTGTAGAGTGCATCTCGAGAAGGGCAAGTGAAGAAACCTGCACTGTAGGTGAAGAACCTCAACAATGCAATGTTCATTTTTTCTAAGGGACGACGTGTGGCATTCAACCTATAAATATCTTCCTCCCTAAGTTTCATCCATTCGCAAAGGATTTTCTCTAATATGTGATCTGTCGCGCAATTTGAAGAAGCACATACCAGTATATGAGAATTACGTCTAGTTGTAGGATTACCTCCACTCGTGTTTTTGTCTTTCCTGTTCCCGGGGGTCCATAAATCACATAAGGAGCTCCTCCTCTACAGCCTAAAATTAAGCGAACAACATTTTTCTGCTCCTCGTCAAGAAGAAGTGAGATAGGCACAAGATTGTTTGATGTAATCCTCCGCTTTCCATGATACTCATGGGGAAAAAGGAAGTTTTCGTGTAATGCCTCTGTAGATAGAATGGATTGATAGAGCCTACTGAAATTTGCCCCGTTTACACAAAACAAATTTCATACACATCGTTATCTATGTGCCTTTGGTAAAATCCATCATCAAATTGCAATAATAATTCATCAGCCTCAACACGGTGGATCAAGCCCTGTTCAAAGAACATTGGCAAGTTCAACATGAGAACACAACATTGGCAACAATAATTCATGCAATTTCATAATTAATTCCGACAATAACATATAACACTTTGACAAAAATAATAAGCTAACTAACATTCTCCATATACCTGATGGAGAGAATATTATCCATAAACATTCACCACATCTCCACGGACAACTAAGGGCCTTCTTTCACCTAGTCCGGGCACTTTAAGTGATACAAGCCGATAATACTTTTGTCTCAAAGTAACAGACTTCATATTATAAGCTTTCACGTACTTGGTACTACGAGAGAACGATGCCATCTAGCTATCCCCTCAGTCCCCCAACCCCCATACAGAGAAAATATAACACTTACCATAATCAGAAGTTCCTTCATCCCTAACAACTCATTGAAATACGACACATAATTTTCCTCTGTTAAGCCTTGTAAGACTACTTCAGGGATTTCCTCAAACTCTACCGCTTTCCTGATCTTTGGTGGTATGTTATATGGTCTCTGAGGTGCCAAAGCTTTGGATACTTCATCTTCAGCCAAGAGGAAGACATCTCGTTCAATAGTCACAACCTCAGTTTCGATATGCACTATAGATGTGTAAACGCCAATCTCCTTGGGCAAACAACACAGCCATATAGTCAGTGAAATACCCCATGATATATTAAATGGTACCATTGTTATATCAACTTATATATATAACAATAAGTAAAGTGGAATGGTCAAAAGGTGAGCCTTTACCTCCTTCAGCTGGTGTGCACCATGTGAGAGAGAGAGAGAGAACTCCACTCCCGCCGCTCGTCTGTTAGCTGCTTGTCTTCCGCCGGTGGACGCGACCTTCAATTTCTGTCGGTGACCACTCCCTTTCCCAAGTGCGAGACACCATGAGCTGTTGGTGCGATGCGCGACGATCTGCTGGTGCGATCTGCATCGAGCTGCAGCGCGAGACCACGGTCACGGCTGTGCAAGGCTCGGCTTCTGCGCGGCCTGCTGGTGGCTGCACCTTCCGGCGACGAGAAGCCCACCTCTGGCGATGCGGGCTCGGCCGCCAGCAAGGTATGGTGGCTGTTGTGTTGAATTTGTGTAGCCCTCGGTCTGTTTTTGGGGTGTTAGGTTAGTAAATTATTTGATCTCAATTTGGGTAGATTTGGTTCAGGAATTGAAAGAATTGTGGGCAGATTTAGACTGAATTGCAGGGGGCGGTGGACAACCATAAATTCTATTTTGGGCTGAGGTATGGGTACGTGAATTTTGGGTGTTTGATTTCAAATTTTTTGGGAAGTTTTGGACTGATTTTAGACTGATTTGGGGACTGATTTGGGGGATGATTTGGGGGTTGCAAGTAAGGGCATGGTATGTGTTAAATTAATGTAGGGAATTGTTCGGTTTGTCGTTGCAGGTTCGTTCGGGATTGGTTGGCGAAGTTGGTGAAATTCTAGGGTTGTGTCGATAAGTTTAAGGCAAGATGATTCTTTCTCTTTCTTCTTACCTATCTCCTAAGATAATTATTTTCATATATTATCATTTTCAGTGATGATTTATGCACTTGTCCATTAATTTGATCTAGAATTGTAGGCGTAGAATTAAATGGTTGAATGTGTGGATATTGTTTGTTTGCTTGGTTATTGGTTTGTCGTTGGATATTGGTTGTTTGCTTGGTTATTGGTTTTGTCGTTGGATATTGGTTGTTTGCTTGGTTATTGGTTTTGTCGTCGGATATTGGTTGTTTGCCTGGTTATTGGTTTTGTTGTCGGATATTGTTTGTTTGCTTGGTTATTGGTTTGTTGTTGGATATTGGTTGTTTGCTTGGTTATTGGTTTGTTGTTGGATATTGGTTGTTTGCCTGGTTATTGGTTTTGTTGTCGGATATTGGTTGTTTGCTTGGTTATTGGTTTGTTGTTGGATATTGGTTGTTTGCTTGGTTATTGGTTTGTTGTTGGATATTGGTTGTTTGCTTGGTTATTGGTTTTGTTGTCGGATATTGGTTGTTTGCTTGGTTATTGGTTTTGTTGTCGGATATTGGTTGTTTGCTTGGTTATTGGTTTGTTGTTGGATATTGGTTGTTTGCTTGGTTATTGGTTTTGTTGTCGGATATTGGTTGTTTGCTTGTTTATTGGTTTTGTTATGGGATATTGGTTGTTTGCTTGGTTATTGGTTTTGTTGTTGGATATTGGTTGTTTGTTGGTTATTGGTTTTGTTGTTGAATATGGGTTGTTTGTTGGTTATTGGTTTTGTTATGGGATATTGGTTGTTTGCTTGGTTATTGGTTTTGTTGTTGGATATTGGTTGTTTGTTGGTTATTGGTTTTGTTGTTAAATATGGGTTGTTTGTTGGTTATTGGTTTTGTTGTTAGATATGGGTTGTTTGTTGGTTATTGGTTTTGTTGTTAGATATTGGTTGATTTATGTTGGATCATTATGCGGTTGTTGTTGGTTGTAGTTAGTTGTCATTGTTGGTTGTTGTTAGTTGTGACTGTGGGTTTTTGTCGGCCATTGGTTGTAGCTGTCGGTTGCCGTTGATTGTCGGTTGGATTGCTAGTTGTTATTGGTTGATTGTTTGTTTCAGTTATAAGGAGGGCATGACTCCTTATAGCTGGGCCGGGGTGATGATCACCTCACCCGACCACGTGAGGGAGTGACCTTACGTTGGTTCAAGGCCATAATTGGATGATGAGTGTCCCATCTTTAGTCTATCAATGGATAGTATGGTTACTTAGGGTGATGATCGTCTCACCCGTGTATATGTTAGTATGGTTACTTAGGGTGATGATCGTCTCACCTGTGTATATGTTCGTATGATTGTCTAGGGTGATGATCGTCTCACCCATTTATATATAGTATGTTTGTCTAGGGTAATGATAGTCTCACCCGTTTATACTTGTTGTGTGGTTGAGATTGGATTAAATGTGTTTAGCATATTGAGGAGTTGGATAAGAATGGTTAAGTAATGGTTATGTGATAGTAATAGTATATATTTTGATGTATTGTTAATTGGCGTTGGTTGGATGGTATGATAATTCTTTCCTATGTTCTACTATTTTTGCTTGATGATTCTTGCTAGTCTTTCATTAGACTAACCAACCTCGGTTTATGTTTCCGCGGTTGGCTGGTGTATCGGGTCCACCAGTCAACTAGTCTTTGCAGGTTCGGCGACAGCAAGGGGGTTCTTGATCACAGATTCGTCTTCACCGTTAAAGATTTAGTTTTTGCATCGAATTTGAAAATGTTGTATTAATTACCTGTTGTTTTGGATATAAATTGATATACTGAACTTGATGCAAGGTTTAAATGTTGTTTCAAACTTGAAACATGGATTTTGATGTTGATAACTTTTGTATATTTGGAAGCGTTTTGGGTTTCTCCTTCTTAAAATCGCCTTGTAGACCTTTGGGCCTACGGCACTGTGACACCTCTGGTTCAGGGTGTTACAGAAATTGGTATCAGAGCCTTTACATTCGAAAATGTTTTTTTTTTCAAAGGTTTGACGTGGAAAAGACTATTCTCTAAAATTGTAAAACAACCGTGTGATCGGAGACCCTTGCTGTTACCCATGAGTAAGTTTGTGTTTGATAAGTTTTATATGTGATGTTTAGTATTGATGAGTAATTACATGCTGTATGCCCCCGGAAGCGGAATGTATTAGAGGTCGAAGGCGTGGATGTGATAGAGGACGAGGCCCTCGGGCTTATTCTCAAGGGATAGATGTGAGTACGGGAAGAAGACAGTTATTATTATGACAGATGAGGGTTTAGTACATGTGTTTGATGGTCATGATCCTAGATACTCTGGAAGAATTGTTAGTGCGATGACAGCTGCAAAACTGTTAAGACAAGGTTGTGCCGGTTATGAGTGTATGCAGGAATTGAGGGAGCAGATAGAGGAACTTGTGGAGTTAAGCTTTATTAGGCCAAGTGCATCTCCTTGGGGTGCGCCGGTATTGTTTGTTAAAAAGAAGGATGGTTTCTTTCGACTCTGTATCGACTATAGGGAGTTGAATAAGGTGACTTTCAAGAATAAGTATCTGCTTCCTCGTATAGATGATTGTTGGATCAATTGCAAGGAGCTACTGTATCTTCAAAGATTGACTTGAGATCAGGGTATCCTCATCTTAGGATTCGAGAGGAGGATATTCACGAGACTCACCTCAGAACTGTACTCGAAGTGTTGAGGCGACAAAAACTATTTGCAAAACTGTCTAAATGTGACTTTTGGTTACCTAAGGTAGCATTTCTGGGCCATGTGATCTCTAACGAGGGTGTAATGGTAGATCCGCAGGAAACAGAAACAGTAGCGAATTGGAAACAACCTGAGAATGTTAAGGAAGTTAGGAGTTTTCTCGGACTGGCATGTTACTACATGCGAATTATGGAGGAATTTTCTAAGATTGCTCAACCGCTAACCAATCTGTTGCGTAAGGCTAAGAAGTTAGAATGGGACGGGGGATGTTAGGAGAGTTTCGAAGAACTCAAGAAGTGTTTGACTAGTGCGTCAGTGTTAACTTTACCGCAGGGAACATAAGGGTTTGTCGTCTACAGTGATGCTTCTAAGCAAGGTCTGGGTTGCGTTCTAATGCAGAATGGGAAGGTCATTGCACATGCTTCTCGTCAGCTCAAACTGTATAAGAAAGAGTTGAACATGAGACAAAGACGGTGGCTAGAATTGATTAAGGATTATGATATAGATATCGTTTATCATCCATAAAGGGTTAATGTGGTAACAGATGCTTTGAGTAGGAAGTCGACTCTAGAGCATATGATCGCTTGTTTGACAGCTCAGCCGAGCTACAATGAGAGCTTGTAAGGAGCGAGATTTAAGTATGGATTGGGGAGGATCGAATGCATTTGAGTGTGTTAGGGATTCAGTCGACATTACTGGAGACAATCAAAGAGAAGCAACCGCCTGATCCATTTTTTAGGAGGATATGCATTGATATTACTCAGGAGAAGGCGCCCGAATTTCTTATTCCTAAGGATTAGTTAGAATGCATGGCGTTCCCTAGACTTTTGTGTCTGACAAAGATGGACAATTTGTGTCTCGTTTTTAGAAGTCCTTGCATGCGGCAATGGGGACACTACTGAGATATGCTTCGAGCTTGTGCTTTGGAGTGGCCAGGAAAGTGGGAAGACAATCTGCATCTGGTGGAGTTCACATACAATAATGGTTGGCATGCGTCGATAAGATGGCACCTTATGAGGCTCTGTATGGTCATCGGTGTAGATCGCCACTGTGTTGGGACAATATGACCGATGCCGTTTTAGTTGCTCCCGAACTTCTGCAGAAGACTAAGGACGACATTGAGGTGATTCATCAGAGATTGTTTTCACCTCAGAGCCGATAGAAGTCGTATGCAGATATTCGTAGACGACCCTTAGAATTCAATGTTGGGCACCACGTGTTTGTTAAAGTCTCGCCGACTAAAGGAGTGTTCAGGTTTGGGAAACAAGGTAAGTTGAGTCCCCGTTATGGTCCCTTCGAGGTTCTGAAAAGAGTTGGCACTGTAGCTTACCAAGTGGCGTGTACCACCCGACTCATGTTCTGAAATTTGAGGAGATAGAATTTCAACCTGATGGCACCCTTGAAGAATCACTTGTGAAAATTCTAGCTGTTGAACAAAAAAAATTGAGGAATAAGGTCATTCCCTTGGTGAAAGTCTTATGGTCTAAGCACGGAACGGCGGAAGAGACTTGGGAGTTGGAGTCGGTCATGAGAGACCGATACCCGTATTTGTTTTGATCTTAGTTTCGAGGAAGAAACTTCTATAAGGGAGGGAGAATGAAATACCCCATGATATATTAAATGGTACCATTGTTATATCAACTTATATATACAACAATAAGTAAAGTGGAATGGTCAAAAGGTGAGCCTTTACCTCCTTCAGCTGGTGTGCACCACGTGAGAGAGAGAGAGAGAACTCCACTCCCGCCGCTCGTCTGTTAGCTGCTCGTCTTCCGCCGGTGGACGCGACCTCAATTTCTGCCGGTGATCACTCCCTTTCCCAGGTGCGAGACACCATGAGCTGTTGGTGCGAGGCGCGATGATCTGCTGGTGCGATCTGCAGCGAGCTATAGCGCGAGACCACGGTCGCGGTTGTGCAAGGCTCGGCTTCTGCGCGGCCTGCTGGTGGCTGTACCTTCCGGCGACGAGAAGCCCAGCTCCGGTGATGCGGACTCGGCCGCCAGCAAGGTATGGTGGCTGTTGTGTTGAATTTGTGCAGCCCTCGGTCTGTTTTTGGGGTGTTAGGTTAGTAAATTAATTGATCTCAATTTGGGCAGATTTGGTTCAGGAATTGAAAGAATTGTGGGCAGATTTAGACTGAATTGCAGGGGGCGGTGGACAGCCATAAATTCTGTTTTGGGCTGAGGTATGGGTAAGTCAATTTTGGGTGTTTGATTTCAATTTTTTTTAGAAGTTTTGGATTGATTTTAGACTGATTTGGGGGTTGCAAGTAAGGGCATGGTATGTGTTAAATTAATGCAGGGAATTGTTCGGTTTGTCATTGCAGGTTCGTTCGGGATTGGTTGGCGAAGTTGGTGAAATTCTAGGGTTGTGTCGATAAGTTTAAGGCAAGATGATTCTTGCTCTTTCTTCTTACCTATCTCATAAAATAATTATTTTCGTATATTATCATTTTCAGTGATGATTTATGCACTTGTCCGTTAATTTGATCTAGAATTGTAGGCGTAGAATTAAATGGTTGAATGTATGGATATTGGTTGTTTGCTTGGTTATTGGTTTGTCGTTGGATATTGGTTGTTTGCTTGGTTATTGGTTTTGTCGTTGGATATTGGTTGTTTGCTTGGTTATTGGTTTTGTCGTCGAATATTGGTTGTTTGCCTGGTTATTGGTTTTGTTGTCGGATATTGTTTGTTTGCTTGGTTATTGGTTTGTTGTTGGATATTGGTTGTTTGCTTGGTTATTGGTTTGTTGTTGGATATTGGTTGTTTGCCTGGTTATTGGTTTTGTTGTCGGATATTGGTTGTTTGCTTGGTTATTGGTTTGTTGTTGGATATTGGTTGTTTGCTTGGTTATTGGTTTGTTGTTGGATATTGGTTGTTTGCTTGGTTATTGGTTTTGTCGTCGGATATTGGTTGTTTGCTTGGTTATTTGTTTTGTTGTCGGATATTGGTTGTTTGCTTGGTTATTGGTTTGTTGTTGAATATTGGTTGTTTGCCTGGCTATTGGTTTTGTTGTCGGATATTGGTTGTTTGCTTGGTTATTGGTTTTGTTATGGGATATTGGTTGTTTGCTTGGTTATTGGTTTTTTTGTTGGATATTGGTTGTTTGTTGGTTATTGGTTTTGTTGTTGAATATGGGTTGTTTGTTAGTTATTGGTTTTGTTATGGGATATTGGTTGTTTGCTTGGTTATTGGTTTTTTTGTTGGATATTGGTTGTTTGTTGGTTATTGGTTTTGTTGTTGAATATGGGTTGTTTGTTGGTTATTGGTTTTGTTGTTAGATATTGGTTGATTTATGTTGTATCATTATGCGGTTGTTGTTGGTTGTAGTTAGTTGTCGCTGTTGGTTGTTGTTAGTTGTGACTGTGGGTTTTTGTCGCCCATTGGTTGTAGTTGTCGGTTGCCGTTGATTGTCGGTTGGATTGCTAGTTGTTATTGGTTGATTGTTTGTTTCAGTTATAAGGAGGGCATGACTCCTTATAGCTGGGCCGGGGTGATGATCGCCTCACCCGACCACATGAGGGTGTGACCTTACGTTGGTTCAAGGCCAAAATTGGATGGTGAGTGTCCCATCTGTAGTCTATCAATGGATAGTATGGTTACTTAGGGTGATGATTGTCTCACCCGTGTATATGTTAGTATGGTTACTTAGGGATATGATCGTCTCACCCGTGTATATGTTCGTATGATTGTCTAGGGTGATGATCATCTCACCCATTTATATATAGTATGTTTGTCTAGGGTGATGATAGTCTCACCCATTTATACTTGCTGTGTGGTTGAGATTGGATTGAATGTGTTTAGCATATTGAGGAGTTGGATAGGAATGGTTAAGTAATGGTTATGTGATAGTAATAGTATATATTTTGATGTATTGTTAATTGGCGTTGGTTGGATGGTATGATAATTCTTTCCTATGTTCTACTATTTTTGCTTGATGATTCTTGCTAGTCTTTCATTAGACTAACCAACCTCGGTTTATGTTTCCGCGGTTGGCTGGTGTATCGGGTCCATCAGTCAACTAGTCTTTGCAGGTTCGGCGACAGCAAGGGGGTTCTTGATCACAGATTCGTCTTCACCGTTAAAGATTTAGTTTTTGTATCGGATTTGAAAATGTTGTACTAACTACCTGTTGTTTTGGATATAAATTGATATACTGAACTTGATGCAAGGTTTAAATGTTGTTTCAAACTTGAAACATGGATTTTGATGTTGATAATTTTTTGTATATTTGGAAGCGTTTTGGGTTTCTCCTTCTTAAAATCGCCTTGTAGACCTTCGGGCCTACGACACTGTGACACCTCTGGTTCAGGGTGTTACAGAAATTGCACTTTTTTGTAACGACCCAGGTCAGCCACCCAACCGGTGCCGCTTGTTCGTTAACATGGGCCGCAGTCCATACACCCCAACCCATCCCATGTTGGCCCATACCCTCAAGGCAGGAAACCAACCATGTAGGTTGTTGGAGAGAGTCGAACACGCGACCTCCTCTCCCTTTAACAAGTAGCACCTTTAAGCTTACTTGTTACCAATTGAGCTGGTTGGGGTGTATGGGTTGCGGCCCATGTTAACGAACATGCGGCACCGGTTGGGTGGTTGGCCTGGGTCATTACAGTCAGGCTACCATGTGGCATCAAATTTCGTTCCTCCATATAAAAAGAACAGACAAAAGCTTCCTCGGGTATGTCATCTGGCTGGCCAGATGGAGGTTTCATCAGTGACAACACAAATGAATCTTCAGGATTTGAAGCATAAATCTTCACACCCCAAAGTAAAACATATTCATCAGTGGTGTTTTCTATTGTGAATGACGTCGCGACAACCTCATTGACAGGAACCGATTGAGGCTTTCCTCCAATAAATGGAAATGGCACAGACACCATGACAGAACCCTCCTCAGTATGAGTGGAAGTTGTGACTGAGGGAACATCGATGAAGCCAACCTCTCTCTTGTCTCCAATAGTGGAGTATTCATCACCCATACCTATTTGGCACTCAATAAAAATCCAACAAAAGTTTGTGAGTCCACAAGCAAATAACACAACCACACGAGTTGCTCTAAGGAGATGAAATAAATGAAGAGTAGAAAGAGATGGGTGAGATGAAGTGAAACAAAGAGAGAGTAGGACTGGAAGCATGTACATAATAATAGTCAAACAACACACACACTCCAATGAGATGGGTGAGATGAAGTGCCATTAAGATCTCTGTAAAGTAAGATCTATGCGAAGTAAAACAGTCTGAATACGGTCATATTTGTCAGTCATATACTATTACTTTGTGAAAATAGTATAAATAGTATGTCACAATAGAAATTTAAAATGTCACAGTTTTGAAATCACCACCAGTACGAGTGGCACCATGTAGCTAAAAATACTCAAACATGGAGCATTTTCTAATTAAGATATCTGTAAAGTAGATTGGTGAGATGAAGTGTAATTAATATCTATGTAAAGTAAAATTGTCAAAGAAGCAGAGCATCGGGAAAGGGAGATCCAATTAAGACATCTTGTATTTAGATTGGTGAGATGAACTATTCAGCTTCTGAGTAGAACTATTCAGCCAGATGTCACACGTCCTACCCAAATTAGGCAATAGGCAAGCATGTAATATGGTTTAATGTGACATTACATACTAAAGATTTTTAGTTGTAGTTATGACATTATTCTTATTAAGTATGACATATGTTATACTAAGGCCGACAAGAACTTTCTATTATAGTTGGAAAAAAACCCTCTTGTGAATCATTTGTCTACTTCAGAAAACTACCAGTTCATCTGGTCGCTTGGATAGCTTTGGTTTTACATTTGGTCCCTTCTGAATATTTGGTTTTACATTATTTTTCCATAACCCTAACCTGAAAAACCGCTTGTGAATCAATCTGCTGAGTTCAACAGTTCTTCGGGTTCATCTGCTGAGGTTCAACACTTTTGTTAACCGCTTGTGAATCAATCTGCTGAGTTCAACAGTTCTTCGGGTTCATCTGCTGAGGTTCAAAACTTCTGTTACACAATTAATCGTCATTCTTCATCTATCGTCCATCGTCATTCTTGTTTAATAGTTATTCGTGTTCAACAGTCACATGGGAAGAGGACGTTTGTATTTTCTGATGGCGGGAGAATGGGAGGGAGAGGGATGGAGGGAGAATGGGTTTGGATCTTTCAGTTCCAACTGTTCATCGGCCGGCCGGCGGGATGGAGGACGGCGGAATGGCCGGGAAATGGGAGGGAAGTGGGCGAGAAAAATGAAGGAAAGGGGCGGGACAACTACATGAACAAGGGGGGGGGGGGGGAATTTGGGGGTTTGGAGGGAAATATTAATAAATGATATTTTTCTATTTTGGGGTTTTTTGTTTCTTTTCTCCAATTTCATTGATTTAATTTACTTTTGGAATTAAAAGAAAAAATTTATTATTTTGCAAAAATACACCAAATGGTGTATATATGCAAAAAAAATACAAGCTTCTATTTTTGCAAATGACAAACCCATTTAGGGTATTCTTGCAAATCCGTGAAAAAAAAACACCTTTCATCGTAGAATAAAAAAAGAAAATCACAATTTACAAACCAATAATACATTAGTATTAATCTACAAACACCATTCTCTCTCTCTCTATATATTAAAGCTCAAAGTCTTCAGAATGATTCTAGACCCACTGTATTTAGGTGTTATTTTCTCATTTATTTTCTTTCTATTCTTAAATTTTTATTCCATTTCAAATCAAAAAAAATTGATTAAACATATTAATAATTAGGAAATTTTTAATCAATAAATCTTAACAAATTTGTACCTATATATCTGAATAAAATAATTTTAACAAAATTTACACCAACAAATTTTGTATCATATTATAGCCGTATGAAAGTTGATTCATATATCATAAATAATTTTATTAATAAATACTGACATATTATAAAAGTTAATTTAAGTGTCATTTTGTAATGAAGTCTTATTATAATTATATTTTGGGCCTTACTATTCGGCGCATAGGCAAAATTGCCTTTCAGCGCATAGGGTCGCCACGTTACGTGTGGAGTGGCTCCACACGTAACGTGGGGTACATTTAAAAAAAAAAAAAATTAATCCACACGTTACGTGTGGAGTGGCTCCACACGTAACGTGTGGTATTTTTTTTTAACATCACGTAAAAAAATGTCTAAAACTTATATTTTTTTATCAATGTTAAAATGTTAGGAAATTAGTCCTAACTGGATGGAGGATGCTGGTTTGAGAACGTGAGCTGATTTTTTTTGTCTCCATGAAGGTTCAAGCTAGCGTACTTTTTTATCTGACATTTGATCATTTCAAGGCTTAATACATCATTGCTTATATGCCCTGCTTATTGCTGTGCACATCTTAAGCATTCATTTTTTGTTCATGTATGTAGTATTGGGTAAGTCTGACACTGGTCAAGCTTGGAGTATTAAAAATTTGAGGTTATAGAAAGAAAACTTCTTAGTAAAATATATATATTTGTTTAGAATTGACTCTTAATTTTCCAGCTAAGATACTTCATATTACAATCATTGCTCATACCACTTTTTGTCTTTTTTGGGGTCCTGTGACACCCTAAATCCCATGCCCTATAAAATCCTAGGGTAAGTAGGGTTTCAGATTTAGGGTTTTCAAAACCATATTATTTTCATACCATATCATGCTTGTAGCACATAGGGAGTTCATACCACATTTTGTCTTTTTTGGGGTCATGTGACACCCTAAATCCCATGCCCTAGAAAACCCTAGGATAAGTAGGGTTTTGGATTTAGGGTTTTCAAAACCATATTATTTTCATACCCTATCATGCTTGTAGCACATAGGGAGTTCATACCACTTTTTGTCTTTTTTGGGGTCCTGTGACACCCTAAATCCCATGCCCTAGAAAATCCTAGGGTAAGTAGGGTTTCAGATTTAGGGTTTTCAAAACCATATTATTTTCATACCCTATCATGCTTGTAGCACATAGGGAGTTCATATCACATTTTGTCTTTTTTGGGGTCCTGTGACACCCTAAATCCCATGCCCTAGAAAACCCTAGGGTAAGTAGGGTTTCGGATTTAGGGTTTTTAAAACCATATTATTTTCATACCCTATCATGCTTGTAGCACATAGGGAGTTCATACCACATTTTGTCTTTTTTGGGATCCTGTGACACCCTAAATCCCATGCCCTAGAAAACCCTAGGGTAAGTAGGGTTTTCTAGGGCATGGGATTTAGGGTGTCACAGGACCCCAAAAAAGACAAAAAGTGGTATGAGCAATGATTGTAATATGAAGTATCTTAGCTGGAAAATTAAGAGTCAATTCTAAACAAAAATATATATATTTTACTAAGAAGTTTTCTTTCTATAACCTCAAATTTTTAATACTCCAAGCTTGACCAGTGTCAGACTTACCCAATACTACATACATGAACAAAAAATGAATGCTTAAGATGTGCACAGCAATAAGCAGGGCGTATAAGCAATGATGTATTAAGCCTTGAAATGATCAAATGTCAGATAAAAAAGTACGCTAGCTTGAACCTTCATGGAGACAAAAAAAATCAGCTCACGTTCTCAAACCAGCATCCTCCATCCAGTTAGGACTAATTTCCTAACATTTTAACATTGATAAAAAAAATATAAGTTTTAGACATTTTTTTTACGTGATGTTAAAAAAAATACCACACGTTACGTGTGGAGCCACTCCACACGTAACGTGTGGAGCCACTCCACACGTAACGTGTGGATCCACTCCACACGTAACGTGTGGATCCACTCCACACGTAACGTGTGGATCCACTCCACACGTAACGTGTGGATCCACTCCACACGTAACGTGCGAGCCTATGCGCCAAACGGCAAAATGCCTATGCGCCGAAAAGTAATCGTGTATATTTTTAGTATTTTCATGTGAAATTTAGAATTCACTACTTATTTCTTTCTGAATTCTCTCAAATTAGTTAGCATCTTAGATTAGTTACCATTAGACCTCTACAAGTCCGGGCTCGAGCCGGATTTGGGCCAGGCTTTCGGTAATTTTCTGCCCGGTCCAGATGGGTTGAAAATGTTGTCCAAGCTCGTCCGGAAGTCCGGGTTGAGTAGCCCGACGGCCCAGGCCGGTCATGATTTGTACAAGTAAATAGTGATTTACAACATCCGTAATAAGAAAACTTTAACACCATTAACTTAACATAACTCCTAATTTTCTATTAAAATCGATTTCACATTATCAATTGGCAAGCTAATCCTTATATTTTATATTATATAATATATTTTTATATTTTTAAAATTTTAATAGGGTATCGGGTTGGGCCTCTAGGCCCAAACGGGCTTAGAGGGGTGTCCATGCCCGACCCATTTCTATATTGGCCCAACCCGATCGGGCCAAGATTGTTGACCAAACCTGATTTTTAAACCGAGCGGGCGGTCTAGGCCGAACGGGCTGGCCCAGACTTGTACAAGTCTAGTTACCATCTCAGATTCTGTCAAAGATTGCTTTCAAAGTTAAAATTAGTTGCATATTTCATTTTCTTACTAGTGAAATACTTGTGTCGTGCATGGCTGTTTATCATATGTTAATATATATTATTCAAAACTTTATGGTGAAATAAATTATATATATGATAAAAACTGTAAAATAATATAAAAGTATTATATTATATAATTTGATTAATTGTTATGGTGGTTCTTCATAGGCGTTAACATATCGGTTATTTAAGGATTTGATGTAATAAATTATTAAAGAATAAGATACGATATTATTATATAATTTAATCACAATTCAATTATTTATTTATTGTAATTAAATTTGAAAAATATTACTTTATAAGATTGAAAAAGAAAATAAGGTATAACTCTAACTTGATTGTTAAATAATAAATAAAAATATAAAACCTAAATTAGAAGAGGTTGATGAGAAGAATGACAAAAGATAAGATGAAAATAATAACATTTAAAATACATAAGATTTCAATCAAGGCCTTCACCATTAAACTCCTTTCATAATCAATATTAACATGAAATTTGAACTAATTTCATTTTCTTGTCTTACACTAAGGGTCTCATATTATCATTATAATATAAGATTATTATTCATGTTTTTATTTTATATCTCTATCTTTTTAAATTCATGTCCTTTTTAAAACCATTTCTAAAAGATTATTTTCTTGATTATTCATTTTTTTATTATATAAATAATTATTTAACACAATTATATAAATAGTACTAATATCACAAATAAAGTAGAAAGAACGGAAATAGGGTGATTCTACTAAACAAAATCCAAAATAAAATAACATAATTAACTAATATTTTCAAAACTCTTAGCATATGAAATATAACTAAGAGTACGAAATTTTCGTATGGTACTCCTATGTTTAAGCAAATTTCGCGAAATAACCACAAGTATGAACAATTTCGTATAATACCCCTGTATTTTGAAAATGTTTTGTGATATGCCCAGACGTTAGTAAACGTTTAACAAACTGTTAAGGAAGGGAAAAAAACCCCACTTGTCTTTGTTGAACCTGGAGAGTAGAACCTGACCCCGACCTCAAACCTTTGTTGTCGGATGAAGCGGCGCCTCTCACTGGTGGTCGGAGTCGAAGATGGCTGAGCCGTTGCTGCCTGAAAGAGGAGAAGACGCATCAATGTCGAACGGCGAGACAACGACTTCGGAACAAACTGTGGCGCGTGGTTGAGAAGACGGGGCTGGAAGAGGACAATGGAGAGCATGACGATGGTGCGGTGATGTTGACGACGAGGCGGAGATAATAGTGGTGGCTATGATTTCAGGTACCAATTTTAGCGGTTTTCAAATTCGGGGTTTTGAATTATAGGACTCAAATTTTTGGGGTTGATTGTTAAGAGCATTGAATTTATTTGGGGATTTAGATTGAAATCAAAATTTAGGGTTTGTGCAAAAGGCTGCAGTAGTAGTTGATGACTTGATTGGATTTGTTGGATTATCGTTTTCTCCCCCACCCTTTTTTCACATTTTGAGACTGGTAAGTTTTCTTGCTTGTTGATAGAGTTCTTTATCATCCTTTTCAAGGTTTAATTGTGATTTTACAAATTTTGGGATAGATTAAAATTTTGAGATGAAATTAGGATGTTCAATTATAGGTTTGATTTTTTATTCTTCAGAGAAAAATTATCTGCAAATGTACTATAATTTACAAAACTTATGAAACTGATAACCATATTGCGTTTATGAATTTTCCATGGGAAAGTAGTAGAAGTTTTTTTTCTGTAAACATGAAGTACTTGTGCAAGGTGCCAAGGTGGAGTTAAATATAGATAGTTGTCTTCTTTTGTTAAGGGTTAGAGAATGTTCACTGCAATAGAAGTTGACACTGCCAAATTTGAATTGTCAACACTATATAATGCCTACGTTGTCCTGCTCATGCGAGAAGAAACAAAGACTGTAAAATACTTCTATTCCTATAATGAATCTATTAGCAAATGGAATTCTATTGTGATCTAATTTTCTTCTTTTTTGCTTTCAATTATGAGATTTTTAATTATTGAATTTGAAATGGTTTCACCTTGTTGAAAACATGATAATTGGTTAACAGGTATGCACATAGTCATACTTTTATATAATTACTTTAGGGTCTTTCAACATTTTAGGGAGTGGTCTAAATTTGGGTTTGGTAAAGGGTATGAAGGGAATTTAGACACTCAGAACTTCATGAAATTTGATGAGGTATATTGAGGACATGTATATATATATATATATATGCTATTTTGAGTACTATGCTATTGTAGATGATTTTTCATACATTAACATTCAAGCCTATTAGCTCAATGTAGAGCAACGTGTTTTATGTACGTGGATGTGGGTTCGAGTCCCATATAGGCTAATATATATCTCAATACTATTATGATCATAGTTGTACCACAATCTTATACTACTTGATCTCTTCCATTACCTTACTTCATGCATATTAGTCAAATTTCTCTTTAGCATTCATAAGTTGAAGAACCATGACAAGCATACTTCTATTAACAAACAAATCTTTGTATTAGCCTATGTGGGAGTCAAACCCACATCTTGTGCATAAGCACATGCTCTACCATTTGAGCTAATAGTCTTTAAAACAAGCTTGCATCCAAAGTCATAGCCTAAGCTAATTTCACACCTCATTTTAAGTACATCTAGTATACTTCAGGTCATCACAAGTCCTTTCGGTGGAACCATATATATAATGCCCAATCAAATAAACATTAGGCATTGATGATAACTGATACAAAATCATATTCTTTGGGTAGTTACAAGAGAAATGTCACATTGACATGAAGGAAACAAATAATAACACGAACTCACCAAATAACATACAAAAGTATAGCAAAACTAGAGGATCATTAAATGAAATGCAACGAGCATAAAAACATGTCAGCAAGTCAAGACTGATCCAAACCAAATAATTATTACACTCATCTATTTAATTCCAATTACATTCAAGATTAATCAGAAAATACAATTCAATGCCTCAAAAAATGATTAAACTATATAACAAAACTGTAAAATAAACCAGAACTCAAAAAATACATGGACTACTTATTCTGCAAAATACATCTTGATGAGTTCAATCCCTAAGAGCATCCTCAGATCGAGGTTATCACTAGTTTGTCTTGGCAATGAGAATATATACTCATCTTATCACAATAAGATAGAATTGACAATTTGAAACTAAAGATTATACCATAAAGGACAATATAATTGAATAAGACATCGAAGAAACTTAATAACCACCTGATTCTTTATCTCACCGGGGTTTCATCCCCAAGTCTGAAATGCATTATAACCTTAATTATTTTTTTGTGATAATATTCATGCATTATAACCTTAATTAGTCAATTTCATCCCTAAATCTGATTTCAATCCCCAAACCAAACTCAAACCCTAGAATTTAAAATCCTAAATTCATCCCCAAATTTCGATTAATTCCCAAATTTGTAAATTCATAATTAAGTACCCTAAATATGTATATCATACCTGAAATTGCTTGATCTTGCCCTCCTTGTTGGTCGCCGCTGCTATAAATTGTCGTTGTCTCCCTCGTTGGCCTGACATTCGCTTGCACCCAATCCACCATTGCTTGCATCGCCCAACCACTGCCAGTCTCCATCGCTTGAACCATTCGCCTCGTTTTGCCAAGTGGCCAAACATCGCCTCGCTTCACCCAAGTCTCCTCTCTTAGCCCAGGACTTCTCTTCTGATGTAGGGTGTCAAGCGTTAACATCCAGACTTCTCTTTTGTTTTGTTTTTTCGGAAATTTCGCACAATACCCCTAAGTTTAAGCAATTTTTGCAATATAACCAGACATATGGTATATTTCGCATGGTACCCTTCTACTTTCTAATTTTTTTGGTGAAATACCTTTCCTGTTAATACCACGTTAAGAAACGTTAGTTTATAAAAAAAAAAAAAAAAAGCAGAAAAGGATGAAGGCGAAGCAAAGTTTGGAAGTTGGAGCTCTGGGGAGGAAGGAACGCAACGCTGGAGGCTGGACGTCGACCCGACATCAGAAGCGAGGGCATCGCGAGGGAGGTGTAAGGGGCGGTGGCTAGTGCAAGTGAACGCGGACGAGAAGCAGCGGCGGTCTCTTGGTCGACGAGGGAGGAAGACATCGTTGTTGTTGGTCGGAGAAGCGGCTGGTAGGAGGTGTTGAAGGTGGTCTAGCGAAATTTTTGTGATGATTTGGCGTCGTTTTTATGATGGTCTGAGAACGCTGGTTCTTTTTGGCTGCTCAACTCTACAAAGTTGCAACAATTTAAGGTAAAATTTAGAGGTTTTGGTATGAATTTAGGGCGATGGCTAGTGTAAGAGAACGCAGACGAGAAGTAGCGGCGATCTCTTGGTCGACGAGGGAGGAAGACACCGCGATTGTTGGTCGGAGAAGCGGCTGGTGGGAGGTGTTGAAGGTGGTCTAGCAACATTTTTGTGATGATTTGGCGTCGTTTTTATGATGGTACGAGAACACTGGTTCTTTTTGGCTGCTCGACTCTACAAAGTTGCAACATTTTAAGGTAAAATTTAGAGGTTTTGGTACGAATTTAGGGTATCAAAAATTTAGGTTATTTTTTATTGATTAGACATTTTGAATCGAATTAGGGATTTTGATCAAGAATTTGAGTAACTTTCAGGGATTTTGAAGAGAGGCTTATTGCAGAAACAAAATGAACTTAAGTTCTTGAGTTTGTTTGATGATTTAAGGATTTAGGTACAAGGTGAATTTGGGGTTTAGGGTGGGTATGATAGAAATGGGTTTGGAAATCGGATAAACCTACTCAGTAGAGTAGAAAAGATGGCAATAACTTTTCAAGGTATTCAAAGCTTACTTATAAATATTTATCATGTGTACGCTACTTCAAATTGTTATTATCACCTACAATTGCTTATGATAAATACATGAACACAGTGATAACTTGTGAATCAACCTGAGTTTGAAATCTAGCTCTTGTTGGGAGTTTGGACCCCGATTGATGCATTTTCTCTGTATAAAGATGCAAAATTTTAGCCTATTAGCTCAAATGGTAGAGCTCTTGATGTGAAACAAGGAGGTTGATGGCCTTGTCTCACTTGCTTGAGCTCCGGATCGTGGCGCAAGTAGGCTTGAGCTTCTTCTGCTTGGGGCACCGGCTGGTTCTTGAAGGCTCCTTGAGGATTGGATGAAGGCGGAAGCAAGAGAGAGTCTTCTTGGACAACCGAGGTGGACAATGGCCAGCCGAGGAGAGTTTGTGGCTGGCCAAGGGGAGCAAGGGGCCAAGGGAACCTCTAGAGGAGGATCCTTGGCTGGCTTCTTCTTGGAGCAAGATCAAGAGTATGTGTTGAGTGTGAGATGCGTGAGATTGGAAGAAAGAGAGGAGAATGAGAAAGCTTGAGTTGATAGATAAATTGGAAGGCTTAGGGAGGTATTCCTCAACCCAAGCTTGGAAATCCAATTCTAAAATCTTCAACTAGTTACAAATGAACAACTAAAGGCATTTAAATACTAGGGTTGCTAGTGGGCTGAGATCCATGTGCAAATGGGTCCACACGCCCAAAATAGAAAGGTCCAAAACATAAATAAATGACTAAAAGGGAAAGTGGATAAAAGCCTTGGAAAGACTTGGATAGATGCGGCCACTAGGCCGGGCATGGGGCATGCATGCCTATGAGTGTGTGGCAGCGAGGGCGTGGTGAGTGTCATGGGGCTTGGCCGCGGCCAAGTGATGACATTGATGTGTGTTTCGGCCAAGGTGTTGATGGAGGTTGGCATCCATCACTCTCCCCTTCTTGAGGCAGAATTTTCCTATTCGTCTTCATAATCTGGGGGCACATGTGGGAAAAGGACTGCCAATATGAGAGTGGTGTGGGGGTCGTAGGCCTCGGAAAGCACCACCATATGAACATTGTCGGCGAGCCACTTGAGCACTTTGAAGGGGCCATGGCTGCATGGGCGGGGCATGGAGCGGCACCGGGCTAGAACCCTCACAAAAGGTGGAAGCATGTTCGCCAATGTCCTAGGACAAGCAAACTCAACAAGCAAAAGTAAGTCCATACAACGACGCGGGTGGGCCCTAAGTATGTCTCTAAGCAAGGCATCAGGGTGGGGGTGGCAACTAGTGGCAATGATAAGGCTCATCCAAATTCCAGCCAAAAAGTCCTCCAATAATGACCCACAAAGTTAGGATCCCAAGCCAACACAATAGTACGAGGGATTCCATATAAGTTCACCACGTGGTCAAAGGAAAGGGTAGCGAGCTCCAGGGCATGGTATGTGGTCCTACAAGGGATGCCATGATCGATCCTAGAGGAGTGGTCGCCTATCACACAAATGGAATCCCTCCCCTTCTTAGTCGTGGGCAATCTGGGTAGAAAAGCCATGGCTAGATCTTCCCAAGGGGCAAGTGGAAGAGATAGGGGTGTGTAGAGACCGAGAGGGTGGGACCTAGTCAAAGGAGGGGCAATCGTAGGCGAAAAGACGTATTCCTCAAATATGGCCATGGGTGTGGCGTTCCCAAACTGTCCACGGTTCTCATGGGCTTCCCTAATCAACAAATGCCTAAGGGAGGCTCTAAGGACACAATGTTCACCGACTCGGTAAAGGAAACCATCATCCCAAATATAGCCCTCAAGTTCACCCATAGTGGCACACGCGGCTAGGATAGGGCTAAGGAAGGGCTCTTGAGCATGTGAAGACATAGTAAGGGGAATTTCCAAAATGTGAGCATGACAAAGAGAATGAAGCACATACCTCCTAGACAAGATGTCAGCAATCTTGTCTTGGCCTGTCGTGCGCTTGACACCATAAGGACAAGGCTCTATAAATTCCACTCCACGGGTATGGAGCCGGCCAAGGTGGGCGTGTGTCACCAAATAGGCAAGGGCCTCATGATGCGCGTGGAGGGAGAGCTCCTTTGGTGGTGAAGGAATGAGGCGCCGTTCTCCTTGGGGATGGGGCAATGGGGAGGCACCGAGTGGCAACAAGGGCACCAACCAAGGTGGTAACAAGGCAACATCGTCCATGGTGGAGAGGCAATGGTGAGGCACCAAGGGGGAACAAGGGCGACGGCCTTGTGGTACCGGCGGGAGGTGGCGATGGCGAGCCAAGAGGAGCTGAGGCGCACAATGCCCTTGTAGGGCAGCCCTGATGCTGCGCGCTGCATGCGGGCTGGACGCTGCCGACACGGGTACCGCACCCATGGAGGTTGGCTGGCCATCGTTGGCCGCACATACACCCTTTCCCTTGTGTCTAGGCGCCGAGGCGTGGCCAGAGATGGAGGCCTCAACTTGGGTGTGAGGCGCTGAGGGCATGGGAGTCTCAAGGGCCTTGAGCCGATTACGTTCGACTTGATTGTCAAGAATCTCTCTTGGGGACATAGGCAAGAGGGTGATCCGCTGCCCTCCATGGACAAACACAAAGGTATTGAGAATGCCATCATGGATCACATGCCAATCAAATTGACAAGGCCTTCCTAGCAAAAGGTGAGTTGCATCCATAGAAATAACATCACATAAAACTTTATCAAAATAAGGAGCAATAGAGAATGCGATGTGGCATTGCCTAGCTACCACATCACCTTTACCATCGGTGAGTCCTTGGGGGCTATAAGGTTGAGGGTGAGCCGTGGTGGAGAGGTAGAGATGCTTGACCACGCGCTCGTTGACAAAGTTGGCACACGACCCGCCATCAATGATCACACTAAGTGAGGTGGTGCCCATGAGGAATCGAGTGTGAAAAAGATTCTCTCGTTGGTCTGTTGTGTCACCTTCTTGGACCGAGAGCACACGACGAGTCACCAAGCTAAGCGGGGTGGCGGCTCCATGCACAAGAGGGCCGCAAGCATAGTCCTCAAAGGTGGCCTCCGTGGTGGCCTCATGCTCTTTCTCCGGGACCTCATACCCGCTTGTAGAGGTGAACAAGACCCGCTTGTTGTTGGGGCAATCGCATTGAAAGTGGCCACGATCGCCACACTTGAAGCAAGCTCGGTCACTAGACCGCTCGAAGGTGGCGGCCGGGGCACGCGCGTCGGGGGCTGGGCCATGGGGTGGGGCATGCAGATGAGCGGTGCCGGCAGCTGCGGCTGGGGCTGAGGCGGGGCCGGGTCGCGGCTGCGGAGCAACAAGGGTGGCCGAAGGAGAGGAAAACGAGGGACTAGAAGTAGAGCCATACCTCGGTGTTTTGTGAGCAAGCCCAAGCGGCCTTCTTCCTCATTTGTTGTTGATTGTAGATTTCCATGGCCGTGTGAGTGAGAGTGTTGAGATCCCAGATTGGGAGGAGAGTCAAAGGCTCATGGATCTAAACATCAAGGCCACGGAGAAACATGGTACGAAGGGAGGCGGGAGTGGTGGACACGCCGGCCTTGTGGACTAACTCCTCTAGCTCTCCAAAGAACTCTCCTATTTTGGAAAAAAGAAGAAGAGAAAGGACGGGTTGTCTAATATCACTCCTCCTCCATTAGTTGATACTTTAAAGGGGAGGGGTGTGCGGCTACCTTGGCGGGCTAAGGCAATTTGGAGGCGCATTTGCTCAAGATAATCCTTCGGCACATACCACTTGGTCATGACATGGATGAGTTGATTCCAAGCCACAACCAACGACAAGTGGCGCCTAGCGCGGTCGGTAGTGAAGCGGAACCACCATGAGCGGGCATTGCCGGTGAAGTGTGGCAATCTCAACTTTCTCATAGTCTTCATATTGGCAATAGTTCAAGGAATACTCGGTGGCTTGCTTCCAATCAAGGAACTTGGCGGCGTCATATTCACCCTCAAAGGGCTCAATGCGGACCTTGATCTCCCGACGTTGGCCAAAATTCTATTGTGGGCCAAAGTGATCATGGTGCCGGTCTTGTTGGATGCGGTGATCATGGCCATTGGCTCAGAAATTGGCGGGTGGTGGTGGCAGCCAATGAGGGTCCCGACGATCTAGTGGGCACCAGTGGTTGCCCCGGACTCGACCATGATCTCGGGGGTGCACGTTCGCCAAGAGATCCTCCACATAGGGCTCTTGGTACATCTCACCATAGGCCTCATCTTCTTCATTGAACCCAAAGGTCTCATCTTCCTCATTGAAGGCCTCAAAATCGCCATAGCCATATCGGGCATTAGGCACATCATCGGTGGTAGGGGCTGGGGCGGTGCGTGGATAGGGCTCGCCATCCATGGGGTTGCATGGTCGTGAGGGCGCCGACCGGGTGGCAGCCAAGCGTCGGGGTAGCCTCGGGGCTCCACATGCATCGAGTGGTTGTCGTAGTAGGAGGGCTCACGCGACGACGACAATCTCCCGGTAAGGTGATGTGACCCTGCCTCCCATGACGAGGAAAAAGCCATGAGCCTACGCTCACAAGGCCTAGTGACAAGGTCTAGGTCCAAGGCCATCGCCGCCGCCGTCGCGTCACTTATCGCATGCGCCGTCTTCAGCCAAGGAAGCCCAAAGACCAATCTAAGGCTCGTCGTCCTCGCCACCATCGGAAGTGAAAGAACGCGTTCTTCTGAAGGCTTTGATACTTCGTCGTCTCACGCGATGATCTCTTCAAAGCCTTCACCGCGTTACTGAGTTTCACGCGTTCTTTTTAAGACATTATCTATATTTGGTATTTCCAGCTTGCTTTAAATAGTTTCCTTATTTACAACGTTTTAGATAGTTTCCTTATTTACAGTGTTTTAGATAGTTTCCTTTCAGTCATTCTATCTTTTAGGGTTTGTGCCTTTTGCATGCTTGCATGGGCTAGCCCTTACGCTCGTTTCGACCCAAGCCCATTAGGTCTTGGTCGAGACCCCTTGGCTATTTAAAGCCTCCTATGTTCTTGTTATTTCGCACGTTCAAGTTAAAGTTCAAGGTTTCAAGTCGAGTGCTAATTCCTCCTTCCCTTGATCGGACGTCACCCATATCCCTCTCATCCTCATTCCCTCCGACGCCGACGCTACGGCAATCGCTTGATCCTTCAAGCAAAGTCTACCTTCGCATCTCCTTCATCCGCAGTCGACGCTACGACACCCAAAGGCTTGTCCTTTCAAGCCTTATATCCTTCACCGAATCGCTTCCGCCACTTCCCTCCATCTTTCCATCAACTCGCTTCCATCGCCACCATCATCGCGATCTTCCGTTTGCGACCATCATCGCGCTCCACAGCAGATTGCCAGAGACGAGTGACTTCCCAACCAAGACTAGATCCAAAGGCGTCTCCTTTGACAATTTGGCTTGACATCGGAGGCAAGGACACATCAATTGGCATCAGAGCCCAGCAGTCTTGTAAGTCACGAACTCAAGTTTCACTCTTGTTCATAAAATTTTTTCTTGCCCCCATCTTTTGCTTCGTATAAACTCGCGTGAAAAGAAGAGAAAAACCATAAAAATCAAATCTTTGCTCCCCTTTTGGTTTCTACAAGGTCCCACCTTGGCCGGAAATTTTTCTTGTTTCCCAAGTTTTGGTGTGTTAGGTAATTTTGTTATCTTGCATGCTAGAATATTTTGTTTCCTTATTTCATGTGTGGATAGAGTTTCCTTGTTTGCTAGATCTTGCTTTTTAGGTTGTTAACCGAATTTCCTTATATAAGATATCATCAAAATCTTATCTTCTCTCTCCTATCTCTAAAATCACACTTGTGATATTCTTGTTACTTAGACCTTTTTTATTTTATTTCCTTTTGCAAATCCGAAAAGATCAAAAGATAAGATCTCGGATATTAAAAAAAAACAATATCGAAAAGATATTCAAAAAAAAAGTTACCAAAGTTAGGGAAAGCCAAAATAAGGCAACCCTAACCCACATCGGTCTAAGCTCATCTTCTATATCTCTCCACCGTCTAGGTCAAGCTTCCTAGAATGTATTTTCTTGCTAATTAGGTTACTTTGTTTACGTTTGTTTTAGGGTTTCAATTTGTTCTTGTTTGTTTGATTGCAACTTGCTTGATACACCATCTCTTGTTCAAGCCTAGCCGCCCTCACGGCAAGACAAACAAGCCCTACCTACGTGAACTTTGTGACTTGACTAGTGATTTGCTTGGTTGTAATTCTTTGTTGTCTTTTGGTTCATTTTTACTCCCATGTCTGGTCGTCTTGTTATAGGCACCATGCAGATTGGACCTAGTACAGACAACCGCGAAGATAACACAACCAACCCACAACACCAACAGTTGGTTCTCCCTCAAGACCAACCACCACAAGACCAACCACGCGATCCCATCATGGAGTTGTCCGAAGATCAAATCTTGATCCAGGCTCTTCGACAAGAGAACGCAACTCTGCGGGCTAACCAACAAGCAGTGGCAACCATCGCGCCCACTCCTACACCGCTGAGTGCTATGGACGCGCCGCCTCCACCTGGAGCCACCGACGTGGTCCCATAAACGACACGAGTGGACAAAGGCAAGGGAATCATGCCTTCCACTTCTCAACATCAACCTCAACTAAATAGAATACAGAGTGTCATTGCGAGCCGCCAAGGCTTCGTTCCCCAGAAGGATCGCTACGTGCCCCGAGCCACACTTGCTGGCTTCGACAACGGCTCAGACCGCGACGCCGACAACTCTCAAGGTAAGTACTCTGAACCTTACAACTTTGATGCTAGGTATGCCTCTCGGAGAACCCAAAAACGTGTGCCGGAATCCACACCACGCGATGGCCGACGTCGTCAAGCCACCCAGGCCGACGCGATGCCAAGAAGACCAAGCCACCGCGACACTGGGCATACGCGATGCGATGATCCATTGAGGACACCACCTAACCAACAACGCAGCCATGATGTACGCGATCATCTTCGACACTAGAGTGTTCGAACACCGTGTTACGGCTCTAATGGCTACGCATCGATCACACCCAATGTCCAAGACGACTTTGATGAGTACGATGACGAAGAGATCGAGGACTCAGGTATGGTCAATCCTAATTTTTTTCACCCTCCTCTTGGAGATCCACTTGAATTGCAGGATCACCCCTCGGATTGGATCCCTTCACCGCGTCTCCGGCCCCAAGGAGAACGCGTTCGAAACATTGGCGGCGAGCGCCGCGATGTTTTGTAGAGAGACAATCGACGCGACAACTACGATGCCCAGCCGCGAAGACGTCAACGCGATGACGCCTATGCGCCCAAGGATGAGTTTGTCCGTGAAGATCGCGAACAACGCGATAGACACTAGGTTGGATGCAATAGACCACATGGGTTGCGCGCCTTTGAGAAACCCCTCTACGATGTCGGCCCAAACAATGCGTTCAACCAAGCCACTGAACAGCCTCGATACCAGCGACATTAAGTCGAGGTAAAAATCGAGCATTTTCATGGTGAATACAACCCCTCTGTTTTTCTTGAATGGGTGTAGGATACGGAGTACACCCTTCGATATAATCGAGTGCCACCTGAGGATCATGTCGATGTCGCGACGCTTAACTTTCGAGGAGCTGCCCGAGTGTGGTGGCATCGATTCGAAGATGACTGCGTTCATCGCCACAAGACACGAGTCACATAATGGCATCAAATCGTCTATGTGATGACCAAGAAATACGTGCCTCCAGACTACAGGAATCAAATGAGATTGGAGATTGCCATGGATCACCAAGGGTTATTGACTCCACTCGAGTTCTTTTCCAAGCTTGAAGACATGTATTACAAGGCCAACATCTTTGTTGCACCATCTACTTTGAGGACAAAATTCTTGAGTGGCTTAAACACCAACATACGTGATCAACTAGAGATCTTGCCAATCAAGGATTTAAACACACTCACACATACGGCGATGCAAATCCATGCACAATTATCTCGCCGAAAGTCTTACACATATTCTACTGGCCAACCAAGGTATTCTTCTAACCCAAGTGGTTTACCTTATACTAATGTTCGCCTTAGTGCCTCTACCACAGTCACGGCTAGCCAAGCCTCCAAGGCGAAGCCCGCGACGCCGACCACCGCGCCGCGACAGAACGCTCCAAGACAAGCTCCGATGAGCAACGATCGCGCGTGTGATATTGAGTGTTACAAATGTGGTGGAAGAGGCCACTACAAGAAAGATTGTCCCAATGCTCGCAAAGTGTTGTTCTCCACAGCCGCCGCCGGCTACGAGTCTTGTGAAGACGAGGAGGCCACACTTGACGCGATCACTGAAGGCAACGAGGAAGAAGACGAAGACGCATATGACTGCGAACCCGCTTCTCTACACGTGGGCACACCATTGAGCTTGGTGACGCGTCGTCTCCTCACCGTCAAGGAAGCCAGCTTACGCGATCAACGAGAGAACTTGTTCCACACAAGGGCTCTAGTCCAAACAGCCTCCTTGAGTGTTATTATTGATGGAGGATCTTGTGCAAATATTGTGAATAAGAAGGTTGTCAACCACTTCAAATTGCCTACGATACATCATCCACAACCTTATGCTCTCCAATGGATTTCTTCAAGCCCAGGTAACACAGTATCTCGTCAATGTTTAATTTCTTTTTCCATAGGGCAATACTGTGATTCTATTCTTTGTGATGTCATTGCAATGGACGCCACCCATATTTTGCTTGGGCGCCCATGGCAATTTGACAGGCGCGTGCTCCATGATGGCTATTTGAACACTTATGTGTTCAATTACCACGGGAAGTGTGTCACTTTGCATCCAATGTCTCCCCATGAGATCTTGCAGGACCAGGTAGAATGCGATCGCCAGAAATCCATAGAGGCCGCGTCCACTAGGTCACAAGAAAGTCCAGAAGCACTACAGAGGCAACCCTTCTCCAAATCTGGCAACACTTTGTCTTCTCCAGGCACTGGCAAGAAGAAACACAACGCTACAACTGGGACACCGCGTGCCCCCACAAAATTTGGGAAGTTCCTCTCCACAGTTCGCCGCGTCGTTGCCACCACCGCGTCCTTTGCAAGGAACTTGTGAGCAACGTGTTCTTTTGGCCAGGCCCAGTGACCTTACTGCATGTGTCACTGGCAAGGCTCCATGCTTTCTACTTGTGCCAACCCCTTGCATCCCTGCTTCATCGACGAACGCGCCATTGCCACCAGCGATCGCGAAGTTGCTTGCCGCGTTCCGCGACGTTTTCCCAAACGAGTTGCCACAAGGATTACCTCCCCTGAGAGGCATTGAGCACCAAATTGACCTTGTGCCAGGTGCTTCTTTGCCCAACCGCGCTGCGTATAGAGCTGGTCCAGAAGAGACCAAAGAGCTACAGCGCCAAGTCCAAGAATTGTTGGATCACAGGTACGTAAGGGAATCTCTTTCCCCTTGTGTTGTGCATGTGATCCTTGTGCCCAAGAAGGATGGCACCTGGAGAATGTGTGTTGATTGTCGTGCAATAAACCAAATCACATTCAAGTATAGGCACCTTATTCCACGCCTTGATGATATGCTTGATGAACTTCATGGCGCGACACTCTTCTCCAAGATTGATTTGAAGAGTGGTTATCACCATATCAGAATGAAAGAAGGTGATGAATGGAAGACCGCCTTCAAGACAAAGTATGGACTATACGAGTGGCTTGTCATGCCCTTTGGGCTCACGAACGCGCCCAACACCTTTATGCGCGTGATGAACCACGTGTTGAGATCTTTCATTGGCAAGTTTGTTGTCATTTATTTCGATGACATCCTTTTGTATTCCCAGAGCCTAGAAGACCATGTCGATCACCTTCGCCAAGTGCTCGAATGCCTTCGACGAGAGAGCCTGTTTGCCAATCTGGCAAAGTGCTCATTTTGCTCCGAGTCCACCAACTTTCTGGGCTACATTGTGAGTAGTGATGGTTTGCGCGTTGACAACGAGAAGATCGCGGCAATCAAAGACTGGCCAACACCTATGACACCGACCCAAGTGCGAAGCTTTCTAGGTCTCGCGGGATTTTATAGGTGTTTTGTACGCGATTTCTCCTCAATTACAGTGCCACTCCATGAGCTCACCAAGAAAGGAAGCACAGTTTTGTGGCAGGAGTCCCATGAACGCGCCTTCTCGTCCTTGAAGAACGCGTTATGCCAAGCTCCTTTTCTCCAGCTCCCAGATTTCACCAAACACTTCGAAGTAGAGTGTGATGCGTCTAACATAGGCATTGGTGGTGTGCTACACCAAGAGAAGAGGCCAATTGCCTACTTCAGTGAGAAACTCACAAGGGCAACACTCAATTACCCCACCTACGACAAAGAGCTTTATGCATTAGTACGCATGCTGAATACTTGGCAACATTACCTTTGGCCGCGTGAGTTTGTCATCCACAATGATCACGCCGCGTTGAGCTACTTGAAGAGCCAAGCTCACCTCAATCACCACCATGCTCGCTGGGTGGAGTTTCTGGAGACATTCCCTTATGTCGTTGTTCACAAGAAAGGGAAAGATAACATTGTTGTTGACGCACTCTCTCGCAGGTATGTTCTCTTGACTCAAGTGCAAACTAAAATTTTGGGTTTTTCTTTGATTAAAGACTTATATGCTAGTGACCCCTTCTTTGCCCCTATTCTTGAGCATTGCCTGAGATCGGGTGAGTTTGAGACCTCTTACCTTTCTGAGGGTTATTTGTACAAGGCTAGTCGTCTTTGCATTCCTAGATCCTCCATTAGGCTCCTATTGATTGAGGAAGCACACGCAAGTCATGGACATTTTGGGATTAGGAAAACCTTAGACGCGCTTAGAGAACATTTCTTTTGGCCTAATATGACCCATCAAGTGACTAGGTTTTGTAGGAGTTGTGTGACTTGCCAGAGAGCCAAAGCTAAGTCTAGTCCTCACGGCCTCTACACTCCTTTGCCCATTCCTAGTGCCCCCTGGGAAGATTTGTCTATGGATTTCATCACGGGTTTACCCCTCTCTAGACGAGGTAAAGACTCTATTTTTGTGTTCGTAGATAGATTTTCTAAGATGGCACATTTTATAGCTTGTAAGACCACCCATAGTGCTAGTGAGATTGCTGATCTATTCTTTGAGCATGTGGTACGTCTTCATGGAGTCTCGCGTACCATAGTTAGTGATGGGGATTCTAAGTTCGTTGGTCATTTTTGGAGAACTCTTTGGGGAAAGCTAGGAACCAAACTCATATTCTCGACTAGCTACCACCCCCAAACCGATGGCCAAACGGAGGTCACGAATAGAACTCTAGGAGCCCTCCTTCGCACGATGCTCAAAGCCAACCCTAAGCGTTGGGAGGACTTACTATCACTTGTCGAGTTTTGTTACAATAGATGCAGGCACACGGCGACCAAGTTGACACCTTTTGAGGTGGTGTATGGCATGAACCCCTTGACACCACTAGATTTGTCGTCGCGCCCTCTCCGAGACCCAGTGCATGTCTCCGCCTCCAATCGTGCTGAGCAAGTCCAAGAGCTTCATCGAAGGACCAAGGAGCAGCTGGAGAGGAGAGCTACGCAGTATGCCTCGCAGAAGAATTCAGGCCGCCGCCGCGTCGTCTTTGCCCCCGGAGACCTTGTCTGGGTGCACCTACGAAAAGAGAGGTTCCCCTCGCGGCGAAAACACAAACTGGCACCACGTGGAGATGGCCATTTCCGCGTGATAAAGGCCATAGGGGACAATGCCTATCAACTCGAGCTCCTACCAAATTTTGGAGTCCACGCGTCCTTCAATATGGCCGACTTGACTCCATATGTTGAGCCCGAATTTGATGATGGTGAAGCGGGGACGCTTCATAGCCAAGTGGGGGAGGGTGATGTGACCCTGCCTCCCATGACGGCCCAAGACGAGGAAGAAGCCATGAGCCTACACTCACAGGGCCCAGTGACAAGGTCTAGGTCCAAGGCCATCGCCGCCGCCGTCGCGTCACTTATCGCACGCGCCGTCGCCAACCAAGGAAGCCCAGAGACCAATCCAAGGCTCGTCGTCCTCGCCACCATCGGAAGTGAAAGAACGCGTTCTTCTGAAGACTTTGACACTTCGTCGTCTCACGCGATGATCTCTTCAAAGCCTTCACCGCGTTACTGAGTTACACGCGTTCTTTTTAAGACATTATCTATATTTGGTATTTCCAACTTGCTTTAGATAGTTTCCTTATTTACAGTTTTTTAGATAGTTTCCTTATTTACAGCGTTTTAGATAGTTTCCTTTTAGTCATTCTATCTTTTAGGGTTTGTGCTTTTTGCATGCTTGCATGGGCTAGCCCTTAGGCTCGTTTCGACCCAAGCCCATTAGGTCTTGGTTGAGACCCCTTGGCTATTTAAAGCCTTTTATGTTCTTGTTATTTCGCACGTTCAAGTTAAAGTTCAAGGTTTCAAGTCGAGTGTTAATTCCTCCTTCCCTTGATCGGACGTCACCCATATCCCTCGCATCCCCATTCCTTCCGCCGCCGATGCTACGGCAATAGCTTGATCCTTCAAGCAAAGTCTATCTTCGCATATCCTTCATCCACAGTCGAAGCTACGACACCCAAATTCTTGTCCTTTCAAGCCTTATATCCTTCACCGAATCGCTTCCGCCACCGCCCTCCATCTTTCCATCAACTCGCTTCTATCGCCACCATCATCACGATCTTCCGTTCGCGACCATTACCGCATTCCACAGCAGATTGCCAAAGACGAGTGACTTCCCAACCAAGAATAGATCCAAAGGCGTCTCCTTTGACAATTTGGCTTGACATCGGAGGCAAGGACACATCACAAGGGCCCTAGCCTCGGAGTGAGATGGCAGATACATAGGCCCTTTGCCTCGGTCACGTGTCGAGGCCTCAAGATGGTGAGGGTCGGTCGGGACACGTGAGGAGGTGCCGGTGAGAATGGGCGCTGGGTGGGACGGCGCTATGGCTGGAGTAGGCGTCGGGGAAGTGGAGGAGATGTTGGTCAATCGATGCTCAAGGGTTGTCACCTGGGCGTCGGCGCCCTCTTTCTCTCGGCGCCGCTCGGCCTCCGCAAGCTCCTTCTCTCGGCGGAACTCGGCCAGCTCGGCTAGGGCGGCGCGCAATGTCTCGGCGTTGTCCTCTTCATGGCGGGCGGCAGCCGCTTTGGCGCGGTTCTCCTCAGCTAGTCTAGCCACAAAGGATTCGGGTGAGAGTTTAGGCGTGGAGCTCCGGTTGCTCCTAGTGTCGGCCTCAAGGTGCTCCTCCATAGTTGACTCTCCTATAACAATAACAAGGCAAAACAAGTCAAAAGTTCAAGGCAAGCAACACAATCACACCAATAGAGGGATAACAAGCTAAGCCTAAGACAATCACAACAAATCCAAAAGATAAATGCTTAAGGAGAAAGCTCAAGGTCGTGGGTAGCTTGTGACTTACAAGACTTAGGTAGAACTTAGGCAGTTTAAGGACAAGGCAAGACAAAGAGAGCAAGTCAAAGTAAACAAGTCAAGAGCATGGCAAATAATTCCAAGATCACTTATAAAGATTTTAAACAAGTATGGAACATAGGCATGCAACTTAGCAAAATGAGTGTAGAGTAGTGGAGCAAAGTGACAAGGAAAGAAGAATGATGGGGAGGCAAGCTTAATGAACCTTGGATGCCAAGTGAATGGAAACTTCCCTTTTGGAATGAGGCCTTTGAGTTCGTCCAAGGAAGTGAAACTTATAACTTTTGATCTTTCCTTGGAGACTTTGTTGATTTTTCTTTTGTTTTTGACTTTCTGTTTTTTTTTACTTGAAAATACAATAACTAAAAAAGAAATGTGTAACTTGGAAGGCTACTTGACCTTGGACTTGGGAAGACCACAAATGTGTTTGAATGGGCAACCAAGAGGTGTAGACGTTTTTGGCATGTACCACAAATGTGTTTGGTGGTCAAACTTTGAATGGAGAAAGAGAAGAGAAGAATTTCTACTTACCTTTCAACCCACCATGCTAGGCTACACACACAAAATCCCACACAAGCTAAAGGAAAGATAGCTTTCTAGGAATTACCCGAAATGGTACTAGACAAGTTTACTTTTGACGAAAAGAAATGTTGGGGTATGCCACTTTGGGAGAAGTCACATGAATGTGTAAGAGTATGGGGGAATGGGGTGGGTTTCTTCAACCTTGGAGCAAGGCCGAAGGTATGGTCGGTGGATATGGCAGGGAGGTCGGTGGAGGCCTGGTGGTCGGCGGCGGAGGCCTGGTGGCCGCCGGCGGCGGTAGGGCGGTGTGCGGTGGTGACAAGGCGGCGGAAGGGTATTTGTTTGTGGATTTTTGGAGGGGAATGAGATGCAAACTTAACAAGCATAAAAAGAGAAAAAAATTGAGAAGAAAAAGCAATTAACTTGACCTTTGAGCTCTGATACCAATTGATGTGAAACAAGGAGGTTGATGGCCTTGTCTCACTTGCATGAGTTCCGGATCGTGGTGCAAGTAGGCTTGAGCTTCTTCTCCTTGGGGCACTGGTTGGTTCTTGAAGGCTCCTTGAGGATTGGATGAAGGCCGAAGCAAGAGAGAGTCTTCTTGGATAGCCGAGGTGGACAATGGCTAGCCGAGGAGAGTTTGTCGCTAGCCGAGGGGAGCAAGGGGCCAAGGGAACCTCTATAGGAGGTTCCCTAGCTAGCTTCTTCTTGGAGCAAGATCAAGAGTATGTGTTGAGTGTCAGATGCGTGAGATTGGAATAAATAGAGGAGAATGAGAAAGCTTGAGTTAATAGATAAATTGAAAGGCTTAGGGAGGTATTCCTCAACCCAAGCTTGGAAATCCAATTCTAAAATCTTTAACTAGTTACAAATGAACAACTAAAGGCATTTAAATACTAGGGTTGCTAGTGGGCTGAGATCCATGTGCAAATGAGTCCACACGCCCAAAATAGAAAGGTCCAAAACATAAATAAATGACTAAAAAGGGAAAGTGGATAAAAGTATTGGAAAGACTTGGATAGATGCGACCACTAGGCCGGGCATGGGGCGTGCGCGCCTATGGGTGTCTTGGCAGCGAGGGCGCGACGAGTGTCATGGGGCTTGGCCGTGGCCAAGTGATGGCATTGTGAGTGCTTCGGCCAAGGTGTTGATGGAGGTTGACATCCATCAGCTATGTGTTCAATACACATACAATGTGGGTTCGAATCCCACATAGGCTACAAGTTTTTCATGATGTTTAGTACAATGAGAAGAGATGCATATAATTAGCAAACATCACCATTACTAAAGTGATCTCAAATCAGTGCTAAGGTATTTATTGCATGATTCAAATGATTATAAAAATAGAGCTAGACCCTTAGCTCAAATCAAACCCACTACAAATATATCCTATAACAACTAAAGAAATGAAAGCATGAAAAAACAACAATGAAGCTAGTCTGCAAATGAGTTCAGATTTCAAACAACCAAAGAATGGAAAAGATAAAAATATGAGATATTTTAGGAAAAGTATGAAATCAAACCAATGTTGACAAAATCAATTGATTGACCTTTGATAAGCAAAGGAAGCCCATGTCCAAATTGCTTTCAATTGCGAATACTGCACATGCACAAAAGGTCAAAGATGAATTGTGCATTAGTTGCATTTATATATAGTTAAGACAAGTGCCAATACAATTTCACTTTTTTTAGGATATTCATTAAGCTACTGAACATTCAAAATGAACATTAAAATTGATTGGATAAACTTGTACATGATTGTGTCATACTCTCCTTTATAGTTATCAGTTGAAGCATTAAACATGAAAGAATTGACAACAAACCCAAGCTTGATTCTATTTTCGTAATAGGCTGTGTAGTCATGAAACTGTACATGACATATCAAGGAAAAAAATCAACAATTAGACTTAATAAGTTAGTTGCATTAGTTGTGGTTGTTATGCCTCCACTTTGTAGCTAACTAAATAATGCTACATAAAACAACAATAGTACATATATAGATGTTTTGCATCACCATCATCAAGCTAAAACGAAACTTGAATCATATTTCTCAATGAGACAATGAGACATACCTCATCTATTTGCCAATGTTCATCATGTAACTTTATAGTCTATGTGGGATTTGAACCCGCATCATGTGTAGTTACACATTGCTCTCCCTTTGAGCTAATAGACTTAATTAATTAGGAACATACATATAAAACACATTGAATGCAACTATGAAAGGTTAGAAAATCAAAGTATTGGTACCCGATGAACAATTACAGGTAGGAAACATTAACTATAGCTCACCACCAACACAGTAATTGGATGATTATAAAGTATTGTCTATACTTGATTTATACACCACATAAAAAGTACATTGTTATATCGTGTTTAGTTTAAGTGGATGTTAGGCATTTGGCTATATATGTCAACTAGAAGGTTGCGATTCTTCTAATTGTTGGGATTGGAATGTGAGAAACAAGTAAAATCTATATTATTTCTTATTATCCCAAATGAGCTTTGACCATGAAATCCTGAGATAGACTAGACAACATATGCCAAGGCCGTAAAACGGCTACCATTGTGAACAAACACACAGCGCAACAGTGCAAAGTTAACAGAAGAGCATGGCCTAGAACGTTGTCAAAATAGTTCAAAGTGCAACATGTTACAGATGAAGCAATACATAGTACAGTTCATCTTCAACTTTCAATTTATGCCCAAACTTTAGTAAAACCCTAAATTTAATTTCATCTCCCAGTTCCAATCCATTCCATAATTTGTAAGAGGTATTGAAAGAGATCTTACATGAAGTCTTCGTCGTCTAGCACTGTCGTTGTCTCCCTTGTCATCCACAATCTTCGTCGTCCACAACATTCGTGTTTGCACAAACAACCTTCGAGCAAAGCACCACCAAGACACCACCGCTTAGATGCCCAGCCACATCCGACACCAGGCTTTGTCGTTCACCTCGTGAAAATGGCGAACAAGTGCTGGGAAGTTGAAGTTTTCCAGAGTGTCGGGTAGATGTAGATGGGAGAAGAAGAGGAGAATGTAACTTCTATTCTTTTGTTTTATGTTAAGGGTTCAACATTTTTTAACGTTTTTTAACGGGAGGGTGTTTCACAGAAAATGTTAAAATGTCAGGGATACCACGCGAAAATGATCAAATCTCTGGGTATTTCGCAAAAATTGCTAAACCTCAAGGGTACCATAGGAGAATTTCATTTTTTTTTTCGTTTTATTTTATGAACTTAACGAGATGTTAACGATCCATTAACAGGAAGGGTATTTCACAAAAAAATTAGGAAGTTTAGGGGTACCACACGAAATTAACCATACCTCAAGGTATCTCGCGAAAATTGCTAAATCTTAGGGGTACCATACGAAATCTTAGGAAGTTTAGGGGTACCACTTTGTACTTCTTGTCCGATGGTATATTGATTATGTGCGACGATGCACTTATCTTATTTAGTTTCAAAACATGCATTAACGTTAAGACTTTTATTTCCACAACCAATCTCGTAAAGAGATAAAGAATGAGATAAATCCCGAAGATTTGGCACTAGCTAAGTGCACCACCACTTATATAATATTAGGTAGGTCATGACCAAAACTATTAAGGCAAAATTCTTTTTATACGAATCTATAAATATATAAAGTAGAACGGAAGAGCCAATTAATGCCCCTCAATTTAATGACATGTTCTAATATATGAAGTAGACAAATTGTCCAACTAAAGATTCATACTTTTGTGGATACAGTACAGTTGACCGACCTGCAGAACTATTACACTCCCAAGGCAAAGCCCAAAAAAAAGCCCAAATTAAAAGTGTTGTGTGACCCAAATCATAACATATAAAATGAGAGTCCAGCTGAAAACCCCCATGAAGGAGGATCCATGTTGAAGCTTCCACGTGGAATTGATCGGCCTGCTGAAATTTGAACAGTTATAAATGACAGAAGAAAACGAATGTTCAAGGTAAGTAACTGCTGGAAATTACTTCAAAAGTAACTGCCTAATAATGGGCCAGTTTGGTGCCTATTTACAACCACAATTTAGTGACGTACCCAAACAAAGAATCACTTGAAAAGTCATGTACCTGCTGAAGCATTCCCTCATCCCTCATATCCACCTATAAAAGATCATCATGCAGCCCCCATCTCTTCACTTCAGTTCTCCGACCTATACACATAAAAAGAAATCATGGAAATGAGCTTTGCACGTCGCCTAAATTAGTTGGGTGAAGGGGTTAGGTCCAACATTCAAGTTATGGTATGTCGCAAATGGGATGTCTTCACTAGGATGGGTTCATACATCAGATTTCATTCTACCCAATTACATGGTAGGTACACATTATATCTAGGTTGTTTTTTATTGTGTTTAAGAAAGAAATATTGTGTTTTATATAGTCCTACTAATGACACTCTCATAAGTTTCCGTAAATAATTGATAATGTGTTCACACAATTCAAATTCTCCTAAGGCATGGAAGTGAAACTAATTCACAAAAGACATTTTCTTTTGTAATTAGTGTTAGTGGCTTATGTAGCTCTGTAGCTTATATATTCTAAAATAAATGCAATTTCACGTGTTCACATATATCACAATAGGTCTTTCAGGAAGTAAAATCTCTTAGTAAGCTTACTTAAGCATACAACTTACAGAACCAAATTCAAGACAAATTCTCTTACAATAAATTGTATTATAACCTAAAGTATCATCTATCAAAGCCCTTTATGCAGGGATACAATACCAAAATAATTGAGAAAAGAATATAACTACTTGGGATAATCTATTATAAAGTAGATATGCAACAAGACATAATATTTTCCATGTATATGTCCAGCTGATTTTTTCTCATAAAGATATAGAGTATGGGGTATGTGACTTCTAGGAACAAGGCAAGCTCTAATGTCAGTGATGGGAGAAAAAAGGCCCCCTAATCAAGTTATGTCTAATAAGAAAGCCGAGTTTTCAATTAGGCATTGTTAGCATGGAAGGCACAGTTGAAGCAACAATAAAACAAAATACAAGGTCCTAGATTTTCTTTCTCTACAACTCCTGTAATGTAACTATAACAGTATTTGCCATCCTTAAACTTCATATCCATTTCTAATACTGAGCATTTGGACTAACCCTTGGTTTAATCGATATACAACTCATTGTCTATATGAATATGCATCTATTTTCCATCAAGTATAACTATTTTCACTTTTATCGGTATGAATGTTTCTCAAGACAAATCTAATGTGAGTTGGGAGCCTTGAGAAATTAATGATGCACATTTTTGTGATTTTTTAGACTAGAGATATTAATGATGTACATTTTGTAAATTGTACTGCACTATAGACCATGAAGAATAAGACATGGAGCAAGAAGTTTAAAAGCAAAGCATAAGCTTTTATAAAAGGTGATTACCTAATGAACCTTGCTCGGAGCTCTTGCACATACCAAGAGAAAGGTTGTTTAGAGGAATTTGTACTCACACCCAACTATAATATGACCTCTTGCAAGTTGCAACCCCATTATTGAATTTTATAAGAAAAAAAAGCATATATAAAATCTACATATTTAGAATATACAATAAACACACACTAAATATTTAGAGCCTGTGATGTATATTGCACATATTTAGATGATTTGATTGCATACACAGTTACTTCTCTTTCATATATTCTATCAAATATGAATTAAGCAAGTAATTAAATTGAAATCAATGGACACATACATTTGTAGTAGTAAAATGTAAATATGCAGGTTTAAAGCTCCAAAAATGCAATTTAAGAAATCAAAAGAGAGAGACATATAATTAACCTTGCATCTTTGACTTGTGGGAGGCGGTAATATCCAGCATGGTGACACAATAGGCAAGTCAGTACATCTTTGGGAACTAGAAAGATAAGACATCCATACTCCGCCTGCGATTTGATCTGGTCCACCTTCCCGTTCTCAGGGACTTCGACCACACTGTGGAAAGCCGCCGCCTTCTCCCTCTCTAGCGAGTGCAATACGGCGCTGTTTTTATCGTCTTTCTCCTTGCCTCTTTCGCCTATGATATGAAACATACACGAGTAACAAAAATTAAGGTAAAAACTGGAAGATTTGAGGAAATGGGACAACCATTACCTTCTAATCTGAGGAGGACGAAGAAGAAGACAAGGAAGAAATGACGAACACCTCCCTGACCATCAACTGCTTACGGAGCTCTGGAGCTTTGGTTTGAAACGCGCCAAGCTTCTCAATTGGAGCTCAATCTCAAGGTTTTTGTGGTTGTCGCTTTTAGGAGAGAGTTAGGGTTCTGGCAAGTGGTAACTTAGAAGGCGGGCACATGTAAAGGGAAGGGTTAGGGTATTGGGAAAGAAAGAGAGAATATGAGGGATTAATTATATCTTGTTATTTATATTAAATTACCAATATATCATTTATTATATTAAATTATAATTATATCCTTTTGGACTTAATTATATTAAAATTTCTAAAAAAATACATAAAATTTCTAAAATTTATTTACAATGTAATTTTTATATAAAGAAATTAAATTGGTATTTATTTTATTTTAAAACACCAATACTAAAATAAAATGATTTATTTTCACTTAATGATACCTATAATACAAAAAATATTAAAATCTACCAAATATATACAAAATGGATATCTATGGATAGAGAAAAATGTAATTAGAATTATGGTATTTTTTTTAAGCAGCCAATTTTTAAATATATGAATTATAAAAAAAATGGACGGTCAGGAATAAATCATGGACGTCCGTTGATTGCCACGCGGTGCGCATCAGGCGCGCGAGCGCGCGCCAATCAGCGCGCGCCGCGTGGCAATCCCATGCTAGCTATAGGACGCGGGGCGCATTTGGCATACACAGCAAAACGGCGTCGTTTTGCTTAAAGGGAAGGCAAAAAATATTTTTGAACCAAACAACCCCCTATTTTATATATCTTGGGACGGTCCCATGATTTGCCCAAATTTCGGGACCGGACTTGGGTCTTTTAGCCCAATAACAATTTTATAATATTTCCCCCCTCTAAAAGACCCCCTAAAAAACCGGGATAAAAATGCTCTAACATCCTTATACATATTCAATGATGAATTCAATATTGCTACTTTGTATTTTATAATAACCCTTATCTCAAGAAATGTATAAAATCTTCACTTACAAAATACATTCCACTACCTTTTAAAAAAAAAAACTATAGAGATCATAAAGTATCTTATAAATTACAATCACTTAAAGACAAAACTCTACTATCATTATATTAATTTACTAAGTAATATTATAAATGTAAATAAAAACATCACTATTTATATTATTGTTAAAAGAAAGTCGCCAAACCAATTTTTTTTTGCAAAGTGCATCTGACATACTAAAAATACAAAAGAATACTAATGCAAATATAGCTTACAAAATAAAAAATACATATTAAAACAAAAGAAACATATAGAAAATTTTATATAAATTAAATATATTATATTTAAATCAAATCCTACTTGAGGTTTACAAACTTATATATAAGATTGTATTAGTGGAAACAAAAAAAACCAAGTATAAAACACACCCTACATATACATTGAAAAAAATACACGGTTTTAGTATGATAAAATATTAAAGCGTTCTAAATTTCTAATGCATGTTTTTATGTTGTCAAAAAACATTATGAAAATTAGTTTCTTATCTACTTTATTACTTGAAACATTTTTAGGACTTAAAATAATATAACATCACCATACATTATGTTGAAATTGATAAACCAAAATTAATTGTTTATATATATATATATAAGTCTCTACTTCATCTTAACCAACACAAAAACATCTCACTTTGTAAATTAAAAAACTATAATATACATACCACTATATCACTAATGTACATAAAATCACTGAATAAATTTCTAGATATATCCCATGCGTAGCACGGGCATAATTACTAGTTATAAAGAAACAACTAACCTCGCAAGGTACTTAGTGTTCCTACGAATACTCGTGCTATCTAGCAATAATATTTCACACCAATTCACAACAACCACACCAATGATATCTAGCAACCTATAATAATTTATATATATATATATATATATGTATATATAAGGTCAGAATTAAGTTCTAGTAAAACAGTCATTTAGAGTAAAACGGGAGTACAAGTAGTAGCCTTTAGATTAGAATCGAATCAATGACCCATATTGAATGTAAGAGGGTGCATATTAGGGAGAATATAATGCACACACCTGATCCACTCAAATTAACATAATTATAAAGATTTGATTTACCAAATCTAGACTTTCCAAAATCACATTTATAGATCCGACGCCAGATTCAAAGATCGGCTCTCCAGATCTCCCAAACCTCTATCATCTTCCTCTCGCGTCCCACTTCTCGGCCTCTCCAGATCTCCTCCCAAAGGGAAAAGACCAGCGCCACCGGGGAGTCGGCGACCACGGACCAACCAGCCGACTCCAGCCTCCACGGACACGACACGGACCAACCAATAGGGTGTTGTTGCAGTGTTGTGTGAAGCCGCGACGACTCCACGTCTCCACGGCGGTCCGGACGGTGCTGCCTGGCGCGGCGCCTGCTTGCTTTTGCGCGACTGAGTGAGCGAGCCGGTTACTCCACCGACCACACCGGCTGGTGACTCCACCGAGCCGGTTTTCTTCCCTCGCTTGGGTGACCTTGACTGTCACCGTCACCGTCAGCAGTCGGTCAGTCAGTGCAACCCTCTTCTGCCAAACAACATCACCCTTTTTCCCCTGTCGCCTCCTTTGGACCTCATTTTCAACGCTTATCCTATTTATTATTATTTTTCTCTGGCTTTCGCTTTCCCTTCCTTCGAAAGTAAGGTATGCTTCATTTCTGATACACGTACACCTCTAATCTCGCTCCAACAAACACTCTCCACTATTGAATTCCTTCTCTTCCTCTTCTCTTCCTCACATTATATTCGATCTCGTCTCCCGTTGTTTGATTCTCAGTATTAGCGGCGCATTCCACGCTTTTTGGTATCTTTTCATGCTGATTTTTAGGGTTTTCGGTGATATTTGATTGATCTTTTAATTGTCCTTTGTTTTTTGTGTGGTTTTTGAGTAGATTTGTTGGTGTAGCGAGAAAGAAACAGACGAAGTCTATGCTCAAATTGCTCTGATGCCTGAATCAGATGTAAGCGATTGATGAAAGTGATGTTTCGACCTCCGACATCGTCTCTTAGCCGATTTAGTCTCTCTGACGTCATCAGTAAAGAGGGTGTATTTTGATCTAACTTTGATTTAAGATTCATGTTTTTTTTTGTATCTATTTGTAATTGGGTGTTAAACTACTGTGTAAAGTTTGTTGCTTATTGGTTTCTTGTTGATATATCCCTAAAGTGATATGAATATCAGTACAGTTTATATGAATATCGCCTAAAGCAATATGAATATGCGTACACATAATGTGAATATTGATATTATTGTTCTTGAATATTTATACTCGATACATGAATATCATTCCATCATAAAATATTGACTATGCATACAAAGTATAAAGTACGTGAATATCATAAAATATTGAATGAATATTGCTATTATGGGTCATGAATATGTATGCGTTGTACATGAATATCATCTCAACATAATCAGTTTACAATCAACCAGGTTATTCAAAATTGCATATGCAATATTCACCAAATACAAAGAAAAAGTTTCGAAGATCATGAATCGATTCCAAAAGATTGAAATTAACACACGAATATCAATACAGTTTGTATGAATATCGCCTAATTCCTATAACCGATAATCATCATGTGCGAATTAAAATATGAATATCGATACTGTTTTAATGAATATCGACTACTGTTTTTATGAATATCGATTTAAAAAATACGTGAATATCATAACATTTTGAATGAATATCGACTACTGTTTTCACTATCAATTGGGTTACAGCGTTTTAGGAAAGAGAAAATATTGTATTTTCTCTCTCATCTAACAACCTCATTTATTATATTTTTCTAATTAAAAAAATTAAATAATTGTCTTATTAGAATAGATTTGATGATTACACCCCTACTATATCTATTGTAAGGCCCAATCATCCAACCGTCCATCACCATCAATCCAATGCTCCAGATTAATACTTCCGTTTTACCATAATTATCGTTTTACCGGAGCGTTCCTCTATAAGGTCATAGTTAGCATACATACAACCTAATAATAAGGTTCATTTTCACAACATCTTTATACACATAAGTTCCCAAACATCAACTTTTAGATTTTTATCCCAACTTAATTAAGACAAAAAATTCATTGTCAATTAAGGAAAAGTGAAATAAAAATAACAAGAGCGAACCACCACTTGCCTTGGACTGATAAGAAAATTCGAACGGTGAACGAGAGCGATCGCTCGTGAGTAGCACTTAACTTCCTGTTTCGATTTCGTTCCAAAAGTCAATCCGAGGTGTACCCAAATCACAATAAATATATAATAGATAATTCATTTAATAACAAATTTGAACTAGACAATGTCTCAGTTTTTAATTGAATTGATTTATTCATAAATAAATCAATTTCAAGGCTTTTTGATTAAACGATTATTTATACGATTAAAAATTAGTCGTATATTCTAAATAATCATATCATAAATAAATTAATAAAATAATTTATTTATAATCCTAAAATTTTCTAAGTCAAAATATTATCTAAATGAATAGTCATAATATACCCATTCATAATATAAGATAATATTATAACAATTTTAATTACTTTAATTTTAATTTTAATAAAATCAAATTAATCCTAAAATATTTTTCACTAATATGGATTAATTAATTTAATCAAGATTAAGCCTAAGAAAATCAAAATTAAAAGAAGGAAATCCCAATTTTTGGCTAAAACTCACCTTGCCGGATTCGTGAAAGGTACTCGTCGGAAAACACCAAAATTAGGCGGAGGTGGTGGATCACCGGCCGTGGTTGTTGGGGCTTTCGTAGAGGACTCAAAGGCGCAACTAGTGGTACTCTAAATTGCTCAAACACATCTCTAAAACTCTCGAATTTGGCGGAGGTGGTGGATCACCGGTCTTAAGGGAATTCGGTTGCAATTGGGTGCCTTAGAGGGTCAAATGGAGAGGGTATTTATAGGGTTTTGATACGGGTGGATATATCCAGCATTAACCCTCTATTAAATTCCCCTAATTGATGCTCAATTAAATCAATTTTGAACAATGGTGAATTTGCCCTAGAAAAGTGACGAGATGCATTTGGGCAAAATTCTGGATTTTTTGTCCTCCATTACACCGATTAATTGAGGAGCTCGCGAATTCCGCGATTAATGCCTTGTTTGAGCTCGCGGCCACTGTGCAGTCGAGAGGAAGAAGAAGGTCGAATTTGATTAATTACAAATGTGGCCCACAATTTTGGACTTGTAGCAAAAATGCCCCTTTTAACTTTTCAGAAATTACAAAAGTTGTCCAAACTTAATATTTTTAATATTTTAAGTTTGTAATATTATTTTACCCCCAAATTAAAATATATAAAAATTTAACTTAGGCTAAAATAAGCTTAAGTTATTTTTCTCATAAACCTAACAATATTTAAATCTTTAACAAAATTTTATTAAACTTGATTTAAATATTCTAGGTTAAATTTGATAAGTTTTTTTTAAAATTTAGACTCAACATAATGTTTACAGTAATTTAAATAAATTCATAACTTAAAATTGTAACAACTTATGATAAGAACTCTATTTTATTTCTATTTTTGGAATAATGACATAATTATCCAAATTCCTTTATTTAGAAATAGATTTGACAAATTATACAAATACCCTTACTAATCATGAGGGTTATTACAGTTGGTACAAATTTTGTTAAGATTTATTAGTTTAAATTTTTTTAAATTATTGTTATAATATCAAATTAAGAAAACAAAAACAAAACTCAACATTGTGGGTCAAAATCAAGTATAAAAAGTACATTTATTAAATATTTGTTAAATGTAATTTAAAAGATCTTCGTGTATGAATTATTTTTTCAAGAATGAATTCATTTGGTTAAAAATGATATAACTTCACGTAAAAAACATTAGTCTTGTTGTCAATATACGTTGTTAAAATTTTAAAAGTTAGATGAAAATCAAAATATCATATAAATTAATTTGGTAAGATTTGTTACTTTAAAATTTTCTAAATTATTGGTATTTTGTAATTTCTTAAGATTTAGTAAAGATAATTTTATAATTTGTTAAGTTTTTGTATTTAAAGTAAAATAAAATTATGTAAATAAATAAGAGAACGAATAAGAAAATGACATCTCAGCAAGGTGGGTTAGATGAAAATCAAAATATCATATAAATTAATTTGGTAAGATTTGTTACTTTAAAATTTTCTAAATTATTGGTATTTTGTAATTTCTTAAGATTTAGTAAAGATAATTTTATAATTTGTTAAGTTTTTGTATTTAAAGTAAAATAAAATTATGTAAATAAATAAGAGAACGAATAAGAAAATGACATCTCAGCAAGGTGGGTCCAAAATCGTTCTGAAGGCTCTAAATAAGTCAGCTTTAATATATACTCCCTCTGTCCCTTAATATAGTTCTCATTTCCGTTTTTGGCGTCCCAAAAAATTGTTCTCCTTTCCATTTTTGTCATAACAAATACCCTAAAATATCCATTTCTCTTTCCCAAAATTACACCTAATACTCACAACCTTTCAAATATCCAAAACCTCTCTCCTCCATTATTACACTTCCAACTCTCTCTCCCCAAAAAATACCCTACTTTTTCTCTCTCCCCTAAAAATACCCTACTTTTTTAATCTCTCTCCTCCCTCCTTAATTCTTGTGCCATTCTCCAAAGGAGAACTATATATGGAGACGGAGGGAGTATAATATATATAGATATTTAAACTAGATGTTAACAACTTATTGTAGCGAAAGGGGAATGCTAGAAAGATAGTATATTAATATTCATCGCCAAGCCTCCAAAACGATTTTGGAGGCTTGAGATGTGTGAGTTTAATATATTTATATATATATATATATATATATATATATTAAACTCACACATCTCAAGCCTCTAGAACGATTCTGGCCAACGATGCTGAGTTGTTATTTTCTCATTGTTCTCTTTTTTTAATTCCTAAAAGTTTATTTCATTTTAAATAATAAAATCTAATCAGATATATTTATAATTTAGAAAATTTTAAATCAATAAATCTTAACAAATTTGTGTCAACAGTCCAATATACATGAAGAAAATAATTTTAACAAAATTTGCACCAAGACTTTTTATATCATATACTAGCCGTATGAATCCTGATTCATATATCATAAATAGTTTCTATTAATAATTAGTGGCATTTTATGAAAAGTTAATTTAAGTGTCATTATGTATTGAAGTCTTAAATTAACTATACTTTCAAGTTTTTCCTGTAAAATTTAGAATTCGCTACATTTTATTTTCTGAATTCTCTTTAATTGCTTAGCATCTCATATTGGTTAGCATCTCAAATTAAGTAAAAGATTGCTTTCAAAGTTAAAATTAGTTGCATATTTCATTTTGTTATATTTAAACTAGATGGTAACAACTGATTTCTTTTGTTTACAATTTATATTTTGAAATTAGTTGCACATAAAAATGAAAATACAAAGGGAAATATTTACATATGTACTATCTTCTAATCTAATTTGTTAATTGAATTGATAATAACAAAATTTAAATCATAAGCTAAACCATAAATACGATGGAAGAAAAAATCATAAGCGATTTTTTTAATTAATTATAAGTGATATTATCTACTATATAATTACTAAAGCAGAATACTGACTGTGCCACGTGGCGTCCGCAGAATGAGTCCGAAATTTACGCTGCCATGTGGCGCCTCTGTATTCAATTTGTCACGTGTCGCACTCATATTTTTTCGGCATATATGTCAAAAAACTAATAAAATCAAACAAAATAAAATACTACTTATAATAGCCGGATATGTACACACTCCCCAATTATTTTGATATACTTTATTCCATAAATATTTTGAAAATATAATTTTATCTTTTAAAATATAAAAATATATAACAAAATATCATTTCCTAATATACTATACATATTGGTGGATGATCTTATAAAGATCGATCGTGACTTTTGAAAATGGAGTGAATCAAAATCTTAATTTTTTTCCTTACATAGATTATGAAGGGATCAAATAAATTACACAATTTTCTTCCATAAATACTTTGAAGATATAATTTACTTTTTTAAGCATCTAAATAATAATCTGATAAACAAATTCCGTGATAAACCAATTTGTGCAGGACACGAGAATTAAACTAGTATATAATAAATTTATAAAAAAATGAAAAGGCTAGAAGCGACATATATTGCAAGCCACGTAAAAAAGTAATTGTTTATTTGCACGTGTAACAAATATAATCCATAGCTCTTTTACACGATTACTTTTCGGCGCATAGGCATTTTGCCGTTTGGCGCATAGGCTCGCACGTAACGTGAGGGTACAAACCACACGTTACGTGTGACAGTGCTCCACACGTTACGTGTGGGACAATTTCACACGTTACGTGTGGGTTAGTCAATAGGGTTTAGAATGTTTATTTGTAGTATTTATTTGTTTATCTAAAACCCTACAAAAAACACCCCAAAATAATCAATATAGAAGATAGAATAGAATTGTTCATTACGTTGGATGAATACAATCACATACAAGAAATAATACAAGTTCTTCATAAACTTAGAAAACCTAGCACAAAATAAATGACATCGTCTAGTTGCGTTTGAAAAAATTAGGATAGTCTCTTGTAAAACTTCGCGACATATCATGTCTCTGCTTTGATAAAATTGCTTGCTCCCTACAAAGGTTGATAGTACGTAAACAACATTACACAAAAGATACGACATCAAGGCATTATATGATGTACATCATTATATATATTGAGGTTATACCTACGCATCTTATCCATATCTTGTAAAAGTTCTTGCTTAACAACATCTTGATTCACCTTAATAAGATCTTGTTTTTCCCGCCATTGTTGTCGAATAACCGCGTGTGCCATCTCCTCGTACACAGGATCAATCCAATTCCTGTATAAACACCCTAGTCTTGGGCATCCCCAATACCTCCTTCCGTAGTTCCACTGCAAATCCCAAGTACGGACAATGGTTTTCAAATTACACTCGCATTGTGGAGCACTTATTTGTTGATGGTGCCTATTTAGGTTTGATGATAATTCGGATGAAGATGTCATTATTTGATGTAGTGCTTGGTTTCCTACAAATCCATTAATATGAAAAGGCCAATTAGGGTTACTAAATCGAAAGAAACTGGAAGAAGAAGCTTACCCACAAATGAATCTTCAATCTCGCTTGTGTTGGAAGTGTTGTAGTGAACAAACAACCCTAATGCCTCTTATATAGTGAAATGATATATACAGCTGTAGTAATTAAAGACCACAACCACAAGAATTAAAGACCTCAACCACTAGCATTAAAAACCTCAACCACTAGCATTAAGGACCTGAACCACTCTTACCCTAATAACCCTAAACCCTAAACGTCAACCACTCTCATAAACAATATAACTCGCATACCCAAATTCACCCTTAATAATTAAAGATAAACTCTAAACTCAAACCTTAATCATAACACTAACCCTAAGACCTAAACCCTAACCCTAACCCTAACCCTAAACCCTAAACTTAAAACTCATTATTCTAAACTCTACCGAAATGCCATAACCCTATACCACAAAAAACCTAAACCCTACCCCTATCCATCCTATCCTACCCTACCCTACATACGCCTAAACCCTAAACCCTAGTAATCACACGTTACGTGTTAGTGTGTTTCACACGTAACGTGCCAATCTACTTCACTCGTAACGTGTGGCACGGTTTGACATGTAACGTGTGGTTCAGTCTATTGCAAAACGCATTGAATTAACCGTCTTGTCCCCACCTAACTGTAATAATGACCCATCTTCTTTGTCCGCTAACAACCCATTTCGAATCCATTTCGAACCTAAACCCTCATCCTAAACACTCCCAAAATCTTGATTTTCACTCACATTTTTTGTACAAAAAATGGACAATCCGAACAACAACGAGTATTAGAGCAACAATGGGGAAGATATTCCACTTTGGAACGAGGTAATTTCTATAAGTAACCCTAAAGTTGTCTTTTTTATTTCTTGTTTTGAAAATGTTTAAAGTTCTTAGCTTCATGGTTAGGGTTTAGAGAAGTTATTTTTGATGGCCCATTATATTTGTTGTTTAGGATTTAGGAAAGCTATTTTTGATACTTATTGTTTAATATTAAAGATCTCATTTTATTGTTTAGGGTATTAGAAACAAAGATTGAGCGTTGTTTAGGGTTTAGGGCTACGAATTTGTTGTTACATTGAAGAACAGTTTCACACGTTACGTGTGAAGAATGTTCACACATAACGTGTGAAGGTGTTCAACACGTTACGTGTGGGTGTGTTTCACACGTAACGTGTGGACACTCTTCACACGTTATGTGTGTAATCACCACCCGAAACCAGGTTTCATTCTGTAATATGGCACGGTTTGACAGTAAACGTGCTTTTTTATAATCAGTGCACTAATTGATGACATGATTTCGTGTATGCAGACGAACTATCATTTATACGAGGGGTTAAACAATATCTCCCTCAATGACTGGAGCACTCCACAGAAGACATTTCCGGTTTGGGAAACGCCTGAAAAACTGCAGGATTGGAGCACGCCTCAGAAGACATTTCCGGTTTGGGAAACGCCGGAAAAACTATAGGATTGGAACACGCCTCAACCAGTTATTGATATACCATCATTTGATGTTGGGATACCGTTTCCTCCAGAAGCATCTTCATCTCATGCTACCCCACAGCTGTGCTTTCCATCCCTACACACACAGCCTCAGTTCAGTGTACTACCGGAGGAGGATGTGTACGTCTCGGCCGATTATTCAAGGTTCTTCACATCTGATCAAATCTGGGAGTCTAGAGAAGAAGCCTTTTTGTGGGCGCGGGAGATTGCTATGAATCAGCAATTCTGCATCAAAAAGTGGAGGAATAAAGCTTCCACCCCTTCGACCCTCGGGGGGACTTGGTTACCGTGTGATAGGCATGGACAAAACGTCCCTAAAGGAGCTGACCAAGTGAGAGACATCACAAGGTCGAAGAAATGTGGGTGTCCCTTCATGTTGAGGCTGAAAGAAAGGCCGAAGGGATTGTGGAGGATCACTGTACAACATGGAACTCACAACCATGTCATAGGAGACAATTTGTATGGTAGTGCATTAGCTGGGCGACCAACTGCTGAAGAGAAGGAGATTATAAGGGTGATGACGGTCAATCATTGCAATCCTTAGAAGATTCATACTACAATCCAGTCGTCCCCTGGAAATTTGACCAAGATGAAGCAAGTATACAACATCATGCACGAGATAAGAAAGAAGGACATGGAAGGAAGAACAGTTGTACAACAGTTCTTGTATGAGTGCAATGAGAAGGGGTACTTCATGGAGTATAGATTCAACAAGGAGACCAACAAGATAACGGATATCTTCTTTGCAAGCCAGGATCAGTTGCGGTTGCTGAAGGCATTTCCGTACATTGTGCTGTTGGACTCTACATATGCAACTAACTGGTTAGTAACAAACATATGAATTATACTCTTCATTTGTTCATGTCAAGGTTAGGACGCCATTGTATTTTATATATGATTATGTGTGCAGCTACAATTTGCCCTTCCTTGAAATTTTCGGCATCACATCAGTTTGGAAAAACTACAATATTGCCGGGGCGTTTCTGGAGAAGGAGGACGAAGACAGTTACAAATGGGCCATAGAGCAACTTGCTAAGATGTTTGCCAAGGTGCAACGAGCACCCACATGTGCGGTCACTGATCGGGAGAAGGCGTTGATGAACGCATTAGAGAAGCAGTTTCCAGAAGCAAAATTCCTCCTATGTAGGCGGCATGTGAGAAATAATATTGAAGACTTCGGGAAGAAGGCCATGGGCAAGTTTAGGGGCACAACGTTTTCCAACGACTGCATGAAGCTCTTCAAGGAAACGACCATACAAGGGTACGAAAGATCACTCTGGAAGCTGAAGTATGATTGGAAGAAAGCTCCAAAATGTGTTCAGTACCTACAAAAAAACTGGCTTGACCCCTACAAGGAAAGAATCGTCTCTGTATGGACAGATACAGTGTTCACGCTCGGTACTACCACCACTAACAGGTATGTGCATCAATGGTTTATCTAAATTTAGCTAGTTATTTGAACTTAGTTAGACCTTTACAACAATCAAACAAATTTTCGGATTCTTGATTGTAATACAAGGTTGAAGGGGCCCATTCCAGTCTGAAAAGCTTCTTCACAAGCAACGATGGCAACCTTTGCACTGTGTTTGATCAATATGATACACGGTTGCGCAATCATATTACTGAGATTCGGGGGGCATTGAATGAGAGCATTGGGAAGAGATATACGCTGCTAACAGACGCACATCTTTTTCGTAAGCTGCACTTCAAGGTGTCTGCGGTTGCACTAGCTCGTTTGATTGAGGAATATAGGAAAGGAGAAGCTCCAGTGTGGAGCACTATATGCAGATGCCAGATGAGGGTCAGATATGGCTTGCCTTGCGTTCATGACATGGCGCAAAATATTCGGAGCGAGACCCCAATTGAACCTAGCTCGTTGCATCCGTTCTGGAGGCAACTGACCTTGTCAGAAGTGAAGACATCAGAAGAGGAAGAATTATGCACACGCAATGTGAATAGATCTTTGCTTGACGAATTTGCCCGAAGTGTCTTCCCCACATTGCCAGTGGAGATTCAACAAAGAGCAGTCTGTACACTTAGAAGTATAGCACATCCAGAGCAGACTACTCTGGAAGAGCCAGCCAAAGTCAGGCATAAGGGTCGGCCTCAAGGAGCTCTGAACTTTGCCACCAAAAGACAACCCTCATCATGGGAGCACACTGACCAACAGATGGACGGAACACCTCCGAAAAAGCAAAAAGGAAGACCACCGAAGACGGGCCTACCCTTACCGTGTGGTGCCACGTCATTGATCAAGAACACGTGGCGATATCTTTCACAGTTCCCCAAGTGTATGAGACCACACTTTGGAGGATGGTATGAGATAGTGGGTGATGGAAACTGCGGGTACAGAGCCATTACGCATGGTCTGGGCTTAGGGCAAGATAAGTGGGAATTTGTTCGATGTACCATGATCGCTACGTTGAGAAAAGAGTATGAGCTACTCGCGCCACTTTGGGTGTCTACGATGACACTTGAGGCAATGGAGGCGAAGCTTGATTGGTTTCCTTCGCCGAACAGGCCGGCCCCACCGGAAACGTGGTTGGAGCTCCCGGATATGGGATGTTTGGTGGCAACGGCATTCACATGTGTGTTCGTTACCGTCGGTCGTGGCGTGGGGATGACATACCTGCCTATGAGGGGGAAGACAAACGAAGCATCGATTGGGGAGAATTTGAAGATGGTATGCATTTGCCATGTCGAGAACGAGCAACATTTTATTGCGGTACGTTTATACAATCTTGTGTTAAAACATCTGTTTATACTATCTTGTGTTAAAACATCTGTTTATACTATCTTGTGTTAAAACATATGTATGATGCATTGATTTTCATGTAGATTGGGCTGGCCAAAACTTCGCCCTTGCCTCCTATTTACTCGGGGTGGCTGTATCATCATGACCCGTCTACGGGTGATTACGTAGATCAATGGCTATTAGATCGTTCATTGGAGTATGAACCAGACAAGGACGAAAAGAAGCCAAAACGAAAGAAGAAGGTCGAAACAGTCGATTTATGTAATGAATGATATGATGCAATGAGTACGACATTCCTATTGTTGTCATAATCCAAACAACTTCCCCAAAATATTCAAACTGAAGTCATAACATTCAAACTTCAACAAAACATTCAAACTCAATTCATAACATTCAAACTTCAACAAACACATTCAAACTCAAGTCATAACATTCAAATTTCAAAAAAACATTCAAACTAATGCTCAAATGACAAAGCAGCCAAGTTCAATGGTTCGAAAGGAAGGGATACATTTGCTCCAATGATTGCCGTAACGCCTCGGCTACGTCTTCACATCGGTCATCTCCATGGTGATGATCGCGATATGGATCCATACGTGAATAACAACTATCAAGGCACTGCACAGAAGATAAGTGGATAAGATTAATAAACATACACGAAGTCAAAAATAAACAGGATATAATTACATGATTACTTACCTGCTGCTGAGTGTAACGATCCTCTTGAGGGATGATGAATGGATGTGTATGTTGGAGGTACCACTGCATGTAATCATCGGTACACTGGTGGTGTTGACGAACTGGAGGACCCATGGCTTGCAGGCTAATGGAATGTTCATTGCGGGCATTCCATGCATGTAAGGATCTATCGTACTCCACCGTGTAACTGCTAATCTTCACGCCCCTCCATGCCTTAATGGGAACAATCGGTGGTCTTGGACATTGTTGTACACGCCCAAACTGCCAAGCTACTCGATCCGGCATGTAAGGCTCGGTGACCCACAAACAGGATATGACTACATGAAATCGCGATGAAGCAAACATCTCATTATTGAAGTCAATGGAGCTGTATGGCATCCACTCAACCTAAACACAATTGAATTTCAAACAACTTATCATGCATATATATTTTAACATAATAGATAAGGACCGTATATGCACTTACACTATCTGCATGCATCCCATCCAGCTCCTCCCTATAATTCCTGGTCCGGTTGGGTTCATGTGACATGTCCCATTTTCTGGCGTATGGGATCGGCTGTTGTGGGTCCCAGTAAACACTCTGTGCAGGTCTAAACATGGGAAAGTACTGATATATCCATGACTACAAAATAATTACACATATGTCAATTCCCTACATAACAAACATATAATATATCTATAACAAAAATTTAGATATTTTTATTCAAGCCATTTAATACCTGGATCAGAGTGAAACATGTGGACATGACCCATGCCTCTTTTCTTGTGCACTCGCCCAAGCTGCGGTACACGTGTGCAAGAACACCGGTACCCCATGCATAGTTCATGACTTTTGTGAGATCAGTCACGAACGGAGTGTAATAAATGGGCAAGCGATGCTGAGACTTGTCAGGAAAGAGGGCAGACCCCACCAAGTACAGCAAGAACCCAGCCGCCAGCTTCTTCGACGCCAACTCCTCGCAATGAGTCTTAAAATCTCCCGCGTGCAAGTTACCGGCGACGATAGCACCATCCTCCAGCTCAAAAAACTCATGCGTCTGCTCCATCAACGCCTTCTTCAAATCATTGCGGCTCAGCTGCTCATGCCATTTCTTTGGGGGACCCATGTCTTGCCCTTGTATGTTAAGCCCAAGGATCATCCACACATCATGGAGAGTTATAGTCATCTCTCCCCATGGCATGTGGAATGAGTTGGTTTCCGGTTGCCAACGCTCGACGAAGGCACCAATCAGCGTCTCATCCACATGCTCATGCATGATGTCCGATAGATGACATAGCCCGGACGCCAACGCCATGGTACCCCACGCGTCTTCCGTTGTGAGACGCCATGAGCGTAACTGCTTGCCTCGCTGCTGGAACCTCAAGGGTTGCACCGACTGTATATGAACATAATTAAGCAATCATACAGACTTATTTAAAACAAGATTAATAATTAAAAAAATTGTGTTACGTGCAACTTACAACGCGCTGGTAAAGGAGGTACGCCACGTGGTTTACAAAACTCTTTAGGAGTTCAGGTCTCTCCGGACCTCCAGGAACGCTCACCACCAGTTCAGGGTCGTATCTGACATTCTTCTTTGACCGGGGTGGTTTTCCCCACGAAGAAGAGGCTTCCTGAGGCTCCTCGCCCGGCTCCTCGCCCACCGTGTTTGGGGCGTCTTCTCTTGGAATCCAGGCATTGCTGGACTGGGCCTGAGTCCCCTGGTCCTGAGTCCCCCATGTACAGGCATGATCCTACATTTATTAAATAGATCAGATGCAATAATGAATTGTAAACAAATGCATGTTATACTAAATGTACTTACCATAGGCTGATGATAGGCAGCGTTCGGGTACACTGTCGGGTTCTCCCACGGGTTGTCCTGCTCCTCATCTCCCTGATAATAATCCCTCGGGCTATGATGAGGGCTCACATGCGGCGGTAGTACCGGCAGACTAAAATTCCGCCCGTAATAGTTATTCTGATCTATTGTATCAGAATAACAATGCAGCGGACTTCCTTCATAGTCTGGGTCCCTCGGAGGCTCAGAGCCTGCTCTACCCCCAATAAACGACGGCACTGCCATTAGGCTATGCACTCCTATCATGCCAGTATCGCCAGCAGTCCCACTACTGCTACCGACTCCAGTTTGAAACCCTAAACCAGCCCCAGTACTGCTACCTGCTCCAATCTGGTATGCGCCGGTCTCATCATCCCGGTAGCACACATCCCTCCGTTGCCTCCTTTCTGACCTTTTGACCTCTTCGCCAGTCACATACGACTATTGGCGTACAAGGTTGCGACGTATCCTGCGTTCAGTTCTTTCCCCAGGTTCCATCTGCGTTTACATATCAACACATTTTAATCAACAAAAATCAACAAACAGAAAATCAACGTTTCAGATATCAAAAAAAATGCAAATTCACACGTTACGTGTGACTTGTTCTCACACGTAACGCGTGGTGCACATTCACACGTTACATGTGACTTGCTCTCACACGTAACGCGTGGTGCACATTCACACGTTACGTGTGAATGTGCACATTCCAATTTCACCGGCAAGCCGCCGGCGACTTTCCGGCGATATTCCGGTCGTCCTCTCCGGCGAGACAGTCCGAATTTTTTTTATTTTTTTTCAAATATACCCAAAATTCAACAACAAATCCACAATTTTTACCAATCTAACAATATCATCACTTCCACTTTCATTTTTCCACACAAAATGTCAACAAACCTAGATCTACCTAACCAAAACCCTAAACATCACAAAAACTTCTACAAAACCTAGATCTACCATCCAAATCATCTCCACATCGTAGATCTACCATCCAAACCTAGATCTACCTAACCAAATACTATGTGTGGATCTACATTTCCTAACCAAACACTTTAAATTTATTAAAAACAAAATCAAATAATTATTTCTAGGAACTAACCTTACGCGGGAGGGGCGAGGAGGCGTTACGCGGGAGGGGCAAGGAGACGTTACGCGGGAGGGGCAAGGAGGCGCAGTGGCTGAGTGCTGGTTATGAATGAAGAGGAGGAGCCGAATCTGGCTTTTATAGCCAGATTCCCACACGTTACGTGTGATACAATGTCACACGTAACGTGTGAACCGATCCCACACGTAACGTGTGGGATCAATTCACACGTTACGTGTGGGTCTTGAATGGGTCAGTATCGACGCGTAACGTGGGAAGTCTATTCTCACGTTACGCGCGGCCCTATGCGCCAAAAGGCAAAAATGCCTATGCGCCGAATAGTTGAGCCCCTCTTTTATGTATGTTTCCTTAACAAAACAGATATTTCAATACAAATCTAATCTCCCCTTCTTTTGGTTTTTTTTTGAGAGTGTTTTTTATTTGGGTTTTCCATTTTTCGTTATAGAAATATAACGAAGAATGGAAAATCCAAATAGAAAACACTCGTAAAGAAAAATCAAAACATCTGGTAAAACTAAAATTATCTCCCAAACTTCACCCCTTATCCCAAATTCTAAATCTCGCCGTCAACTACCTCCAACCCTCAATTCATATCAATCTCAGCCTAAAAAATACAATCCAGGCCAAATCTCCCCTTCGTTGTTCCTCTTTCACCATGTTTTCTGGTGGTGTACCCAAATTGACAGCTTGAAGAGCTTCTACTTTCATGGCCCCTCGCTAGTGATTTGCAGATCTGGGGCTAGCGCCTCTAGGCTCGACGATGCGCGCAAAGGAGTCCCTTCTCCGTCCCTAATCCGGATCTCTAGGAGAAAACCCCTCAAAATTTAATGAGACAATCCATCTCAAAATCTAACAAGGTTACCCCTAAAACAAGAATACAAATTTCAAGATAAACATCCCCATGAACCACCTCGAGAATAAATGTCGATAGCTCCATTGGAACGAGGAGAGCTCTCTCTAACCTCCATGGTCGCTGATGCAAATTCTTAACAAATCACCTCAGTCTAAACCCCTCAAAACAACCACACCTCGTTAGATCAATCCTCTTCGCCACCGCTTGTCTTTGGCCGACGGTCGCTTCTGCCATCCCTCCACCAACAACTTGGATCTACCAAATTTCTATTCTTCCTCTGCTTTATCTTGCTATGTATGGTTAACAGAGGGAAGGAAAAAAAAAACACAAAAAACAAAAATATTGTACCAAATTTCTATCCTTGAAAAAGTCAAATAATTACTGCAAGTCTAGGCTTCTACGTCAAGCTTGCATTAGAAACTTAAATCAAATTTTATCCTATTTATTAATTAGTTTAAAAGTAATGAAACAAATTAAAAAAAAAAAAACACTCAGCTTGCCTAGCAAGTCAATCCACCCAACCATGTACGAACCAAAGTAAAATTATTTGGGCCTTAAAGCCTAATTTATCATTACATTAAAAAAAATGCACAAATAACCCTTGTCACTAAAGCCTAATCCAACCGGCAATAGCCCAAATATCAGGCCCATTAATCAAATTAGTGGCAAAGGCTAAAATTTTTAATATAATTTTTCCAAAAAACGGACTCAAATTCCTCACCTATAAATCATTAATAAATTATCACCTATCTTCAAGACCAAATTGATGGTTTCAATAACATCAATTTTAACCTTACTGACCTTTATAATTTCTGGTTTTGATCAAGTATGGGTGGAAAAATTATCGCGGCTTTTGTGGAATTAATCTTGGGTTTTGGCTGAGCCGTCGGTCGTGGTCGTGTATGTGGCTGAATGAAGACCCCTCTCGAACGAGGGCAATGTCATGGTTGAGGCTCCTGAAGATCCTTCATCTAGGTGAAGGCAACGTCAAGGCAGTCCGTTCAGCACTTCCGCAGGAGTTTCCTGTTCTGACCCTTTTCCGGTGGCACCCTTGTCAGTCTGTATTGACTCATTGCATGCCTTAGATTTCTTTGTTCCTTTCTGCTTCGATGTAATTTCCATACTTGTCTTTGTTTCTTTCTGTTCGGTTTGTACCGACGCCGATTTTATCGGCCTCTCGAACTACCCGATGTGATTATGTCGAGTATCTTGAATTTTTTCCTTATCAAAAAACAAAACAGATATTTCATTTTATTTTTTTTGATGGAAGATATTTCAATATTGACTCTGTTGCTAATGCAATGATCAAACCGAAAAGATAGATATCAACTAACTATTGAAATCAAATAAATATATTGACATGTATCTATGGAATGGAAAATCATTATGACATTTTGACATTTTGACATGTATATATAATAAATAATTTGACATATCATTATGATCTTATACATAAATTTTTATATTCGTTGATAATATAGATCCTCTTATTAGAGTTGACAGAGTTTCATGCGTATATACAACACACACATATTATTTTCCATGTGGAATTCATGAATATGATTAATAATTTTACTCATTGTTTCAGGGGAGGAAAACACAGAGAAAGAAAATGTGATAAACATATACACGCAGAGATGGAAGAGAGAATGATAATCATATAATAGATTAGACAAACTTAATAAAATGTTTGGTGAATCTTAACGATTTGAACAAACCGGATATTTTTTTAATAGATTTGTTATGAAAAATTTATTAGGTAGATTTTTATGATGTGGGACTCAATATATGCCTATTTATTTAAAATAATTCCCTAAAATTGTTTATCAGCTTATAGTAAATTTGTGAAATTCATTACATTTTAATTCTTACATTAAATTTTTATGTGGTTACTTATATGTATAACCACTTTTACGACATCAATCTATATCCAGGGGCGAACACAGGAGTCCCACTGGAATTTTTTTTTAAAATTTATACGGGATTTCTTTTATCTCATCCAAAGTTTGAAAGCAGCCGACTCTAATTTATTTCTTTTCTCGGTCTCCTTCCATCTCTTTCTCTTGGTCTCCTTCCACCTCTTTCTCCTCTCAAATCTCAATTTTCATCTTCTCTGGTGCGGCAGTGCACCTTGCTGTTGGGAGGAACAAGGCGACAGAGACGGAGTGACGAGCAGTGGTGCGGTTTGCGGTGCCCAGCGGTGGGAGGAACAAGGTTTTTGTGGTGCCCAACGGTGGGAGGAACAAGGTTTGCTGTTGGGAGGACCGGTGCCCAGCGGTCCTGAGTGCTACTGCGGTGGTGCGGTGCCCAGCGGTGGGAGGAACAAGGTTTGCTGGCGGTGGTGCTACTGCGCGCTTGCTGAGTTGTTGAGTTGCTGGTGCGGTGCCTAGCGGTGGTGCGTTGGTGTGACTGCCATTGGTGTCTGTTGGGAGGACCAGTGCCCAGCGGTGGTGCGGTGCCCAGCTTGCTGAGTTACTAGGGGTCACGAGGGTGATATCTAGATGGTGGAGCCATTCCGTGAAGGATTAAGGTGAAATAATTTCACTGCAATACCTATTGGAATTGTTGGTTGGCTCAAGTTAAAGATCTTATAAATGTGTGAGCTAGTTTTTTTAAGGTCTGATTTGTGAGGTAATAATGGATGCTTAGCAGTTTAGGCTTTAGCAATGAAGTAAGATAGTTTAATTTCTGCTTAATTTCACATTGAGATCAGTTTTTTTTAACGGTCTAATTAGGCAGATTAACAATGCAAGAAATCCTCTTAAGCTTCTCTTGTTTGATTGTTTGCTTGTATTGATATATGTTAATGTAATTTATAATTTGATTATTTCATAAAATGAAGAGATTTTTTCCAAGTATTGATGGCTCAGAAAATAAAGAGATTTTTTCCAAGTATTGTATTGCTATATGTTAATGTAATTTAATTGATTTTAGCCAAGTAGGATTTTAGCCCCCACTGGACTAAAATCTTGCGTCCGCCCCTGTCTATATCTATATATATATTTATAAATATATAAATCTATATTAAATTTATCCCTTTTCGAGCCACCATAATGCTTCTGAATTCACAAATCATACGTGCCATTATGTGATAATTTTACATTTTTGTACTAAATTATTTTGTAGTTTTAATCGAACTAGATATTTGAATTTCTTTTAATTTAATAGATGGGTTCCTATTATTTAGTTGGTCCCATTTATTATGTAATTCAATTTTTTTAATTAACTAATACACGTTACATTTACTTTTACATATATTTTGGATTGATTGATCAAAGTGTGGTTTATATTTATTTATTTTGCCTTTTCAAATTTTAGAGAATTTTCCAATATTGTATCTTGGTTTGTTATAAGAATATGTCAAATTTTTATTTGTTAATTAATTTTTTTTTAACATATATATCATATATTTTATTTACCATCTTATATATTGTTAGATTCGCCCGAAAATGCATCTGATAATTTTTTCAAAATTTGTTGCATCATTTCATTTGTTAGGATAATTCCATCCCATATTTTAAATACACGATTTCTATTTAGCGCACCGGTAAAATTTTTATTTAACGCACTGGTTCATCCGTAACGGACGAAACATGTTCATTCGTGACGGACGAAACATGTTCATCCGTCACGAATGAACATGCTTAATTCGTCCGTCACGGATGAACATGTTTCGTCCGTTACGGATGAACATGCTGATCCGCGACACGATTTTGGAATCGTCATAACTTTTGATTCTCTAGTCCAAACGCGCTGAAAGTTGGAGGAGTTATAATTGACATCTTGTTCTTTAATTTGACGTTGGAATCACTCAATTAGGGATTACATAAAAAAAAACTTATACTTCTCCAAAGACGGGACAAAAAACATAGATCTCTTCAGCGCCAGGGCGAGTACAATAACATTTAAGTCGTCTTACAATATCATTGCAATCATGGATCACAATAGAATTACAATGTGCGAGTACAATAGCATTTAATTCGGCTTGCGACCTCGTCTCTTTCTTGTGTAAGAAGGTCTTAATGCCATTAGTTGAGAAACAAATGGATCATATAGACAAGCAGCAGAGGCATCATGTGCATGCTCCCATATGACAAATACTGGAGGCAATGGTGACGCCTCTGATAGGACCATCTACTCATGAGTTCAAATAATTAATATAAAATGATTAAATGATTAGTACCATACCGAAATGAAATGTCTCTCCTTCTCAACATGGAAGATGCATATCGTCTTAAGCTTATACGGCTCAAAGTCTTTAATGAAGGATTATGGAGGCATATAAGGTGGTGAAAACATTTGACCCACTGAATTCTTGGGAGCTCTAACCTGAGATGGCCTGAAAGGAGTGGTAAGAGCTTTAGGGTTTCGTGAAGGTGTGCTAGTGGGCATTGGTAGCCTACCTTGTTGCTTCTTAAGAGGTGTCACTTCCGTATCTTTGTCTGTGTACTCCGATGAAGAAGGATGTGTTTTAGTGGTATCTTTGTTTAGAACTCTCATTAGTCGTCCTTTATGCCTCACATAAGCCGGCTTTTGCAGACTAGTCCACTCGGGGCGAGCTATGTCGTAAAGTCGCGAGACACATTTTTCTTGATCATCTGCTGACAGATTGAGGAAATGATCCGTATAAAATTGATCCATCAAAGATCTTGCAACTTTGCGCTTCACCTCACCTTCGTCTTGCACTTCTGACAAACTCAATCGTATCCAAAATGGATGCAACGCTGAAGGCTTAATAGGGATTGAACTCGTCACATTTCTAGCAATGTCATCCACACACGACAATCCATCTCTCACCCTCATCTGGCATGTGCAGATCTTGTCACAAAATGGACTTCCCCCTTTTTTGTATTCCTCCGTCAAGCAGGCAAGTGCAACCTTAGATACTTTGTACTTCAACCGCTTGAAAACATCAGCTCATGTCCCAAGAGTCATCATGCTTTGTACACTCTCGTTGAAGGTCCCCTTGATGTCCTTTACTTGGTTACCCATCTTTGAATGATAATGACCAAATATCGTGTCTAGACTACCATGTGGAATAGTCAAGAAGTCTTTCAAGAACCTTCTTCCATAAGAAAGAGACGAGGTCGAACCTTCTTCCACAAGAAAGAGACGAGGTCGTTTGAGCCTTCGTTTATATGATCCATTCGTTTCAAGAACCTTGTAGACCAAATATCCTTTGCTGCTTGTCTATATGATCCATTCGTTTCTCAGCTGATGGCGTTCGAACCTTCTTCTACAAGAAAGAGGTGAGGTCACAAGCCAACTTAAATGCTATTGTACTCGCACATTGTAATGCTATTGTGATCCATGATTGCAATGCTATTGTAATCCGACTTAAATGCTATTGTACTCGCCTTGGCGCTTAAGAGATCTCTATTTTTTGTCCCGTCTTTGGAGAAGTATAACTTTTTCTACGTAACTCCGAATTGAGTGATTTCAACGTCATATTAAAGATCAAGATGTCAACTGTAACTTTTCCAAATTTCAGTGCGTTTGGACTAGAGACTCAAAAGTTATGGCGATTCCAAAATCGTGTCGCGGATCAGCATGTTCATCCGTGACGGACGAAACATGTTCATCCGTCATGGATGAAAATGCTTCGTTCGTCACGGATGAACATGTTTCATCCGTCACGGATGAACCAGTGCGTTAAATAGAAATTTTGCCGGTGCGCTGAATAGCAACGACCTTTAAATATTTATTAATAATTTGTTGAAGTTTGTTAAGATAACTATTTTCAAATCACTTTTTTTTGAAATCCCAATCATTTTCAAATCACTTAAATATTACGACTCGTTGAGATTTGGATAATCACGAATTCAAAATTTCACTACGCAATTCTCTTATATTGTGCCTATAAATAGCCTTTTAGATCACCTTACATCATAACAATAGCATACAAATGCATATTGATCATTTATTGGAACCAACATAATTAGCAAGTTTAAACTCTCTCTCTCCCATCCTTCAATTATATTTGTTGATTCTCTATTGCTTAATTTCTAGCACTTTGCATTATCAAGCATTTATACATCAATGCACATTTTTATACTTTTCTGTTATTCTTTTTATGGTTTATTTTTTTGGTGGAAAGGAGAGACAACACTCTCAAATTTCATAAAAGGCAAAATGGATTGCTGGAGAACAAGACGGGGTGCAATCCGACCCCTATAGTTAGCAGAAATAAAAGATATATCCCCATCAGGGGAAACTCAAGGAAATGAAAACCTAAATTGAAAAAGAAAGCCAGAGAAGCGAGGAGGTCAGCAACTCCATTCTCTTCCCTGTAGATATAACAAAATCGGATGTCCTAATCCCTACGAAGGAAACCCTGTCCACGAGTGACAAGGCTGAAAAGGGGATGACAACGATCTATAGGTTTGCTTAACAACAGAACCGCCAACTGTAAATCTGTTTCTAGGCAAACCCTCATGTAGCCCCGACCCCAGGCCAACTAAAGGCCTTGAATGATCCCCAAAAGCTCGTCCATCGGGACAGTACAACACCTGATGTTGTGAATGAAACCACCGAGCCAAGCTCAGTCAATCACGTAGAACACCCACAACAATTGCTCTACCTGTTAGACTAGCTATTATTTAGGATATTAGTTATTTATATTTACACTTTCTATATTTATATTTTCCTAATATATGATGTAATATATACTCCTATATATACTACTCAATACACAATGCAACCCAAAGTGGGATTCATTAATCTCTCACATGGTATCAGCCTAACCACCCTCAAATCTCTACTATCCTCTAACGATCCTTTCCTTCTTCCCTTATAGCTGACAACGTCAACAACACCGACGACCCTTCTCCGAATGACTCTCCCACCACCACCACCACCACATAAACGACCACTCCCTACCCAAATCCAATGGCTCTTGCTCAACAATAAGCTTTCCACGTTGCAAGCATTAAAACACATGTCCTTATCCCTCTCGATTTCTCTGCTTCCAACTACAACAAATGGCGTGCTTTATTTTTGGTCACCCTCGCAAAATTTGCATTGCTCTCTCACAGTGATGTGTCGTCTCCTCCATCCTCCTCTTCGGATGATACTTGGCAACTCCTTGACTTCATTGTGTTGTCATGGATCTACGGTTCTATCTCTAATGACATCTTTGAGATAGTCATGAAGCATGATGCCTCTGCATACACAATTTGGACAGCCATAGAGAACCTGTTTCGCGACAACAAAAAAGACTTGTGCTATTCACATCGAGTCTGAATTTCGTGGCTTAGCTCAAGGCTCCTTGACGGTGACTGAATACTGTCAGAAACTGAAGGCTCTTGCGGACAGTCTCGCCGCCGTCGATCAACCTGTATCTGATGAAACACTTGTTCTTCAGGCTATCCGTGGCTTGAATGACAATTTCTCTACAATGGTGGTTGTTATCCCCCTTTATAAACCGTTTCCAACTTTTCAGGAAATTCGAAGTATACTTCTCCTTAAGGAGTCCATGCGTGCCCACTCTACGCCCTTCTCATATGCCTTGGTGACCACCACTGACACCACCGCAGCCTCATCATATTCCACAACCGGGACTGCACCGCCGAACACAACCACCAGTCCCGCCTCCTCCTCCTCTTCGAACCAACAATAGCCCCACAACTAGTCCTCCGGCGGCTTTTCTGCCCGTGGCAGGGGGCGTGGGCATAGACAGAGGCGAGGCCGAGGATATGGTGGCCGTAAGGGTGAGCACGGTTCGGGTAAACTGATTTTCTTAACCGGACCGAAAAAACCGAAACCGAAATAATTCGGTTCGGGTTTCGGTTTAGGTATTTTTGGATTTCGGTTTTCGGTTCGGTTCGGTTAAACCGAATTTAAAAAAAATAAAGCATGCATGCCTTACTTATTGGGCCTGTTTAGTTAAAAAAAGAAAGGCCCAGTGGCCCACCATTCTAATCTTCCAATTCAGCCCACCTCCAGGCTCCCTGTTGCCCTGCGTCCCGCCGTCTTGCTTGCGACTCCGCCGACCGCCGTTGTTGCCCCCACAACCCACTTGCTCGTTGCTGTTGCTTGACGCGCAGTTGCGACTCCGCCGCCGTTGCTGCCCCCAATTTGCAACTCCACCGTTGACGTCGTCGTTGTTGCCCCCATGTGAGTGAGACCGCAGTTGAGGACGCCTCCGGCAGTACAGGCGGCGTAGAAAGCCGGCGAATACAACGGAATCTTCTCGCTCGGCGCGGGGATGATGGAATTCTTGGCTGACGGCGCCGGAGAGGTTGCGAACGGCGTGGATCGCTCATTGATCCGATCTCCGAAAGCGATGGAGGTTTTGGAGGTTGAGGAGACGAAATAGAGGAAGCTAGGAGCCAGAGATTGAAGAAAGGAGTATGACCCACTTTTTGCTTTTGTTTTACAGATTCCCCAATCACAACAATGATTTTCGGTTTTTTAACCGAACCGAACTGGTTTCGGTCCAAACCGAACCGAACCAATATAATTCGGTTCAGAATTTTTGGAGTTTCGGTTTTTGGTTTTTTCGGTTCGGTTCGATTCCGGACCGATGCTCACCCCTAGGTGGCCGTGGAAATCTCCAACATCATTTGATTCAATTACTTACCGGCCAACAGTGGTCTGCTCCTCCAAACCAACAGTGGACTCCGCAACAACATAAGTGGAATCAAGGCATTCCGGGTCCTCGTCCACAAAATCAGGCCTTGTACTCCCAACATTAGCCTTCTTGGGATCAACAAGCCCTTGTCAACGCTCTCAACCAAATGTCAGTCTTCCAGAACAGTGACAACTGGTCCATGGACATGGGTGCTTCATCGCACATGACGTCTAATGCAGGTATTCTCTCTCATGTTTAATCCTGGCATTTTTTTGTCATCTAAAATCATTAGGGGCAATGGCCAAAGCCTTCCCATCACCAAAATCAGACACTCCAACCTGACAAACAACCCTCCTCTACGCCTCCAAAATGTCCTCGTTACCTCCCAAATCATCAAAATCTCATCTATGTCAGGAAATTTACTATTGATAATCATTGTTTAGTTGAATTTGACCCGTTTGGTTTTTCTGTGAAGGACCTTCTCACCAAGAACGAGATCCATCGGTGCAATAGTCGGGTGACCTCTACCCATTTCTCTCCATTCCTGTTTCAACCAACCGTCCAGTAGCCCTTCCCGCAAGTCAGTCTGCATCATCCACCGTATGGCATTGTCACCTCGGTCATCCTGGAGTCGATGTCATAAATAAAGTCCTTTCCTTTGAGTCCATTTTATGTAATAAAGATCATACTGATCTATGTCAAGCGTGTCAATTAGGCAAACATGTTAGATTGTCATTTCAGTCTTCTACTTCTCAAACTACTGTTCCCTTTCAAATTATCCATTGTGACTTATGGACATCTCATGTGTTTAGCGTTTATGAGTTCAAATATTATTTAGTCATTATTGATGATTTTGCTCAATACATCTGTACCTATTCCTTAAGAAATAAATATGAAATCGCCACCAAACTCAAATAATTCCACTCCTACGCCCAAACACAATTCAATCTCCCTACTAAAAATGTCCAATGTGACCATGGTCGGGAGTTCGACAATCACGCGTGATTCAAAATTGCTAGTTTAACCCGTGATATAATAACCCAGACGTCATATATCCGGTATAATAGACAGTCAAAACACTAGAAAATTTAATTTTCTTTTAAATTTTCTCAATGTAATAGCAAATAACCCGGATATACGACAAAACGCCCGGGTTATTTGAATACACAATAGTTTGAGCCATGTACGAGAATAACCCGGACGTTTTTTTACTTGATATATCTGGGTTATTAAGTTGTGTAATTGAAGAAAATAATCCGGATCTTATTTTATGGAACACGCCCGGGTTATTTCGTTTATATATTTTCGAAGTACAAACAAAATATATCCCAAATACCTATACGTCCAGTTTAAAAAATAAAGCCTCTCATATTATAGATGCCAAAGTTTTATAAATTCGGGTTATTTGTCAATTAAAAAAAGCAGGTTTTATCACCTCTACGCCTTTGCCCGATATAATATTCTAAACCCTAATATTGTGTTTCTTCATTTGTGTTCTTTCGTTTGCGATTTTCTTCATCTGCTCCCGGTGGAAAACTCAATTTCTTATTGGATTGCTTCATGTGCTGCGCTCCTGCTTGTCTTCTTCTTCAAATTCTTCCTTCAATTCCATTGGTAAGGGAGTTCATTTTCTTTTTTGAATATTTCAGTTCTACCCCAAATTAAAAAACTTCATTCCAAATCGATTCAAGGATGCAACCCGATAACTTTGAAGAAGGATTCGTATTGATGCATAATTACTTCGCCGGAAGAGGCGGAAAGATGGTGGAGGAGGAATCTACGGATATCGGCTTCCTAATTCGCCGACTAATTACAACATGCCGGTGCCAATGGGATCTTCGACGACTATTATGGTAGCTCGCCGTTCTCGCCGGTGGACCTCCGCTCTAATTTTTATATCTTTCACTCTCTTCCACCTCTCCCATCCCAATCTCCAGGTGAATGCTTCTTCTCCTCCATCTCTGTGTTTCTTTACTTTGAACCAATTTTGTGGCTTATTGAAGTTCAATTTGCATTCTTGTTCGCAGTTACAAGTCAGAAAACCATGGATTAATCTTCTCTGTAATTAGTTTCTTTCATGAATTGTGAAGCTTGGTTTGTTACTTCCACTTTCTTGACATGAATTGCTTATATGAAGACTACTTAATATGTAAATGGGTTTATTTCCAAGTTATCCCAAAGAACACTAAATCCTTGTTAGAGATTTGTTTGATAGTAGTTAAGTTTTCAATATGCAACCAGAAAGCTATGCAATTGTTGACGATGTGTTTCATGTACATTTAGGAAATTCAAGGACAGGTTTGGACATCAAAATTCCTCAAGCGGTGTGGTTAAAGTAATTATGTTAGACTCTGTCTCAATTTCAATGTTGTTTCACTCTTTGTGTTTGGAATTAGTTGATTTCTTATTTGATAGGAGAGAGTAGTGATATATTCTTTTTATTTATGTTAACAATTCCTTCTTTAGAACCTTTTTGTAGAGTATAGACCAGGGGTAGCTTTTGTGATGGTCATTCCTTCATGTTATTTTCTCCAAGATTTTGGAGCTCTTTATTCCGCACAAGTTCATAGACATGTTCAGCTTTGACAACATGGTTGAGATTTTGGTGGAAATGTCACCCCTCGATCATTATTTGCAGCCATAATGCACTGACAGTTCTTATGTTTTCTTTCCATTTACCTTTTCCCTTTTAACCTCTACCTTAGTTGTCCCTCATATATTCGTATTTGTGTTGTATCCAATTAATCAAAGCTCCATTCTTGGTTGATTACTTATTCTACACCTTTCGTCTCGTATATAATTGTATATTATTCAACTTTATGCCGTCTTCCATTGATTAGCAATCCTATTCATTTTTTTTACATATAGCAGTAAATCACATGGAAGATATGTGTGCCAACATCAAGGTATTTTATAGCTTTCCTCTTTTTTCACTTTTTCATTCTGTTAACGTAGTTTTATCTTCCCCTTTTTGGTTCTGAGATCAAAACTCTCCTTCCAATAACACTGGTATTCATTTGCCTTTACAACTTTTTTTAGGTGTGTGACAGATGTCATGTAATAATCCTCATTTTATCATAGAAGGGTCATGTGATAGGAGGTATGTGTGGTGAAAGCAAGTTATAGAATTCTCGTAGGTAGTGAATAGTCTAAATTACGGTTAATCTGACGTTAACTGTAATTCGAACCAACTTATGAATTTTAACTTAGAAATGCCTGAACCAATTTACAAAGTGTTATATGGGTTAGGTATGGTTAAACTTATACAGTTTGGTTAACTTAGTATAAGGTAGCATCTCTGAGTTGTTACCAGCCAAGTTTCGGGGTCGAAACTTTTCTTTAGGGGTAATGATGTAATACCCTCATTTTTTTTAGTAAGGGTAATTGGGTAATTTCTCAAACCCTCGTCAATTATTCGGGACGCGTTAGGCGAAGTTCGGATTTTCTGTATCATGTATGATCTCTGTAATATTTCCTTGAGTGGTATAAAATACGTTCGACGTATTTTTCGGGGCTTAGAATATTTGTTTGGGTACAAATATATAAATTCCGGGGTTTAAACCCACGCCAAACCTTTCCCCGGGCAAACAGACGCGGAAAAGGCATTTCCGCGACCGTGGCAGCGGCAGCATTTCCGCGACCGCGGAAAAATGGGTTTCAAAAGGGCTGGGCACAGGAATTTTCCGCGACCGCGGAAAACTCCAACACGCCAACGTCGCGTCGCCTGCACCTCGCCGTTCGCGCCACCGTTGATCGTCTGACTCGCCGTTGATCTGGGCTGGGAGAGATCCTTCTTTGGGCTATAAATAGAGTCGATTTGGGAGGGTTTAAGGGCACCCAAATCTGATATCTCTCTCTCTCGTTCGTTTTCTTGCTCGCCAGAGTTCCAAGCCTCGTCGGAATCTTCGAAGTGTCGCCGGAGGCCTCGCCGAGAGTTGTAGCAGCCTTGGAGTGGTGCATTGGAGGCACAAGGAAGGCTGGAGTCGAAGCCCTCGCGAATCGAGCCCTCTCGCAACGTCGCCGGTGAGTTTTCTCCCTTCGGAGTCGCCAGAGTTCATGGCCGCGGACATGAACTGCCGCGACCGCGGCAGTGACAAGGTCGGCCGCGTCCGCTGCCGCTGTCATGACACTTGCAGACGCCTTGTCCTCGACGGCCGCGACCGCGGAATCCCAGTCGCGATTGCGGATTGCTCTGGCAATCACGATCGTGGCCTTGGGCATGCCGGTCTCGATCGGGACCTTCGTCCTTTCGATTTCGTTCGTTCTTTCTTAGATTCGTATCATTTGATTGTCGAATCTAACCTAGGGTTTCGTTATGGGTCGTCGTCGTAGGAATCTGTAATCCGTCTTCCGTTCCCGTTCCGGACCCAGAAACCCGTTGTCGCTCTATTGTTCGTCTAGACTAAGGCAAGTGGCGGATCGCTCTTGCTTATCATTCCATATTTCCATTAATTATCAATTGTTTAATTGTTAATTAAATTGGGATGAACTATTGTTTTCGTTTGGGAACAGATTTTATAAATGATATGATCAAAACATGATATTATTATAGGTTGTATATATTGCTAGAAACAACGCTATTATATCTGTTATTACCGTGATGGTATTGGTGTGGATTTTATGTGTGAACTTATACATTATAGTTAGACCGAGTATTCGTAGGAACGCTATGTACCTTGCGAGGTCTAGTCGTTTCTTTATAATTGGTATTAAGAGGATTTTTCCCTAATACTCTCTCTGGTCATGACTATCCCCTATCCAAGTATAAGGGAGGTGCACACAGCTGGTGCCAAACAATCGGGATTTATCCCCTTTGATATCTCTCGCGATGAGATGATTATATTCTAAAAGCTTATAACATAAATGTACGCTTTGTCACTAAAATAAGATAAGTGTCGATATGCACATAATTAATGAACCTTGGGCGAGAAGTACAACTTGGAACCCCGTCTGGACTTCGATTAGAGTAAGTCCTCCTTCCAAATCTGAATTCGCATTACGCGGTGAGTTTGGTCGTGGACCCAAATTGTCAAGTCTTTTTAAACGCTTGTGTGAAATTAAAATGTTCCCGAACACTTGTCATACTTTTCGATAAGACTCAATCTTTTGGAGTCTTCTCTTCATACGTTTACTTAAGACTCGATCTTTAGGAGTCTTCTCTTGATCTTTATGTTTCGTATATTCCTGTAGAAGTATTGAGGTTTACTATCGTCATCGGCTTTCATTCGAGAAGCGATGGGTCTAGCCTAATACGACTATTTAGAACCTTTCTGTTTTCACCCTTGCATAGTCTTTCATTAGACTAACCAACCTGGTTTTATTCCTTGCATGATTGGCTGGTGTCATCCGTCCTATACGGCACATCAGTGGTTGGTTCCCGAAGTCCGAAGTAACCATTGAAGAAGAGACTTGCAGTTGGAGATTCAAGTATTAGTATTTTTAAAGGTTGTCAATTATTATTTATTTTTACCACTAAGTCATGTAATAGATTTATTCTTCAAGTCTTCCGCTGTGTAATTCATAAGTTTTCCGCTGTGATTTCACTCTGTTGTAAAAACACTTCTCTCGTTTGATGAGAGATCTTTTAATATAAATGGTTGAGTTTCATTTAAAAATGTATTCCATTGTTTAATCCTTCGTTGTTTAACATGTTTATTTAAGATTAATTGTTTCGATTAAAGCCTTGGGTGACATCGGACAACAACGTCTGAGGTCACTGGCGTGTGGCACTACCGACAATAAGTCGGGGGTGTTACATGTCAAGTTGAGCCTAGAGATAAACGAGGCGTCGTCAAATATGTGGGAAGAGTAGACAACTTATGTCCTGGTTTCTGGGTTGGTGTACCGTATGATGAACCACTGGGTAAACATGATGGAATGTAAGTTAGCTTTTCTATTTTTATACCATACAACAGCTTGCAATATTCATGTATAAATCACAAACGAAGGTTTCAGTTCTGTTTTGTTGTTTGTGCATTCAGGGTGAAGGGCACGCGATTCTTTGAGTGGCCTCTGCTTCACGGTGCAATGCTTCTACCAGACAAAGTGAAGGTTTGTGCAATTCCTATAATACTATGAAATATATCATTTTCATACAAAGAAGTTATCACTATCCATCATTGTGCTTTTTTATCTATTCTATATACACATGCTCAAATATCATGCCAGCACTTTGTGCTTTTTTATCTATTCTATATACAATATGATCCTTTTTCCTTGAGATGATAGAATGTTTTATTGTAACCAATTTGTGAGAACTTGCTGATTCCTAGCTGGTGCTGATGCATATAGTTTTTCTAATACTTCTATTTAAAGTTAGGATTTTTACCAATAGAGTTACAAAGAAGTTATCACTATCTAACATTTATGTGCAGTGATTCTAATGTAAATGTGTATTTCATTCCTCAGCTAATTTTTACCAATAGAGTTACAAAGAACTTGTTGATTCCTAGTGTTTGTAGTAATTCATTCCTCAGTTGCTTAGTTTATAAGACATATTGATCCATTATTCATAATCAAATTCAAGACTATATACACTTGAAGATACTATGACTAGGAATATCAAGGCCTCATTTGACGCAAATTATACATTATATGATTTTGACCACGACTAAGGATTAAAGTAAGAGCCTTTTTGTGACTTTAAAATGTGATGAATAAGATGCATTCTTATGGAATTTTCAGGATATTAGAAGCTTCACAGAGGATATCAGCAAAAGACCCCCATCAACAGAGGAGAAACAATAGTGATTCTGATCCTCTTCACCATAGACCGATCACCGATAAAAGTCCTAGGTTGTTCAGAAACCGATGATCCCCGAGAGATTCCCAATCCGACCCGCCACTCAACCAAAGGAGAAACAACAACTTAAGGTCGGATGAAGGGTCAAAAGAACAAAATGTCAAAAGGAGAAATGATCAAAATAGAATTTAAGCAATACAAGAAGAACATAGAAGGAATTACAAATTTATACACAAGGTACTACCTCTTTTTTTTATTATAAATCTATGCTTATAGCACTGAGAGATATGATAAGATGGTTGGGCTTGATGAAATTGTGTTTGTGTAAGGCCCACAGCCTTAGAGACGATGTCCCCATGTCAACCGGAAACTTCCCAAGAGGTCACCCATCCCAAGACTATTCCCGCCCTAGCACGCTTAACTTCCTAGTTCTTTGTCCTCACTTGAATCAGGAAAATGAAGAGCTCTTGTTGACATGGGTAGTATTCTAATCCTTATAAAGGATTACAAATCCGGGGTATTACAATCACCCCCACTTAAACCCTTGACGACCTCGTCAAGGCCCGTCAAGTCCCAAAGACCACCCTCTTGGTCGAGCGACCATCCACCGGATCAAGCCCACTCGTAACCCAGAGTCGGCTCTGATACCATTTGTAAGGCCCACAGTCTTAGAGACGATGTCCCCATGCCAACCGGGAACTTTCCAGGAGGTCACCCATCCCAAGACTATTCCCGCTCTAGCACGCTTAACTTCCTAGTTCTTTGTCCTCAATTGAACCAGGAAAAGGAAGAGTTCGTGTTGACATGGGTAACATTTTAATCCTTATAAAGGATTACAAATCCGGGGTATTACAGTTTGATATCTTTTTCCTACAATAACTTTCAATGATATAGGAAATGTGAGAAGTGACCTGCTAATTTAGGTTATGATTCATGAGGTCCTTTCTTATAGACTTGTTCTCTATTTTTCAGCTGTCCATTTGAAGTTAATTTATATTTTTTTTCATTATATCCTTTTCGAATTATGTTACTATATAAGAAATGGTTAATGTATTTCAGGTGACATAAAAATGAAAACAACCTCTAGATTTGATTGTGCTTTTGAAATACATGATGTGATATATCATTTGCATTATATAACATAAGAGGCTAATGCTGGAAGTGATGTGTATTGGATGAGAAAACTGGTTTAGAATAGATGGTGGAGCTATTTATGAACTTCAAATATTCAAATAGTGGTAGAAACTGGTTAATAAGTGTTAACAAATAATGGTTAAAAGAATGGTGCATATTTGTAGTGATGATTTAGCTATAGTGTTTTTGTGATTCAAGCCAATGCTCATGTTCTTAGCAAAGTGGCACTAAACAATCTGCTTCCTTTTTTACTTGCAACAAGTTTTCTTGTTCTCCTGCTTTATCTCACCTGTAACATGATGAATTTGATGTTACTAGGAATCGTGCCTTGCTTTGCCTTTCAGAGGTTTATAACTAGTGTCAAATTCAATCGACGTATTTTTGCTTGTGCTATGTAAAAGCTGATTACATAAACTGATGAACATGAGATTTTGGTCGCGTTGCACTTGTTATGCAGATTTACTAAGAGAGTACAATGTGGAGATCAAAGGACCATTCAATTACTGAGCACGCAATGAAGCTGGACTTCCTCGCCACAGGTGAGAAAATATCACATATCTCAGTCAGCTTAGATAGTGGGTTTTGTCTCAGCTCTTCAGTTTGATTCCTTTATTGCTCCAATTTCTAGGTATGATGTACAATCCTCCACAACTGAAGTTACCGAACAGGACAAAGACAAGTTGATTGAGGTATGTGATATTTGCAATTCTTGTTATAAGAGTTAACATTTTTCTACTGTTTTTCCATTCAATCTACTAAAACCTGACTTTTGGGTTAATCTTTGAGCATATCTGTGAAAGGCTTGCCCATGTAATAGCCATGGAAGATGAGAAGGCGAGCTCAAATCCTCTCGAGCATAGATAACATCAGCTTTAGTAGTCATGAACATGGGTTAGGTCTCTTGATTGCTTGCTAGAATATTTGATCTTGATGAGATCGAATTGTACACTACTAAAATGTCTTTTTTATGATAGATAAGAGAAGAACAATAGAGATGAAATTTCAATTAATACAAGTTAATTTGGACTATGTTTGGTATAAACTAAGCTATTTTTGCTCATTTTTTGGCTAAACCAATTCCCATATTCGATAGGTAGGCCATGTGGGGAATTCCTAATCCTTTGTCCAATTGTTTTTGGTGCTGGTGTTATGAATTGCTTTGGTGCTAGCTATCGTGTTAATGATGGTAAGCTTTAGATCATTTTTATTCTTTTTTTATACGTCTTTCTTGTCCATTCAAGTTGTTTAGGGTCCCTCATGAACCACACAAAACAGAAATTGAGAACTCGTATTAGTTATTGTCCATTCTCAACTTAGTTAGGAATGAAATAGGAAGTCATACGAAGGTATAGATTTTTAAAAAAAAAATTAGATATAAAATGGGATTTTTGGCCCGGACTTGTAAAGGAGCGGGTTTAAAGGTCCACCCTAATTTTTTTTGAAAACCTACTACATTTTATAACCCGGATGTGTAAAGGTCCGGGTTAAATACCCCCCCTTTTTTTTTAACCTGCTACAATTTTAAACCCGGATGTGTAAAGGTCCGGGTTAAAAAGTCAACACTATATAACCCGGACGTGTTTTTTACGTTCGGGTTATTTGATCTATTATACCCTCAAGATGATACCCGGACCTATTTTACCATATATCCGGGTTATATTTTAAAAAACACCCGGGTTAAAAGGCCTATTTTGTAGTAGTGACGAACTCAAATCCTTTTTCCTAAAAAATGGCATTCAATACCGAGTCTCATGTCCTCACACTTCCCAACAAAACGGTAAAGTTGAACGTATGATCCATACCATTAACAATATGATTCGTACTCTTCTCTTCCAATCTCACCTACCCTTTAGCTTTTGGGTTGCGTCTCTCCACACAACCACCCACATCCAAAACGTCTTACCCATAAAAACCCAACACTCTCGGACTCCTCACGAGTCCTTGTTCCATAACCGGCCCACCTACAATCATCTCCAAGTCTTCGGGTGCCTCTGTTTCCCTAATCTGTCATCCACTATGTCCCATAAATTATCTCTTCGGTCCACCCCATGTGTCTTCCTCGGGCATGCATCACATCACAAGGGTCATTGATGTCTCGATCTCGATACCAAGAAGGTCCTTATTTCCTGACATGTGATTTTTGATGAAATCATATTCTCGTACCATACCCGACCCGCCCAAAATGATGACCCAGATCTCCTTCGGTTAGTTACCTTAACCGATCACCCATCCCCACCTCATCTAAACTTACCCATATCCCTACAAAATTCTCCCACTAATCTCGGCCCTATAACTGCCGACCCTATCCAAACAAATTCCCTAACAAACTCCACCTTACCTAGACGAAATTCCCCACAAAATAATGCCCATAATTATCTTCCCCAACAAGATAATTATTCCCTAAATCAAATCCCCTCAACCACCAATATTCCCATACATGTTGATATTAATTCGGTACCCACCTCAACAAACATTCAAAATCAACCCACTACCAAACAAACTTTAGCCCGACGCAATAATACCCAACCCAGCCGCACCTCTCACACCGGGCCTACTACCCACTCGGCCTCCCAAGCCGCAACCACCAATTCTCATCAGATATGTACTCGGACAAAATCCGGGATCACAAAACCTAATCCCATCTACAATCTCAACACCACAATTTCTCCCATCCCCTCCACATACAAGAAAGCCTTACAATGTCCACAATGGTGTAATGCAATGCAATATGAATACAATGCCTTGATTAAAAATAGGACTTGAGATCTTGTACCAAGACCGAATTGTGCTAATATTGTTCCAGGCAAGTGGCTATTTATGCACAAGTATGGAGCTAATGGTCGTTTGTCTTGCTACAAAGCCCGATGGGTGGCTTGAGGGTATTTTCAACAATAGGGTGTTGATTTTGAGGAGACTTTTTCTCTTGTTGTGAAGCCGGCCACCATACGCACAGTGCTAGCCTTGGCCTTGTCTAGACAATGGCCCATTCATCAACTGGATGTGAAGAATGCATTCCTTCATGGGAAATTTGATAAACTCATCTATTGCCAACAACTTCCAGGATTTGTAAGTCCTCAGTTCCCTAATTATGTTTGCAAACTGAACAAGGCTTTATATGGTCTTAAGCAGGCACCTCGGGCTTGGTTTCAACGTTTTGCTACTCATCTGCATCGTCTGGGCTTCATTAGCAGTAAAGCAGATCCAAGTCTCTTTATTCTCAAATCGGCTGCACATTAGGCTCATCTACTCATGTACGTAGATGACATTACTATTACTGCTTCGTCCCCATCTTTCATCAAGATCATTATTTAGGCGCTTAGCAAAGAGTTTGCTATGACGGATCTTGGTCCTTTACACTATTTTTTGGGTATTTCTGTGATCAAGACTGCTACTGGAATTCATCTAAGCCAAGCAAAATATGCAGAGGAAATTCTGCAAAAGGTCGGGCTGCTCAACTGTAACCCCAGCCAAACCCCAATCAACATCAATCCTAAGATCGACAGCGCTACAGGGTCACCCGTGTCCAATCCTGCTGAGTATAGGTCCCTTATAGGTGCCCTACAGTACTTGACATTCACAAGACCTGATATTAGCTATGTTGTTCAACAATGTTGTCTTCATATGCATGATCCTCGAGAGGATCATTTTCAAGCCCTTAAAAGGATCATTCACTACATTAGGGGCACTGTTGATCTCGACCTTCATATTTCAGCAGGGAAAGTCGACCAACTCACTGCTTATTCAGATGGTGATTGGGCGGGGTGTCTGGATTCTAGACGCTCCACTTTCGGTTTCTGTCTCTTCTTGGAAGACAATATGATTTCTTGGTCGTCTAAGTGACAACAGATTGTAGCCCGTTCTAGTCCTGAAGTTGAGTACAGGGTTGTTGCTAATGTTGTTGTTTTTTGTGACAACGTCAGTTCTATATACCTCTCTTCCAAACCCGTTCAGCATCAATGAACGAAGTATATTGAGATTGACATACACTTTGTTCGAGAGAAAGTTGCCCTTGGTTCTGTTCGTGTGCTTCATGTACCTTCTACATACCAATTCGTAGACATCCTTACAAAAGGGTTGCCATCTCCACTTTTCAATGAGTTCATATCCAGTCCTTGTGTTTGACAGCCTCCCGATTCGAATGCGGGGGGGGGGGGGGGGGGGGTAGGACTACCTATTATTTAGGATATTAGTTATTTATATTTACACTTTATGTATTTATATTTTCCTAATATCTAATGTAATCTGTACTCCTATATATACTACTACATACACAAGGCAACCCTCAAGTGGGATTCATTAATCTCTCACACTACCAACCTTGGCGGCTCCATCTGTATTAATCTTGATAACCCCACTATCAAGTCCGCTCCAGCAGATTAGGACCTCCGACTTTGGCTTGACCACGTCAACTTTAATCCTCTTTTCCCAAGCCTGGCGATACTCTTTGGAGGCCATCTGGATATGGGCTCTATCACACTGGAAACTCTCTTTGTTAAAAGCTAAAAGGTTACACCACTTCCAACTTTTCCAAAGTGACATAGCAAAAGTGTCATCTCAGCTATCAAGAGCATTCTTGCCACAGTTCCACATTAGATTAGAGCAAATCCAACCAACAACATTATCCGCCCAAAAGTTCAGATAAGATCGAGGAGGTTTTAGAGATAGCCAAATAGCTGAAGTAAGTCAGCAATCACTAGAAAATGTGAAGTAGGGATTCCGGCGAGTTCAGACAAGTAGGGCATGAATCATCCTCGGCCATATGATGATGCTTGCGCTCATCATTGGTCAAGATCACACCCTAGAGAGTAAGCCAAACAAAGTGCCGAGTACGATCAAGTACTTGAAGTTTCCAGATTCACTGAAAAACGGTAGAGTCCAGATCAACGGGTTACGCGAGGCAGTGAAGCATATTGTAGGCTAAAGTAACTGAATAGACGTCGTGACTGGTCTGACCCCAACTGATGGTGTCGTGATACTCGTCATCATCCAGAATAGAGATGGATGCGAATTGCAGCAGAATGGAGCTTGCGAGTAAAGAGGTGAGGAGGTCCCACTTCCAACCGCCTCCGAAATTCCAGAAGTGACTTACAATGGCTGTTCTCATATCCTCATGAATGTCACCAATGGTCAAAGTGAGGAGCTTCTGATCAGAAAGCCATGTGTCCATCCAGTAACGGATTGATTGGCCATTGTCGAGGATCCATCTCGTCTCGGGTATGATCACCTCATTAACTCCCTTGTGAATGCTCCTCCATATGGGTTATGTATTAGCAATAGTAGTAAGGTAGTCTTTGTAACACCCCTAAATTACCTTAGGAATATTGCCTCCAGTGACCTCGGAACGCATATCCGAAACAACCCAAGACTTACAGTATTGATCGCAAATATAAAATAATGTGTAAACATTCATAGATTAATCAAAATGTCTTACAACGAAGTTGAGGGAAAATGACAACTAAATGATATATCAAAGATAGTAGCGGAAGACTTAATAAAAATATCAAAATTACATAATTAGGATCTTGAACCTTATTGTAAACGAAATATCAAAATACTAAAAAAGCTGCATTCAACGTCGGTATTCTGCTTCTTCACACTTGGGAAGAATTACCTGATGTGCCGTATGAGACGGATGATACCAGCCAACCATGCAAGGAAAAAGAAAGGTGGGTTATTCTAATGAAAGACTAACCAAGGGTATTTATGAGTGGTTCTAAGTGGTCGTTTCTAGTTACTATCATTGTCTCTCGAATAAAAGTCGGTAGACGATATATAACTAAAACTCCCACTGAAACTTAGAAAGATATATGATTCAAAAGAAGACTCCAATGAATTGAGTCTTATAGGAATTATGTACGTTTGTTTGTGAACATTTATCACACAAAGTTTAAAAAACTGACTCCTTTGACTATTTCGGTCATCGACCAACCTTATCGCGTAAGCGAATCTAGATTGGAAAGGGGACTTACTTTAGAAGGAGCCCGAACGGGTTCCACATTGTACTTCTCACCCGAAGTATATTAATTATGTGCATAGAAGCACTTATCTTATTTAATTTCAAAACGTGCATTACGTTAAGGCTTTTAATCCACATCAATCTCGGAATGAGAAAATCATGGGACGAACCCCGAATAACGACACTAGCTAAGTGCATCACCACTTATATTCGAATAAGGGTATGGTCATGATTAAAAGTACTAGGGCAATAATCCTCCTAATACCAAGTTATAAAGAAATAGCTAAACCTTGTAAGGTATATAACGTTCCTACCAATACTCGTACTAACTAAGCATACAAGTCCACACCAATTTCACACCAAAGTTCATCTAGCACCCTATGATAATAAATATATATATGTATATATACGAGGGTCATTGCTAGCAAAATATACAACGTAATATATAGGATTCATTTTCCACACCATTTTTATCACATAAGTTCCCAAACACAAATTTCAATAATATTTATCCCAACTTAATTAAAACAGTTGATTAATTATCAATTAAGAAAAATATGGAATATATTGCAAGAGCGAACTGCCACTTGTCTTGAGTTACGAAGTAGGTCAAACGACGTAACGAGAGCGGTTGTTTTTCAATAGCAAATTGACTTCCTTCTCTAATACCATTTCCAAAAGTGATTCCAAGACGTACCCAAATCACACAAAATAAATAAATTATAATTATATAATTTATTCAATATCGAAAAATGAAGGATACTTCTCTCGGTTTCTAACTGAATTTATTTAAATTTAAATAAATCAATTAACAAGGCTCTATAATGAAATGATTATTTATACAATACCAAAATCATTTAATCGCATATTCTAAATAATCATAACATAAATAAATAAATTTATTTATTTACAACACTAATTAGTTCCCAACACAACATATTATCTAATTGAAATGTTATAAATTAACAATTCATAATATAAGATAATACAAAAGTATATTTAATTTAATTTTAATTTTAATAAACTTAAATTAACCCAACATATTTTTAATTAATCCTAATTAACTTAATTAATGGAGATTAATTAAAATTTTAATCAAAATACAAAAAACGAATTTGGGAAAAAAAGTCATCGGAGGTCGCGAATGATACCGGCCGGAGAATGATGAAATTCGGCCTCGTCGGAGCACCACTGGGGTGGGGGTTAAGAGGATTTTGAAGAGGACAACTGGGCGGTGCTAGTGGTGGCGCCAATTGCAATGGTGGAGCATGGTGGTGGCCAGAAAATGCAAATTTCATACGCGACTTTGTCCATGGGTGAGGTTGTATTTATAGTAGTTGGATTGCCCTTACAGAAAGATACACAATCATGTAAAATTTGGCTCAAATAGATCTCGAATCGGATCAAATTTCTTTAAACAAAGTCGTCGACGCGTCCATGAGTTGTCTTGCCTTTTCGGGAGAAATTGGGACAAATCGGGGGATTTGATTCCCGATTTTAGAGGGCTAATACACGATTCACACTTACCTAAAGTGCTCACGGTTCAAATTCAAAAATCCTGCTCCAGGGCCATGGAAACTTACCTTCCATTTGCGTGGCTGGAGGTTGAAGAAAGAGGATATGTCTCACGATCGGGCCCCCTATATTTCAGCCTATTTACATATTTTTGCCCAACTTTTCAAGCTGTGGCAAAAATTCCCTTATTTAACTTTTCAAAAATTACAAAATTTATCCAAACTTATTTATATTATTATCTTAAGTATATATAATTATTTTAACCCAAATTTAAAATGTAAGAAAAATTAAATTAGGTTAAACTTAAACTTAAGTCACTTATTCTTATAAAATTAACCATATTTAAATCTTAATTAACATCTTGTTAATCTTAATTCAAATAATTTAGGTAAAATGATAAATTTATTTAAATTTATATTAATATAATGTTAGAATAAATTTAAATAAACCATAACTTAAAGTTGTAACAAACTTAGGGTAAGAACCATTAATCTATTTCGCTTTTTGGAATAACATAATAAACACCATAAATCCTTTATTATAAATAGAATTAGAAATTACATTTATACCCTTACATAAAAAATGAGGGATATTACAATACTACCCCCTTAAAAAAGTTTTAACCCCAAAACGGCCGAAAATATCACATGAAAACGACTATGCATATCAACTTCGGTCTCCCAAGTTTCTCAAGTAACTTCCTTGGTACCAAACTTTGACCAAAGGATCCTCACCAATGGCACCACTATATTGCGCATGTGTTCCGAACGGGTCGCTCCTCGTATGTCCCATTTGGTTGAATCTCAATGCTGTCATAACTCAGAATATGAGCTCATCCGATACATACTTTCTCAACAATGAGACATGAAATACATTGTGCACTAGAAGTGTTGAGGGCGGCAATGCTAAACGATTTGCCAAAGATCCGACTCGGTCAAGGATCTCAAATGGCCCAACATAGCGAGGATTGAGCTTCCCATGCTTTCCGAACCTGAACTCACCCTTGGTTGGTGACACTTTGACAAGCACCTTATCCCCAACGTCGAACTAAACATTCCTTCACTTCAAATCAACATAAAAATTCTGTCGACTCTGAGTTATAAGCATCCTCTATCTGATCAAAGCAATATCCGAGGCAGTGCTTTTGACCAATTCAGGTCCTAACAATATCTTATCAGCATTCTCATCCCAACAGATTGGAGATCTGCACTTTCGACCATACAAAGTCTCAAATTGGGCCATCTTGATGGTTGAATGCCAACTATTGCTGTAAGTGAACTCTATTAAACTCAAACTATTTTCTCAACTTGTTGGTCGATCTAACACACAGGCTCTCAACATATCCTCAAGTGTCTGGATTGTCCTCTCCGATTGTCCATCCGTTTGAGGATGAAACGCGGTACTGAATCTTAACTCAGTCCTCATGGCCTTATTTAATTCTTTCTAGAATCTCGACATAAATCGGCCATCACGATCAGATACGATAGCTTTGGGCGTACCATGCAGACGAACTATATCGTGTACGAACACAACTTATGGGTTCCCCATGGCCACAAAATGAGCACTTTTCGTGAGCCGGTCAATGATCACCCATATAACATCCTTCTGGACCTAAGTCATGGGCAAACCCATGACAAAGTCCATTGTAATATCCTCCCACTTCCATTCTGGCACCGAAAGAGGTTGCAATTCTCCCCCTGGCCTTCAATGTTCAATCTTCACTTTCTAGCAGGTCAAGCATTTTGCCACAAACTCTCCTACGTCCCACTTCATGTTAGGCCACCAGAAGTTCTTTCTCAGATCCTTATACATCTTACTCGATCCGTGATGTAAAAAATACGCTGAGGAATGAGTCTCTCTCATTACCAATTGACGGATGTCGTCAATGTCAGGCACACAGAACCGATCTTGAAACCAAAATGATTTATCATATTGAATCACAAATCCTGGAGCCTTTCCCTCAAGAACTTCGCCACACAACTTACTAAGACAAAGTCGTCAACTTGTCTCTTCTTGATCTGATCAAGCAACGTAGCCTGAATTTTGAGCATACTCAAGTGTCCTTGTTGTTGATCAAATAAAATTCAATCCCGCTTCTTAGCAGTTCTCGTTGCAACTCAGTCTGAGCATTGAGTAATGCTACCACAGTTGCATGAACGTCTTTTGGATCAATGCGTCTACTACCACATTAGCCTTTCTCGGGTGATAAAGTAACTCAATATCGTAATCCTTGAGCAACTCCAACCAGAGTCGTTGCCTCATGTTCAACTCTTTATGCGTAAAGACATACTTCAAACTCTTGTGGTCGGTGAAGATTTGACACCTGACACTGTAGAGGTAGTGCCTCCAAATCTTCAGTGCAAAAACCACAACAACTAATTCCAAATCACGGATCATGTAATTTGCTTCATAAGGCCTCAACTGACGAGATGCATATGCAATAACTTTCCCCTTCTGCATCAATACACATCCCAAACCTTGCTTCGAAGCATCACTGTAAACCACATACCCCTTCATTCCTTCTAGTAGTGTCAACACTGGTGCTGACGTCAGGAACTCGTTCAACTTCTGAAAGTTGGCCTCACACTTTTCATCCCACATAAACTTCTTGTGAACCTTGCGGAGCAATTCGGTCATGGGTAGAGCGACTTTCGAAAATCCCTCTACGAACCGTTAATAATAACCAGCAAGTCCTAAGAAACTGCGCACCTCCTTCACATTCTGAGGTTTCTTCCAATTAGCTATCGCTTCAATCTTCTAGGGGTCAACCATTACCCCTTTTTCGTTGATCACATGGCCTAGAAGTGCCACCTCTTTCAACCAGAAGTCACACTTAGACAACTTAGCATATAATTGGTTCTGTCTAAGGATTGATAACACGATGCGAAGATGTTCCTCATGAACTTCTTCATTTCGCGAGTATATCAAAATGTCATCAATAAACATCACCACAAACTTATCCAGATACTGATGAAAGCATCTATGCATCAAGTCCATAAAAACTGTTGGAGCATTTGTAAGCCCAAATGACATGACTATGAATTCGCAGTGACCATATCTCGTCCGGAATGCAGTCCTTTAAATATCTTCCTCATGAATTATGAGATGATGATATCTAGACCTTAGATCGATCTTGGAAAAAACTTTTGCTCCCTGCAGTTGATCCAGAAGATTATCTATCATTGGCAAAGGATACTTATTCTTGATAGTGACCTTGTTCAATTCTCGGTAATCAATGCAAAGCCTGAACGAACCATCCTTCTTCTTGACAAATAAGACCGGAGCCCCCCAAGGCGACATACTCGGTCTTATGTATCCTTTCTCAAGCAACTCTTTAGGTTGGTTCTTCAATTTCTGCATATCTCCTATAGCCCCCCGATAGGGTGTTTTGGAAATCGGCGCCGTACCAGGTTCCAGATCAATAGTAAACTCCATGTCACAATTTGGGGGCAACCCTGGAATTTTCTCTGAGAAAATGTCGACAAATTCTCATATGTTAGGAATGTCGTGAACCAATACTTCATCCTTTTTGGGTTTATCCAGATAACACAAGTACTCGACACAACCGTGTCGAAGTAACTTAAACAGAGACATCGCATTCATCAACTTTCCGTTATCGGCGTCATTACGACCCTTAAACATACGCACAAACTGACCTTTAGATGAAACTGTAACTATCCTCGTATTAAAGTCGATCACCGCCCCGTGAAACGTCAACCACTCCATTCTGAAATAATGTCGTATGGAGCCATGTCTTTACAGATCAAGTCAGCCTCGAACTTCCGACCTTGAATAGTCATCGAAATTTCCGACAACCGCTTGGTTCCTACTAAATGTTCCCCATTGGGAAGATTTACCACAAATGGTTCGCAAGCCTCATTGCATTTTAACCCTAACTTATTCACACAATTCTCCGAAACAGAGGAATGTGTAGCACCAGAATCAAATAATATGCAAACTGACTTGAGGAACAAGAGTGTTTGGTCCATCGACTTCACGCATTTCATAGAGCCGCTGACCTTGACTGCTTGATGCAATCGTGGCTTTCTCCTTGTTCTGAGCAATGGATTGCATAGCAGTATTAGTAGTCCCGGCTGGCCTTTGCTGAGGTTGGTTATTATAGCTAACCAACCCTTGATGGAATTCACCCTCCTGATGTCTTCGCTTGGGGCAAAAAGTCTGCAAATGCCCATCTTTCCTACATGTGAAACACGTTCTCTTTCCTTTCGTGCACTCATTGCTCTTATGTCCAAGTGTCCCACAATTATAACACTAAACAGAGCCCTTACTCTAACTTGAGCGTTGCGTAGAACCAGACTGGGTCATCTTAGTCTTAGGTCGATTATACTTGAAAAATGTGACGGTGGAGTCGGCTGCTTGAATTCACCATTCTGTTGATTGTTACTTGTTGACCTTTGTCGGCTATGTTTCTTCGCTGACTATTCCAGAGTCACTTCCAGCTTATAAGCAACACTCACGTACTGCTCCAGAGTAGTAAAACCATGACGCACCATCAATGGCTTAAAGTATGGGTTCATCCACTCATGAAAATTCCAGAACTTCTGCTCTTCAGTAGCCACCTCAGTCGCTACATAATGCAGTAGGTGCTTGAACATAGCAGTCAAAGTAGTCACCTTCATCCCATCAGTCTTTGGGTAAAGCAATTCTTATGCTTTTCCTCCCTCATTGCCCGAAAGAAGAAACGACTAGTCATCTTGGTCTTGAACATAGACCAAGTTAGCTCGGGATGATCATCTAATCCCGTGCTTTCCCACCATTCACTAGCCCCATCCTTCAATTGTAACGAGGCAATGTACACCTTCTCAACTTCAATGCAAACGATATTCCTAAACAACCGTTCCATGTGCAAAAACCAGTAGGCCACTTTGACGGGTTCACCGGTATGGTACCGTCATAGGATTCAGGCCTCATGGAATTGATCGATTTTAGCGCTAGACCATAGCTTCCTCTATCTTTCTAAACAGGCATGGGAGGCGCAAGATTCATCGGCTCCTCAATATTAGGAATATTCCTTGGGCTTGTTGTACCCCTGGTCTAACCATTTCTATTACCGCTTGTATCACAATTTGCTTAATTGCCTCAACAACAACAACATCGAAGACAACCGGAGCAATAGGAGGAATCTGCACCCTTTCCCCTCCCACCTGAGGGTTAACCTGGTGCGGAACATTCTCAGCTGGGTTGTTGTGGGATCCAGACCCCGTTTCAACCTCCTGGTTAGCCGCACTCCTTAGTCTGACGAGCGACATTCCTAGTGCTCACCATCTGGTGAGTTTACATTTATTAGATATAAACCAATAAAATATTATATTGCTTAGTAATATATATCTCAAATGCAATAATTAAAGATAACCATCTAATAAACTTGCCACTTATTATTAAAGGAAACACCAAAATTCAATTCAAAACAACTCAAAACATTCGATACGAAAATAACATCAGGAGACTACTGCTCCGTTATTATTCATAAGTGGAAACGCTAGAAAGAAAACAACGGATGCACTACAAGTCACTGCTTCTTCTTGGGGTCCCGAAATAGGTCTCTATATGCCTTAGTCAACATAGTATTCTTCTTCGGAGGTGGATTTTCCTCCGACTCTGCTGCTGGTGGATAGAAAACTTGTTCAGAAACCCATATTGAATCTCTAAGGCTTTTAAATTCCGTCCTGAATTGGGATCTGTTAGCTTCCTGGCCTGCTCTATGTTTTGCAGCAACGTCTGAATAGTTTCCGGCAAATAACTAAGGGTCGACTCGAGATCGTAATCTTTCTCCTCCATGTCGTCCAAAGAAGCCATCCACCCCTCCATATGCTCCTCTAGCACTTGGGTGTTCACTTTGACCTGTTGTGGTACAATGTTGTCAGAAGCAAAGTATACTTCCCAAGGTCGAGCTCTCGTCCTCGTCTGCTCAGTCATCTTTTCGACCAAACGACGAGCCTCTGAAGGATTCATCCCAGCAACCACCTCATGAGTGATCAGACTTCTTGGGGGTTCAGTAGGAGAGTAACTCGGAGATGAAACCAAATTCGCTGGAGGTGTCCTCGGGTCATAATCTTCCCATTCAGCATTAGAGTATCCATTGGCATCATAAGTGGCTGGAGACCAAGGTGTGTATGGTAGTGCGTCAAAGTTGGGCAGCTAAGCTAGTTTAGAATGTACCTACTCCCTTTCACTCACATAGTCGGGATCCTCAATTGGATCCTCCTCCTTTGTGGCCTCTGGGAGAAGGGATTGCTTGGATTGCACTTGCCCTTCTCCTCCATTCTCGTACATAGGGTCCTTGCTCGGATCCTCCTTCTCGGTGCTCTCAATCACCACCACATCCTCCACAACTACCCTCGGCGGGGTGAATTGGATCACGAAGTTGTCACTCTTTACAACATCAGCGGAATCAGGCCCGGACTTGGGTGTAGGAGCGGTCTGAGATTCCTCCAAGGCTCTAAGTTGAGATCTTGTGAAAACCATTGTCTGAAAAAGAGATAAGGAAAGGTCAGAACTTTCCAAATATAGAAATTATACTTTCTATAAATAGGCATGAGTAGATGAAATTACTATTGCTGGCAAAAGTTTGAAAAAAAAAATCACACAAAAACTACTTGTCCAAATTCGACTCGTCTTTTAACCCAACCTTGTCTTCCATTTTAAAACCATTTACATGAAATTATAATGTTATACTTTTGAAATAATCCCCACCAAATAGTTGTGGTATAATAATACCTTTACATCCATTTTTACCTAAGTCTCACTTAGGGTCTATAGAAAGAAAATTTCACACCAAGTTGTGTTTAATGAAAGACTAACTAAGGGTATTTATGAGAGGTTCTAAGTGGTCGTTTCTAGTTACTATCATTGTCTCTCGAATAAAAGTCGGTAGACGATACATAACTAAAACTCACACTGAAACTTAGAAAGAGATATGATTCAAAAGAAGACTCCAATGAATTGAGTCTAATAGGAATTATGTACATTTATTTGGGAACATTATCACACAAAGTTTTAAAAACTGACTCCTTTGCCTGCTTGGGTCCTTAACCAACCTCACCGCATACGCGAATCAGGATTGGAATGGGGACTTACTTTAAACATGAACCCGAGCAGGTTCCATGTTGTACTTCTTGCCTGAAGTATATTAATTATGTGCATAGAAGCACTTATCTTATCTAATTTCAAGACGTGCATTACGTTAAGGCTTTCAATTCACATCAGTCTCGGAATGAGAAAATCATGGGATGAATCCCGAATAACGGCACTAGCTAAGTGCACCACCACTTATATTCGAATAAGGGTACGATCATGACCAAAAGTACCAGGACAATAATCCTCCTAATGCCAAGTTATAAGGAAACAGCTAAACCTTGCGAGGTATATAGCGTTCCTACGAATACTCGTGCTAACTAAACATACAAGTTCACACCAATTTCCATACCAAAGTTCACTAACACCCTATAATAATAACATATGTATAAGGGTCATTCTTGCAATATATATACAACCTAATATATGATTCATTTTCCACACCATTATTTCACATAAGTTCTCAAACATAATTTTCAATAATATTTATCTCAACTTAATTAAAAAAATTGATTAATTATCAATTAAGAAAAATATGGAATAAATTACAAGAGTGAACCGTCACTTGCCTTGAGTTACGAAGTAACTCGAACGGCGTAACGGGAGCGGTTGCTTTTGAATAGAAAATTGACTCCCTTCTTTAATTCCGTTCCCAAATCACACAAAATAAATAAGTTTTAATTAGATAAATTTTTCCCAAATTCATAATATAAGATAATACCAAAAAAATATAATTAATTTAATTTTAATATTAAATAAAATAAAATAAACCTAACATATTTTTAATTAAACCAAATTAACTTAATTAATGGAGATTAATTAAAATAAAATCAAAATAACAAAAACCGAATTTGGGAAAAAAGTCACCGGAGGTCGCGAATGGTACCGGCCGGAGAATGGCAAAATTTGGCCTCTTCGGAGCACCAATGGGGTCGGGGTTAAGAGTCTTTTGAAGAGGACAACTGGGCGGTGCTAGTGGTGGAGCCAATTGGATGAGATTTGTCCATGGATGATGCCGGAAAATGCAAATTTCAGACGCGACTTTGTATAAAGGAATCCGGTTGTTCTAGCTCAAAATTGGATGAGATTTGTCCATGGGTGAGGCCGTATTTATAGTGGTTGGATTTCCCTTACAGATTTCTACACAATCGTGTAAAATTTGGCTGAAATCAATCCCGAATCGGATCGAATTTCTTCAAACAAACGCGTCGATGCGTCTGTGAGTTGGCTTGCTCTTTTGGGAGAAATTGGGACAAATCGGGGGATTTGATTCCTGATTTTTAGAGGGCTAATACATGATTCACACTTACCTAAAATGCCCACGGTTCAAATTCAAAAATCCCGCTCCAATTTGAACGAATTCATCCATGGAAACTTACCTTCCATATGCGTGGCTGGAAGTTGAAGAAAGTGGATCTGTCTCACAATCAGCCCCCCTATATTTCAGCCTATTTACACATTTTTGCCCAACTTTTCAAGTTGTGGCAAAAATACCCTTATTTAACTTTTCAAAAATTATAAAATTTTCCCAAACTTATTTATATTATTATCCTAAGTTTATATAATTATTTTAACCCAAATTTAAAATGTAAGAAAATCTAAATTAGGTTAAACTTAAACTTAAGTCACATTTTCTCATAAAATTAACCATATTTAAATCTTAATCAACATCTTGTTCATCTTAATTCAAATAATTTAGGTTAAATTAATAAGTTTATTTAAATTTAAATTAACATAATGTTAGAATAAATTTAAATAAACCATAACTTAATGTTGTAAGAAACTTAGGGTGAGAACCATTAATCTATTTGCTTTTTAGAATAATATAATAAAAACCATAATTCCTTTATTAGAAATTACATTTATATCCTTACATAAAAATGAGGGATATTACAAACTTCCGTCTAATAACCTCAGCCCAAAAGCTATCAGAATTCATGAGAAATGGTTAGCTGATTTTCCCCACGAGTCTTCCATACAAGGAATCCCAACCCCACCATGCTTCTTGGATTTACTCATCTCCTCCCAACTGGAAAGGTGAGCTGGCCCAGACAAAGTAGTGAGATATCCGATCAATATCAGAACAAACATTGGCAGGCAGTGAATACACCGGAATAGATGTGATAACTGACATGGCAAGGGCAACTCTTCCTACAAAACTGAGATGATTACATTTCCACCCCGAAAACTTGAGGTTGATCTTTTCGAGGAGGGGTTTAAATGTATCCTTATCGATCCTTTTGTAGAGGAGCGGGACACCCATGTTAGGAGTAACTATAAACTGGTTAGCATTTACATTGGGGGAGACGAGGAGATTAGTCTTACTAGCATTAACTATTTGGCCAGACGCACTGCAAAAGCTATCCAGGCAATTCTAGAGCAAGCTGCCTTTCTCTGCTCTGAAAGTAGGTTGGGATTTTAGGGATTTGACTACCTAACCCCATCCTCCATAGACAAGGATGCGAACCTCCCTGATAGTGAAACCGAAACCTGATCCCTAGAGTTGTTGACAACGACGGCCGCCTGTTTTGCAGCAGCCAGTGCTCGCCTTTGCTGTGCTCCCTGGCGACTCTGCTCATTCATCCAGAACCCAAATTTTCCGTCACCGGCCTCGACTCTCCACTCCAATTCTTCGCATTTTCAAATTCTTCACGCTTGGCCACATTTTTGGGTTGCAGACTTGCAGGGGACAATCATCATTGCACCTTTTAGAGGCTTTATTGATCGTACATGTCATGGTTTGTGAGATATTTTTTTCTAATGAATGGGTGCAAACAAAATTATAAATTAAATCGTTCAAGTGTTAAATTAGTTCTTCTTCAATTCTACTCCGCTATCACCAAGATTTTCTAATGTTGTTTCTCCATCTGTAATATATATATGTAGTGTAATATCTTATGTTGATAAATACTTTTATGTTCTTAAAGTGTTAGGAGAAATGAGTTTTTTATTATAGGAATTTCATCCATTAGGTGATCATTAAATATCATATTTAAATTGTATTTGTCACAGTTTTGGGATGAAATTTCATTATAAGTTCGAATTGGCCACTCTTGAGTCTAGATTGTTAGCATACTATTTGTTGAAAAATTACATACATTATAAACTTCGTAAATCAACATAGCATTACATTCTCATTGGTTTTCAATTTCTTTTCACTTCATTAGATTAGATATATTAAACTAAACGATTTAAGGATATTATGCTTCTATCATCTACTATAAAAGTGATAAAGTATATCATAGTCTATTTTCCATTATATTTTGCTATTGTTTTGTGTTAATACCTATGTTCCTAATAGGTTATTATCACTAGCTACTATTTATCTAAAATATTGCAGTGTATATTAAAAAGAAAACAAAACAAAATCAAGGAAAGATTATAAGAATATTATCCTAATCTATTTGAAACATATGATTTATTTTTCACTTAGAGAAACAAAAGAAATAGAGGTGTGTCGTCTATGGATAGGTAAAAAAAATGAATTTGGTTTATGAGCAAACTAGCACAATCTATATAATTGCATATCGTGGTTATATAGTAATCCACTAAGCTTAAATTCTTATTTTATATAGTTTTAAAATAATTTCTAATAAAAAATACACGAATGAGAAAGCTAAAGAACTACTTTAACAACTTAAAGAATCAATCAATATACATGTTGAAGGTAGATTATCGACCTTGAATGCTCAATGTTAAATATTCAAATGAGATGTTATTCTTTTTTCGGATTTATGATATAATTATTTTATAAAATGATATTAATATTTCATTGTTTGTATTTTAATAACAATAAACAAAAGTTAAGGGAAGTCTTATTAACGATTTTATTTATTTATCGCAAGACCAGTAGTTATTCATGACCAATTTTATATTGTTTTTTTCAAGAGTTACGAGTAGAGACGGTTTTAAGAATTTGATTTATGATAAAAAAAAGTTTACCACAATTTTTATTATTATGCATATATATAAAAATATATGAATTTCAAACATTCGTGCATGACATGGATATTACACTAGTAATAGATAAAATATGAGCGCTTTTAGAGTGTAGACTATAATAAGCAATAGAGCTTTATCATTTGATATCAAGTCATAAAAAGTCTTAACAAAATATAATAGGACATGAAATAAACTTGTAGACAAGAAACTTATATAATTATCTGAGAATTAAAAACTTATACGAGATGAAATTTTTTAGTATTAATATGCAACACTGAGAAAAGAAAAAAAGACTCGTAATTGCACGTGCATTTAGCAAATGCTCAATAGCGTCGATATAGCAAAGTTGACATATACGTCCACTTTGCATGTGCAAAAAAGAAGAAGAAAATTAGACGTGCGTGTCAAGTCCGCATGGAGAGGATCGATATGCACATGAGATGGTGATGTGCATGTGCAAAACCCCCATTGAGAGTTGATGTGTATGCCAACATTGCACATCATTTTAACCGTGTAAGAGAACGATGACCATACAAAGCATACGTGCATTATTCACAACGTTCTTCGTTTTCTCAATCACCCAAAATCAAATAAAATCTTCTTTGCCTTAAATCTGATTAATACATGAAAATAAGCCACATACGCACATTCAATTTATTTAATCAGACAATTTATTCTTAATTTCATCCAAACTAGTATAGTGTTCGTACAATGCGCGAATGATATCAGAACTCCAAAATTCAAATCCTAACAAATTTCTTTTAAACCCTAACAAATTTCTCAAACCAATGTTACCCAATTTCATGCATTTTTTTTTTCAAAATATAGCTTAAAAAGGTAGACAATCGCATAGAAATCTCGTATAAGTAAAAAACGTCCAACACGGAGTTAAAATATTGGCGAAGTCTATCGTGGCCATGATCGAACTATCCCCTACCTGAATGAAAAAAAAATGTAGGATAAATTTTATAGTTCTCTATGAATAAAAAGTTGCAAATTAGTTTTAAAAAGTTGTGTAACATGAGCCTTTAAAAACTATTATTATCAAATGACATACATGAAACATGAAAAATGGGTAATTCACAAGATAAACGGAAAAATGAATTTGTTTTTTTTATATAAAAAACTATTAAAAATAATTCCAACTTTCACTAGTAGGTAAAAAAAATTCAACTTTCAAGCCACTAAAACTAATCTCAACTTTCAACTCATAAATAAAAAATAATATAATAATTTCTTCAGCTGAAATTTCGGCTAATTCAATAACTTATACTCGAGGTCTCTTCGTAGTTAGACATGATAAGCGATTCTCTTTTGTACAATATCTCTTAATAGGTGTCAAGTTGTCATCGAATTAGCAAAAATTTCAACCCAAAAATTATTTGTATTACTTTTAGTTCATGGGTTAAAAGTTAATTATTTTTAATTGACTTAAAAGTTAGGGCTCATTTGGTATTGATATTAGGATATCAAGTCAGAATATGGATATCACTCATATCCATTTATGTGTTTGGTATAATCTTGATATTGATATCAAACTGATATTTGCTCTTTGGTATCCGGTATGAATATGAGTGATATCAAAGTGATAACAAAATGTTATTTTGATATCTCACAAGAAAATGAGTATATAAAAAATATCACTCATATCTACACTCATACCTGATACTTTGACATTACTCAAATCCATATCTTGATACTCATATCCGGTATCTCATATCTTTGGTATCAATATCAACTGAAACTGGTAAATATATAGAAATAGAGTTTGAAGAATTTACAAAAAATACTTAACCACGAATGTGATTAAGTGTAAAACAAAACTGAAGAAAAGACAGAAAGAAAAGAAACTCTCCTAGATACCAAATATCTAATTGTAGCCTAGCATCATCAAAATCCTGGGACCAGTCCAACTCAGATGCATCCCACTTGTCAGTAATCCCATAAGCGCTCATAGTGTCAAATCTCATGGGGTCAAGTTCACCAAAAAATTCTGCATGAGTTGCGCATACGAGCATCTTTCCTTTGCCATTCCAATGGCCAACGATGAAATAAACATGAAGGAAAAAACAATGCCAAAAGATCTTCTTGTCTCCCTTGTGGTTCAACAATATAACAATCATCGTGATCGCGCATGTGAAATCCTCATAATGGTGTGATAGTGAAGTAGCATATAAGGTCAAGACGTAACGTGTGTAATATCCCACATAAATTAGAAGGGTAAAATAGTAATTTTAATTTGATAAAAATAAAAGTTATGAAATTTCTTTTATTTCTTTTAGAGGAGTAATTTAAATTTTCGTTAACTTAAGATTAAAAGTTAGGTTAAGATAATTTTATACAAATTATCAAATGGGATATAATAGTTTGGTGTAGAATAAATAAATAAGTATAACAATAAATGTAGCTTAGAATTTTAAATATAATAATAAAGGTCATAAGAGTTATTATGTTATTACATAAGGGGATAAAATAATAAGTACCCTAAGTATGTTATCTCTTTAAATTATGAATGGTCTAAATTATGATTAACCTTATGTTAATTATAGTTTAAATCAACTTATAAATTTTAACTTAGAAATGCTTGAACCAAATTAACAAAGTGTTAAAAATGGGATAAGTATGGTTAAATTATAAGAAAGGGTAACTTAAGGTAACTTAAGCATTATTTTAACCTAAGTTAATTTTTCTAAATATTTATTTTGGGTTAAAATAATAATAGAAACTTAGAATCATAAAATAATTAAGTTTGGAAAAGTTTGGGCGATCTTTGTAATTTATGGAAAATTGATGGAGGGCATTCTTACCACAAAACCAAAAGTTGAGGGGCCCGTGCGTAATTTCTGGAAATTCATCATCTTCCTCCTCAAGCTTCAGCCGTGGAGCTTCAATGGCTGCCATGGGCCGATTTGGCCCTCGTTTTCTCCTCGATTGGTCCGATTAAGCCTTGGACTTTTTAGAGGAGATCTATACGCACTTTATTCCTGAAGAATGACAGTTATTTTGCCTAAAGAAAACTCTCCTCTCTTCTCCTTCTCCCTCGTGAGTCAGATCGAGTTCCTTTGGCAATTTCTTTGGGTGTGTTGTATCTCAAAGAGGTTGCCGATCTATTCTTCTTGTTGGTGTGTCAAATCTAGCCAAGAAGGATACTTATCCATCATTTCCATCATCTACCATCGTCGTCGGCCTTCCATTCCACCGAGTGCTTTTGCCGCCGCTGAGGAAAAGCCTCGGAGTCTCTTGCGCCGACCACTTCCTTCCACAGCTGCAGCCTTGTCGTTGGGAGTCTTCGGAGGGCAAAACCTTGCACCGAGCCTTCATTGATCCTTGAATCCATCACGTGGTATCAGAGCTAGCAAGGTATTGCTCTAAAACGTGGTTTTTAAGTTCAGAATTTCAGATTTGCAAGCCTTAAAAGTCATGCCATAGGATCGGAACTTGTTATCTTCGTTTCTGTCTTGTTGCGTCTTGTGTCGTGCCTTTGCTTGTTGTTTGTTGCGTCTTGTGTTGTTGCTTTGTTTGTCTTCTGAATTGTCTTGCTTCCAGTCGAGTTTTGTTGCATTATTGAGTCAAAAATTGGCTGCAAAAATGTAAAGAAAGACGCATGAGAGAAGCCAAATTGAATTCTGTTGTCAGGTCCTACAATTTAGGAAGATCTTAACAAAGTTGTTGTGGTTGATCTTATTGTTGTTGCCATGCCTGAATTATTTTCTTCTTGTTTTTAATTTTGTTGGTCGCGTCTTCAAATTTTTGTTGAGTCCTTGTTGTCATCCTTGGCTGCAAATGTCCCTTTGAATTTGTTTGTCACTTGCGCTTGAATTGAAGTCTCCAACGTCAAAGATACGGGGAAGACTTTTTGTTGTCTTGTTTTCTTGTTTTGTTCAATTGTAAAGCTTACATTATGCAATTAGACGTCCCAATAAAAAAAAGTGTGTTTTTTTGAAGGAAAAAGTGGTTGAATTCAGAAATACCTGGCCTATTAACAAAAGGAAGGCCACATAAGAAGTGATTCAACGTCTTGAGAAAAGTTCAAAAAAATTGATGCATTGGACGTGTGAATATTGTCATTGTTGAACACAAGTGTTACCGTTGTAAAGCAATTGAGTTTAGTAGCTTCTTTGACATTGCTTGCCTTAGTTATTGCACAAGTGCTTCTGGTTCATTTGTGTCGTTTGTTTGCTTGTTTTCTTTTGTTTTTAAGTGAGTCTAGGAACCTTAAGCCTACCCTTAATAGGAGTGCTTGCTTGGCTGAAAGTCTTAACTTTGAATCAAGTTTTACAGCTCCTACTAGTTTAGGTTCCATTGATTGATCTTGTGTTCTTTGAGGACTACTTTGTTTGGTTGTTCTGTGTTGATTCTTAATGTCAAGGTCAACCCCAATGGACGGTCAAGACAAGAACAAGGGCCCCTCAAATGAAGACCATCCAACCAACTCTCCCATCACCTTGGAGACTCTTCTTCAATCCATTCAAACAAACAAAGAAGATAGGGATGAAAGAGTTCGTCAACACATGCAAGCCATGAGGGAAGAACAAGTAGCTTTCATGAGGAACATGGAGGCCAAGTGGGAGCAATCCCAAGGAGGTCCACGTCTGAGTGGAGCTCATGAAGTAGGCGGCTCATCCAACTCCTACCAAGTAGAAGGCGGCACCCCTGAAGCCTTCTCTCAAGAGCTCTCTAGGTTGTCCATCCATGACACCACCACCTCCCACGTGCCTCTTATGTCCACAACTAGAGAAGGCCAAGGTATGCATTCTGAATTCCTTGTGACTTTCGGAGTTAATTCTTTTCCTCCCTTGTGGCCTAACAATGCAGATTTGGGAGCAAAAGGTCACCCACAAGTCCAATACGACTTCTACCCTCCTAGGAATCCCGCGCATCCCTTGCTGCCGAGGAGGAATGTGTCGGGCCGGGGCTTTGGCCATGGACAATATCAAGCACAACAACTGTCCTATCAAGCTCAACGTGTGGCTTTTGAGGATGAGTATGGAGAGGCCCCAAGGCAGGCCACACCACCATGGCATCAAGCTCGAAGTTCAGCCATTTGGAGGTACATGTGAGGTAGAAGCTTATTTAGATTGGGAGCAAAAAACTGAGCAAATCTTTGATTTTTATAACTACTCTGACGCACAAAGAGTAGTTATTGCTTCCATTAAGTTTGTAGACTTTGCATATCACTGGTGGCTTGAGGACAAAGAGGAAATGACCTTTAAAGGCTATCCTCAAATTGAGTCTTGGGATGAGTTGAAAGCTGCATTGAGAAACCGGATTGTACCAGATGATTACACTGAGCGAGTCCATGCTAGGCTTGAGCAATTGAGGCAATGAAGTAAGACCCCAGATGAGTTCTATAAGGAGCTAAGGACTTTGGTCTTTATATCCAGACTTAGATTCCCCGAGGGCTATCTTATTTCTAAATTCATCAATAGCTTAAACCCGGACCTCAAGGCTGTGGTGAACATGCAACACTTTGTGCGTGGAACGCCTATTGAAGAGGTTCTTCATTACACTAACCATGTATACAAGAACCTCCCTCAAAGGCGCCCTCAAGTGGCAAGTTCACGGCCTTGGACTCCAGCTAGTGCTAGTGGCTCCCAAACCACACCGAGGCGCTTAGAGCCTAGGCATCACTAGCCGAGTCAGCCTAAGAGAGAGGCTCCAGTTCAATCCCAACCCCAACGAAAGGAGGGGGAAAACCGAACTAGAGATCTCAAGTGCTTTAAGTGTCTTGGGAGAGGGCACTTTGCTAAGGATTGTCCTTCTAAAAGGCAAGTTCTTCTTAACACTCTAGGGGACTATGAGTCCGAGGATGAGTGTCAAGAAGAGGTTGTTGAAGAGGAAGAAGGGGTAGAAGAGTTGCATGTGGTGGCAGCCGAGGGTGAGTGCTTTGTGGTCAAGAAAGCCTTAATTGTCTCGGAGAGCCCTAGTGTGCCTAATCAGCGTGAAACAATCTTTCACACAAGGTGCACATTAGGGGAAAGTGTGAAGTGTCATTGTTGATGGTGGGTCATGTTACAACATCATTGACCAAGAAGTGGTAAGTAGATTCAATCTATCTACCACTCCTCACCCTCAACCTTACATACTATGTTGGCTGAATTCTAACACTTCCCTTAATGATGAGTCCCAGTGATGAGTGTCAACCACCCATTAACAAGGAACCTCCAGCCCAAGGCCCGCGCCTACTCTGGTGCCTCACCATGGAGGAGCCAAGGCCTTGACCACCAAGGCATCGACGCATCAATTCCACGACACTCAAGCATCGACCATGCTTCGATTCCAAGACATTCATGCGCAGGCCTATATCCAAGCCTCTAAGGCTTTTATCCCCTTTCTATTTTTGGTTATTTAGTTTCATGATTCTAGTCTTGCCTTAGTGAGTGTGAAGAGCCATTTGCATATGTGCTTCAACTCACTAAGGCCCATTAGAAGATTTTCTTTGTTGGCTGTATTGCCTAGACTATTTAAGCCACTCTTGGCTGCCTTGTAAACTTGGTTGAAGATTATAGAAGTGGAATATTTTTCTTGGGTTAGAGGAATACATCCCCAAGGTTTCCACTTACTTCTATCAACCCCAAGCAATCAAAACTTTTCCCTTTCTCCTTTCACTCGAATCATTCAACACTTAAACACTTGTTCTTGTTCCAAAGTCTCAAGATCCAAGCCAAGAATCCTCTTCCAAGAGGATTCCTTGGCCCTCTCTTACCTCGGCCAAACCAAGGCCAAATACTCCACGTTCTCAAGGTCCCTTCCTACCACCTTCCATCAAGAGCTCAAGATCCCTTGAAGGTGCCCTCAAGAACACCTTGAAGTCTCTTTGAAGCCAAGGAGAAGGAAGCCCTCTTCACTTAGTCACGGTCGAGCTCCCCCGGGAAGAAGAGCCTTGTCTTGGAGGCTTGATTCTCATCAATTGGTATCAAGAGCCAAAGACTAAGTTAAGGCCCTTTCTTCTCTTTCAATCTCAATTTTTATGCTCATTTTTTTTTCTTGTTTGCATAATTTTTTTTCTTGTTTCCATGATGACTTTGTGTTCAGTTTTTATGCTCCATTTTCTTCTGGTTTGCATTATTTTATTTGTTGTTTGCATGATGGATTTGTGTTTATTTTAGTTACCTTGTTTTCCCCTCCCAAAACCGCGCCCAAAAACCACAAAAAAAATTATCGTCGCCGCCTACCACCACCGCCGGCCACCGTGCCACCGCCCCTGCCACCTTCCCGCCGCCCAACACCACCCTACAACCGCCCACCCCTTCCCCCATGGACGGCCATGTACTTGCTTGCCTCCATTTGAATCTCCCTCCCACTTGCATGTGACTTGATCCATTTGGAAGGGACCACACCCACTTTCTCTCTTTGCCTTTTTGGCTCTCTTAGCCTATTTGGGTAAAGGACAAGTTTGTTGCTTAGCTGATTTGTTTGGTGGAAGAGGGCTAGGAAGCTTCCTTTGTAGGCCTCCTAAAAGGGGTAGAAACATTAGTGGCAAGAAGACACCCTCCTTTACTTCTTTTCTCAAGCCTTGTCCCACCCCAAAAAGGGACTTGGCAAGTCAAAACAAGACACCACCCCTTGTTGCCACTCCTATCCAAAATCAAACAAAATTTGTTATGGCTCCACTCATCCTTTCTTACACACAAGCTTTGCCATTTCGGCCTCCCTTCTCAAAGCATTAGAAAAAGCCTAAAGAAAGTCAAGAGGCCAAGAAAAGGCAAAGGCCCGAATTAAAAAAAAAAGAACAAAAAAAAGAAAAGAGGAGGTCGAAAGTCTTTTTTTTCTTTTTCTTTTCGGTTGGGCCACAACCATTTCATGGTCTCTCCCACCCTCACTTGGCAACTTGGGCCACTAAGCCCACCCCCCATGTTCCTCTAGTCTCTTGCCATTACAATTCGCCTCTTCTTTGGCCCATAGGGTGGCCGACTTGATCTCTTGTCTAAGCTCATCACTCTAAGTTTCGAAGTTGGACTATACTCCTTAGCCTAAGTGATACAATTTGGCATAGATTGCAAGTGTCTCGGCCCCACTCAAGTTCTCAAGTCACATGCTCTTCCCCGACTTGCCCTCTTTGACTTGAGCCTTCATTGTTGCATTACTTGGTTTCCTAGGCTTAGCTTGCTCTTTCATTATTAGTGTGATTGCCTTGGTTGCCTTATTACTTGTATTGCTTTGATTAGATTGTCTTAGGCCAAAGGTATTCATATTTTCTTAAGTATGAATTGCTTTGTTTGCTTGGGACTTTTTACTTGGTTTGCCTATTGCTTATGCTAGGTGAGTCCCCATGGCCGAGCCATATTGGCCTTATTCCATCCGGCCGCTGCCGGGCCGACGCCCTCGAAGATACACTCGTGACCCCACGCTCTTGTATGGGGATCCTTATCCACGCGTCGTCCCTAGGCTCGCAACCGATTATGAGTTCAACCGCCACTATGATGAGGAAGACCCATATGGCGAGTATCTTGAGACCTTTGAAGAGGAGGCTTGGGCGGATGTGAACCACCGGGGATAGGATCACACCCGGAGCCATTCCCGCTGCCCGCTCGACCGCCATGACCCGGATTGGCTGTCGCCTCCCCGCCCCAACCGCCGCGCCAATGGCCATGCTCTCACCCCCACCAAGGTCGGCGCCTCTTGGCCAGCTCCACACCCGTGCTATCCCACGAGTCCTTTGCGGCTAGACTAGCTGAAGAGAGCTGTGCCAAGGAAGCTGCCGACCGCCGTGATGAGGCCACCGCCGAGGCCTTGCGCGCCGCCCTCCGCCGAGAGAAGGAGCGTGTCAAGGCCATCGATGCCCAAATGGCCGCCCTTGAGCACCACTTGGCCGCCTTCCTCCCCGCGCCTGCGGCGCCCACAACTTCCATGAAGGAGCCCCCTCTGGCTTTCACTCTCACCGCGGGCCGCCGTGACGAGACCATCGCCGAGGCCGAGCGGCGCCGAGAGGAGAAGGTCATGGCCGTCGAGGAGCACCTAGAGGCGGAGGCCATCGATCACCGGATGGCCGCCATGGGCCCCCTGTAGGATCGTGATTGTTAGATAAAACTTAAGGAACTCAGAATAACGATTCTCAGTTCCTTTCGCAGCGGAAATAAACAATCAAGCAAAAGACAAGTTCCTTATAGTGGAAACCTTTGATTGCCAACTAGCAATCCAGGATAAAAACCACTACTTTTCTTTCGAAAGATTTCAAAGTCTACTTTTTGATTTCTTATCTCTTTTGGTTACAGCTTATCCTAGGAACGAACACACAGTTCCTTTGCCTTACACACAGTTAGACAATCCTAGATAACTTAACACAATCAATAATTAATCCAAGAAACAGACTTTCGCACCTAGGAACTATCACTTACAGTCACATGAACTTGGCACTCAGCTCTTCTTCCTTGACTGGTTTCTCTTGATCTCGGTTTGCTTTGATGATCTTTGTTTGGAGGTTCACACTAGATATTTGCTAATGAGTGTGAGTTCTTGTTTTAGTGCATGAAGATAACCCTTGGGTTAGTCTTCCTTTTATAGAGGATTCTTCACAGCTCGATCCTCTCTTGGTTCCCACGGATTGAGCTTGCCCTAGGATTGGTGGTTCTCCTTGATCCACGTTGTTCTTGGCATGTGCAAACAACCTAGGCAGCTCAAAATCTCTCTTGGTTGGTCAACTACCTCAGACGAGCCTTGTGGTATCGTTGTCAAAACGCTTTCGTCCGAGGTTGAGTAAGTTGGCCGCTTGGGAATCGTCTGTTGGACAGCGACGTCTTCATGTGCTGTCGCTTTCATCGTCTCTGTCTGAGGTAGAGGTTCTCTAGGCATCTTGTTCTTTAGCTCTTGGACCTTGGCAGACTTTTGGAAGCTTCGGACAAGTCGTTTTCGACACCTTTTGTCCGAGGTTGTGTGTTCCCAGATTTCTCGGGAATCGTAATGTCACAAGCTCCATTTCTGGGCACACCTGGGTTCCTCTGGATTCCTTCAGCTGTCTTGTTCCTTTGGTTCCCTTGTTCTGTTTGGCTTTCCTGCCTTAGATAATTTCCTGTGGTTCCTTAAAACACATCTTTGAGATAAAACATTAGTATCATAATATTTGTCATCTTCAAAAGTAGAGAAACTGAGGAAAGGAACTCTTTGGGGAACCGAAGTTCCAGAGTTCCGTTTTCTAACAATTTCCCATTTTTTGATGATGACAAATATAAGGAACCTGGCAACATAATAGGAACATGAAATTCATGAGACCATATTGAGATAACGGAATTTACAACATTACAGATTAGTGATAGAACATTCAATGGTTGCAAATTCCCCCTAAGCACGCGAACAAGTTTATTTCAAATTCCCCCTTAGAAATAGAACTAGTTGAGAGTTCCTATTAATTCAATAGTCTCCAAAGTTCAAGGTTCCTATCCTTTTCTTCCCCCTTTTGACATCATCGAAAAGATTAAGTATAAGTTAAGAACATAATATCGGAGTGAATATGCGATTGCATCAAACCCATAAAAGGCATAATGAGAACTTAAGGCAAAGACAAATCGATCATGGGAACGAAACTAAGGGTAAACATTAAAGCTTCACTGATCATTGTTCAAAGACACACAACATCCAACAAAAACTACAGACAACAAAAGATAACAACACAAAGACTACAAAGGCAACAACATCAATCTTAAGAAAGACAACAAAAGGGATAAAAGAGGGGAGTAGGATCCTAAGGGAAACTACTAGCTCGCTGTGGCGTTGCAGCACTGGGAACCTAGAACAAGCGTTCCTATGGCGTAGTAGCGGCCTCCTCTTCTGCATCCTTGTCGTCGGTTCCTACATTTTGGCCCGCGGCCTGATGAGCACTGATTGCACCTTGCCAGTCTTTCTGCAGAACTTCCACCAGACTCTCGACAGCAGAACTGATACGCCCCAACTCTCTTACTTGATCATGGATGGCGATCATGTTGGCAATCGAGCCTTCCAAGATAGCTTTTTCAATACGATCCAACGCAAGGAGGATCGCAGAGGAGTCTGAAGAGGGGGGTTGCTGAGGGTGGGAACTAGAATGGCCCTGGGAACTCGGCTTTTCCTTAGGCGGGATTTCTTCTGTTTCAGCAGGGTTTGGTTGTTGTTCCTTAGATTTCAGCTTCCGAACTGTGTGCATTGTAAGACATTTGCTGTAGGCAGTCTCGGGGAAGTCTTCTGGGTACTGATTGAGGTTGGAGAGTAGCATTTTGATGATGTGAGGGAAGGGTAAAGCGTGGGAGTCATGGGATGCACAAAATTGCATGTGAGCCAGCACAATACGGGGAAGATCCAACTGAACGCCGGAGTGCACTTTGTCCATGTAGATGGCATCGGTGATGAGGACTTCGTTCATGTGCTCTTGCCTGGGAACCAAGTTGCGAGTGATCCAAAAATGCAGTAGCTGGTTTGCGATGGAGAGATCCTTCGTCTCCAAAGATGAGGGGGATGCGCCATCATAAATTTTCTTGACGATTGCTCCTTTGGACTTGAAGCCCTTTCCTTGGGCCATCCCTTCTTCTGAGGCAGAATGCCAAACCCAGACCTCGACTCAATCCCTAGAGCAGACGCGATTAGATTGGCGGACAAGGGAAAGCTGGTTCCCTTCCATATGAGAATGGCATCGTGACAGGGAGAGTTCTCTTTCTGGGGTACAAACTCCATGGACTGGTAAAACATCCGGACAACCTCGTCGGAAGCAGAGAAGGGCTCTCACAGCATCTCATCCCACCCTTGGAACTGCAACAGAGAGTGGAACTCATCCAAAGCTTCTCCATAGAGTTCCTCATCCTCTTCTTCTAACGCCTGGGTCCAGAATTCTCTGCCGATAATGAGAGGTTTTAGGATCTTCCTTTTGGAGAAGGAGGAGGAGACAGAGAGGGTGGAGGGTTTGGCCTTTTTTATGGATTTGGTTTCATAGGGAACAATGGCTTGGGAGCTTCTCTTCCTCTGTTGCATTCTTGTGGCGACAGAGGGGCCTGGGTTGGAAGTTTTGGATTTGAGGCTGATCGGGGAAGGCTCGGAGCTAAGGATCTCTTGAAGAGATTTATCCGGAGAGGAATCATGCGACCCGCCTTCAGAAACTGATTTTGTGACTGATTCTGAAGCCAAAGTGATGGCTTGCTCCTCTTCTTTGGGCATGGTTGGTTCCTCTTCCACCTTTTCCTTACCCTTTGGTGGTTCCTCAAGCTTCTCTTCTGGTTTTGCTGTCGGTTTCACCACAGGGTTCTCTTTGGGGAGGGATTTTTGAGAGGTGGAGGGATAAACAGGCTTGGAGGAGGAGGCTTTAGCCTTCTTTTCGCGAAATGCTTGAAGAAAAGCAGCCTCCTCTTCGTCCATAACAACGATTGGGTTAGGGTTGGCCATTTGAGAGGAGCTAAGAGGATTGCTGTGTGAAGAGCTTGTGTGATCAGAGAGATGGAGAGCTTGTGTGATCAACTCGGAGCAACTGAGCACCTCTTTAAGGGCGTTGAAGATCTGGGATGGCCAAGAGCTGAGGTGACCGTTGAAGCAAATCCAGCCGTTGAGAAGATCAAGGCAAATCCGAAGCATTGAAGAGAGTTGCAGCCTTTTTGGAACGGCTAATTTAAATTCAAAAATTGACCCTTTAGAGAAGAGGGAGGTCTGCCACTGATAAGACGTGGCTTATCCCTGCTAATATGCCATAAATAGCGTCTGGGAGAGCCAAGCGAGCCGTTGGAGAGACGCGATGTTCTGGTTCCTTTCTAGCGACATTTTCAGCGAGCTAGAGGAATGTATAGGAACCTTTGGTGTGGGTGAGGACAAAGGAACCAAAAATAGTACGTTCCCATACAAGGAATCAGGGTAGACTATTTATCGCATTGCACAATAATTCTCAGAGAAGGTTTAGAGATGGATCATAGAGAATTAAATTGAGCAATGAGGCAAGGGTAGGTCTTAGTACACAATCATCATTTCAGCTTGTAATGTTGGATTAGAAATATGATCAGATTATGACTTTTGGACCATCAAAGAAATTTGAACAATGAGGAGTTGAGAAATAATGATAATCAAAAGGAAACGAACCAGAAAAATTTATCTAAGCCTTTATAAGAAACCATTATGACAAGAAGGGTTTGTAGCAAAAGATATAACACAAGGACATCAAGACTCAACAAGTTAAATATCTTAAACTAGTCAATCAGGGGAACTCGGAAAGAATTCTCAGAACTAAGGTCACTACTGAGTAATAGGAATCATTCCTAGTTCCAATCTGAGGTTCTCAAAAGGAACTCTATTCAATGCCTTGGTGAATATATCTGCAATTTGATCTTCAGTTCTACAAAATTTCATAATGATGTTTCCCTTCTCAACATGATCTCTAAGAAAATGATGTCTAATGTCAATATGCTTGGTCCTAGTATGATGCACATGATTCTTAGAAATGTTTATAGCACTAGTGTTGTCACAAAGGATAGTGAGAGGGCCATAAGACATACCAAAGTCCGCGAGTTGTTGCTTTAGCCAGAGAAGTTGGGAACAACAAGAGGCAGCTGCAATGTACTCGGATTCTGTGGTGGAGAGGGAGACTGAGACTTGTTTCTTTGACCCCCATGACACAAGGCAAGGGCCTAGGAACTGTGCCATTCCAGAAGTGCTCTTTCTATCCACAAGATATCCAGCATAATCAGCATCAGTGAAACCCATGAGCTCAAAGGGACATTCTTTGGGGTACCAAATGCAGAGATCGTCAGTTCCCTTGAGATATCGAAGTATTCTCTTTACAGCAGCCAAGTGAGTTTCTCTCGGACAAGATTGGAACCTAGCACTCAAGCCAACAGCAAAGACAATGTCTGGTCGACTAGCGGTTAGGTACATGAGTGAGCCTATCATACCTCTATAGAGCTTCTCCTCCACTAGAGGACTCGAGTGGTCCTTATCCAGATGGGCAATGGTGGATATGGGAGTGGAGAGAGGCTTGCATGAATCCATTTTGAACTTCTTCAATAGTTCCCTGACATACTTCTGTTGGTGGATTTGAATACCATCTTCCTTTTGAGTGATTTGTAATCCGAGGAAGAATGTGAGTTCCCCAATTAAACTCATTTCAAATTCACTACTCATCAAGTCTTTGAACTTGTCTACAAGGGACAGGTTAGTGGAATAAAAAATGATATCATCAACATATATTTGAACCACTAAGATGTTACCTTCTTCTTCTAGGATGAAGAGAGTCTTATCAATAACTCCACGCCTGTAGCCATTTGAGAGTAGGAACTGGGCAAGACGATCATACCAAGCTCTGGGAGCTTGCTTGAGGCCATAGAGTGCCTTGTCTAGAAAGTAGACATGATCTGGATGATCGTCGTCTTCGAAACCAGGAGGTTGCTTGACATAGACTTCTTCTTGAAGAATTCCATTGAGGAAGGCTGTCTTCACATCCATTTGGAACAACTTGAACCCTTTGTGAGATGCGAAGGCAATCAACAACCTTATTGCTTCGATCCTTGCCACTGGAGCATAGGTTTCATCATAGTCAATTCCTTCTTGTTGATTGTATCCTTGAGCCACAAGTCTTGCTTTGTTCCTTATCACAGCTCCTGTATCATCTAGCTTGTTTCTGAAAACCCATCTGGTTCCTATGATGTGCTTATCCTTGGGGCGAGGAACCAGATGCCAGACTTTGTTCCTTTCAAATTGATGAAGCTCCTCTTGCATGGCTTGGATCCAGTCCGCATCCTTCAGTGCCTCACCTATGTTCTTTGGTTCCACAATAGACAAAAAGGCATTAAAGGCAAAGAAAGTTAGATGTTCGTACCTGACTGGAGGCTTGACGACTCTTCTTTCTCTGTTGGAAGCCAAAGTATTTGATGTGGAGACATTCTGAGTTGAACATTCAGCTTCCTGGTTGGGGTCACCTTCTCCATTGAAGAACATGTGGGAAGATGAATCATTGAGGTCTCCACAGATGTTATCGTCATGCTCATGGTTCCCAGAAATGAATTGTTGTTCATTATCCATGGGAACTGGTGGAGGAGCCATTGGAGGGTTCCGTTCAGCAGGGCAGGAACTGGGAGGAGTGACATCTTCATCTGGATCTTCTTGGGATGACTTGGGAAACGAATCTTCAAAGGAACTGGTGGTGTTCTGCACAATCTTTCCGAGTGATTTTTCATTAAAAATAACATGAACACTTTCTTCTACCTTTTTAGTCCTTTTGTTGAAGACCTTGTATGCCTTGCTGCCTGAGGCATATCCAATGAAGATTCCTTCATCACTTCTTGGGTCGAACTTGCCAAGATTGTCCTTCCCATTGTTGTGCACAAAGCACTTGCATCCGAACACCCTTAGATGAGAAATGTTGGGAACTCTTCCTCTTAGGAGTTCATAGGGTGTCTTCTCTGTGATAGGGCGAAGCATGGCTCTATTGATGATGTAGCATGCTGTGTTGATCGCCTCAGCCCAAAAGGATTGGGAGAGTCCACTTGAGATCAACATAGTTTGAGCCATGTCTTCCAATGTCCTATTCTTTCTCTCCACTACTCCATTATGTTGAGGAGTGTATGGTGCAGAGAAGTTGTGATCAATGCCATGCTCACTGCAAAAGATTAGAAATTCTCCATTTTCGAATTCGATACCATGGTCAGACCGAATAGCATTAAGTGAACAATCAAGGGATTTTTCTAACAAGGGAACCAGGTCTTTAAAGCGATCAATGACTTCACTTTTAGATTTAATGAAAATGGTCCAAGTAAAGCGAGAGAAGTCATCGACAATAACAAAAATATACATGTTCCCTCCTAGGCTTTGAACTCTCATGGGTCCACAAAGATCCATGTGGATGAGCTCAAGAGGCCTTGAGGTGCTTACCATGTTTTTGGATTTGAAGGAACTACGAGCCTGTTTTCCTTTTACACAGTCAGAGCATGGTTCCTTAGATGTACCACTCAGCTTTGGCAATCCTCTGACTAGTTCCTTTGAGTGTAGCTTTTGAATCAGCTTGGTGCTAGCATGACCGAGGCGTTGGTGCCACAATTCAGCTTGGTCATTCACGGTTGAGAGACACAGTTTCTCCTTGGGGACGAAGGATGGATCAACAATGTAAACATTGTTGAATCTCTTTCCTTTTAGGATGATTTGTCCCGAGGAGTCAAGAACTGAGCATTCGTTTGATCTAAATCTGACTTCATTGTCTCCTTGATCACACAGCTGTGACACACTTATTAGATCAAAACCAAGACTATCAACAAGGTGAACTTTGTTTACCTGAATGTGATCGTTGAGTTTCACAGTTCCTATTCCACAGATTTTCCCTTTGCTTTTGTCTCCAAAGGATATGTTCCCTCCTTGGAGAGGTTGAAGAGAGGTCATTTGATTTCTTTTTCCGGTCATATGGCATGAGCAACCACTGTCAATGTACCATAGTTGGGGTTGCCTCTCTTCTTTCTCAAGTTCTTCTGAGTCGCTTGAGTCTCCTTTTGCCATGAGACATCTTCCTCCAGAGAAGCCGCTCAGATCCAGTTCCTCATCTGAGTCTTCTCCCCATGAGGCTACGAGATCCTTCTTTCTCTGAGGTTTTTCTTCTTCCTTGGAGTCTTCCTTGTTGGGACAGTTCTTAGCGTAGTGTCCATTCTCTTTGCACTCGTAACAAGAGACTTCCTTTAGATCCCTTTTGGGTCCGTTGTAAGAGGAACTGCCCTTTTGGAACCTTCCCTTCACAAAGAATTTTTTGATATTCTTTGAGAAGAGGGCTGTTAGCTCGTCCTCCTCTTCTTCCAAGTCTGAGTTCTCTTGCTCCATCTCAAGCCTTGAGAAAGCTTTGGAGATCTTAAGGGCGATTCCTTTCTCCAGTTTCTTATCGGCATTGGCTTTAGTGTGCTCTCCTTCTTCAACTTCCAGTTTCCCTATGACTTGGGTCAAGGGAAGGGATTGGATGCCTGGAGTGTTCTTCATGATTCCCTTGAGAAGGGTGAACTTGGAGTTGAGTCCATTGATAATCACCAAGGACTTGGAGACTTCATCAAGATCAACTCCCGCCGCCGTCAACTTTCCAATTAATCTGTTGAAGCGAGAGTAGTACTCTGAGATGGTCTCAGTTTCCATCATTTTGAAGGTGTGGTATTCTCCTTCCAAAGCAAACTTTCTGCTTTGCTTTAGTTCCTCACTTCCTTCATGCATCTCCTTGAGAGCTTTCCACATCTCCTTGGCCATCTTGATGCCTATGACTTTGTCCATGTCCTCTCTGTCCAATCCATTGAGGATGAACTGTCTTGCCTTGGCATTCTTCTCCATGATGACATAATGTTCTGGTTCCCAGTCTTCTTCCTTCATGGTAAGATCGACGTGGCCATCTCCATTTTCGACTATCCTCCAACATTGGTAGTCGTTGGTCTTGATGTGGCTTTCCATGCACTTTTCCCACCATGTTTCTTCTCCTTTCTTGCGAAGGTGTGGCTTGTTGGTGGAAATTCCTAGCTCAAACTTGCTTGGTTGAGACATGATCTGCAAACTTATCAAAGATCTAGAGCTTTTCCTGCTCTGATACCAATTGTAGGATCGTGATTGTTAGATAAAACTTAAGGAACTCAGAATAACGATTCTCAGTTCCTTTCGCAGCGGAAATAAACAATCAAGCAAAAGACAAGTTCCTTATAGTGGAAACCTTTGATTGCCAACTAGCAATCCAGGATAAAAACCACTACCTTTCTTTCGAAAGGATTTCAAAGTCTACTTCTTGATTTCTTATCTCTTTTGGTTACAGCTTATCCTAGGAAGGAACACACAGTTCCTTTGCCTTACACACAGTTAGACAATCCTAGATAAATTAACACAATCAATAATTAATCCAAGAAACAGACTTTCGCACCTAGGAACTATCACTTACAGTCACAGGAACTTGGCACTCAGCTCTTCTTCCTTGACTGGTTCCTCTTGATCGGTTTGCTTTGATGATCTTTGTTTGGAGGTTCACACTAGATATTTGCTAATGAGTGTGAGTTCTTGTTTTAGTGCATGAAGATAACCCTTGGGTTAGTCTTCCTTTTATAGAGGATTCTTCGCAGCTCGATCCTCTCTTGGTTCCCACGGATTGAGCTTGCCCTAGGATTGGTGGTTCTCCTTGATCCACGTTGTTCTTGGCATGTGCAAACAACCTAGGCAGCTCAGAATCTCTCTTGGTTGGTCAACTACCTCAGACGAGCCTTGTGGTGTCGTTGTCAAAACGCTTTCGTCCGAGGTTGAGTAAGCTGGCCGCTTGGGAACCGTCTGTTGGACAACGATGTCTTCATGTGCTGTCGCTTTCATCGTCTCTGTCCGAGGTAGAGGTTCTCTAGGCATCTTGTTCTTTAGCTCTTGGACCTTGGCAGACTTTTGGAAGCTTCGGACAAGTCGTTTTCGACACCTTTTGTCCGAGGTTGTGTGTTCCCAGATTTCTCGGGAATCGCAATGTCGCAAGCTCCATTTCTGGGCACACCTGGGTTCCTCTGGATTCCTTCAGCTGTCTTGTTCCTTTGGTTCCCTTGTTCTGTTTGGCTTTCCAGCCTTAGATAATTTCCCGTGGTTCCTTAAAATACATCTTTGAGATAAAACATTAGTATCATAATATTTGTCATCTTCAAAAGTAGAGAAACTGAGGAAAGGAACTCTCAGGGGAACCGAAGTTCCAGAGTTCCGTTTCCTAACACCCCCCCTTGGCCATCACTCCCACCACTTCCCCGTCGCCTACTCTGGCCTTGGCGTCACTTCCCACGGTGTCCCTCCTTCCCGGCACCTCCTTGCGCGGCCCGGCTGACCGCCACCTTATGGCTTCGGAACTTGAGGAGTTCAGCGAGCTTCTTGACACTCGGCCTCCACCGGGCCAGCCGGCGGACGCCGGACCACACCGAGGATGTGCCTACCGACCGACAGCTAGCCACCGCAGCCAAGGAGACACGCGCTGCCAAGGCCCACCTCGAGGCCTTCGGGTCTCCACCGCCGCCTGGCGTGCCCACCCCCGGAGCGACCCCCACCTCCTCCTTGGTGTTGTGCCCTTGCCTCACCACCAAGGAGGGCGGTGCCTTGGCGCCCACTCGGATGGCTGCGCCCTTGGATCAACCGCGACTTGGTTGGCCGCCGCCCACTCGACTGGCCACGTGAGGAGTCCATCGAGCTTCTTGACGCTCGGCCGCCACCGGGCCGGCCGACGGACGCCGGACCACACCGAGGATGTGCCTACCGATCGGCAGCCAAGGAGACACACACCGCCAAGGCTCACCTCGAGGCCTTCGAGTCTCCACCGCCGCCTGGCGTGCCCACTCCCGGAGCGACCCCCACCTCCTCCTTGGTGTTGCGCCCTTGCCTCACCACCAAGGAGGGTGGTGCCTTGGTGCCCACTCGGATGGCCGCGCCCTTGGATCAACCGCGACTTGGTTGGCCGCCGCCCATCGCCGCGAGCGGTCCCTTATCGCCTCTTGGCGGCTCCCCATCGACCCATCCCCATGGAGACTGGCGCCCCATTGCTTCCCCACTGAAGGAGGCTTGCGCCTTGATACCGCCTTGGCCGGCGCCCTCGTTGCTCCCGCCATCAACTCTTGGCCAAGAAGAGAAAGGCGCCCTAAAGGCTCCTAGTTTTAGGGAAGAACCCTTCTATATTTCCTCTTGTATGTCATTGAGTGGCACATTGCATGAGTTTCATGTTACATCCTTGAATAGAACAATTTGCATGTTGACAAGCTGTTTTGCATCTAGGACTATGTTCTCTTGTTTGCATTATAGTTCCATGTCTCAATTCATATCCAAGATGTCTCACTTAATGCATGTCATTCTCTCCATGTCTAAGTATGCTCATTGTCTAAATTGTTGTATCATGGGGCATCTACTTAGGCGTACAAAGGGTAGTGGCATAACTTGTGCATGCATCCTTGCCTTTCATATAGAATTTGGACCTTGTGTTCTTACATTCCCCATTTGTCTTGGTGGTGCAAGGGTGCCTTATTATTTTGATTTGCTTTTGGAATCATATGTTTTATTGTTGCATGCTCCTTACTTTAGAGTTGTCCTTGGAGTCCTTCACTATTCTGTGGTATCTAAGAATTCTTTTGAGGATAAGGACTACTCTCTCTTAGCCCACACACTAGACATGCCTAACACCTTCCCTAGGCGGCCCTTGCATCAGGTTTATCATGTTGATCATGTACCTTTGAGGATTATGCCTAGAGCCCTTCATAGGCACCCCTTGGAGGAGACTTTTTATGTTGATCATGTCCCCTTGAGGATTATGCCTAGAGCTCTTCATAGGCACCCCTTGGATGAGATTTTTCATGATGACCATGGGCTTTTACGGATTACCCCATACCAAGCCATTTTGAGAACTCCACCTTGGCTGACTTGGCCCTACCACCCTACTCCATTCGAGCCCCAATTTTATGTAGTTGCCTTGTCAACACCTTCTAGGGCTCTTCTCAGAGATTCTAGCATGCACTCACACATTTCCCCCACATTTTGGGAGATCTTTGATGTGGCCCTCATAACCGGTAGACAACCCTTTAAAAAGGGGAAGGATTCCACTTTCCTTATAGCTCGCCACATGTCACTCCTTGCCATGCTTGGGCTCCTCACCCTAGCTTTCTCTTTTTGGCCGCTTTATGGAATCCCTCACACACTCGGCTCCACTCGGGTTGCTCCCTTGATGCCTCGTTTCTCCCATGGACCCGTACCTAGGACCGACCATAGTCCCACCCGGAGCCGTAGGATGATCTCATGTTTTGTTGTTGAGTTTCCATGTTGTAGGTCCATCCCGTCGGCTACCATGCTCTTGAGCTTTGAGGTGCCTCTTCGGTACAAGCATACCATTGTGTTGGGTGCACTTTCGAGCCTCCTTGTGGCGGACTTCGGCCCTTATGTGCCCCCGGTCCCCGAGCCCTCCCATCCTGTTGTGCCCAAGGAGTCGCCCGACGGCTCTTGTATGCTCGTGCTTCTTTGTATTAGTGGCGGTCTCGCTCACTCCACCTTCACCTTTAAGAAGGGGAGACACGCTACCACACTTTCTCCATATCCTGGACTTTCTACACACTCGAAGCGAGGACGCTTCGAAGCTAAGAAGGGGAGAGTGATGAGTCCCAGTGATGAGTGCCAACCACCCATCAACAAGGAACCTCCAGCCCAAGGCCCGCGCCTACTCTTGTGCCTCACCATGGAGGAGCCAAGGCCTTGACCACCAAGCAAGGTTATTAAAATCGGGATTTTAGGATCGGATCACAGGGGACCCTCTGGATCGGATCGTAAAATCAGATCGTAAAGTCGTAAGATTTTGTAAACAAATAAAAATTAATTTAATAATAAAATATGAACGTCATTTAACAAAAATATAATCAGATATTTAAAATTTTAAATATTAAACTTTAGAACATTGATACAATGGACCATTGATTCACCGAAACTCAAGCCATATACACTACATTGTCAAAACTAATTGGATTTAGGACATGCGTAAATGAGACGTGAAGATTTTGAACAATCATTATTAGGGTTGCTTTAGTTTTTTTATCATGCATGAGTGGAATTATGGGATTTCGAGCGTGACTATATGGGAGAGACGTATATATGGAGAGCGTAAGTATGAGAGAGGTGGAAATTTGGACAAATTGGGCTCTCAAATGGGGTGTTAGTAGCTCATAGAAGTTCAACGTTAGGATCTTACTCGGATATTAGAATCGTAAGATTCTAAGATCCGAGTAAGATCCAAGGTAGGGTGTTTGACCCGGATCTATTACTAAAATCTATTAATGTCAAAATCTAACTCTGGATCTTACTCGGATCTTAGAATCGTAAGATTCTACTGATCCTTTGAGATCCTGTAAGATCCAGAGTTAAATTTTGACATTAATAGATTTTAGTAATAGATCCGGATCAAACACCCTACCTTGGATCGTAAAATCTTAGGATTTTAAGATCCGGATCTAGATTTTAATAACCATGCCACCAAGGCGCCGACGCATCAATGCCACGACACTCAAGCATCGACCATGCTTCGATTCCAAGGCATTCATGCGCACGCCTATATCCAAGCCTCTAAGGCTTTTATCCTCTTTCTGATTTTGGTTATTTAGTTTCATGATTCTAGTATTGCCTTAGTGAGTGTGAAGGGCCATTTGCACATGGCCCATTAGAAGATTTCCTTTGTTGGCTGAAATGCCTAGACTATTTAAGCCACTCTTGGCTGCCTTGTAAACTTGGTTGAAGATTATAGAAGTATAATATTTTCCTTGCGTTAGAGGAATACCTCCCCAAGGTCTCCACTTACTTCTATCAACCCCAAGCAATCAAAACTATTCCCTTTATCCTTTCACTCGAATCATTCAATACTTAAACACTTGTTCTTGTTCCAAAGTCTCAAGATCCAAGCCAAGAATCATCTTCCAAGAGGATTCCTTGGCCCTCTCTTACCTCGGAAAAACCGAGGCCAAATACTCCACGTTCCCAAGCTCCCTTCCTACCACCTTCCATCAAGAGATCAAGATCCCTTGAAGGTGCCCTCAAGAACACCTTGAAGTCTCTTTGAAGCCAAGGAGAAGGAAGCCCTCTTCACTTAGTCACGGCCGAGCTCCCCCGGGAAGAAGAGCCTTGTCTTGGAGGCTAGATTCTCATCACTTAAGGTCAAGGACCAAGCTACCATTCAGTTTGCTATAGGGGGATATGAGGATGAAGTTGTGTGTGATGTTTTGCCCATGACTGCAAGCCATCTCCTCCTAGGTAGGCCTTGGCAATATGATAGGGGTGTCGTTCATCAAGGAGTATCTAATGATTATTCTTTCTTGATGAATGGCAAGAGAATTACCCTACATCCCTTGGCTCCCCATGAGATTATGGCTGATCATATGGCTAGGGAGCAAAGGAAGTCTCTTGAGCAAGCTAAAGGCAAAACGCTGACCATTGGAAGCAAATGGGGTGCTTCTAATCATATGCTCTTAGCTAAGCCCAAGGAAGTTGTTCAAGCTCTTAATGAGGGTGAGGTCTGCTTCTTGCTCATTTGTAAGGACACCTTATTCTCCTCTTTGGACCTTGAAGGACTGCCTAAGGCCATTGCTCAACATTGGTTGGAGTTTGATGATCTCTTTCAAGAAGAGGTGCCAAGTGGTTTGCCACCGGTAAGAGGTATTGAGCATCAAATTGACTTTATACCAGGGGCAACACTACCTAATCGGACTGCCTATAGGGCCAATGATGCGAACAACCCCTGAAGTGTTGTCTGCAACGCAGGATCTGTAATACCCCTCATTTTTAGTAAGGGTATTTGGGTAATTTACTCAGCCCTCGTTCTGTGATCGTGTCGTTTTTGGAGAAGTTCGGATTTCTATATCGAGATTTATCTCTGTAATTTTTCCCTGAGTGGTATAAATTACATTCGACGTATTTTCGAGGCTTAGAATATTTGTTTGGGTACAAATATATAAATTCCGGGGTTTAAACCCATGCCAAACCTTTTCCCGGGCAAACAAACGTGAAAAGGGCAATTCTGCGACCGTGACAACAATTCCGTGACCGCGGAAAAATGGCTCTCAGAAGAGCTGGGCACAGGAATATTCCGCGACCGCGGAAATGGTTCCGCGAACACGGAAAACTCCAACACGCCAACGTCGCGTCGTCTGCAGAGTCTCGTCGTCCGTGCCGCCGTTGATCGTCTGACTCGTCGTTGATCTGGGCGGGGAGGGCTCCTCCTTTGGGCTATAAAAGGAGGTCGATTTCGGAGGTTTAGGGGCACCCAAATCTGAGATCTCTCTCACTCTCTCTCTCGTTTTCCATAGTCGTCGGAGTTTCGAGCTCTCGAAGGAAATCTTCGAAGTGTCGTCGGAGGCCTCGCCGGGAGTAGTAGCAGCCTTGGAGTGGTGCATTGGAGGCGCAAGGAAGGCTGGAGTCGAAGCCCTCACGAACCAAGCCCTCTCGCATCGTCGCCGGTGAGTTTTCTCCCTTCGGAGTCGCCGGAGTTCATGGCCGCGACCGCGGCAGTGACAAGGTCGACCGTGTCCGCGGCCGCTGTCATAACACTCGCGGTGGCCTTGTCCTCGACGGCCGCGACCGCTGAATTCCAGCCACGATCGCGGATTGCTCTGGCAATCGCGATCGTGGCCTTGGGCATGCCAGTCTCGGACGGGACCTTCGTTCTTTCGATTTCGTTCGTTCTTTCTTAGATTCGTATCATTTTATTGTCGAATCTAACCTAGGGTTTCGTTATGGGTCGTCGTCGTAGGAATCTGTAATCCGACTTCCGTTCCCGTTCCGGACCCAGAAACCCGTCGTCGCTCAATCATTCGTCTAGACCAAGGAAAGTGGCGGTTTGCTCTTGCTTATCATTCCATGTTCCATTAATTATCAATTGTTTAATTGTTAATTAAATTGGGATGAACTATTATTTTCATTTGGGAATAGATTTTATAAATGATACGATTAAAAAGTGATATTATAATAGGTTATATATACTGCTAGAAACAACGCTATTATATATATATATATATATATTATTGCCATAATGGTATTGATGTGGACTATTGTGTGATTTTAACTGTTTAGTTAGAACGAGTATTCGTAGGAACGTTATGTACCTTGCGAGGTCTAGTCGTTTCTTTATAACTGGTATTAGGAGGATTTTTCCCTAGTACTTTCTTTGGTCATGACTGTACCCTTACTCAGGGTAGGTGCACAACAGCTGGTGCCGCCATTCGGGATTTATTCCCTTCGATATCTCTCGTGATGAGATGATATATCTTAAAAGCTTGTAACATAAATGTACGCTTTGTCACTAAAACAAGATAAGTGCCGATATGCACATAATTAATGAACCTTGGGGGAGAAGTACAACTTGGAACCTCGTCTGGACTTCGATTAGAGTAAGTCCTCCTTCCAAATCTGAATTCCCATTATGCGGTGAGGTTGGTCGTGGACCCAAATGGTCAAGTCTTTTTAAACGCTTGTGTGAAATTATAATGTTCCTGAACACTTGTCATACTTACCGATAAGACTCAATCTTTTGGAGTCTTCTCTTCATACGTTTCCTTAAGACTCGATCTTTAGGAGTCTTCTCTTGATTTTTCTATTTCGTATATTCCTGTAGAAGTATTGAGGTTTACTATCGTCATCGGCTTTCATTCGATAAGCGATAGGTCTAGCCTAATACGACTACTTAGAACCTTTCTGTTTTACCCTTGCATAGTCTTTCATTAGACTAACCAACCAGTTATTTTCCCTTGCATGGTTGGCTGGTGTCATCCGTCTCATACGACACATCAGGTAAACTTCCGTTCCATGAAGGCTAGAATCTGACGATGAAGGCAGATGAAGTTTTAAGAGTTTTTTATCCAGGTTGAAGATCGTAGGCGGGTGATCGCTTCGATCAAGACCCTTATGTTATTTATTTAAAAGACTTCCGTTGTATTAAACATATTCTGTATTTCTGTTGTATTTGGGATTTACGGATGTAATTCCGAGACTTTGGTTTAAATAAAGATTATGATATTTCGTTTTATCAGTGTATTTTATGATTTGTATGAATGGTTAAGCCTTGGGTGGCTTCGGATGTGGAATCTGAGGTCACTGGCGGTAATACTTTCAAAGAAATATTTGGGGGTGTTATAGATTTGGTATCAGAGTCGAAATATTTTTAAAAAAAAAAAACGGGTTGGGTTTCGAATCGTCTTACAGAAAGCAAAGATTTTATCAACCGTTTATCCGTTTTTGAACTGAGAAAGTTGTTTAAATTCAAAAAATTTGAATTTCCGAATAAAACCATACTTGACTAGAAAATGTGTTGTTTTGAAATCTCTGCCGTTCTAGTCGTGCCTTCTTTCTAGTCTGATATAGTAAGTTCACTTCTATATTTATAAAGACTAATTCTTTTCTCGTCGCCCCGCAGATTATGGGCGCATTCATCTCTCATCTGAGGAACCCGAAGAAAGCCGAGGTGGCCCCGCCATCTCCAGTTAGGCTTGAGTTCCCGGTTCCCCCTCCATGCTTTGAGGTAGGGGAGCCCAGTTGCCCACCCGAGGAGGTGAACACCGTACTCTCAGAGTCGGTGGTATTGGTATCTGACAAGCCTGAGGTTCCCGAGGCGGAGCCTGAAGCGGACCCAAGGGAGGATACCGAGGAAGAGGAGGAGCCGACGCAGTACCTGAGAGGGTACTATGACGACGACTTCAAAATTGAGGAGGATCCTGAGGAGGACCCGGAAGAGGATCCCGAGGAGGACCTCGAGGAATATGGCTACAACTTGGAGCACTTGCTGGAAGGCAGCGAGGACCCGGGAATGCAGATCATTCTTCCAAGTTCAGAGTTGCCGCCTGATGAGGAGTATACGCCGTTGTCCCCTGCCGCTTGGGAGGCGCTGGGTATTTCAAGTACCATCAGGAGGAGGAGTGGGCCGCTGGATGCACCAGAGGACCCGCAAGTGATCCCTACTCTGAAGAGGCCAATGGTGAGTCCTGATTCACGACATGTGCTTCGCCAGAGTCAGATGGTTTCCTCTGAAGCGTGTCGCCAGGTGGATGAGGCGGTTGAGCATGCTCGAGGAAGGGCAAGGCCGTGGGAGTCGATGGGTACACCAGTTGTGGTCCCGACTCAACAGGCCAGGCCAAGGCCCCAAATGCTGGAAGAACGACTAAAGGAGTGGTCGAACGCCCTGTACGACATGGAGGAGAGGATATACGAGGCTGAGCTCGGTCTCTCCCGAATGCTTATGGACGTCCGCGAACTCCAGGTGTATATCCGCCAAGCAAGATTGCTACTTGACCCTTTGTACGAGGTGAACAGGGCAGACTTCCAACCAGGATTTCTGGAGGAGTTTTGCTACCCACCGGGATCTGATGGGGATGGACCAAGTGTTCCCACGCCTAGGGAAAGGCCGAGGGCACCAAGGCCGAGAGGTGAGCCGTGTGCTCCAGGGCCGAGTAGGTCCAGAAGTCCGACACCAGACCCCGATGATAGACCACGTGTGAAGAAGCAGTGCATGAGAGTTCCCGATTATAGGAAGTTTTTCAGGGCACCATGATGGGGGCCAGTGTTAAGTTTAGAAATCTTCTTTTCTAGTATTCTGGTTGTTTCGTTTTGATAGCATTGTATTCTCCAAGCAATTTTGCCTTGTCGCTTGGAAGAATTTCCGATGTAGACCTATCAAACTCAGTTTCAGTTCATCAATGAAAGTTTACCAAGTTTGGTCTATTCTAAGTCGATTTTATACGTTATGCATGTTGAGATGATATTAATGTTATAAAATACTTGGAATTTGATCGGTAAACAGATGGTAAACACAAGGAACACCATTCGTGCTGGTGATGGGCCAAGCAATAACCCCAGACCGAATTTGAGGGATGCCGCTAACCCATTGGATGAGAACGAGTCAGTTTCTCACAACAATCCTATGGGCAGCGACCAAGTTTCGGTCAACGCTCCAGTTATTTTCGATGCTGCGGCAATTGAGGCTATTCGGGGGATTATGATGCAAGAAGTCACCGATATTATGCGACCAATCGCGCCTCAGGCACAAGGTGTGCCAATTCCTCCTGTGGTTCCTAGATTCGAGGAGCCAGCTGTCCATGTACCCCATGAGGATGCGGACAAGAACAGAGGCAATTATGGTCGAGCATTGAAGGCCATTAGCTCTATGAGGCCTAACAGCTATGATGGGAAGGAAGAGCCAGTCAGAGTGACATATTGATTCTCGCACATGGAACGACTGTTCAGAAACGTCGAGTGCACTGAAGCGGAGAAGGTGCATATTGCTTCCCTTCAACTGAAGGAGGTGGCTAGTGAATGGTGGGAAAGCACCGGTCTAGCTGATCACCACGGGCTGAACTGGGGAATGTTTAAGGCGAAAATGACTGATCGATTCTTTTCCCGAGCTATGATGGAAGAGAAGCATAAGGAGTTTCTCTATCCGAGGACGGATGGATTGAAAGTTATTGAGCTTGCGGCCAAGTTCAATCACCTATTGCAGTACGCTGGGCCGCAAGTGTCCAGTGATGAGCAGAAAATCTGGCATTTCCACGAGTGGATGAATCCAGACATCAAGCCATTGATGGTACGTCACGGATGCTTTACTCTGGAGGATTCGGCTAAAAAGCGCAATCGCCAGAGACCGGCACAGAGCCAGCCTCAGGCAAGTGGGCTCAAGCGACCCGTGCCACCGTCAAACTTTTCCAAGTCTGGCCGAGCTAGAACATAGATGACTTATGGAGGGTCTACGCAACGTTCGGGCCAGGGCAAGAATCCGATCCAGTGCTACAACTGTGGTACACCCGGGCACAAGAGCAATGAGTGTCCGAAGGAGAGGAAGACGTGTTTTGGCTGCGGGAAGGAGGGACACTTGCAGACATTTTGTCCGCAGAGGAGACAGAAGGGAGCTGAGTCACAGCAAGGGTCCGTTAGTCGTAACAACCGACCCAGATTCAGACCAGTGGAAGCTCCTAGTCCTTCGACGCAGACAACTGTGCAGAACAAGGGGAGAGCCTCAGCTGCCTCAGGAGGTCAAGGTCAGCGACTCTACGAGATGCGTGAGACTGATGGACCAAATGCTCCTACTGCTCAAGGTACTCTATACCTCCATTCTACTTCTGTGTGTATACTTTTTGATTCGGGTGCTACTCATTCTTTCATCTCGGAAAGTTGCGTAAGTAAGCTAGGATTAGTATGCAATGAGGCTTATGAGCCTTTCGTTGTGAATCTTCCCAATGGTGAACATTTAGTAGGATCCAAGTGTCTGTCAGAATTTCTGATTACCATTCAGGGTAGAAAGTTTGACACAGATTTGATCTGTATAGCCATGGCTCCATACGACATTATTCTCGGTATGGATTGAATGACGCGTCATGGAGCGGTGATCGATTTCAGTTCAAGGACTGTGACAGGTTCATCCGGGGGCCAGTTAGTATGCAAGTTCAAGGGTCGAAATGACGCTGATAACGGCAAGCTCATCAATGCGATGGCTGCGTGTAAGCTACTTCGACAAGGATGTGTCGGGTACCTGTGCTATCTGGATAAACCCAAGAAAGATGAGCCGTCAGTTCTTGATATTCCGGTCATTCGCAAATTTCCGGATGTCTTTCTGACGGAGATTCCCGGTTTACCCCCGAATCGTAACGTGGAGTTTACCATTGATCTCGAGCCTGTTACCGCGCCAATCTCCAAGGAACCGTACCGGATGGCTCCAGCTGAGATGCAAGAGTTGAAACAACAACTCGAGGACCTTCTTGAGAATGGATATATAAGGCCGAGTGCATCACCTCGGGGCGCTCCGGTTTTGTTCGTCAAAAAGAAGGATGGATCATTCCGACTTTGTATCGACTATCGAGAGTTGAATAAAGTCACGATCAAGAATAAGTATCCGTTGCCGAGGATTGATGATCTGTTGGATCAATTGCAAGGAGAAAAAGTCTTCTCCAAGATCGATCTGAGATCTGGTTACCATCAGCTCAGGATTAGTGAGGAAGACATTTCGAGGACTGCGTTCCGGACGAGGTATGTCCACTATGAGTTCGTAGTCATGCCATTTGGCCTTACCAATGCTCAGGCGGTCTTCATGGATCTGATGCATCGATGTTTTCACCAATACCTGGATAAGTTCGTGGTGGTCTTCATCGACGATATTTTGATCTATTCCCCGAGTGAGGAGGCTCACGAGGAACATCTTCGGATCACCTTGTCAGTCCTTAGACAGAATGAGCTGTACGAAAAGTTGTCTAAGTGTGACTTCTGGATTAAAAAAGTGGCTTTTCTAGGCCATGTGATCAATGAGGATGGGGTTATGGTTGTTCCCCAGAAGATTGAAGTGGTAGCCGACTGGAAGCGGCCTCAGAATGTGAAGGAGGTGCGCAGTTTCTTAGGACTCGCTGGATATTATAGACGGTTCATGGATGGATTTTCTAAGATCGCTCTACCTATGACCCGTTTGCTCCGCAAAGTCCACAAGAAGTTTGTCTGGGATGACAAGTGCGAGGCCAATTTTCAAAAACTGAAGAAGTGTCTGACCTCCGCACCAGTGTTAGCGCTACCGGAAGGAACTGATGGTTATGTGGTCTATAGTGATACTTCAAAGAATGGGTTAGGGTGCGTACTGATGTAGAAAGGAAAAGTTATTGCGTACGCATCTCGACAATTGAAAACCTATGAGGCAAACTATCCGATGCATGATCTGGAGTTAGCAGCTGTAGTATTTGCGTTGAAGATTTGGAGGCACTATCTCTATGGTGTAAGGTGTCAAGTCTTCACCGATCATAAGATTCTCAAGTACGTGTTCACTCAGAAGGAGCTGAATATGAGACAACGTCGCTGGTTAGAGCTACTCAAAGACTACGACATCGAGTTGCTGTATCATCCGGGAAAGGCTAATGTAGTAGCCGATGCATTGAGCCAGAAGACGCCGTACGAGACTGTAGTGGCTCTACTCACTACTCAGACCAAGCTGAACCAAGGGTTGTGCAAGATTGAAGTCTTGTACGATCAGCATCGAGGGTACCTGAGTATGCTAGAGATTCAGGCTACGCTACTTGAGCAAATCAGGGAGAAGCAAGTTGACGACGTGGTCTTGGTAAAGCTAAGCAGTGAAGTGATGGACGGGAAAGCTCCCAGATTCGTGATTCAGAAGGATTGATCACTCTAGTTTCAGGACCGGATTTGTGTTCCTGACGTTGATGGCCTTTGCCAGTTGGTGATGAAGGAGGACCATTCGTCAGCTTATTCTGTACATCCAGGCTCTAGCAAGATGTACAAAGACCTTAGAAAGAAATTCTGGTGGCCCAACATGAAGTGGGATGTAGCGGAATTTGTGGCGAAATACTTGACCTGTCAGACAGTCAAGATAGAACACCGTAGACCAGGTAGTCAATTGCTACCTCTTCCAGTGCCAGAGTGGAAATGGGAGGATATTGCTATGCATTTCGTCACAGGGTTGCCAAAGACTCAGAGTCAAAAGGATGCGATATGGGTAATCATTGACAGACTCACGAAGAGTGCTCACTTCGTGGCTATCAAGTCAACATGGGGAACCCAGAAGCTATCAGAAGTGTTCCTATACGAGATTGTCCGTTTGCATGGTACACCAAAGACCATTGTATCGGATCGTGATGGTCGATTCATGTCGAGATTCTGGAAGGAACTCCACAAGGCCATGGGAACCGAGTTGAGGTTCAGTATTGCATTTCATCCTCAGACGGATGGACAGTCTGAGAGGACCATCCAGACATTGGAAGATATGCTGAGAGCTTTTGTACATGATCGTCCGACTAGCTGGGAGAACAACCTAAGTCTAATTGAGTTCACGTACAACAATAGCTGGCATGCTACCATTAAGATGGCTCCATTCGAGGCTTTGTACGGTCGAAGGTGCAGATATCCGATTTGTTGGGATGAGAATGCCGATAAGGTTCTGCTCGGACCGGAGTTAGTCGAAAGGACTGTCTCGGACATTGCGTTAATCAGACAGAGGATGTTGACAGCTCAGAGTCGACATAAGTCCTATGTAGATCTGAAGCGCATGAATGTCGAGTTCGAGGTTGGTGACATGGTGTTGGTCAGGGTGTCGCCATCCAAGGGTGTGTTCAGGTTCGGCAAGCGTGGGAAGCTTAACCCTCGCTACGTGGGACCGTTTGAGATCCTTGACAAGGTAGGGTCTCTAGCATATCGTTCGGCATTGCCGCCGTCGGCACATCCAGTGCATAACGTGTTCCACGTGTCCTTATTGAGACAGTACGTGCCAGATGCGTCTCATGTGCTGAGTTATGAAGACATCGATATTCAGGCAAATGGTACCTACGATGAGATACCTGTGCGTATTCTCGAACGCCGCGAGAAGCAGTTGCGGAGCAAGGTAGTACCATTGGTACGGATTCTTTGGTCCAAGGCTGGATCTGAAGAGGTTACTTGGGAAACCTGGGAGACTAAGGAGGATATGCTTAGCCGTTTTCCCGAGCAGTTTTCGGCCTAGTTTCGGGGTCGAAACCTTTTTAAGGGGGTAGTGTTGTAACGCCTCATTTTTTTGGGTTTATTCGGCCAAGTTTCAGGGTCGAAACTTCTCTTAAGGGGGAAGTGATGTAATACCCTCATTTTTAGTAAGGGTATTTGGGTAATTTACTAAACCCTCGTTCTGTGATTGTGTCGTTTTTGGAGAAGTTCGGATTTCCGTATCGAGATTTATCTCTGTAATTTTTGCCTGAGTGGTATAAATTACATTCGACGTATTTTCGAGGCTTAGAATATTTTCGAACGCCGCGAGAAGCAGTTGCGGAGCAAGGTAGTACCATTGGTACGAATTCTTTGGTCCAAGGCTGGATCTGAAGAGGTTACTTAGGAAACCTGGAAGACTGAGGAGGATATGCTTAGTCGTTTTCCCGAGCTGTTTTCGGCCTAGTTTCGGGGTCAAAACCTTTTTATGGGGGTAGTGTTGTAACGCCTCATTTTTTTTGGTTTATTCGGCCAAGTTTTGGGGTCGAAACTTCTCTTAAGGGGGAAGTGATGTAATACCCCTCATTTTTAGTAAGGGTATTTGGGTAATTTACTCAACCATCATTCTGTGATCGTGTCGTTTTTGGAGAAGTTCGGATTTCTGTATCGAGATTTATCTCTGTAATTTTTGCCTGATTGTATAAATTACATTCGACGTATTTTCGAGGCTTAGAATATTTGTTTGGGTACAAATATATAAATTCCGGGGTTTAAAACCATGCCAAACCTTTTCCCGGGCAAACAGACGCGAAAAGGGCAATTCCACGACCGCGGCAACAATTTCGCGACCGCGGAAAAATGGCTCTCAGAAGAGCTGGGCACATGAATATTCTGCGACCGCGGAAATGGTTCCGTGACCGCGGAAAACTCCAATACGTCAACGTCGCGTCGTCTGTAGAGTCTCGTCGTCCGTGCCGCCGTTGATCGTCTGACTCGCCGTTGATCTGGGCGGGGAGGGCTCCTTCTTTTGGGCTATAAAAGGAGGTCAATTTGGGAGGTTTAGGGGCACCCAAATCTGAGATCCCTCTCACTCTCTCTCTCGTTTTCCATAGTCGCCGGAGTTTCGAGCTCTCGCCGGAAATCTTCGAAGTGTCGCCGGAGGCCTCGCCGGGAGTAGTAGCAGCCTTGGAGTGGTGCATTGGAGGCTCAAGGAAGGCTGGAGTCGAAGCCCTCGTGAACCAAGCCCTCTCGCATCGTCGCTGGTGAGTTTTCTCCCTTCGGAGTCGCCGGAGTTCATGGCCGCGACCGCAGACATGAACTGCCGCGACCACGGACATGAACTGTCGCGACCGCGGACATGAACTGCCGCGACCGCGGCAGTGACAAGGTCGGCCGCGTCCGCGGCCACTGTCATGACACTCGCGGTGGCCTTGTCCTCGACGACCGCGACCGCGGAATCCCAACCGCGACCACGGATTGCTCTGGCAATCGCGATCGTGGCCTTGGGCATGCCGGCTCGGACGGGACCTTCGTTCTTTCGATTTCATTCATTCTTTCTTAGATTCGTATCATTTTATTGTCGAATCTAACCTAGGGTTTCGTTATGGGTCATCGTCGTAGGAATCTGTAATCCGACTTTCGTTCCCGTTCCGGACCCAGAAACCCGTTGTCGCTCAATCGTTCGTCTAGACCAAGGCAAGTGGTGGTTCGCTCTTGCTTATCATTCCATGTTTCATTAATTATCAATTATTTAATTGTTAATTAAATTGGGATGAACTATTGTTTTCGTTTGGGAACAGATTTTATAAATGATACAATTAAAAAGTGATATTATAATAGGTTGTATATACTGCTACAAACAACGCTATTATATATATATATTGCCATAATGGTATTGATATGGACTATTGTGTGATTTTAACTGTTTAGTTAGAACGAGTATTCATAGGAACGCTATGTACCTTGCGAGGTCTAGTCGTTTCTTTATAACTGGTATTAGGAGGATTTTTCCCTAGTACTTTCTTTGGTCATGACTGTACCCTTACTCAGGGTAGATGCACAACAGTTGGTGCCGGCATTCGGGATTTATTCCCTTCGATATCTCTCGCAATGAGATGATATATCTTAAAAGCTTGTAACATAAATGTACGCTTTGTCACTAAAGCAAGATAAGTGCCGATATGCACATAATTAATGAACCTTGGGCGAGAAGTACAACTTGGAACCTCGTCTGGACTTCGATTAGAGTAAGTCCTCCTTCCAAATCTGAATTCGCATTACGCGGTGAGGTTGGTCGTGGACCCAAATGGTCAAGTCTTTTTAAACGCTTGTGTGAAATTATAATGTTTCCGAACACTTGTCATACTTTCTGATAAGACTCAATCTTTTGGAGTCTTCTCTTCATACGTTTCCTTAAGACTCGATATTTAGGAGTCTTCTCTTGATCTTTCTGTTTCGTATATTCCTGTAGAAGTATTGAGGTTTACTATCGTCAACGGCTTTCATTCGAGAAGCGATGGGTCTAGCCTAATACGACTACTTAGAACCTTTCTGTTTTACCCTTGCATAGTCTTTCATTAGACTAACCAACCAGTTATTTTCCCTTGCATGGTTGCCTGGTGTCATCCGTCTCATATGGCACATCAGGTAAACTTCCGTTCCGTGAAAGCTAGAATCTGACGATGAAGGCAGATGAAGTTTTAAGAGTTTTTTATCTAGGTTGAAGATCCTAGGCGGGTGATCGCTTCGATCAAGACCCTTATGTTATTTATTTAAAATACTTCCGTTGTATTAAACATATTCTGTATTTCTGTTGTATTTGGGATTTACGGATGTAATTCCGAGACTTTGGTTTAAATAAAGATTATGATATTTCGTTTTATCAGTGTATTTTATGATTTGTATGAATGATTAAGCCTTGGGTGGCTTCGGATGTGGAATCTGAGGTCACTGGCGGTAATACTTTCAAGGAAATATTTAGGGGTGTTACAAATTTGGTATCAGAGCCGAAATATTTTCAAAAAAAAAAAACGGGTTGGGTTTCGAATCGTCTTACTGAAAGCAAAGATTTTATCAACCGTTTATCCATTTTTGAACTGAGAAAGTTGTTTAAATTCAAAAATTTTGAATTTCCGAATAAAACCATACATGACTAGAAAATGTGTTGTTTTGAAATCTCTGCCGTTCTAGTCGTGCCTTCTTTCCAGTCTGATATAGTAAGTTCGCTTCTACATTTATAAAGACTAATTTTTTTCTCGTTGCCCCGCAGATTATGGGCGCATTCATCTCTCATCTGAGGAACCCGAAGAAAGCCGAGGTGGCCCCGCCATCTCCAATTAGGCTTGAGTTCCCGGTTCCCCCTCCGTGCTTTGAGGTATGGGAGCCCAGTTGCCCACCCGAGGAGGTGAAGACCGTACTCTCAGAGTCGGTGGTATTGGTATTTGACAGGGCTGAGGTTTCTGAGGCGGAGCCTGAAGCGGACCCAAGGGAGGATACCGAGGAAGAGGAGGTGTCGGCGTAGTACCTGAGAGGGTACTACGACAACGACTTCGAAATTGAGGAGGATCCTGAGGAGGACCCGGAAGAGGATCCGGAAGAGGATCCCGAGGAGGACCTCAAGGAATATGGCTACAACTTGGAGCACTTACTGGAAGGCAGCGAGGACCCGGGAATGCAGATCATTCTTCCAAGTCCAGAGTTGTCGCCTGATGAGGAGTATACGCCGTTGTCCCCTGCCCCATGGGAGGAACTGGGTATTTCAGGTACCGTCAGGAGGAGGAGTGGGCCGCTGGATGCACCAGAGGACCCGCAAGTGATCCCTACTCCGAAGAGGCCAATGGTGAGTCCTGATTCGCGACATGTGCTTCGCTAGAGTCAGATGGTTTCCTCTGAAGCGCGTCGCCAGGTGGATGAGGCGGTTGAGCATGCTCGAGGAAGGGCAAGGCCGTGGGAGTCGATGGGTACACCAGTTGTGGTCCCGACTCAACAGGCCAGGCCAAGGCCCCAAATGCTGGAAGAACGACTGGAGGAGTGGTCGAACGCCCTATACGACATGGAGGAGAGGACATACGAGCCTGAGCTCGGTCTCTCCCGAATGCTTGTGGACGTCCGCGAACTCCAAGAGTATATCTGCCAAGCAAGATTGCTACTTGACCCTTTGTACGAGGTGAACAGGGAAGACTTCCAACCAGGATTTCTGGAGGAGTTTTGCTACCCACCGGGATCTGATGGGGCTGGACCAAGTGTTCCCACGCCTAGGGAAAGGCCGAGGGAACCAAGGCCGAGAGGTGAGCCGTGTGCTCCAGGGCCGAGTAGGTCCAGAAGTCCGACACCAGACCCCGATGATAGACCACGTGCGAAGAAGGAGTGCATGAGAGTTCCCGATTATAGGAAGTTTTTCAGGGCACCATGATGGGGGCCAGTGTTAAGTTTAACAGTCTTCTTTTCTAGTATTTCGGTTGTTTCATTTTGATAGCATTGTATTCTCCAAGCAATTTTGCCTTGTCGCTTGGAAAAATTTCCGATGTAGACCTATCAAACTCAGTTTCAGTTCATCAATGAAAGTTTACCAAGTTTGGTCTATTCTAAGTCGATTTTATACGTTATGCATGTTGAGATGATATTAATGTTATAAAATACTTGGAATTTGATCGGTAAACAGATGATGAACACAAGGAACACCATTCGTGCTGGTGCTGGGCCAGCAATAACCCCAGACCGAATTTGAGGGATGCCGCTAACCCAGTGGATGAGAACGAGTCAGTTTCTCACAACAATCTTGTGGGCAGCGACCAAGTTCCGGTCAACGCTCCAATTATTTTCGATGTTGTGGCAATTGAGGCTATTCGGGGGATTGTGATGCAAGCAGTCACCGATATTATGCGACCAATCACGCCTCAGGCACAAGGTGTGCCAATTTCTCCTGTGGTTCCTAGATTCGAGGAGCCAGCTGTCCATGTACCCCATGAGGATGCGGTCAGGAACAAAGGCAATTATGGTCGAGAACTGAAGGCCATTAGCTCTATGAGGCCTGACACCTATGATGGGAAGGGAGAGCCAGTCAGAGTGACATATTGGTTCTCGCACATGGAACGACTGTTCAGAAACGTCGAGTGCACTGAAGCGGAGAAGGTGCACATTGCTTCCCTTCAACTGAAGGAGGTGGCTAGTGAATGGTGGGAAAGCACCGGTCTAGCTGATCACCCCGGGCTGAACTGGGGAATGTTTAAGGCGAAAATGACTGATCGATTCTTTTCCCGAGCTATGAGGGAATAGAAACATAAGGAGCTTCTCTATCCGAGGACGGATGGATTGAAAGTGACTGAGCTTGCGGCCAAGTTCAATCACCTGTTGCAGTACGCTGGGCCGGAAGTGTCCAGTGATGAGCAGAAAATCTGGCATTTCCACGAGTGGATGAATCCAGACATCAAGCCACTGATGGTACGTCACGAATGCTCTACTCTGGAGCAGTACGTGGATGCAGCTTATAAGTTGGAGGTGACTCTGGAGGAGTCGGCTAAAAAGCATAATCGCCAGAGACCGGCACAGAGCCAGCCTCAGGCAAGTGGGTTCAAGCGACCCGCGCAACCGTCAAACTTTGCCAAGTCTGGCCGAGCTAGAACAGAGATGACTCGTGGAGGGTCTATGCAACGTTCGGGCCAGGGCAAGAATCCGATCCAGTGCTACAACTGTGGTACACCCGAACACAAGAGCAATGAGTGTCCGAAGGAGAGGAAGACGTGTTTTGGCTGCGGGAAGGAGGGACACTTGCAGACATTTTGTCCGCAGAGGAGGCAGAAGGGAGCTGAGTCACAGCAAGGGTCTGTTAGTCGTAACAACCGACCCAGATTTAGACCAGTGGAAGCTCCTAGTCCTTCGACGCAGACAACTGCGCAGAACAAGGGGAAAGCCCCAGCTGCCTCAGGAGGTCAAGGTCAGCGACTCTACGAGATGCGTGAAGCTGATGGACCAAATGCTCCTACTACTCAAGGTACTCTATACCTCCATTCTACTTCTGTGTATATACTTTTTGATTCGGGTGCTACTCATTCTTTCATCTCGGAAAGTTGCATAAGTAAGCTAGGATTAGTATGCAATGAGGCTTGTGAGCCTTTCGTTGTGAATCTTCCCAATGGTGAACATTTAGTAGGATCCAAGAGTCTGTCAGAATTTCCGATTACCATTCAGGGTAAAAAGTTCGAAGCAGATTTGATTTGTATAGCCATGGCTCCATATGACATTATTCTCGGTCTGGATTGGCTGACGCGTCATGGAGCGGTGATCGATTTCAGTTCAAGGACTGTGACAGTTTCATCCGGGGGCCAGTTAGTATGCAAGTTCAAGGGTCGAAATGACGCTGATAACGGCAAGCTCATCAATGCGATGGCTGCGTGTAAGCTACTTCGACAAGGATGTGTCGGGTACCTGTGCTATCTGGATAAACCCAAGAAAGATGAGCCGCCAGTTCTTGATATTCCGATCATTCGCGAATTTCCGGATGTCTTTCCGACGGAGATTCTCGGTTTACCCCCGAATCGTAACGTGGAGTTTACCATTGATCTCGAGCCTGGTTCCGCGCCAATCTCCAAGGCACCGTACCGGAAGGCTCCAGCTGAGATGCAAGAGTTGAAGAAACAACTCGAGGACCTTCTTAAGAATGAATATATAAGGCTGAGTGCATCACCTTGGGGCGCTCCGATTTTGTTCGTCAAAAAGAAGGATGGATCATTCCGACTTTGTATCGACTATCGAGATTTGAATAAAGTCACGATCAAGAATAAGTATCCGTTGTCGAGGATTGATGATCTGTTGGATCAATTGCAAGGAGCAAAAGTCTTTTCCAATATCGATCTGAGATCTGGTTACCATCAGCTCAGGATTCGTGAGGAAGACATTCCGAGGACTGCGTTCCAGACGAGGTATGGCCAATATGAGTTCGTAGTCATGCCATTTGGCCTTACCAATGCTCCGGCGGTCTTCATGGATCTGATGCATCGATGTTTCCACCAATACCTGGATAAGTTCGTGGTGGTCTTCATCGACGATATTTTGATCTATTCCCCGAGTGAGGAGGCTCACGAGGAACATATTCGGATCACCTTGTCAGTCCTTAGACAGAATGAGCTATACGCAAAGTTGTCTAAGTGTGACTTCTGGATCAAAGAAATGGCTTTCCTAGGCCATGTGATCAATGAGGATGGGGTTATGGTTGATCCCCAGAAGATTGAAGCGGTAGTCGACTGGAAGCGGCCTCAGAATGTGAGCGGCCTCGCGAATCAAGCCCTCTCGTATCGTCGCCGGTGAGTTTTCTCCCTTCGGAGTCGCCGGAGTTCATGGCCGCGACCGCGGACATGAACTGCCGCGACCGCGGACATGAACTGCCGCGACCGCGATAGTGACAAGGTCGGCCGCGTCCGCGGCCGTTGTCATGACACTCACGGTGGCCTTGTCCTCGACGGCCGCGACCGCGGAATCCCAGCCGCGACCGCGGATTGCTCTGGCAATCGCGATCGTGGCCTTGGGCATGCCGGTCTCGGACGGGACATTCGTTCTTTCGATTTCGTTCATTCTTTCTTAGATTCGTATCATTTTATTGTCGAATCTAACCTAGGGTTTCGTTATGGGTCGTCGTCGTAGGAACCCGTAATCCGACTTCCGTTCCCGTTCCGGACCCAGAAACCCGTCGTCGCTCAATCGTTCGTCTAGACCAAGGCAAGTGGTGGTTCACTCTTGCTTATCATTCCATGTTCCATTAATTATCAATTGTTTAATTGTTAATTAAATTGGGATGAACTATTGTTTTCGTTTGGGAACAGATTTTATAAATGATACGATTAAAAAGTGATATTATAATAGGTTGTATATACTGCTAGAAACAACGCTATTATATATATATTATTGCCATAATGGTATTGATGTGGAGTATTGTGTGATTTTAACTGTTTATTTAGAACGAGTATTCGTAGGAACGCTATGTACCTTGCGAGGTCTAGTCGTTTCTTTATAACTGGTATTAGGAGGATTTTTCCCTAGTAATTTCTCTGGTCATGACTGTACCCTTACTCAGGGTAGGTGCACAACAGCTGGTGCTGCCATTCGGGATTTATTCCCTTCGATATCTCTCGTGATGAGATGATATATCTTAAAAGCTTGTAACATAAATGTACGCTTTGTCACTAAAACAAGATAAGTGCCGATATGCACATAATTAATGAACCTTGGGTGAGAAGTACAACTTGGAACCTCGTCTGGACTTCGATTAGAGTAAGTCCTCCTTCCAAATCTGAATTCACATTACGCGGTGAGGTTGGTCGTGGACCTAAATGGTCAAGTCTTTTTAAACTCTTGTGTGAAATTATAATGTTCCCGAACACTTGTCATACTTTCCGATAAGACTCAATCTTTTGGAGTCTTCTCTTCATACGTTTCCTTAAGACTCGATCTTTAGGAGTCTTCTCTTGATCTTTCTGTTTCGTATATTCCTGTAGAAGTATTGAGGTTTATCTCTGTAATTTTTGCCTGAGTGGTATAAATTACATTCGACGTATTTTCGAGGCTTAGAATATTTTCGAACGCCGCGAGAAGCAGTTGCGGAGCAAGGTAGTACCATTGGTACGAATTCTTTGGTCCAAGGCTGGATCTGAAGAGGTTACTTAGGAAACCTGGAAGACTGAGGAGGATATGCTTAGTCGTTTTCCCGAGCTGTTTTCGGCCTAGTTTCGGGGTCAAAACCTTTTTATGGGGGTAGTGTTGTAACGCCTCATTTTTTTTGGTTTATTCGGCCAAGTTTTGGGGTCGAAACTTCTCTTAAGGGGGAAGTGATGTAATACCCCTCATTTTTAGTAAGGGTATTTGGGTAATTTACTCAACCATCATTCTGTGATCGTGTCGTTTTTGGAGAAGTTCGGATTTCTGTATCGAGATTTATCTCTGTAATTTTTGCCTGATTGTATAAATTACATTCGACGTATTTTCGAGGCTTAGAATATTTGTTTGGGTACAAATATATAAATTCCGGGGTTTAAAACCATGCCAAACCTTTTCCCGGGCAAACAGACGCGAAAAGGGCAATTCCACGACCGCGGCAACAATTTCGCGACCGCGGAAAAATGGCTCTCAGAAGAGCTGGGCACATGAATATTCTGCGACCGCGGAAATGGTTCCGTGACCGCGGAAAACTCCAATACGTCAACGTCGCGTCGTCTGTAGAGTCTCGTCGTCCGTGCCGCCGTTGATCGTCTGACTCGCCGTTGATCTGGGCGGGGATGGCTCCTTCTTTTGGGCTATAAAAGGAGGTCAATTTGGGAGGTTTAGGGGCACCCAAATCTGAGATCCCTCTCACTCTCTCTCTCGTTTTCCATAGTCGCCGGAGTTTCGAGCTCTCGCCGGAAATCTTCGAAGTGTCGCCGGAGGCCTCGCCGGGAGTAGTAGCAGCCTTGGAGTGGTGCATTGGAGGCTCAAGGAAGGCTGGAGTCGAAGCCCTCGTGAACCAAGCCCTCTCGCATCGTCGCTGGTGAGTTTTCTCCCTTCGGAGTCGCCGGAGTTCATGGCCGCGACCGCAGACATGAACTGCCGCGACCACGGACATGAACTGTCGCGACCGCGGACATGAACTGCCGCGACCGCGGCAGTGACAAGGTCGGCCGCGTCCGCGGCCACTGTCATGACACTCGCGGTGGCCTTGTCCTCGACGACCGCGACCGCGGAATCCCAACCGCGACCACGGATTGCTCTGGCAATCGCGATCGTGGCCTTGGGCATGCCGGCTCGGACGGGACCTTCGTTCTTTCGATTTCATTCATTCTTTCTTAGATTCGTATCATTTTATTGTCGAATCTAACCTAGGGTTTCGTTATGGGTCATCGTCGTAGGAATCTGTAATCCGACTTTCGTTCCCGTTCCGGACCCAGAAACCCGTTGTCGCTCAATCGTTCGTCTAGACCAAGGCAAGTGGTGGTTCGCTCTTGCTTATCATTCCATGTTTCATTAATTATCAATTATTTAATTGTTAATTAAATTGGGATGAACTATTGTTTTCGTTTGGGAACAGATTTTATAAATGATACAATTAAAAAGTGATATTATAATAGGTTGTATATACTGCTACAAACAACGCTATTATATATATATATATTGCCATAATGGTATTGATATGGACTATTGTGTGATTTTAACTGTTTAGTTAGAACGAGTATTCATAGGAACGCTATGTACCTTGCGAGGTCTAGTCGTTTCTTTATAACTGGTATTAGGAGGATTTTTCCCTAGTACTTTCTTTGGTCATGACTGTACCCTTACTCAGGGTAGATGCACAACAGTTGGTGCCGGCATTCGGGATTTATTCCCTTCGATATCTCTCGCAATGAGATGATATATCTTAAAAGCTTGTAACATAAATGTACGCTTTGTCACTAAAGCAAGATAAGTGCCGATATGCACATAATTAATGAACCTTGGGCGAGAAGTACAACTTGGAACCTCGTCTGGACTTCGATTAGAGTAAGTCCTCCTTCCAAATCTGAATTCGCATTACGCGGTGAGGTTGGTCGTGGACCCAAATGGTCAAGTCTTTTTAAACGCTTGTGTGAAATTATAATGTTTCCGAACACTTGTCATACTTTCTGATAAGACTCAATCTTTTGGAGTCTTCTCTTCATACGTTTCCTTAAGACTCGATATTTAGGAGTCTTCTCTTGATCTTTCTGTTTCGTATATTCCTGTAGAAGTATTGAGGTTTACTATCGTCAACGGCTTTCATTCGAGAAGCGATGGGTCTAGCCTAATACGACTACTTAGAACCTTTCTGTTTTACCCTTGCATAGTCTTTCATTAGACTAACCAACCAGTTATTTTCCCTTGCATGGTTGCCTGGTGTCATCCGTCTCATATGGCACATCAGGTAAACTTCCGTTCCGTGAAAGCTAGAATCTGACGATGAAGGCAGATGAAGTTTTAAGAGTTTTTTATCTAGGTTGAAGATCCTAGGCGGGTGATCGCTTCGATCAAGACCCTTATGTTATTTATTTAAAATACTTCCGTTGTATTAAACATATTCTGTATTTCTGTTGTATTTGGGATTTACGGATGTAATTCCGAGACTTTGGTTTAAATAAAGATTATGATATTTCGTTTTATCAGTGTATTTTATGATTTGTATGAATGATTAAGCCTTGGGTGGCTTCGGATGTGGAATCTGAGGTCACTGGCGGTAATACTTTCAAGGAAATATTTAGGGGTGTTACAAATTTGGTATCAGAGCCGAAATATTTTCAAAAAAAAAAAACGGGTTGGGTTTCGAATCGTCTTACTGAAAGCAAAGATTTTATCAACCGTTTATCCATTTTTGAACTGAGAAAGTTGTTTAAATTCAAAAATTTTGAATTTCCGAATAAAACCATACATGACTAGAAAATGTGTTGTTTTGAAATCTCTGCCGTTCTAGTCGTGCCTTCTTTCCAGTCTGATATAGTAAGTTCGCTTCTACATTTATAAAGACTAATTTTTTTCTCGTTGCCCCGCAGATTATGGGCGCATTCATCTCTCATCTGAGGAACCCGAAGAAAGCCGAGGTGGCCCCGCCATCTCCAATTAGGCTTGAGTTCCCGGTTCCCCCTCCGTGCTTTGAGGTATGGGAGCCCAGTTGCCCACCCGAGGAGGTGAAGACCGTACTCTCAGAGTCGGTGGTATTGGTATTTGACAGGGCTGAGGTTTCTGAGGCGGAGCCTGAAGCGGACCCAAGGGAGGATACCGAGGAAGAGGAGGTGTCGGCGTAGTACCTGAGAGGGTACTACGACAACGACTTCGAAATTGAGGAGGATCCTGAGGAGGACCCGGAAGAGGATCCGGAAGAGGATCCCGAGGAGGACCTCAAGGAATATGGCTACAACTTGGAGCACTTACTGGAAGGCAGCGAGGACCCGGGAATGCAGATCATTCTTCCAAGTCCAGAGTTGTCGCCTGATGAGGAGTATACGCCGTTGTCCCCTGCCCCATGGGAGGAACTGGGTATTTCAGGTACCGTCAGGAGGAGGAGTGGGCCGCTGGATGCACCAGAGGACCCGCAAGTGATCCCTACTCCGAAGAGGCCAATGGTGAGTCCTGATTCGCGACATGTGCTTCGCTAGAGTCAGATGGTTTCCTCTGAAGCGCGTCGCCAGGTGGATGAGGCGGTTGAGCATGCTCGAGGAAGGGCAAGGCCGTGGGAGTCGATGGGTACACCAGTTGTGGTCCCGACTCAACAGGCCAGGCCAAGGCCCCAAATGCTGGAAGAACGACTGGAGGAGTGGTCGAACGCCCTATACGACATGGAGGAGAGGACATACGAGCCTGAGCTCGGTCTCTCCCGAATGCTTGTGGACGTCCGCGAACTCCAAGAGTATATCTGCCAAGCAAGATTGCTACTTGACCCTTTGTACGAGGTGAACAGGGAAGACTTCCAACCAGGATTTCTGGAGGAGTTTTGCTACCCACCGGGATCTGATGGGGCTGGACCAAGTGTTCCCACGCCTAGGGAAAGGCCGAGGGAACCAAGGCCGAGAGGTGAGCCGTGTGCTCCAGGGCCGAGTAGGTCCAGAAGTCCGACACCAGACCCCGATGATAGACCACGTGCGAAGAAGGAGTGCATGAGAGTTCCCGATTATAGGAAGTTTTTCAGGGCACCATGATGGGGGCCAGTGTTAAGTTTAACAGTCTTCTTTTCTAGTATTTCGGTTGTTTCATTTTGATAGCATTGTATTCTCCAAGCAATTTTGCCTTGTCGCTTGGAAAAATTTCCGATGTAGACCTATCAAACTCAGTTTCAGTTCATCAATGAAAGTTTACCAAGTTTGGTCTATTCTAAGTCGATTTTATACGTTATGCATGTTGAGATGATATTAATGTTATAAAATACTTGGAATTTGATCGGTAAACAGATGATGAACACAAGGAACACCATTCGTGCTGGTGCTGGGCCAGCAATAACCCCAGACCGAATTTGAGGGATGCCGCTAACCCAGTGGATGAGAACGAGTCAGTTTCTCACAACAATCTTGTGGGCAGCGACCAAGTTCCGGTCAACGCTCCAATTATTTTCGATGTTGTGGCAATTGAGGCTATTCGGGGGATTGTGATGCAAGCAGTCACCGATATTATGCGACCAATCACGCCTCAGGCACAAGGTGTGCCAATTTCTCCTGTGGTTCCTAGATTCGAGGAGCCAGCTGTCCATGTACCCCATGAGGATGCGGTCAGGAACAAAGGCAATTATGGTCGAGAACTGAAGGCCATTAGCTCTATGAGGCCTGACACCTATGATGGGAAGGGAGAGCCAGTCAGAGTGACATATTGGTTCTCGCACATGGAACGACTGTTCAGAAACGTCGAGTGCACTGAAGCGGAGAAGGTGCACATTGCTTCCCTTCAACTGAAGGAGGTGGCTAGTGAATGGTGGGAAAGCACCGGTCTAGCTGATCACCCCGGGCTGAACTGGGGAATGTTTAAGGCGAAAATGACTGATCGATTCTTTTCCCGAGCTATGAGGGAATAGAAACATAAGGAGCTTCTCTATCCGAGGACGGATGGATTGAAAGTGACTGAGCTTGCGGCCAAGTTCAATCACCTGTTGCAGTACGCTGGGCCGGAAGTGTCCAGTGATGAGCAGAAAATCTGGCATTTCCACGAGTGGATGAATCCAGACATCAAGCCACTGATGGTACGTCACGAATGCTCTACTCTGGAGCAGTACGTGGATGCAGCTTATAAGTTGGAGGTGACTCTGGAGGAGTCGGCTAAAAAGCATAATCGCCAGAGACCGGCACAGAGCCAGCCTCAGGCAAGTGGGTTCAAGCGACCCGCGCAACCGTCAAACTTTGCCAAGTCTGGCCGAGCTAGAACAGAGATGACTCGTGGAGGGTCTATGCAACGTTCGGGCCAGGGCAAGAATCCGATCCAGTGCTACAACTGTGGTACACCCGAACACAAGAGCAATGAGTGTCCGAAGGAGAGGAAGACGTGTTTTGGCTGCGGGAAGGAGGGACACTTGCAGACATTTTGTCCGCAGAGGAGGCAGAAGGGAGCTGAGTCACAGCAAGGGTCTGTTAGTCGTAACAACCGACCCAGATTTAGACCAGTGGAAGCTCCTAGTCCTTCGACGCAGACAACTGCGCAGAACAAGGGGAAAGCCCCAGCTGCCTCAGGAGGTCAAGGTCAGCGACTCTACGAGATGCGTGAAGCTGATGGACCAAATGCTCCTACTACTCAAGGTACTCTATACCTCCATTCTACTTCTGTGTATATACTTTTTGATTCGGGTGCTACTCATTCTTTCATCTCGGAAAGTTGCATAAGTAAGCTAGGATTAGTATGCAATGAGGCTTGTGAGCCTTTCGTTGTGAATCTTCCCAATGGTGAACATTTAGTAGGATCCAAGAGTCTGTCAGAATTTCCGATTACCATTCAGGGTAAAAAGTTCGAAGCAGATTTGATTTGTATAGCCATGGCTCCATATGACATTATTCTCGGTCTGGATTGGCTGACGCGTCATGGAGCGGTGATCGATTTCAGTTCAAGGACTGTGACAGTTTCATCCGGGGGCCAGTTAGTATGCAAGTTCAAGGGTCGAAATGACGCTGATAACGGCAAGCTCATCAATGCGATGGCTGCGTGTAAGCTACTTCGACAAGGATGTGTCGGGTACCTGTGCTATCTGGATAAACCCAAGAAAGATGAGCCGCCAGTTCTTGATATTCCGATCATTCGCGAATTTCCGGATGTCTTTCCGACGGAGATTCTCGGTTTACCCCCGAATCGTAACGTGGAGTTTACCATTGATCTCGAGCCTGGTTCCGCGCCAATCTCCAAGGCACCGTACCGGAAGGCTCCAGCTGAGATGCAAGAGTTGAAGAAACAACTCGAGGACCTTCTTAAGAATGAATATATAAGGCTGAGTGCATCACCTTGGGGCGCTCCGATTTTGTTCGTCAAAAAGAAGGATGGATCATTCCGACTTTGTATCGACTATCGAGATTTGAATAAAGTCACGATCAAGAATAAGTATCCGTTGTCGAGGATTGATGATCTGTTGGATCAATTGCAAGGAGCAAAAGTCTTTTCCAATATCGATCTGAGATCTGGTTACCATCAGCTCAGGATTCGTGAGGAAGACATTCCGAGGACTGCGTTCCAGACGAGGTATGGCCAATATGAGTTCGTAGTCATGCCATTTGGCCTTACCAATGCTCCGGCGGTCTTCATGGATCTGATGCATCGATGTTTCCACCAATACCTGGATAAGTTCGTGGTGGTCTTCATCGACGATATTTTGATCTATTCCCCGAGTGAGGAGGCTCACGAGGAACATATTCGGATCACCTTGTCAGTCCTTAGACAGAATGAGCTATACGCAAAGTTGTCTAAGTGTGACTTCTGGATCAAAGAAATGGCTTTCCTAGGCCATGTGATCAATGAGGATGGGGTTATGGTTGATCCCCAGAAGATTGAAGCGGTAGTCGACTGGAAGCGGCCTCAGAATGTGAGCGGCCTCGCGAATCAAGCCCTCTCGTATCGTCGCCGGTGAGTTTTCTCCCTTCGGAGTCGCCGGAGTTCATGGCCGCGACCGCGGACATGAACTGCCGCGACCGCGGACATGAACTGCCGCGACCGCGATAGTGACAAGGTCGGCCGCGTCCGCGGCCGTTGTCATGACACTCACGGTGGCCTTGTCCTCGACGGCCGCGACCGCGGAATCCCAGCCGCGACCGCGGATTGCTCTGGCAATCGCGATCGTGGCCTTGGGCATGCCGGTCTCGGACGGGACATTCGTTCTTTCGATTTCGTTCATTCTTTCTTAGATTCGTATCATTTTATTGTCGAATCTAACCTAGGGTTTCGTTATGGGTCGTCGTCGTAGGAACCCGTAATCCGACTTCCGTTCCCGTTCCGGACCCAGAAACCCGTCGTCGCTCAATCGTTCGTCTAGACCAAGGCAAGTGGTGGTTCACTCTTGCTTATCATTCCATGTTCCATTAATTATCAATTGTTTAATTGTTAATTAAATTGGGATGAACTATTGTTTTCGTTTGGGAACAGATTTTATAAATGATACGATTAAAAAGTGATATTATAATAGGTTGTATATACTGCTAGAAACAACGCTATTATATATATATATTATTGCCATAATGGTATTGATGTGGAGTATTGTGTGATTTTAACTGTTTATTTAGAACGAGTATTCGTAGGAACGCTATGTACCTTGCGAGGTCTAGTCGTTTCTTTATAACTGGTATTAGGAGGATTTTTCCCTAGTAATTTCTCTGGTCATGACTGTACCCTTACTCAGGGTAGGTGCACAACAGCTGGTGCTGCCATTCGGGATTTATTCCCTTCGATATCTCTCGTGATGAGATGATATATCTTAAAAGCTTGTAACATAAATGTACGCTTTGTCACTAAAACAAGATAAGTGCCGATATGCACATAATTAATGAACCTTGGGTGAGAAGTACAACTTGGAACCTCGTCTGGACTTCGATTAGAGTAAGTCCTCCTTCCAAATCTGAATTCACATTACGCGGTGAGGTTGGTCGTGGACCTAAATGGTCAAGTCTTTTTAAACTCTTGTGTGAAATTATAATGTTCCCGAACACTTGTCATACTTTCCGATAAGACTCAATCTTTTGGAGTCTTCTCTTCATACGTTTCCTTAAGACTCGATCTTTAGGAGTCTTCTCTTGATCTTTCTGTTTCGTATATTCCTGTAGAAGTATTGAGGTTTACTATCGTCATCGGCTTTCATTCGAGAAGCGATGGGTCTAGCCTAATACGACTACTTAGAACCTTTCTGTTTTACCCTTGCATAGTCTTTCATTAGACTAACCAACCGGTTATTTTCCCTTGTATGGTTGACTGGTGTCATCCGTCTCATACGGCACATCAGGTAAACTTCCGTTCCGTGAAGGCTAGAATCTGACGATGAAGACAGATGATGTTTTAAGAGTTTTTTATCTAGGTTGAAGATCCTAGGCGGGTGATCGCTTCGATCAAGACCCTTATGTTATTTATTTAAAAGACTTCCGCTGTATTAAACATATTTTGTATTTCTGTTGTATTTGGGATTTACGGATGTAATTCCGAGACTTTGGTTTAAATAAAGATTATGATATTTCGTTTTATCAGTGTATTTTATGATTTGTATGAATGGTTAAGCCTTGGGTGGCTTCGGATGTGGAATCTGAGGTCACTGGCGGTAATACTTTCAAGGAAATATTTGGGGGTGTTATATGATCTTTGATTCCTCAAGCTTGGATTCGATTCCTTCTCTTCCGTAGCCAAAGTGATGGCTTTCCTAGGGCTAAAGAGATAGCCTCCAAACGCGTCAAAGAGATGACGAAGAGATCAAAGAGATGATCTTGAAACACCGAAGAGACGATGTAAGAATTGCTCGAAGCGACGAGCTACGGGATAGACGATCCGTGGGATCGAAGAGTTGACGTTAGAACTCAAGGGAAGGAGCGTACTCAACTTTATTACTCAAATTCAACGTAAAGATTACAACTAGGGTTTTCCAAGTTTAAATACCGTCAAAAAATAATAAAATAATATTTCCTAAAAGAAAAGATCTCGGAAAAATAATCCGCGGCGCGTTAGGACGACCGCACGGTTTGTAACACAACCGCACGGTTTGTTTCAAACCGTGCAGTTTAACTGAAAGCAAGTTCTGGGCAGGTGCACGGTTTGCATGCAAACCCACACGGTTTGCAGCAAACCGTGCAGTTCAACTGGGACACTTAATTCTGGCTGGTGCACGGTTTGCTTGCAACTGTGCACGATTTGCAGCAAACCGTGCACTTCCACTGAACGGCGTTCTGATGCATTTTCGTCTGGCTCTTCTGCGTTTGGCCCTCTTCGAGTGCACTCCCGTTGTTCCCTCTTCGTCCTTCGCCGTCATTGAGGGGTTCATGGAGCTATCAGCCAACCCCGAAGAGACTTAAGGAATTGCAACGTCAAGTACAAGACTTGCTTGACAAGGGCTATGTGAGGGAAAGTCTTAGCCCTTGTGCAGTCCCGGTCATCCTAGTTCCTAAGAAGGATGACACTTGGAGAATGTGTGTTGATTGTCGTGCAATCAACAACATTACTATCAAGTACCGCCATCCCATTCCTAGGCTGGATGACATGCTTAATGAGTTGCATGGGGCATGGGGCAAGCGCCTTTTCCAAGATAGATCTAAAGAGTGGTTACCATCAAATTCGAATGAAAGAAGTTGATGAATGGAAAACAGCCTTCAAAACTAAATATAGGCTGTATGAATGGATGATAATGCCCTTTGCTCGAATTAGTTGTGCTCTATCTGCGTAGTAGAGTTGTTTACTCCCAATGCCAGTGAAATAAGAGGTAATATTATGGATGAGCCCATCATACTCCCCAATTTTAATTTTCCGTGTATGTAGAGGGAGCCCAAGATACGTGACCGGAAAAGTACCTTCGACAAACTTTAACCTTCCTAGGATATGAGTTTGGATCTCATTAGATACACCCCCAAAGTAGACTTGGCTTTTGGAGTGGTTCACAAATAACCCAGAGGCCTCACTAAACTAATCCAAACATAGCTTGATGATATCCAATGACTGTAAGTCCCCTTTGCAAAAGAAAAGGAGGTCAACAACAGACGAAATGAATAAGAGTTGTAGAGACTTACAATATGGGTGGAATTTAAAGCCTCGAGTTCTGCTATCCCGACATAGCTTTTTGTGCAACATTTCCATGACCAGGACAAACAATAAAGAGGAAAGAGGGTCTCCCCGACGAAGTCCTCTTCTACCCCTAAAGTAACCCTCTGGCTCGCTATTGACCAAGACAGAATAGATGAGAGAGCACACACAAGCCATGATCCACTCAACCACATTATTAGGGAGGTTGAAGTAGATGAGTGTTTTCCGCATGTAGTCCCAAGAGACACAGTCAAAATCCTTATGGAGGTCAACCTTTATCATACACCTAGGGGACACATCCTTGCATTGGTAACCTCTGACTAGTTCTTGAGCCACAACAATGTTATGAGTGATGCTTCTCCTTGGGACGAAAGCACCCCGATTTTCCGCTACGACGTCATGAACCACATCTCTGAGTTTCTCCACAAGCAATTTGGAAATGATTTTGAGAAATACATTATAACAAGAGATAGGTCTAAAATCCTTCACGAATGTAGGGTTATCGACTTTAGGGACTAGAGTGATGAAGGTGGAGTTTGTTTGTCCAAGAAGTTGCCCTGAGTTGAAAATTTTGAGAACAACTGCACACAAGTCATTACCCACAAGATTCCATGCATTCTTGAAGAAATGGCTACCAAATCCGTCTGGTCCAGGCGACTTATTATTTTTGTTTTTCTAGAAGACACTCTTGATATGAGCCGGCGTGGGAATTCTCAGAAGGTATAGATGGTTCTCAACCGTGGATTGGGCCCTATAGTCCAGTTGTAGACCAATCTATGTCGTTAGAAGCACTCCCCAGCAGATCAGAGTAGAACCCCATAATTTCTTGCGTAATGGCAACCTTATCCTCAAGCGCGGTACCATATGCTCTCTTGATCATATGGATAGCATTTTTCCTCTTCCTCGCTTTTACTTGCCTGAAAAAGATGGAAGAAGTTTCCTCTCCCATTTTGATCCAATTCAGCTTGGCTCTTTGAGATTTGAAGCTTAGGAGATTGCAAAAGGCTTGGTGAGCTTCCTTAGCGGCGTTCTGAACTGCATCCTAGAGCGTAACATTGAAAGCATCGTTTTGAAGAGCTAAGTGCGCGACATGCAGAGATCCCGTCTTACGAAGCACTTCTCCTTCCAGGTTGTTGTAGTGCCCCCACTTCTAGGTCCTTAAACGTCCCTTTGCTTCTTTCAATATCATAGCTAGATGAAATTGGTTTGAGCCCGATAACGGTGTCTCCCAAGCACCTCTGATAACATCATCATAGCCAATCAGATTGGTCCAATAATTTTTGAATCTGAAGGGAAATCGTTTGCTTATCCCATCCTCTTGGATCACAACCCAGCTTGGGAAATGATTAGAGCGGTCAGGTGAGTATCAAGCCATTTCTCATTTACGAGGACACGATCCAGTTTATGATAGATGCACTCAGGCCCTTATTGTTCCAAGTAAGCTTTACCCCAACATATTTAAGATCCTCAAGTTGTGCATCAAAGAGGAAGGATGCCAGTTCACCAGAGTCAAACAGGGTATCATTGAATCTACCAAGCTTCTCAGTGCCATTGAGGATACAATTAACTATCCATACAGATTTCGATGTCCGATATCTCATATTTTTTATATCAATACCAAACGAGGCTTAGAATTATTTTTAGTCTCAAATTATTTTTGGCAATTTTTAATATTCCATCCGTTCACAATTAAATGTCCTTTTAGCCTCTAAAACTTGTTTATAAATACTTGTCCTTATATGATTTCAATGCAATTTATCACATATAAATCATAAAAAATTTATTGGAACTTGGTTATGTTAATTTTTCTTTCTCTATTTATTAGTTCTAAAGGGTAGTTGGGGGTTAAATTGAGAAAAAAATTAGATTTTCAAAACACATTTAATATTTTTTCTATGTGTAAAATTCTAAAAGACAAGTATTATTGATATGCTCAAGAGAAAATCTTACTCGGAAAGAAAAAGGGAAAATAGGGAGGAAAATCTCGATGCCTGCCCTGACTTCTAAAGGTTAGCACCTTCCAATCTCTCCGCCCACGACCCCTTCGCTTTTTATTAGTCTCTGTTCGATTCAAAATTTTAGGTTTTTTTGATCACTAATGTAACGTGATCATCTTTCATTCTCAAATTTATGTAGTCAGGTTCATGGTAAATTAGATCTGCGTGGGAATTTATTGGCATCCGTTTCGATATTTCTGTCGGCGTCTGTCGATTGCATATGCCTGATTGATCAGATTCCGTATTTTTTTTAAAAGCCGAAAATCACTGGAAACTTTAGCTGATGAGCTGTGTATTTTGATCTGATATTCGCGAGTTTTTTTTTGGGGATCTTTTTCACTTTCAGTGTTGCTTTGTTTGAATTGTGTTCTTCTGAGTTGTTTGGTAGTGTTGAGAACTGCGGAGATCGTTGATTTGGCTGAAATGTTGACTAAATTTGAGACCAAGAGCAATAGGGTTAAGGGGCTGAGTTTCCACCCCAAGCGACCATGGATCCTTGCGAGCCTTCACAGTGGAGTGATCCAACTGTGGGATTACAGGATGGGCACGCTCATTGATCGGTTCGATGAACACGAGGGCCCGGTCCGCGGTGTTCATTTCCATAATTCTCAGCCGCTGTTTGTGTCTGGAGGTACGTTGGCTGCAACTCATTTGCCTTTTGCCAGTTCCTTCTCTCCGGCCAATGTCAAAAGATGATATTTGTGTTGTTGCTGCTGAGTCAGCGTAGTGATGATTGATTGGAAATTTGTATACATTAAGACAAGAGTAATGTGACTTCGTACATGATTGATAGATGTTGAGTTGTTCTAGATCTCAGTGTAATAGTACTGTGCAGTAAAATACCTGTATTACAGAACTAGTTTCGTTGTTACTTACTGTGTGTCACCTTTATTGTTATTTGAACAATTTAAAGTATTATCTTGGTCCAAGTGGGGTTAGTCCTTGTGGGAGTCATTTTGATTGTCAATTAGGATGGGTGTACATGCTGTCTAAGTGTTTATGGGAGTGATCAAGTAGTTATACCAATATGCTCAACTTCTTTGTGGAAAGCTGTTGCTCAAAGGTTTCTCATATCCAAGCTGCATATGATTCTATAGGTTTAGAAGGATATAGCAAGTTTGCCTATTGTAGAAGTAAAGATCATTATAATTTAATCTAGACAGGTATTTATGTCCTCACTTTGCTACATTCTGAGTTTAGCTTGAAAAAGACCATATCATTGTGTTATATTTACTTTCGAATCTTGAACAACACTGGTCAATCAGCTATTATATACTTGTTATGGTTCATTTTGCAAATGTTTATTCCTGTTAATTTTTCAGGGGATGATTACAAAATTAAAGTTTGGAACTACAAACTGCATAGGTGCTTATTTACACTTCTTGGTCACCTTGATTATATTCGTACGGTGCAATTTCACCATGAGAATCCTTGGATCGTGAGTGCGAGTGATGACCAGACTATTCGCATATGGAACTGGCAGTCAAGAACATGCATCTCAGTCTTGACTGGCCATAATCATTATGTTATGTGCGCTTTATTCCACCCTAAAGATGATCTTGTCGTATCAGCATCTCTTGATCAAACAATTCGAATTTGGGATATTGGGGCACTTAAGAAGAAGACAGCGTCCCCTGGTGATGACATTCTGCGCTTGAGTCAAATGAACAGTGACCTTTTTGGAGGCATTGATGTTGTTGTCAAATATGTTCTGGAAGGACATGATAGGGGAGTTAATTGGGCTGCATTCCATCCAAATCTACCATTGATTGTCTCTGGGGCTGATGACCGCCAGGTTAAACTGTGGCGAATGAATGGTAATTTGAAACTGCAACATTTCATCAATATGAAATTGTATATCTTTTTTATTTATTCTACAGTTTGATATTTATATCTCTTTTCTTTCTCCAATATATTATTTTTTGTCTGGTGTGCAAAATTGATCTATGTTAATAGGAGGAATTGCCACATGAGGAAATTAACGGCATGATCATCAGAACAGCATTCCAATCTATTTGTTTTCCAACTATTAGTTTTAAAGTGCTTATATTGTTAATTAGGACATTGAATGCTTTTATTACTTGCTGTAACGATTTTCTTCTTCAAACTTCAAGTTTGATGTGCTTTATGCTCCTAGATCTTAATTACAAACTAACACTATATATGCTCGTACATGATTGACTATGTGTTTCAGATACCAAGGCTTGGGAGGTGGACGCCTTTAGGGGACACATGAATAATGTTTCTTGTGTTATGTTTCATGCGAAGCAGGATATCATTATTTCCAATTCAGAAGATAAAAGTATTCGTATTTGGGATGTAACCAAGCGAACTGGTATCCAGACTTTCCGCCGTGAGCATGATCGATTCTGGATTCTGGCTGCTCACCCAGAAATGAATCTTTTTGCAGCTGGTCATGATAGTGGGATGCTTGTGTTTAAGTTGGAGAGAGAACGACCTGCCTTTTCTGTGAGTGGTGATACCATGTTTTATACTAAAGACCGGTTCTTGCGGTTCTTTGAATTTTCTACTCAAAAGGATACTCAAGTAATTCCAATCCGTCGGCCTGGTTCTACCACTATGAATCAGGGTCCGCGAGCACTGTCATATAGTCCTACAGAAAACGCTGTTCTTATATGTTCGGACTTCGATGGTGGATCCTATGAGCTCTATGTTGTATCTAAAGATAGCTTTGGTAGGGGTGATGCACCACAAGAAGCCAAGAAAGGTGCAGGAGGTTCAGCTGTATTTGTAGCTCGTAACAGGTTTGCTGTGCTTGACAAGAGTAGCAATCATGTGTTAGTCAAGAACCTAAAGAATGAGGTTGTTAAAAAGACTGCATTACCCTTTAGTGCTGATGCAATTTTCTATGCTGGAACAGGTAGCTTGCTATGTAAAGCAGATGATAAAGTTGTTATATTTGATCTTCAGCAAAGAACAATTCTTGGGGAGCTTCAAGCCCCTGCTGTGAAATATATCGTATGGTCGAAGGACATGGAAAAAGTTGCCTTGCTCAGCAAACATGTCATTGTGATCGCAAACAAGAACCTTGTGCACCAGTGCACAATTCATGAGACAATTCGTGTTAAGAGCGGAGCTTGGGATGAAAATGGGGTTTTCATCTACGCAACTCTGAATCACATCAAATATTGTCTTCCTAATGGGGATAGTGGCATAATCAGAACACTTGATGTTCCAATTTATATTACAAAGGTTTCAGGAAATAGAGTATTTTGCTTGAATCGAGATGGGAAAAACAAAGCTATAATCGTGGATGTGACAGAATATATTTTCAAGCTGTCTTTGTTACAGAAGAGATATGACCATGTTATGAGTATGATCCGAAGCTCTCTGCTTGTAGGGCAGGCAATGATTGCTTATTTGCAGCAGAAAGGCTTCCCAGAAGTGGCTTTGCATTTTGTAAAAGATGAGAGAACTCGTTTCAATTTGGCACTTGAGAGTGGGAATATTCAGATCGCAGTTGCTTCAGCAAAGGAAATAGATGAGAAAGATCACTGGTACAGATTAGGCTTGGAGGCTCTTCGTCAAGGCAATGCTGGAATTGTTGAGTATGCTTATCAGAGGACAAAGAATCTGGAGAGATTGTCCTTTCTGTATCTGATAACTGGGAATATGGATAAGCTTTCCAAAATGCTGAAAATAGCTGAGGTGAAGAATGATATCATGGGCCAGTTCCATAATGCTCTCTATCTTGGCGACGTTCGTGAGCGTGTTAAGATCTTGGAGAATGTTGGTCACTTGCCGCTTGCTTATGTTACAGCTTCAGTCCATGGGCTACATGATGTTGCTGAGAGGATATCTGCTGAGTTGGGATATGTTCCCTCCTTGCCAGAAGGAAAAGTGCCTTCCCTTTTATTGCCTCCTGCACCTATTCTACGTGGGGGTGATTGGCCCTTGCTAAGAGTAATGAGGGGCATCTTTGAGGGAGAACTGGGTAATAATAATATGGGCAATGCCACTACTGGTGAGGAAGAAGACGGTGCTGAAGGTGATTGGGGCGAAGAGCTGGACATGGTTGATGCTAATGAATACATTCAAGATGGTGACATTGCATCAGACCTGGTGCATGGTGAAGTACCTGAGGGCAATGAGGAAGAGGGAGGCTGGGATCTTGAGGATTTGGATCTGCCGCCTGAAGAAACTACACCAAAGGCTTCATTAGCTGGTCGCTCTTCAGTTTTTGTGGCGCCAACCCCTGGGATGTCTGTGAACCAAATCTGGATCCAGAAATCATCTCTTGCTGCAGAACATGCAGCAGCAGGGAATTTTGACAATGCAATGAGGTTACTGCATCGGCAACTGGGAATAAGAAATTTTGCGCCGTTGAGAGCTATGTTTCTTGATCTCAATTTTGGTAGTCACTCCTATATGAAGGCATTTTCATCAACCCCAGTGATATCAGTTGGTGTAGAAAGGGGATGGAGTGAGTCTTCTAGCCCTAATGTGAGGGGACCACCTGTCCTTGTCTACAATTTCTCTCAGTTGGAAGAGAAGTTGAAGGCGGGTTACAAGGCCACAACTGCTGGGAAATTCACTGAGGCACTTGGTCTCTTTTTGGGTATTCTTCACACTATTCCTCTAATAGTTGTGGAATCCCGAAGAGAAGTTGACGAGGTCAAGGAATTAATAATCATTGTAAGAGAGTACGTCTTAGGTCTCAAAATGGAACTTAGGAGGAGAGAGATCATAGACAATCCAGTTCATCAGCAGGAGCTTGCGGCTTATTTTACTCATTGCAATCTTCAAATGCCTCACCTGAGGCTTGCTTTACTGAATGCTATGACCGTCTGCTATAAGGCGAAAAATCTCAGCACTGCAGCAAACTTTGCCAGAAGACTTCTTGAGACGAATCCCACTATTGAGAATCAAGCGAAGACAGCTCGGCAAGTTGTGCAAAATGCAGAGAGGAACATGGTAGATGCAACGGAGCTGAATTACGATTTCAGAAACCCGTTTGTGGTGTGCGGGTCTACATATGTGCCCATTTACCGGGGGCAGAAGGATGTCTCATGTCCATACTGTAGTTCACGTTTCGTGCCCAATCAGGAGGGCGAGTTGTGCAGTGTTTGCGAGCTTTCAGTCATTGGGCTTGATGCTTCTGGTTTGCTCTGTTCTCCTACGCAGGTCAGGTGATTTGTGCGTTTGCAATCTTCACGGCTTGGGCTTTCTTATAAAGCATTCCTCTAAACTTGCTAGAGCTGAGGATTTTTAGCATGCATTCTACGGCTCATCCTGTCTATTTTTGTTCATGTTCAATTGTTTTTGTTAGTTGACAACGGATCTATTTAATAAGCTCTAGAATCTTGAACCAACTTGTGTCTTCAAAGACTAGTTTTTTTTGTCAGACTATACACGAGTCCAAGGTAAGAATGTAGCTCAACCACAATATTCTGCAGATATTTTTTAATATTTCTGGTTATTTAAGACACCGTTTTTCATTGTGCATTATACGGTGTTTGAAATATTGCAAGTATGTCATTATCCCTTCATGACAGGACAACGATCAACCACTTTCCTAACCTGGCGAACAATTATTTTTGATAACCGTATATGTACAATATATAGTGCCAAAAATGATAATACATTGTTATAAGATTAGTTAAAAATGTAATAGAAAACTAGAGAGTAGAGGAAGAAAGAAGTGTTTATCTTGTATTATTCTTGTGTGTTTTTTGTCTTTGACAAAAGCCTCTAAATAGATTTACAATACTCCCTATTTGGATGTACTTCTTGTAGTCTACATACTATCTCGCTAAAAACCTTCACTTGAAAAAAATCCAATGAAATAAAACCAAGGGAAAGGGAAAAAGAGTGCAATTGTAACTCCCCTCAATTTAGCAAATATCTTTCAAATGACGCATGCCAATATTGTGTATGAGTTTGTTAAACACTCTAGTGGGCAAAGATTTGCTAAATAAATCCGCCAAGTTCTTGCTTGACTGAATTTGTTGGACATCAACCTTGCCTTCCACTTGAAGCTCATGAGTGAAGAAAAAATTCGGGGATATATGTTTAGTTCTATCTCCCTTAATATATCCTTCTTTTATCTGGGCGATACATGCTGCATTATCTTCATATATAACCGTTGGTTGTTTTTCATTTGATTCTAAATCCGCAAGATTCTTAGAGATGGTGAATAAAAGATCTGAGCCACACACATTCTCTTTCGGTTTCATATAATGCAATCAATTTTGCATGATTTGATGAAGTGGCTACTAGGGTGTGTTTTGTTGAATGCCATGAAATAGCGGTTCCTCCATACATGAACAAGTATCCTGTTTGTGAAATGGTTTTGTGCGGGTTAGATAAATAACCCGCATCAGAATAACCAACTAGTTTTTTATTTTGTACTCCATCTAATCTTTTGAAAAATAATCACATATCACTAGTTCCACGTAAATAACGTAGAATATGCTTAACACCACTCCAACGTCTTTTTGTTGGTGTTGAGCTATATCTTGCTAACACATTAACTGCAAAAGCTATATCTGGTCGGGTATTACTAGAAAGATACATTAAGGCACCAATTGCACTTAGATATGGAACTTCAGGACCCAATATCTCTTTATTGTTTGATCGAGGACGAAAAGGGTCCCTATCCACATTGAGTGACCTAACTACCATTGGTGTACTCAATGGGTGTGCTTTATCCATATTAAAGCATTTTATGACCTTTTCTATGTAATTTGATTGATGGATAAAAATTCAATTCTTTGTATGTTCGAACTGTAGGCCAAGACAATATTTGGTTATTCCCAAATCTTTTATCTCAAATTCATTTTTCAAGTAATCAACTGCTTGTTGGATCTCATCTGGAGTTCTAATGATGTTTAAATTGTCTACATAAACAATTATGACTACATAACCCGACTATGTCCTCTTTTAAAATACACATGGGTTTATTTGACACATAAACCCTTGTCTTAATAGATACTCACTAAGACGATTATACCACATACAACCTGATTGTTTCAACCCATATAATGATCTCTTTAACTTTATAGAGAAGATATGACGAGGTTTTGACTTTAATGCTTTCGACATTTTTAATCCTTCAAGGACTTTTATGTATATATTTGTATCTAATGACCCATACAAATATGCAGTTACTACATTCATAAGTTGCATTTGGAGTTGTTCAACGACGGCCAAAGCAACTAGGAATCTAAGTGTTGTCGCATCTGCTACGGGTGAATATGTTTCTATATAGTCTTGCCCTGTCTTTTGTGCAACCAATTTGGCTTTATACCTCACAATTTCAATACGCTCGTTGCATTTGTGTGCGAACACCCACTTGTAGCCAACTGATTTTACACCTTCGGGTGTCGGAGCTACTGGTCCAAATACACCACGTTTATTTAAAGAATCCAACTCTACTTGAATTGCTTCCTTCCAACTTCCCCAATCATTTTGATGTCGACATTCCACCATAGTTTGAGGATCATTATCACCCTCATCCATGACCTCTAATGCAACCGGATAAGCAAAGAAATCATCAAGGATTACATCGTTTCGATGCCACCCTAAACCAGTATTTGCATAATTGATTGACATCTCAAAATTATCCTCAATATCCTTGTCTTTGCTTTTAGATAAATTCTCTTCAAGAATTTTATCTTCATGGATGTTGATTGACATGTCAACAACGATTGGAGTTATTATCGGTTCTTTCCTCTTACGAGAAATTGTATCCTTAGAGCCTAGTGGTCTCCCACGCTTTCAGCGTATTTGAGAATCACTTCCTATTTGTTGGTTTGGTGTTACTACTGGAACTTCTAAACGAGCTGGTGCATTTTCGGCTAGTATGTGTGACTTAATCACTTTCATGACATCTGTAAACGCACCTGGTAGCCTATTTGCTACACTTTGTAAATGTATGATCCGTTAAAATTCAAGTTCACTTTCATTTGTCCTTGGATCTAAAAACGATAAAGAAGTCACATTTCATGCAATCTCTTTCTTAATTTTCTCCATTTCTTCTCCCCCTAGAGTTGGAATTTTTGTCTCGTCAAAATGACAATCTAGATATCGAGATGTAAATCGATCACCAATCATAGGCTCTAGGTACTTAATAATTGATGGGGACTCAAACCCCACATATATTCCCAACCTTCTTTGTGGGCCCATTTTGGTTCGTTGTGGAGGAGCAACAGGAACATACACCCCACATCCAAAAATTCACATATAGGAATTATTAGGTGCTTTTCCGGAGACAAGATGCAATGGAGAGAGTTTGTTACTAGCGGTTGGTCTAAGTCGAATTAGTGTTGCAACATGCAAAATTGCATGTTCCCATCTTGAGGAGAGTCACCTAGACCTCATAAGCATCAGTCTAGCTATCATTTGTAACCGCTTAATTAACGACTCTGCAACACCCCGACTTATGTCGGTAGTGCCACACGCCAGTGACCTCTGACTGTAAAGTCCAAAGCCACCCTAGGCTTTAATCACAATTAAGCTTAAAATAAACACATAAACGTTAAATAATAAAAGAGTAAATAGAGGAAGAGTTTTAAACAAACACAATCTTTTATTAAAATTCCTCTCGTAAAATGAGAAGGACAGTATACAACAAAGTGAACTTACAACGGAAGACTTTGAAATTACAGCGGAAGACTTTTACAATGAACCCTAATACATGACTAGTAATACACCTTATTAAGAATATTAAATTAATACTAAACTATTTCAAATAATATAACTTTAGGTCATAACCTTCAAATGCAAGCCTTCGTCTTCGATCGGTTACTTCGAATCGTCGGGGACCAACCTCTGATGTGCCGTATAGGACAGGTGACACCAGCCAATCATGCAATGAATAAAACCGGTTGGTTAGTCTAATGAAAGACTATGCAATGGTGAAAATAGATTGGTTATCGTAGTCGTATATAATCACTACCCTTGTTTTCCGAATAAAACTCGGTAAACGGTATATGACTATAGACTTCTACCGAAAAGAATGAAGAGGTATGATTAAAGAGAAGACTCCAATGAATTGAGTCTTATGGGAAATTACATGAATTTGTTTGGGAACATTATCACACAAAGTTTTAAAAACATCTCGTTGAATATTTGGATCCTCGACCAACCTCACCGCGTAATGCAAATCCAGATTGAAAAGGGGGCTTACTTTAGACAAGAGACCGGACGGGTTCCACGTTGTACTTCTCGCCCAAGGGTATATTAATTATGTGCAAAACAGCCCTTATCTTATTTAATTCCAAAACGTGCATTTACGTTAAAGCTTTTAATCCACACCAATCTCGCAATGAGATATAGAACATGGGACAAATCTCGAATTTCGGCACTAGCTAAGTGCACCACCACTTATATAAAATAAGGGTAGGTCATGACCAAAAGTATTTGGGCAATTATCCTCCTAATACCAAGTTATAAAGAAACAACTAAACCTCGCAAGGTAATAGCGTTCCTACGAATACTCGGGCTAACTAGCAATTATTATCCACATCAAAGCACAACAATGCGCACCAATTATTATCTAGCACCTTATAATATATATATATAAGGGTTATATCTAGCATATATACAACCAAATAAAAAGGTTAATTTTACACAATATTTTATACACACAAGTTCCCAAACGAGAAATTAAGAATATTTATCCCAACTTAATTAATACAATAGATTAATTGTCAATTAAGAAAAATATGGAATAAATTAGCAAGAGCGAACCGCCACTTGCCTTGAATCACAGAGAGATGAACGGTATCACGGGGATGGTTGTTTCCGAGTAGCAACTTGAATCCCTGCTCTATTTCCGTTCCAGAAGCAAATTCGAGACGTACCCGAATCACACACAAAAATAAATTATAATTAGATAATTTATTTCATACTGCATTTTGAAGGGTATATGTCTCAAGATTAAATTAATTTATCTCCAACTAATTCAATTTCAAGGTTTAATCGGTATAACGATTATCTATACGATTAAAAATCAATTAGTCGTATATTCTAAATAGTCTTTTCATGAATAAATAAATCTCATAATTTATTTATAAAGTCCAGAAATTTTATTCCCAAAATATTATCCAAATGAAAAGTTAATATTTTAACCATTCATGGTCTAAGATAATACCCAAAGTAATTTTAATTATTTTAATTTTAATTTTATTAAAATCAAATTAATTCCATTTTATTATTCAGTAATTAAGATTAATTTAAATAACCTTAATTAAGCCAAATAATAATAAAATAAAATAAAAGAAAGTGGGAGAGATTTTATAGGGTCTATGGATACCACCAATTGCAAGATTAAAGCTCCCAAGTGCTCGAATTTTACAGAAGAACAACCGAACTCGGGATTTAGGGTTCTTGAGATTGGATGGAAAAATTGGATGAATTGGGGGTCCGAGTGTACTAAAGGATGAATCGATTTCAGCAAAGGAGCCTTCAGATCGAATTGCACACCAAATGCTCGACAAAATGCCAAGGTCATTTGTCAGTGGTGAATTGACATTTCTGGATGAAATTGAAAAGATAAATGAAGAGTCGGTAGATGGGTTTAACTGGGAGGCCCCACCAATGAGCTCAGTTGAGGAATTAGATGGTGTGAAGGTTCTCAAGGAAAGCAAATTAAGGGATACGATACCTAGAAATCATGCAGCCAAGTTACTAGATAAATTTCATGAGCAAGAGTTAATGATGAATGGTGATGTATGTGTGATTTGCTTTGATCCAGGAGGACATAAATTACAACGTGGTAAAGATAATGAGTCAGCTGAGAAATCTGATGAGTTGGAAACTTTTCCAACACCCCGGGTTGTATGGTTAGAAAAAGCAGTTGAAGAAAAGAAGAAGAACTCGATATTGTCTTCACTCGCTGAAGCACAAAACTCCAAGACATATTTTAAATTCACCATGTCAGGTATTACCAATGCTCTGTTATTGGAATTTGAAAACTGCGTGGCCAGATCAGAATATGTTGATCTTGATTTTAATACGGATAATCTGCCTCTAGCATTTGATTTCCTATATGCTACAAATCTTCATGATGATATGCATGATTATTATGCTGGAAAATTTGCTTTCGACCCTAGAGGAGGAGTAATGTTCTTTGTTAGTAATCTGAGTTACATTGAAGAGATGTCTGAAATGCAGAAATCGTTTGAAGCTTCTCTATTTGGGATCATCATGAATCCATTTGTTCCTTTTGCTTCAAAATGTGACCAAGCTAAGGTAAATTCCATACTCCACAAGTGGAAACTAAAAAGTAGTCAAGTTTTGATAGGTTCTCTATTTGAGGTGCTGATATTTGATCCGAGAAGACATTTGTTGATACATGCTACATTTGGGTCCCCTAATGCTATGGAGGAAACTCATTTGTTTCATGCTACAATACATAACTTAGCTAGCCTTATAGAGATATTGCTTGAAGCAACCCCTTCCTTCAAGGGGAGTATGGTGAGCCTAGTAGGAGTTGATGAAAATATCTGGAATGCATCAATTGATTTCATGTTGGAGTTAGAAAATTTCTCTTATATTGGGTAGGGCTTACACGGAGCTAAAATGTTAGTTTTTGATCCTAATGGCGGTTTAAATGGTGTTTTACCCGAAAAGCCAAGTATCGGCCATGACTGGAGCTATATGAAGGCTTGGAAATCACTTATTAAGAGATATTTGATGATAGTTGACACTCTGAAGTTTGCTTCTGCCAAGTACTGGAATGCAACAGAATTTGCTCATCTTACAGCAGCTTCAAGTGCAGGTTCTGGGCATGAAACAGAATTTTGGAGGGAGATAATACAAACTATTTTCTATACCCAGGGCGCAACTATTGATCTTGTGATTTTAGCTCTTATTGTTGTGATCTTCGACTTGTACGGTCAAAGCTACAAGTTGATCTTCAAAAGTCCATCAAGGGAGCAATGTTTTTGATCCTGCAATGTTTTTGATCCTTGAGGACAAGGATCATCTCAACTGGGGAGTATTGTTACAGGAATATGAGTATTTCATCTGGTTTATGTCTATGAGTATTTGTTATAAAACCCGGTTTGTTTCGGTTTAGTGTTTTAGTTTCTAAAACTCAGTTTCACCCCATTCCCTTAATTCTCTATATGTACTACGTTCAGTCCCTGGAGCCAAATTAATCAAATCCATAAGCAATTTCCCAAATCTCAAACTCTCTCTTGTTTATCAAAGTTTTCAGAATCCTTCGGATCAATCATTCTTCCTCTGAGATTGATCTCTAGGCCTGGTCTCCCCTTCTTCGAGCTCAATCGTGAGTTCCTAGCTGGGAATCTATCATCATGTCTCACCGAGTGGGAGAGATTTTATAGGGTTCTTGTAGGTGTGAATGCCATTAACAAAACCCTCTCATTAATCCCTCCAATTGAAGACGATTTGATTCAATTTTTGGATTTGTTCAAATCGGCATTACGGACGACACATGGGTTTTGGGGATGAAATTTCACGATTTCAATCGACATTCAATCCAATTGAATGAGAGATTACGTGTAGGATGATGTTGTCTTGAATGCCCAAACACTAATTGCCTCAAATCGGATCCTATGCTAACTGAAATCCGCCATTGAAGCTTATAAAGCTTCACGTGCAAGCTGGAGGTTGAAGAAGCAATATTTGGGTTAATTACACACAGGCCCCCTTTATTTGGCATATTTGCATATTTAGGCCCAACATTCTTAAGATGTGGCATAAATGCCCTTATTTTAACTTTTAAAAATCACAAAATTACCCAAATTTATTTATCTTAATATTCCAAGTTTATAATATTATTTTAACCCAAAATTAAAGTGTAGAAAAATTTAACTTAGGTTAAGATATGCTTAAGTTATTATTCTTATGATTTTAACCATACTTAAATCCTTAACAAAAATTTGTTAAACTTGATTTAAATATTCTAAGTCAAATTTGATAAGTTTTATCTAAATTATAATTAACATAATGTTAATCATTATTTAAACCATTCTTAGCTTAAAGAAATACATACTTAGGACAATTATTATTTTATCCCTTTATGGATAAACATAATAATTCTTACGGCAATTTCGCCCGGTACCCTCGAGGTTTTACATAATTCGCAAAATACCCAAAGGTTTGAATATTTTCGCGTGGTACCCCTGAACTATTGTCAAAATTTTGCCAAATACTCTTCCGTCTTATAACTGTTACCAAAACGTTAAATAAAAAAAAATCAGCATGTGTATAGATTGCCTCCACTTTCTGTCTAATATTACAAAATTCAGTCAACATTTTCGCAGAACCCAAATTGGTTACAAAATTCAGTCAACAAGCCTCAGAAGCAAGAAGATTGCACAATAGCCTTAGAAGCAAATTCAGTCAACATTAATATTACAAAATTCTTGGTTACAAAAACGTATGATGTTGTTGTTTACAAAATTCAGCAGAACCCAAACGTATGATGCTGGTGTCGCCTCTGTCGTTCTTGAGATGTTGTTGCTTCGCACAATACGCATGCCACCCACCGCGCGCTCGAATGCCCAACCAACGCGACAATCGGGCGCCACCAAGGTTGAGCTGCTGAGGTTGCGCGCTCGAATGACCCAGCCACGTCGGGGTCGAGCTCCTCTCCAATGGCGTTTCTTGCGCTCGAATGACCCACCCACCGCGCGCTCGAATGCCCCACCCATCGCGACAACCGACCACCACCAAGATGACACAGCCACCGCTCGAGGAGAAGGTTTCGCGCTCGAGGTTGCGAGCTCCTCTCCAATGGCTTCTCTGAGGTTTCACTTTTCTTCATCCTTCAAAAACATCGAGGGAGAGGGGTGAGGGGTAAGTCAGAGAGGGTTTAATATATATTTTTAAAATTATTTACGTTTTGGTAACGGTTATAAGACGGAAGGGTATTTGGCAAAATTTTGACAATAGTTCAGGGGTACCACGCGAAAATGATCAAACCTCTAGGTATTTTGCGAATTATGCATAATCTCGAGGGTACCAGGCGAAAATTCCGAATTCTTATGGAAATTTCGCTTGGTACCCTCGAGGTTTTGCATAATTCTCAAAATACCCAATGCGAAAATGATCAAACCTCTTATGTCCTTTATTATTATTTAAAATTTAAAATTACAACCATTGTTGCACTTAATTATTTATTTTAACACCATACATTATTACTCATGTGATACTTTGTACCAAAAATTCTCACATCACAACCATTGAACCTAAGTTCATGAAAGTTTAAATTATTCCTCTAAAAGAAATAAAATAAAATTCAAAACTTTTATTTTTACCACTTTAAAATTACTATTTTACTCTTCTATTTTAAGTGGGTTATTACAGACTCTACCAAGCCATTTTGTGTATGTGTATGAGCTACTGGATGATCAACCACTATGCCAATTGATTGGCAATGGTCATTGAAAGGCTTTGATGAAAATTCTCTTGCATTCTCTAACTTGATTCTCCTAATCTGATGATCAGGACAATGAGCCCTTAACTTTATAATTTGGGCTAAAAGCCTTGCAAATGCAACATTTCGTATTGAAAGCAAGCTTACATGTGACTAGCGTGTTGATACATCTATCAACACCATAAAATATCTAAATGGTCCACATGGCGGTGTTATAGGTCCATATATGTAACCTTGAATTCTTTCAAGGAACATAAGAGATTATGCGTTTACTTTTATTACTGACGGCCTTGTTATTAATTTGCCAAGAGAACAAGCATTGCATGTCAAGTCACCTGTTGAGAGGAACTTCAGGTCCTTAAGTGGGTGTCCATGTGAACTCACAATGATTCTTCGCATCATTGATTCACCTGCGTGACTGAGTCTATCATTCCACAAAAAAATATTTTATGATCAACTAATTTCTGGTTAGTAACATTATAAGATTCAATAGGGTGAATAATCGTGGCATATAAACTAGATGTGCATGTTCTCATTTTCTCTAAGACTTACTTCTGGCCTGTCTTAAGAAATAGATACTCAATACCATTTTCATTCATGGTTTCTACACGAGAACCATTTTGTTGAATATATTTGAAACTAAGCAAATTTCTTTATGGTTTACTTGAATATAAAGCATCTCTTATGCGTATCTTTGTTCCTTCGGGTAACTAGATAGAGGCTCTTCCAAAGCCTTCTATGAGATCACTTTTCCCAGAAATAGTACTTGTTTTTGTCATTTGCAGGTTTGAGAAAAGCTTTGACTTTTTCAAAATATTATGAGTTGTCGCACTATCAACAAGGCACACTCTCCACCATTGAAATTTCCATTTATTTGATCCATTCTATATAAAGAAATAAAAATGTATAAATAATAACAATATTTATTCATAATGACAACTTTATTTGGAACATGAGTGAAAATAGAAACTATTAGGTATACGATAAAACAGATCAAGATAGACATCAAATAATTATTTAAATAGTTGCCCTTATTTAGAGATCACCAAATTATGATTCCATATCACACTCATCCTTGTCATTTCCAGCTTGCTCAAAAAAATCAGATGCCTCTAAGTGAGTGTTATAAGAACTCCCAGCTTCAGTAAGATTGGTCTCTGCACTTTTACCCTTGCCCTTCAAAGAAGCTTAATATAAGGCCACAAGGTGAGATGGCATACGACATGTGTGAGACCAATGCCCATCCGTTCCACATCTATGACAAAGACTGTCAACTCGTGGTTTGGGCTTTTCTTGTTGGACTTGCTTATTGGATTTGTTCTCATTGTTCTTCTGGACATCAGGATTAACCCATGTATAATTAAGTCCTTGTCCACAACCACCACGACCACGTCCTTTCCCACGCCCTCTACGAGAGGAGGTAGAATTTGCTTCAAGCAATGCTTGAGACTGATCGAGAAGTGGTGTTGAACCAGTAGGTCGAGTCTGATGGTTGTTTAAAACCAAATGATTGTTCTCTTCTGCTAAAATTAGACAAGAGAGGAGTTCTGCATATGTGACCCACGTTCCTTGTACTGCTGCTGGAGTACAAGATTAGTTGCATAAAATGTTGAGAAAGTTTTCTCTAGCATATCTTCGTCGCTTATAGTTTATCCACATAATCTTAGTGTGAAGACTATACGAAACATCTCAGAGTTATATTCGGAAACTTTCTTAAAATCTTACAACCTTAGATGCATTCACTCAAACCTCGCACGAGGTAATATGACAGTTCTTTGGTGATCAAATCGGTCCTTTAACTTCTTCCATAGTTCAGAGGGTTCCTTGATTGTCAACTATTGAGCTTTCAAGCTCTCGTGAAGATGACGTAGTTGTATCATTGCTTTGACACAATCATGTGGGGATGCACCAAAGTTTTCTTTAACTATTTCTCCCAAGTTGTTACTTGACAAATGGAGTTCAGCATCGAATACCCATGTGAGATAGTTTCTTCCGGAAACATCTAGGGCAGTAAATTCCAATCTTGCAAGGTTCGACATCTCTTTATAATATAAAGAGAAAAACAATAAATTGTAACCGATATAAGAAAATTAAGCATTCATGAATTTAACATATTAACGGATACGACCATAATAAAATGAAGAAATGTAAATTGATACAAATTAAAATATTCATGTTTATATTATCTTGAATTTTAATGTGATTAAATTAATATACCAAATGTTAAATAACTGTAAACGAATTAATGAAACAAGTCATCTTGAATATTTTTCAATGTGTTCAAATTGGCACGTATTGATTTATGTTTAATGAAAATTGGTAATTTTCGTTTTTGAGAAAATAATACATATATATTAGTATATGTGTAACTAGTAGATGCAATATATAGATATATATATATATATCGTACAAATATGTATACATAAAACAAACTTTAGATAATATCTGTACATGCAACATATGTGTACACAAATGACAAATTAAAGAAGATATCATATATGCATAGAAAATAATAACATGCAATCTTACTATAACCGAATATGATATATGACGAATGGATGTGATTTCGATTAAAAATTTTATACTTTTTGTTGAGCAAAGTCATATTGATAACGGCGAGTTAGGTAAATGACCTTTTGACAAACCTTTTTTTAAACTAAGGGACCCCTCATCCCAACTTTTTCATTATTTTATTATTTTAATACCTCTCTTTCCATAACAAAATCAATCGATCGATCGCACAAGCTCAAACCCTCGTCTACCTCAAACCTTCTTCCCCACGCCACCGCCGATCGATCGCACACAGGAGCTCCGGGCGATCGATTGCACGCCGCCGCTGCACGCCACCGCCGCCGCACGCGGCCGATCGATCGCACAAGCTTTGGCGGTCAAGAAGCTTCACTCGCTGCTCTGTTCCTTCTTCTTCTTCCATCTTCCAGTCCACCTTCTCTCTTCTAAGGCCCACTCTTACGCTTCCTATCCGCCGCCGGTAGAAGTTCGTTGATTGCCGCCGCTACCGTAGGAGTCTCGTACGGATGACGTCAATTGGAGGAGCAGTCGCGGAGAAAGTGACAGCTCCGTACGGCTCTTGGAAGTCGCCAATCACCGACGAGGGGTGAGAAGCGGCTCGGAGGCATCGCCGTCGATGATCGCGGCCGGCTTGTCGTGCTTGAATCTCGCCCCACGGAGTCTGGGTACTCAACGAAAGCTCTGATTATATTCTTGTAACGATTAAGTTATACTACCGATTTCAGTGTACTCTATAAGAGAACTTTGACATTGAAGCTCCTGATTTCAGTGTTGATTTGTTAGACCTAGGTCAAATTAGGTCCAAGTGCCATCGATTTGAATTCTATGGATTTCAATGTTTCCTTTTCCCCACTTAAATTTGTTACCAGAGCCTACTAAATACCATGTTTTGGTTTCCTTTTGTCCTGTGATGTTTGCTCCCCCTTGATACTGCACCGCGATGTCAAATCCAACAACATCTTGCTGGATTTTGATTTTGAAGCACACGTGGCTGACTTCGGCCTCGCCAAGTTCCTCAATGCCAGCAACAGCGCGTCTGAATGCATGTCCGCCATTGCTGGTTCCTATGGCTACATCACTTTCGTCAATCTTGCTAATGGAATTAAAGGTCAATTGGCCAAAATCATCACTTAATTACGTGGAACTCTAAATGAAAAATAATTCTAATGACACTCTGTCTTAATGACACTTTAGAGGTGAAAAATAATCCTAATGACACTTTGTTCTAGTGACACTCTAAAGTGTCATTAGAACACTTTAAAGGTGAAAAATAATTCTAATGACACTCTGTCTTAATGGCACTTTAGATGTGAAAAGTAATCCTAATGACACTTTGTTAGAATGACACTTTAGAGGTGAAAAATAATCCTAAAGACACTTTAGATGTGAAAAGTAATTTTATGACACTTTGTCCGAATGACACTTTAGAGGTGAAAAATAATCCTAATGACACTATGTTCTATTGACACTTTAGAGTGTCACTAGAACTCTTTAGAGGTGAAAAGTAATTCTAATGACACTTTGTCTTAATGACACTTTAGAGGTGAAAAATAATCCTAATGACACTCTGTTTTAGTGACACTATAAAGTGTCATTAGAACACTTTAAAGGTGAAAAATAATCCTAATGACACTTTGTCCTAATGACACTTTAGATGTGAAAAGTAATCTTAATGACACTTTGTCAGAATGACACTTTAGAGGTGAAAAATAATCCTAATGACACTTTAGATGTGAAAAATAATTTTAATGACACTTTATCCGAATGACACTTTAAAGGTGAAAAATCATCATAATGACACTTTAGATGTGAAAAATAATCCTAATGACACTTTAGGGGTGAAAAAAAATAATAATGACATTCTGTCATAATGACACTTTAGAAGTGAAAAATAATCTTAATGACACTTTAGAGGTGAAAAAAAATCTAATGACATTCTGTCCTAATGACAGTTTAGATGTGAAAAGTAATTCTAATGACACTTTGTCCGAATGACACTTTAGAGGTGAAAAATAATCCTAATGACACTTTGTTCTATTGACACTCTAACTCTTTAGAGGTGAAAAGTAATTCTAATGACACTCTGTCTTAATGACACTTTAGAGGTGAAAAATAATCCTAATAACACTCTGTTCTAGTGACACTCTATAGTGTCATTAGAACACTTTAAAGGTGAAAAATGATCTTAATGACAATCTGTCCTAATGGAACTTTAGATGTGAAAAGTAATCTTAATGACACTTTGTCCGATTGACACTTTAGAGGTGAAAAATAATCATAATGACACTTTAGATGTGAAAAGTAATTTTAATGACACTTTGTCTGAATGATACTTTAGAGGTGAAAAATCATCCTAATGACACTTTAGATGTAAAAAATAATCCTAATGACACTTTAGAGGTGAAAAAAAATCTAATGACATTCTGTCCTAATGACACTTTAGATGTGAAAAGTAATTCTAATGACACTTTGTCAGAATGACACTTTAGAGGTGAAAAATAATCTTAATGACACTTTGTCATAATGACACTTTAGATGTGAAAAGTAATTCTAATGACACTTTGGTCTCACCTTCAACAATTATGCTTATCAATATACCAACAAAGAAACATTAAATTATCAACTCATCAATATACCAACAAAGAAACATTATATATTCCATCATAACATAAAATTAATTTGAACAATCTGGGAACTAAGAACAAAATGAATCAATTGGTGGCCTTGGAAGGAGACTTAATTAGCCTCTTCATTCTCCTTATAAATATGTCTTGCATCACTACCACCTCTTAATTAGCCTCTTCATTCTCTTTATATTCTGTACAACTCTCCCAAGTCACCCTTTCTTTGCAGAGATCACACATTGTATTAGCTTGAGGTGTAAATCTTTTTTTTTTGCTTTTATGACTGAACCAGGTGACACCAAATTGGCTCACTTGGCAGTTTAGAAATTGAGTGTGGAGAGAATTATTTACTTGAACCTTCGTTTTCCATCTTGTAGTGCATAGTCTCACTTCACCCGAACCAAAAACCAAATGAAAATCACTCATTCTGTGCAAAAACCAGAAATTGCAATATCATGCCTAATGCCCACAATAACCCATATTGTGCAATCAGGAAAATGATCCGGAGATACAGAACAGAACCAAAATCAGTGACTTCACCTTCCCTTTGTGTTTCAAATCATAGACAGGAAATACACAAAGCTTGTCAATTTTCCTAATTTACATACACACAGAAGTGCCACCTTGCATGAACTGAGGAGAATGAGCAGAAACCATAAATTGCGCTTGTGCTGGAAGAGGAGTTAAGACACCTGAGAGTCAAGGCCAAAAAACTGTTAGTTACAATTCTAGATGAAAAAAATCAGGGATCAATGTGGGACAAACCAATTTGAATACCCATCCAGCCATCCTCAATCTTAGTTACTTCTACACCAACTACTCATAGGAGTGTGGACTATCTGCATCTTAACGAAGAACTAAATGTGTCAAGTGTCAAATATTATGCAACTTATTACTACTACTATGTGCCTCAGACTGTGAAGCATAATTTAGAAATATAGAAATGGATTTCGAAGGGGGGAACAACAGCAACCACTAAGGAAGTATCAACATTCTGAAAAAGGCATAGGATTAAGAGCATAAGACTAAGAGAGATTTTCAAGGATCCATATACAGCCACAAAAGTAATGTGTCACATTTAGAGAAAGTCAACATAGATACTGGATACAAAGTGGAACACATCAAAACTATTGAACAGTTTATAAAAGAAGAAAACGAATTGCATGCATGATATGGCGACTGAATGCTGCGGATTGAAGATGTTGTCACGGAATTCATGCTAGGCGCACCAAATTGGAAAATTTGTTGTCCTGGTGCCACATAACCCTGGAAAGGTGTGTAACCATAATAAACAGAGTATAATGTTGATATGAGGGTAAAAATTGCAGGGGCTCATACAATCGGTGCAAGTGACTGCGGCGCGTTCAGCAGAAGACTATTTAACTTACGGCAACAACGACATGGATCCGTCGCTGAACGCCACCTACGCCGCCACTCTCAAGACACAGTGCACCAGTCCCTCCGCCACCACCGTCGTCGGAATGGACCCCGACAACGCCCTGAACTTCGACAACCACTACTACCAGATCCTCAAGCAACAGCAAGGCCTCTTCATCTCCGACACCACACTCCTCACAAACAAGCAGTCCTCCAACATCGTCGACGAGCTCCTCAATTCCTCCAAGTTCTTCACCGAATTCGCCCAGTCCATGGAGAGTATGATTCAGATCGGCGTTCTCACCGGCAGCCAAGGTGAGCGTGACCATGGCGAGAGCGAGAGAGGAAGATTTCCGGAGAGAGAGAGAGAGGAGGATGTGGGGGTCACTTGTGGGATGTGGTTTATAAAGGGGCTGTTGGAAAATGAATAGAAAGTATTTAGGGCTATTTTATTAAATTAGAAACTTGTAGGGGGGCAATGGGCCACACTCCCTCTATTGATAACGTGTTATAAGATTAGGCCCTTTCATTGAGTTGTGCAAACGGTCCAATGGAACAGGGCCCCATAATTTAGGGGCCCCATGTTTATAAAAAAAAATTATAGGTATAAGTATACTAGTTAGACGTGTTATTAATATTAATCATTTTTGGCGCTTAGAAGCGCTTGATCTTCTCCAACTGTTTCTCTCTGCCACGCTTGGTGCAAAAAATAATGCTTCTCTCGATGTGGTAATTAATGGAGCAAATCACTCTTCTTTATCTTCTTTCCCTATTTTCTTGTCTTCAAACTTCTCTCGTTCTCATCTACTCCCCCTCCGGCTCCAATCTCTACCAAATTGTGTTGGAATTCCTTGTATCAAACGCCGTGGAAACCTCCTCAATATTGTTCTCTATTGTTTTTTCTCATTATTCCATTTTTTGGCTCATAATTCCACTATCCAAGTGAGAAGTGCTTCTAGTTTCTCTTTGTAACTGGATAATGTCAATTATAATTTCTGAGAATGAATTTGGGGTTTTGAGATTGAATTTCAGAATGTTTATTGGTAGAATAGTTGTATGCATTGAAATTAGTCCGTACAAGTTACACTTTCTATAGTTGTTTACTTTATTCAAATGATTACAAATTGATAAAGGGCAATTAGAATACTTATTTATTTGGTGGGAGATGGGTTGAATGATTTCTTCTGTTGCTTGAACTCATTCCCTGTTTGATATTTTATCTTCACTGCCCAAAATGTATTACATTTTGGATACTTTATCTTTTTGCAATAACAACTACGGAGTGTATTACTATTTTTTACAAGTGAATTCAAAATGTAATGACATTTTTAAGAGTTCATCTTCATGGAATAACAAACATATTATTATTATTATTTTGAAATATAAGTTTTACTTTCATAATTTAATGGTTTCTATATCTATTATTAGAATCTCAAATTAATTTTCGAACAGGGCCTCCAAAATGCATTGGACGGACCTGTATAAGATTAATTAACAATGTAATAGAAAACTAGAGAGAGTAGAGGAGGAAAGAAGTGTTTATCTTGTATTCTTCTTGTGTGTTTTTTGTCTTTGACAAAAGCCTCTATTTATTGACTAGAGAGGCAAGTTGTTACAAGACTAAACTTAATACAAATAGTAAATTGCTATATATCAAACATATTAAATGAGTCAAAACTAGTAACTTGAGATTCTTCAAGGAAATTTAAACATCCAACCATTAAAAAGATTTACAACATACTTGTATATTTAGGGTTTGTTTGATACGAGTATTTATAAAGACTTTTTTATAGATAAAGAGATGAAAAGTAAGGGTTTGTTTGATATGAGTATTTATAAAGACTTTTTTTATTGATAAAGAGATGAAAAATAGGGTTATATAATAAAGTATGTTTGGTAAAAAAAATAGTTATATATATTTATGTGTTTTTATGAAATGTGTAGGTAGTTAAAAGAAAAAGTAAAATAATTTTAATACATGTCTATTGAAACCTCTAAAATTACTTTTTTTAATAAAAAGTAGTTCTTAAGTGAAATTTTTTTTTTTGTGTTTGGCCAAACATAACCTTATTTATTTTGGTCGAAATACTTAGTATGTCTATGCATGTGGGTAATAGTAAGAAAATTTTCACAATCCGAGAACAAGAACAACTTAGTTGAATATGAAATTGCAAGCGGTTCCATCAAATCTCTGTAATCAATTTTGAAGATTTGGAAAGAAGAAGCAAATATGGAAACCCTAAATCCTTCCAATCTCTAAGATGGCAAAAACCAGAGGAGCAAAGTCTTCGGCAAGAAAGGTCGATAAGATTCGTGGTAAGGGTAAGAGGAAAATAGTCTCTTCCGATGAAGAAGAAACGACGAAGGTCCCCAAAAATTTGAAGAAACAAAGGGCTAACGAAGACGTAGAAGAACCCAGTCCAGTGGTGTCGAAGAAGGAGAAGAAGAAGGCAAAAAGAGGCACGGTGGCGGAAGAATCCACCCCGAGAAGGTCTTCCAAAGCACTTGGTGAGGTTAGTTCATCTTGAAAGTCATTCTGTAGTGGAGACAATGTGGACAAAATATTGCTGCAATGCATGCTAGGTTTATGGTTTTTTGGTTAAATTTATTGTATAAATGATGTTGCATGCTAGGGCTTCTAATGAAGAACAGAGGATGCATCACCCTATAATGAAAAACAGAGGATGAATCACCCTGTAATGAAAATTAGAGGATGAATCACCCTATAAAATAGATATATAGTCATGTATTTGTGAATGCAATCAGGTTGAAGATGTAATTTGCCTTGTTGTGTTGACTGTATGAGGAATGTAGGAGTTTTGATGTTTGATTAGGCTCTATTGAAGACTTGCATTATGGCTTAGACTGTATGAGATCTATGACTTGAAAAACATCATAATAACCTGAAAACTTTCTTAGTGGCCTAAAACAAATATTCCAAGTGTAGATAATTAGTGCTTTATGAGTGTGGTGTGAGTAAAATATCATGTATCTATGAATGCAACCATGTTGCATCGGTAATTGTTCTTGTTGTGTTGAATGTATAAGAAATGTGTGAAATTTGATGTTTGATTAGGCTCTCTTGAAGAATTGCATTGTGGCTTAGACTGTATGAGATATATGACCTGAAAAACTTCATAATAGCCTGATTTTTTTTTTTTAAAGTCTAGATGTTATTCTTGATTACTGCTTTTATTGGGGTGATTATAATGTCATGTATTTGTGAATACAACCATGTTGAAGAGGTAATTCTCCTTATTGTGTTGACTGTATGAGGAATGTGTGAGTTTTGATGTTTGATTAGGTTCTATTGAAGAAATGAATTGTGGCTTAGACTATATGAGATATATGACATGAAAAACTTCATAATAGCTTGAAAAAGTTCATACTATCCTGAAAAATATTTTTTTAAGCCGAGACGTTATTCTTGATTACTGTTTGTTGGTGGTGATTATAATGTCATGTATATGTGAATGAAACTATATTGAAAATGTAATTCTCCTTGTTGTGTTGATTTTATGAGGAATGTGTGGGTTTTGATGTTTAATTAGACTCTATTTAAGAATTGCATTGTGACTTAAACTATATGAGATGTATGACATGAAAAACCTTTTTTTAACTCTAGATGTTATCCTTGATTACTGCTTTATGAGGGTGATAATAAGAATGTCAAGTATCAATGAATGCAACCTTTTTTACAAAAAAGTACAAGTGGGATAGGGAGGAAATGTTTTATGGTCGGATATATCAGAATTCAAGGTTTGCTTATGTGCAAACTATTGAGAACTCGCTTACGGCTGGAGACTGACAAAAGATTCTAAAGGGGCCTTTTGATGTGATTGTAAAGATAATGAAGAATTTAAAACTGTCAGCAGAACTCCTGCACCATGTGGTGTTTAGGGAGCTGAAGACAGATAAGAAGTGGGAGACATGGTATGATCTGGGAGGAAAACCATGTCGTTTTTCAATAGAAGAGTTAAGGCTAATAATTGGATTGAATTGCGACATCCCGAATGAGGATGATACAGTAGATGCCAATGATGAAGTGCCCTAATTTTTCAATGTTAAGAGTACTACAATAGCTCAACTTCTAAACCAGTTCATCTCATGTCATGAGGATGCAATATTCAAACTCAAGATAAATTTGTTGGTAATAGTGGAGGGTGTGGTATTGGGAGGTGATAAGAAGAGAAGGTCAAACCTTCACATGTAAAGTTGATTCAAGACTTGGATTGGTTGATAGCTTCCAATGGGGTAGGGGTACTTATATGGACCTCCATGAGAGTTTGTCTACTGCTTTGGATTCAAAACAACCTAGAACAGGTTACACTATCAAGGGTTTCCCAATGGTGTTTCAGGTAAGCAGTAAGTCGTTAAGATGAGTAATTTTGCAGTTTATAATGGTGGTCTAGTTTCACTTTTATTTTGTTTCAGATTTGGTTATATGAGGTTGTGCCACACATTGGCAGCAAGTTTGCACAAAGGCTTAGAAATCCGTGTGGAGGAGGAAAGAGAGGACTTTGGATATAGGTGTTACATCCCATGGGAGTGAAAAGATAATTTCCTTGATGACATTGTGAAGAAGTTAAATCCAAACATAAAGAGGGGTCTTGGTGGTAAAAAGGAAAAGAAAGGTGGTACACGGGAGGCTGGGAAGATTGATGTTTTGGATGTAGGCAAGTGATGACTTGCTTGAATGAATTGGTGGAAAGGATGCAGAGAATGGAAAATGGCTTCATGCAGTTAATGGAGGGATGCCTTGGGTCCAAGAATAGAAGGAGAGACAAAGTTGTTTCGACAAAAGAAGCTTCATCAAGTGATGAAGAGGATATCATTGAGGTATTTAATTTCATAAGTGCTTATGTGTATATATTTGGACTTATCTTTTTCCCAATGAATGCTTATTATTTTTATATATGTTTACAAGAGTCATAGGATGATTATCCTGAAAGTGTGGAGAGTGATGACCATCCTAACATTAAAGAACACCAACAGAGCAAGATGAAGGTGAAAACTGAAGATGAGGTTGGAACACCAACTGAGTCTAATGAGGTAAGTGTTACAGAGCATGCAGTCTTTTTTTGCACATTTACAAATTTCAGTGCACATTTACTAATTTCATGTCCCATTTTATATTTTTCATGACACTGATGATGATGAGCATTAAAGCAACAAATATGATAACTTGGATGCTTTGGTGGGGAATGGTGGACAACTGGTGACATCACCGTGCAAAGGAACAAGGGAGAATGAGGTTGGAACAAGGGACAATGAAGACGAGGAGGATGAAGAACATACAATGGTGTCTCCTGATAAGGATACTGAGTCTGCAAATGAGCAATCAATTTAAGACTTAGACCAGAACAAGCTGGAAGTGACAGGCATTGTCCAATGCAAAGAAGGGGACGAAACAAAGGAAGATAATGCACTCTCTACTCTTATTGAGACAACTAAAATCCTATAGGAGGATATCCATGTTGTTCTAACATAGGAACATGGTGATGTAAATGAAAGGACCAAGGAAGAGACCAAAGCATTTGAGGAGGGAGGAAAGCATGTACAATGACAAGAGAAGACCCAACGAGGAAAAGAGGAGCAAGCATTTCAGGTTGTAGTTAATGAGGAGGTTGTAACACATGCAGATGCTGATGCACATGGAAGGACTGAGGGGGAGACCCAAGGAGTTGAGTTTGTAGTTAATGAGGAGCAAGAAGAAGAGGCGAAACACAATAACAATGATCCTGTAGTAGACGAGCAGGGTGAAAGTAAGTCATGTGACAAAGAAAAACAAGTAGATGATGAGGGTGGTTCACTTCAAAAGCCTGAGGAGGAAAATAGGGAGGTGAGGAGAGAGTAAGTCAGAAGCAACAAGAGAAGGGTGTTTGTGAGGTGCAACCAAGGGAGGTAACACAAACAGAGGTTGGAGTGTTTCAAAGGCCCGAGGAGGAAGACATGAAGGTGAGGAGGGAGGAAGTCAAGTGCTATAGGAGGAGGGATCACATGTGATTGATAAAGAGGTGGCTACAAAGAAAGGAAAACGGGCAAACAACAGGGGAACGACGAAGGCTAGTCAAACAAAGAAGAATATTATTCCACATCGCGCTCCAAAGTTTTCTACAAATGCAAAATCACCTTGGAGAAATTTGGAAGAGCAAAAATTAGTGAAAAATATAACGAAGAATCCCAAAGTAGTGGGGATGACTAGCCTGGTCAAATGGATGCAAGATGAGGGATTAGTAATTCAAACCAAACTTAATGTGGTAATTTTAATGATTGCTTTTGGATGTAGTTATTAATGTGTAGAAGACTGATTTGGTGAAATGGATGTCTTGTGTTGACTGTTTAATAATTTGATGATTGCTTCTGAATTTTGATTGATTACACTGTATGAGATATATGACCTTAAAAAGTTCATAATAGCATGAAAAACCTCATATTAGCTTGAAAAACATTCTTTTTACAGATAAAGACTGTATAAGATATATAACCTAAAAAAGTTCATAAGTATTTGAATGGCATTATATCTCATAAGTATTTCTGTATTTTCTAATACATTATCACCGCAATGTTGAACCCCGAATTGACCCTTGTGGGGAATCCATGAATAAAGAATATTTTGAAAAACTTCTTGTGCACAAATCTTGGTTGGAGGGTGAGGTAATATTCCAATACAAGTTCTACTTTATCTCAGCAAATGCAACATACTTTTCATTGTAGACATTAACATTCATGAACCATTTCAATATATGGAGCAAACTTTGTACTTCATTCATCAAAGTAATTCACAAGATCTTGTGCAGTACGTGAAGGTGGTAGTGCTTGCACATTTTGAATAAACTTCGTCACCACGGAGCTCGAGCGCGTTAGGAATGGATATCCAAAAGTTGGTGAGGATGTACTGATGAAGTATATGAAGGGTCAAGTACCTAGGGATTTTCTCAAGAGTTGGGTTGAGGCTGATCGCATGTATGTTTCCTTCAACATCAAGTTGAAGCATTGAATTACCTTAGAGATGGACCTCTTTGACTGGTATGTCACTGTGTACGACTCTGATGTAAATTTGTACACAAATGAGGAGGTAATTGCTCATATTTCGCTAGTAACCGAGGTTATTCCACTCTACGTCAAGCAGTATGAGCCATTGGAAAAGATATGTGGATCCGTTTATGATAAGCCAATGTATGCATTGCGGCCAAAGAACAATAAAATCAACAAGTGTGGGTAAGTACTCTTTACTTTTAATGGAAAGTCCTATATTTCAGGGATATACATGCTAAGTCATGTTTTTGTGTTTTGCAGAGGAGATTGTAGGGTGTACACCCTTAAGTACATTCAATTGCGGACCAATGGAATGACAAATGTCGATCTTGTGGCCGACAAGTTTATGGATGGATTCAAAAGCGCAATGACGCATAGAATTTTCCGATGTACTTGGGAGTGTACATAACAAAACAAATTAGATTTGTAAGATTTTGGTTGTGTGTTTGCTTTTTGGATAACATTTATGTTATTTGCAAAAACAATTATGATTTTTTAGGAGAACAATTATAGGTACCAACTAAACAATTTAACGGTTTATGGTTTTTATGGTTGTCTTTTATGATTGTCTTTTATTTTTGCTATATATCCTTCAACTTTATAAGCTTGAGGGACATTTGTCCAACTAAACAATTTTATGTTAGTATAACAATATGAAAGCATCATAGATGTTTCATCAAAGTCACAAGAATATGTTAATGTTAAGAGTCAAATGAATAATGATATTTGATCAATCATCCTTAACAATATGAAATCGAAAATAAATATATATTTTAGCGTTCAGACTAGTTATAACTATTTCATAGCATATGAATGCGAAGTCTAGTCAAGTAATGATTTGTTACAAGTATAGTTCTGTTTATGATACCCAATGATTTTAGTAGTGTGGTTGTTTTAATTCATTACTATATGTCTTTATGATACTTTGAGATCATTTTGATATGTAGTTTGTCACCGTTCATTTCGTATCTTTGTGGCCATAGTTATGTATACTTTTCAAGGAAGTCATCTTTGGTCTTTGAACATATTTAGCCTATCAGCTTTGTCAGGGCAGATTCAGTCTGGAACAATAAAATTTTCAAGCAAGCCCTATTTTCAGATTTGACCACTACAAAGTACATTGTCTTCATTTCAACTAATTAATTTTCTCACTCCTCCAACTACCAGCCATTAATCCTGAAGATCTGTCTATAATAGATACCCTTGTGTTGGCATAAAAACTCACCTTTGCCTCCAACTCTCTCTTCTTACTACCCTCTCACTCATCCTCACCCAAACCCAGTTGCTAACCCTTCCCAACAAATTCCTCCATAAATGGTTGCCGATTCATACATTCATGGTAGGTTAACAATAACTCTGTGAGTTCCATGCATAACCTCTACTTCGAACTCGCTAAGCCTTCACATATTCATGGTAGTTGACTTCAGCTAATTTAACTCTACCTTCATGTGAACAAATGGTGACAAAATCTGATCCCATGTTTGAACTATTTCCCTTCGTTCACAAAACCATGTAGCCATTATCTCCACAATCGCATCAAATAGTACAAGAACATGCCACTGACGCTGAGTTTTCCAAAGACCATTCAAACACTCGGCATTGTTGGTTGTCATGATGTTGAATATGTTCCCATGGAAATGTGCCCTCGCCTAGTTTTTAACTCTGACATCTTGAAGTTATTGATCAACCCTTGTAGAGGAAGCGGGAAGTTGAGCAAACTGATGATTGAACTTGGCTACCATGTAAGCCTTTGCAACATTTTTGAAAAGGCCAAAGAGGTCTCCCCTATGGCCCTACCGTATTTCCTCTTAAAGTTTTGATAAACGTGATATATGCAGAATCCATTCTTGGCCAAGAAATAGTTATTTCTTGGAGCCCTGCCAATGCTAGCATGACAGTCAGACACAAAGAAACATATTTGTATCATCTTTAACAACAACATTCAATTCACTAAAGAAAAATGACCACGCATCATTGTTCTCACTGTTAACAACCGCAACACCCAGTGGATAAATTTGTCTATTTCCATCTTGAGCAATCGCTATGAGAAGTATACCCTTATACCTTACACTCAAGTGAGTGTCGTCCACTGAGATTATCTATATTTGCCAAACATATAGTTAACTTTCTAACATGACAAATGCAAATGCTTTTTACTCTTGCAATTGCAGAGTCATATATTCAGTTGACCTGACAAATTAAAATAGGACTTAACTTTTCTAAAATGGACTCTAACATCCTGACTTTTGCAATTGTAGAGTCATATATCAAGTTGACCTGATAAATTGAAATATGACCTAACTTTTTACAATAAGAGTCTAACCTTTTTCACATGTGGCGTTGCCCTTATTGATGAGAATCAAACCTCCAAGTGAAGGTTTTTCTTCCCAAGGAGCTAGATCGTGGCCAAGCAAGGGCTTCTCCTTCACTCTTGGGGTTGGATGGCCTCCTAAGGCTCTTGGGGGAGACTTAAGACCGTGGGGAGATGGAAGTGCCAAGGGAGTGCCGAGGGTGCCGTAGGCTGGCCGTGGGGAGGCGCGGTTGGCGGCGGAAGGAGCATGAAGGACGGCCCTTTCTAGGGCTGGCTGGCGGCACGCGTCTAAGTGGCCAAGGGAACCTCTCTTGGAGGTTCCTTGGCTGGTGGAAGCTTGGGTCTACGAATTTGTTGAGTTTGCTTGAGATAAAATGAGATTGAGAGGGAGAGAAGAAGAGATTTGAGAGCTTGAGTTGAAAGAAACAAGTGGAGGCCTTAGGGAAGGTATTCCTCTAATCCAAGGCAATGGCCACTTCTCTATTCTTCAACTAGTGAACAAAGGAAGCCAAAGATGGCTTATGAAGTCTAGGGTTTTTGGGTGGACTAGGAGCCCATTTGCAAATGGGTCCACACGTCCCAAAATAGAAAGACAAATACATGATTAATTAACTAAAGCGGAGAGGGGATAAAAGCCATAAAGACTTGGATATAGACGTGCACATAAATGCCTTGGAATCGAAGCATGGTCGATGCTTGAGTGTCGTGGAATTGATGCGCTGGCGTCTTGGTGGTCAAGGCCTTGGCTCCTCCATGTTGATGCATAAGAGTAGACGCGGCCCTTGGCATCCATCACCAGGACTCATCACTCTCCCCTTCTTAGCGTCGAAGCATCCTCGCTTCGAGGGTGTCGGAAGTCCAGGAGATGGAGGAAGTGTGGTGGCGTGTCTCCCCTTCTTAAAGGTGAAGGTGGAGTGAGGGATACCGCCACTAACACAAAGAAGCACGAGCATACGAGATCCGTCGGGTGGCTCCTTGGGCACAACAAGAGGAAAGGCCTCATGGGCGAGAATGGCAGACGGAGGAATGTACCTACAACAAAGCAACTCAACAAGAAAACGTGAGATCATCCGACGGCTCCGGGTGGAGCTATGGCCGCTCCTAGGAACGTGTCCAAGGGAGGAATGAGGCATCAAGGGAGCAACACTAGTGGAGTCGAGGGTGTGAGGGATACCATTAAGTGGCCACAAAGAGAAAGCTAGGGTGAGAGGCTCAACCGGGGCAAAGAGTGGCATGTGGCAAGCTATAAGAAAAGTGAAATCTCTCCCCTTCTTAAAAGGTTGCCTATCGGTCATGAGGGCCAAATCAAAGATCTCCCAAAATGTGGGGGAAATGAGTGGGTGCATGCTAGAAGCTTTGAGAAGGGCTCTAGAAGCTGTCGACAAGGCAACTACGTACAATTGGGGTTCGAAGGGAATAGGCTAGTAGGGCCAAGTCAGCCAAGGTGGAGTCCTCAAAGTGGCTTGGTATGAGGTAATCCTTAAAGGCCAATGGTTATCATGAAAAATCTCATCCAATGGGTGCCTATGAGTGGCTCTAGGCATAATCCTCAAGGGGCCATGATCAACATGAAAAGTCTCATCCACGGGGTGCCTATGAAGGGCTCTAGGCATAATCCTCAAGGGGCCATGCTCAACATGAGAGAGTAGTCATTATCCTCCAAAGAATGCTTTGATACCAATTGATGAGAATCAAGCCTCCAAGTGAAGGTTTTTCTTCCCAAGGAGCTAGATCGTGGCCAAGCAAGGGCTTATCCTTCACTCTTGGGGTTGGACGGCCTCCTAAGGCTCTTGGGGGAGACTCAAGACCGTGGGGAGATGGAAGTGTCGAGGGAGTGCCGAGGGGGCCGTAGGCTGGCCGTGGGGAGGCGCAGTTGGCGGCGGAAGGAGCGTGAAGGCCGGCCCTCTCTAGGGGTTGGTTGGCGGCGCGCGTCTAAGTGGCCAAGGGAACCTCTCTTGGAGGTTCCTTGGCTGGTGGAAGCTTGGGTCTACGAATTTGATGAGTTTGCTTGAGAGAAAATGAGATTGAGAGGGAGAGAAGAAGAGATTTGAGAGCTTGAGTTGAAAGAAACAAGTGGAGGCCTTAGGGGAGGTATTCCTCTAACCCAAGACAATAGCCACTTCTCTATTCTTCAACTAGTGAACAAAAGAAGTCAAAGATGGCTTATATAGTCTAGGTTTTTTGGGTGGACTAGGAGCTCATTTGCAAATGGGTCCACACGTCCCAAAATAGAAAGACAAATACATTATTAATTAACTAAAGTGGAGAGGGGATAAAAGCCATAAAGGCTTGGATATAGACGTGCACATAAATACCTTGGAATCGAAGCATGGTCGATGCTTGAGTGTCGTGGCATTGATGCGCAGGCGTCTTGGTGGTCAAGGCCTTGGCTCCTCCATGTTGATGCATAAGAGTAGGTGCGGCCCTTGACATCCATCACTGGGACTCATCACTTACCCATGCACCCAACGCCCACAAAACATACTTGAACCGTTGTTTAGAGACTATTCGTGTGTAAGTTCTTGGATTTGACTGTTGTAACATGTACATGTAAGAATACATGCACGTATAGCTTTGCTCCGATGTACCATGTGCCATATCATGGGCTTGCAGCCGTGCTCGATTGGCCTTGTAGTAGCTTGTCTTTATTCCACTCTCTCTCATGAAATCATGTATCTCTGAAGCACAAAACCCTCTACGATCGTTTAAAAATCTAACATAACAGAATTTACGTGAATGTTACAAGTGATGAAAGTCAAAAGAATTGATGAAAGTCAAAAGGATTGATGAAAGACAAAAGAATTTACCTATAAAGAATCTTATTAGCAATCAACCGTGAAGTTGTAACCTTGTGATGATTGTGCCTTACTCGCATGCTACATGTATGATCAGACACAAACTCTCGCACCTTAAACAAGGTCGTTTTGCGATAGAATGAGCCACAACACTTGAAGGTGTAATTATTGTCGATACACCTAACCTCATATGTGGATTTGTCAGACTTCTTCACATGCATCTCAAAGCAGTTCTCCAATGCAATCATACATAATGCATCTTTTAGCTCATTCTTAGAATTGAAGTACTCTTCAACCTTGACTTCTTTCTTTTTAGTGTTAAGATCTGTATTTTCATCATCCTTAAGCATTTCTTGCATGTACTTTCTGATGGATGATATTGTTCTTTACTTTCTCTATGATACTCTTCATCAACATCAATGAATGGGTTGCCTCTTCTTCATCACCTCCGAACGCGTCTTCTATTTCTTCACCGTTGCATGATCTGTGATTCTCATATATTTCATCTCACACATCATCAAGACCATAACTGCATATGTCATCACTTGAACCACACTCGCCAACATCATCAAGACCATCAACTCTATCATCTCTATCAACATCCCTATCAATCCATCATCCCTAAAATCATCCATATCATCTCTAAACACCTCTTCCATTTGCTTCTTTCCTTTGTTCCTAGATGAAGTAACTTCAATGTCATCAATGTCCTCATCAACGCTGCTCAGTTTTATAATGTATGTCGGTGAAATGTTTCTTTTTCTCTTGTTACATGGTCTGACTTCGTCTCCATTTGACCTGACTTCGTCTCTATTTGCCCTGAAAACACTGAACAACTATGCTTTGCTGTCAACATCAATGATTTCATCTATTTTCTTATTGTCGTTGTTTTGAACTCTAACTTATTTGAAGAACGACTTGATATAGTCCTTATTTTCTTTGTTTTGTGTTACTGGTGGCGTTGTTGGATTAATGGCAGTCTCATGAACACCTCCTTCAGTGGGAAACGTTTGGGCCACTTGTTGAACAACTCTTTCCTCCATTTCTTTCATTAAAAGACTGGCATACAACTCAATATCCATTGTACTTCCTTTGCTCTCATATTCAAAAACTTGTAGGCTTCCGGATCATCATCATCATTTATAGCAATAGGAGGAAAGTTGAGTTTCGTAGGTGAAACATATTTAATTTGGACTGAGTACCTTTTATGATCAACGGGGTTGTTCTCGCTGATTTTCTTGTGCAATGTATTGAAGTTGATACCTTCAGAAATAAGCATTGCTCTTGTTGTTCTATCACCTTCATAAGACCAGTTTTCCCCAATGAGTTCCAATCCTCATTGCTTATCACATTAACCTAGAAAGACGTTCGACCTACAACAAAAAGCACACTGAAATATCAGAGGGATTTCGTTACGAATATCAGAGGATAATGAAGTTATAAATATCAGAGGCGGAACCCTAAAATCTCCACTACTATTATCAAGAAGGAACAGAGACGTTGTCAGGTGAAGTAACTTACTCACGGATGCTTCAATGGAACAGAGGATGAAAGATGAAACCTTCTGGAAGATTTTCGGCTTTCAAACAAGGAACATTGTCAGCTTGTAGTTACGGTGGAACAAGAAAAAATTAGAGGTCAAAACTTGTTTTTTTATCTGTAATTTTTCTTGACCAAGAGGGTGAAAAGACTGGAGGAAAACCCTATACAATCACCCGCCAAAACATATGTACCTGGGCATAGATTTTAGGTTTTTCATAATCATCCAGCTTAATCAACCGAGCTGCATTAGTTTTCTCATTAGGAGAATTGTTTTTCTGCTTTTTGCATTTAAAAGAAAAAATAAAGTCAATCTTTTTTATGGCAAAAATGTCCAATTTCTCCACTTTTGTAATTATTTTTGCAATTAGGCCTTTTCTTATTTACACAAGGCTAAGTTCATAACTTATTTTTTTGGTGGAAAGTTCATAGCTTATTTTTTTGGATTTGATTTAATATATAGCCTGTGTTTCCTCTCAAAAATAATAATTATATAAAGCAAGATATAGAGATATAGAGCAAAAGTATTTCCATAATTCCCATACACAAGCATCACTTTTAGGAAAGAGGAAAGTCAATTTGACATGCTGTTCTGAGGTCGAAATCAAATTGCTTGATATGGCTCTCACGTTTCATAATTTGAAGATTCGAATGAATAAAAGATTATCAGCCCAGTTAATTTACGGGTTTCCTTGAACTTCAAAGGAAGATAATACATATAGACCAATTTCAGAAAAGGGGTAGGGGGAAGACGAGACACAACCATAGTGAATTCACAGGCAGAAAAACGCAGGTCCGTTTTATGTGGCAACTTGGTATGTATACATTGCATCCCGAAAGTTACGCACCTCCCTTCTTCCATGGCTTCAGCACGCCCACAACAATGACGACGACAATGATGAGCAGGATTATAATGGCGATACACATCCACTTCCTTGAGTTCCTTTGTAGGCTCTTCGCTCTCTGGAGAGCTGTATTTCCTGATTGGACATGGTCTACTGCACTAGAGACCTGCAATGATGGTGGGTTTGGAATTTTGGATCAAGGAAAGCTTGAGAGGGCATCATTTTTTGTAGAAAATATTACTCAAAGGAAACTATGAAAAGAAGAAGAGAAGAAGAACATGAGTTGCACGTCAAGAATCAGATATTACAACATGAAGTGCACCAAATGCATGCAATCATCGAAGGAGCTAGCAGTAAACTGAGACATTTGAAAACATTGCTCCTATAAAAATACGGGGCCTACATTGACACTGCACAGCTTCTTATCCCGTCATATCAGTTTCAAACTGTAGCAAACTACGATCTACAAGTGGGCATTACCTGTGACTCAATGTTGTCAAGCATATCCCCTTGTGCATCCACCAAAACTGCCATATCCATAAATATCTGCAAAAAAAGGTTATCAAATTCAAAACATGAAACAATCATGCATAATGTTGCTCCTACTCTCTCCCTTTGTAATGGACCACATGCACACTATTTTACCTACTAGTGCAAAAATGCCAGTTTCATGTTTGGCACATGTATGACCCAAGCAATGCAGGACAAATCAAATCTAAATGCTACAAAAAAACATGATATGCTACGTATAATCAACTAACATGATATTGCAGCACAAAGCAAGCAGCATTGGGCTCATGTTTATTATAAGATTAGGCAAGCATTCTGCTGCTTATGAGAAGATGATGTTTTGTGCTGGTCTAAGAACTATAGTCTCCAGGTAAACATTTAAAATTCAAATATCTATTTGCAACATAAGTTCCCTTCAAAAATTGCCCCCAATCCAAATAAAGCATACCTGTTGAAGCTCAAGAAGTTTCCTCTCTACTTCTCTGACTGCATCATGGCGTTCTTGTATTTCTGATACTGTGTCCATTATCTACAACCATATCTTGATTAGAGATCAGATATTGCCGAAGAAAAATATGCATCACTATTAAAACTAAAAAAAAAAACAGGATACAGTCAAGAGCACATATTGAATTTCATTTTTATTTTTGTTAACTTGGTGGTTTTTCTCAAAGTGGGATGCAGCAGATTAAGGCAATTGGAGGAGTGATAAACCTGGCCTCGCCCTTGTTCCTGAATTGCTTTCTGAAATATCTGCTCACTGTCACCAGTCTCAATTAACCGATCAATTGTCTGTCCATAACATGACCCACGCATGAGAAAATGCAGAAAGTATAATACAACCACAATAACTAAAAAAATGATCAATAACTCATCAATACTTACCTCTTCATCAGCGTGTTGTCCCGTCACTGAAAATGACAGGACCGAAGAAAATGGTAATCAGATCAATATATCAGATGCTAGATCTATTCTATTACACCATTGACATTGATGTACAGGAGAAATGAGACAAACCTGTATAAACCCGCCTTTCCACCACTTCGCGATACTCTTGATGAATATTTTCACGCAAAGTCTGAAATTCTCCCATCCTGTCTTTAAACTTCTTCTTCAATGCCCTGCAATTGAATAACATTACATAATTGGATTGATTTATTCATCAATTGAACAATTACTTGATGGTGCTCTTGAAAATAAGTGATGAAAACAGAAGATAAAATGGGATGTAGCAGGTAACTCAAAACTTACAGAGTGGTAGAACTCCTGGAGCGGTCAACAGCTGTTCCTTTTCCACATCCTGGCTTCTGCCTGCTTGCAAAATTCTAGAACATATAGAACGATTAGTCCATGATCCACTCCAAGCGGAGGTTTATAAGGTTAAAAGTGAAACACAAGCAGGCATACATCTTTGTCAAGCTCTTCGATTTTTGATTTTATTGCACGTGCAATCTTCTGGACTTCATCCACATCTTTTTGCATGCGCTGCTTGATAGCTTCAGAATGCAGGTTTTCCAACATTATACAGGTAATTAGCATAGCATAACTAATGCAGGAATACATACATCGTCCCGTATGCAAACACATAAGAGATAGAAGATGTACCTTTCATAGCACCAGCCTTAGTAATAGACTTTGACTCCTCTTGCGCATCCTGTATGCGCAATTTCAAGATTAATTTAAGAGGGCAAAGAAATTCTGCCTATGTCTAGGAAGAAAAGACAACTAGGAGAATTTATTCTAAATAATTGTGAAGATACAAATGTCTACAGCTAGTACAGACCCAGCTAACTAAAGTAATGAAAACAATATTCATACCTGAAGCTTTCTCAGTAGAATGCTTAGCTTATCATATTGTTTATCAATCTCTTGAACCTGAAGATAGTAGACGATATGAAGTATAATAAGAAACTTAAATTACATAGACCTTATATACAAAATAGTTAGCAAAAAAGCATGCATATAGAAGAATAAGATGAGGATGATAATACATTTTTTTTCTCGTGACTACAGATGAAAAAGCAACAATAAGATACCTTTTTGAAAAAACCTTCCAAAGCCAATTCTCCTGAATGGGCAGCATTTCCTAGCTCAATGTCACCACTTCTTGCAGATTGATTACGGTTGATCTCAAAAGATTCCTGTAACATTTCAGCAGCATAAACCACATAGAATATTAAGAAGTCCAATTATACAAAATTTGGCAGCATATCATAAACCACATACTCAACACCAAGCTACTCCTCTAAACATATAAGATTCACAATATAGCAATATCAGCAGCCATGAGCTTCCAACGGAAATGTTAATCAAGCAGAAAAACTCCATCCATGATTTAGGAACCATTGCAGGCACTGCGAATCTCCACCCTTCAGAAATAAGAGTGGAAGTATGACACTGATGATTGGTTTCTATGAATTAAGGATTTTGCTCCAAAGAAGAGATTGTAAGGGGATGGATTAATAGACTTCCTGCTACAATTTGGAAAGGAAAACAAGGCGAGAAGAGAGAGAGAGAGAGCCCTACTGCCACATATTACAACATCCGCAAACACATACTCAAAGCCAAATTCTACAGGGAGGTGCCATGAACCATAGAGGGTGGGAGAGAGTTCAGAGAAATACGGGGTTTACATAGCCAGACAAGAACGTACAAGTGAAGAATTGAAGCAAGAGACAAGCAATTAAATTTACAAATTGCGTTCTGTACAAGTCGTTGTCATCCAGATCCAATGTGATATGCATCATAATATGGTGAATAAAAATCAAACATCCAAATCAGGGAAAAGGTAGAAGAGGAAAGCAAAATCAGAAAGCAACACACGCGAAACTCCAAATCAGATGGATATCAAATTCACATAACCAATCCACAGACCAGACTAAACTCAGCAACAAAATTGAACATAGATCAACTCAAGCTACGACGAAAGGTAATGTGATCGTAACAAGAACAAAAAAAAGCGAGGAAGGGAGCTTAGGGATAACGAGAGTAGAGAAGAGTACCGATAGTAAATCGTTCATGGTGGATTAGCTCGACTGCAATTAGAAATCCACACTGGGAACTGGGAAGAGAAGAAGAAAATCTCAAAAACCCTGGATCTACAACGGATTAGAGAAAGTAGCTGCTCCTCTTTGTGCTGATTGTGGACTCGATCTGGACGCCGCAGTAGAAGAATTACACAGAATCCAAAAGAGGGGATTGTTTTTCCAAATTCTTCCAATCTTCTTCTGAATTCAGTTTCAATCCAAGACGCCTGAGGTAAGAGAGAGAGAGAGCTGTTGCACGGGTGTGAGGAAGAGGAGGAATTTGGAAAAAAAAAAATTATCCGTGTCTTGCACGGGTTTTTTTTTTAATTAAATTTTATTTTATTTTTAAATATAAATTAATTATATATTTTAATTCATTGATATTAGAAAAATATCTTTAAATAATATAAACAATTGTATATCAACAAAAATATAATATGAACTTCATATATTGTATATTAGTTGTCAAATTATAGACTATATCTATCTATATATATACTGAAATATAAAATATAAATTTGATTTTAATTCATTGATATTAGAAAAATACATTTAATATTATATCTATCTATTTATATATATATATATATACTGAAATATAAAATTATTCAATTTTTCAAGTGACAATTTCAATAAAGTAATGATGTGAACTTTAGAAATTTGATCAGAGTTATGATATTGAAAAAGAAAATTAGATTCTATGGGTTTATAACACGACATATTTTATTTCGTCATGTCATCAGTCTAGTCACACCTCTAACATTCACTTTTCCACTTTTATAGAAATTGTAACAAAAAAAAAAAAGATCAAGTAAGATATATAGGCAATCGTTTGACTACCAAATTATAATTTATGAGTTTTGTTTTATTTTTTTCGAATCTAAAAGTTAGTTTTTCTTAATATTATCAATTAAATATAAAACTATCATTTATAACAATAAAATAAAAAGGCTTGATATCAATTATGTCATATAAACTACTCGCAAATACCAAATAATAAATGGCCACAACAAAATATGTCCAATTTTTTTTAATTAAGTTCAATGACCTATATAATTACTTAATCGAAACCTCCTAAAACTATATGTCCCATCGAAAATACGCATTTTTTACTAAATGTTATGTGTCTTCACCTCCTTTTGACACGCCAAATATTTTTTTATAAAAAATATATATTTTTAATTTTCAACTTCCTTCTTAACAGATTTGTGTATAGTTTGAGAGTAAAATTATTCAAAAACTGAAAACAAATCCATAAAGTTGTGATATTTTATTTTAATTTTTAAAGATATGAAGTAACATAATTACTAAGTTTGGATAAATATATCCCCTTCTTAATCAAACTAAGACAAACCACTATCTAAAATTAAGTAAAGATCATTGCATTATAATTATACCGAATTTATTTCCGACTTGATATTTACAATCAAGAAAAAGGTCAAGACCATTATAATTTTATTTTTACACTATCTCGTTATTATAATGAAAATCTTATCATAAAGATGTGTATATTTAAAAATGTGGTGTTATGAATTATATATGGTGGATTGTATTGAAAGTATTTAATTATCTAGGTTATATAAATTGTAGGAATATATAAATCAATCATTAGAGATAAAGAATGATTTTTGTAATATGTTTTAAAGAAATATATTTTGGGTTTATAATCAATAACTATCTTTACAATTGTTATCAAGAAAATAAGTATTATTTCTTTGCAATCTTAATTGTATAATTATCAGTATTATTATTATTATTTTTATAGATGTAAAAGCATTTCAAAAGTAATTTTTGTATCTTAAAATTTTCATAGTAATGTAAATAAAAGTTTTAAAATGATCTAGCGCATGGGAGAATTTTTATGTTATTTTCTAAAATTGATTACTTGAATGTAGAGGAATAAACGATTTACAAACCTTGATTTCTATAAATGATTAGAGTTAATAATACTAAACAATGTATTTAATTATATTTATTTATAAAAATTAGATAATATATTCCTAAACAATATGAATTTATATTGATATAAAATAATGTAAGATAAGAATTTTATATATTTTGCCTAATTTGTATAAAAGCCTACCAGTTTGATAAAATATCTAATTTATATTTATTTAGTCACCAAAAAGCTACGTAAATTCCATGTGCTAATTACATATTTTGGTAACTATTGATATGAATTAATTATCAAACATATAATAATAAGTGTAAAATAGTAAATAGATATAATATATCTTTCCTTATTCATCTACAATGACATCACCTAGATATATTATATAACCTACTACTAATTTATATGGTAAGAAAGATATAGCTAATTTAGGTTGATAATTGGGCTTTAATTTGTAGAATAATGTAAGGGCAAATAGGTAAATGGATTAATTAAGTTGATGACTTGGCATAACTAGAAGGTTGATACCTAAGAGAGATAGTTATGGCTTTAGTAATAGTATATAGATACCTAAATTGAATGTATTTTTCAAATAAGACAGATATTGTCATCTTCAAATCCAAATAAGACAAATATTGTCATTTTCAAATAAGACAGATATTCTGTGTTCTAGTTTGTTTTGTTGTATTTTCCTGATTTGTATGTTTATTTCTCTGCTCGGTCTGTCCGTCGCTGATTCTTCGGCCTCTCGACCTATCTGATGTTGTTATGTCGGGTACGTCGAATTCTTACCTTATCAAAAAAAAATGTTATTAAAAGTGTATCGGACTGTCCTTGAGAAATTGAAATGGTGGTTGCGGATATTCTTATCAACTCCATTCTTTCTAGGAAGTTCATTTAGACATATCTTTCGAGAGGTGAGCCGTTCTGCTGACAAAATTGCTAAACTCAGCTTGTCATCACGTATGTATAATTTATTCCTCGATCCATAACATAGGGTTCTCATCCGCAAGTATGCTCTAGGCTGGTCTATTTATAGAAGGAATACCTAAATCATCACAGCGGATGATTTTTACAAGCTTCTTGCAAGCTAATTGAATACTAGAGTTACAGTTGAAAAGCAGAGAACACGGTCGTTGTAGCTGTTGATGCTGAAGATGTGGTCCAATAATCTCTATTAAAGTTCTTCGGAGTAAGATATGAGAGATGTTGTTAGTAGCCAAGAAATCAATAGCTCTGTTGTTTTCCCTGTAGTAGTGGCTAATTTGACAACCACAAAAACTATGGGAGGGCAGTAAAATGTCATCAATAATAGGTTTAATTTCCCATGAGATCTTCCAGATTCCTCTAATAGAGTTAATGACAATAAGATTGTCTCCCTCCATCCTTAAAAACCTGATATTAAGGGAGATTGCCCGACGAATACCTTCTAAGGTTGCAAGAGCCTCAACTTTAATTGGAGAGGAGAAGATAAACTACTTGCGGTCTAAGAAAACCACTTCATCAACATGATTCCGAAATATGATATCGATATGACAGGGGAAATTATCTTTCACTGAAGCATCAAAGTTTAGTTTTATCCAAGCATCCAGAGGTTTTGTCCAATATCTTCCAAATCTTTTCGTTTGATTGATTATATTTTTATTCATGATCGTAGTAGCAGGAATGAAAGCAAACCAATCTTTATGTTGGACTATCGTTCTGTTGAGAAGATTGTGAGATTGTGAGATTGTGTTTGCGTATTTCTAAAGATTAAAGAATTTTTGTGTATCCAAATGTTCCACCAGAGGAAGAGAATAAGCTTTATATTGGAGTTATCCTTTCAGAAATAGCTCATATTTGTTCAGAAATCTTATACTGTTTGGAAAGAAAAGGAATGGCATGTACATAGCTAAAGATGATGTATCAAGTCAAGAGTAAAGGGACATTTAAAAAATAAGTGATTAGAGTCTTCCATAGCCGTATTACAAAGAATACATTGTGATGGTACTCTAGAGTAAAACCTTTTGAGGCGTTCAGTAGTAGGTAGTGAGTGTGAGAGTGCTTTCCATAGAATTTTATTTTTATTTTTGGTGGAATATTTTATTTCCAAATCCAATTCGGGAAACTAGGCTGGGAGCCACTGCATGAATCATTATCAATTAACGATCTCACACTTTTAACGGAGAACCATCAGGAGCAGGTCTCCATAAAAGTTTATCAGATATGTGTATACGTGGCAAATATACATGTAGAATTTCAACAATAATATGAGGTGGTAAACTAAGTTAAAGCTTCGCAATATCCAATTCCTATCAAGAGTTATAAAATCTGGGACAAAAGTATTAAGGTCATGACGATCTGATTAGGGAGTAATAATACAGTCTGGAAGCCAATGGTCAGTCCATAATTTAATTTGTGTATCATTACCAATTTGCCAAAGGATACCTTTTTTGAATAAGTCTCGAATTTGAAGAAGTCTAGAGAAATGTCAAGAATCTGTATTTTTTTATTATAAGAAAAAGATGAGTATGCCTAAGGTATTTTTCATTGATAATGCGAACCCACATATTATCTAGTTCTCTTATTAATTTCCAAAGAAGTTTCATTTGCATTGCCAGTTAATATTAGAGGAATGGGACAAATCAAGTCCATCAAAAGATTTTGGATGACATATATTGTCCCAGCTAATGAGCGGGTGGTGATTAGTGATGGATTTGTTCCAGAAGAAATCCTTATTAATGTTACCAATTTCCTGACAGATTCCGTTAGGAAGTAAAAAAATCTATATTGAAAATTTTGATTTAGAGAGTAGATTCGATTGAATAAGAATAGTTCTACAAGCCTGGGAGAAAGAGTTTGATTTTCATTTTCCTAATTATTCTTTAAGTTTGAAATAGAATCCATGAACATATTATTCTTAACTCGTCTTGTAACAATTGAAATACCTAAGTATTTCTCCATAGAACGTGTAATTGGAATGTTTAAAATACTAGATAGGAATTTGGCGTATTGGAAAGGCTAAATATGCTCTCCACTTTTTCTTGTCTCCTTTTCCTTCACAAGATTCTTCTGAAATTAAGGTTTTATGAATTATGACTTATGACATATCTCTATTCTACTTTAGTTTTACACTTTTACCCCATTTTGTAAACACTATTTTTTTCTTTTTCCTTTTATTGATAAAACACTAAATTTTACCTGCATCTATTTGGACTAGTATTACATATAGTATTGTCTAGGTGTCAATCGGGTCGGTCAAGTCGGGTTCGGTTCAGTTATTTCGGATTCGGGTTGAGAACATGTCGGGTCATTTCGGATAACAGGTCAAACCGGTCGGGTCATTACAGGTCAGCGGGCGGTTCGGGTTAACCAACGGGTCAAGAGCGTCATTTTTTAAATATTTTGTTCACTATTTAAATATTATTAAATAGTTTAAAACTAATTTAAATATGTTAAAATAAGTTGAAATGAATTAAAATAATAATATTATTATTAATTATTTTAATGTAATTGATATTAGTAGACCAAAATCATATTTTATTTTTATTTTTATTTTTTATTATATTCATTTATAAATTTCTACATTATAAAAAATTATATAAGTACAACAATGTTCTTTTTTAGGATATTAAGCATATTATCATTATTTGTATGTCATTTATCATATATATTTTATGTTATATTTTATTAATACTCCACATTTATTCTTTAATCGGGTCGGGTTCGGGTTGGTTGGGTTCAGTCTCGGTAAATTCGGGTTCGGTAACTTCGGATTATCAAAAATTTCGGTCAGGTCGGGTCGGGTCCAAAAGCGGGTCGGTCAAGTCGGTAAAACGGGTTCGGTCATTTTTTGACAGCTCTAATTGTCCTCGTCGGTTTAAAAAGTAAAAGGTCGCATGAAGAATTAATTAAATACGCAATTCTTGTTAAATAATTAGGGGTGAGCACGGTTCGGTTTAACCGGATTTTTTAACCGAACCGGACCGAAAAAACCGATCCAAACCGAAACCGAAATAATTCGGTTCGGTTTTCGGTTTATGTATTTTGGGGGTTCGGTTTTCGGTTTAATTTCGGTTCGGTTCAGTTAAACCGAAATTAAAAATAAATGGGCTGCCTTCCTTGCTTGTTGGGCTGGTTTAGGTAAAAAAAAGAAGGCCCGTTAACTTTGCATTCATTCCTTGCGAGTTGCCCGCCGCCTCCAGCCTCCAAGCGGCAAGCACCAAGCTCCCAGGAGTCCCAGGAACCGTCTTACCGAGCCGAGTCGCCGTCCCCCGCCCTGCTTGACGACGCCGTCTTGCCGAGTCGCCGTCTTCCCCCAGGAACTGCTGCGGCGCTACTTGACTTCGCCAGGAACTGCTGAACTCCACGCCAAAACTGCTCGTCGTTGCTGCTGCTTGACGCCGTCGGTGGTGGACTGCGTCCCCTGCCCCTCAAACGCCAACCCTATACTCTGGTGTATTGTTTTCGGTGAGTCATACATGCCTTTGATTCTGTAAAGCATTGCTGGTGTTATCTGCTTTCTTTCTTATACTGTAATTCTGTAAAGCATTGCTCGATCTTTCTAGTTTCTGCTGTCTTTCTGCGTCCCCTGCCCAAGAAATCAAAGAGACATAAATCCAAGCTACTTTATGTTGTCTTTCTTTCTTATATGGTAAACTGAAATTCGGTTTTTCGGTTTTTTAGCCGAACCGAACCGAATCGGGTTCCGGCCGAACCGAACCGATCCAATATAATTCGGTTCGGTTTTTGGTTTAGTTTTTTGGGGTTTTTGGTTTTTTCGGTTCGGTTCGGTTCCAGACCGATGCTCACCCCTATAAATAATTCCTTCTTGCGCGTAACTGCACTTATGCTTTACATATAACCCTACAAGTCTACAACCCTTTATACATATAACCCTACAACCCTTTTATCACATTTATATTATCGATTAAAACATACTCTTAATAGCTCATGTACTATGGTCAAGTCTTCCCAGCTTAACTGATAAAAATGACATCTCGTGACCAATTCGAATACCTCTCTTTTATTCGAATACCTCTCGTCTATGGAAAGTCATGTCATCTCCCCGTGGAGTTGGAGCATAAGGCATATTGGGCAATTAAGTTGTTCAATTATGATATGAAAGAAGCAGGAGAGAAAAGGAGACTACAATGGCAAGAGTTAGAGGAGCTGAGATTGGATGCCTACGAGAATGCCAAGATTTACAAGGAGAGAACCAAGAGATGGCATGACAAACACATTGTGCCTAAGGATTTTCAAGAAGGTGATCTTGTCTTGCTTTTCAACTCGAGACTCGGGCTCTTTCCTGGCAAGATGAGGTCTAGATGGAGTGGTCCTTTCCAAGTGAGAAGAGTATATCCACATGGTGTTATTGATATATGGAGTGAAGAGACAGGTCAATTCAAGGTGAATGGACAGCGCTTGAAGAAATATATAGTAGGGAGTCTGTTGGAGAAGGTGGCGTTTATCCACCTCAATCCAATCCACTGAAGGTACAGAAGGAAGGTCAAGCTAACGACCTTAAGCAAGCGCTACTTGGGAGGCAACCCAAGGTAAGTTTTCTTCTACTTTCTAAAAAATAAAAATAAAAAACGAAAAATACCGTCTCTAGAGACCCGCACGGTTTGTAACAAATCGTGCCTCCGTGCGGAGGCACTTACTGGAAAGACGCACGGTTTGTTACAAACCGTGCGCCTGACCGTTCCTTCTCACGGAGGCACTCTTTGGAGTCCTGCACGGTCTGACACAAACCGTGCGCCAAACCATGCAGGCGGTACTTTTCCGAAAATTTTTGGCTTTTTTCAAAAAAAGAAAAAAAATCTGACCGAAAAAAAAAATCTTTCTTTCCCTCTCCCTCCTTTTCTTTTCTTTTCTTTTCTTTCCCAGCCCTAGTTGCCTCATTCCTCTCCATCTATCTCACAATCCCTCCTCTCTCATACTCTCCCTCACCCTCTCCTCTCTCACACCCATGAACCACCACCTCGGCGACCCACACCCATCCACCACCGAGCCCACCCGACCCGGATCCGAACCCCCCTTCCCCCTCTCTTTCCACTTGTTTCAAGGTAAAAACTCCCCCTTTTCCCTTGTTTTTGCTAGTTAGATATAGAATAATTTGTACTTGTTTATGTTTGTTTCTTTTAGTTTATTTGATTTCTTTGCTTGTTAGTTTAGTTTAGTTGATTTTAGGTGATTCTAGTTTGTTGATTTTATGGTTTGCTAGTTTGAGTGATTTAGGATTTTTTCTATTTTGTTTGATTTTTGGGGTTTAATAGATAGTTTGATTTTGGGGTTTATCTATTTGCATGTTGGGTAATTTAATTTTGCGCGGGAAAATTGTCCGACTCTACTTGTTTACTATTTTGTCATTTTCCTGGATATTTGACGTCATCAATTACCTAACTTGTTAGTTGTCGTAGGCCCTTGGCGAGATAGGCATTATTATTTACTGCTTTGATTAGGCCCTTGGCGGGATAGAAATGCATGCGTAGGCCCTTGGCGGGATAGATTACCTTGTGAGTTGTTTTGGTTTTGTTTTGTTTTGTTTTGTGCTTTGTGTCTTGTTGCCTTGCACTCACAAGTTTTCTTGTAGCGCTCAGACTGTAACAATGCCACCTCGTTCCGCCCGCTCGTCCCGCACTTCTCGTGCCGCCCTTCCCGCTCCACCAGTCGATGGGCAAGTTATTTTGGTGTCAGATGAGCAACGAACGAACTACAACACCCTACAACGACTGCCTTGGCAGTCAACTCGTTGGCTCGACACTACATTTATGCACGAACTTGGCCTCCTCGGCGAGATCCGTCGTCTGGCTACCCGCATGGGGCTCGGTCGCTTTGTTGACATGCATGAGGTTTCCTACAAAAACCTCACCCTGGAGCTGATTAGTTCTCTCACTGTCACCGAAGAGATGTTTTTCAACCGTGGCAGTTTTAGATTTCGTTTGGGAAACGTATGGCGGGAATTAGACTTTGAAGAGCTCAACGAGATATACAGGTTTCCTACTACTGGGAGGAAATCTAACCTGAGTAGCGCAAAGGTGCATGAATTCTGGTACCAAATCACTGGCGTGAGCCCTTTCAGTCACCACTCAAAGGCCACCCTTATAGTGCACACTGTCTTCAGGGTAATGCATAAATTCTTTGCGGGAATCATATTTTCTCGTGAGGATAGCCAGGGAAACGTATGGTGTAGTGAGCTGATAATTTGGTATAAAATACATTCAATGTATTTTCGGGACTTAGAATATTTGTTTGGAGACAAACATATAATTTCCGGGGTTTAAAACTCATACCAAATTTTCCCCAAAAGTTGCACGCCACCCTCTTCTCCCCATGCCTGTCGCGTGTCTTCTTTGCTGTCGATGGCTTGCTCCTCCACCGATTTCTGTCAGGACACCTGTCGAAGTTATGGGCCGGGCACGACTCCTCCTTGGCTGCTATAAAACAAAACCGATCGAAGGAGATAAGGAACCTCTGTTTCGCGTTGTCTCCTTCTCCCGCCGGCGACCCGCTGCTGTCCGAGCCACCGCTGTGGTGCTGCTCCTCCTTCCCGGCGTGCCCATGGTGGAAGCCGAGCTCCCTGTCATCGACACCCGCCTCTGCTCCCTTCCCGGCAAACCAGCGAAGCCGCCGAGCTTCTCCGCCATGTCATGGTCATGTTGGCTGTGTTGTGTGCCCCTGATAAGATTTCAAATTGTTGAAGAAATGGGTTGAAGGAAGTGAACAGTACACGCGGGCCCCTCTTTCCAGCTTTTGATTTGGGCCGTAAGGCCCAATAGTCTTCCTGTCCAATTTTAACCCGAGATCGATCGAGCGGTATAATTTCTACCCTCTTTCATCCGTATTTTCTTTAGGAAAATTTAATAAATATTTTTATGATTTGAAATCATAAAAATATATCAAGTTAAATTCCTTGAGTTCGTCCAGACAAATTAATTGATATTAATTAATTTGTCACGTGTTGGATCGCGTGTGGACTCGTAATCCGTTGGAGCTATCTGAAGCTTAGGCCATATCCTCGGAAAGGATATAATCAGTAGTCGTCTCGTCTAGATTCATCGCCGAATCTACTCCAGGCAAGTGGCGGTTCGCTCTTGCTCATCATTCCATATTTCAATTAATTATCAATTGTTTAGTTGTTAATTAATTTGGGATGATTTACTGTTTTCGTTGGGAACAGTTTTGATAACTGTTTGTGATTTTAAAAGATATTATAATAGGTTGTATATCTGCTAGAACAACGCTATTATATCTGTTATTGGCCTTAATGGCTTTGATGTGATTATTACTGTGCGTTAACTGTTTAGTTAGCACAAGTATTCTTAACGTTGATGTGAATTATTACTGCGTTCGTAACTGTTTAGTTAGAACGAGTATTCGTAGGAATGCTATGTACCTTGTGGGGGTTTAGCTGTTTCTTTATAACTAGTACTTGGTGGATTTTTCCCCAGTACTCTCTCTGGTCATGACCATGCCCTTACTCAGGGTTGGTGCACTTCGCTAGTGCCAAATCTTTTGAGATTTATTCCCTTTGATATCTCTTGTGAGGAGATCTGATATCTCTTGTGAGGAGATCCGATATCTCTTGTGAGGAGATTTAAAAGCTTATAACGTGATGATCGTTTTGGAATTAAATGAGATAAGTGTCGTTGTCGCACATAATTAAATATATCCTCAGGCGAGTAGTGCAGCTAGGAAATAGTGCAGCTAGGAAAGCTGGTCTTGACTTTGATCAGAGTACGTTCTCTTTCCAATCTGGATTCGCCCTAAGCGGTGAGGTTGGTCGTGAATCGAAACATCAAGTCGTTTTTGAACGCTTGTATGAAATTATTAATGTTCCCCAACATTTGTCATATTTCTGTTAAGACTCACTTTCATTGGAGTCTTCTTTTGGGTTGATTGCTGTAAGACTCGGTCTTCCAGAATCTTCTCTTGATCATGCTGCTTGATATATTCCAGTAGGAGTATTGTGGTTGACTATCGTCATCGATTTTAATTCGAGAAACGATGAGTCTAACCTAATACGACTACTTCGAACCACTCTGCTTTGTACCCTTGCTTAGTCTTTCATTAGACTAACCAACCGTAATTGTTCTCTGCATGGTTGGTTGGTGTCATCCGTTCGATTCGGCACATCAGATGAGTCGAGGACCCATGAAGGCTAGATCGACTATGAACATGAATGGTATTTAAAAATGTTTTAATCAGGCTACGATCTTTGGGCGTTGACTACTGAAGTCAATACTCTTGTAAATTATTTTAAGTCTTCCGCTGTATTGTAATAACTCTGTATTTTGTCGCATTTGGAATTGTGTTGAAATTCCGCGACTATGTTTTAAATGAAAGTTATGATAATTTTGTATCATAATTGTTCTTTATGAATTGTGTTTCAATGGTAAAGCCTGGGGTGGCTTCGGTGTGGAAACCGAGGTCACTGGCGGTAATACTTTTTCAAATGGGTTAAAATTTGGGGGTGTTACACTGTATATGTTTTCCTCTGCTTGAAGCCCCTTTGTGTCTTAATTGTCTTTTCTTTGGAAGCTCCACAAAAGCATATCGAGCCTATATATTCTTCCTATCCATCCGGGGATTAGGATACTTTATTTGTCTTGCTAGTGTGGACTTGAGCCAAGCTTGGGGGAAGTTGCATATGTTAGTGGTTGGATATGATTAAGCCTTGTAATGTTCTTTTCTCTTTTTTCCTTTTCTCTTCCTTGCCAAAAATAAATAAATATATAAATATAAATATATATATATATATATAATAAAAACGAAAAAAGAGATAATGAAGGCAAGGAAGAATAAGCAAAGAAATGAGACAATTTATCATCAAGAGGGTTTTGTTGTATGGGTTTAAAGAATACAATTGGATTTGTGGGATCGTTTCAAGCTTGGTGTCGTCCTGGTAATCCTCTTCCCCGGATTTAGCATCACATGGCCTAAATTTATCTTTACCTAAATCCTATACCCTGACCCCATTACAACCCTGGAAAGTCCTCATGATTTTTGTTGTGTGCATGGTCTTCCGTAGTGGAGATTTAGGACACTGTTGCAAGCCTATGGTAGTTTAGCATTCAAAGTGGAGAACTGAGCAAAACACGACCCTAGACACATGAGTGGAGTGACTTCATTTCTTTATCCTTGTGAGGTTTAGAGTTGAGGAACTAACTACATTGATATCATTGGTTGCAAAGCATGCTATGATTGCACTTGTCTCATTGTTTGGACTTTCTTGGTCATTGCCCACTTGTCTCTTGGGTAGAAACAACATTGACATATTTTATGGATTTATAGACTGTGTACTTTCTTGAGGACAAGTAAGGATTAAGCTTGGGGGAATTTGATGACATCCATTTTATACACATTTAGGACATGCACTTAGGCTATAGTTTAGACATTTTCACGTTTATTATCTTGCATTTTTAGCTAGTTGCATCATTTTCTTTAGTTTAGATGTCTACACGAGTTTCTGCGTGATTTCAGGTACATTGGTGGACTTCTGGGTGCAAAACGAGGCATGGACGTGATAGGCGAAGTGCACGAGCGAATTTGAAGGCAAACGAGACAAAGAGGAGCATTCTGCAGCTTGGCACGATTTGTGATAAACCGTGCAAGCATGCCACAAACCGTGCACCCTCGCAGAACACTGGAAAGAGCTTCTGTCCGTGCCCCAAACCGTGCCTATTCATCCTGTTACACGCTGTAAACGTGCACGGTTTGTGACAAACCGTGCGGTTTTGTCATAGTGCCGTGCCCCTGCGGACCCGAATCGTTATTTTTCGACCCCTTTTATTTTAGGACGGTATAAATAATTTTTAGGGTTTTTTTGGTAGTCTCTTCTGCCTCTTTTTGCATTCAACAACAACAAAGCTTACATAATCAGTAAAACGATTTTTTTTTCCAAACTAGGCACTTTTTAGTAAGTTATTCTTGAACTAGGCTTGGAACGAAACTTATTCTGAAATATAGACTGGTTGTTCTAGCTTCAGGGTAAGTCGCTGATATGTACATTGATCGACTCATTGGAAAAAAGTCGTCGGCCAAAACAACGACTTAATCCGAAGCGGAGTTAGTAATAAAAAAATAAAAAAGTCATGAATCGCAATACCGTACATCGACTCATTTTTTCCCACGGTTTTATGATTATTTTGTAAATAAAAAAAATAAAAAGAATGAGTCGCTGCTCTATACAACGGCTCATTCCTTTTTTTATTTTTGTTTTTAACATGGAATTTCTAAAAAAAATTAAGCATATGTATGAATGGCTGAATGATACAGTACGTGACTAATACATTTATATTTGTTTATTCTTTATGCATTAGTCATTCGGTGTATGTAGTATGTATATATGCATATTTATTTATTTTATATGAAAAGTGCATTTAAAAAAAATTGCTATAAAAAATGATATATGTATGAGTCGGACAGTAAAACAACGACTTTCAAGTTTCAGTAGGTGAGTCGCGTAGGTGAGTCGCCGAAACAACCGGCGACTCTATTCGTTTGAGTCGCTCTACAATACCGCGATTTATATTTTTTAATTTTATTCTTTCATGAAACTAAACCGATAATATAAAAAATAAAATATGTATGAGTCGCTGTATGGTACAACGACTCATATCTTTTTTGTATTTTTTTAATGAGCAGCTCCGCTTCGATTAAAGTCGCTGATCTGGACAACGACTCATTTCTGATGAGTCGTGGCACAAAATAGCGACTTTTCCCGGAGCTAAAGTCACTGCCTATTTTCAGAATAAGTTTGCTTCCAAGGAGTGGCGGATCTAGGATTACTCAGAAGGGGGGGGGGGGGGGGGGGGGGGGGGGGGGGGGGGGGGCGAACGTACGAGTATCGAAAACGCTATCTTCTATTTGATGCTTTATATACTTATGTTATTATTAATATATTGACTTATTAGGATTATTTAAAGCTAAATATTTGAAATTATGACCTCTTTGAACAATTATTTTCTCCATAAATAAAATGAATTTAATTAATACATAATTACTTTAATTATAAATAAATTTAGACAAGTTTTACTTTTAAAAAAAATAACAAAGTAAATTAGGTGTTTCGAAAAAATAGAAAATCGGGAAAGCGCTTTTGATAAAGAAATGCTGTCTAAAGTGATTTTGAAAATGCTGAAACTGGGAAAGCGATTTTTATGAAAAGCGCTGTAAATAGTGTTATTTAAAATGTTGTAACAGGGATAGGGACAATGTTTTTTTCAAATAACCGCTGTCCTATTTAATTTTTCCGATATTTTTTTTTTGAACTATACTAGGCTCGGCGAATCCTAACGGGGGCGGCCGCCCCCTCCACCCCCTCTGCCCCCTAGATTCGCCACTGCTTCCAAGCCTACTTCAAGAATAAGTTTGTAGAAAGTGCCTAGTTTAGAAAAAATCCCAGTAAAACATGAGTACTTTTAGTTTTGGCTTTTATTTTGAGATAACAAGCGTTAGGGATTGACAAAAAACAAAGCATCCAGAGTTTGGAAATGGTATAATAGAGATTCATCTAGCAGGTGAAGCTGCCTAGCTGATACTTCCACCTTTTCATTCTGGGCTTTCCCCGTAGTTCACCTCCAATTAGGTTCTTTGCATGCGTTCATTATGCACTGAGAGCTCATGAAACCCACACAAAAATAGCAGATTTCCAACACACTAGATTATTTACTTTGTCAAACTCAGTTATCCAACCCCTTTATTTCCTTGGTGCATTCAGGAGCTTACCAATTGCCCAATCAATGAAACAACAAAGTAATTCAAGATGATGTCCATGTAGCATAGTTTATGTACACCACACCACTAGGAGCAGTTGTTAAGTTGATGTTTGACACTTATCTTTATCAACCTATCTCAATCCATTACCGTGTGCATGTATTCAGTGGCGGAGTCAGAAATTTTAGGAAGCGGAGGCTAAAGTATTTAGTATGATCGTGATTCACAGTTTGTTAGATGATTTATATGAGACCTTGTACAATAAATAGTGATACCTTAAGTTCCAAATAAAATAAATATTTCACTGTTTTTAAAAATTAATACTTATACATTAACATAAATTTTGATAGATAAGACTTGCACAGTATTATAAAGCTGATTTGTTAGAAAAGAATTTGTGTTTAAGTTAATTAAGTACACTACAAATATATATAGTAAGTTAGATAAATTTCAATTTATTTTGCTAAATAATTTATCATATTATGTGTCAACCTCCAAACTTACAACCCTACAAACAAAGTAATATACAAATTTCTAATCTTCTATTTTAATTTATGAGTCTTATATTAAGTATAATTAATTAATTTCTAAAATAAAGATAGAGAATGACACAAGATCTAAAACATAATAAAATGAAAGAAAGTTAGACCACACAAATAAAATCAAAATAGGAAAAGAGTGTTTGAGCGGAGAAGGCAAAACATAAGAAATTACCGGGAAAAAATTAGAATTTGCTTGTGGCAGGATTAGAACACTCGACCTCAGGAAATATGAACCATTCATATACCATTTGGACTAATATTTGTTTGTTTACCATGTAAACCCTTTTTTCTCTAATACCTATGTGAGCCAGAAGCGAGGGCTTCAACCCCCTAGCCCCCGTCCTGGCCCCGCCACTGCATGTATTGAACTATGATGTCTGGAATCCTCATTACACATGCTATGGAAAATCTTATAAGATATAAGCAATGAAATGCTATATAAAGATATATAAAGAGAGAGAAAGCATTACTCATATATAATTGCATATAAGGATATCATCACTCGCATTAGAGAAGTTAAGTCTAGAAAATTATACAAAATGTTTTACGTATGTAAACATTTACACAACAGTATAATGTATTCAAATTTACACTTACTTGTAATTTTACAGAATATTTTACGGGTGTAAACATTTATACAACAGTATCATGTATTCAAATTTACACTTACCTATAATTTAATAGAATGTTTTACGGGTGTAAACATTTATACAACAATATAATGTATTCAAATTTACACTTACCTGTAATTTGTAATTATTAAACTTAACTCATAGATATTTTACATAAAATTATAATAATTTAAAATTAATATTGAACTATTTGTTCATATATTAAAAAACTTAAAACATATAAGTAAAGAGAATAAAAATGATAATAGTTCGCTATTTGTGTTAAAATACTAAGTTCTTTTTAGCAATATTTACATCATGTTTTATGAGCGTGGAAATTCATGTAGTCATACCGTAATTGTGTTAAAATATTAATTTATTTCTAGCAATATTTACAACATGTTTTACGGGCGTAGAAATTCATTTTGTCATACCGTAATTTTTGTTAAAACACTACTTTTCAGCAACTTTACAAGATATTTTACAGGTGGAGAAATTCATACAGTCATATCATAATTTGTGTTAAAATACTAATTTATTTCTAGCAATATATACAACATGTTTTACGGGCGTAAAAATTCATTCATTCATACTGTAATTTGTGTTAAAACACAAATTTTAAGCAACTTTACAAGATGTTTTACGGGTTTAGAAATTCATACAATTGTATCATAATTCGTGCTAAAATACCAATTTATTTCTAGCAATATTTACACCATGTTTTACGGGCGTAGAAATTAATTCAATCATACCGTAATTTGTGTTAAAATACTATTTTAAGCAACATTATAAGATGTTTTACGGATTTAGAAATTCATACAATCGTATGAGAATTCGTGTTAAAATACTAATTTATTTTTAGCAATATTTACAATATGTTTTACGGCCGTAGAAATTCATTAAGTCATATTGTAATTTGTGTTAAAACACTACATTTAATCAACTTAACAATATGTTTCACGGGTGAAGATATTCATACAGTTGTATCATAATTCGTCTTAAAATACTAATTTATTTCTAGTAATATTTACAACATGTTTTACGGGCGTAAAAATTCATTCAGTCATACCGTAATTTGTGTTAAAACACTATATTTAAGCAACTTTACAATATGTTTCACTGGTGGAGAAAATCATACAGTCGTATCATAATTCGTGATAAAATACTAATTTATTTCTAGCAATATTTACAGCATGTTTTACGGGCGTAAAAATTCATTCAGTCATACCGTAATTTGTGTTAAAACTCTATTTTCAGCAACTTTATAAGATGTTTTACGGGTGTAGAATTTCATACAGTCATATCATAATTTGTGTTAAAAATACTGATTTGTTTCTAGCAATATTTACAGCATGTTTTACAAGCGTATAAATTCATTTAGTGATACCGTAATTTGTGTTAAAACACTATTTTCAACAACTTTACAAGATATTTTACGTGTGTAGAAATTCATACTATCGTATCATAATTCATGTTAAAATACTAATTTATTTCTAGCAATATTTACAACATGTTTTACTGGCGTAGAAATTCATTTAGTCATACCGTAATTTGTGATAAAAACCCTATTTCTCATCAACTTTATAAGATGTTTTGCGCGTGGAGAGATTAATACAACCGTATCATAATTCGTGTTAAAATACTAATTTATAACAATTTTTTATAACATGTTTTACGATATGAAAATTTACATACGGGTTAAAATACTTATTTTTTGTTACGTTTTACACCATGTTTTCATAGATGTAAACACGTATATTGACGTGTCATAATTTGTATAAAACTAAATTTTTTACAAATATTTACAATATATTTAAAAGTATATATATGTATATAAAATTTATATATAATGTTATCATTATTAAAAAATAAAATTCAAATCTTAACCTGCCTTAGGCACCGGCACCCAGACTAGTTTGGTAGAAAAACAACAGTCGCCCTTTAAAAAAATACCAAACAACTGGAACATCCATATAACAGCAAACCTTCAAATTTATAAATTGAATCATTCTAAGTGCACAGCTAATAGACAGATTAGTGAGAGTAGAATATTTCAAAGCAACTTCCCAATTGAAGTTGGGACTGATGCATATATATCACGATTACGATACGTGATTATAACCTTTGAATTTGGCATCACTTGAACAGTGTCGAGTCTGGAAGGATGCTAACATATTAACTATGTCACAAAACTAAGATTCTTTATTTAATGTTAGCTTTAAGTAGACATGTCAATCGAGTACGGTGATTTCGGTTCGGGTTGAGTTAAGTCGGGCCATTTCAAATTAGGCCAAGTCGAGTCGAGTTATTATAGATTTGCGTATGGTTTGGATTGATCCAACAACCCAATGGATTGACCCGTCTGCGACGGATGTCTGGGGGAGTCAAGATGGTTCCATCCGAACCCCGAGACTAGTCGGGTGGATGTATCCTCGAACGACCTGATCAAGAATGTCAAAAATATATCAAGAATGTCAAAAACCTGATCAATAATGTCATATTTTAAATTTCTGCTCCATAATGAATATTATTACATAGTAAAAAAATAATATAAATATATCAAAAATATAGTCATTTAAAAAATAAAAATAACTACTTATTTAATTGAGAGTAGTACACCAAAGTATTTTTTTTAATTATATGATATTAACTTAAAAATTGTTAATTTGAAAAATAAACAAGTATAATTAGATTATGTTGGGATACCTGAACATATTAAAAGTATTCTTATCTCATTTATTATATATATTTTAAGTAATATTTTACTAATACTTCACATTTACTTATTAATCGGGTTGGATTGGTCGAGTTCGACACATTCTCGGGTCTGATTTAGGTTCGGGTTATTAAAATATTCAGTCTAGTTCAGGTTGGGTCGAAGTACGTATTGGTCATATCGGTAAAACGAGGTTCAATCATGTTTGACAACTCTAGTTTTGAGGTTCACTTCATGGTCCGTTTGTAGCTAACCAACATCGAATTAAATAACAGGTTACCTCGTAATTAGGTTTCGTTTGGACCATCAGTTTATAAAGATCTTTTTCACATTAAGTACTTATTTTAAATAATGTTGTTTGGCACACAAATTATTTTCTTTCATTTCTCTCCCTTCTAGACAAATCACAACTACATAATTTCAAAATAAAATATTTCTGTTACACTAATTCCAAAGCACTAGAAATATTTTTTCTTCTAAAAAGATTCTTTATCAGCTAAAGTGTATTTATAAATGCATGTGTCAAACAAACCCTTAATGACACAACTATGAATCATGCGGAGCCTATATCTATATAGGATTAGGATCCGGTAAAACAAATATTATGGTAAAACGAGTGGACAATCATGGAGCGTCGGATTGGGGATGTTGGATGGCTGAATTTGAAGAATATAATGAGGGTGTATGTGGCAGATCACATGGGATGGAATATCCCATCTGAATTTGTGAATTTCCAAAATTACAATCCTCCAAAATAGGCAATTAGGAGGAGATTTGGAGAGAGATTGGAGAGAGAATTCTACAGTTATTCACCACATCTTTCATGTAGAGCTCCGATCCGTAGATTTCTACACTAATCCAACATTTGAAGAGCTTGATTTTGGAGAACAATCGAACTGATCCAATAACAACTTCACTCCATCGTATCCTCCTCCAAAATCTCGTGTGAGATCTATTAATTTTCAAAACGAACGAGATGTAATAACCACCGTCTTCTCCAACAAACCTTCATTGAAAGAGTTCTGAATTGTGCTTCATCGAATCGAAGAATAAGCACCCCTCATCTTCTTCCTCATCGCCGACTTCCAAACACTCTGTTTTTTAGTTAAGATGAACCATGGTGAGTTGATGCATCATTGATTAATTTTCAATTTCGAAGGGATTGTAGGTTTTGTTGATGGGATTAGTTTGATTCCTTATTGAATTTTGATTTTACGAGCTTGTTTCTTACAATCACTTTTAGATGAGTAAGGTTGAAGATGATACGAACATGATTTCCAATGGGATTTGTCGAATCTATACTATTTATGTGATATTCATACTCGCTTCATAGATATTCAAAATTAGTTTGTAGAAATTGAAATGGTTTCTTGTGTCATTTGTCGTATATTTAGTACTTACGTGATATTCATACTCGCTTCATTGATATTCATGATTTGTGTGTGGATATTGAAATGGTTTCCTATTGCATTCGTCGTATCTCGAGTACTTACTTGATGTTCATAATCGCTTCATAGATATTCATGATTTGTGTATAGATATTCATATGGTTTCCTGTAGGTTTCGTCGTATATCGAGTAATTACGTGATATTCATACTCTCTTCATTGATATTTATTATTTGTGTGTAGATATTCATATTCAAATTACTTCTTCCAGTGTTGATGAAGTGAGATTGTCTAATGATATTCATATCCTTTTACTAAATATTCATTATAGTACTTAGGTAAGTGTTGTTGTATGTGTATTGTGTCCTGCATATCGATGATACCAATTTGAATATTCGTGCTTTTTAACGATATTCAATATGTTGTGAACGATATTCATGTATTGTGAACTGGCATTCAGCCCTCATACTATTATTGAAATGAATATCTCCCATGGAAATATGAATATCATATCCTATAATACTACGTCTCGACTCTTCACGTGCATATTATTCAATTTGATAATGATATTCATGTATTATGTATTGATATTCAAAATTTATTGCACATGTCAGGGTCACATACAAAGAGTATTTCAAGCAAAGATATGATATCAGAAAGCTTAGAGGAAGACATTGATGTATCAGAAAATGAAATATCAAAAGAAGACGAGTCTGGTTCCGTGTTTGGTACAAAGTGCATTTTTTACGAGAATGATAGAAACTCAAAATTTTGGATTCCACTCTGTCCCGATCAAATGAAACCAATAGTCGATAAAACATTTAAATCCCTCGCGAAGGAGAGTCGTTATATCGTAAGTATGCTTCAATAGTTGGTTTTGACGTAAGATCAGGCACATCACACAAGTTCAACTGCTCAAATGTTTTTAAACTGAAGTACTTCGTCTGCACAAGGGAAGGGGGTGTCAATCGGGCGGGTCGGGTTCAGGTCGGGTCATTTCGGATTCCGATAATTTCGGATTCGGGTCAGTTCGGATTCGGGCCAATGTCCGATATTATAACAAGTCAGATCATATCGGGTCGGGTCAGATTGGATCGGATATTCGTTTATCGGGTGAGATCGGGTGTTCGGGTTAAATTCGGTCCGGTTAATTTGGATCTCGGTCAAACTTAGGGTTGTCAATTGGGTAAATCGGATCGGTTTTGGGTCAGGTCATTTTGGTTTCTCATTAATCCTGATACGAGCTAATGACATATTCACATGTATTTTTGACAACTCAATCCAATTCGGGTTGGTTGGATCAATTGTTCATTTAATTGGGAGAAGTCAGATATTTGGGTCAATTTCGATGAGTTATTTCAGATTATGACCGAACTAGATTTTGTGTAAATTAATCATATTTCGGTTGAGTCGGATTTCAGATAAATATGAGTTCGAATGAATAAGATTTCGTTTCAGTACGATCTCAAAAGAATCGCATTTTGTATAAATCAAATTGTGGTTGAAAAATATTTCGATGGAACCAGTTTTCGGTTGAAGACAAACATAATTACAATAAATTTATATATTCACTATGAAATCTCCTATCATTGGAGTTCTATATTCTAGATTGGGTTTTGGTAAGAATGATTCTTATGGTAAATAGTAAGGATAAACCTAGGCCTTTGAGTTTATGATCTAACAATAAGGAAAGTTTAGGATCAGATGACATTGGTTTTTCCTGTGATTTCGGGCTATCGAGTTTGGGTTTTCATGTGATTTCAAATCAGTCAACTTTGGGTTTTCGGGTGATTTCGGATCGGGCAACTTTGGGTTTTCGGTTGATTTTGGATCGGGCAAATTCGGATTTTCGAGTGATATCGGATCGGGCAACTTCGGGTTTTCGGGTGATTTCGGGTCAGGTGACTTCGGGTATCAGGTTGATGACGGGCTAGTCCATTCAGGTTATTTTTGGGTTCAGGCTAGTCGGTTTGGGTCGGATCAGGCTCGGTTATACATTTTTTTATTCTTTTTGGATATCGAACGGGTTTGGTGTCGGGCGGGTCATTCGGATAGGGTCAAGTTTTGACAGCCCTATTTAAGAATGTAGTTAATTCTACGAGCAAGCGTAAGACCACTTCTAACAGAATTGGTCACGCTTAAATCTAGTCATGGTATTTACTACGTGGTTGACAAGTTCATTGAGAATCACAACCATGATATGACACCGAACACAACTAGGCATTTTCTGAAGAGTAGTAGGAAGATGGACATTGGCCACCAGAAATTCATGATGAGTTGTGAGAAGGCAAACTTGGGACCAGTGAAGTCTTACAAGCTGTTGAAGGAGGTGGTCGGAGGTTACGAGAACGTGAGGGCAATGGCTATTGACTTCGAGAATTTGAAGAGAGATTTGATAAAAAAATATTAAAGCCGTTGATGCACAGATGGTAATCAATAGGTTTATGAAGAAGAAGGATCAATGCAATGCGTTATACTTTAAGTATTATGTAATTAGTTCACAACAATTGACTAGGTTGTTTTGGGCTGATCCAATTTCACGTCAGAACTATGTTGTCTTTAGGGATGTTATTTCCTTCGACTCGATGTACAAAACAAACAGGTACTTCAAACTTCTTATACTTATACTTCCATCTTCTGATCTTCATACTATCTTTCATGGTATTCATAATCTCTTTGGTGATATTCATAATTACATGTGTTGATGTTCATACTTATATGTCTGATATTCATACAACCATGACATGATATTCATACTTCCATATCCTGATATTCACACTGGCTTTTACAGTATTCATAATGTCTTTGGTGATATTCATATTTAAATGTCATGATATTCATACAACCATGATATTGTATTCATCCTTCAAACTCCTGGTATTCATAATGTCTTCGTTGATATTCATACTATCTTTGGTGATATTCATATAGGTACTGCATTGTATTCGCACCTTTCATTGGGCTTGATAACCATAAAAAGTCTGACATTTGGTGTCGGGTTGATGATGAAGGAGGATGTTGAATCATATGGATGGTTGTTCGAACACTTCACAAGAGCTATAGGCCATGCCCCAAATATTTTGGTGACGGATCAAGATCTTGCTATGAAGATGGCGATTGAAAATGTATTGCCTTACACCAGGCATCGGTTATGTATGTGGCAGATCATGGATAAGGTGTCGAAAAAGGTTGGTGCCGAGAAAATAAATTCAAAGGATTTCATAAAGAAATTAGGCAGATTGGTTTGGGATGATAAGCTTTCCATTAGTGAATTTGAAGAGGGTTGGAAATCATTTGTGGCGGAATACAATCTTGACAAGAAGCCGTGGTTCGGGGACATGTACAACCTACAACAAAATTGGATCCCAGCGTAATTTATGGATATTGTGCTTGGTGGACTGGTCCGCACAACGTCAATTTCATAATCACAAAATAGTTTTTTAGGGGTTAGTCAACATGAATTTTATCTTGGTGGAGCTGATGATGCACTTTGAGAGTGCATTGGAAACCCAACGTCATCATCAAGTGAGGAATGATATTGATTCGGGCACAAGGGTGCACATTTTGAAGACTTCGTTGTTGATTGAGAAACATGCATCAGAAGTGTACATTCTTAAGATGTTTGTTCTGGTACAAGAGGAGTTCACCAAAGCTTGTTTCAATTGTAGTGTGACTATTGAGACGCCTGGTATGTTATTCTTAATTGATATCAATGTACTTATCTTGAATATTACAACACCGTTATTTGAACATTTGCTTTACCCTATGCAGGTGAAGGTCGTGTGTCATACACAATAAAGGAAGGCTGTGATGAATACTTCCAAGTAGAACACAAAGAGGAAGACAACTACACCACATGTAGTTGCTTAATGTTCAACCAAATTGGGCTACCTTGTCGACATGTTTTTACGGATTTGAAATATATTGGTTTAAAAGAGATTCCTCTAAGCCTAATACTGGACACGTGGAGGAAGGATGCTGCTAAAAACGCAAAGGGTGGGATGGCTAGAGAGGTTTGGGGGAAAAGTGTCCGTATAGAAGAGAAACAATGTTTGTTGAATGAGTTACGGTCAGTCATATACTCTTGTGTTGGAGTTGTTGAGGAAGACAAGGAAAAATTAGAGATCTGCTGCTGACATTGAAAAGTAAGAAGGGAAACTACACAACTTTTGAGGAAGATGTCAATAGAGAAGACCAAATTAGATTAACAATGGTTGAGAGTTTTGCTGGCATCGATACACCTGATGATGTTTCAATCCAACCCCCCGGTCATGCGAAGAATAAAGGCTCCGGTAAAAGGTATGAGGATGGAAAGGAGAAGGCTTAAAAGGAAATGCAGAAGGGCATGAGGAAATGCAAGAGTGTGCCAAACATGACAGTCAAAATTGCAAAGAAGTCTTGTAATATCCGTTATCCGTACTTTGGTCATAGATATTCAAGTTTCCCAAGTCGATATTCACACGTTTACATTTACAGGATTTAGCTTGGCTTGGATATAAATGATTTTTTTGATATTCGTATTCCACTTATACATTTTCATGTTCTTCGAACGCATATTCGTGCTATGCATTAGAAAATTTGTATCTTTATGAAGAGATCTGTGTTACACTGGTAATCCTTTTAAAAGTGATATTAATTCAGTCCATGTGCAATTTGGTATTTATACTTGTAGAAAAGGGAAAACAAAATCTCAATAACAAGTTTGGTGTTCACATTGTCTGTAGTGATATTCAGGTTTCGTTCGAGGATATTCATTGTTTAATTCATATTGAACAAATTGAACAGTTAAGTGACGACCAACCAACATATTGTTCGATTAACTACCAAACATACTTCCTCAAGATTGCATTTAGTCATTTTCGAAACGTAATCCCAATAACAAAGAAATCCATAACAAAAGTAAATCCCTAGACTAAGAATATCCGTGGTTTTTATTGCGGTGGGTGTTTAGCCAGTCTCTCTCTCCCTCTGCCTCTCTCTCTGCCTTGTTAGCCCATCTAACTGCTGCCATATACTTGTTTGCCTCTTCCGTGATCACTTTGTTCAAGTTGTTCATCTTGGATGCAATGATTGTGTGTAAGTATTTGCACGCAATGAAATAATGTTCTTCTTGGAGTCCAGCTTGAAGTCGGTTTCCCAATGCTTTGCATCTTGACCTCGGTATGTCTCCATTTGGCGCATGGCGAAGACACCACAATCAACCTTGTTGTTGGAGTCGCACTACTTCATCTGAAGAATTTCAGGCTTCTTGTTTGAAAAGCCATTGAACCTGAAGCTTAGGTTCATTAAGCTCATGTATTCGGCGAACAACTTGGTCTATGCAAGGAATTAAGAAAATATCATTACGTGATGAGAGCTTTACTTACTAATAAGTACATCATTCATTGACTATAAAAAATGATCGTTGTTTACCAATAATGAGATTGTGTTGCCATATTTACCTTCCGGGTCACCATCACCAGACGAGGAATTATCAATAGTTTCTACACTAGACCGGACGAAGTTGTAACATACCACATAATAAAATGAATGTTACATATTGGGAAAAAGACCTATTTTCGAACAAGTACACAATTTAATGAATATGATTTAAATATGTATGAGTACCGCAAGCTTGTATGTTAATAGAGTTGAACAATTAGTGCATACCAAATCTACGTCAATGAGTGATGCGTGATTGACGGACGATACCTGTTCATCTATCCTATATTTGAAAATTAAAAACTTTTCATCATGGCTCCACGAGCTCCCATGTGCTACCGGTACGTCCATGAGTGGACCAATCTACAATGAATATCAACACTAATTTTCTGAATTTTAGATAATGGAATTTGAATATGAAACACGACAATGCTCAAACAAAGACCAAAAAGACTGATAGAGTTCCACCATGAATATCAGTATCAAAATAATGAATATCACATATTACAAAGTGAATATCAATGAGCAACAGTTGAGACAACACAATCAAAAAGGAAACGTGAATATCAATGTTGTTGACTTGAATATCATGTCATTGAATCTGAATATCCAGTATAAAAAACACCAAGAACACCATTAAAACACGTACCAAGTTTGATGGATTGACAAATATCCGTGATGGAGTGGTGTTGGATTGAACCTTTTCCAATTCATTAAGATACATGCACCATAAGTCTATAATATTGATCGTAACAAGAACATTATCCTCTAGTGATTTGAATTTGAATGCTTCGAGTTTTCTACTATGTAATGCATAATCGATATGAACAAAACATAAGAATTGAAAACAACACGTTGCATTAATCAATACTTACCCATCGGTTGCGTAATCACCCACGTAGGTATATAGATCCCACTGCTCTCTTGTGGTGGGTTTAGCCAGGTTTTGTGATCCCCGGGAAAAATGGGCTCTTGCTCGAAGCCGGTAACTTTATCAACCTCTTTGCATTTTGTTTGGCCTGGTTTATTGGTGTAACAAAATCTTCACCATCTTCTTGTACATACTCCAATGCCTGATTTATAAAAGTAATGCGAATAACACAATATAATTACACTACCACGAATAACGCCTACACAAATATGAATAAGGCGTATTCTGTTTCACTTGCACATCAATCAAGACTATACTGCATCAAACACATTCACACAATAAATTGGATTAACCAGCCATTAAGGATGCATCTAATAACATGAAGATGTTAACTTAATATTTTGGTGACCACAAAGCCCAAACAACATACCCTTGTTGTTCTTATCAAGATGGTTACATATTATGCCGTTATAAAATTATGGAATACAAGCCATTGCATAATTTCTTTATCCTATGTGACAAAAAATACCCAAAACAATAACCAAAAGGCTGCTGACATCCTAACCCATAGGAAATACAATAAAGCACATCAAAATAATACATATTAGACCAGTTACATTCAAGATTAGAAATCACATGCAATTCATCAATTGCCGCGGTATGGGCCGGTGGTGCCTCTTTAACTATGGTTTCTTCAACAAGCTTCTGACCCTCGGTTGTGACCAACTCATCCTGTTTTCCAGCTTGTTCGGTTGTGACTAGCTCATCGTCAACAATATTCGCAGTCAGAACCTATTAAATTGTATGAATATCAGATATAATAAGAAAAGATAAAAAATCATGAACGGGTACGAATATATAAATTTCCAATTACCAGTTCTCCAACATTCATAACTGTGGGAGCCAGAACGGGATCCTTGACCTCCTGCCTTGACGTAAAACCTTTCTCAAATATCCTAGGCTCACCATCAACATGTTGATTGTTGTCTAGGAACATGGTGTAGTTGGAGTTGAAGTCATAATCTTCATTTTTAGCCTTGACGATGTCGTTGTGGCTCGTGATCGTGGCCTCAATCTCTTCGACCATCTTGATAAGCTCTGGATCTGTCCAAAATGGGTCTTGAGATTGAGTTAGCGTCTTGCCAACATGACTAGAAACACCAAGTCGCGGCTCATGCAAAGAATTTGTGTTCGAACCCAACAGTGCCTTAGCCGTGTCAGTAAGTGCCTTCGATACATCGTCATCCTTGCATTCTTCTATAACGTTGTTGGTCTTCTCGGCTATCCTTACTATGACATGCGCCAACTCTCTTAGATCCTGCCCCAATAATGCCCTATTAAATTCCTGCAAGTATATATGTAAGCAAACACTTCAATCTTCTATTCTACAGTTTCAATATCATAATTACAACTATGAATAACAATATAGAATATATGATTACCATTGCCTCTATAATTTGAATAATAAAAAATGTAATGGTAAAAACATAACAATATCAGCATGATCCCAAATATTCAAAGTATACTATTACAATGTGAATATCAAAATATTTATCATGAATATCACATCATAATATTTGCATACCAATAACCAAAAATGTTCCTAATTGAATATCAATTATAACATTATTAATATCACAACGCAGAATTGAATATCAATTTGAATAAGGTTCACACGATAACATCATTACTACAAAAATGATCTAAATATATTAACAACTCTTCAAACTTGAATATCACATCACAATATTTGAATACCATTGACAAGGAAGCTCAATCAACAACGAAATCATATCAATTATTCCAACATAAATAACAATATGAACCGTATGAATATCACATATAAAAACGTGAATATCAAGAACTCATGCAACACCATCAACAAGCAGATTCTGAATCAACAAGAATATCAACATTATTATAATGAATAACAACACATAGAAACTGAATATTATTTATACCAAATCAGAAACAAAAATATCAAAACAAACAGAATGTAACAACGTGAATAACCATACTAACCTGTTTTGGGTATTCCTCGGGAACTACTCCATGATCATGGCGAGTTTCAATATGCACTTCGGGGATTTACTGTTGGGGTTCGACATTGCCATCACCATAACCTCCATAGCTCATCTTATAGAGCTCCCTCTTTGTAACCAATTGTTGAGTCCACCCAATAAATACTAGGATTGCTCTCAGTACGACTCTATTGTTGTACAAAGCAACTCTGTTCAGATACAACACCCGCAACATGAAAATAATAAGTTAGTGATCATCTCTTATTAATTTAAATGCCTAAAACTAAACAACAAAACATATCGTTAAGAAAAGAAAGGGACCAGTAAAGTAAGCCTCGATGTTGCTGTCCCATTTCTTCTTGGCTTTGATGAGACATTTGATAACAAAGCCACACCAATTCTTTTTCTCCATCCCTTTGACACACTCCAAGCTTTGCACAAGAGTCTGGTTGACAGCCCCACTTTGCAGCGGTTCGACGATGCATGAGTGGAATAACACAATGAAGTTTTAGAGGATCTCTTTACCCCATTTTTACAAGACAATATTTTGGCACCGACATCTGAGTACCTGATGTTGTGATTTTTCCTCTCGATATGCTTCCTCCAATCTTCCACCACTGCAAGTTTGATCGATGGATCAATCTTTACAACCTCGACTGACCTGCGTGGGATTCCAAGACAAATTTCCACATCCTTCTCAGTCACTTCCAGCACAAATCCATCAAGTAGGCTAATCTTCCCTTTCCTAGGATAATAATTATCCACCAAAGATCTGCACAAATGGTTGGAAACAAAATAGGTTAATTTCAACATACGAATAAATATAATGCAGATGAATAACAATAGTAAAATCAATTAAATCTCAATTTGAATTGAATTGTTCAAATAAAACTACATGATTTTCAAGTCACGTGCATAACATGGAAAGTACATTTAAACAAGTGAATAACACAAATGACAACACAACATCAATATCACTATATTGTACATGAATATCATTTCTACAAATCATGAATATCGAAGAAAGTATAATGAATATCATATACAAGATGGAAAATATCACATTACAAATGATGAATTTAATATTCGAAAGCCTCAAACTATAGTGACAAGTCAACTCATCAACTGCCCTATCATTATTATCAATAAAAAAATAGTGAATACCAGATAATATCAAATGAACATCTATTATTACAATTTCAAAGATCACCATCAGGACACAAATGATGAATTTAATTTATGTTCCTAGGAGAATATAAATTATAACATTATTAATTTAAAAAAGCAGAAGTGAATATCAATTAACTAAGGTTCACACAATAACATCAAAACTACAAAAATGATCCAAACAGAATAACAACACTTCAAACTTAAATATCACATCACAATATTTGAATAGCATTAACAAGGAAGCTAAGACAACAACGAAACCACAACAATTATACCACCATAAACTAATAATAGCATCAAAACTTACCTTTAACAAGTTTCCTACGCTTGCCAAGCTTTCTCTTTGGGGACATTCTGTCCTTTCCCATCAGTCCCCTAACCATGTACAAACCCTAACATTGAAAAATTGAAAACATTGAGAAAGGGTGAAAATCAATAAGATTGCGAATAACAATATTGTTACCATGAATATCATAACATGAAATCTGAATATCAAACACTAAGAGCATGAAACCTAAACATGAATATCAGTACATCCAAACATGAATATCACTTAATAAAATGTGAATAGTACAACAATTGCATTGATTCGAATTGATTCCATGAAAAAATGAACTTGAAAACCCCAAAAAACCCAAAACCCTAAAATTTTATAACGACAATTGAAATTTGGGGAAAGAAAATTTCAAGTCAATTGATGGTATTAGTTCCAATTTCAAATGAGGAAATGATAACCCTAAAATATCGAAGATTCAAAACCCTAAAAGTTCAATTACTTAAATTGAAATTTGGGGAAAGTAAAGAGATTTGCCGGATAAGAGACATACGAACACGTGAGTCGGGAAAATCGCTGACGAAACTATAGACCCTTGGAAAATTGCCAGAGAATACGAGTTCGGCGAAACAAACCACCACACGAAGATCGCAGGGAAAACGAACGAAAAAGAAACAGACGCGACAAAGACGAGAGAGCTTGACTGGCGGCGAAGACGAGAGAGCGTGGCCGACGACGAAGACGAGAGAGCAAATGGAGGTTTTAGAAGAAAGTGGGAGAGGAAAGAGGATGTGGTAAATTCGGAAATAACTGCATTTTTGGAAGAAAGTGAAAATAAAAACTAGATTTAGCGGGATTTGGGGATATTCCCATGTGTAGGTTACATTATTTTTTGTGCACCCCACTTGATTAAATCTAATCCATTAATCTAGTACCCATCCAATGGTCTATAATAATTCACTCATTTTACCATAAAAGTTTGTTTCACCGAAACCTAATACTATATATATAAATAGAGGTGGATTCATGTAAAAAGAAGACTGTGGTAAAATAGAGGGACTAATTAGGGGTGTTGGATGAGATTTGTTGGACAGACAGATTTGAGAGAGATTTGAGGGGGCATAAGGGAGTGTTACATTGAATTATGAATTAGATTAGGCAGTTAACAAAAGACAATGATGCTATTTATTGTTAATATTTAGAAAATTAGAATCTTAAGAGAGACGAATTAAAAAATCTCATTAATATGATATTCTTTCTCAAATTTCTTCCTCTCTACAAAAACTTCTTGGATTAAACTCGCCAATCATTGTTTTTACATCGTTCATGAATATCTGTTTATGAATATCGTCCATGTTTGTATGAATATCTCTCTTTAATATAAATTTTTTTTATTCCTTAAAGACATGAATATCACCACTTGATAATATAACTATCACACTCAGTTACATGATTATCACACTCAGTGACATGAATATCACACTTACTTACATTAATATCATACTCGATTACATGAATATCACCACCCAATTACATGAACATCACCCCCAAATTCTTGAATATGAATCACTACTCAATCACATTAATATCGCCACCTAATTACATGAATATCACCACCAAATTCGTGAATATACATCACTACTCAATCACATTAATATCGACACCCAATTTACAAGAATCTTATCACCTAATTACATGTATATCGCCACCCAATATCGTGAATATCCTTCCTCATTCGCCCCCTCCACAAGTGTATTATACACCTCCTCCTCCATAGTCGGCTTCCTACAAAGATTCTGCAAACAAGACCCCTAAATTCAACAAACCCTAAAAGCCATAACATCAACATCAAATTAAAAAAAGAAAATAAAAATCAAAGCCTTGAGTTTGGCTTCATCGCTGCATGGATCGACTTTGTAGGATGATCCCTCGATGAAGCCTCGCATTCCGCCGGTGAACGTCTCGCTGAGTGGAGGCTGAATGAGTTGGAATGGGCAGAGCGGAGTTAGAGTCGGAGCAAAGTCGAAGGGGGTGCAGAAGAGAAGGCTCTTCAATTCAGATTTGATAGATTTTTTTTATGGAAGAAGAAGAATGGATGATACGATTTTGGAAATAAATGTAGTTTTAAATATGGAGAGAGAGAATATTTTGTATCTAAAATATCTCTAGTAGAAATGATTCAATGTAGATATCATATTTATTCATTTACATCTTTTTTTAAAATTAAATCTCATATGCTTAAAAGTCATGATCTGACGGTCCAAAATAGTACTTTCATTTTACCATAGCAATCCGTTTCACCAGAACCTATTACTATACATATATATATATATATATATATATATATATATATATATACATAGAGGGACACTCAGGTAAAACGAGTGGATAATCTTGGAGCATCAGAGTGAGGGTGATGGATGGATAGATTTTGATAGAGAAATTGGGTCTAGTGGGGGCGTATAATATGGGAGTAAATATCATTATGGCAGTTGGTGATTTTTCTTAATTAACAGAAACCAAAAAAGGAAATCTACACCAAGATTGGAGAGAGAAGGTGAGACTCTGCATCTCAGATCTGACGTAATCATCTTCTCCATTGATCCTCTATTGCAAGAGCTCTACAATCTTCAAGTTGATCTGGAAAAACGATCACATAATACGAAATTGAATCAGTTCCAACCTCCGTTTTGAAGCTGTCATTTTCGTTGACATGGATCAAGGTGGGTTCATTCGATTTTGATGATCAAATACAATAATTATGAATGTTAAACATGTTTCGCATGTGTGGTTTGTTTGATTCATTCATGAACTAGTTTTTTCAGAGTTGTTTTGAACATATAGTGATATATACGTATTATTATAGTCGAGATAAACACGATTTCTTGCATGGATTGTCGTATTTTGAACATTGTTGTGATATTTGTTTTGGGTGGATTTAGTCTAAGACATGATACACTTTGATTGTGGGGTATAGGGCCAAAGATCACACGTTTTTAGAGAAAAGCAAGCTTACTGTGAGAATAATCGTATATTGAATACTTGAATATTTGAATAAAGTGTGTCTTACAAGAGTTGGATACCCCCCTTATGTATGGGTCCATGGACAATCCTAGTAGATGTAGAATTACCATAGATACAAGGTAAGATATTGCTTGGAATTGAAGTGAGATTATATAAACTAGTTACATACATTTCTTTGTATAATATATCTAATCTTATACTACTCCAAACGCCTCCAACTTCGCCTTCAATGCCTTCAATGGCATCTCCGACATCTTCGATTGACCTTGTCAACGGTGGCGGAACGCAAAGAGATTGGGCATCATCTCCGCAACATGATCATTCATCTTATGTGATTGTCCTAAACCTTGGTGTACCTGCACAACCAAAGACACAAAGGCATGAAACACAGACAAGCAAGCAAGCAAGTCATGCAAAGGAAGTTACTGTTAATTAACACCTCGTCCCCACGAACAAGGTCAAAACATTGTCAAACCACCACAAAAGGGTGTGTCCAAATGTTCAAAATACCATCCCAATATCGGAGATGGTCAACACTACCAGAAGTACAAAAAAAAAGCATTCATGAGGTGGTAACATGGTCCAACACATCTCCTTCCTCCACCGGATCTTGTTTCTCCCTAGGGACCGACTCCTCTTCCTTCTCAGCGTCAGTGAGCTTCTGCACGTCATACTTGGGAAGACAAGATCGGAAGGATAAGCAGCGTGAAACACTTTTGTTTGAAGAAATTGTGTTCTATTCCACGTGCGTCCTAGCGACAACGTCTTCCTCGGTCTCCACCTTGGCCAACCAAGAGTAATAAGCCGCCGCCTCATCAAGCTCCGCCACCAAACGCTCTAATGGGTCCCGGTGATGGATGCCAACCTCCCTTGACTTCCATCAACGATGATGGCTCAAAGATGCCTTGGCCAATGTGAAACAAGGGGTTGAATGCTCATGTCATATAAGCTTGAGCTCCGGATCGTGGCACAAGAGAGGCTCGGTCTACTCCTAGAGGCTCCGACTGGCCTGGTGGCTCCTTGGGGGTGATTTGAAGGTGGAAACGAGGAGAGTGCCTTGGGAAGGTGAGGGGAGCTGAGAGCTAGCTGAGAAGGATAAGATGGACGGCCGAGAAGGAACTTGGCTGGCCGGGCGAGACGATGGGCCAAGGGAACCTTGTGATACCCCGTATTTTCTATAAGGTTATTTTGGGAATTTTCCGGAACACCCGTTTTGTACGTCGGATTTAATTTAGGAAGTTTGAGACATTCTGTAATGTGTTCAATATCTGTAATATTTTTTTTTAAAGTGAAATAAAATACAGACGACATACTTTGGATGTTAATACTCGTTCGTGTACGATTATTTTTATCCCGAGTTAAGTCGATATCGTCCAAAAGATGAGAAGGGCAAAGCCACGGTGGCGGCGACCGCCGCAATTAAGGCGGCGACCGCCGCAAAGGGATCGAGGCAACAGTGCCCTCGTCTTCTAGCTGGGCGCGAAGACTAGAAAACGGCGACCGCCGCATTAAGGGCGGCGACCGCCATAAGTTGCCCACCGTAATGGTTTTGTGAAGCGGCGACCTGGGGAGAATCACGGCGACCGCCGCAAGCTAGCGGGGGCATAGCCCTGTGGTCGTCGACGATGTCTGACGACGCCGATTCTAGCCCTCCACGTCACGTTCTAGCCATCATTGTGTTTCCTGGAGCTTGGGCTATAAATTGGAAGGTTTGGGGATCAGATTGGAGCAAAAACAGAACCTTAAATCCTCTAATCTCTTCTCGCCGGAAAAACGTGCCCTCGCCGGAGTTCTGAAGTTGCTCGCCGGAGCCCACATTGGTGTTGTTTCCAGTTGCCAAGCGAAGCTTTTGAGTAGCCTTTGAAGGTTAGAACCCAAAGCAAGTCGAAAGGAGGCCAAGTCGCGTACCATTTGGTGAGTTTTTCTCGCCGTTCTGTTTCGGGACTCTTCACGGCGACCGCCGTGTTCATGGCGGCGACCGCCGTGATGAACCGCGGCGCCCGCCGCGATTAACTCGGCGACCTCCGCCAGAGGGCAAAATGCCTATTTTGGCCTCGGCCTTGGTGGTCGTCTTTCGGGCATCGTTCCTTTCGTTCGTGCTCGTTTATGTCGAATCTAACTTAGGGTTTCTTTATGGGTCGACTCGAAGGTTATTGTGCTGTCGGAGCTATATCCGTGTCGAGCCCGGAATCCCGTCGTGGTTAGGCTTGTTCCAATTCAGCGGATTAAGGCAAGTGGCGGTTCGCTCTTGCTCATCGTTCCATATTTACATTAATTATCAGTTGTTTATCTGAGTAATTAATTTGGAATGATTACTGTGTTTATCTGGATTTGGTTTTATAAACTGTTTTGGAAACTGTAATAATGATATTATAATAGGTTGTATATCTGTTAGAACAACGCTATTATTTATGTTCGCCTTGAGGGCAATGACATTATCATAGGTTGTATATCTGTTAGAACAACGCAATTATATGTGATAATTACCGTGATGGTATTGTTGTGAATTTAATCTTAATGCTAAAATAGCATGTGGATTAATAGGAAAGCTAATCCAAGTAAGGATTAGCCGTTTCTATTATCTCTATGTTTAAGTTGATTGCCTGGATGGCTTTAATATGAATAATTGCTGTGTTAGACTGTTTAGTTAGCACGAGTGTTCGTAGGAACGCTAATCCAAGTAAGGATTAGTCGTTTCTTTTTAACTTAATGTTCGTAGGAAAGCTAATCGAAGTAAGGATTTGTCATTTCTTTAAATCGTAATACTCCTCGGGTTAATTTCCGAATAATAATTTAAGGGTCATGACCTATGCTTCCTATCCACCTTTAAGGATCTGAAGTGTTTGAGCGCCTTGCTAGCGCAATTGGGTGAACATAATTGTCACCCTATGTATTAAGCACCTAGCTAGTGCAATTGGGGTGGACGTAACTGTCATCCTGAAAATTAAAGTGTAAGCACTGTGGCAGTGTAATCTGGGTGAACGTAAGGTCACCCTGTGTAATAATAACTTCCGTTGTTACTCGGAATAATATTAAGCCTCATGTGTGCGTGTGTATGTGTGTTTGTGTGTTGTTTTACTTTGGGTCGGCATTATGGTCACCCTGAGTTTTAAAACTTTGTTGCCACGCTTAATAATATTAATGTATTTCAGTGGCGTGTGTTTTATAATTAAATAAGATAGAGTGTCCGAGTGCACAAGATTAATATACCTTAGGCGAGTAGTGTAGCTAAGTAAATAGTGCAGCTAGGAAAGCTCGTCTCGACTTTTGATCAGAGTACGTTCTCTTTCCAATCTGGATTCGCTGTATGCGGTGAGGTTGGTTGTGAACCGAAACATCTAAGTCAGCTTTTAAATCTGTTGTCTGATTCTTTAAACGTTCCAGATTTGTCATATTTCCTTAAGACTCAATTCCTTTGGAGTCTTCTTTCGGGTTGATTTATGTGACGATTCAGTCTTCCAGAATCTTCTCTTATGCATACCTCTTGTTGTTATTCAGTAGAAGTATGAAGGTTGATTATCGTTATCGGTTATTATTCGAGAAACGATGAGTCTAACCTAATACAACTACTTCGAACCACTCTGCTTTGTACCCTTGCATAGTCTATTCAGTAGACTAACCAACCGCAATTGTTCTTTGCATGGTTGGATGGTGTCATCCGTTCGATTCGGCACATCAGATAGAGCGAAGATATGAGAAGACTAGATTGACTATGAAGACGACGGTTGTTTTTGGATGTTTAATAATTATCTTTTAATCAGGTTGAGATCCTTGGGCATATGATCATTACGATCATAACCCTTTTTGTAAGATTTCAAGAAAGACTTCCGCTGTAACTTATTTACTCTGTGATGTATTTAAAAAGACTTCTACTGTACTTTGTTTAAACTATGTATTTGTCCTATTCGGGATTGGGATGTAATCCCGGGACTCATGTTTTATATGAATAAAGTTATCATTTTGTATCCTTTGTATCTCATAATTGTATTTAAACGGTAAAGCCTTGGGTGATCTCGGTAAGGAACACTGAGGTCACTGGCGGAAATACCTTTCCAAATGGGTTAAGATTTGGGGGTGTTACAGTTGTGGTATCAGAGCTAAAAGTTTTTTTAAACGGGTTGGGTATTTGAAAACCATTTACTCGTTTTCGATTGAAAGGTATTTTCAAAAGGCTCTGAGTTTTTTTTTTTTTTTTTTAAAAAAAAACGGTGTTTTCATTTTCAACCGTTCATAGTCATGTCTTCTGTATAGTCTGATATAGTAAGCTTGCTTCTATTTCTAGAAAGACTAATTCCTTTCCCGTTGTCCCATAAGATATGGGTGCATTCTGTTCTCTTTAGAGGAACCCGGGAGAAGCCAAGGTGGTTTCGCCATACCCAATAAGACTTGAATTCCCAGTTCCCTCGTTTTGAGTTAAGATTGTAGAATCTAGTAACTCGGTTTGAGTTCATCAATAGAAATTACTAAGTTGATCTATTCTAAGTTGATTTTATTACAATAAGTATATCAGAATGATATTAATATGATAAAATCCTTGGGATTTGATCGGTAAACAGATGGTGAACACAAGGAACGTTATCCATGCTGGTGTTGGGCCGAGTAGTGACCCAGACCAAATGCGAGGAATGCTGCAGACCCAACAGGAGAGCGTGAGTCTGTCTTCAACAATAATCCAAGAGGCAATGACCAAGATCAGCCCAACGCACCGATAATGTTTGATGCTGCAGCAGTTGAGGCAATTCGAGGAATTGTCATACAAGCAATCGCAGATGTTATGTGACCAGTCATACCACAAGCACAAGGTGGTCCAGTTCCTCAGGCTATTCCTGAAGTTGAGGAGTCGGTGGAGCAAGTACCTCAGGTCAATGTTGCCAGAAATAGAGGAACTTACAGTCAAGCGTTAAAAGCCATGAGTTCAATGAGGCCTGACATCTACGATGGTACTGGAGAACCAGTCAGGGTGACATATTGGTTCTCGCATATGGAACGGTTGCTCCGGAACATTCATTGCACTGAGGCTGAGAAAGTGCACATCGCCTCCCTTCAACTCAAGGATGGGGCTAGCGAATGGTGGGAGAGCACCGGGATGGCAGATCATCCCGAGTTGAATTAGAGCATGTTCAAAACAAAGATGACTGACCGTTTCTTTTCCCGTGCTATGAGGGAGGAGAAGCATAAGGAATTTCTGTACCCGAAGACTGATGGGTTAAAGGTGACTGAGCTCGCAGCTAAGTTTAATCACTTGTTGCAGTACGCGGGACCTGAGGTGTCAAGCGAAGAACAAAAGATCTGGTACTTCCATGGATGGATGAATCTAGAAATCAAGCCTCTAATGTTGTGTCACGATTGTTCTACGTTAGAACAATATGTGGATGCAGCCTATAAGACAGAGGTCACATTGGAGGAGTCTGCCCATAAGCGGGAGAAGCAAGTTAAGGGAAAGGGTGGGCAATAGGATCGCCCGGTTGGTTCATTCAAACGACCGGCATCGCCTACCAAGTTTGAGAAGTCTGGTCGTGCTAAGACCGAGACAACTCAGTCTGACTCTGCCAGAGGCTCAGGTTGGAGCAGCGGAGTAATTCAGTGCCACAACTGTGGTGAAGTTGGGCATAAAAATTTTAATTGCCAAAAGGACAAGAGAGTATGTCATAATTGTGGAAGAGAAGGCCACATAAAAGCTTACTGCAGACTAAAGGGTCAGGGACCAATGCAGTCTTATCAGGCATCAAATGTTGGCGGTGGACAGAACCCAAGGCCAGAGGTATCTGCTCCTGAGCAGTCTATGGCTCGTAATAAAGGCAATGCGCCTATGGGGTCTTCAGGCCAAGGGCAAAGACTCTTTGTAATGAGCCAAGCCAACGAAGAAGAACCCTGATCCATTAAGTTGTATTTGTGTTAAGTCTTTCTTTAAGATTAAGGAGTAGCGACGTGTGTCGATAATCTCCGTGGTATCGTGATCTGGTTGTTCAACTTTTGTCAGTAATGTAAGGTTTGAATGATAATGAAGTGTTTCCTTGTTTTGGAAATTTCAGAATGCGTTATCGTTACGAATTAGTTGTTCATACGAAACCTCGTAAGTGTCGAGAACAGCTTATGCCAAGTAAGGATAAAGACTGTCGGACTTATGGTGGTGGAGTATTGTGGGCAACTTAGATGTTCGTCCCCTATATGATTAATCACAGGGTCGACTCTACTGCTGTTTAAATCTAAATCCATTCATAAGATTCTTCTTCATACATAGAGTATGTCATCTATAAGGCTGGGTGCAACTCTTTGAGGAAGAATAAGTTGTAAGAGTTGTTGTGTTAAGAAGAAAGGTTTCAGTTGAAGACCGGGATATGTTAATGATCCAGATGCATTAAAGATTCAGTAAAGAGAATTGTCTATTTACATCTAAGGAATAAAGTGGTAAGCGGTATCCCATACGCTGAGTTCTTCCAAGCTTTCTTAAGATATAAAGGATGAACTTGTGGAGTTATGATCGGAGAGACTAAGAGCTATCTCTCATAAGTGAGTTGTGTTATAAGCATCGAGACGAGCGAATCATTTTCAGAATGATATCCTAAGGAATTAAGAGTAATATCTCTTGTGATCCATTTCAAGGATGAAGTGAATAAGGATATTGGATCCAGGTGGAAAGATGGGTGTTGAGGCAGGACCCTCATTGGCTTAATGCAAGTTTTGGGGTCGAAACTTCTTTTAAGGGAGAGGTGATGTGATACCCCGTATTTTCTGTAAGGTTATTTTTGGAATTTTGGGGATTTTCCCGAACACCCGTTTTGTACGTCGGATTTAATTCAGGAAGTTTGAGACATTCTGTAATGTGCTCAATATCTGTAATATTTTTTTAAGTGAAATAAAATACAGACGACGTACTTTGGATGTTAATACTCGTTCGTGTACGATTATTTTTATCCCGAGTTAAGTCGATATCGTCCAAAAGCTGAGAAGGGCAAAGCCACGGTGGTGGCGACCGCCGCAATTAAGGCGGCGACCGCCGCGAAGGGCTCGAGGCAATAGTGCCCTCGTCTTCTAGCTGGGCGCGAAGACCAGAAAACGGTGACCGCCGCATTAAGGGCGGTGACCGCCGTAAGTTGCTCGTCGTAATGGTTTTGTGAAGCGGCGACCTGGGGAGAATCACGGCGACCGCCGCAAGCTAGCGGGGGCGTAGCCCTGTGGTCGTCGGCGACGTCTGACGACGCCGATTCTAGCCCTCCACGTCGCGTTCTAGCCATCATTGTGTTTCCTGGAGCTTGGGCTATAAATTGGAAGGTTTGGGGATCAGATTGGAGCAAAAACAGAAGCTTAAATCCTCCAAATTCTTCTCGCCGGAAAAACGTGCCCTCGCCGGAGTTCTGAAGTTGCTCGCCGGAGCCCACATTGGTGTTTTTTCCAGTTGCCAAGCAAAGCTTTTGGGTAGCCTTTGAAGGTTAGAACCCAAAGCAAGTCGAAAGGAGGCCAAGTCGCGTACCATTTGGTGAGTTTTTCTCGCCGTTCTGTTTCGGGACTCTTCACGGCGACCGCCGTGTTCATGGCGGCGACCGCCGTGATGAACCGCGGCGCCCGCCACGATTAACCCGGCGACCGCCGCCAGAGGGCAGAATGCATCGTTCCTTTCGATTTATTTCGTTCGTGCTCATTTATGTCGAATCTAACTTAGGGTTTCTTTATGGGTCGACTCGAAGGTTGTTGTGCTATCAGAGCTATACCTGTGTCGAGCCCGGAATCCCGTCGTCGTTAGGCTTGTTCCAATTCAGCGGATTAAGGCAAGTGGCGGTTCGCTCTTGCTCATCGTTCCATATTTACATTAATTATCAGTTGTTTATCTGTGTAATTAATTTGGAATGATTACTGTGTTTATCTGGATTTGGTTTTATAAACTGTTTTGGAAACTGTAATAATGATATTATAATAGGTTGTATATCTGTTAGAACAACGCTATTTATTATGTTCGCCTTGAGGGCAATAACATTATCATAGGTTGTATATCTGTTAGAACAACGCAATTATATGTGATAATTACCATGATGGTATTGTTGTGAATTTAATCTTAATGCTAGAATAACATGTGGATTAATAGGAAAGCTAATCCAAGTAAGGATTAGCCGTTTCTATTATCTCTATGTTTAAGTTGATTGCCTGGATGGCTTTAATATGAATAATTGATGTGTTAGACTGTTTAGTTAGCACGAGTGTTCGTAGGAACGCTAATCAAAGTAAGGATTAGTCGTTTCTTTTTAACTTAATGTTCGTAGGAACTCTAATCCAAGTAAGGATTTGTCGTTTCTTTAAATCGTAATACTCCTCGGGTTAATTTCCGAATAATAATTTAAGGGTCATGACCTATGCTTCCTATCCACCTTTAAGGATCTGAAGTGTTTAAGCGCCTTGCTAGCGCAATTGGGTGAACATAATTGTCACCCTGTGTATTAAGCACCTAGCTAGTGCAATTGGGGTGGACGTAACTGTTACCCTGTAAATTAAAGTGTAAGCACTGTGGCAGTGTAATCTGGGTGAACGTAAGGTCACCCTGTGTAATAATAACTTCCGTTGTTACTCAGAATAATATTAAGCCTCATGTGTATGTGTGTGTTTGTGTGTTGTTTTACTTTGGGTCGGCATTATGGTCACCCTGAGTTTTAAAACTTTGTTGCCGCGCTTAATAATATTAATGTATTTCAGTGGCGTTTGTTTTATAATTAAATAAGATAGAGTGCCCGAGTGCACAAGATTAATATACCTTTGGCGAGTAGTGCAGCTAAGTAAATAGTGTAGCTAGGAAAGCTCGTCTCGATTTTTTATCAGAGTACGTTCTCTTTCCAATCTGGATTCGCTGTATGCGGTGAGGTTGGTTGTGAACCGAAACATCTAAGTCAGCTTTTAAATCTGTTGTCTGATTCTTTAAACGTTCCAGATTTGTCATATTTCCTTAAGACTCAATTCCTTTGGAGTCTTCTTTCGGGTCGATTTCTGTGACGATTCAGTCTTTCAGAATCTTCTCTTATGCATACCTCTTGTTGTTATTCAGTAGAAGTATGAAGGTTGATTATCGTTATCGGTTATTATTCGAGAAACGATGAGTCTAACCTAATACAACTACTTCGAACCACTCTGCTTTGTACCCTTGCATAGTCTATTCAGTAGACTAACCAACCGCAATTGTTTTTTTTGGGTGTAATGGTAAATTCGATTAAGTAAGACCCTACAAAGAGGGAAAAAGAAGCGAAGCAAAGATCAAATGCACAAATGGACAAGCACGCAGGCCTTCCAAACTATGCCAAAGCGAGCAACAGAGAATAAACCCCACGGCCAGGGCTGCAGCTGTAAGAGCAGGGTAAGAATTACCCCGGACCTCATTAAAACCTCTATGTTGGAAAACCCCAAGGGAAAAACCAGACATAGAGGAAAAAGAGCACCCCTGCAACCCCATCATCGGAATCCAGGCCAAACAAAACAAAGGCAAACATAATACTGGCAAACGCGGAGAGACATGCAAGTCTTCCACACAATGCCGAAAAAGGTGTCACTGGAAAGGCACGCAGGCCAACCAACCGCAATTGTTCTTTGCATGGTTGGTTGGTGTCATCCGTTCGATTCGGCACATCAGATAGAGCGAAGATATGAGAAGACTAGATTGACTATGAAGACGACGGTTGTTTTTGGATGTTTAATAATTATCTTTTAATCAGGTTGAGATCCTTGGGCAGATGATCATTACGATCATAACCCTTTTTGTAAGATTTCAAGAAAGACTTCCGCTGTAACTTATTTACTCTGTGATGTATTTAAAAAGACTTCTACTGTACTTTGTTTAAACTATGTATTTGTCCTATTCGGGATTGGGATGTAATCCCGGGACTCATGTTTTATATGAATAAAGTTATCATTTTGTATCCTTTGTATCTCATAATTGTATTTAAACGGTAAAGCCTTGGGTGATCTCGGTAAGGAACACTGAGGTCACTGGCGGTAATACCTTCCAAATGGGTTAAGATTTAAGGGTGTTACAAACCTCTCCTAGAGGTTCCTTGCTGATTTTCTTTGGATTGAACTCAATGAACTAGATTGCTTGAGTGAACGTGAGAGATTGAGAGCAAGAGGAGATATTTGAATGCTTGGAGTTGATATAAGAAGTGGAGGCCTTAGGGAGGTATTCCTCTACCTAAGGGAGATTTCCACTTTTCAATTCTTCAACTAAATGAACAAGGCAGCCAAAAGTTGGCTTAAGTACTTAGGGTTTTTAGTGGACTAGGATCTCATGTGAAAATGGGTCCACTCGGCCAAAATGGAAAGACACTTACATAATTAATTGACTAAAAGGGAAAGGAAGATAGAAGCCTTTGAAAGGCTTGCGATATGCGGCCACTTGGCCAGTCAAGGTGCGCGGCAATGGAATCATGGAGCCGCGGCACGCTCGAGGTCGTCTTGCTCTTCATGTGCGGCCATCGTCACCAAAGTGACTAGGCGTGGTGGCGGGGGCTTGGCAAGGCCCATGCTCGCGGTGGTCCATGCAATGATTGATTGGGAGGCTTGAGCAATGGCCCTTGCTTGAGCTCTCGTCACCGGGCCTTCATTCCTCAATGTCAACAAGTCCTCTTCTTCGGTGGCGGTCAAGGAAGGTTGATGGCCATCACTCTCCCCTTCTTGAGGGAGAATTGTCCCTAATTCGTCATCTTCTTTCGGGGGCACATAAGGAGAGAGGTCCACCACGTTGAAAGTAGGATGGGCACCATAGGACTCGAGGAGCTCGACTTCATAGGCGTTGTCACCAATGCGGCATAGCAGTTTGAAGGGGCCATCACCACGTGGGGCCAGCTTGGAGCGGCGCTTGCCGGCGAAGCGTTCCTTCCTCAAATGGACCCAAACAAGGTCCCCCGGGGTAAATGTGACAAGGCGTCGGCCTTTGTTTGCTTGGCGCTCATATTGAGCGGTGCGGTGCTCAAGTTGGGCCCGAGTGCATGCATGAAGCTCACGGACAAAATCTGCCCTCTTGGTGCCTTCAAGGTTCTCCACGGCCAGCAAAAGGTGGGGCGCCAAGTCAAGTGGAGTGAGCGGGTTCCTCCTATAGACCACCTCGAATGGAGTGAGCTTTGTGGCTGAATGCAGGGTCTTATTATAAGGAAACTCAACATACGAAAGTAAGTCCTACCAACGACATGGGTTGGTCCTATGGATGGTCCTAAGCAAGGCGCCAAGGGTGCAGTTGGTAACCTCGGTTTGGCCATCGGTTTGAGGGTGACAACTAGTAGAGAATAGGAGGTTAGTGCCTAGTTTTCCCCACAAAGTTCTCCAAAAATGTCCCACAAACATAGGATCCTTATCCGAGACAATGGTGCGAGGGATTCCATGCAACTTAACCACATGATCAAAGAATAATGAATCAACATCGGATGCATTGTTAGTGCTTTTGCAAGAAATGAAATGGGCCATCTTAGAGAACCTATCAACAACCACAAAGATGGAATTCCTCCCCTTCTTAGACATAAGCAATCCCGTGATAAAATACATAGAAATGTCCTCCCAAGGAGCATGGGGTATCGGCAAAGGGGTGTAGGGACCCTTAGGGCTAGAGCGAGACTTAGCCTTATGACAAGTAACATAAGCTTGGATGAACCTAGTGACTTGGTGAGCTAACTTAGGCAAAAAACATGTTCTTTAAGGGCAGCTATGGTTTTGGCAACCGCAAAGTGTTCTCGACTCTCATGGGCCTCCTTGATCAAAAGTTGTCTAATGGAAGAGGTGGGGATGCATAACTTACCGGCTTTGTAAAGGTAGCCCTCATCCATAAAGAAACCATCAACCTCACCTCTAAGGGTACACTCAGTGATAATGGGGGCAAAGTAAGGGTCTTGAGCATACAAATATTTAATGAGTCAAAAACCAAGAACCTTAGCATGGCGCCGACCAAGGTGAGCTTGGCTCTTCAAGTAAGCAAGGGCCTCGTGATCCGAGTGAATGATGAACTCCTTTGGCCACAAATAATGTAGCCAAGTTTTGAGCAGCTGGATCAAGGCATAGAGTTCGTTGTCATACGTGGGGTAGTTGAGGGAGGCGCCCATTAGTTTCTCACTAAAATAAGCAATGGGGCGGCGATCTTGAAGAAGTACTCCCCCGATACCAATGTTGGAAGCATCACACTCGACCTCAAAGACCTTAGAGAAGTCGGGGAGTTGAAGAAGAGGGGCGTTGCATAGGCGCTCCTTGAGTGTGGTGAAGGCAGATTCACGCTTCTCATTCCACTCAACCTCGGCATTTTTCTTGGTGAATTCATGCAATGGGGCTACAATGGTGCTAAAGTCCCGGACAAAGCGCCTATTGAACCCGATAAGGCCTAGGAAGGATCTCACCATAGTGGAGATGGTGGGGCATGGCCACTCCTTGATAGCGTGCATCTTCTCATCATCAACGCGCAGACCATCCTTGCCCACCACATAGCCAACAAAGGTGGTAGACGGGGCATAAAATGTGCACTTGGCAAGGTTGGCATAAAGCGTTTTCTTGCGTAGGCACTCAAAAACAGCCCTCAAGTGTGCCGTGTGGTCCTCCAAAGATTTGCTATAGGTGAGGATGTCGTCGAAGTAGACCACCACGAACTTGCCCAAGAAGGCCCTCAAAACATGGTTCATGAGGTGCATGAAGGTGCTAGGAACATTGGTGAGCCCAAATGGCATGACGAGCCACTCATACAACCCATACTTGGTCTTGAAGGTGATTTTCCATTCACCGTCCTCTCGCATGTGGATTTGATGATAGCCACTCTTGAGATCCACCTTAGAGAAGAAAATGGCACCATGAAGTTCATCAAGTATATCATCTAACCTCGGGATGGGGTGGCGGTACTTGACGGTGATTTGGTTTATGGCTCGGCAATCCACACACATACGCCAAGAGCCATCCTTCTTTGGGACAAGGAGCATCGGAACCGCGCATAGGCTAAGACTCTCCCAGACATGGCCTTTGTCCATAAGCTCTTGGACATGCTTTTGGAGCTAGGCGGTTTCCTCGGGGCTAGCTCGGTAGGCTGCGCGGTTTGGAAGGGAAGCGCTCCGTACCAAGTCAATTTGGTGCTCAATTCCACGCACCGGGGAAGCCCAACCAAGAGCTCAGCCGGTGTGACATCGGCAAACTCCTTCAACACAGCCGAGATGCAAGGAGGTAAAGAGGAGCCATCCTCCTTTGCGGTGAGGCAGCGGTGGGGCACCAAAAGGAAGGAAAGGCGGCGGCCTTGAAGCATCGGCGTGAGGTGGAGGTGGCGAGCCAAGAGAAGGCGAGGCTCACACCGCTCTTGGAGAGGGGCCGGGCTGCCGCACACTGTCGGGGGAAGAGGTGCCGCCGACACGGGCACCACATTGGGGCGGAGGCCGCTTGAGGAGCCGACGACTCGGGTGCCGCATTGGGGCGGAGGCCTTGCCAATGATGAGCACGCCAGGCGGTGGCTGGGCACCGGCGGTTGCACGCTCACCCTTGCCCGGACGTTGAGGTATCGGGGCGGAGGCCGCTTGAGGAGCCGACGACTTGGGCGCCACTCGTGTGGAGGTGGCTGCCGGGCCGTTGGTGAGCGTGCCGGTAGAGGTGGTTGTGCGCTTACCCTTGCCTTTGCGTTAGGGGGCCAAGACGCGGGCTGGAGTATGGGCCTCATCCTTGGGCTGCGGCGCCGGGGCCTTGGCCGCTTCCATGGCTTTGAGGTGGTTGCGCTCAACTTAATCTTCAAGGATTTCCCGGGGGGACATGGGAAAAGGGTGATGCGCTTCCCGCCATGGACAAACACGAATGTTTTGAGGAAGCCATCATGGATCACTCTTGTATCAAATTGCCAAGGCCTACCTAGGAAAAGGTGAGTAGCATCCATAGAAATAACATAACAAAGAATTTTGTCAAAATAATGCCCAATAGAGATTGTGCTATGGCATTGCCTTGATACCATATCACCTTTACCTTCGGAGAGCCATTGGAGGCTATATGGTTAAGGTTGAGGTGTGGTGGGGAGGTTGAAATGCTTGGGCACTCTCTCATTGACTATGTTGGCACAAGAGCCACCATCGATGATCACGCTAAGTGAAGCGGAGCCCATGAGACATCTAGTGTGGAAGAGGTTCTCTCTTTGATCCCTTGTATCAACTTCTCAGACCGAGAGCACACGGCAAGCCACGATGCTAAGAGGGGTGCCGGCTTCATGCTCGAGTGGGGCACAATCAAAGGCTTCATAGGTGACCTCCTCGGTGGCTTCAAGCTCATCCTCTTTTGGGGCCTCCTCTTCATCCTCAAATGACTCATAGCCGCATTGAGAGGTGAACTAGACCCTCTTGTTGTTGGGGCACTCCCTTTGATAATGGCCACGACCACCACACTTAAAGCATGCCCGATCACTAGTCTTCTCGGTGGTGGAGGCTGGAGCGCGCGCGCCAGGAGCGGGGCTACGAGGTGGGGCAGTCAAGCGCGCGGTGCAGGCTGGCGCGACAGTGGCGGCGGCTGGGCCGGGGCACGGCTGGCCGGGTGAGGAGCAAAGGAGGAGCTAGGAGTGGAGGCATACCTCGGCGGCTGCGAATGGCCCAAGCGGCCTTTTTCCTCTTTTATTGTTGGTTGTAGATCTCCATGGCCGTGTGAGTGAGGGCATTGATGTCCCAGATGGGGAGTAGAGTCAAGGGCTCCCTTATCTCAACGTCGAGGCCATGAAGGAACATGGTGCGGAGGGAGGCGGAAGTGGTTGACACGCCGGCTGATCAGTGCTATTTTATAGTGCATTTCTAGGGGTTATTACCATGTTTGAGGCGCCGTTTGGATGGATTTAGAGCACAATTGTGGAATAGGGAGTTGGAGAGAAGAAGTGTGGATTTGGTGGTCTGGAGAAGCAAATTGAAGATATCTAGATGAAGAGGAGTTGACTACTGAGGAGACGAAGAAGAACCAAGGAGAGAGTCCACACGAGAGTAGAAGAACAAGGTGCTGAATTCAATTGATTCGTTCTCTTTACTCAGATGTCCAAATGGAGTGATTCCAATTCGAGGAGTTAGCTCTTGAAGTCTACTGCAAGTCCTCAAAATATGAGCGCGATCCGAATTGGGAATCAAAAGTTATGGTATTTTTTACGGAAGTGTCGCGGAGTTGAGGAAGCCAGAAAGGCCCTGCACGGTTAGCTGCACGGTTTTCTAACCGTGCAGGATGGTCGAGAGCAAACCGCGACCGCGGCCACACACGAGAGACAGCCCGTGGAGATTTCCGAACTTTTGTTTTCTTTTACCTTTTCTTTTTTTCTTTATTTTATTTAATTCGAATATTATATTTTATTTCCTTGTAGATGAGGTTTGTGATCTTGGGCTTTAGGTTAACTTTATTTAACCTAATTCCCACAGCCTCCATTCATCATCTTCGGATCACGTTAGACCTAGTTTTCCATTCAGTATTGTTTTTCCCTTTCTTAGTTTAGTTCTTTGTTTTGTTTGGTGTTTTTGGCTAGACAATTGAAGCATTGGCTTGAATTTGATATTGAAATTATTCCTTTACTCTTTCTATGATTGTATTAATTCTCTCTCGTGCTTAATCTCATTGATCATATATCGATTCCCCTTGATTTGTTGATTAGGACATCAATTAGATTGTTAATAGTAGTTCTCTCTAGTCTGACAACCTAGAGAAATTAGTATTATGCTATTGGTTCCCCTTTTCTATACAACCTGTTGAGATTGTTATTGATCATACTACTAAGGATTAGAGGATACTGGTTGAGAATCTAAATCCCTTAGTTTGTGTAGAGAATTAATTGCATGCAATTGTATGACTGGTTGCTATACTTGCATGTACCTATCTATTCCTGAATTCATTGCTGCTGTTAGATTCAATCTAAAAGGTCTTCTAGGTTATTTGATAGTTAGGGTTATCAGGACTGGTTGTACTGGTAACTAATTCAGAACAGGGATTAGGACATTCATGAGTATTGAGGACTAGGAGTAATCAATGATCGATCAACCAAACTAAAAGTGGATATTTGTCTAGCCAAGCTTTCTATATTTTATTTATCGTTTTCTTAGTTAGTTTCATTCAAACCCCCCCCCCCCCTTTGTCTTTGTTATCAATTGGTAAATGATTTTGCAAACATGAAATATAACTTGATTCTCTATGGGATTCGACCCTTGCTTACCAGACTACATTAGTTAGGTTTGTTTAGGATTATTTTGTTTAGGTGTCACGACAATGCCCTATCATCGACCTTGTGGACGAGCTCCTTTAGCTCGACGAAGAACTCAAGAGGGGTGCGGTTTCCATGGTGAGCTAGTGCAATTTGAAAACGCATATGCTCAAGGTAGTCCTCCAGCACATACCGCTTGGTCATGACATGGATGATTTGGTTCTAAGCCATGACCGGGGGCAAGCGGCGCCTAACTCTCTCGGTGGTGAAGTGGAACCACCATGCACAGGCATTGCCGGTGAAGTGAAGCGTGGCAATCTCAACCCTCTCATGATCTTCGTATTGGCAATGATTCAACGCGTACTCCATGGCTTGCTTCCAATCAAGGAATTTGGCCGCGTCATATTCACCCTCAAAAGGTTCAATGCGGACCTTGATCTCCCGGCGTTGGCCAAAGTGTTGTTGTGGACCAATGGTATCACGCCGGTCTTGGTGTGGGCGAGGGGCATGGCCACGGCCTCGGAAATCAGCAAGTGGCTGAGGACTAGGAGTAATAAATGATCAATCAACCAAACTAAAGGTGGATATTTGTCTAGCCAAGCTTTCTATATTTTATTTATCGTTTTCTTAGTTAGTTTCATTCAAACCCCCCCCCCCCCTTTGTCTTTGTTATCAATTGGTAAATGATTTTGCAAACATGAAATATAACTTGATTCTCTATGGGATTCGACCCTTGCTTACCAGACTACATTAGTTAGGTTTGTTTAGGATTATTTTGTTTAGGTGTCACGACAATGCCCTATCATCGACCTTGTGGACGAGCTCCTTTAGCTCGACGAAGAACTCAAGAGGGGTGCGGTTTCCATGGTGAGCTAGTGCAATTTGAAAACGCATATGCTCAAGGTAGTCCTCCAGCACATACCGCTTGGTCATGACATGGATGATTTGGTTCTAAGCCATGACCGGGGGCAAGCGGCGCCTAACTCTCTCGGTGGTGAAGTGGAACCACCATGCACGGGCATTGCCGGTGAAGTGAAGCATGGCAATCTCAACCCTCTCATGATCTTCATATTGGCAATGATTCAACGCGTACTCCATGGCTTGCTTCCAATCAAGGAATTTGGCCGCGTCATATTCACCCTCAAAAGGTTCAATGCGGACCTTGATCTCCCGGCGTTGGCCAAAATGTTGTTGTGGACCAATGGTATCACGCCGGTCTTGGTGTGGGCGAGGGGCATGGCCACGGCCTCGGAAATCAGCAAGTCGCTGGGGCAGCCAATGGAGGTTACGACGATCTAAGGGCCGCCTGCGGTTTCCCCGAGCTCGGCCATGATCCCGGGGAAGCAAGTCCGCCAAGGGGTCCTCCTCATAGGGCTCTTGGAAAACTTCATCATAAGCATCCTCGTCCTTATGGGCCTCAAAGGCCTCATCCTCCGCATTGAAGGCCTCAAAGTCGTCATAACCATACCGGGCATTAGGCACATCATCGGCGGTGGGGCCCCGGGTTGCACGCAGGTAAGGCTCACCATCCATGTGGGTTGCGGAGGTGTGGAAACGCCGGTCCGGCAGCGGCCGAGCGTCGTGATGCCTTTGGGACTCCACGCACGCCATTTGATTGTCATAGTAGGAAGGCTCCTGCGGCGGCGGCAACCTCTCGGCAAAGGTCCGGGCGTCGGAGTGAGATGAGGGATGCATGGGCGCTTTGCTTTGGTCACGCACCACGGTCTCAAGGTGGAGATTAGCCGGGCCGCATGAGGAGGCGCTGGTAAAGATGGGTGCGGGGTGAGTTGGCGCCACAGCCGGCGTGGGCGTCGGGGAGGCGGCGGAGAGGTTGGCCAAGCTGTGCTCCAAGGCGGCCATCCGTGCGTCGGATGTCTCCTTCTCGCGGCGGAGCGTAGCCAACTCGGCTTGGGCGGCGCACAAGGATTCAGCGGCGGCCTCTTCACGGTGGGCTGCAACCTCCTTGGCGCGGTTCTCCTCGGCTAGCCTAGCTGCAAACAACTCCAAGGATAGTGTGGGCGTGGAGATCCGGGGGCTCCTAGTGCCGGCCTCAAGAGGATCCTCCATAGTTGACTCACCTACAATAGGCAACAAGATAGACCAAGTCACAAGTTCAAAGGAACCAAGGCAATGACATTAATGAAGGGAAAGACAAACTAAGCCTAGGACAATTAAGTGAATGCAAATGATGAAGGTTCAAGTAAAGGAACAAAGCCGTGGGGTGGCATGTGACTCGTCAACTTGAAGAGAACTTTAGGCACTTGTAATCCTTCCAATGTGTATGACTTAGGCTAATTAGGAAAACCCAAACTTCAAACTTAGAGTGATGAGTGTGGGGAAAGGAGGTAATGGGCTGCCATGTGGGCCATGGAAGAGGAGAAGCGAAGTGACAAGAGAAGAGAAGAAAATGGAGAGGTAGGCTTAGTGGCCTAAGTTGCCAAGTGAGGTGGGAGAGCCCATGAAATTAGTTGTGGCCCAACCGAAATGAATCCTTCCTTCCTTTCTTTTCTCTTTTTTTTGAATTTGGGCCTTTGCCTTTTTTCTTGGCCTCTTGTTTTGCTTTAGGATTTTTTCTCTTGTTTTGAGTAGTGAGGCCGAATTGGATTAATGGGCCTTTGTGTTAGAACTGAAGAGTGGGGCCACAACAATTTTTTTTTTGAGCTGAGATGGGGGCGACAACAAGGGTGATTTTTAGAGTGGCAATGCCCCTTTTGGGGGTGGGACAAAGCTCAACAAGAGAGGAAGAGAGTGTTGTTGACTTGCCACTTATGTTTCCACCCTTAGCCCACAATGGTAAGCTTCCTAGCTCTCTACCCTAAACAAATCAGCCAAGAGTCAAATTTGGCATTTACCCAAATAGCCTAAGACAAACAAATATGCAAAGAAAGAAAGCACCTTTAGCTCTTGCCAAATATAACCAAGTCATATACAACACTTCAGAAATTCAAAAGGAAGCTGGGAACTAAGCATGGGGACATGTCCGGCCATGGGGGAAGGGGATGGTGGATTTAGGGTAGTGGTGGGCGGCAACAAGGTGGTAGGAGGCGGCGGCGTGGTGGACGGCGGTGGCGGCAAGGCGGCGGGCGATTGTTTTGTGGCTTTTTGAGGCGATTTTTGGAAGGAAGCTAGAATAAAGACTAATAAGCATAAAACAAGAAAAAATGAGAAGAAAAAGCACTTAACTTGGCCTTTGAGCTCTAATACCAATTGATGTGAAATAAGGGGTTGAATGCCCTTGTCTCACAAGCTTGAGCTCTGGATCGTGGCACAAGAGAGGCTCGGTCTTCTCCTAGATGCTTTGGCTGGCATGGTGGCTCCTTGAGGGTGATTTGAAGGTGGAAACGAGGAGAGTGCCTTGGGAAGCTGAGGGGAGCCGAGAGCTAGCCGAGAAGGACGAGATGGCCGGCCGAGAAGGAGCTTGGCTGGCCGGGCGAGACAATGGGCCAAGGGAACCTTTCCTAGAGGTTCCTTAGCTGATTTGCTTTGGATTGAACTCAATGAACTAGATTGCTTGAGTGAACGTGAGAGATTGAGAGCAAGAAGGAGAGATTTGAATGCTTGGAGTTAATAGATGAAGTAGAGGCATTAGGAACCTCCTCTAGAGGTTCCCTTGGCCCCCTTGCTTCACCACCCTCGGCTGGCCCATACTTCCTCTCGGTTTCCCAAGGACTCCTCTTGCTTCTGCCCTTAAGACATCCCCAAGGAGCCACCAAGACCAGCCAGTGTCCAAGGAGAAGTTCAAGCCCTCTCTTGTGCCACGATCCGGAGCTCAAGCTAGTGAGACAAGGCATTCAACCCCTTGTTTCAAATCACGCTCATTGTCCTCTGTCGCCACTAGTTTTTCCTCCTTAAGACGATTCTTCTTATCGTCAAGCTTCAACATGTTATTTTGGAGGACCACCATGATCTGCGACAACTCAAAATTCCTGGAAGTTAGGATTTCTATTATGCACTTGTTGGTTTGAGCTTGCTCCTTTAAGGAGTCCATTTTGGAAGACAGTCCCCTGAGGCGATCCCAACAACAAAATGATGAAGATAACACCGTTATAATGATGAAGATAACAACAACAAAATGACGCAATCAATATGAGACGGTCTTACCTGCCACCGTGTAGCAAGGAACTCTCTAACGACGTCGACCATTTCTACATACTTGTAATGCTCCTTGATCGACGGCGACCAAAGGGCCTGCATCATTTGCAGGACACGTCTCGCATGAACTGACGATGATGCAAGCAACCCTTGGAGTTCCAACATGTTCAACCCTAGGAGCTCCGACATGTTGATAGGTCACGACACCTTCCTCTGGGAAACTTCCTTCTCCACGATCGGAGTAGATTTTCGGCACTTTAGGATCATCCGACGATATCACAATAGGCTCAGAGGCGGAAACACCCTCACCCAACATCTTCCTCTTCTTTATTGCTATTCTTTTCTCCGTGGACATTGCCCGTCTAGCCCTTGAGGTTGCATACAAGTTTCAAGCAAAATTATATGTCAGTGCCAATTATAACCCGACATCAAAGAAAAAAGATGAGGATGGAAGACTTACACATCTTTGGGTGTGGTTTCGCTGAGACAGTTTCTTCAACCGCATGATCAGAGAACATGGCCTCTATGAAAGTCATCTTTGACGCTGAAAGCTCAAGAATCCTCTCCACAACTGCCTCCGATTCTTCCCTTGTAAGAATGTCGTCACGATTCACTACCAACAGAATGAAGTGAGGGCAGATTTAATTGAACATTGAAGAATACAAGAGAAATTAGGGCAAAGTTACCCTCTTTCCGCCATGAGTTGCTTAAAAAGATGCATTCTTCTCCTAGAGAAGCCTTTTCAACGAAGAAGTGATCAGACCATCTGCCATCGTTCTTCGTCGCGTCAATCACAAGGGTTGGTTTCTTAGGTTGAAGCTTCAAGGTGATACGACCTTGACCACAAAGGGTGATAGAGTAAGAGTGAAGTAGATCATGGACAAAAAATGGTATGTTGTGCTTGGTGATGATCCGGTCGAGAGTAAAAAAATTCCGCCATGTTTGCTGGAGAATTTGACATATTCCTATGTCTAGAAGGCCTATGAAGAAGCACACTAGGGGTGAGAAGGGGAGACGTTGGCCTATTTGGAATGGGTATTCGAATAGGCAAACCCAACCCTCGCAGTAGTGGCCGGGAAAGACAGAGGCGTCGGGAACTAAAACTTTGGTGCTTTTAGGGAATCTCGTGGCCGCAATAAAGGCCTCAAGATCGACAATAGAGGGGGGAAGTTTGTAGGGACCGTTTAGAATATATTGGGGGAATAAGCAGGGTTTCTATTTATCTGCCATTGTGCTTGGAGACGAAAGAAAGTGACGAATGGTGAAGATAGAGAAGAGATAAACTTTACCTGTGGAGTTAAAGGAAGAGGAGAGAAGGTTGCAAAATAATTGTGAAGGGAAAAGGCGAGATTGCATTGCCATAAATAGGGAAGAGAATCGGCATTTGAAATTTTAAAAGATTTAATATGACCGCTGATTTGATTGGGCTCCGATTTCCAAGATGACGTAATGAAGACGTTTCCCACGCACATGACGATTCGACTACTAAATGCCTTAGGGCATTGTTAGGGTCCTAAGACCATGTTGATGTTTAAAGGTTAGACTTGTTGAGATGGAGAGGCTTGGATCGAGCCTATGCTGACCAGCGAAAGATAGTGTATCCATGACTGTCATATAAGACCATGAGAACTGAATGCTACGCGATTAAGTGAGAATGATCTTCTTTCCTAATATAGAGCATCCTAATTCCGGAGGATCGCGACAACAAGCATGGTTTGCGCGTCAAGACTTATGCCCGTTGGAGATATACTTTCCTTATTTGATAAAAGGAAATATCTTCTACCATGTATAATTACCTTATCTTAGGCACCAAGATAGAATATCTTTCTATCCTTATAGTAATATCCTATTCCTTGTAGAATCACCCTTGGACTCCTATATAAAAATAAATCCCAATACTTTCTAAGGGATATACGATCATACATACTCAGATACTCTCATACGTTCTTGTAAATATACAATTCCTACTTTTCTCACGATCAACCCATTCTTTCTTTTTTTAGTGTGTAACTCTTGACCTTATACTCCACAAATAAACGGATAGCGTTATGATACGAAATTTTCCCAAGTAGATGACTTAAAAGATAGAGGAAATAATGAGTACCTTTTCATTTAGTGAAAGAAAAGTAAGACAAATAGACATGTTACCTGAGATAGTCGTAGTCGTGTCAAATAAAGACAAGTGAAGCCGTGACGATTGTGTCGTCGAGGGCGATGATGATAATAATGAATATGGAGATTAGAAGTATTGATGAAGGCAGAGATAACTCAGAATGATGATGCTAACTCAGAATGGTGATGATAACATAGTTAAAGGTGATCAACGTGGTGTTGCCAATGGAGACAAAGATGATAGAGCTGCTCATCTTAATAGAAATAACAGTCACTGTAGAGGCCGCGTCTACGGGGATGCAAGTAATCGCAGTGATTGCGTCAATAGAGAAGTTAGTGACCATAGAGGTAACATCAACGGGGACACAAATGATCGTAGAGATCGCATCGACTTGGATGACATTGACCATAGAGTTTACGTCAACGGGACGCAAATGATCGTAGGGATAGCGCCGACATGGACTATAGTAACCATAGAGGATGCGTCAATGAGGACGCAGATGATCATAGAGATCGCATCAGCAGGGACGATAATGACTTTAAAGGTCGCATCAACGGGGACACAAGTAACGTCACGACAAAATTCACGAGGAGTAAAGCCGATATAGCTCATGGTATGATGTAGCTAGACCAGGCGCTACCGTGGTGGAAAATTATAGCAATCATGTTTTGAGTAGTTGCAACATTGTATAGCGAGAAGGTCGCATTCCCCAAGGGGGCTGGCGATATAATGCCATATATCTGGAAGGATCGCGCATGGCGTTCCCCCATGTTATCTTCCGATGATAGGTCGTGGGCCTTCCCTTCGTGTGTAACATGTAGGAGTAGGCCATTTGCCTTTCTTGCTGTTGTGGTGAGTTTGGAGTAGCAAGATAGTGATATATGAAAATAATTGCTAAATTTTTTATTGAATAAATTGAGTTTTAGGATTTAAATAACAAGCATGAATAAGGACTAGATTAGGATTAATACTTCTTTAGATGCGTCACGTTCCAGCTTCTGATGATGGGCATGCAGTCAGATGTGATTAATTCTTAAACGTCATGGCCAACTACTCTGGTGATTTGGTAAGGTAGACCCTAACTTTCCAGCGTTCTCTTCCCTTCTATTCGGGAACACCTTCTATAGCACACAATCACTGACTTGGAACGCCCTTATCCTCACATAGTGATTGTAGCTCCTGGAGATCCCTTGTTGATACGTCGCCATCCTAGTGGCGACATCATCTCGTAATTCATTGACGGTGTCGAGCATGAATGTCATGAGTGACGTGTTCCTTTATTCAATGAGGATGCAATAACGTGTTGTGGAAATTTGGACTTCGACGAGCAAGATGGCTTCGTTGCCGAATACCTAAGAAAAGGGGGTTTTACAACTTGTCTGCCCACAAGCCTTTTTCTTTCTTGAGCCTTTTCTTCAAATTATTGATGATGACTTTGTTGCTAGATTCGGCTTGTCCATTAGCTTGAGGATAACGTGGCGTTGACGTGACCAACTTGATGCCCAGTTCATGACAAAACTCATACATCATGTTGCTTATGAATTGCGACCCGTTGTCGCAAACTATGGTGTATGGAATGCGAAATCTGCATAGAATGTTTGATGAAGGAGATCACATGTGTATCTTTGATTTCTTTGAATGCTTCTGCTTCGATCCACTTGGAAAAGTAGTCCGTCATCACGAGCATGAAGAGGCGTTAATCCAAGGCTATTGGCAGCTTCCCGACGATCTCCATCCCCCACTTCTTTGAAAGGCCAAGGGGACGCGATTGAGTGTAGTGTTTCAGATGGTTGATGGGAAACTGGTCCGTGTCTGTGACAGGCACCACACTTTCTTTCTTAGTCAGTTGAATCATTTTTCATGGTGGGCTAGTAGTAACCTGCAGTGTGGGCGCGTAGTGCAAAATTCCTTCCGCCAGAATGATTTCCACATTTCCCAACGTGTAGTTCATGTAACACCTCCTAGACTTCGTCTGCTTGGAGGCATCTGAAGTAGTGTCCCGAAGTTGACCATTTGAGTAGCATTTCGTCCTTGAGAGCGAAAGAGGATGCTTTGGAGCGAAGTCGTTGTGCCTAGGTATTGTCGATGGGCAACTTGCCATGCCTGAGCCAATTATAATGTGGTGTCATCCATGATTCAAATTCGTTAGAGTAACTGACCTGCATGGGGAGAACTTGTTGTCTAGTTTGTCGATGGAAGATGTTTTCACATGCAGGAAAGGAATCTTTTGGCACTCCCTTAGATCTACTTCTGAGCCTAGATTGGCTAACATGTATGCTTTTGTGTTGATGTTTCTGGGAACTTGCTTGATGTTGAACGCGTCAAAGCATTTGATGATGTCACGGACGACTTCAAAATAAGCTGTATATTTTGAATCACGAGTTGCATATGTCCCGTTTATCTATTTCACGATCAGCATGCAATCACAGATTACCTCTAAGTTTCACACGCTTGTATCTTTGGTGATCGTGATCCCTATGATGAGTGCTTCGTATTCTGCCTCGTTGTTTGTTGCTTTGATTTCTCAACGCATGGCTTGGGATGAACCCAATTCGAACTTCTTTCTGGTTTGAGGCCCCGTCAGTGTGTAGTGTCCACTTTGCAATGTTAGGGTCGTTCTGTAATAGCTCTTCAAAGATCTGTTCTTCATAGGTTGGGCTAAAACTAGCCACAAAGTCTGCCAACGCCTATGACTTGATTATTGTACGCGTCTCGTATTGTATGTCATAACCGCTTAGATGGAAAGCCCACTTAGTCATCCTTCCGAACAACTCTGACTTGCTCATCAAGTTCTTGATAAGAAAGTTTGTTCTTCCTTTAATATGAGATTCGAAGTATGGTCGTAACTTGATAGATGTCATGATAAGAGTCGTGTTAGCTACTCCATGGGTGAGTATCATCTTTCGCGTCTAATATCATTTTGCTCGCGTAGTAGAATGACACTTTTTCACCATCTTCTTCTCTGACTAGGACGACGCTGACGGCCGCTTCCCTTTCCGCCAAGTAAAGATAGAGGGCTTCGCCTTCTTTGGGTTTTGAAAGTAAGGGTGGACATGTCAGGTACATCTTTTGCTCTTGGCATGCTTCTTCGTGTTCGCTCATCCACTTGAAAGACTTGTTCTTCTTTAGGACATCGTTGAATAGTCAGTTTCTATCTAACACCTTTGAGATGAACCTATTCAGTGCGATGACCCTGCCTATAATCTTTTGGAAGTCTTTGACGTAGTGTGGAGATTACAAGTCGAGGATGGATTTGGTCAGGTCGGGACTGGCTTTGATCCCCCATTATGTCACCATATAGCTTAGGAATTTGTCAGACGATACTCTAAACGATCACTTGTTCGGGTGTAACTTCATGTCGTACTTTTTATATATTTCGAATGTTGTCTACAAGTGTTCTTTGTGATCGGCCGCTCTCTTTGACTTCACCAGCATATCGTCGATGTAGACTTCCATTGTGTCGCCAATTTGCTTTTCAAACATCTTGTTCACCAGTCATTGGTACATGGCCCCAGCATTCTTGAGGCCAAACGACATCACTTTGTAGTAAAAGATCCCTTGGTTGGTGATGATGGCGGTTTTCTCTTTGTCTTCTAGACTCATATGGATTTGGTGATACCCACTAAAGGCATCCAAGAAGGTAAGCATCTCATGACCGTCGGTGGTGTTGTCCATGGCGTCGATGTGTGATAGTAGGAAAGAGTCTTTGGGGCATACTTTGTTGAGGTCGATGAAATCCATGCACACTCTCCATTCCCCGTGACGATCGTGTCGTCGAGGTCGATGATGATAACGACGAATATGTCGATTAGAAGTCTTGATGAAGGCGGAGATAATTGGGAATGGTGATGCTAACATAGTCGAAGGTGATCGCTGTGGTGTTGCCAATAGAGACGAAGATGATAGAGGTGATCATCTTAATAGAAATAACAGTGACCGTAGAGTCCGCATCTACGGGGACGCAAGTAATCGCAGGGATTGCGACAATAGAGGAACTAGTGACCATAGAGAGATCACGTCGACTTGGATGACAATGATCGTAGAGTTTACATCAACGAGGAGGCAGATGATCATAGGGATCACGTCGACATGGATAATAGTAACCGTAGAAGCTACGTCAATGGGGACGCAAATGATCATAGAGATCACGTCAACATGGACGATAATGACTATAAAGGTCGCGTCAACGGGGACACATGTAGTGTCATGACAAAATTTGCAAGGAGTAGAGCCGATATAGCTAATGGTGTGATGTAGCTCGACCAGGCGCTACCATGGGGTCGAATTATAGCGATCGCATTTTGAGTAGTTGCAACGTTGTATAGAGAGAAGGTCTCATTCCCCAAGGGGGCTGGCGATATAATGCCATATATCTGGAAGGATCACGCATGGCGTTCCCCCATGTTATCTTCCTACAATAGGTCGTGGACCTTTCCTTCGTGTGTAACATGTGGGAGTAGGCCATTTGCCTTTCTCGTTGCTGTGTTGAGTTTTGGAGTAGCAAGATAGTGATATATGAAATAATTGCTAATGTTTTTATTGAATAAATTGAGTTTTAGGATTTAAATAACAAGCATGAATAAGGACTATATTAGGAATAATACTTCTTGAGATGCGTCGCATTCTAGCTTCTGATGACGGGCATGCAGTCGGATGTGGTAAATTCTTAAGCGCCATGACAAACTACTCTGGTGATTTGGTAAGGTGGCCCCCAACTTTCTAGCGTTCTCTTCCCTTGTGTTATGGAACACCTTCCGTAGCACCCAATCGCTGACTTGGAACGCCCTTATCCTCACATAGTGATTGTAGCTCCTGGCGATCCCTTGTTGATACTTCGCCATCCTGGTGGCGGCATCGTCTCGTAATTCATTGACGGTGTCGAGCATGAATGTTATGAGTGACATGTTGCTTTCTTCAGTGAGGAGGTAATAACGTGTTGTGGAAATTTGGACTTCAACGGGTAAGATGGATTCGCGGCGGAATACCTAAGAAAGGGGGTTTTACCTGTCGTGGTATTTGGAGTTGTGCGATTGGACCATTAGATGGACTTCAACTCGTCTGCCCACAAGCCTTTTTCTTTCTTGAGCCTTTTCTTCAAATTGTTGATGATGGCTTTGTTGCTAGACCCGGCTTGTCCATTAACTTGAGGATAACGTGGCGTTGACGTGACCAGCTTGACGCCCAGTTCATGACAAAACTCATACATAATGTTGCTTATGAACTACGACCCATTGTCGCAAACTATGGTGTCTGGAATGCCTAAACTAGTAGTGATGTGACTACGTCGCATAATGAACAAGACTCAAGCCATTCAAGCCATGAAGAGTCAAGCGCCGTCGCCGCCGCGCCTACGGCATCCGAGCTAGGGCATGGAAGTTGGCCTGACGATTCTCACAACTCTCCCATCCATCTTTTGGGGGATGACTCCACTGGTCCTCTAGGAGATATTGAGCACAAGAATGCCTATGAAATTGGCGTGGAAGCAAGGAAGTGCCGCACACCTATGGTAGGCACAAGGGAGGCCGGCGCTCGGGTCTTTCCGGGGCGAATCACTCGGGCTCGGGCTCGAGCATTGCAAGAGGGACTCCAGGCTGGCTTGATGACCATGGGAGCGCCGAGCCAAATGGAAGAGAAGGCCATGTGTGCCTTGGTGCAACAACCGGGCTAGGCGCAAGGTTTCCTTAAGCCATGTGGGGCTTGTTTTGAAGAATCATTTAATGCCGATTTTGTGTGGGTATTCATGACATTTTCTACCTTAGTTATTGGATATGTGATGGCTAAATTTCAGCATTAAAAGTTGGGTATATAAGGGATAGCCGGCCCTTGTTTTCATTATGCAAACTTGAACCAAAAACTTTGTTTTCTCTCTCGTTTTTCAATGGAGTTTTCTGTAGAATTTTAGTGTTTCTTCCATCACTTAGATAACTTCAAATCCCAGGTTGTGAATCATATCAACCTCCGTGCAAGGGCCTCCTTTGGTGCGTCATATCCAAAGCGAGTTCTTCACTAGTTCTTACAAGGCGAGGTGCGTCATATCCAACCTTTGTAAGTCCATATCCCTTCGATCTAGCCCTATCTCTCCGCCTTCCATCCTGTCCTCAATCCACCCTTGAATCACCCCAAGATCATCCAAAGAACCATCCCAAGGCGTGCCCCCAATCAGCCCTCAAACTTCCTCTCGCCGGTGCCAAGTTCCTTGCGGAACCATCTGCGACACCTCAGTAGATTCTCCATATCTTCCTACTCCTAGATCAGTTCGCGCTCAGATTTTCAGGGAACAAGCTAGACTCCCGGATCTACCACTGGGATTTGGAATCACTCAATTCGGATCCCTGAACAGAGAGAAAGATCCATCTGAATACAGAAGATTCCCCTTGCCGGTTTGGTGTTGTCTCGCCTAATTCCTTTGGCTCTTGTGGACTTCCTCGCACCGAAGGCTGCATCCCGATCCTCATGCATCATGTGGTATCAGAGCCACGTGAGGTATGTCCTAAACTTGGCTTAGAATTTCAAGTTACAATAGTGCAATTGAAGTTCTAGCCGAATTGTTGTTGGCCTTGTTGTCCATGCATATTGTGTCTTGTTCTTGGACATTTTTCTGCAATTTTCTGGGTTCGTTTTCTGCATATTTATGAGTGGAGATGAAGGTTGAATGCAGCCATAAAAGAATGGGAGTTGTGGTTTGATGAAAGGTCTTGTGCATTGATTGTTTCGGTCCTTTGTTGAACCTTTCACTTGCCGACTTTAGTACCTCTTGTTTCTGATTTTTGACTGCCTTAAACACATTAAAAACAGAACATTTTGAGTCCATAAACCAAGCCTTGTATCCCCTGGACCACCCTTGCATTTTATGCAATCTTGACTAGTAATGCTTGCCTAGTCTTGTGTTTAGGATACGGGAACGGTTGCCTTGGTTGATTCTCTTTGTTTTGTTTTGTTACATGCTCATTGTGACTTGCCTTTGCTTGTCTCTACTTGTTTTAAAAAAAAAACTCAAGAAAAAACCCGGTCTAAACAGGAGAGATCATAGAAAAAAGTGAGCTCATCCGGCTTGTGTTTGCTCTTGAAACAAAAAAGGTGCTCAAGAAAAACCCGGCCTAAATAGGAGAGGCCATAGAAAAAAGTGAGCCAACCTAAGAGCTAATTCAGTTTTTAAGTGAAAAAAAAAGAGTTTTCAAAATCAAGTGCGTACTTAGTAGCTTCCTAGACATAGGTCCGGGCAAGCTAGCTAGTCTTTGTTTGCCTAGCCAAACCTTTCCTAGCCGTGACCTACTTTCACTTGCATCTTGTTGTGATTTGAGTTCTAGGTCAGTGTTGGGGATATCTTGTTTGGCTTGGTATACTACATCTTGCTTGGTTTTGTGTTGTTGCTTTGGTGCTTGGTTGTTTGCAATTGTCTAGGGATGGTGGATGATAACCAACCCGGGAAGGAGCTAGCCATGTCTTCACAAGGGAATGTATCTCCATCCAAGGGAGTAACTTTGCAAGACATTCAACAAACCTTGCTATCTATCAATGCACGACTGGAAATTGTGGAGCGCAACCAAGAGGATACAGCCGAGCAATTGCTCCATTTGAGTGTTAACCGTCCTCCAAGCCGTGGCCATGTTGTGCCACCAGTTTCAAGAGAAGTCATTGGGTCCGCTATTAATAATGTGGACCATGTGCAATTCCGGGAGGAAGCGTCTTCTTCTCATGCTCCGAGGGTGTCTTTGGCGCCACAAGGGGCATCTGCGGCGTACGAAGCGCCACCATTTATAGCAACCTCGGGGGTAAGTATGTTTAATGATTTTGCTACATTTCCTAATAATATCCATATTGGTGTTACTAACCTTCCAGGTTATGGAGTTGGAAGCTATGACTCTTATGAGCGATCTCAAGCTACACCTACGCCCACCGCCAATCTTTTCCCTCCACAAATGGCGATGAGGGGACCTCCAGTCTATGCAACTATGCGGCCTCCAATGCCTCTCCAACGACATGTTCCCCCGGCCTACCATGAAGAAAGGCCACAAGGAAGGGAGCAACACCACGGTGTTAAGCTCCATGTGCAACCATTTGCGGGATCCTCCAACGGGGATGAGTGCTTGGATTGGATGGACAAGACTGAGTCCATCTTCGAGTTCTATGGATATGATGATGCTAGGAGGGTTGCCATCACCGCAATTCACTTCACCGACTTCGCCTATCATTGGTGGCAAGAGGACCAGGTGGAGCGGCGTCGCATGGGATATGATCCCATCAGGACTTGGCCAGAGCTCAAGGATGCTCTTTCGGAGCGTTTTGTGCCAAGGGACTATACCGAGAGAGTGCATGCCAAGCTGGAGCAAGTGCGCCAAGGAAGTCGTACTCCCGATGAGTACTTCAAGGAGCTTCGGACTCTCATCTTCCGATCCGGCCTCCGCTTTCCCGACGGGTATGTTATTTCTAAGTTTGTCAATGGCTTGAATTCTGATCTTCGTGCTATTGTTAACATGCAGCATTTCGTCCATGGTACAAGTATTGAGGAGGTTCTACACTACACGAATCATGTCAACAAGAACCAACCTCAAAGGAAGCAAGTTGCTCCACCCACACCTATGGTTCAGCCGAATCGTTGCTTTGAACCCTTACAAGTTGTGAAGCGACCCTTTGGTGAAAGAGAGCTCAAGGAAGAACCTCCACTTATAACCGCATCATGTCAGCCTTCTATGCTCATTGAAGATGAGCTAAAGCCAAAAGAAAAGGAGAAGGAAGTTGAGGAACCATCTCTTTCATCTACAAAAGGAACACGTCCACCCATCATTGCCCATAGTTCACTCAACTCTTTGGCTACTCCATGGATGGATACAATATCTATGGTTCCTTCATGTTTGTCGTTCCTATTCCAAGAAGAGGTTGACGACAAGGATGATAAGCCTTCTAAACTCAAGAACACTTGTGACCATGGGAAGAAGGATGTTCAATCCAAGGCTCATTCTAGGGGAGTATCACTTGACTCTACTCAATTTATTCTTTTCCCTTTGCTTCAAACTGAATTCTTTTCAAGTTTTAGAGAATACCTAGTTCATGAATATGTTTTTGTAGGTGAAACTAGATATTCATGCATACATCATAGTTCTCTTGTTCTATTCATGACTTGTTGGATACCTTTAGTTTGTGATCAACATGTATACAAGTCCTTGCATTCAGTTTTTGCATATAGAACTAGACATTCATGTGTGCATCATTGTTCTCATTTGCAATTCTTGTTTCATGATAAAAAAATGGTCCTATGCGTTGCATTTGTTGCAAAGTATGTCATGTGCATCTCATGTTCTATACTTAAGCACATCTTTAGGCTGAAGTGGGGAAATACTTGTGCATGGAAATTCATCCATGTATACTCAATGAAACTAATCATGGTCTCTTACACATACCCTGCTTTCCCTGATGACGTATTGGTCCCTCATTTCCTTGTTTTTCTTTGTGCAGTGTTGTGTGCTCTAAAGCTTTTCTTGAAGTGCACTTGGATTCATGGGCGAATCCTTTTCAAGAAGGGGAGGATGATGTGACTACGTCGCATCATGAACAAGACTCAAGCCATTCAAGCCATGAAGAGTCAAGCACCGTCGCCGCCGCGCCTAGGGCATCCGAGCTAGGGCATGGAAGTTGGCCCGGCGATTCTCACAACTCTCCCAACCATCTTTTGGGGGATGACTCCACTGGTCCTCTAGGAGATATTGAGCACAAGAATGCCTATGAAACTGGCGTGGAAGCAAGGAAGTGCCGCACACCTACGGTAGGCACAAGGGAGGTCGGCGCTCGGGTCTTTCCGGGGCGAATCACTCGGGCTCGGGCTCGAGCATTGCAAGAGGGACTCCAGGCTGGCTTGATGACCATGGGAGCGCCGAGCCAAATGGAAGATAAGGCCATGTGTGCGTTGGTGCAACAACCGGGCTAGGCGCAAGGTTTCCTTAAGCCATGTGGGGCTTGTTTTGAAGAGGCATTTAATGCCGATTTTGTGTGGGTCTTCATGACATTTTCTACCTTAGTTATTGGCTATGTGATGGCTAAATTTCAGCATTAAAAGTTGGGTATATAAGGGATAGCCGGCCCTTGTTTTCATTATGCAAACTTGAACCAAAAACTTTGTTTTCTCTCTCGTTTTTCAATGGAGTTTTCTGCAGAATTTTAGTGTTTCTTCCATCACTTAGATAGCTTCAAATCCCAGGTTGTGAGTCATATCAACCTCCGTGCAAGGGCCTCCTTTGGTGCGTCATATCCAAAGCGAGTTCTTCACTAGTTCTTACAAGGCGAGGTGCGTCATATCCAACCTTTGTAAGTCCATATCCCTTCGATCTAGCCCTATCTCTCGGCCTTCCATCCTGTCCTCAATCCACCCTTGAATCACCCCAAGATCATCCAAAGAACCAGCCCAAGGCGTGCCCCCAATCAGCCCTCAAACTTCCTCTCGCCGGTGCCGAGTTCCTTGCGGAACCATCTGCGACACCTCAGTAGATTCGCCATATCTTCCGACTCCTAGATCAGTTCACGCTCAGATTTTCAGGGAACAAGCTAGACTCCTGGATATACCACTCGGATTTGGAATCACTCAATTCGGAGCCCGGGACAGAGAGAACAATCCATCGGAATACAGAAGATTCCCCTTGCCGGTTTGGTGTTGTCTCACCTAATTCCTTTGGCTCTTGTGGACTTCCTCGCACCGAAGGCTGCATCCCGATCCTCACGCATCAAGTAGTCTGGGTAAGCAAGGGTCGATCTCACATGGAGGAGTTGTTTTCTCTTTATGTTGATTAGCATGCAAAGTAACAAGGGGGGGGGGGGGTTTGGTTGTTGATTGTTGAACAAGTAAACAAAGCAAACAAAGCAAAGAGTTTGTATTCAATTAAAGGGAAACACTTAGCCAAACAAATATCCACCTTTCATATGAATGATCAATCCTAGGTTATCTATATTCCTTTCCTTTGAATATTCCTGTCCCTATTCTTAAATAGTCACTAGTCCAACTAGTCCTAGCAACCCTTACTATTGAACGCATGAGAAACTATCAAGATTTAGAACAATAGCAGCATAGAGTATATGATCAAACCAGGATACATACAACACCGATCTTTCGCAGCATTTAGCACATAATCAATTCTCTTTCATAATAATCTAGTCCAACTAGTCCTAGAATATCATGTTTGCTACTCTAGATAAGGAATCTCAACTCGAAATATCCAAACCCTAGCAATAGACAATTACTAATATCAACTAGGTGATCAAGCTAGTCAAATCAATAACAATCAATAAGAATATGCTCAAGAGAAAAGATATAATCCAAATGAATAAGAAATAGAGAAGTAACCTCACAATCAAATCATATGAAAAGCTTCAATTGTCGGACTAAGCAAAAGGGTGCTTAGCTCCTCATAGTTCCTGGAAACAAAATACTTCAAAGGGGAAACTGCTGAATGGAAATAACGATGATGAATAATATGATGAACAATGAAAGGAAAAACTAGGTTAAATAACCTAACCTTGAAACTAAATGGAAAAGATAACAAACGCGATCTAAAAGGAAATAAAGTATAAGGTTCGAAATAATAAAATAAAACTCGGAAAAAGGAAAAAATAACAAAACTCGGAAAATCTTCACGGACTCTGCTCCGTGTGATTCCGCGGTCGCGGCCAGAAATCCGCGGTCGCGGAAAATAGAATTGTGCTCTCGACCTCGTCTTCACTGGTGAATTTTCCACGGGCGCGGCAAGGAATCCGCGGTCGCGGAAAATGGAACTTTGCTCTCGACATTGGGCAATTCTGGAAAATTTTCCGCGGGCGCGGCCAAAAATCCACGGTCGCGGAAATGGCACTTCTCTGGCTCCGCGTCTCGCCCTTGTCCGCGGTCACTATTGCACTCACCCGCGGCCGCGTCAGCTCGTGGTTCCCCTTCTTCTCTCCTTCGTGTGGATTCTTCCTTCCATCTTCTTGGTCTCCTCTAGTGGTTTACTCCTCGTCTTCTGGATGTCTTCAATTAGCTCCTCCAAACCACCATATCCACACTTCTTCTCTCGAACTCCCTACTCCACAGTTGTGCTCTAAATCCATCCAAATGGCACCCTAAACACCGATAACAACTCCTAGATAATTTGTAGTGCTGATCCAACTCCCCCATGCTTAAACCTTGCTCGTCCTCGAGTAAGCTAACATAAACCTACTCCTCCAATCAAATCCCCAGGGTCTCAGGAAGCATAGAAAAATCATCTCCACTAAGAATTGCACCTAACATGAAACTCCAAGGCACCAACACAATATGCACAACACAACACATCATACATACACAACACCAATCAAGCTTAAAGGAAAGCAGAGTACTTCCCCCAAGCTTATCCCGAACACCATAGAGTGAATAAAATCTAATCCTAGCCTCCATCTATCTTCTTATACCTCCCAGAGTGACCTACCCGAATCCTCCTTATATCACCTCTTCTTATGCCACCACGCCAGGTAAAATGATGATTCCTAAAAATCACTCTTTTTCTTTTCACTCATTTTGCCAAGGCGCCCTTTCGGGTTTTCACCAAGCCACTCATTTCATTTTTCAATATATGGGCTCACATATACTCACATCACTCTTGACCAATTATTATCCCAACCTAATGATGGTCCAAGCCACCTGCTTATTACCTAAGCCGCCTGATAGGTGTCATTTCATACACCTTAACTAGCAAGTATTAGCATTACTTAGAGGAGTTTATGACTAGATTTAGGGTTAAGTCTGTAATCCAGAAGATGTGGAGAGAATTGAAGATATCAAGGAATTTACAGCTTATTTGAAGAAGATGAAGATGGATGAGGATCTGCTGGAGATTAATTGGAGAAGACTACCAACACTTGGTAGTAATGAAGAGCAGAAGAGAAGGAGTGAAGAGTTGAAGGAAGGAGAGGGCAGAAGTTGACGCCCTGCGCCAAAAGCCACCGCCCCGCGGTGGAAGTCACCGCCCCAGGTGGAAGTCACCACCCCGCGGTGGACTTGTTAAGCGCCTCGCGGCCAGCGAAGACATTATTTCCTAATTTGCATTTCCGGATTTCCTATTTTTATTTTCTTATTTCCTTTAGTATTATTTCTAGGTTTAGCTTATTTTCCCTAGCCTATTTAAGACCTTTTCCAGGTCTTGAGTAAGACACTTTTACTTTTATCATCGTAGTTTTTCTCAATTAGGGTTTGATAAGCACTACTTTGTAGGGCTTAACTAAGAGCCATTAGAGGATTTATTGGTGTCATTCGGGTAGCTTTAGACACATTCATGTGCATGGAGTTCGGAGGCGAAGTCTTGGTGTTTTTGGAGATGTTTGAGCCTACTTGAGGATTGTTAGAGACATTGAAGAAGAAGAAGAAGAAGCCAAGAGAAGGCCTATAGAAGAGTAGAAGAGAAGAGTGCAGGCGCAGAAGGTCGATCATTAACCGCGACCACGTGCAAGGGTGCCGCAATCGCGGGACTTTGGGGCGTTCGAGATATTTCTGCAGGCGCAGAAGAATGCGAAGAGTGCGGAGCTACAAGCAACCGCGATCGCGGTCCATTACCCGCGATCGCGGGTCATCACGGCAGACTTATTTCGGGATTTCCCGAATCTATCTTTCCTGATTTCTTTATTTTATTTTAATTGTTTTCGTTTTCTATTTTCAGTTGGGCTAGGTCATTTGTTAGCCCACCTATATATACTCTCTTAGTTTTAGATTTTGAGGAGGGAGATATAGATTCAGTTGAGTTTTACAATTCACTTTTCACTTCTTAATTTATGAAGAACATGAGGAGGAACTAACCTTCTTGGTTCCGCCTGGCAATTGAAGCATTCATTGGATTTTGGTTGTGAGACTGTTATTCGTATTCGAGTTCCTATTGGATTGAATTATCTCTTCTAAGCTTATTCTTATTGAATCTTACTGATTTCACTAGCCTGCGCAACTAGTTGTTATTGGTGATTTTCTGACTGCTAGGATTAGGAAACTGTTGGGCTAACGTCCTATTCTGCTGTAGCAACTGCGATTTGCATGACCTGGTTGAGATTGTTTATCGTAGGGAGAGATAATTGTATGTTGAATGCTTTTGGTTGAAGTATTGCATGCATCCTGGTTAATTCTTATGTGCAAAGCTGCCTTTGGGTTGAATAACTAGTGGTGCTAGGGTTATTCACTGGTAAGGGTTCTTAGGTCTGGTTGACCTATTAATCTACTCACGATCGGGACAAGAACAACCATAGGAAGGAAGAAGAATTCGAGATAGTCTATGATCAACCATCTTTAGTGAATTGTGGATATTTGCTAGGAGGAATATTTTCCCTTTTATTTGAGACATCTTTAGACATTAGCAAAACCAAACCTCAACCTCCCCCCCTTTGTTACTATTGTTCGATTGGTATTTAATTTGTGACAGGAATACAGACGTTTGTGATTCTCTTGGGATTTCGACCCTTGCTTACTTACTATACTAGTTTGGAAGTTGAGGTTTACTTTGATTTGGCATAACGACCTTAGGCCACATCAAATTTGGCGCCGTTGCCGGGGAATCATTGTCTGTTTTCTTGTGAATAGATTAAATATTGATCTTTTAGGGAACCTATCTTACGGTTCCCTAAAACATTATTAACTTTTGTTTTGTCAAGTGTGATTCACAACTTAGATAAACTCGGTGAAGAAATACAGCTATGGCACAAGAAAACCGAACACTGAGGCAATTAACAGCACAGTACCCAGAGCAACAACCTCTGGCTATCCAATTTCCGGAAATCGAGGAGGGCGTGAATTTTGAGCTCAAGTCGGGTTTGATCAATTTGTTACCTCATTTCAGAGGAACCGATGAGGAAAATCCGAACAAACACTTGCATGAATTCAATTCAGTCTGCACCAGTATGCAACCCCGGGGAGTTACTGAAGACCAAATCAAGTTGAGAGCTTTTCCTTTTTCTTTAAAGGATGCAGCAAAGGAATGGTTCTATTACTTGACCCTAAGCAGCATAGACACTTGGGCGAAAATGAAGCAAACCTTTCTGGAAAAAGTACTTTCCGGCAACAAAGCTCAATAGCCTGAAAAGAAGCATCAGCAATATTGAACAATCTCAGGGCGAGCAGTTGTATGACTATTATGAGAGGTTCAGAAGGCTGGTAGTTAACTGTCCATTTCATGGTTACTCAGATCAAGACTTGGTGCTTTATTTATTCGGTGGATTGCTAGAAGAAGACCATCGATTGGTGAATGCTACCTATAGGGGAAACATCTTGAACAAAACCCCCGTAGAAGCCTTCGAAGTCTTTTCTGAACTTTCTGAGAGTTCAAGGCAATACCGCTCAAAAGTTAAAGCAAGCACCACAAACATTTCTAAAGCAGAAGTGCATGCTGTGCAAGAAGTGAACATCACAAAAATCCAACCTCAGCAACCACAGCCGGTATCTGGTGAGAATACACTGTTGGCTCTCACCCAGACACTTCAAGCGTTGACATAAGCGGTGATTCAAGCTGGTGCAAACAACGCACAAGTAATGAAAGATGGATTCTCTCAACTCTCTCAGCAAAATCATACTCTACACCAATCCTCTCAGCAAACTATGTTTAGCTTGGGTGCATCACTGGAACAGCTAATGCATTGGACACCTGCAATGGCGAAAACTCAAAACAAGAACTGTGAAAACCAGCAGAAAGCCAATGTCGTCACCTTGCGAAGTGGAAAAAGGGTAAATGACCCCTATGCTGTGGAAAAGGATGAAACACCAATAAGAGATGAACGCTGGGAAGAACCATGACCGCGGGATGAGAACCGCGATCGCGGTTATATCACGGAAAGGGCGAGAAAAAGCAAGGAGGAACCGCGACCGTGGGGTGAGAACCGCGATCACGATGCGGAAGATCGAGAATCAGAACCAGCCGTCAGAGAACCGCGACCGCGGGGTGAGAACCGCGATCGTGGGTTGAACACGGAGGACTACACAGATTATATCCAGCCAGAATTTCCCCCGCTCAACCTTGAAAATCCACCTGCACCCTTTCCCGAGGCATTGAAGGAGAAAAGAAGGCCAAAGACCAACCAGGAAATCTTTGACATCTTCAGCAAATGTGAGGTAAATATTCCTCTCCTAAAACTGGTAGAGTCTGTGCCTAGTTATGCTAAATTCCTGAAAGAACTGTGCACAAATAAAAGAAGACAAAAGCTGAAGGGAAACCAAAAGATTCATGTTAGTGAGAGAGTTTCTGCAGTCTTTCAGCAGCGAATGCCTCCCAAGTGCAGTGACCCTGGCATGTTCACTATTCCCTGTACAATAGGAGCCACCCATGTAGAGAAAGCCATGTTAGATCTAGGTGCATCAATCAATATGTTTCCCTATTCTATATACAAAACCATGGGATTAGGACCGCTTCAAGAAACAGGGATAGTAGTGTCGTTAGCAGATAAGTCCAATGTTTATCCTAGAGGGGTAGTAGAAGATGTCTTAGTTATGGTAGACAGGCTGATTTTCCCCGCTGATTTCTATGTACTCGATATGGAGGATGACCCTCATGTAGCCCCTATTCTTCTAGGACGGCCTTTCTTGAAAACCTCCTGTACTAAGATTGATGTGAGCACTGGGACACTTACTATGGAATTTGATGGGAACGAGGTAGAATTTAACATTCATGAAGCTATGAAGCACCCCAATGATGAACATTCTCTTTGTGCTATTGATGTGATTGATCCTATTATTCAAGATATTTTTGATATGACATGTTTAAAGGAACTATATGCCGACTTAGAGAGTGACACAGTTAGTCCCTATGCGGAGATTTCTTTGTCTACTAACATGCAGGAGAAGGTAGCAGATGTGGACATGTGTGGGGGAAGTCCCGTTCATAGTAGATGGGGCGATGGCCCCCTTCCACTAACCGTATCCAACCAGAAGCTACTTCTTTCTATTGTGCAGGCACCCCCAAGTGAACTCAAGCAGCTACCAGATCAACTCAAGTACGCGTTCCTTGGAGAGAATGACACACTACCAGTCATCATCTCGAGCAAACTCTCCAAGGCACAGGAAGACAAGCTAGTAGGCGTGCTCAAGGAACATAAGACGGCCCTAGGATGGACCATTGCAGACATTAAGGGACTCAACCCATCCACATGCATGCACAGGATTCTACTTGAGGGGGAAGCCAAACCATCTAGGCAACCCCAAAGGAGGCTCAACCCACCAATGATGGAGGTAGTTAAGAAGGAGGTGCTGAAACTCCTACAAGCTGGAATAATCTACCCCATCTCCGATAGCAAATGGGTGAGTCCCACACAGGTGGTACCAAAGAAAGGCGGCATCAATGTGGTCGAAAACCAGGACGGCGAGCTGGTCCCGACCAGAACACAGACAGGATGGAGGGTGTGCATAGATTACCGCAAGCTGAATGCGATAACCAGGAAAGATCATTTCCCCTCCCATTCATTGACCAGATGCTGGAGAGACTGGCAGGGCGACCATACTACTGTTTCTTGGATGGATATTCAGGCTACTTTCAGGTCCCCATTGCACCAGAAGACCAGGAGAAGACCACATTCACTTGTCCATTTGGCACATTTGCATATCGCAGAATGCCATTTGGCCTATGCAATGCACCCGGCACCTTCCAACGGTGTATGGTAAGTATCTTCTCTTAATTTGTAGAAGACTTTATTGAGGTTTTTATGGATGACTTCACAGTTCATGGAGACAATTTTGACCTATGTTTACATCACCTTTCCCGTGTTCTACAGAAATGTATGGATACAAATTTGTGTCTAAATTCTGAAAACTGTCATTTCATGGTAGAACAGGGAATAGTTTTAGGTCATATTGTCTCTGCTAAAGGAATTGAGGTCGATAAGGCAAAGGTTGATGTCATTCAATCTCTGCCTTATCCTACTAACGTGCGTGAAGTGAGGTCCTTTTTAGGCCATGCAGGGTTCTATCGCAGGTTTATCAAGGATTTCTCCAAGATTTCATCCCCTTTATGCGAACTGCTGAAGAAGGATATACCTTTCAATTGCAACTAGGAGTGCAGGGAGGCATTTGATGAGCTGAAGGCTCGCCTCACCAGTGCACCAATCATCCAGGCGCCAGACTGGAAGCGCCCCTTTGAGATCATGTGTGATGCAAGTGATTATGCGGTTGGAGCAGTTCTGGGGCAGAAAGAGGGAAGAGCCTCCCATGTCATTCATTACCCATCCATGACCCTGAACGGAGCTCAGAGGAACTACTCCACCACGGAGAAGGAGTTGCTGGCCGTGGTATTTTCACTGGAGAAGTTTCGACCGTACCTCCTAGGAACTAAAGTGATTATATACACTGATCATGCTGCACTTCGTTATCTCATGACGAAGAAGGAGGCCAAGCCTCAGCTAATTCGATGGATTCTCCTGCTCAGCGAATTTGATATAGAGATTAAAGACAAGAAGGGAGCGGAGAATCTAGTCGTTGATCATCTAAGCCGATTGGTGCATGAGGAGGACAAGCCGGAATACCAAGCACCCATTCGAGGAGATTTCCCAAACGATACGCTGTTCAGCGTCCAGGTCGAGAACAAACCGTGATCGCGGGGTGCAAACCGCGATCGCGGGACGTCGATCCAGAAGCAGGAATCGGTCTGTAGCATGCTCGTGGTCGAGAAGGAACCACGATTGCGGGTCTATAGCCGCGATCGCGGCACCCCAGTTCAGTACACCGAGACTCTGTGGGCCCTGAATGGCCCTAAACCTTGGTACGCCCACATAGTCAACTTCCTCGCCAGGGGTGAATTTCCCCCACGCTTCCCGAAAGCTCAAAGGGACAAGTTGCGAAGCGAGGCCAAACACTTCTTTTGGGATGACCCATACCTTTGCCGATCAAGTAATTCGAAGATGTTTGCCAGACGATGAAGTGCAATCGGTTTTAGCGTTCTGCCACTCCCATGCCTGTGGTGGACATTTCGGGCCTTCCAAAACAGCTCGGAAGGTGCTAGATTCAGGTTTCTTTTGGCCACATATATTCCGAGATGCGCATTCTTTCTGCAAAGCATGTGATAGATGTCAGCGCATGGGAAACATTTCCAGAAGAAATGAGATGCCACAATCACTCGTGATCTTCTGCGAGATCTTCGATGTCTGGGGGATCGACTTCATGGGGCCCTTCCCCTGCTCTTTCGAAACCTATACATACTGCTGGCCGTCGATTACGTCTCAAAATGGGTAGAAGCCAAGGCCACCAGGACAGACGATTCCAAAGTGGTGGCAAAATTCCTCAAAGCAAACATCTTTGCCCGCTTTCGAATCCCAAGAGCGCTCATCAGTGACAGAGGTACTCATTTCTGTAACAAGACAGTCAGTGCATTACTCAGGAAGTACCATGTCACACAGAAGATCTCCACAGCATACCATCCCTAGACAAATGGCCAAGCAGAGATATCAAACAGGGAGATCAAAATCATTTTAGAGAAGACAGACTCCCCGAACCACAAGGATTGGAGCCTGAGGCTGGATGACGCTCTATGGGCCTACCACACAGCCTACAAGACACCCATTGGAATGTCACCATACAGATTGGTGTTTGGAAAGGCTTGTCATCTCCCCGTGGAGCTAGAGCATAAGGCCCACTGGGCTGTGAGGAACTACAATATGAGGATCGATGAGGTGGGAGCGTTCCGGAAGCTGCAGCTACATGAATTAGAAGAGTTACGCCTGGAATCATACGACAACGCAGTAATCTACAAAGAAAAGACCAAGGCGTGGCATGATAAGAACATTCTCCGAAAAGAATTCAAGGCCGGGGACAAGGTTCTCCTTTTCACGTCACGCTTGAGGCTCTTTCCAGGAAAGCTTAGGTCTCGTTGGACAGGTCCCTACACAGTCGCTCATGCATACCCCTATGGCGTGGTGGATCTGTACAACCCAGCCAGTAGTTCCACATTCAAGGTGAATGGTCAACGCCTGAAACCTTACTACGAAAGACCACACCCCACAGAGCAGGAAGATCTCAACCTGGAGGATCTGCCTGACGTAGATTAGAGACAAGGGGATAACGTCAAGCCAGGACGTTAAACAAGGCGCTGCTCGGGAGGCAACCCGAGGTACACTTCTTTATAATCTTCTTTTCGCATTGCTTTCAGTTTTTCTTTTCTTTGCCCGCCATATTTTTCCATGTGAACTAACCCGTTGTAGCCAGCCGTGACCAAACCGCGATCGCGGTTTTGAACCCGCGATCGCGGCCCATCCGACGTTGCAGCAACTTCTCTGTTAGTTAAAAAAAATCGGAAATATGGAAGCAAATCTTTTCCCTTTGGTAACTTCCATATCCTCACCTTTCACTTTTTCACCACTTTCTATCTTTCCAAACCCTACCGTCACCCCTCATAACCATCACCCATCCACCTTTCCCATCATTCTTTTCTTTTCATCCAACCCGCCGTCGTCGCCGTACCAAGACCCTACACCCCGCGATCGCGCCCATCAAAACCGCGATCGCCGAAGACGACCCCCTATCATGTCCCGACTACCGAAAGCAAACCGCGACCACACCCTGTTCACCCGCGATCGTGGCACCTACCGGCTACCGAAATTTTCCCCAGCCACCCGAACAGTAGCCATGGCCCAACCCATGCCCCAGAAGATGTCCAAACCGCAGATCAAGATCTGGAAGGATCTACAGAGGAAGCAAGTGATCCCAACAAAGTTCTTCGATGTTGCAGCCCTAACAGTTCTCCAACTTTAGAACTGCACCAAGCAACTCCTCGATCATGGCGGACTGGGAGGATTCTTGTGGAAGAAGGTACCAACTTATGACTCTTTAGTCTATGAATTCGTTGCTACTTTCGAACCACAGGACAAGGGCAAGGCCTTCTCCTTCCAGTTGCGGGACAAGAAGTATACCTTGACCAAGGCAGACCTTAGAGAGCTTTTTGGTGTCTCCGCCCCACCTATACCTGGTTGGGAGTCCACCAATGGCAAACACTTGGCCTTATGGTTACAAGCTATAGGGGAAGAGTTCGACACTAGAGGAGAGTATAACTACAAAATTACCCACCCTTGCCTACGTCTGATCCACAAAGTGCTTGCACTTGCATTCTTGGGTCAAGGGGAGGTAAACAAGATTTCATGTGTCGACCTGGCGATCCTATGGTGTCTCACCCCAGAAAGTGAGGCAGTTCCAGACTGGGCGGATATTTTCATGTATTCCGTCCAGAAGACGCAAAAGAAGGCCGCATGCAGAATTGGTTTTAGGGGTATGATCACCCTTATCGCTTTGAAGTACTTTGATCCCGAAGAGACCACGCTAGCGCCGGTCCATGGTTCCTTCATTTACAACATTGACCAATTGAGGAAGTTCAAGCTCATCTATGGTGATCGTAGGGACGGATTCGTTTGGTTATCTCATGCCACAGGGGACCACAGGATAAAGCTACCGCGACCAATGCCCTTTGGTCCGACAGCAAGGGATTTTGCCCTACCTTCGGACGAACCTAGAGTACTACCAGCGCCTGCCCGACCACCCGCGAGAAAGGAGGCCCCAACGTCTGGCTCACCCATCCAAATCCTGGACCTTCTAGCTCGCATTTCGGCCAGGTAGGAGGAGATGTACACCCAGCAGACCACAATGGCGGCAGCTGTACAAGCATTTGCGCTGGACTTAGACCGCCTACACCAGTATTCGGTCACACGCTTTGATGATATTGAGGGACAAGTGGCACTTCTATGCCACAGACAGGAGGCCTTTTTCAAGGGACAAGGTCCCGCGACACCATCCACACCACCAAAGTGAGTATAATTCTTTGCCCCCAATTCTTTTTCTTTGTCCTTTCTACATTGAGGACAATGTGATCTTTTAGTGTGAGGGAGGAATCTATATTTACTTTCTATCTTTGTATTCAGTCTTTGCATTCGTTTCAGCACATTTGATTCAGTAGTCGATTCAGCATTTTCGAATTCCAGCAATTTCGAGTTTTTGTTATTTACAACAACAACAAAAAAATTGAAAATCCTGGGACAAGTCGAAAACCCGAAAGGGCGGCTTGGGTAATAAGCAGGTGGCCCGGACCAGCGCTAGGCTGGGGTAATAAGGTGTCTGAGTGGCATGATCTTATGTAAGCACATCTATGAGAAAAATATGAGTGGCTAGGATGAAAACCCGAAAGGGCTCCTAGGCAAAATGAGTGAAAAGAAGAGGAGTGTTTTTTCTAGGATCTCATTTTACCGACGGGGCGACATAAGAAGTGGAGACAAAGAAGGATTGTCGGGTAGGTCACTCTGGGAGAAATAAGGAGTCATAGATGGAGGCTAGGATTAGATGCTACTCACACTATCGGATGTCCGGGTTAGGCTTAGGGGAAGTACTCTGCTTGCCCCTTAAATCTTGTTGATGGAGAATGTATTGTGAATGTGGATTGATGCCAGGAGCTTGGCATGGGTTAGGTGACTCTTAGTTGGAGGACACGCTTCCTGAGACCTTGGGTGCTGCATTGGAGGAGTAGACTCTTTGTTAGTTTATTCGAGGACGAACAAAAGTCTAAGTGTGGGGGAGTTTGATAAGCACTACTTTGTAGGGCTTAACTAAGAGCCATTAGAGGATTTATTGGTGTCATTCGGGTATCTTTAGACACATTCATGTGCATGGAGTTCGGAGGCGAAGTCTTGGTGTTTTTGGAGATGTTTGAGCCTACTTGAGGATTGTTAGAGACATTGAAGAAGAAGAAGCAGCCAAGAGAAGGCCTATAGAAGAGTAGAAGAGAAGAGTGCAGGCGCAGAAGGTCGAGAATTAACCGCGACCACGGGCAAGGGTGCCGCGATCGCGGGACTTCGGGGCGTTCGAGATATTTCTGCAGGCGCAGAAGAATGCGAAGAGCGCGGAGCTACAAGCAACCGCGATCGCGGTCCATTACCCGCGATCGCGGGTCATCACGGCAGACTTATTTCGGGATTTCCCGAATCTATCTTTCCTGATTTCTTTATTTTATTTTAATTGTTTTCGTTTTCTATTTTCAGTTGGGCTAGGTCATTTGTTAGCCCACCTATATATACTCTCTTAGTTTTAGGTTTTTGAGGAGGGAGATCTAGATTCAGTTGAGTTTTACAATTCACTTTTCACTTCTTAATTTATGAAGAACATGAGGAGGAACTAACCTTCTTGGTTCCGCCTGGCAATTGAAGCATTCATTGGATTTTGGTTGTGAGACTGTTATTCGTATTCGAGTTCCTATTGGATTGTATTATCTCTTCTAAGCTTATTCTTATTGAATCTTACTGATTTCACTAGCTTGCGCAACTAGTTATAATTGGTGATTTTCTGACTGCTAGGATTAGGAAACTGTTGGGCTAACATCCTATTCTGCTATAGCAACTGCGATTTGCATGACCTGGTTGAGATTGTTTATCGTAGGGAGAGATAATTGTATGTTGAATGCTTTTGGTTGAAGTATTGCATGCATCCTGGTTAATTCTTATATGCAAAGTTGCCTTTGGGTTGAATCACTAGTGGTGCTAGGGTTATTCACTAGTAAGGGTTCTTAGGTCTGGTTGACCTATTAATCTACTCACGATCATGACAGGAACAATCATAGGAAGGAAGAAGAATTCGAGATAGTCTATGATCAACCATCTTTAGTGAATTGTGGATATTTGCTAGGAGGAATATTTTCCCTTTTATTTGAGACATCTTTAGACATTAGCAAAACCAAACCTCAAACCCCCCCCCCCCCCTTTGTTACTATTGTTCGATTGGTATTTAATTTGTGACAGGAATACAGACGTTTGTGATTCTCTTGGGATTTCGACCCTTGCTTACTTACTATACTAGTTTGGAAGTTGAGGTTTACTTTGATTTGGCATAACGACCTTAGGCCACGTCAGGGTTTCATTTGCATCTCAATGGAGCACTAATTTCCCCTTGTTCTACTAGACGTTTGAAGCAATACATTTGATTTGTTTGTGAGAATTCTATTCCTTGTTCTTATTCTTATATGTGTTGGTTTAATTCTCTTGGTTATATTGAGTATTGATTTATTGTTATTCTTCATAGCCTGGCCAACTAGGTTGAGTAATATTTATCAATTTCTAGGATTGCATATAGTGGAATACGAGTGCATATCTAGTAGCATACATGATTAAACATATAGTGGAATACGAGTGTTTAATTGTGAGTGAGAATTATTTGCATGTTGAGTAGTAAGATTTTCTTCTATTTGCATGTATCCTATATCCTTGCATGCATTGCTATTGCTTTATTAGTGGTAATGTTTTCTTCCATTGATACTGTAGTAAGTACTATCAACAACTTTCTGAATTGGTAGTTAATAACGATCAGGGTGGGAACAACCATAAGAATAGTAAAAGAACATGGATTTATAAGATTTTAGTGATCGACTTATATCTCTGTATTGTGGATCTCGTTCTAGTGGAACTACTTTCCCCAATCATATTCTCAAATCAACCAAAGCTGTTTACTTTACTGTGTTTGATAATCAAAACCCCCCTTGTTATTTTGCATGCTTATAAACACATAGATTGATTACTTCCTCTCTGTGGGATCGACCCTTGCTTGCTTGCTATACATCTGTTTAGTAGGTTTGTTAGGACTTTTACTTTGATTAGGCTATTCAACGATATTTGTATTGCATATTTTAGCCACGTCACCGCCCTTTCGGGTTTTCGACTTATCCCGGGATTTTTCTTTTGCCTTTTTTCAATTTTTTTTGGCTTTTTCTATATATTTTTTTTCTCCTCAGTGACATAGCAAGTATAGAACACTCCCCCATGCTTAAACATTGCATTGTCCTCAATGTAATGAAAGACAAAAAGAATAAAGCACAGGGAAAAGTGGAAAAGTACTCACAACGTCGCTGAGTTGGCTTGGACTGGAACGTTGTTGCTGGCAGTACATCAATGAAAGCGCATGTCTCTGGTGTTGTGCGGGCGTCTTCAAACTCAACTCTACCGTGCAACCAAAAGGGATCCACTGTGGTGTGTAGTGGTCATCGAGGAAATCAAGGCTACACGACCTTCAACTCAATCAACTCCTACCATGCAACCAAAAGGAACCACTGTGGTGAGAAGTGGTAAATCAAGGGAACGGGGTTGCATGGCCTTTAACGAATACAAAAAATAGGCCTAGATGTAATCGTGGTGTGGGCCCTGGTGTTCCTCTTCCTCCTCAGCTGTCAATTGTAGGGCCATCATCGTTGACAAATAATGTGTGGGGCTAATGTCTCCTCCTTGACAACATGATGCGCACCTCCTCTCCATGGGGTATTCGGACAGCTGGCCTTCGATGGAACTTTTTTTTTTCGGGCAGGGCAATAGAAGGACTTACATTGGTGTGGGCAACACCTTCTTCAATATGATTCGGGTCTCCTCCCTGCAGATTAGTTCGAAACAAAACAAAAACAAAAGCAAAAACACACGAAACAAAACAAAAACAAAAGCAAAAACACACGGGGGTAAACCAGGAATCTCCTCCGGAAAGACATCCGGAAACTCATGGATGACCAGAATATCAGGAATTGAAGGTTCATCTTTCTTGGGCTTGTCCAGATAGCACAGGTACCCGACATATCCTTGTCGAAGTAGCTTAAACGCAGCCATCGCATTGATAAGCCTGCCGTTATCAGTGTCATTCCGACCCTTGAACTTGCATACATATTGGCCCCTTTCTGCCTTCTCTGCGGACAGAACGTCTATACATGGCCCTCCTTTCCACAGCCATAGCACATCTTCTTCTCCTTCGGACACGCATTACTCTTGTGCCCGGGTGTACCACAAATGTAGCACTGGATCGGATTCTTGTCTTGACCCGACTGTTGCGTAGACCCTCCATGAGTCATATCCATTTTTGCTTTGCCAGACTTGGCAAAATTAGACGGTGGTACGGGACGCTTGAATCCACTCGCCTGAGACTGGCTCTGCACTTGCCTCTGGCGATTGCGCTTCTTTGTTGACTCCTCCAGAGTCACTTCCAACTTGTAAGCAGCGTCCACGTATTGCTCTAAAGTAGAGCATTCGTGACGTACCATTAGTGGCTTAATATCTGGGTTCATCCACTCGTGGAAATGCCAGATCTTTTGCTCTTTGTTGGACACCTCCGGCCCAGCATACTGTAATAGATGATTGAACTTGGTCGCAAGCTCGGTCACTTTTAATCCATCTGTCTTCGGATAGAGGAATTCCTTGTGCTTCTCTTCCCTCATAGCTCGGGAGAAGAAACGATCTGTCATCTTTGCCTTGAACATCCCCAGTTCAAACCAGGGTGATCAGCAAGACCTGTACCTTCCCACCATTCACTGGCTACTTCCTTCAGCTGAAGGGAAGCAATGTGCACCTTTTCAGCTTCAGTGCACTCAACGTTTCTAAATAATCTTTCCATGTGTGAGAACCAATATGCCACCCTAACTGGCTCTCCTTTCCCGTCATAGCTATCAGGCCTCATAGAGCTTATGGCCTTCAGTGCTCGGCCATAGTCGCCTCTATTCCTGACCGCTTCCTCTTGGGGTACATGGATATTAGGCTCCTCAAATCTAGGAACGGTTGGGGGAATTGGCACAGCTTGTGCCTGAGGCACATTTGGTCGCATAATATCTGTGAATGCTTGCATCACAATTCCCCGAATAGCCTCTATTGCTACTGCATCAAATACCATTGGAGCATTGACCGGAGCTTGGTCATTGCCCCATGGATTGTTATTAGAAGCAGTCTCGTGTTCATCCACAGGGTTTGCAGTGTTCCTCACATTTGGTCTGGGGTCATTGCTTGGCCCAGCACCAGCACGAATGGTGTTCCTTGTGTTCACCATCTGTTTATCGATCAAATTCCAAGTATTTTATAACATTAATATCATTCCAATGTACTCAATGTAATAAAATCACTTAGAATAGATCAAACTTGGTAATTTTCATTGATAAGCTCAAACTGAGCTAATAAGTTCTACAAAAAGGGATCTCCCGAGCATCAAGACAAAATTGCTCAAAGACTTAGGTTCTTAACAAAACGAACACTGAAATACAAGAAAAGAAACTGCTAATCAGCACTGGCCCAATCATGGCGCCCTGAAACATTTCCTGTAATCACAGCTCCTCATATATGGCTTCTTCGAACGGGGTTTACCATCGGAATCTGGTGATGGACTTCTCACCCTGCTCGGTCCTGGAGCACATGGCTCATTCCTTGGCCTTGCCCGTCTTCGAGCATGCTCAACCGCCTCATCCATCTGACGGCGCTCTTCAGGGGAAATCATCTGACTCAGGCGAAGTGCCTCTCGCGAGCCAAGGCTCAACCTCAGCCTCCTATGAGCAGGAATAGGCTATGAGTCCTCAGATGCATTTTGTGGATCACTCCTTCTTCTAATGCCAAACTCAGCATAGAGTGTCTCCCAATCGTCCGGAGTCAATGGCGAGTACTCTCGCTCAGGCGGCAACTCCGGACTTGGATAGATAAACTCCATCCCCTGGTCCTCGCTGCCCACCAATAAGCGCTCTAAGCCATCGGACTCGTGGCCCTGATCCTCGAGGTCCTCTTCGGGGTCCTCCTCTGGATCCTCCTCTGGATCTTCTTCAGGATCCTCTTCCTCTAGATCCTCCTCGGGAATCGACTCGATCATAAGGTCATCGTCGTAGTACCCTCTTGTGTACTCTGATGGATAACCCTCATCCTCAGTGTCCTCCCTTGGCTCCTCTTCGGGCTCTACCATAGGAACCTCGGTTTTATTGGACACTAGCACTACCGACTCAGGGAGTACGGTCTTTACCTCCTCGGGTGGACTACTAGATTCTCCAATCTCGAAGCATCGTAGGGGAACTGGAAACTCAAGCCTCATTGGAGATGGCGGAGCCACCTCGGCTTCTTCTGAGTCCCTCTGAAGAGAAAAGAATGCACCCATAATCTGCGGGTGACGAGAAGAGAGTTTAGTCTTTCTAAATATAGAAGTTTGCTTCCATATCACACTAAAGAAGGCACGACTTGAACAGCAGACACGTTTTAGTAAAGATAATTTTATTTGTAAATTCCAATCCTTTGAAAACATTTCTCAGTTTCAAAGCGAGTAAACGGTTTATAAAAGTTTTGTTCCCGCAAAACATTTTAAAACCCAACCTGGAAAATTTTTTGACTCTGATACCAGATCTGTAACACCCCCAAATATATCCTTAAAAGGTATCACCACCAGTGACCTCATATTCCACATCCGAAGCCACCCAAGGCTTAACCAGTTTATATAAATCATAAAACAACATTTATAATACGAAATGTCATAGTATTGGATTAAATCAAAGTTTCGGAATTACATCCATAATCCAAATACAACCAAAATATATTACAGCGGAAGTCTTTTTAAAATAAATGACACAAAAGTCTTGATCTAGCGATTACACGCCTAGGATCTCAACTTGATAAAACTCTTTAAAATTCCATTTGCCTTCCTCGTCGTTTCTAGCCTTCATGGAACTGCAGTTTATCTGATGTGCCGTATGAGACGGATGACACCAGCCAACCATGCAAGGGAATATAACCGGTTGGTTAGTCTAATGAAAGACTATGCAAGGGTAAAACAGAAAGGTTCTAAGTAGTCGTATTAGGTTAGACTTATCGCTTCTCGAATAAAAGTCAATGACGATAGTCAACCACCATACTCCTACTGAAAAATATGAAAATGTATGATCAAGAGAAGACTCTGAAAGATTGAGTCTTAAGGACACATATGAAGAGAAGACTCCAACGAATTGAGTCTTATCGGAAAGTATGACAATGTTTGGGAACATTATAATTCACACAAGCATTTTAAAACTGACTTGACTATTTGGGTCCACGACCAACCTCACCGCACAATGCGAATTTAGATTTGGAAGGTGGACTTACTCTAATCGAAGTCCCGGACGAGTTTCCAAGTTGTACTTCTCGCCCTAAGGTTCATTAATTATGTGTATAACGACACTTATCTTATTTAATTCCAAAACGTATATTCACGTTATAAGCTTTTATCATAATCATCTCATCCCTCAGGATATAGAGATATATAGTCGGGAATAAATCCCTAAACGTTTGACGCCGGCTAAGCGCACCTCCCCTATACTCAGGTAGGGGATAGTCATGACTAGAGAAACGGTGTTAGGGCTTGAACATCCTATCCACCGGGTTATAAAGAAACGGCTACCTCTCAAGGTAAGCAGCGCTCCTACGAATACTCGTGCTAACTATATCTCAACTGCACATAAAATCCACTGCTAACTATATTTCAAGTTCGCATAAAAATCCACAACAATACCATCACGGTAATAACAGATAAAATAGCGTTGTTTCTAGCAATATATACAACCTATCATAATATTCCTTTTAATCGTATCATTTTAAGAAAATTGTTCCCAACGAAACCAGTAATTCATCCCAATTTAATTAATAATTAAACAATTGATAATTAATAGAAATATGGAATGATAAGCAAGAGCGAACCGCCACTTGCCTTAGATTTAGACGAAGCTCAACGAAGCTCAAAGACAACGGGTTTCCGGGTCCGGAACGAGGACAGAACTCGAATTTCAGATCCCTACGGAACGACCCATAACGAAACCCTAAGTTAGATTCGATAATAAAATATACGAATCTAAAGAAAGACGAACGAAATCGAAGGAACGGAAGTCCTAATCGAGATCACAAAGCCCAATCCACAACCACAAGTGCCCAGGCACACCGCGGGTGCGGCGGCCTTGACCGCGGGTGCGGTCAAGCCACAGTGGCGAGACGACGACGACGAAAACTCACCGGGGAAGACGACGGGGGTTCGACTCGTGGTGGCTCCGACTTCTGGATTCCTTGGACCACCCAAGCACCACCTTGAGAGCACCTCCTCCTCCTATGAGAGCTTCGGCGACAACTCCGGCGAAAGCTTGCAAATCCGACGACAATGGAACGAGAGAGAGATTTGAGAGAGAGAGAGATTGAGATGGCTTCCTCCTCCAAGTCCCCTCCTTATATAGGCCAAGCAAGGAGCTCAAGCAGGCACCTCCCCCACCGCCTCACCGCCTCGGCTCCGACAAAGGTGAAGCAGCTCAGGCGAAGCCGGTCAAAGTTCGGCGAATCAGAAAAGTAATGATGACGGCGCGGGTGTGGTGGGTCTCACTGCGGGGTGCGGTGAAGGCCATTTCTGACCGCGGGTGCAGTGGGTATGACCGCGGGCGCGGTGGGTATGACCGCGGGTGCGGTGGAGGCCAAATCCTGCCTCTTTCACCCTCTTTCGTCCGGGAAGAATTATGGGTATGGGTCTTAACCCCGTATTAAATATATTCGTATCCGAACAAATATTCTAAACCCCAAAAATACGTCGAATGTATTTTATTCCACTCAGGGAATTATTACAGAGATCAAGCATTTAACAGAATGTCTGAACTTCTCTGAAATTAATTCGACTTCAGTACGAGTGTTTGGAAAATTACCAAAAATTAACTACAAATGGTAGTTAATTTTTACTAGATGTTCCCGATTGGGAAGATTAACTACAAATGGTTCACAAGTTTCATTGCAGCTAAGCCCTAACTTCTTCACGCAATTCTCAAAAACAAAAGAATGCGTAGCACCAGAATCAAATAATATACAGACCAATGTAGAGTGTAAGTACAAAGTACCTTGAGCAACAGGAGCGTTTGATCCATTGGCTTCACGTATCTCGAAGAGCCGTTGACCCTGACTGCCTGATGCAATCAGAGCTTTCCCCTTATTCTGCATAGTAGACTACGTAGCAGCACTTCATGCAGGCCTTTGCTGAGGTCGGTTGTTATGGCTCACCGACCCTTGTTGGCCTCCTGATTTCTTTGCTTGGAGCAAAAGGTTTGCAGATGCCCCTCCTTCCCACAAGTGAAGCACGTTCTCTTCCCTTTCGTGCACTCATTACTCTTATGTCCAGGTGTCCCATAGTTGTAACACTGAACGGAGCCATTACTCTGACCCGAACGCTGCGTAGAACCAGACTGGGTCGATCTTAGACTTATAAAATAACCCAAAACAATCAAGCCAATGAATTGTATCTCATCTTGTTAGCTATGTGTTTCTTACATCTATCAGGTTTGCAACACATGTAAGAACCTATACTCAAGAAACCATATTAGAAGTGAAAAACTCTTGTGTCAATCACACATTCCCATCTATTTTGTAGGAAAGGTGGTTTAGAATGCTTTAATTCTATTATTATCGAATCGTGAACACTCGACGACTTGTGGTCTAATTCTAGATATGGAGTTGCTAAATCTTAGACTTATAAATTATAGTAGATTAGAATTTGTGATTTACTGGACTTGATTAATTTTTTTTTTTAGATCCTTTGCCTGATTCGAATGACCATTATCACTCTATGTCTGGACCGGGTTCTGGTTGACCACCTTTCGATGGGGCGGATCCTCCCAACACTACTAGTTCCATACACCCCGCCAGAAGGACTCGAACTCAAGACCTCTGAATAGAACACTTAAGGGGCCTAGCGTCAATACCCACTAGACCAACTAGATGTTGGTGGACATGATTAAATATTGATGTTAAATGAAAATTCAAAGGTTAAAGATTACGTTCGATATGGATGCGTAATTTTAGAGTTTTCGTAGAGTAATTGATCCAAACCGAGTTAGAAAAAATCCTGAAGAATTCAAGATGATTTACAGACTTTACAGTAGTAATGCAATTGGGCCGTACAATGAATGGGCTTTCATCTCGCGAATTTGGGCCGATGCGCTATGTTGCTTGGCCTGTGGTTGCAAATAGGGAGAAAATATAAAATATTTGAAGAGCAACTGAGCAAGTCCTTGGGGTCGTCTGTGAGGAGAGCACAACGACGTCGTTGTTTTCGATAAGTCTAAGATTTAGCAACTCCATATCTACAATTAGATCACAAGTTGTTGAGTGTTCACGATTCGATAATAACAAAATTAAAGCATTCTAAACTACCTTTCCTACAAAATAGTTGGGAATGTGTGATTGACAGAAGAGTTTTTCACCTCTTATATTGTTTCTTGAGTATAGGTTCTTACATGTGTTGCAAACCTGATAGATGTAAGAAACACACAGCTAACAAGATGAGATACAATTCATTGGCTTGATTGTTTTGGGTTATTTTATAATTCTAAGATCGACCCAGTCTGGTTCTATGCAGCGTTCGGGTCAGAGTAATGGCTTTGTTCAGTGTTACAACTATGGGACACTTGGACATAAGAGCAATGAGTGCACGAAAGGGAAGAGAATATGCTGCACCTGTGAGAAGGAGGGGCATCTGCAAACCTTTTGCTCCAAGCGAAGAAATCAGGAGGCCTAGCAAGGGTCGGATTGTGTGATTGACACAAGAGTAAAGGATTCTAAACTACCTTTCCTACAAAAAAAGATGGGAATGTGTGATTGACACAAGAGTTTTTCACTTCTAATATGGTTTCTTGAGTATAGGTTCTTATATGTGTTGCAAACCTGATAGATGTAAGAAACACAAAACTAACAAGATGAGATACAATTCATTGGTTTGATTGTTTTGGGTTACTTTATAACTCTTACCATCTATATTAGCTTATCTCTCTAAAGATGAAAAAAACTACTCCAAAATAAGATGCATATGGAAGCGAAGTTGAAGAGGAGATGAAGACTCTCATAATCAAGTTGTTTCTTATGACATCAAGTGGAATCAGTGTTTTTACTCTTCCTTGTTAGTGGAGCTTTCAACCAGTGAAAACCCCCTCGAGTCTCGTAGATTGGCTGGTATTGTGTTGAAGAACTCACTAGATGCAAAGGATGCTTCACGGAAAGAGCATCTTATCCAATAATGGAAGCAAAGGATACAACCTAATATATAAGATTCATTTTTTACACCAATTTATCACATAAATTCCCAAACAGAAATTAAGAATATTTATCCCAACTTAATTTAGACAATAGATTAATTGTCAATTAAGAAAAATATGAAATAAAATAGCAAGAGCGAACTGCCACTTACCTTGAATCACGTAGAAGATGAACGGTATAACAGGAGCGGTTGCTTTCGACTAGCAATTAACTTCTTGTTGTAATTCCATTCTAAAAGCAATTCCGAGATGTACCCAAATCACACACAATAAGTAAATGATAATTAGATAATTTAATCAATATCGAAATTTGAAGGTTACAATGTCTTGGTTTCTAATTGAATTTATTTAACTCTTAAATAAATCAATTTCAAGGCTTTTCGATAAAACGATTATTTATACGATAGTAAAAATCAATTAGTAATATATTCTAAATATCATATCATAAGCAAATTGATCCAATGATTTATTTATAACCCTAATAATTTCTAACTCAAAATATTATCTAGGTGAAGAGTTATAATTTAACCATTCATAATTTAAGATAATACCCAAAACTATATTTAATTTTAATATTCATAAAATTAAATTAATCCTAACATATTTTTAGTAATCCAGATAAACTAAATTAATCAAGATTAGGCAAAATAAAATAAAAACAAAAGAAATACAAAACCGAATTTGGGGCAAAATCTCCATCGGAATTCGCGGGTGGCACCGGCCGGAATCTGGGCAAATTGGGATGTGTCGGAGCAGCACCGGAGTCGGGGCCAAGGGGCTTTTGAAGAGCACTCAAGGGCGATGTTAGTGGTGGCGGCAATTTCAGCTGCGGAGCTCAGTGGTGGCCAGAATTGGACAAGGAACAAACGCGACAAGATTTTTAGGGCTCATGGGATTTCAGTTGAAATTGGATGAATTGGGAGAACGATTGAAGGGGTATCTATTGGGATAATGTAGCCTTCAATGCCCTTGACACAATCCCGCAAATCTCTCATCTCAATTCAAGACGATGAGATCAAATTTTGAAAAAATCAATTCGGTACCCGACGAACGGTATATTCGATTCCCGGATTAATTCCCGGTGATTTCGCCCCATTTTAATCCCAATTGATGGAGGGGTTTAATGCAAAAGATTATCCTCTTCAATGCCCAATATCGAATTTTAATAATCGCGCCCAAAATGGACCGAATTCGGCCATGGATGAGGAGCATGGTTGGCGCGAGAGGTTGAAGAAGGAGCCACTGTTCATGCACGGTCTCCCCATTTTTTGTCTTATTTGCATTATTTTGCCCAACTTTTACAATTGTGGAAAAATACCCTTATTTAACTTTTCAAAAATTACAAAATTTATCCAAAATTATTTATTTAATATACTAAGTTTATATAAATATTTTATTCCAAAATTAAGGTGTAGAAAAATTAACTTAGGTTAAGATTAAGTTATATTTCCTTATGAATTTAACCATACTTAAACCCTTATTAACACTTTGTTAATCTTGATTCAAGTATTCTAAGTTAAAATTGATATGTTTTATTTAAATTTAAATTAACACAATGTTAGAATAAATTTAAATAACTCACAACTTAAAGTTGTAACAACTTAAGTTAATAATCTCTAATCTATTTCCCTTTTTGGAATGATGAAATAAATACCAAAATTCCTTTATTAGAAATAGAGTTGAAAATTACATAAATACCCTTAATAAAAATGAGGGTTATTACACGTTGGCCACGGGGACCGGAATGGCCTTGGGACAGCCAAGCATCATTATGATCAACATCAAAGACCTCATCAATTGGGGAGTGGTAAGGCCTTTCATTGGAGGCAACTTGAAAGTCCTCATCGTCGCCTTCAAAATCATGGTAATCACTATCATGGGCCGCGTGGATATTGCGGTCACCAGAGGGGAAGCGTCTAGCAAAGCGATCCACAACCTTTGCCCATTCTCTAGTATCCACATAGAGAAGTGGATCCTCCGAAGCATGGTCATAGTCCTCACCTAGTGGATCACGTCCCAAAGGATGGCCAGGACGTGAGTATGATGATGCCTTAGGGTCGTGGCGGTCACGAGGGTTGGCATGACCCAGATGGCTATCAACTTGGGACCTAAATGGACGGGGCAGCGTCGGTTGCTGTGAGGTAGAAGGAATGCCATTGGATCTTTGCCTCGGAGTAAGGCGGCGCCTTCTCGGGCCTCGACAGTCAGGTTCACGTAGAGTTGTGGTGGTGGACCTGTGGCCATAGGTGGCTTCAAATCTTGAGCAGCGTGGAGGGCGACCACTTTGGCGCATAACTCGGCAATGGGGGCCTGGAGAGATGTGGTCCCGTCGGATGGGGTATGAGGCAATCTTGGCAATTGGTCATGAATGGCTGCGTTGTCATGATCAGTAGGGGCATCCATGGAGACCAAGCATATAGTAATCATGCAAACACTGGAGTCAAAACAATCAAAGGCAAGAGATCCCAACGAAAAACCAATTCCTTGTCACAAGCGACCCAAAAATTTGGCACTCAAGGGTCGAGATATTTGGGCAAGTGTGAGGCAGACTAGGCTTGACGTAAGGCCAAAAGCAAATGAAATAGCAAGCAATGATTCATGCAAGCATCGTGATGCACATAGTTTCAACAATGATTTTGACATGTTAGAAGTAATTCTTCTTGAAAGATAGCAAGACAACTCAATCCTTTTACAAGCGTTGCACTTTAGACAATGGAGGAGAAGTCTTAGTAGAAACCTTGCACCAAGAGAGGGATCTTTTCCCTTTGTGCCTATGACGTGCTTTTTGCCCTTGTCAACGCAAGACTTCTTTTTTTTTGAATTTGACGACGCAAGATTTTTTTGTTTGAAGAAAGAAGTCACACAAAATTAATGTTGTTGTGTGATTGGAGGTGAGAATAGACAAGCAACTAATGAAGGAAGTAAAGCAAGAACAACTTTCAATCAAATTATATCTAAAAAGTGAAAAGCATCAAAGACAACTATATACAAAGTTATCTACTTGCATGAATCCATTAACTGCTACTTAGGAAATGTGAATTTTGGAAAAGCAAATGATCTGGGAAATGATGTCTTGGAAAAAGTAAATATCTTGGGAATTACTTTCCGACCTTGGAAATGGACGGTCAAGCAATGAAGTAACACGCTTGAACCACACAAGTGTAGGTGAGCAGTGGGGGATGGGTACAAAGTGAAGAATCATGCATGCACTGACCACACAAGGAGAACAATGGTGAATGAAAATGGAAATTGAACAAACTTAGAAATGGGAATGAGTGCCAAAAATTATAGATCGAAAGAGACAAGAAACATAGCTTGAGGAATGGCTCTGATATCAATTGATGTGATCGATCCCCTAGAACTCGAAATACATCACATTTCAAACAATTACACACAAATATAATACAAAATCGATGATAAACAATTGAAAGTTTTTGAAACTACTAATCCCTAGAATCAACAAAACAACAAGACACTACCAATTAGCAACCAATTTTTATAAATATCAATAGTGTAACATGATTTAAACCCAAAACGATGAAATTAAATATGCAAAACACCTAATTAAATGAAAATTTTGATAGAAGAAGGTTACATGTATCTGCGAAGAAGAATCTGGGAGTAAAGACGATATGGAGGTGGACGAGATCCAGCACTAGGGCTTTGAGATGAAAAAGATGTGGAGCTTCACGAGTATCTTCAATGGCGGTTAAGGGAGGTATGCGAGAGATGAGTGGAGCGGAAATTTTGGAATTGTAAACGTCCATGTGAAAATTTGGGAAGGTGGGTAAAATATAATCCCACATAATCCACTTAGAGAGAGTAATCAGGTGTGTGCAAACCACCGTCCGAAATATGCACCTCCCTTTATTAAATCCGGTGCGTTAATTTCATCTTCATCTAAGGACTGGAATTAGTCAACTTGTTTTACTGTAACTCTCTGATTAACAAGAACCTAATACTATATACATACATATATATAAATATATTAAAGCCCTTCTTTTCCATCCGACATGTCGGCCTATAGGCTATGCCACATAAGCAAATTTAACTATCATTTTACCACTTTTCCCTTCTAGTTTCTCATAATTTTCATTATCTTCTACCTATATCAATTTCCCTATGTATTAAAAATAACCTACCATACATACAATATAATATGTCAACGGATATATTACCAAATACAATGTAAATGGTTGCAATACCAAGTATATCTCACTTTACCATTCTATATAAAATTACTTTTTTCCAATTAGTTAACTCTAATTTATATGTTTTTTATATAGTTATTATATGAAGTTACTTGTGGTAGCATGAATTTGTACCATAATAAACATTGATGACGACGATGAGAATCCAAAACTCTGGTGATCTCCGGTACCCTTCGATCACCTTCTCAATAGCCTGCAAACATAGAAAAAGGCCAAAGGGCGGGGATTTCTCCCCCGAAAGACCCTTCGACGCTCAAGTCAGGCAAAAAGCTCTCAAAACTCAATGGAGGAAGCCAAAGAGAAAAGAACATATCAAAAATTGAATAGCGAGAGATAGGAACCTGCTAGGGTTAAGTAATTAAACCATTTTTCTTTTTTTTCCTTTTTCTTTTTACGAAAAGATAATCTACCTTATGGGAATAAATTATCCCTCTCATTTTGGAATTAATTTATCTTATGGGAATAAATTATCCCTCTCATTTTGCCCCTCGGGTCTTCGGAGCTCTCTCGGGTCCGATGAGCCGAAGATTGGATCGATCTGACCTGATAAAAAGCGGAAATTTTTGGGTGTGATTCTCGTTGAAATCTGGAACGCTGCTAAACTCGCCATGCGAATTATTTCACTTTTAACTGAAAAGTTGAGAGTGGCGCATGGCCAGTGCGGAATAACGCACGGCCGTGCGGGCAGTGTTGTATTTTTCACCTGAAAAGTTGAGGGCACCGCACGGCCTGTGCGGTCGGTAATGTTTTTTTCGGGCGAAATGTCGAGAGCACCGCACGGCCCGTGCGTTAAAATGCACGGTCGTGCAGTCGGTAATTTTCGAGAAATTTCGCCGTGTTTGTTACAGCACGTACTGCACGGCCCGTGCGGTAAAACGCACGGCCTGTGCGATTTTTTGCGACTTGATTGTTGATGAACCGTGGGGTTTCCGTATGCTATTTGCCTGAGGTTTTCAGCAGGAGAGACCTGAGAGTTCCAGCATTTATGGCTTTGATGTTTCCAGCAAGACAACTTGAGGATTCTGCAAGGCTAAAGTTTGAGGTTTCCAACAAGTTAAGTTTGAGGATCCCAGCAACATTGTAGGCGAGGTTTTCAACAAGCCAAACTTGAGAATTCAAGCGATTAATTGGTGTGGTTTTCAACAAGCCAAGCTTGAGAGTTCCAGTAACCTGAGTATAGAAACATTTTTACAAGCCATGCTTGGTGGCCAAAGTCGTTAGGGGACTGAGGTTTCCAACAAGCCAAGCTTGAGAATTCCAGTAGTAAATTGGTGAGGTTTTCAGCAAGCCAAGCTTGAGAATTCCAGCAACCTCAGTATAAAAACCTTTTTACAAGCCATGCTTGGTGGCCAAAGCCGTTAGAGGACTGAGGTTTCCAGCAAGCCAAGCTTGAGGGTTCCAGCAGTAAATTGGTGAGGTTTTCAACAAGCCAAGCTTCAGAATTCCAGCAACCGAAGTATAAAAACCTTTTTACAAGCCATGCTTGGTGGCCAAAGCCGTTCGGAGACTGAGGTTTCCAGCAAGCCAAGCTTGAGGATTCTAGCAGTTTGTTGATGGGGTTTTCAGTAAGCCAAGCTTAAGAATCCAGCAGTCTGAGTTTGAGAACTTTCAGCAAGCCAAGCCTGAGATTTTCATCAAACCAAAAATAATGCAATTGCAAATAATATATATAAGATAATGTAATGTATCAATAGTAGGGCGACAAACCCCCGGAGGTGAATAGAAAAGGATGGCAGCTCGTGCCCTTGCGGCACGAAGGCTAATAGAGGTTGATGGGAGCTCGTGTCCCTGCGGCCCGAAGGCTAATAGAATAAGATGGCAACAACGCGTGCCCTTGCGCCCTTAGGCTAATAAAATAAGATGGCAGCTCGTGCCTCTACGTCATTAGACTAATAAAATAAGATGGCAGCTCGTGACCCTGCGCCCTTAGGCTAATAAAATAAGATGGCAGTTCGTGCCCATGCGCCCTAAAGGCTTGTTGTTTCAAACAATATGTAATATTTTCAAATAATATGATGATTTATCATGAATTTAAGAGACGGAGCTAAAAACTTAGCTGGTGAATGCGTTGAGCATTGTCGTTGTCAAATCAGTTGATGAGAAATCTTTGGTTGTCCTAGACATTAATTCAATGTTGTGATTGTTAGCCTCTGCTATACAGTGTTTGGATCCCACTTCTAATGTCTCGATAGTCTTTATCAACATGAGCTAATGTCTCGCTTTAATCATCGATTAGCTCTCGATTGTACCGACATGATATAAACATACAATAATAATTGAATAATTAAATCGACCTATTCCGAACATACTTTAAACAAATATAATTTAATTAAACTTGAATAAAATAGCATTTGAAATCAAATTTTACCGTTTGGATTACACGCGGACTCATAAAGATCTTAGCATCGTAAGCTTCAATCATGAATCATCACAAGTGAAAGGGTGATGCCGTAAGCATCCCATCCATATATATAGTTGTGGTCGTTCCTCATAATATATATATGGCACCGTCTAGCCGTGTTCATCCCCGAGAAAAAACCCTCTCAAGCCATCTAATCCAAAATCTGACCGCACCATTATCTTTCTTGTGCTCAAGTTAGTTGAACTTGGCTCTTGAATCGTCTAGAACCATACCCGAATGGTATCAAAACACCTCCGAACTTGTTCATGTTATGCACAAAAAATCAGTGAACCTTGCCATTTTGAAGCATTTTTCCATGTCCGGTGGAGCATCCCAGCCGCCGAGACTCATCTTCAGAGACATCTTGTAGCGCCACGAACCCAACGTCACCGGCCTTGCTAGTTGCTACATGTTGTCGCCGTTCAAGCTGCAAACGAACCACTCAAGACTCGATCCCCAAAGCCTTATTCTGTGGCAAGATATTCTATGCACTGGATTCTCATGAAGTACTTAACTTGTCAAGTTCATCTAGCCCGCTAGCAAGACTATCCATATCCACAACTGACCCAAGTGCACTCATACAATGCATATAGAGTGAATAATCTTCACCGGTATGATTATAAGTCGGCATCAGCACCTACCAACTCCAATATTACAGTGGCAAAGAATGCCTTGATGGGCTCCATAGACAAGCCGTGGACCAAACTAACCAAGCACCGAATGCACTCATCGGTATAATTCTTATTAGCCTTCGCAAGGGACCTGGAAAGAAAGAGGGTATTTGGTGGAGAGGGACTCTCTCAAATTCATGGGAAAATTGACCGACTTGTCGTTGATTTTCACAAAGAATGGGGTGAGCTCCGAAGCGTCACTGTAGGATGGACTGGATTCACCTCTGCAAAAGGCGCCAGAAGAGATGGAGGGTGAGTCAGAGGGTAAATCCCCGGGTACAGCCTTCCAATTCGCGCAATCCGACATCACGAGCTCATCTTGAAAGCGGAGTGGAACTCTGACGCATCACCGTGACGGACGTTGTGGCTGCCGCCGGCGACGTTATCGTCGAGCTTCCTCTTTGACGGGAGAAGATTAAAGCAGGGTGTGGATGTGTCGGCCGATGACATGGCCTGAGGCGGAAATTGGTGGATGGAGGGACGCACCGAGTAGACGATCAGGCGAAGTTGGTCATCGAGAAGATTGCCGAACAAATCTTCTATGCTGCGCACCTCCCATGTTAAATTCTTGTCGTCATCTAGGTTCCCCACGGTCGGCACCAAATGTGGTAGCATGAATTTGTACCATAATAAACATTGATGATTGTTTTGGGGCGAGAAGCTCTAACCGACCTAGATCGCCTTAAGAAGGGCAACTAGACAATTATAGATCAGATTATATCTAATAGATCCAAATCAAACAAAGAGCTAGACGAAATAAGATTAAATAGGCACAAAAGTAAGCTTATCTCCCTCGAATGAGAGATCGATCAGATCGGATGCTTTAGCGTCGGTCGCTCAAATATCGTAGTAAGAATCGAACTCAGAACGCAATTGTAACAGAGCAAGAGAACAATGAATGATAGTTGCTATTAATAGTAATAATCGTGTGTTTACAATAATAAGAATCATCCTTTTATAAGTAATTTACATAATCGAACTAACAAATCCGTTGGGGTACGAAGTTCTCGGGATTCGTCGGGTCGATGCTCCAAATGTCCGAAATTCACTCAATCGCTTCAATGTCTCCTTTTCTCTAGATCGTGGCCCAACTCGTCTCTCTACCTGGGCCAGCTTGATGAACATCTGAAATTCATGAGCCCAACAATTGCCCCAAGGCCAAAGTGGGCCTGAGAAAACGAAAAGGCTTCTCGAAGGGACGGTTTGGCCTTAGTTTGGCGACGCAATCTTCTTCTGATTTCCATGCAAACCGCAGGCCAACGTGGCACTTCGTGAATGGCCCATTGTTTTGACCACAAGGAAAGGCGGTTTACTGCGTTAAATACCCCTAATCGATTATCCTATCGTCACAGAGCTTCACGTCGCCATCAAGGTAACTTCTCTCTTTTTTCAAATTTTTACTCTTCTTCTTCCTTTGCTCCCATGGCGTTTTCAAGGTCTAGAAGTAGAATAGTGCCCGGTGATCCTTCCGAAGACGAAAGTGCTTTCGTCCCCTTAGGGCTTCTTAGCGACTCCGATTCTGTGAGTGGAACCCTAACCCAGATCGAACTAGATAAAATCCTTGAAATCGGCCAATTTCCTGCGGGAACTGTGGCTCGTCTTCCTCTTCCTCATGAGCGGGCCGACTGGTTTCATAGGGACTGGGTTTGTTTTTTCGAATATCCTTTCAGAATTAGACACTCATTTCCGTTTTCCAACTTGGTTAGGAATTTCCTTTCGGTCATGGGACTTGCCCCTTGTCAGGTCATGCCTCATACCTGGCGTCTACTTAGAGTAGTCGATCTTGTCGTTGTCGGTGTCAAGTTCAACTTTGATTTTGATGCTTTATGGTACTCATACTATTTGAGTAGCCGAGGCTCTTCTAGGTTTCAATTGCGCCTTCGTCGCGATAGAAAGCCTTTAGCTTTGAATTTAGATGTCAATGATCGGGGATGGAGAACCCGTTTCTTCTTTGTGGAACGTGCGTCGCTTGAAAGAGGGTTTGATTGTTCTTTTTTACTCTCGGATTGGAGGAAGACATGTATCGTGTTTTCCCTTTGATTTTTCCTTTGTTGGGAATCTTCTAAATTTCTGCTTACATGTTCTTTGTTGCAGTGCCTGATCCAGGGGAACCCAGAGATTTTGGAGCAGTGACCAAGGCCTTAATCAAGCTTTCTGAGTCAGAAAGGCGTTTCAAAAATATCAATTTTTTAGTACCTGACTTTGTGGAGATGTCGACTCCTTCCGCATCTGTTTCTAAAGGCACTTGCTCGTTCCTCCAGGTATGCATGTGGTTGGTCTTCGGAGTTTTCGTATTCTTATGGTGTTGTGCTATTTTGTCAGTGTCTCGCGGTGGTCTGTCTAGCGCGCGTCTATCGGGAAAGGGTTTGTTGGAACAGAAGTTGTCGGCTGCTAGGGCGTCTTCGTCGAAAGCTATTGTCAAGACTCGACTGTCTGTTGGGATAATTACTTTGGATTCTCCATCGTCCAAGACGTCGGGTGCGAAGAGGAAGGCGTCCGTCGCTTTAGACGCACCACCAGGGATGTTGAAAGAGAGGTCGGCAAGTGATTTGATTCGATTTGTGGATTCGGAGGGTAGGAAAGAAATTGGCAATCTCTCCCCCATCGACTGTATGGATGAATCTGTTGTTGGTGCTTGGAAGGTGAGTAGTAAAAGTTTCCAAACGTGTACACATATATATATTTCTCTTTCTGCTTAGTTTTGACACTGATCTACATATTGTGTGAGGTACAGGCCTTTCAATATTCGATGGTCGCTTACTCCACCATACAGGATTTAAGCGACATGTCTGATAGGCGAATCGCGCAGGCAGAGAGCCAAGCGAAAGCTGCCAAGGATCGTGTGAAAGTTGTTGAGAAAGAGCTGGCGTTGGTCAAGGAGGAGCTCCAGTCTCAAGTCGAAGAAGCGGAGAAGCGTCGCGAGAAGGACGCTCGAACCGCTGGCAATGTAGGGACCTACTATTGCTTAAAGTCCCGTATTGAGATGATGGAGGAGTTTGCTGCTGGCACTCACGTGGATTGGAGTGTTGAGGGGGAGAGATCCAACCTGGACCTTCTGTATCCGGATGGCAATCCCGGTGAGGAGCTTTTCAAGTTAGCCGGCTTAGAGGTAGGGGAAGACGACCAGAAAGATGACGCCGACTCCGAGGCGGTTGAGGCGGCTGAGAAGGTCGAAGATGTGTCGAAGACTCTCCTCGAGGTGACGGCTAACAAAGAGGCTGATCATGTGCAAGCCAAGGAGAAATCGGATGAATCTTAGTATGTGTCAAGCTTGTGTCGTATGTCTTAAAACATTCTGATTGTTTTTAAATGCTTTTGTCGTGACATTTTGGTGCCCCATTGTAGGAATGGGATGGATAATGTTTTGGCGACCCGTCTACCATCGCGGGTCGCGTATTTTGTAAGTTATTCTAGTACTTGTTGCGTAGCTTTGTGTTTGCGTATTTTCTTATAGGTTGAACTTGTCGATTGCATTTTGACCGTAAGGCAGGTCATTTGGTCGAAGCGACTATAGATTGTAGTCGTTAGTGTAGCATGCTTTATGTGTTAGGGAAGAGTAGTTTGTATTAGGTAGCAAGGACGAGTACCTTGGATAGGACAAGTCATTGCGTAAGATGATGTTTTGGTGTTCGTTTCCTCTATTCCCTGTGTATCGATCGATTTTGAATGTTGTAAGCGCTTTGTGTTGTAAATGATAAGGATATCTGTTTGACTGGCAAGTTTTTGTCTTCGAGGCCTCTTGTTTCCTGTTCAGATCATGTCAAAAAATACAAAAAAGGAGAGGTCTTGGGGCGACCGTTGGGGGGTGACCCAACGACCCTCCGATGCTTAAGTCAGTGATCGTTATATAAGTGAATATAATTCAAAATGTATGTAAAAAGTACAGAGTAGAAATGAAAGAAGGTTTAGAAATGATACAACTTTAAGTGGACTGCGTTCCAACTTCGAGGGATAGGTTGTCCGTCTTTTGTTTCTAATCGATATGCTCCTTGTCCGACGATTTTCTTTAATGAGGTAAGGTCCTTCCCATTGGGGTGCCAATTTCCCGTCGGCTGGATCTCTGGTATTTTGGAACGTTTTCCTTAGGACCCAATCTCCTAACTTGAAGACTTTAGCTCGGACATTCTTGTTGTAGCTCCGGACGACCTGTTGTTGATATTGGACCATTCGGATTCTGGCTCTCTTTCTGGTCTCGTTGATGGTGTCGAGGTTGTGAGCTAACTCGATGTCGTTTTGTTCTGGAGTTTAGAGTCCATATCTAGCAATCGGGACGAGTAATTCAGCGGGGATGACTGCTTTGCTTCCATATACTAATGAGAAAGGGCTTTGCCCTGTTGCAGTTTTTGGTGTCGTCCTGTCAGACCATAGTATCAAGGGAAGTTTGTCGGCCCATTTGCCTTTTGCCCCAGTGAGGCGTTTTTTGAGATTGTTGATGATGATTTTGTTACTGGATTCTGCTTGGCCGTTAGACTGTGGATATTTTGGTGTGGACGTGACCAATGTGATGTTCCACTGTTTACAGAAAGATCGCGTCTTGCTACCAATGAATTGGGAGCCATTGTCGCATACGATTTCTGAAGGGACGCCAAATCTGCATAGAATGTTACATTTTATGAATGAGATGACATGTTTTTCTTTTACCTCTCGATATGCTTCGGCTTCTATCCATTTAGAGATATAGTCAGTCATGGCTAGGAAAAAGACGCATTGTCCCGACGCCGATGGTAGTTTTCCGACGATGTCCATTCCCCATCGCATGAAAGGCCAAGGGGCTAGGGTCGGATGGAGCATCTCGGATGGTTGGTGTGTGACGGGTGCATGTCATTGGCATGTGTCACACTTTTTGACATAATCCGTTGCGTCTTTGTTCATCGTGGGCCAGTAATAGCCTGCCCTGAGAGCTTTACCGGATAGGCTGCGTCCGCCAGTGTAGGTGTAGGCCTGTGACAGATCGTTTGAACAGGATATTATCTTTTAAATCAAAAGTCACGGCTTGTACCTTGAGTCTTTTAGCTTCTGCCTTGTCTGTTGGGAGTGTTCCATCCCCGAGCCATTTGATGTAGGGGATGGTCCAGTCGTCTTGGTCGCCTACCAAATCTTCTTTTGTGTGGTCGCCTACTTCTGCTGAGACGACTTCTTCTAGGGGTGATTCATTCATTGTCTGAATGTTGTCTGGATTGAAGGCTTTGAAGGTTCTAGGTACGGCTGGGGTGGTGATATGTGCTAAGGGAATGGTGTGGAAGTCGTTGGGATGTAGGGTTGAGCCGAGGTTTGTTAGGGCGTCTGGTTTCCTCATGATTTCTTTCATGGGATGGTTAGTTCTCACAATAATAGCATGCGATTCGAAATATGGTCGTAATTTATTTGAAGCCATAACTAATGCCAAGACTAATTTTTCAAGCGATGTGTACCTGGTTTCCGCTGGGAGCAGGAAACGACTTATATAGTAGACTAGTGATTGCTTGCCATCTTCCTCTCGTGTAAGGACTGCGCTGACGGATGATTCTGAAACAGCTATGTATAATGGCAATGGCTCGTCGTCTTTTGGTTTGGCCAATAGGAGTGGGCTTGTTAGATACGTCTTTAGATCTTGGAAGGCTTGCTCCTGTGTGGCTGTCCAGTCGAATGATTTGTTTTTCTTCAAGGCTTCGTAGAAGAGCTTACACTTATCCGACGACTTGGATATGAATCTGTTCAGTGCTGCTATCCGTCCTGTTAGTTTCTGGACGTCTTTGATGCATCGAGGGGATCTGAGGTTGACGATGGCCTTGATCTGGTCGGGACTAGCTTCTATCCCTCTTTGAGTGACCATGTACCCCAAAAATTTCCCTGAAGATACTCTGAAAGAACACTTAGTCGGGTTCAATTTCATGTTATATCTTTTTAGTACCTCGAACGCTTCCTTTAAGTGTTCGATGTGGTTCCCTGCTTTTTTGGACTTGATGAGCATATCGTCGATGTAGACTTTCATGGTGTCTCTGATCTGATCTTTGAACATCTTGTTCACCAGCCTTTGGTATGTGGCCCCTGCATTTTTTAGTCCAAAGGACATTACTTTGTAACAATATGTACCTCGACTTGTTATGAAAGCCGTTTTCTCTTGGTCGTCAAGGTCCATGAGGATCTGGTTGTAGCCACTAAACGCGTCCATGAATGTTAGCATTTCGTGTCCTGCGGTCGCGTCAACCATGGCGTCGATATGTGGTAGGGGGAAGGAGTCTTTTGGGCAGGCTTTGTTTAAATCTATGAAGTCGATGCACACTCTCCATTTCCCGTTCTTCTTTTGGACTACTACGACGTTTGCCAGCCAGTCCGGGTACTTGACTTCCTTTATTTTACCTGTCTCAAGCAATTTTTCTACCTCTTCGTCTACAATTCTATTGCATTCTGGCGCGAACTTTCTCCTCTTTTACTTGACCGGAGGATGTGTGGGATCTACATTCAAATTGTGAGTAATAATATCTAGGGAGATTCCCACCATGTCTTCGTGTGACCAAGCAAAATAGTCAGAGTGGGATCATAAATAAGAAATTAAATCCGCTATGGTCGAATCGGTTAGATCTGATCTGACCCTTACTGTATGTGTCGGATTTGAAGGATCCAGCGCGATCTCGTCGAGTTGTTCCATTTCTGGTTCGACGTATCATGTGGTTCCTTCGCCGTATTGTGATTGCTATGCGGAGGATTTGTCGAATGCCTCTTTCATCGAAGTGACGTAGCATTTCTTGGCAGCTCGTTGGTCGCCTTTTATTTCCTGTACCCCCCACTTAGTAGGAAATTTTATTGTCTGGTGGAAGGTACAACTTTCATGGCGTGGATCCAGGGTCTGCCAAGGATCGCATTGTATTGAGATGGGCAATCGAGTATTAAGAACTTTACCTGTTGGTTGACTCCACCTGCGTACGTTGTTAACACGATTTCGCCTTGGGTATACTTAACTTTCCCACTGAACCCGACCAGTGGGGTAGAGTTTTTGGTTAAGTCGTCCTCGCTTAGACCCATACCCTTTAAAGCGTCTAGTGTCAACAAGTTGGTGGAGCTACCTGTGGCGATTAGTACACGACGGATAAGGCAATTACTAATTGAAAGCGGGATTACCAAACCGTCATGATGGTCGCCTAATTCTTGAGCCTCTGAATCGTCGAAGGTGATGGCTGGAGCGTCGGAGATCTGTAATTGTCTTGTTTCTGCTTGGATAGGCTTGTTGCTTTTGCTTTCTCGAGCATGTCTCTTGGCGGCCGAGTATGTGTTTCCACACACATCTGACCCTCCTGAAATGGTGTTAACAATTTTAGTAGGAACCGGGGAAGATGGTTTGTCGGACGTTACCTAATCCCTTCGATCGAGGGTCACTTTGGCCCTGTCTGAGATGACGTCGCGCAATAGTCCCTGCGCAAGGAGTCTTGCAACTTCTTTACGAAGGGATATGCATTCGTCCGTCGAGTGTTCGTGGTCTCCGTGGAACTCACACCACCGATTCATGTCCTTCTTGACGTTTGGCTTGTCGCTCTTCCGAGGCCACCTTACTTCTTTCCCATATTTGTCAAAACTCTTCATGAGTTCCGATATGGAGATGTTGAAGTTGTAAGAGTGAAGCTTTGGAGGGAGATCGGGGTTGTTTCGCCAATCTTGGTTCCTGTCATAAGAGTTGTTTACCTGACCGGGATCGTTTCGTCCCTTGGGGTATGGTTGGGGTCACCGATCACGCCGATAATCCGAAGAGGCCTTTCGGTCGACTCGATCGGGACTCTTGTTTGCTTTGGAGGATTCTTCATCTTCTTCCAGTCCTACTTGTGCCATGGTCTTGGCTTGAACGTCCTCGAAACTTCGGCATGGGTATTTGGTCAGTTCGCGGTAGAGTTCACTACCCTTGACTAGGCCCCGGCGAAATGCTTCGATTGATGTCGGAACGTCGCAGTGTGGGATTGCGACCTTCTTCTTGTTGTACCTGTTAAGATAATCTCTTAGAGGTTTGCCATACCTTTGCACGATCCTATACACGTCGCTCGATTGTTTTTCTAGTCTTCGACTGCTAGCGAATTGGATTTTGAATGAGTTGATCAGGTCGGCGAAGGAAGCAATGGAATCTTGTGGTAAATGCATGAGCCAAGTTAGTGCAGGTCTCGCGAGGGTCGTGCCAAAGTTTTTGCACATGACTGCCTCACGGTTCCCTCTTGGGATCGAAATAGTCATTAATTTTTGCTTATAAATTGAAACATGATCGTCGGGGTCCCTAGTCCCATCATAATTGGGCATGTTGGGAATGTGGAACTTTTTAGGGATCTCGACGCGTGTGATCGCTTCCGTGAAAGGTGAATCATCGTATCCGTCGATCGCTTCTTTCTCAATTGGTTGAGGGACTCCCGGGATTCGCGTGATACGATCATCTAGGGTCTTCATGTACTCGTTGATAGCATGTTGTATGAGGGTCTGGAGGTCGGCTAGAGCCGTTACCTGTGGAAGGGTCGCTCGAGCTTCTGGGGGCCCGGCTACAAAGCTTGGCACATTAGTTGTAGTGAAAGTGACTGGGGGAGTTTGGAATATACCAGGAGGTAGGGAGGTGTTAGTTGTCATTACAGGAGTTACGTCTATCCCGTCCAGATCGAGTCGGGTAGATAGTCCTTCAGTGTTTACCATACGCCTTGGACCTCCGGGGATCGACGCGGCCGAAGGTACCTGAGATTTCAACAATTCGTTCTCACGAGTTAGTCGAGCAATTTCTGATTCAGATTGGGTACTTATCGTTTCTTTTCTGGCACGTTGTTGGGCCAGTTCTTCTTGGAGAACGTTCATGGATTTCGCGAGCTCTTGGATTTGCGAGTTCACGATCGGTTGGTTACTGGCGTCCTCTACTTGGTTTGTGACTAAGGCGTCGGCTTGAGCTTGATCTTCGACGAGGACTGTTGGATTTCCTATCTCGGCCATGATCGGATGAATGTCGGATTTGATGATTGGATCGATTGATTGACTAGATGCCCCACGGTGGGCGCCAAATTGTTTTGGGGCGAAAAGATTTGACCGACCTGGATCGCCTTAAGAAGGGCAACTAGACAATTATAGATCAGATTATATCTAATAGATCCAAATCAAACAAAGAGCTAGACGAAATAAGATTACATAGGCACAAAAGTAAGCTTATCTCCCTCGAATGAGAGATCGATCGGATCGGATGCTTTAGCGTCGGTCGCTCAAATATCGTAGTAACAATCGAATTCAGAACGCAATTGTAACAGAGCAAGAGAACAATGAATGATAGCTGCTATTGATAGTAATAATCGTGTGTTTACAATAATAAGAATCATCTTTTTATAAGTAATTTACATAATCGAACTAACAAATCCGTTGGGGTCCGAAGTTCTCGAGATTCGTCGGGTCGTTGCTCCAAACGTCCGAAATTCACTCAACCGCTTCAACGTTTCCTTTTCTCCAGATCGTGGCCCAACTCGTCTCTCTACCTGGGCCGGCTTGATGAACATCTGAAATTCCTGAGCCCAACAATGACAACGACGAGAACCCAAAACTCTGGTGATCTCCGGTACCCTCCGATCATCTTACCAGTAGCCTTCGACGCTCAAGTCAGGCAAAAAGCTCTCAATGGAGGCAGCCAAAGAGAAAAGAACGTATCAAAAATTGAATAGCGAAAGAGAGGAACCTGCTAGGGATAAGTAATTAAACCATTTTCCTTTTTCCCTTTTTCTTTTATGAAAAGATAATCTACCTTCTTTATTTCTAGGATATTTAATACCCCTAATAAATATTTGGAATTAATTTATCTTATGAGAATAAATTATCTCTCTCAGTACTAATTTGTTTCGCCTTCTTTTTATAAAAACTCACATGTATACCTTCAAATATTCAATTATGAATCTCTAATTATGAGAAAAAAAACACCCATATATGTTAAAAGATTTAGCATGCACGTATTTTTAGGCAATGACTATATACACGCGGATTTTTGTCTTTATGCACGCGAAACTGTGTGCGTAGCTTAACAGCACGGAGTTATGCGCATACGTTACGCGCACAGGGGTATAATTGACATTTTTGAAATGTCTGGACAAAACCTGTGCACATAACTTACGCGCACAGGTTTTGTCCATACATTTGACCATTTGGTGAGCGTAAGTTACGCGCACCAAACGGTTATTTTCCAACGGCCATAAATCTTCCTCTTAATACCCAATGAATTTGGTTTGCCCATCCAAATAACCAGCATTGTTCTTGTCCACAAATTTAAAGATGTATCATAGTGGTGAGGATAGTGACGAGGAAAACAATTGGGTTCAAAGTGAAGAAGAAGAAGAAGAAGAGGACGAATCATGGATGGCGTCGAGGTTTTTCGTAGATGGCGAAGCGACCGGTGATTGGGACCATAATGGGGAATTTGTGGTTAGTGTTAAACTAATTTATGTTTATATTTTATCTTAATGTTATATCATAATTAGTTTTATAAATAGTAGATTTATGATTAGTGTTTAATTAATCTAGTTTTGTAAATACCGAAATTGTGGTAAGTGTTAAACTAATTTTAAGTTCATTATTAAATATGTTAGTTTGTAGTTGTATTTATAGACTATAATCCGTGATTATAAACAATGTCGACATTTATAGGGGAGAGACTATACGGAGTACTTTACTACGGACCTAATGTTTGATACTAAGGAAGAATTATATGAATGGGCGAAAGAAAGAGGAAAGGAGTTTGTTATAGCTTTGGTAAAGCGCAACTCAAGTCCGTATCAAATTAGTATAGTGTGTGATAGGTTTGGGGAATGGAGAACGGGGAGGCCGAAGGTGAACAAAGAGAATCTAGAATTATCGGTTCCAAAAATAAGAAAATCGAAATCCAAGAAGTGTGGGTGTAGGTTTGAGATAGTGGGTGTTCGGATGAAGAAAGAGCCTTGGATGGTTGGTGAAAAATGGGTGTTGGGTGTGATGGAAGGTCGGCACAACCATAAGCTATGTACTAGCTTTAAAGGGAATGCATTCATGGGTCGAATGACCGAGGCAGAGCAACTAAGTGCTAGGAGGTGGGGAGACTGTCAAAAGACGCCGAAACAAATTGTTTCTGAATTGAGAGCAAACTTCCCGAGCAACGTTACATCCCGGAAACAAGTAGTCAACTTCTTGCAGAACCTCCAGTTTGAGGATCGTGGAGAACTAACTATTACGCAGTGGTCACTTAGATTTCTGGTTGAACACAAATATGTAGTTCATGCTCTGAGGGATGTGAAGTCGGACGAGGTAGCAATCTTATTTTTTGCTAACCCGGAGTCTTTGTGGTTGATGAAAAAGTTCTCGTATGTTGTAATCATCGATGCGACATACAAGACAAACAAGTAAGTTCATAAAAAATAGTTTTTTTATGAAGGGAACTTTTTAGTTATTTAATTTCATTGATGTTGGTTTATTGAAATGTTTGTCATAGATATGGTATGCCACTTGTGGAGATTGTTGGTTTCACCAACACTCACCAGACATTCAACATTGCTTATGCATTCACCCGGGCGGAAAGGATTTACCATTACACGTGGATAATGAGAAAATTTTGGGAATTGTGTTTAGATTTGGGAGTGATGCCAATGGCAATAATGACAGATTGTGAGCAGGCCCTCATAACTGTGATCGGCAATGTTTTCGGCAACGAAGTTCAACACCTCTTGTGTTGGGTGCATATCAGACACAACATTGAGGCACATGCATCGTCCATTCTGAAGACGAAGGAAAGTGTCGATTTCCTTGCAAACCAATGTTGGGCACTTTTTTGCTCAACCAATGAAGAAAGCTATGAAGAGAGGCTTGCCGCATTGAGGACATCATGGAAGAGCGGCCTTGTCGGATACGTGGAGGGCACATGGCTTACTCCTTACAAGAAAAGCATAGTAATGGCGTGGACTGATCATCATCTTCATTTCTTCACGAGGACTTCAAACAAGTATCACAACTGTAATGATATGTTTGTTTTATTAACATTAATTCTTAATGTCTTACTATCCTCATGTGTTTTGAAAGGGTTGAGGGGATGCACAAGGTTTTGAAAGATATTATTGGCTCTAGTAGAGGGGATTTCAATAGAGTGATCGTGAGGATCCACCATGCCATCATCCTTCAAATTGATCAGATTAGGGCAAGCATGAACATGTCACTGTCTAAACGACCAACAAATTTCGATGATCCAGCGATGTTGCCAGTTATATGAGCGACATTTTCTAGGCTCTTCTACCAAGTGTCGGACATGTGCTTTGATTTGTTGTTGGCATCATATGAGCGGTTATTGAAGGAGCAGTACGAAGAATAATGCACCGATCATTGGGTGAGAAACTGCTTAGGGATGTTGTGCGTACATGTCATTGTAAACGCCATCATTACGAGAACACCCCTCATTCCGGAGGACTTTCACCCATTCTGGAGGGACTTGGAATGGGAAGATGCTCCTACAACAAGCGCGCTCGTTGATCAGAATGTCCGAATGAACATTACAGAGATGAGACTTAGAGAAATTTAGGCCAGGATGGATATTGGGACTTTGAAGAAAGGCACGACATTCCAACTAGGTGAGTTGTATCACGACTTGGAGTATCCAGAGGAAAGTACATTGTTGGAGCCGACTGGGATCCGTGCTAAAGGAAGGCTAAGTGGTTCCAGGAACAAGTTGAATAAGGTGGAGAAGAGGGAGAAGTGTTTGTTTGAGCACAAACAGGAAGAATTGAAGCAGAAGGAGAAGAAGGCAAAGTCAAAGGCAAAAGCAAAGGGGAAGGCAAGTGAGAGCTCTGGTAGAGGCCCAGGTCGTCCTAGAAAGGAAGCAAGTGGTCCTAGTGCAGTGGTGATCGGTTTTGAGGAATTGCAATCCCAACCTGTATCAGAAGAATCACAACCAGAAGATTCGCAGTGGCCTGAAGAGCCTTGTATTCCCCTTGTTCATATAGGGGTTGACAATATGGATGACTTCTGGATTCCGTATATCAAGCATGTTAGAGATGTACATCTCGACGGTCATTGTGGATATCGGTCTATGGCTGTACTGTTGGGAAGGGAAGAGAAAGAATATGTCAATATCCGACGGAAGCTGGTAGTGGAGTTGCTTGACAATCGAGATCTATACGAGCCGATACGTCGCCGTCTTCGGGAAGGGTCTTGGGATGATCTTATTCTTCAAGTCAATCACTGTAGAAGTCCTTGCTCCTCGGTATACTGGCTTCATATGCCAATGATGGGTCTAGTGTTTTCCACACTATATCAAGTTGGTCTCGTCTTATTAACTTGGGAAGTTTCGACATTGTACTTACCGTTAAGGGCCAGGACATCAAGTGTCGGTCCTCCACAAAGGATTTTGGCCATGGCACACGTAGGCAACCATGACCACTTCATACCGGTAAAGTTTTCTTCTTAATTATTTTGTTGTATGTAATTAGGCTATATTGTTTACGCTAATCAAATTGTTTTGTGTTTATATAGGTGGTTCTCAAGGATGGGTCGCCAATACCGCACACTCCTGGTTCGTGGCGTAGAAACGCAGATCCAAACATTTTGTGGTGGGCAACACAATATGAGGGGAATTTGAAATTGTATCGAGAGTACCGCATTGCAAATGGTCGAGCACCAGATCCTTTCATGTATTCTGGAGATGGATCCGTTCATGTAATTGATTAATGTTACCATTATGTGATGTAATAATTTCCAACTATTTGTTTAGTGATCGACATTATGTATTGAACTTTACTCGGCCTTGTAATTTGCAAATTTCAATTTAGTGTTTGCAACAAAATCCAGATGCATTTGAGGCAAGAACATCCACCTTTTGTGCGACAGAGAACTTTACTCGGCCATGCAGTTTTGAGGCAAGCTTGGGTGGAAAAGGTTACACCTTGTTTGGTGCTCAATAAGATTGATAGGTTGATATGTGAACTAAAGCTGAGTCCTATGGAGGCATATACTAGGATGTCGAGGATAGTTCATGAGGTGAATGGGATAGTTAGTGATTACAATTTCATGATTAATCCTTACAAATGGGCCTTGTTTGGGCCCATTTATAATTTTTTGTGTTTTTGGCACATTTCATAATTAATTCTTACTATTGGGGCCTAGTTTGGGCCCATTTTACATTTTTTGTGTTTTTGGCCCATTTTATGCTTAATCCTTACAAATAAGCCTAGTTTGGACCCATTTGTAATTTTTTGTGTTTTTGACCCATTTCCTGATTAATCCTTACTATTGGGCCTAGTTTGGGCCCAATAAGCAATTTTTGTGTTTTTTGCCCATTTTATGATTAAATCTCCCCTAAAAGGCCTAGTTTGGGGCATTTTTGTAGTTTTTGCGTTTTTTCGACAATTCTTACAAAATGTCATCTAAGCGCCCTAGTTTGGCCCATTTTTTTAGTTTTTGCGTTTTTCGACGATTTCACTGATTTGTTGCTACTTCTCATACAAAACCACATAAATAACTAAAAAATATGTACATAAAGTCTACGAATAAGTCAACATAACTGGTACTGCTACTCCTCCCCTACATGACTGCCACTCCCCCCTTGCATGACTGCCACTCCCTTCACCAGCCTCGTGGACTGAATCCTAAAACATCTGTGAATAACGAGGTGGAGGGGGGGGGGCATGGGTGGTGTCTCCCCAATCAGCATCTCCAACCATGCTCTAATAAAACCATTATCTATAGTCGGCCTGCTCTCCTCAAGGGTCTACAAATAAGTACAGAGCTCACCAGCAACCAACTGGATGCGTTGTATTAAATAATAGAAATCTTAGTCAAAACCTACAAACACCAATAAGCATAAATTAAAGTAAAAGAATTAAAACGTACCCAAACTGAGTCCATTAAAGGGGCAACATGGACTGGGCCAATGGGAGGATCTTGTCTGACTGAAATGGGATCGACCAATGGATGAGACATCTCATCGAACCAGTCCAAATAGTCATCAGAAACGTCCCAAAAACAAGTCACGGCAGGGCCCACCAAGTCGATCAGAGGTCTCGGATCTGCATCCCATGCTCCTAACAGCTCATCATCAAACTGAACTGTGTAACCTCTGATCTCCTCCTTTCGTGTCATTGTGCTAGGCTGAATCGGAGGATCTGGGATGGTCTGAACCATACCAAACTGCCTAAGGACTCGGTCCGGCATGTACGGCTCTGCAATCTCCATAATACGCAGCACACCTTGGAACCGAGAATGGGAAATCTCTGGAGCGTTATAGTCCACCCCCACCTATGGAGTCCAAGTAACCTATAACGTCAAATTTCCCTATTAATTATCTATTTCAAGTTTTTTGTTATAAACTTATCGACAATAACCTATACACTATTTACCTCCTCATATCTCATGTTGTCCAGCATCCGACGTATCTCCACCAAACATCCAGTATCTATACTGTTGGCCAAATCAACCACATCCCTAGCAGTTGCTCCCGTAAATAACGGGTTCGTAATATAATGCTCAAGGAAATGGCGAAAGTACCAAATCCATGACTGCACATGATGAAATAACGCTATTAGCAAAAAAAATAATTATAAAGTCAATTATAACTTGACTAATACAACACGAATAACTTACCCTAATAAGAATCCCGCATGATGTAATCCCCTGCGCTTCACGCCTAGACGCCTCTCCCAAATTGCGATACAAAAATGCAAGGATGTCGGCTCCCCATGCTAAACCTCCAGTACTCTCGTGGTCAAACAGAAGGGGACACCACTTGTGCTTCACGGACTTAGTCGACTTGTCCACCAAGACAGTCGATCCGAGAAGCAACAACAGATAATAGGTGACAATAATGCTCTTGACTCTCTCGGGTGCCACCATCATCTCCCTCAATGTCCGCTCCAGATACTCTAATGGGATGTCGCCCCCTATATACCACTACCTCACCTGAGCCTCGCCAACCCCCAGATCTATGGCGATACGTCCTCTGATTGCATCATCAGTCAACTCTGTAGTGAAGCTCCTCCCATGAATGGGAACCCGCAGAATCTGGAGAACATCTAACATTGTGATCGTCATCTCTCCGAATGGCAAATGAAATGAACTAGTCTTCGGATGCTATCTCTCCACAAATGCAGATATCATAGCAGCATATATACTGGCGGTGATGCCAACTGTGTGTAAATGTGTAAGACCAATGCACTCTGCAATCCTAAACCACGTATGGGGATCATCGGTAATGAAGGGCTCGTGGCGATATAGCTGGGCAGGTCGGAAATGGATCATAAGAATCTTACGACTCTGAATGTAAAATATATAGCATTAGTCAACAAAATTTATCACGTTATTCTAAAACCTTAAAGATTTATATTATCAGTTTCACATACCAATTCTGCAACGCCTGTTGGCGGGCGACACCTCTAAGAGGAGCTGCCTCTGGAGCAGCAGGCTCTGCAGCAATATCATCATATGCCTCTAGAGCAGCTGGCCTTGCATCAACATCCTCTGGAGCCTCCTCTCCTCTCCTCTTCCGTCTCCTCTGCCTAACAGGATAGAGTGCAGGATCAATAAACAAATGGTCAACGAGATCGGGTTGGGGACGCTCATAAATGGCCTTCGCAATATGTGTGGCATAGCTAGGGAGAAGGATGGGGCACCGTGGACCTCCAGGCATCCACGACGCATAAGTGGAGGGAAGTCCTGGATCAAAATCATCAGTAGGATCCGTAGGGAGAACTGGAGGTGGAGGTGCAAAAGTGGAGGGGAGTACATGTGACAAAACAAACTGGCCAACACCAAACTCAAGAGAGGGGACAAACGACGGGCCAGGAGAGGAGAATAAAGGGGATCGGGTAGGGGGAGACTCGTCACGACTCAAATCCTCAGTCGTCAACCTCGGCTCAAATGACTCAACATAATTTGCATCTTCATCCATCTGTTGCTGCGTATCATCAGCCATGCTTGTCGTCGTCTGCTACAAATCTACCTCCATATGCTCGTCGACGTGCATCAGCAATGCCTGTCGGAGGAGGAGGGGCAGAAATAGCCAATATATTCACATGGACAAGAGCAGCACGACGACGTATAGAATCGGACGTCCCTATACGTGGTCTGCGACGATCGACCACTGGTGTCGGCTCTGTCCGGCCCAAAGGGGTCAAGACCCCCCCCCCCCCCCGTAACCTCTAAATTTTATAAAATTTTAGTACATCAAATGATTATTTCTTTAATTAATTTAGTTTTTAGTATATTACATTAGATTTGAGTACATTTCATCATTTTATAAATTACATTACAATCTGAGGGCTCAATTAACGATTAATTGTGCCCTAAGATTATTAAGAATGCGCACCATTATTAAGAATTTCTAGTCTAAATTCACAAAAATTGATAATCAAAATTCACAATTAATTTCAAATCATATTCACAACTAATTCATAATCTATTTTATAAACTAAATTCAAACAATTCAATTTAGATAAACAACTATGTCGGAAACAAAACTTAAATTTAGGATTTCGAAAAAAATTCACAACTAAGAATTTCTAATCGTAACCTACGTGCACCATTGTTAAGAATTTCTAGTCCAAATTCACAAAAAATTGATAATCAAAATTCACAATTATTTTCAAATCATGTTCACAACTAATTCATAATCTATTTTATAAACTAAATTCAAACAATTCAATTTATATAAACAACTACGTCGTAAACAAAATTTTAATTTAGGATTTTGAAAAAAAAAAATCTTGGAGACCACTAGGAATAACGGGAGTTGGTTCCTCCGCCTCTTCCGCCTCCACCGGCTCCACCATCGGTACGTTTGCCTGAGCTCTCATCCTCGGTCTCCCTTCGCCCAAAACCCCCAAATCACCCTTCTCCACCACCTCCTCCACCACCTCAGCCATCGTCGAGTCTCCTCTGCCTTCCGCCGCCACCTCCTCAGTGCCGCTACTGCCCTCCGACCTCACCGCCGCCTCGTATGTGCCACCGCCGCCTCGTCTGCCGCCCACCGGAGAGCCATCACCTCCATCATTTCCCCCATTTCTTCCACCTCCGAGCTCGGAATCATCCAAGGATCTCGAATCCATTTCCAATTTGAAGAATCGAACCACGAATCAAACGGAATCGGGAGGAAGAAGATTTTAGGATTTTCGGTTTTTTGGACGCGGATAGGGAGGAAGAAGAAAACGATGCGGGTGTTTAACCCGCATCAATCTATGCGCGTAAGTTACGCGCATAGATTTGCGGCTTGAGCCGGCCCAACAATCAGGCCCGGCCCTGACAAAATATGTGCTGCTAACCTACGCGCACCAATATTACCCAGACTTTTCAAAACTGGCCATTATACCCCTATGCGCGTAACTTATGCGTATAAAATCATGCTGCTAAGCTACGCGCACAATTTTGCGTGCATATAGGTAAAAAATCGCATGTATATAGCGTTTTCGTAATTTTATTATCTTTCCTACGCATTCAACAAAGCTTCAATTTTCGATTTTTGTTTATAAAACTCGTGCATGACACGTATGCTAGTTAGTTTACTAATCCAGTTAGCTTCGGTAAGAAACGCGAGTTAACTAACTTGAAACGTCAATTACGTGTTTAGAGATACACCAATTTTGTAATGTTATTAGTAAATGAGATGGAGATCAGGGTTTAGAGAGTCGGGGATAGCAATAAAAACATACATCAGAGTATAACATAATTGAGATCCCAACGACATTAGTGTGTCACTAGCTTACCATATGATTATAATGTCGCTTTGTTTCAAAAATCTATATTTAGAGCCAAAAAATTATCTAAAGCTATATTCATCATTAATAAAATATTTCAAGTTTCTTTGTTTTGATCAAATATACTTAATTTGTTAGATAGTTACCAAATCATATGTTCGTCCACAAGTAAATTTAGAGCAATCCACATTCATGGTTTGTTGTCTCTTAAGAACCGTGTCCATATTAAATAAAAAAAGAAATGTTAGATGACAAGTCACAGGATATTTGAAGTTCTTCCCACTTCTTCACCATCAACTTACATTACCTTTTAAAATTTGAGAGAGTATTAACTATTACATATTTTTCCTCAAAAAAAAAAAACTATTAAACATATTTACTTTTATTTTTTGTTTGGGTTTGTTAGAGTTTGCTGATATGAGAAAAAAATTGTATTGGATTTTTGTCTTGAATTGACAAAGAGAGAGAAAATAAAAATACTCAATATGGGTTTACGGATGAGAATGGTTTTAGGTTGTGTTCAATGCAGGTTTTAGGAGGTTTTTGTAGTTAATAACTTATTTAAATTGATTGTTTGGTAAAACACTCAAATTGATTGTTTGGTAAAACAAAGTTTTTCAAAAGATGGAGGTTTTATTAGATTTTTGGGGATGTTAAATACTGAAAAATAGAAATCTATGAATAGAAAGATTATTAGAGGTCTTAGAAAGTTAGAGAAATTTAGCTCACAATAGTAAATAATATAAATTTATATTAATTAATATTATTTTTCATAATTATAAAGGTAAAACCTATCGAAAAAACTTATAATACGAAATGCTCAATTAGATTTTAAGACGTTTTAAATAATTATTCTAACCCTTACCAAAAAAACTACACCTACCCAATAACGTTTTAAAAAATTCAACCTCCCTAAAAAACTTGTTTCACTGAACATAGCCTTAGAGTCCGTTTAAGGGTATGTTCGGTGCCTAGTCATCATACATTATAATAAGCTTATATTTAAAAATAGATTATTAGTATGTAAAAGAGATGGAAAGGAGACGGAACAAGACCTTAAAACTTCCATGTAAAATAGATCTAAAACTGACTTAACTACAATTGATATTGAATATCTATTATTCACTTTAAGTTATTATAATATATTTTAATTAATAATAATACCGATGTCGAACAAGGCCTAAGTCGCTTGCATTTATAATGTCATTATACATAAAGTAAGAAGATATATTATTCAAAACTTTATGTGTTGATTATGCATTAATTAAGTAAGAAGGCTTGTTATTCATAATTTTATGTGATGATTAAAGTGTCAATACCATTTTAAAAACTTGTTTGGATTGTGCTAACTATAAAGCTTATATGCGGAAATTCTGAATTCTTGAGAATAATTTTCCAAAAGTCTAAAGTGTTCATATGTTGTATGATCGTCGGTGAATTTTGGTAAATATAGGGTGTTTGTATATATTCCAGTTTATGATAGGTGTAGAATTTAATTTTCTGAGCAACATAATAAAATATGGCACATTGGTTGGACTTGAATGAAATAACCTAGTTATTGAAGAAATATATAAAATTGATATTCATGTAGAAATAGCCAAGTGTTGCATATATTGGTTTCATTATACAGTAATAATATTTATCGTATGTGGGTTTGTGATAATGCGTAAGAAGATACGATTAGTGTTGGTAAAGATGATAGATCACGTGAAAATAGGTATTTTCACGTGAGAGGGAGTTTGCTCATTTTTTAATGAGCAATAGAAAATGGAAAAAATTGAAAACAAAACAACATGCTTGAATGTCAATTGATGCTTCATTGCCTGTTATGTTTTTGTGGTGAGTCTAAATATGACTTGAATCATTTTTGTGTTATTTCTGGTTAAAAAAAATATATATATCAAATAATGGTTTTTGGTATAAATAATGCATCCGCTCAAAAAAGAGGTAGGGTAGAAACTTACCATTTCATTGTACGGTTTACGTACAAATATTTTTGTAGCGTTTGAAACCTGAATCCGTAAATATTTTGTGTTACCGTTCATTTGTTCATTTGTGCATTTGTGTCATTGAGATGGTGGAAACACAATATTTTTTGTAGCGTTTGAAACTTGAATCCGTAAATAAAAAATATATGTATGTATTCGTGTTTCTTCTACACATGGGCTACTAATCTTTGTAAAGTAAGGTTATAAGGCTATTGTTTATACAAACTCAACTTCGTATTCATAGATAATTGTAGGTGACTTTAAAAAGAATATTTCTTCAAAAACAATATAAGCGACTTCAAAGTAAGCTATTGCTTCAAAAAAAACTATAAGCGACTTTACTCACATGAAATAAAGGAATCCGCTTTTCAAACAAAAATATTGGCCTATATTGGATGTTAATGGGCCTTCAAAATCACGAGCCTAATATTTTTTGAAGAATGTAAGCTTTGACATTAATAAAAGAAAAGGAGGATTTACAAAAGCGCCCGATAATAAAATGGATATTCAGTAGCAATAACAGCAAAAAGAGAAAACCTAGAGTTATTAGGATATACATCATAAACAAAATATGCCCAATCCACTAAATCTAGTAGCGAGGATGCCTTTGCACTTAGCCTTGACAAGGCCCTTAGCAAGAGTGAAGATACGTCTAGCGCAAGTGGCAACACAAAGGGATTCTCCTTGAAAGATCACATCATTTCTCAATTTCCAAACATAGTAGACAAAGGTAGAGAGAAGAGTAGCATAAGCTTTGGCAAACACGCCTTCACTAGGCATCCTCGCAGCCCAATCAAACCGTTCTCTCAAAGAGTCAAACCATAAATTAATACGCAACCAGGGAAGGAGTCGATTGAGTACCTGAATCGTGAAGGGGAAATTAACCCAGATATGGCAAGCAGATTTAGGTGCATTGTTGCACAGGACGCAATGTAGCTCACTCATAGAGACCAAGTTGCTAAGACGATCACGAGTCGGAAGGTGGTCAAGAAGAGCGAGCCGTGTGATGAATGAACATCGCGGGCTATGAAATCCATTCCAGATGATACGTCCCCATGAACAAAATGAAGCCCTACTTCGCATCAGATCATAAGCAAGAGAGGAGGAAAAATTCCCGGTACGATCGAGACAAGAGTTCATAGTATCTTAGGGATTGCCAAGAGCGAGAACTTGGTCACGAATAGAAAGCAACAAGCCCCACCCGATGTTGTCATTATGCTTTTTTCTGAACCTCCCAAATACATTCAGATCGCAAGAGGTTATCATGGGCCCACTCCACCCAAATATTCAAGCTTCTGTCATGGAGTTCAAAGATAGATCTAGCCATTGATGCCTGGTTCCACGACAAGAGCTCCTTGAATCCTAGTCCTCCATCCTCATGAGGTTTACAAACAGCTTTCCAAGAAACCAAACTTCTTCTAGAAGAGATCATACATGCCCACAAGTAGGAGTGAAATATGCTTTGTACTTGAAGTAGCACCCCCTTGGGGATCACCAGAATGTGGCACCAGAAACTCTGAATGCCAAAAAGAATTGCCCGAATAAGCTCCACACGGCCCGCATAAGAGAGGGATTTGGCAGTCCAAGACAACACTTTGGACGTCATTCTGTCTATAAGGAACTTATAATCCCGCATCTTTAAACGAGAGGAGCCCATTGGAACCCCTAGATATCTCATAGGAAGGGTCCTTGAAGGAAAACCGCTGGTCTGCAGAATGCTATGATGTGTGTCCTCAGTATCACCCCTAAGAAGATCTGAGATTTAGAACTATTGATTTTGAGCCCCGACATGTCGCCAAAGTCATCAAGCAGCTTAGAAACAATCTGGACTGAGATAGAATCAGCTCTGCAGAATAGAAGCAAGTCGTCCGCGAAGCACAAGTGCACAAGCTTCACCCGCTCACACTTGGGATGATAGTTGAAGTTGTGATTGTTGGTGAGAGATTTCAGCATACGGGAGAAGTATTCCATAACAAGCACAAAGATGTACGGGGAGAGAGGATCACCTTGACGAATGTCCCTCTTGCCTCTAAAGAATCCTTGAATCTCTCCATTAATAAGGATAGAATACGAGGGAGATGTAATACAAGCAAGGATCCACATGATCATGACTTCAGGAAAACAGAAAGAGCGCAACACATGCTCTACAAAAGACCAGTTCACAGTGTCAAAGGCTTTAGCAAAATCGATCTTCATCATACATCTGGGGGAGACATTCTTTCTGTTGTAATGCTTGAGGATTTCTTAGCAAACAAGTATGTTGTGCCGAATGGAGCGGCCTGGAACAAAGGCCCTTTGCCTATTATCAATGTTGGCACAGCTTTCTATACCCATATCTATAATAACAAGTGGTTTGAGTATTAGCAAATTATGATACATTAAATCATGATATCATGTCACCCTATAATTTAAATCAGGTCACCATGTAACCAAAAATCTGACTAGAATGCACATAAAACTATGATGGAAAACTAGTATGTTGTTTCAATCAAACAACAAATAACATCCTGCATATTCACGATAATCCTGTCACCCTGTATTCAAACATCCGGTCACACTATAGCATAAAGTATACTACTATGTTGCAAATAAAACACAGTGTTGTTTCACTATGAGTACCACTCCATCCAGACACCACAGAACTCAGTAATTCATATTTTAACCATTAAAAATTAATAATATAAGTACCTAAAATACAATTGGCATGCCTTGAATGGAATATGGAATTCTTGGTAGGTTGAAGAGGAGCTTTGCCTTCTCTATTGTTTGCATCCTTTTGGCCAGTGTTGTGATCAATGACTTGTGAAGCTCTTTATAACCAACCCTTTCCCATAGATAATTCCAAAACTTATCCATATTCTCCAATAGCCTAACATGTAGCGGCTTCACCAGCCTCTTCTTATCCCCTCCCAGCAACAGACCCTCAACTATCAACAATAGTGCCAACTTCAGTTTGTAGTTGACCAACTCACGATGTTCTTTGAATCTGTTATAAACATCTTGTACTATCGTCTTAGCACCACCGGGACTACCAAAAAGAGCTCCATTACTAGCCCGTCAGCTTTAGTATCCACAATTGGAATTTCCCCATAATTCAGTCAAGTGATGAGAGCGAACTCCTTGATTGAAAACCTCAACTCTTTCCCTACCACCTCATACCAAGACTCCCACTTCTTTTTTGTTTCAAGTTGCTTGAATAGAACTGCATGCAATGTCTATGAAGAAAATGATACATGCTGCAACATTTTTCAGAACTTTTACAAATGGGCCATCCAAAACCCGTTGTCAATCCGCATGTGTCAACTTGTTTTCAATCTCACGAACAAAGTGCACCCTACAGTTAATGTTAATTCTTTCATATAATGGTTCTCCTCTGTAATAACTATACCTAATCTATAAACGAAATGAAAAATATCCTAAACAAACATAAACTATACAAATTGAACCATTTATGAAGCCTGACATGACAAATGAAACAAAAAAAGCCTAAACAAAATCAAAATATACAGATTGAACCATTTCAGAAGCCTGACAGGACAATTGAAAAATACATTAAACAAACAGAAAATGTAGAAAACTTACATCTCCTTTAAAGTTTATGTGTTTTTTCGGCTTTATTGTTTTTGCTTTTGGGCTCCTCGACCTGCCCTTCCTAGAATTTTGGCTATGGGACTGCCAGAAGTTTTTTTTCCCTTTCACATGCACTTCATCTCTCTGCTTCTTCTTCTTTCGACCCTGGTTGTCGTCTTCTTTTCTCTTCCTTTTCTCTCCGCTCTTCATTGGGCTCGATTCTTTACCGCCTCTAAGCACTGCCATTTTCTAGGGTTTTTTTGTTACACGGTTCAGAGGTTGAGGATCAGTTCGGGGAGGGATGAGTAAGAAAAACTGGAGTTGCAGAGTCGCGTTAATGGGAAAAGATGGAGGGAGTAAGTAAGAAAATGTGGGGTTGCAGGGAGTAAGAAAAAGTGGACTTCAAGAGTAGGAAAAAGTGGAGCCGCGTTAATAGGGAAAGATGAAGGGAGTAAGAAAAAGTGGAGTTGCAGAGTCGCGTACTGGGGAAGAAGAAAATGCTAGATGACAATGATGGAAGTTGCAGAGTCGCGTTAATGGGGATGAAGCTTCGGGAATAAGCTTTTTGGAGGGAATTTGGGGATAAATGGAAGAACGGCTTTGAGGGATAATAGGGCTTAGTCTTACCTTTTTATTCAAAAATAAATATGATTAGAAAGGTAAACACAAACAAATATTATTAAAAAAATCTTTTAATACCCCGAAACAACCAAAACAAAAGGATAAAAAGAAAAGGATAATTCCGACAATAGAATTATACAATGTGACAAAAATCTAAAGTATGCAAAATATAATGAAACTTCACTGACAGGAAGTATGAACACATTTGACAAAAACTATGCAAACTATAAACTTCAGTGACATGAATTATGAACACAACCGACAGAAAGTATGCATCTACAACGAAAATTTATAGCTACATCTAGCCAAGAAGAAATGCACCAACCAATTTTGCTAGATTTCCAAAATAATTTGAACACAACTTATTGTCACCAAGACAAGTCAATTCTAGCAAAAAATACACAATCAGAATCATACCACACTATCCCAACTACCCCAAACATTACATGAAAGTGAATAAGATATCCTTCACTAGTCAAGCCACTTCATATCGAAAATACTAACGGCTATCCTTTTTCTATAGTGATCCACAAAATTGTCACCCACGATCACGATGTTTTGACGTCCGAAACTTAGCATTTCTATGTACTAGATCGTGAAGACGTCGCAATCGCCCTTGCACAAGTAAAAAATGTAGTTGGTTTCCTGATATTATAACCAATTTCACACCAAATATTGAACAATTGATGTAAACAACTTACCATCTCTTGTTTCTCTCCAATGTAGGAACACGAGTCACATTAGGGGATTTCCCCCCCTATCATCATAAATTGTTGCCAAGAGCTCATACTGTGCTATCATGACATGCAAAATAAATGTCAACTCTGCAAGGAACCTATGGACGTCCGACAATTTGAACAAACTGACTTCAGGATCATATACAGTGACAGACCATTTACTCAGTTTTATCTCCAGAGGTACCCAATGTTTCTCCTTGAAATTGAAGGAGAGGTATATACAATCCACGTTCTTCCAATCCTTCCCATAAAGTGCAAGCAGTTCCCCACATAGGTATCTCATCTTAGATGGATCAACAACATAATTTTCCTTATCTGACAACCATCTCTTCATTTCCTTGTCCAAATTCCGCTGAAAATAGGTGTCCAATATTGCCACTGGTTTGTCACGCACACGACAACCAAGATAATACATACATTCATCCAAGTGCTACAAACAAAAAAATATAATATGTCATACTAGAAACTGAAGACTTGCTGCACGAAAATTATAAAAAATGAAAGTGGTTTATCGGAGCTCTCAACCACCCTATTGGTTGCAACAATATCTCAAAAAAATCCTTTTGTAGATGTTCTCTAGTTCGATACTCAAATTCCTCACTACATCATAAGATGATTTAATTAACAACATCTCAAACACGCGTTCATATCATCAAGACAGGAGGGACAACTTCCTAACCTTTCCTTCAAGTCTAACCAACGGCACAATCTAGTCGTGTCTGAAATACCTTTGGACGTTGAAACCTTGCATTGTTTGGGATTATCGGCTTGTCTGGACAGTCCTCTCTTCCTGAGAGGATGGTCCCTCTACTCACTAGTTGTATTATTTTTTTAGCAGGTTTTTCTTGTTGAAACTCCAATTGTTTCTTTGGTAGCGTCTGCTTCCACCTCAGCTTCTTTTGCCGCTACAGCTAGCGCCTGTGATCAGCGCTACTTTGTAGGGTTTAACTAGGAGTTGTTACCGGTGTTTTGGGTACCATTTAGATGAGTTTAGAGCGTTATTGTGAAATATGGAATTGAGGAGTAGAAGTGCGGATATGGTGGTTTGGAGAAGCTTAAATGAAGATATATTGAAGAGAGAAGGAAGCCACCTAAGAAGACGAAAAAGTAGAACCAAGTGGAGCTACAAGAACAAATACCGCGGTCGCGGGGCTGAGGGCCGCAGTCGCGGAATCAACGCGAGGCGAGAAGTGAAGAAATCTGAAGTTCCACGATCGCGGAATTCCAGTGGCGTGGTCGCGGAAAAGCCGAGAGCAAGAGACCAAGAATTGTATTTTCCGCAATCGCGGAAGCTTTCTCCGCGATCGCGGAAACCCATCATCAGCGCGTGTTCTCTTTCGTCCGAAGATCCGAGTTTTATTATTTTATCTTTATTTCCTTTTCTTTTATTTCGTTACTTTATTTTATTTACTTTTAAGACTAAGCTTGTTATCTTTTTAGCATTAGGTTTTGGGTTAGGGGATTTAACCTAATTTTCCCAGCCACTTTTATCATCATCGTTTTTATCATTTTATCATCATTCATTAGTCAGAATTTGTTTCCCTTTGAGTTATGAAGAACTAAGCACCTTTTGCTTAGTCCAACGATTGAAGCCTTCATTTGATATACGGTTGTGAGGTTATAACTCTATTTCTTTTTCTTTGAATGTATTGATTCTCTTGTGCTTCATCCCATTGATTCTTATTGATTTCACTTGTTGGACGCAACTAGTTAATATTAGTAATTGTCTATTGCTAGGGTTTGGTAATTATTGTTTGAGTTACCTTATTCATGAGTAGCAACTGTAATATTCTAAGAACTGTTTGAACTGGTTTATTGTAGAGAGAATTAATTGCATACAATTGTATGACTGTTTGCTACACTTGCATGTATCTATCTAAATTCCTGTGCTCATTGTTGCTGTTGAATTGAATCATGGAGGTTTTTCTGGTTATTTAATAGTTAGTATATTCAGGGTCTGTTTGTCCTGTCTATAACTTAAGAAAAGGAATAAGAACATTCATAGGAAGGAATTAGAGATAATCTAGGATCAACCAATCGAATGAATGGTGGATATTTGTCTGGCTAAGTACTTTTCCCCAATTGATTACAAAACCTTTGTTTTTACTTTTCTTTGTTTACTTGCAATTGAAACTGTAACACCCCCAAAACTTAACCCTTTTGGAAAGGTATTACCGCCAGTGACCCCAGTGTTTCTTACCGAGATCACCCAAGGCTTTACCGTTTAAATACAAATCATGAAATACGATGATACAAAATGATAACCTTATTCATATAAAACACGAGTTTCAGGATTATATCCCAATCCCGAATAGGACAAACACAGAGTTTAAATAAATTACAACGGAAATCTTAAACAAGGTACAACGGAAGACTTTTAAAAGATATTACAAAAAGGGTTGTGATCGTAATGATCACCTGCCCAAGGATCTCAACCTGATTAAAAGAAATTATTAAAAACGTCAGAAAACCACCGTCGACTCCATAGTCCTTCTAGTCTTCTCATCTACACTCTATCTGATGTGCCGAATCGAACGGATGACACCAGCCCACATGCGGAGAACAAAGTTCGTGGGTTAGTGTACTTGAATAGACTAGCAAGGGTAAAAAGCAGAGTGGTTCGAGTGATCGTAACCGTTTACTATCATTGTCCCTCGAATAATAACCGAAGGGACGATACATAACCCGACACTTTCACAGAATAACAACAAGAGGTATGCATGAGAGAAGATTCTGGAAGACTTCATCTTCACAGAAATCGACTCGAAAAGAGACTCCAAGAGATTGAGTCTTTAAGGAAATATGACAAATCTGGAATGTTTAAAGAATCATACAACAATGATTTTAAAAGTTGACTGAGATGCTTCAGTTCACGACCAACCTCATCGCATACAGCGAATCCAGATCGGAAAGAGAACGTACTACATTCAAGTCGAGACGAGCTTTCCTAGCTGCACTATTACTTAGCTGCACTACTCGCCATGGGTTTATTAATCATGTGCACTCGGGCACATATCTTATTTAATTACAAATCACACATTACTGAAACACGTTAATGTTATTAAGAGCGGCACACAGCTTAAATCTCAGGATGACAATCATGTCGACCCAAATTAAAACGCACACAACCCACACGCGGGACTTAACATTATTATGCCGAGAAACAACGGCGTTATTATTACACCGGGTGACCTTACGTTCACCCTGATTGCACCATTACAGTGCTTACACTTTAATTATGTGTTTAACTGCACTTATCTTATTAAATTACAACACACACACACACACTGTTGAAGCTTTTAATATTATTCCGAGAACACGGAAGTTATTAAGACACCGGGTGACCTTACGTTCACCCTGATTGCACTGCCACTGCGCTTACAGTTTAATTTACAGGGTGACAGTTACGTCCACCCCAATGCACTAGCTAAGTGCTTAATACACAGGACTGCAATTAAGCTCATCCAATGGCGCTTGCAAGGCGCTTAAAACACTTCAGATCCTTACATGTGGATAAGAAGCATAGGTCATGACCCTTAAATTATTCAGAATTAATCCGAGGAATATTATGATTTAAAGAAACGACAAATCCTTACATATGGATAAGCGTTCCCACGAATATTAAATTATAAAGAAACGACTAATCCTTACTTGGATTAGCGTTCCTACGCACATTAAGTTATAAAGAAACGACTAATCCTTACTTGGATTAGCGTTCCTACAAACACTCGTGTTAACTAAACAGTCTAACACAACAATTAATCACATTAAAGCCATCCAGGAAAATAACTTAAACATAGAGATAATAGAAACAGCTAATCCTTACTTGGATTAGTTTTCCTATTAATCCACATAAATGCCCGGAAGGCGATCACAGATAATAGCGTCGTTCTAGCAGATATACAACCTATTATATGATTTTCCAAAACAGTTTATAAAACCATTACCAGATAAACACTATAATCATTCCAAATTAATTACTCAGATAAATAGCTGATAATTAATGTAAATATGGAACGATGAGCAAGAGCGAACCGCCACTTGCCTTAGTCCGTAAATCTGGAACAAAGCAGAGACAATGGGATTCCGGGCTCGACACGCGTATAGCTCCACTAGCATAAACACCTTCGAGTCGACCCAAAAAGGAACCCTAGGTTAGATTCGACAAAGAATAGTACGAATATACGAAAGGACGAAAGGAATCGAAGGATACGAGACCCGATCGAAGGTCTCGGAAGCCAACGCAACAACTCTCGGGCAACAACCCTTCACGTCGGCCACTAAACAATTGCGGTGGGCGCCGCCTTAAATGCGGTGGGCGCCGCCACCATCACGGCGGGCGCCACCTCAAGCACGGCGGGCGCCGCTCATCGGCTTCCTCCACGGTGGCTGGCCACACACCACGGCGGCACCAAGATCTTAACGGCGGTCGCCGGCCCTAACACGGCGGTCGTCGGGATCTTCACGGCGGTCGTCGTTCCTGGCGGCGGTCGTCGTCTCCCTGGCGGCGGTCGTCGTTCCTGGCGGCGGTCGCCGTTCCTAGCGGCGGTCGCCGTCGCTGAACAGAAACTTAAAAACGGGCGTGAAATCTTACCCACGACGCTCGATTTGGTTCGCCTTTCGCCTTGCTTGGCTTCTAGGCTTCTAAGGGCCTTCCAAGTCTCCTTTGGCCACCGAGAACGACACCAAACGAGCGTCCAACGATCCACGAGAGCTTTCCGAGAGAGAGAGCGTTTTTCTTTGGGAGCGTTTTTGAGAGACGAGAAATGGACAGTGTAATGGCGTTTTCACACCCTTTCTAGCTTCACCCATGCCCTCTATTTATAGGCAAAGATTTGGGTTGTTGGGAGCCAAAAAGCTTTCCAATTGTGCCCTTGGGTATTAACCCATGGTTAGTCCATTTGCACCTCTTGGGCAATAACCAAGTGGGTAGAGATTTGGTATTAATCTTAACTTGTGATAACAAAAGTCGTACACGAACGAGTATAGACTTCCAACAGGCCTTAACTGTATAATTCTTCACTGAGAAAAATATTACAGATACAGAGCACATTACAGAATGTCTCCGACTTTCTGAATTAAATCCGACGTACTAAATGGGTGTTCGGGAAAATTCCAAAAATTCCCAGAATAATCCTTACAGAATTACGGGGTATCACATCACCTCCCCCTTAAAATAAGTTTCAACCCCGAAACTTGCATTAAGCCAATGAGGATACTACCTCAACACCAATCTTACCACCTAGATCCAACATCCTTAATCACTTCATCCTTGAAATGGATCACACGAGATATTACTCTTAATTCCTTAGGATATCATTCTGAAAATGATTCATCCGCCTTAATGCTCATGGCACAAACTCATGCATGAGAGATAGCTCCTGATCTCTCCGAACAAAACTCTACAAGTTCATTCCCTTTCCTTAAGAAATCTCGGAAGAACTCAGCGTATGAGATAACGCTTACCACAGTACTCCTTAGATGTGTAGACAATTCTCCTTACTGAATCTTTAATACATCGGGATCATCAACATATCCTTAACTGCAACCTTTCCTCTCAACATGACCGCTTCACCACTTAATCTTCCTCAAAGAGCTGCATCCGATCTTATAGATGACATACTCTATGTATGAAGAAGAATCTTAGGAGTGGATTTAGATTTAAACAACAGAGTCGACCCTGGGATTAACCACAAGGGAACGAACATCTAAGTTGTCCACAAAACTTCACCACCATAAGTCCGACAGTCATTATCCTTACTTGGCATAAGTTGTTCTCGACACTTACGAGGTTTCGTATGAATAACTAATTCGCAATGATAACACATTCAGAAATTTTCCAAAACACGGAAATACTTCATTAAAATCCAAACATTACATTAATTGACAAAAGTCGATCAAGCAGATCTTACTACCACGGAGATTACCGACACACGTCGTTACTCCTTAATCTTAATGAAAGTCTTAACACAAATACAACTTAATGGATCAGGGTTCTTCTCCATTGGCTTGGCTCATTACAAAGAGTCGTTGCCCTTGGCCTGAAGACCCCATAGGCGCTTTGCCTTTACTACGAGCCATTGATTGCTCAGGAGTGGATACCACTGGCCTTGGGTTCTGTCCACCTCCAACATTTGACACTTGATAAGACTGCATTGGTCCCTGACCCTTCAGTCTACAGTATGTTTTTATGTGGCATTCTCTTCCACAATTATGACACATCCTCTTGTCCTTTTGGCAAACAAAACTTTTATGCCCCACTTCACCACAATTATGGCACTGGATTGCTCTGCCGCTCCAACCTGAGCCTTTGGCAGAGTCTGACTGAGTTGTCTCGGTCTTAGCACGACCAGACCTTTCAAACTTGGTAGGCGATGCCGGTCGTTTCAATGAACCAACCTGGCGATCCTGTTGCCCACCCTTTCCCTTAACTTGCTTCTCCCTCTTAAGGGCAGACTCCTCCAATGTGACTTCCGTCTTGTAGGCTGCATCCACATATTGCTCTAACGTAGTACAGCCATGACGCAACATTAGAGGCTTGATCTCTGGATTCATCCATCCATGGAAGTACCAGATCTTCTGCTCCTCGGTTGACACCTCAAGTCCAGCGTACTGCATCAAGTGATTAAACTTAGCTGCGAGCTCAGTCACCTTTAACCCATCAGTCTGCGGGTACATAAATTCCTTATGCTTCTCCTCCCTCATAGCTCAGGAAAAGAAACGATCGGTCATCTTGGTTTTAAACATGCTCCAATTCAGCTCGGGATGTTCAGCCAGACCGGTGCTCTCCCACCATTCGCTAGCCACATCCTTGAGTTGAAGAGAGGCGATGTGCACTTTCCCAGCCTCAGTGCAATTAATGTTCCGGAGCAAACGCTCCATATGCGAGAACCAATATGTCACCCTGACTGGTTCTCCAGTACCGTCATAGCTGTCAGGCTTCATTGAACTCACAGCTTTTAACGCTTGCCCGTAAGTTCCTCTGTTTCTGACAACATTGATCTGAGGTACTTGCTCCACTGACTCCTCGACTTCAGGAATAGCCTAAGGAACTGGACCACCTTGTGCTTGTGGTACAACTGGTCGCATAACATCTGTGATTGCCTGCATGACAATTCCTCGAATTGCCTCCACTACTGCAGCATCAAACATCATCGGAGTGTTGGCCTGAGCTTGGCCATTGTCTCCCTGGTTATTGTTAAAGACAGACTCACGCTCTCTTGTTGGGTCTGCAACATTCCTTGCATTTGGTCTAAGGTCATTACTCGGCCCAGCACCAGCACGGATAACGTTCCTTGTGTTCACCATCTATTTACTGATCAAATTCCAAGGATTTTATCACATTAGTATCTTCTGATATACTTATTGTAATAAAAACAACTTAGAATAGATCAACTTGGTAATTTCTATTGATGAACTCAAACCGAGTTACTAGGTTCTACAACCTTAACTCAAAATGAGAGAACTGGGAATTCAAGCCTTATTGGGTATGGCGAAACCACCTTGGCTTCTCCCGGTTCCTCTGAAGAGAATAGAATGCACCCATATCATACGGGGTAACGGGGAAGGAATTAGTCTTTCTAGATATAGAAGAAAACTTACTATATCAGACCATATAGAAGACAGGACTATGAACGGTGTTTTCAAACTCTTTTCACTTTGAAAAAATTCAGAGCCCTTCTTAAAGCATTTTCAAAAACGGATAAATGATTTATAAAAATCCCAAACCCGTTTTAAAACAACCTTTGGCTCTGATACCATAACTGTAACACCCCCAAAACTTAACCATTTTGGAAAGGTATTACCGCCAGTGACCCTAGTGTTCCTTACCGAGATCACCCAAGGCTTTACCGTTTAAATACAAATCATGAAATACGATGATACAAAATGATAACCTTATTCATATAAAACACGAGTCCCGGGATTACATCCCAATCCCGAATAGGACAAACACAGAGTTTAAATAAATTACAACGGAAATCTTAAACAAGGTACAACGGAAGACTTTTAAAAGATATTACAAAAAGGGTTGTGATCGTAATGATCACCTGCCCAAGGATCTCAACCTGATTAAAAGAAATTATTAAAAACGTCGGAAAACCACCGTCGACTCCATAGTCCTTCTAGTCTTCTCATCTACACTCTATCTGATGTGCCGAATCGAACGGATGACACCAGCCCACATGCGGAGAACAAAGTTCGTGGGTTAGTCTACTTGAATAGACTAGCAAGGGTAAAAAGCAGAGTGGTTTGAGTGATCGTAACCGTTTACTATCATTGTCCCTCGAATAATAACCGAAGGGACGATACATAACCCGACACTTTCACAGAATAACAACAAGAGGTATGTATGAGAGAAGATTCTGGAAGACTTCATCTTCACAGAAATCGACTCGAAAAGAGACTCCAAGAGATTGAGTCTTTAAGGAAATATGACAAATCTGGAATGTTTAAAGAATCATACAACAATGATTTTAAAAGTTGACTGAGATGCTTCAGTTCACGACCAACCTCATCGCATACAGCGAATCCAGATCGGAAAGAGAACGTACTACATTCAAGTCGAGACGAGCTTTCCTAGCTGCACTATTACTTAGCTGCACTACTCGTCATGGGTTTATTAATCATGTGCACTCGGGCACATATCTTATTTAATTACAAATCACACATTACTGAAACACGTTAATGTTATTAAGAGCGACACACAGCTTAAATCTCAGGATGACAATCATGTCGACCCAAATTAAAATACACACAACCCACACGCGGGACTTAACATTATTATGCCGAGAAACAACGGCGTTATTATTACACCGGGTGACCTTACGTTCACCCTGATTGCACCATTACAGTGCTTACACTTTAATTATGTGCTTAACTGCACTTATCTTATTAAATTACAACACACACACACACACTGTTGAGGCTTTTAATATTATTCCGAGAAAACGGAAGTTATTAAGACACCGGGTGACCTTATGTTCACCCTGATTGCACTGCCACAGCGCTTACAGTTTAATTTACAGGGTGACAGTTACGTCCACCCCAATGCACTAGCTAAGTACTTAATACACAGGACTGCAATTAAGCTCATCCAATGGCGCTTGCAAGGCGCTTAAAACACTTCAGATCCTTACATGTGGATAAGAAGCATAGGTCATGACCCTTAAATTATTCGGAATTAATCCGAGGAATATTATGATTTAAAGAAACGACAAATCCTTACATATGGATAAGCGTTCCCATGAATATTAAATTATAAAGAAACGACTAATCCTTACTTGGATTAGCGTTCCTACACACATTAAGTTATAAAGAAACGACTAATCCTTACTTGGATTAGCGTTCCTACAAACACTCGTGTTAACTAAACAGTCTAACACAACAATTAATCACATTAAAGCCATCCAGGCAAATAACTTAAACATAGAGATAATAGAAACAGCTAATCCTTACTTGGATTAGTTTTCCTATTAATCCACATAAATGCCCGGAAGGCGATCACAGATAATAGCGTCGTTCTAGCAGATATACAACCTATTATATGATTTTCCAAAACAGTTTATAAAACCATTACCAGATAAACACTGTAATCATTCCAAATTAATTACTCAGATAAACAGCTGATAATTAATGTAAATATGGAACGATGAGCAAGAGCGAACCGCCACTTGCCTTAGTCCGCAGATCTGGAACAAAGCAGAGACAACGGGATTCCGGGCTCGACACGCGTATAGCTCCACTAGCATAAACACCTTCGAGTCGACCCAAAAAGGAACCCTAGGTTAGATTCGACAAAGAATAGAACGAATATACGAAAGGACGAAAGGAATCGAAGGATACGAGACCCGATCGAAGGTCTCGGAAGCCAACGCAACAACTCCCGGGCAACAACCCTTCACGGCCGGCCACTAAACAATTGCGGCGGGCGCCGCCTTAAATGCGGCGGGCGCCGCCACCATCACGGCGGGCGCCGCCTCAAGCACGGCGGGCGCCGCTCATCGGCTTCCTCCACGGTGGCTGGCCAGACACCACGGCGGCACCAAGATCTTCACGGCGGTCGCCGGACCCAACACGGCGGTCGCCGTTCCTGGTGGAGGTTGCCGTCTCCCTGGCGGTGGTCGCCGTTCCTGGCGGCGGTCACCGTTCCTAGCGGCGGTCGCCGTCGCTGAACAGAAACTTAAAAACGGGCGTGAAATCTTACCCGCGACGCTCGATTTGGTTCGCCTTTCGCCTTGCTTGGCTTCTAGGCTTCTAAGGGCCTTCCAAGTCTCCTTTGGCCACCGAGAACGACACCAAACGAGCCTCCAACGATCCACGAGAGCTTTCCGAGAGAGAGCGTTTTTCTTTGGGAGCGTTTTTGAGAGATGAGAAATGGACAGCGTAATGGCGTTTTCACACCCTTTCTAGCTTCACCCATGCCCTCTATTTATAGGCAAAGATTTGGGTTGTTGGAAGCCAAAAAACTTTCCAATTGTGCCCTTGGGTATTAACCCATGATTAGTCCATTTGCACCTCTTGGGCAATAACCAAGTGGGTAGAGATTTGGTATTAATCTTAAGTTGCGATAACAAAAGTCGTACACGAACGAGTATAGACTTCCAACAGGCCTTAACTGTATAATTCTTCACTGAGAAAAATATTACAGATACAGAGCACATTACAGAATGTCTCCGACTTTCTGAATTAAATCCGACGTACTAAACGGGTGTTCGAGAAAATTCCAAAAATTCCCAGAATAATCCTTACAGAATTACGGGGTATCACAGAAACAACCAACCAATCCCCCTTTTTGTTACTTTGACATACATTTGTGCACTTAGAAAGATTACTTCCTTCCTGTGGGATTCGACCCTTGCTTGCCTACTATACTTAGTTAGGTTCTTGATGATTTATTTTGATTAGGCATTGCGACTTTAGCCTCTGTCAGTCTGCAAATAAGTTTTTTCATAAATAAGATGTTGGAAGATTTATTAAAGTATGTCATCATCTTTAATTATTGATGCATACCTTAACTTCTTTTGTCGTCTATTTTGTAGTTTCCCCCTCATTCTGAACTGCACCATCTTCATCATCCTTCTTCCTTTTTGAACGAGTCTTCCTTGCGAATACTTTTCATTCTTTCTTATCTTTTTCTTCAATTTCACAAGCCTTTTCTTCTCCTTCCATATTTGCTTCTTCTTCTGTCATCATTTCTCCATATTTCCCCTCATCCTGGACTGGACCCTCAACATCATCAACCTTCTGCTTTACTACACTACCTTCAGCCAATAGCTTGGCATTGTTGCCTGCATCATCATCATCATCCTTTTTCTTTTCTACAATGGCATTGTCGCATGCACCATCATCATCCTTTTCCTTTTCAACACTACCTTCAGTCAATAGCTTGCCATTGTCGCCTGCACCATCAACATCATCATCCTTCTGCTTTTCTATACTACTTTTAGCTGGTAGCTTGGCATTTTCGCTTGCACCATCATCATCCTTTTGCTTTCGATAAACAACCATATATCCTAAATTGTCATTGTCGACTTGAATGTCACCATCATCATCGTCATCCTGTAGGGAATTTGAAGTAGACCCCCCATTCCATCCATTTCGATATCCTCATCACGACCATGTATAACATTCTACTTCAATAAATAAAAAATTAGCTTTAACTTACAAGAATTATAACTAGGTGCATCAATCTAAACATATTAAGTTGTAAATACGACATTCCTAAAATACAGATCGACAAAAAGAGAGCTTTATGCATCCATCCAACTTAAAAACACTGACTTTCTATTTTGTTACTATGACATTCCTATTATAGTGGTTGGCAAAAATAGAGCTTTAACTTACAAGAAATATAACTAACGGTATCAATATTAAGTTGAAAAACAGTGACATTTTAACTTTTTAATATGCCATTCCTATTCTACATTCCGACAAAAATACTGCTTCAGCTTGCAGGAAATAAAAATCTAAGTTCCCAAAACAGAATAACGATTGTTGACAGTTATCTTACCTCCCCTTCCTCTTGTTCAATGTCCTCTTCTTCATCATTTGTCGCATCTGAGTTGTTCTGGATATCTAAGTTGTTGAATGTTCTCTTCTTCATCATCTGTTTTATTATGCCCAAGGTTTTTTTGATAGCACTAAATCCTACTTCCACTTGGTTTTCCAAATTACTCATATGCTCATGAAACTCTTTCATAGCGCACATCACCTGTCTTGCATCCACGCCTGAGGACTTCGAGGCCGGAGCAGGGGCCGAAACACTCTTTCCTTTTCTTTTACCATTGATAGACCTCTTATTACTTAGCTCGAATTTCTCAACTGCCTTGTCAAAGTAAGTGTCCTTCATTTCTCCAACAAAATTGCATCCTCTTAAGACCTCCACCTCAGCTTCTTCCTCTATTAACACCAGATTTGGAATAAAACGGGGTGTGGCCTTCCCCAAGAAAGACTCCACAGCCATCGCATCAGGTTGTGAATCGGATGACCATCGTAGACCGCATGGATAGGCCTCCTTATCCACCAAATGTGCAAACACTGAAGCAATTGGTTTTACAGTTTCAAATAGCCATACTTGAAGCGCAATTTTTCTTGTCAGTATGATTCTTATTTCTTGTAAGAATATATTGTAATTACGATACTAACTTCAAAATTATATGCATTACATCATGTCATGTTATCTGAAAGGCCATTGGCAACCCCTTGAGTTTGTAACCCAACCTTCCACTTGAGTCTCTGCTTGTTTGTACCATTTCCAATCTATTCTTCACCGTTGAATGCAATCCCTGATGAGTTTCAATGTAGCTAACCCTGCCCCACGAGAATTTTGTGAATCGATCGATATCAGTCAATAATTTGACATGACCTGTGCTTATGCGAACCTTTTTCTCAACCCCAAGAATGATGCCCTCTAATATAATCAATAATGCCATCTTATATTTCAAAGGGCTCTCATCCCGTGTACGCATAAATAGGATCTCCAGCTCAGCCAAGGTCAAATTATGTACATCAAATACCTCTTTCACGGCATTCTTATTCGGCTTCAGCTCATTATCATTAATTTTACCACAGTTTAACCCCGTCATAAGTGCGAACTCCTTCATTGAAAAACGCAGCAGATGTCCTTACAGGTCATACCACGTCCCCACAACTTGCTCGTTTCTACTTGACGGAATAAAACGTAATGCACAAGCTGGCATGAAAAGGTTTGTCGACTAACCATCTTTACAGTAGGTCCAAATGGACTATCTATTATCCTCTGCCAGTCCACAGGGAGAGGCATTTCTCAATATTTTTCAGCATTTCACGTCGACAGTTTTGGTTGACTCTGCCTTGAATTTTTTTCCCTTCAAATCTCAATAAATGACCCTAAACAATACAAATTATATGAGGTCAATAAATACAAAAGGAACATATACTTAAAAACTACATGACAGGATGTGAAATATGAAAAACTAGTCAGAATGAGCTAAACCAATTTACCTTTTTAGCCATTTCAAATTCCTCCGTGTATTCTTTAATCGACTACAGCACTTCAATTGGCCTGGTGGACATAGACAAACAACAAAGAATATCAACATTTCAGTTTTTTCTATGCACAAAACTGAACATACTGAGATGTAGAGACTCAGAGGAGAAGAGAAGGAAGTTGCGAGAGGAAGAGAGCTATAAAGTGAGACAAATAAAAACATTAACTTTTAACACACAACAATGTTTCACAAATTGACATTGTAATTGTTCGTTTCAACAATATAACTATACCATGTGACAAAAATATTAACAACACTTACATGAAGTTTTCAACCAATGGTAATTTGTGCAATTCGTGCAATTGTGACAAAAATAAAAACTTATCTGACATTCTCATTGTTTATTACGATAATATAATTTAAGAAATAGTACAATCAGTCTACATATATGGTTTCCACAGGTTTATATCAATCAATTTAAGTTACCATCCCCATTTCTACCACAAGGGTCTTTTTTTAACCAGTTTTCACAGGTTTATATAAATCGTTGTAATTGAAGTTTAATTTATTTCAGGTCAAAAGAACAACAGTGACTAAACCCTAAAACAAACAACAATGGCTCAACCCTAAAACCCAATGAACAACAGTGAAGCAACCCTAAAACGGCGTTGAATGGCTGCAACCCTAAAACGAAGGGCATACCTCGAAGGCTCGAACGAGATAGACAAAAGAGGAAGATGAATCGGAAGCACGAGCCGAATGGCGTCGTCGGTGGAACACTTGCAATTTGGCGCTGTCGTCGGAGGATGATTCGGAAGCGCGAGCGAACGGCGTTGAAGGGCTTCGTCGGTGGAACACCTGCAATTTTGTGCCGTCGGAGGAGGAAGGATCAGAAGCGCGACTCCCGCTAACGAAGGACCTTCAGGAGATTATGGAGTTTACAACAGGAGAAACCTTTTGAGTTTACGATGAAGATGATGGACCTTCAAGAGAAACCTTTCGGGTTTGATTTTGGGTTCTTCAGGAGAAATCTGCAATCTGGGTTGATTTAGGGTTCTTCAGAAAACTCTCATTTACAGGAGGGAGACGATGAAGTGAAAATTGAAAAACCATTTCAGTTTTCTGTAGTAAGTTTCATTTTCAATTTCAAATTTGGCCAGAATTAAATTTATCTTTTTTTTTAAATAACAAAACCATTGCCATGTCATATTTTGTTTTTCAAAAGAAAAAGACAAGTCTAACTTCATTTTACCTTTTTATTTGGGGGTATTTTGCAAAAAAAAAGAAGGAAAAAAATTTGCACGGGGTAGTTTTGCAAAAAACAAAGAGGGTAGGGTACGGTAGATATGCAAATGGGTTAGTAAGGTGGGGTATTGGTTGCTATTACTCGAATAGGATAGCAAGTAATATCCAAAGTAGACAATATGGATAGAGGTGAATTAAAGAAAAGTTTAGGACAACCATTGAGTTCTACTATCTTTTCTAATCCATTGAGTTATGTTATATCCTCTCTACCATTGACGTCTTTTTCTTCTACCGTTGGGGAGGTGTGTGTAATGTGTTGATGATAGTATGGAGAAAGACTGAGCATCCATTGTTGCAGTTACTTGCGAAAGCAGAGAAGATAATTTTGTGTTACAGTTTGAGTCCGTGTTGGGTTTGCACTTGGATAAACTGTATTGCTCAAAAAGACGTTGTTTAGTGGTTGTAAGGTGCTGCCAAATTGAGAGGTCTGAATATTGGACCTGTTGGAGAAAAGATGAAGGTATATTTGAGCCACATAATAGAATAACTTAATTACTTATTAGGAATGAAAAAAAATAGAAAATATTATATGTAATTATCAATATATTTTTTCTTAATTATAAATAGTTCTTATATATTAATCACAAATATTTTTTATAAATTTATAGATAGTTTTTGTTTAGTAATATATTTTCATTTGACTTTTAAGTTTTTCATTATATATATCATAAATGCTTCGCATATTTCATTTCCTTCAATGCGTCAGACCACCCCCAAACACATCTACAACTCATATGTATGTCTCTCTTTTAGTTTTGTCTCGTTTCATTTGACTTTTAGGTTTTTCATTGTATTATAATTGCTTCTTAGTTCTTATGCTTTTTTTTCTTCAATGTGCCAGACCCCCAAACACATCTACGACAACAACAATTCAATTGTGAACAGCTGTATGTCTATGTTAATTTTTCCTCTTTGTACATTAGATTATTCTTGGTGTTAATCTTGCCTCTCCAGTAGTATATTTTTATGCATTCAATCTATTATATATCTATATATATAAGGAGAAGCGTAAATCCTATGTCGCCTACGTGTCGGCCTCTGAGATATGACACATCATCAGACTTTTAAAAAAGTTATAGTAGTGGGTCATGCAGTAATTATAATTATATTCTTATTTGCTAGCATATTTACTTTTATTTTTTTATTCTTTTGCATAATAATACTAATAAACTACCAAATCTATATTAATTTCATTTTAAGGCAATAATAATTTGTAAAATAAATAACAATCACGCTTTAGTTATACTTGTATAATCCGATAATTTTAATCTAAACTTAGTTAGTAACTAAATCCAATAAATTAGACATTTATCCAAACCATAATTTATTTTCTAATTTTTCAATTGTAATTAATATTGCGATATAACATTCAATTGTAAATTTTTTAGTATCCAAATTTTACCAATTTGTACCACTACGTAATATTGTGATATAACGTTACAACTAAGTCTAAGTATGAACTAACCATAACCTCTTACACTAAATAACATAAGTATATGTAAATTTATATGCATAGAGGGGGTTCCGATAAAACGAAAATTATAGTAAAACGAGTGGATAATCGTGGAGCGTCGGATTGGAATTGTTGGATGGTTGGATTTGGAGGAGATAACGAGGGTGTATGGGCCCTATTCTCATGGGATTGAATATCTCAACTGATATTTTGATTTTCCAAAAATACAAGCCTCCAAAATAGACAGTTAAGAGGATATTGGAGAGAGAGAAACCATAACAACCCATAATAATGGTGTTGATATTTTAAAATTAAAAAATAATAGAATCTTTAGGAGAGCGAAATCATAATCAACCCATTATATTTTCTTAGATTTCGTTCTTCTACTACCCTTTTCTTAGATTAGGTTATTCTACTGTCCATCATGAATATCGATTATTCGTTTATGAATATTGGTCATGCGTTTATGAATATTGTTCATATTTGTATGAATATCTCTTTTTGATATGTGAATATTTAATTTTTTAAAGACATGAAAATCACAACTTAAAATATGAATATCACAACTTGATAATATGAATAACATAATCAATTACATGAATATCACACTCAATTACATGAATATCACACTGAATTACATGAATATCACTAGACCTGAGCAAACGCGGGCCGGCCCGCCCGCCCGCCAAGCAAAACGGGCTTGGACAGGGGTTTAAGCCCGAACGGGCCGGTTGGCCCGGCCCGTTTGGGCTGGCGGGCCGGGCCCGGTAACAGGGCCAGGCCCGGCCCGTATAAAATTTAAATTATATAAAAATATATTTAAAAATACATTAAAAAAATAAATATAACCTAAAAATACATAAAAATAATAATTTAACGGGCCGACCCGGCCTGCTAAATACCAAAAAAATATACCAAAAAATAATTTAAATATAAGTTATATGTCATGCGGGCCGGCCCGCTCTTCCGGGCGGGCCCGGTTAGCCCCTTGGGCCCGACAAACGGGCTCGGCCCGAGCCCGCAAAAACAGGCCTGGACTTTGGCTAAAGCTCAGCCCAGGCCCGCATTTGATCAGGTCTAAATATCACCACTCAATTCATGAATATCGATCACTACCAATTACATTAATATTACCACCCAATTACATGAATATCAACACATATTACACGAATATCACCCCCGATATTGTGAATATTACATGAATATCACCATTCAACTCATGAATATCGATCACTACCCAATTATTAATATTACCACCCAATTACATAGATATCAACAAATATTACACAAATATCACCCCCGATATCGTGAATATTACATGAATATCACCTGTCAATTTATGAATATCGATCACTAGTCACTACCCAATTGCATGAATATCAACAAATATTACACGAATATCACCCCCGATATCGTGAATATTACATGAATATCACTTGTAATTTATGAATATAGATCACTACCCAATTACATTAATATTACCACTCAATTACATGAATATCAACACATATTACACAAATATCACCACCTGTGAATATCACCTCCAGTCAAACCGTCAATTCATGGCGGTTACTTTTTGTTTCTAGAGATATCTTCTCCCTATTCAACGACTCTTGAACCATCCACAAACCCTAAAATCAAAACACCATTAATGTTAAAATCAAAACAACATCAACATTAATCAATGAAATCGGACAAAATAAAAACACAAGCTTTTGTGACTACAAAACGTAAATTTCAATGAGACAAACCCTGAAAACAAAAACAAAGTCTTTGCGAATTTGGGAAATTTGAAGACAATAGCCCTAAATAACTAAAGTGAGTAACAATGGTTGAAATTACAGATTCAACAACAAAAAACGAATAAAAACCATGACTATGCATTCGAAATTTCAATCAAAATCGAACATTCTTGAAAAGATAAGGTTGACGAGCGAGGAGGTAACTCACGAATGAAAAAAATTGAAACTTACATACCTCTTCTAGGGAAGACACTAGAAAAACGTTCATCCATTATAGAGCTTCAATGGATTTCTTCAATGGTGATGAAGAGTTGATTTTAGGAGGAGACAAAAGGATACGTTCTTTTGTTATAGAGAGAGTAAATTGGAGATTTAGAAACTAATTTAGGAGAGAGAGAATTATAGTCCATTTAAGAAATATTAAAAAATTGAATGAAATCCCACTATAATTGATATAATCGTGTAGATCATCAGATTTTTTTTACTATTATGCACCCAAATTAATGCAATCCAATCCATTGATTATATATCATCTGAGGGATCCGATTAGTACATCCGTTTTACCGTATCTCACCGTTTCACCAGAACCTAATACTATATGCATACTATCAAATAATGGAAAAAAAAACTTTATCAGAGATACGTATCAATTGCATATTAATTTGAAAAAAACTTTTTAGTTTCAATTTGGATAAAGTTGAGAATTGTGATGACATAATAATTTATCAAAATATATGTTCAATTATATAACACGATGGATTAAATATATACCAAAGCAAAAAAAAAATCAAATTAATATCAAGATATATATGTATACAACTTATCCATTCTCGAGGAACCACAATAATTTTTGTCCCACTTTGTATACGTTTTATTTTATGGTTAACACTTAAGTTTAATTTATTTTACTTTTCTGCAAATTTACGTAATTTTCAAATTTATCACTTTCAACTAGATATGATTTTGAGAAATTTGTTAAACCTAGAGATATTTTGAATTTACCACCTAACAAAATTTAAACCTAGATAGATTTTGAATCTATTTATGTATTCTATATATATACACTATAAGAGATACCTAAATCCTACATTTCGACCTCACGTTGAATTTGCCTATATGTCATCATCATCCAAGCATCATCCATCACATAATCTAGCCTTTTAAAAAATTATAATAGTGGATTCAGCTTAATTATATATTAAATTTTATTTAGTTAAATAAATTTAATTAAAAACCTTTAGATTGATAATGCAAATTCAAATGTACAAATTTATCTTAATTAGATCTTTTTCAAATAAAAAATCATGATTTCTATTTCACGCACGGGTGAAATTGCTATTTCACGCACCGTTTCGTCCGTGATGAACCATGTGCATCTGTCTGTGACGGACCAAAGTGATCCATCCGTCACGGACGAATCCATTTGGTCCGTCACGGACGAATCCATTTGGTCCGTCACGGACGGATGCACATGGTTCGTCACGGACGAAGTAAACAACCAGAAAATTGAATGTTACTTGTCCCCACCTAACAACATTAACTACCCCGTCATATCTCATCAATATTAAGGCCAAAACTAAACCCTAAACCTCTCCATCACTCTTCCCTTTCCCTCCTACAACACATCTTCCATTCTCTTCCATTTCCAAGAGTTCTTTTCCATGGCAAATGAAGATGATTTTTCCAACTTCAATGGTGGAGAAGATGTTTCAAGGGGTTATCTTTACATGTTAGTAAAAGTTAAGAATTTTATGGTTCTTTCTTGTGAATATATATGTTTGAGTTGTTCTTTGGAAAAAACAAACACTTTCTTAAGGTAATTTCAATAGTTGTTACTATATGTTCATAAAAACTTTATCTTTGATTAAGTTGTACTAAAAAGTTGTAGATTTTGTGTGCAAAACTGCATGTTTGATTGTTTGGCCTTGTTATATTGAATTTTGAATAGATCATTGCAAGTGCAAGAACTTTGTTCGGCGACTGTTTTTTGAAAGAAAAATAGTCCGTGACGGATGGACTTGTTTCATCCGTCACGAATGGATGTCATTCATCCGTCACGTATGGAAAGGGTTCATACGTGACGAATGGGGTGATACCATCCGTGACGGATGGAATGTGTCTATTCGTCACAGATGGATTTGTTTGACAGAAATTGGGTTCTTATATGCTTCTATGCTAACGTGTTTTTTTTACTTCAATAGGAGAACAATATCGTGAACAACGATATTAACAATCTGTCCATGAATGATGCGTAGGACATGGCACTACCGCCCTTCTCACTTGGGTTGTTCGGCGAACCTATGGTGCATGAACAACCTCATATGCTGGGATTAGATTGTTTTGCTCGTAGTGGGATTCCGTCCGTAAGGTGGCAGGCTCCACCTAAGTTTGAGTTTCCGACATTACACACACAGCCGTAGTTTGATTATCCTACACCTGAAGAAGTGATTGTTTTGGAAGATTATTCAGAGAATTTACCACGGGTGAAGTATTCGGCTCTAGAGATGGTGTAATTAAATGGGCTAGACAGATTGGCTTTGATAATCACTTCTGCATCACTATTGGTCAGGATAGAAACCTTGGTGAAGGAAGCCTTCGGAAGTCATGGTTGTTGTGTGAAAAAGCGGGAATTTACATTCCTAAAGATGAAAACAAAGTAAGGCAAAGAACAAGGAGCAAAAAATGTGATTGTCCATTCAAATTGTTGTGTCAAGAAAAACCGAGGGACTCATATACAATCAAGGTAGTTGTTGGAACCCACAACCATGTCATTGGTGATGACTTGTATGGGCATGCATCAGTTGACAGGATGACACCTGAGCAGAAGAAGTTGTGTAAGGTCATGACAGAAAATCATAATAAACCATCAAAGATTGCAACAACACTTAACCAGGACCCGAACAACTGCACTAAAATGAAGCAAGTGTACAATGTCCGACATAGTGGGATGGAAAGAAGAACCGTGGTCCAAGAGTTCTTCCATAAGTGCAAGGAGAACAACTACTTTATGGAGTATAGGTCGGATCCAACGATGAATAAGATCGCCGACATTTTCTTTACCAGTCCAGATTCCATGAAACTCCTAAAGGCATTTCCGTACGTCCTTTTGCTAGACTCCACATACAGCACTAACAGGTTAGTATAACACATCTATATGCTACATCTACTTGTTGATATGTTTATTCATTATGCATGACACATCTACTTGTACAGGTATGACTTGCCTTTCCTCGAAATAATAGGAGTCACGTCTACATGGAAGAACTATAATGTGGCGGGGGTGTTTCTACAGCATGAGAAAGAAGACAACTACGTGTGGGCCGCACGACAACTTCTTAAAATATGCAAAAAGTGTCAAGTAACACCGACATGCCTAGTGACAAATTGTGAAAAGGCCTTGATGAATGCGTTAGATAGACAATTTCCAAGTGCCAAGTCTATCCTCTGTAGGCGCCATGTGAAGAAGAACATAGAGGACCATGCTAGGAAGGAGATGAAAGATAAAAGCTCGGGTACAAGGTTTGCAAATGCACACTATAATTTATTCAAGCAAACATCTGTACCCGAGTACGAGATGGAGTTGCGTAGAATTGAGTCGGAATGGAGGGTTTGGCCACGTCTGACTCAATATGTAAGAAACAACTGGCTGATCCCGTACATGGAAAGACTCGTGTCAGCTTGGACAAATATTGTTTTCACGCTTGGAACGTCACTGACAAACAGGTTAGTGCATTGTCTAATCTGTACTGCATTCTGTATTCACTCATTTGCTATATTTTGATGGCTTTCTATTATCTGCATAGCTTTCTATTTTTATTATCTGCATAAGGGATCCGTCACGTATGGATGCACTTCATACTTGACTCTGGGATGGCCCCAGAGAAGACTTGGATAGTGCTTGCAGATATGGGTTGTTTGGTCGCTTCTGTATTCAATTGTGCAGTTGTCGTGGTGGGTGGTATAAACGCCACTTTCTTGCCTTTGCAAGCGGTTCCACATCATCACAGGTGTGCTAAGCTTAAGACGATATGCATCTGCCATGTTGAGAAGGAGAGTCATTTTATTTTGATATGGTACTAATCATTTAATCATTTTTATTGATTATTTAAACCCATTAACTAGGCAATTGAATACGTTCTCCATTCTTTTGTAGATGGCCCTATCAGATAAGTCACTATTGTCGCCCGTATTTACAATGTGGGAGCATGCAAAGGATGCATTTGCTGCTTGTTTGTATGATCCATTCATTACTCGGCTGATGGCATACGAATCTTCTTCCACAAGAAAGAGACGAGATCGCAAGCCGACTTAAATATTATTATACTAAGGCATTGTAAAGCTATTGTAAGCCCAACTTAATACTCTATTTTTTGTATGGTTTTTGAGAAGTATAACTTTTTTTACGTAAAGAGGCACGGTTTGTGACAATCTGTACGTGACGAACGGGATGAAACCGCCTGTGACGGAAGAAGCCAAACCGCGCATGACGGACCACTCTGTGCCACCCATGACGGACGAGATTACATAACCCGTGACAGACAAAGCCCCACCATCCATCATGGACAATGTCTTCATAAACTACTTCGACCTTTAGCTTCTGTAAATCTGCACGGTTTGTGACAAACTGTGCAGAATTACAGAAGCCTGTAATTCTAGCTCAAAGATCAAACGCTACTTTTTTAGGATGGCATTTTAGGATTTGCTTATGTAATTCTCTTCTACCTCTTTTTTCCTCTATCTAGGACAATATAAATTTAATTTCGACCGCTAGGTATTTGTGGAGATCCATTGCATCGACGGACAATTACCAACAAAGTACCAAATGTGCGATATAAAAGTTATGGCAAAGACATCCAAATTAGTTTGATTATCATCATCAAACTAATCAAGAAACTACAATTCCATAAACCGTGCGACACTCCCTAAAATACAACCAAAGTACCAAATGAAAACCTATGCATCTTAATATTCGTCGTCCTCCTCATCATTGCCATGTTCGAAGGGTCTGAAGTCTTGAATGCAGTGTCGTACAGTTTCGCGCATGTTGAAGAAATGCTCTTCCTCCGCATCATGTAAAGGATTTAGACGATGCAATGCTTGTCCAATGACCTACAGAAATACATAAAAATTAACTAAGGTAAAGCTTTAGTTGTATATGTAAATTAAAAACAAACATCCAACACATATTTTTACCTAGACAGGATCTCTGATGCCAGCATCATAAGGCCTGACACATGGGCGTGTACGAGGTATATACCACTCTATGTAGTCGGCACTGCACTCATATCCTTCTGAAGCATGAGGGCCCATATGTGTGATCCAGATGGAGTGTTCACTTCTTGCATCCCAACTCCAGTTTGAAGCATAGTCATAATGTACTATATAACTCCTGATGCTGGGATGTCTGTGCGCTTTGATGGGCTCTATAACCGGGCGGGGAATCCCTTGTACCACTCCAAATTGCCTCGATACCCTATCCGACATATAGGGCTCGGTAATTCTCAGAAATGAGATGACTCCATGAAAAAGGCAGGAGCCAACTCTGGCATACAACATAGCCATAGGGCTGTCAGTCAACCTATACAAATTTGGATGCAATTAACACAACCGTAAGTAACTTTACACAATTGTAATACTTTAATATGAGAAATAAACCACATCGTATGATACTTACATGCCAAGCTTGCATTAAATCTAGCTCCTCTCTGTAGTTTCTTCTCTGCCTACTACGAGTCTGCACAAGGTTCCATCGGCTGGCATATGGCACAGCGTCTCCAAAGCAGGGATTTTGTTCAGGACGAAAGCTAGGGAAGTATAGATAGATCCAAGCCTGTACATAAATATGTTTTTACAAACATATCAACCTATACCTTAAATTTAATTAAATAATATAAAAAACAATATACAACACAATTCTTACCAGCAACAACGTGTAGCAGATCGACATCTGACGAAATTCATGCCGTGAACACTCGCCCAATGACCGATACATGAATGCCAACGTGTCGGAACCCCAAGAAAGGTTGCGAGTGGCATGAATGGCACTCACGTAGGTCAGATAAGGCATGGGCAACATGTGTTGGGACTTGTCGGGAAACAGGGTCGAGCCCATCAGGTACAACAGATAACCGACGCGATCTGCTCATCATCTAGCCCTGTGGTCAAGCAGTGATTCTTCAGGTTGTCTACACTGAGCCCACGTGCAACCATCTCAGGTGTCAAGGAAAAGAACTCCATTGCCCTCAACGCTTGTTCATTGAACAATTCATTTTTGCCCTTGCAGCGAACCTGAATAGGAAGTCCCATTCCGTGCCCATCAAGACGGAGCCCTAAAATCATGTAGACATCCAGGAGAGTGATCGTCATCTCTCCAAATGGCATATGAAATGAGTTGGTCTCCGGCTTCCATCGCTCCACAAATGCAGAAATCAATGGTTGATCTACATAAGTGTAGATCAGGTCCTGCAAATGTGTGATGCAACTATTTCGGGCAAGATGGCACCATGGAGAGTGATCGTCAAGCCTCCATTTCCTTAGCTGCTCATGTCTGTGCTGAAACGTTAGAGTTTCTCGCTCCTATAAAAAGAACATGTTAGATACAACAATAAATAGGGAAATAATTTAATAACAATGTCAAGTTTTGATAACTTACGATGTCTTGATGAATGAAATATGTTGTGTGGGCAGTGAAGTTAAACAGCAGTCTGGGATCTCTAGACCTCCCGGTACATGTCCTATCAACTTTGGATTGATAGCATCCCGACCTCCAGCTTGTCTAGCCTGCCTAGGCTGTCTACCCTGCCTACGCTGTCTAGGAGCAGCCGGTTCCTCCGCCGGTTCCTCGAAGCTAGACTGTTGAGCGGGCCAAACTCATTGCCCACTCATATCTCCTGGCCACATGGGCCAACCACTAGGCTGCTCAGGTGGAGGAGGTACATACCATGTCGGATCCTATAAAACAAATTATTAGAAACAATATTAAATAACCGACATATTATTCTCTAAGCATATGTATAGTTACTTACCACATCTGGGTTATTCTGGTATATAGGTGGATCGTTGAACGCCATGGTGTCGAGTGGCGGGTCTGCATATACCGGTACAGTCGGGTCATGGACCGTACTCGGTCCTGCTTCGTCGCCTTTTTTTGATTTCTTCTGCTGCCTCCTTCGATATACTATATGATCCTCTTCTTGTTCTTGTCCCTCACGGACAGCGTTCCACCTTCTGTGATGGGCAGATCTTGTTTGGTTTTCCATCTATAACATGAAAAAACAAGACTTTAGAGGGAGCAACAACAACAACAACAACATGAACAACAACAACAACACACATACAAATCCGTCTGTGACGGATCAACAAGATCAGTCTGTCACGGATCCATAGAATTCGTCCATCACGGACGGATTGTTCCCCTTCAACTCCAACCGTTCGAACATGGCGAGATTCAACCCCTTCAACCACATCATTTCGAACAACATTTGTCTAGATCCAAGCAATTTTTCAGTTTCAAACAACTTTCAAACAACATTTATACAAGTAAATCCAACATTGAACACTTAAACCCTATAACTTAATTCATCCAAAAATTTAAAATAACATTCAATAATTTCAAAACCATTAAACTAAGCCAAGAACAATGATAGATTTAACTAACCTGATTCGTAATGGACGAATTAGATTCGTATGTGACAGATGGAAAGGAAGAGCGTGCGGATGGAATGGAGGAGAGAGCGAGAGGGTTGGAGCTGCAGATTGTTGGTGAAATGACGAAGGGGACAAAGTTGCTGCTTTTAAGGGCAACAATTTCGTCAGTGACGGATGAAGAGTATCTATCCGTGACGCGCGGATTGATTCTGTCCGTCATGGATGGATATGTTTGGTCCGTCACGGGCGAAGCTATGCGGTAAATAACAATTTACCCGGTGCATGAAATAGCAATGACCTAAAAAATAGCATTTATAATCTTAATTATGATTCTAATATCAATTTCGGATTTGTCTCTAAACCTGATTATTTTATTCAAACAATAATTTATTTTATTATTATTCGTAATACTAGCAAGTATCAACCATATATTTTCTTATATTTAAAAATATATTCTTGATTTTATTTTTAAAAGCATATATCCATCGTAACAACTAACAAACAAAATATATTATAATATATAAAGCTTCCTAGATGTTAAGTACATGACAGAATAATTATGCTTTTCTTTATTTGTTATCGTTAATATGATCATATCTAAAACTAATTTGCCTATAAATATTTATCTAAAACTAATTTGCCTATAAATACTTATCTCCATTTCAAAACCTAAAAACTAAGTCATTTGGATATTTCATTTGGATATTGGATCTTCATTGTGTGATTTATGACTTCATTACGTTCATTTATTTACTGATTTGATTAATTTATTCTAATATATATTTTGATAATAAAATTAATATGTTTTAAGTCAACTAATATAATTATTAGTACGAGATTTATAAACTATAATTCATAAATAAAGTTTTAAAAATAATAATATTTTGGAATTTTGTTGTTGATGCTCCTAAGTTCAAGAGTATTTCGGTTGATATCCTAAGATAATTAATAAACTATAATTTCTTACAAAAAACGAGGTATGGGGTCAAGATGTACGCACATGTACCCTGACTAGGTTGATACGGTGTTTTTGAAAGACCCAAAAGCTACGAAAACAAGTCAAAAGTAAGCAAATAAGACACCTAGAACGTCACGTGGAAGCAAAATCCACACACAATAACACTAAATGTCAAAACAACAAGATACGCACAGAACACAACGGTAAAGTAGACCCCTAACAATCTAGCGATCTTCCATTGAGTATACTTATCTTAGGTTTTTTTTTAAAACATTATTCAACTTTCTTCCTCAGATAACTAAATATGATTTCTATTTAACATTTAACTTTGACTTGAACTTTCAATTACTGTTGTATTTTTTATATAATGATTTTTCATGGGCACTAATGTATAAAAAATAATCATTGTTTAGTACCATGAAACGTATTCGATGTTTTGGATTTTAATATCATATATGGAGAACTAAAGATATTTATTAAAATAAATTCCGTGCATGGCACAGTAGTATGCTAGTTAAAAGCCACTAGTTTTTTTATAACTAACCCACCCTAAGACGAATTTCTTATTCCCTCCCCTACTCATCCTTAGTTTTCCTTTCAAATCAACCTTTCCAAACCTCACTAGTCACATCTATACCCTTCATTCTTACTATGATTTCTGGTCTATTATGAAATTCTTTCACTCCCAGAATATAGACATTGTACATGTTTTCTTTCTCTGGTGGAACATTTGGAAACATTCTTTCTCTGGTGGAACATTTGGAAACATCAGAACTCTATAATCTTCAGGAATGCTCTCACTCATGCTCATACTATTGTTATCACCACATATACTTCTTATCAAGAGTGGATCCTATCTTTGTCCCATCAAAATTCTTCTACTGTTCTACACATAAACCAAATCATAGGAAGTGGTTTTCCTAGATGGACAAAACCTCCTGCCAATTGGATAAAAGCAAATTTCGATACCTCACGGTTCTACTCACATTGGATTCATTTTTCACAACGGTGCTGGAGAGGTTGTTTTTTTAGACAATAGGGAGATACTCTGCTCCTCTCCTCTTAAAGAGGAGGCTTTTGCCGCTCTTGAATGCCTTCATAGGGCTATTTTTCTCAATATTCGGTTTTTAGTCATCGAAGGAGACAACCTTTCCGTCATCAATGCTATGAATTTGGAAAATTTCATGGAAAATTTATCCTATAATCATCCTGCTATAGAGAAACCAACAAAGCTGTTGATTTTCTCGCTACATCAAACATTTCCTTTGTTCTAGTGCGAAGTACAATTATGGATTATATTGTGCCTAATCTCAGCCGTGAGCAGCTGTTTCGATCCCGACTTCACGCTCGGGCTCTACCCTTCGTTTAGCTTGTAAAAATCAGCAATGTGATAATTTAGATATTCATTTCACTATATATGGATACCTTCTGTTTATCGGTGTAAAATAAATAAATAAACCTTTCCAAACAGGGGTTAAAGACGTCTTCGTCCCGGTTTGCTCGGCATAATAACAAGTTACAGCATCAGGAATCACAAGGCCTGCGTTTCTCCAGTCTTATTCAACATTCTGTCTCCTGTTGGTAAAAAATTGATCGATGGCTTATGGTTTTCATTTTCCACCACAGCAGTTTGCGAGCCCCCAATTCCCTATTTCATCGCACCATCTTCATCAAGAAGTTCCGGCGAATTCATCTCAGCCCATGTCTTCGGCTACTCTCTTAGTTCGGCACCTGCCTGATGCTGTTCCAATTGACACTCTCTCGAGGCTTTTCAGCCACTACGGTGCTTCGGCTGTTCGCCCTTGCTCTGGTGGAAGGTAATTCCGAAAGTAACAATCCTTTTCCCCTAATTCTCTCTCTCTCTTTTAATATTATTAGGGTATTAGGGCTCCATTAAGCCTCGATCAATCTGCAGCTTCTGGTTATCATGCCATCAGTGGCTCAATTAGCTATTATATTTGTATGATAATTGAATCATAAGTAAAAATGTTATAAATTGAATTTAACCAAGATGAATGAAGTTAAAAGATGTAAAGTTACAATGATGAAATGCGTGTTCTTCTTAGAATGATACAACATCAAACAAAATATAAAGTTAAAAAAGAGAGAGTAGACAACAGGTGAAATGTAACTTCTAAACAAATGCAGCTTTCTGCTTGCTTCATCTTAACCTTCCACCTTTTATAGATGTTAGTTGAACTTATTGAAGAGTAAAAGAAAGAAAAAAGCATTCAAAGTAGGAATCTCAAGAGTCTTTACTGTTTTATATTGACGAGTTTTAAGGATGATTATACCATAAAAAGAACTTCAGGCTAATGTTCTTTTGGGAGTTGTGAGAGATGATCATAAGTCAGCTCCTGTACATTTTTTCCTTCTCCTATGCTTTCTGTAATCCGAGTAGTTTTGAGTTTTGAAAATTTGTTGCTCTATGTAGGTTAAGAAACTGTGCATTTGTGGAATTCAATGATGAAGCTTCAGCTTTGCAAGCACAAAGGCAGTTTAGTGGGTATGCTTGTCACTCTCTCTTTTCTTCTCAACATGCAAGCTAAGTGAAAAGGATATAAGGGATTAGGACAGGGTTCTGGTTTTTAGTATGATTATAAATGATGAAAGGTCTTTTGTTCTGAGCATTTGGCCATTGTTATGAGCACCAGATAGGAAGGAAGAGTATGTGATTGAAGTAGGAAATAGTTTGTGACTGCTGTAGTTCCTTGATAATCCTGGTTCTCTGATTTTTATAGCAATTTGAGCAAGCATTATTTGGCTTTGTAGGCTGCGATTTCTTGGTAAAGTCTTGTCAGTGGAGCAAGCAAGTAAGCATGCACATGATACCCAACATTTGGAAAGTGAAGCAGATAAGCACAATTTGTCTCCAACAGTAATAGACAATCTGATATCTAGAGGTCTTCATGGAAGATCCCAATCAGGCTGCTTGCCTTCTGCTGAACCTATTGCTGAAAATCTGGGAGTTGACTACCCATTTCCTCCACATCTTGAGTAATTACTCTTCCTTTTTTATACTGAATTTCTTCATCTATTGCCATTGTATTGAAATCAGGTTTTGATGACCATTAGAATGGACTTGCTGTAAAAGTTTTCCACTTATTACCCTATTCTGCGCTAAAATTAGTTCTTTGGTGCTGTTACTGTTTGGTTGGTTTTCCTGATCTTCAATTGGATTTAATGATATCATGTTGGGTTTTTGTGTTCTAAAGCTCTGATTGGCTGGGTTGTTTGCCTTCCCTCAGCTTCAAGGGGAAGCAAAAGTTATTGCTATGTTTTAACTATTTCGATACTTATTTTATGCTCCTTTTTTGGGGTACTATTCTTAACTTATAATAGTCATAATCAATTTAGCAATATTCTTTTGCAGGTATTCATACCCCCCTCCTGATGGGAATATATTGACAAATATTGTCAATGCTCTTATTGCCGTTCCTCGCTTCTATACACAGGTCTTACTTAAATAACTGATTTTTTTTAATCTTCTTGAAGTATTCCCAGTATTTAATTTGCTAAATATATTTTTTTGTTCCTACCACAGGTATTACACTTAATGAACAAGATGAACATTCCAGCTCCATTTCGCATGGCGCTCCCTACCCCACCGTTACCAGCTGCAGAAGCACCCCCGCCTCCTCCTCCGCCACAGATTGTTGACAACCTTCATTCAATAAATCGATCTAGTGATGATGAATCAGAAATGGAAAGTTGTGATGAGGTCTTCCCTTGTGACTTGATTTTACACCACTCCTCTTGTATGACCTGTAATCTGCCCTATTCTTCCAACTTAAGATAGATCAAAAGAATTTTTTCTTGATTTGCTAAGCAGGATTTTAAATTTTTAGAACTCTGAGCTATGTTTTATAGTAAGGTTTCTTGTGTTTGTGATGTTATGGTCAAGAATATCCCATTTGGCTATTGTGATTATATGGTGTGTGAAGATGCATTTCATGTGAAAAATGTGTTTCGTGCTAATCGGTGCATTATATTTGAAGTATTTAGGCTATATGTCTGGCTTGTTAGGTATTCAAAGTGCTTTTGGCATGAATGTGTTTCTGTTGTTTTTGTTTCCAGGAGTTTGATGATGGATCACAAGCTAGAAGAAAACGCATTAAACGAGAAGTTATAGTAGGCCCTGCTATAGATAAAGATGTTGCTCATGAAGCTGTTGGGCTGAAACCTGCTACATTGGTCCCAAAGGAGATTCCATTTATTAAAAAGAAAAATTCAGTGTTACAGGTTGGAATTATTGCTGTGTAAGATATGCGAATAAAGTTAACTTTTCCCTTGTGTGTTTTATTTTTTAAATAAGGTACTTCGGGTTCTGTGCAGATAAAAATTGTCCCAAAGAAAGTCCAGCATGAAGATAGAGTTGAAAGTGTTCCTGAAGAACCTGAAAAGCCAGAGGATCTTGTGGATGATAAAGCTTTTGCAACTGCTGAAGAAATAGAAAGACAGAAGCTGCCACCTGAGGAGATCCTGTCACTTCCTAAGTTTAAGGTATCAATCAAAGTTGTATAGGTACTTATTTCATGTGATGAACTAAGTACAGTTTCTTCTTTTGGATGTAGAAATTATTGAAAGTAAGAAGAAGAGCAAAAGCTAGAATTCAACAGTAGCTTGTGGGACATCGAATGCCATATAGTTTCCTTTTTAGAAGGAAACCGAAGTTATCATAGACGTTTGGTCTTTGCTCAGTATGAAATTGATTTAATATAGAAGTTTGAATATGTGCTTCATGAAAAGTATGGGCACTCTGAAACATTGAAGCTATTACTTAAGTTCAGTATTGGGTTCCATATGAAAATTATTTATGATGAAAGCTCGAATATACGCTTCATGGAAAGTTGCGTGTCTCGCAATATAGTTCTCTGTTCCAAAATTGTCCCAGTAACTTTAGATATTTCTTATCTGTACTTATGCTTTCTTTAGATGTATTTTCAATTGTTTGGCAATGTGAAATGAAAGGAGAACACGGCGTGCTCTCCTTTCATTTCATTTACCTATTACGTAGGCCTTCTGTAGTTTCATTAGTTTGTAAAGCTTATTATCCCATATACCTTTGTTTCTTGTTTGGGTTTCCATTTTTGACTGATTCTGAGTTGTGCTTGGTACAATTTTCGCTTGGAATTTTGGTCTTCTGTTTGTAAAATAAATGCATCTGCAGAACTATGCAGCTGGAAACCCTGCTCCTGTGCTGTACATAAAGAACTTGGCAAAGGACGTGTTTGTGGATGACATCTACTACATCTTCGGTAATGCTAAAGTTGCACCTTGAGCTACATTGCATAAAACCATGTTGAACCTGATGGTGTTCTACATTCATCTATACATTCTTCTCCCGCTACTTAATGGTGGATTATTTTAGGGTCACTATTTGGAAGTCTTGAAGCAGCTAAATCTGGTTTTCACGTGAGAGTCCTGCAGGTTTGTTGCAGTACCTGAGGCATTTCTCTCTGTTTTCAACTTATTTATCTAATGTTCTAGATAGAAGAAAAAGAATTACCTGAAGTAAATGTTTGAACAAGGACAATGTTATAAATCATAAACTTGAAGAATTCAGTTTACTTGTAATCAAGTGCTAATAAAAAAGCCTGGATTTCAGGAAGGTAGAATGAGGGGCCAAGCGTTTCTGACATTTCCATCCATTGATCTCGCTCATCATGCTTTGGTATGTTATGAAGTTCATTTACTACACATTCAAGTTTCTATCATATTGTTTCAAACTTACCTTTGTCTGTCTCATTGCTACTCCTTTTTACTTTACCCCCACACAAAAAACCTTAAAATATTGTAATCGAAAATCTACATATTTTGCTAAATTGCAAAGTTCCTTTAGACTATTCTTAATATGTCCCGAGAAATCTCTCTGGGCTTCTCTTATGTGCTAGTGTACTAGTCTAGTGGTGAGCATCTATTTTATTTTTTCCCCTTTTTTTATTTTGCAGAATCTTGCAAATGGATTTGTATTCAAAGGCAAGCCGATGATTATCCAGTTTGCAAATCCAAAGGACTCTAACGCTGCCAAAGGAAGTTGAACAGATCATACCATCATATGGAATAGACCCAATCTTTATGTGTTCAATCTGCAACCCGGGGGTAGTTGATTTTGGATGCTGAGCAAAGTCTGAAAGCACCCCTCCTCTCCTCTCAAAAAATGCTTCTCATATCCCGCGCAAGCCATCTTGGTTGATGGCCTCCCAGTTGCACTCCTCCATTTTGTTGGCTCTCTTCTCTTCAAAACATGTTCCATTGGGACAGGATTCACGTGATTGCCTAGATGGCAAATATTGTGCTCCTTAAAAGACACATTCAATTGAGGAATCTCTGCTGCGAATCTTGGTAGGAAATTTTGGGTGTAAAACCTCTCTATCCAGTTCTCTAAAGAGGATCTGTAAGCAGTGTTTGTTGGTCTATGTTAACCAGGATATGCTTATCTTGTTGCAAGGATCATCCGTGCTGGATGCTTATAAGGTACATATTATGCGTCAATTAAGTACTTCTTTGTGCTGTGAAAAGCTTATTTTTGTGTAGATGATAAGGTCAAGTTACAAAATAGCTACCTTCTACTAAATGTTACAGTTTTAATTCAAGAGTAAACCGAGATGTGTAGATAAATCGAGCTTATTCTATTGATTTGAGATAGTTTGCTCAATGGGAAACGTAAAATACAGATGTTACAAAAACACTAAGCAGAAGTCAGAACGTTAACAGTTACACATCTTAGAAAACAAGATCCTAAAAAGAATGCTCTGAGTTTGCACAAGAGTTGTGTTTGCGCGAAGAGACTGAGCACTTGGACGGCAAAAGGGCTCATGTTATACCATTGCAGCCTGTCTAATGCCAGACTCCCAGAACAACAGCAATGCCAAAAAGAAGGAAGAGTGTTGCATCTCCACCGGGAACAATAGAAGACCTGCAGCAAAATTAGATTCTTTCAGTTCACTTGAGTTGTGCATAGAATACAAGCTACCAAACAGTAACTCTACTGCTTTTGTTCATATAATGCTTAACAAAACTCAACGCCCTAACAAGACCTTAGCTTCTTCCTGGATTTATAGACGTATGCCATCAATGGAGGCAGGATACCGAAGAGAAAGCAGTTTGCATAGACGCCTGCGAAATCAAGTGCTCTGGAGAAGACCGACTGGGAGAAAGACGCTACAAGAACTGGAACGACAATCAATGCTGGCAATACAAAGACACCAACGACGTGATCCAAACCCAAACCAGGTCTCTGGAACACAACCACCCCAACATTGCTAAAGCCTGATCCACCACAATAAGTACCCACTCCAACTCTTCCGCCTCCATTGTTTGAACAAGGTGTGGTCATAATCAACCGTAAGGTGTCAATCAGCTGCTTAGGGAAGCTGACAGCATAGCCTACGAAGCTGGTGGCCAAAGCCGAAAATGCAAATCCTTGAACTGCAGGCAAGGCCGAGGATTTCACAGACAGTAGAAGCGATATCGGGTCTTCAGCTGAAGAGGGTCCTCCCCCATTAGTCCCAACAAGCCCCAAAACAATCAAATTCCATAACAACACCATGAGCAAAGGCACAGCTCCACCAACAAGAACGGCCTTTCGGGCCTCGCGAACCGAATTCCTCAAAATCTTGCATATGAAGGGAGTGACAACATGAAACCCAAGTGTGAGCACAGTGACAGGAATAGCAGGCAAGACACTTGAAACCCTCCAAGAAGCATTCCCAAAGGAGCTCAAAACATTGGATCTGGCCACAGACAAGCCTACTCCCACGAGTGTGGAGATGGAGCAAAGCATGAGTACACAAAGAAGCCTGTTGGCGGAATCAATTGCAGAAAATGGGAAGAGGCAAATCACAAGCCCAGATGCAAAGGGGAAAAGTGCATGAGCCAAGAACAAGTTCCAGCTAGGAAACCACTGGGAGATGAGTGAGCCAATCCCTGAAACACAAGCCACCATCAAAGAGAAGCTAAGGCTAGCATAGATTACAGACACCAGAATACCAAATTGGGACCCAAATGCCTTGGTTGCCAACCCAGTAAAGCTGACCTCATCAACGCCATCCTCTTCCATGGCAGCAAAACTGAGCTCAGCAACAAGTAATATTGAGGAAATGACATAGACCCATGAAACAAGAATGGCTATTGTGGAAGGCAATGGCCCTGATTTTATAGTTGCAGAGGGTAAACCCAACATTCCTGGCCCCACAGCAGTTCCAATTATCAAACTAACCGCTGCCCAAAAACTCTTACTGTGCTCCTTATCAACTTTAACTTCAATCCTTTGACCAGAATCTTGACCCAAAGCCAAAGCCTTTGATTTTGATCTGGGTGTTGACCCAAATTGGTGTAGTTTTGTTGTGATGGGAGCTGTTGAGATTCTTGCTGTGGAGGTCAAAGCTGAGCTAGATGAAGAATTGGATGGGGTCAGATTGGAGAATGGGATTGAAAGATTAGGGCTTGGAAGATGAGAAATGTGTGTCAATGAGGAGTTATGCCTGGATATGTGGAGATTATAAATCATTTTCTGTATCCTGGGATTCAAATGACTAGGCAGAGCCATGGAATCTCGGAATGAAGGAGGTCGTTGTAAGAGGGAGAATCTCTAACCTGAATATTGTGAGTAGGGATTGTTTTGTCAGAGAATCTGAAAAGGAAGGAACACGTCGAAACGATGGGCCATGGCGGCTGACAATTCATGTCAGACCCTAAGCAGTAGGGCTGTGCATCCGGTCCAGACCGGAATTTTTACAATTCTTGGACCGGAGACTGGACCCGGTCCGGTCTTAGACCGGAATTGACCGATATACGTATTTTTTTGTTTTATATAAATTGAAATTTAATTATTTTTCCTATTTTTATACCTATTATGTATAATATTAGACAATATATTTTGTTATTAATTTATATTTATAGTAGAAATTAATTTTTAATAGTGTTATGAGATATTAATACATAAAATTAAAAACAATAAAAAACGGTTCATCCGGTCCGGACCGGAAACCGGCCGGGTTTGGACCGGACCGGAATTTTAGAAATATGTGGACCGGAGACCGGACCGTAATTCCCCCGGTCCGGTCCGAATTGGCACAACCCTACTAAGCAGCTACCTACGATCATCCATCTAAGCCGGTTTTTATTTATATCAATCTATATCTATATTAAAGGAGAGACTTAAATCATATGTGTCATCACCAAGTTCAACTCGCTTATGTAATTTGAACTAAATTATAAAATACCTTATTCAGTTTGGATATATATCCAAGAGTTTAATTAATTGAAATAGATTTTATAAATTAAGTTAAATTTTTATTTAAGTAAATAAGGACATGGTTTGATAATAGATATGGTTTAATATATAGAATAGTAATTTATGAAAGTTCCAATTCGGATAGTCATTTTTATTTTTTCTATTAAAATAATTTCACTGAAATTTCAAATATAAACAGATAAAAAAAATTATAATCTTCGTATATTAGATTTGCTCTAACTACCTCACCCAATTAATCTTTTTTTGGTTGAAATCCAATTAATCATTTAGCTACTAAACTTTTTTATTTTAAAATTTACCTCATATGTTATATTTTAGTAGGCCAATAATTTGGTAGTTGATCTCTTTCAATAAATAATCAATCACAAAGCAATACATATATTAAATGTGTTACAGCTTCATTTTTAGAATCATGAAAAAATTGATACAAATCTATCTATATACATTAAAAGAGAAGTCTTATATGTGTGTGATCACCACATATATTTGGCCTATATGTCATTACAATATTCATTTTATTTACGTGTCGGACTCTGAGATATGTCACATCATACAACTTTAAAAAAAAGTTACAATAGTGAATCCCATAATAATCTTTTATTTTATCATAACCGATCAAATATATCTTTCATTATAAAAAAAAGTTCATTAAATTTTAAAGTTTCATATGGAAAAGATTTGATTATTCATTTTATTTTCTAAGAAAAATAAATACGATTTCTATTTAATATTCAACTTTGACTTGGACAACTATGGGGTTCTCTGTAAATGTTGTTGTTTTTCTTATAGTATGACGTTTTCTTTGTGAGCATTAATGTATATAAATTAATCATCTTTTAGTACCACAAATCGTATTTGAATTTTATGAATTTTCATTTCATATTATTTAAAATATTTAATAAATTTAATCTCGTTCTTGGCACAGACACTATACTGGTTTAAATATTAAAATATTGCCAATATGTATTTAGGCCCAATTTTCTATCAAAATTTCTCTTTTTTCTCTTTCTTTTTTGATAAGGAAAGGAATTAAGGGGACCTTCTTAACGGGAGGAGGGTTACCCTATGACATCCTTGTGAATCGGGTATGATCAATATGTGGTAGAGTTTTGCAATGTAGTCAGCCATAATGTCGATTTCCCGAAATATGTGGGATATGCGACATGAGTAAAATGTCGAAGATCAATTAGTATATCTGAAATAATGATTTTGATTCCCCAAAGGCAGTTCCAAATACCATTAATGGAATTGATAAGGATGATATTATCAGCTTCGATCTCTAACTATGAGATCCCTAACTGGATAGTTTTTCGAATGCCTAGTCGCATCGACATTGCTTCTGCTAGGAGGGGGCAACATTTCCTAGTTCACCATTGGCCATGAAAGTTGATTGGCCAAAGTGGTCGCTTATGATATAGCCATAGGTTGCATTGCTTTGGTTAGGTTTGGATTCGTCAGAACCTATTTTGTACGCGTTTATTTCTAATCTAGACCATCTTATGCTAGTTCTTTTTCTTCTTGTTTTTTCCTTGCTAGTTTGTTAGTATCATATTCATTGTTTATGTCGTGTTTTGTATTTTTCCATTCATTTTGTTGTTGTAGTATAAATTGGGTAAGATTTGGCATTTTGTTGTTATCTTGTTCTCTCAATAGTTTAATGTTTCTATTATACCAAATACTCCACCACTTAGTTACTAGTATTTCCATTTCTTGTTGCGTAAGTTTCTCACGTACATCAATTAGTATTTGTGTTATTGTTGACATTAGAATGTTATTGTTGCCATTTTTTAGTGTCTTTTTGGTGAAGGGGAAATGCAATAGAATATGGATTAAATCTTCTTACGTATTGTCACATTTTGTGCATTGTAGCGGAACTGTTATATGTCTTTCGTATAGTTTTTCTTTTGTTGGGAGTCCATTTTTGAAAATTTTTCAGACAATTTTATTTTTATTTTTGGTGATGTGTCTAGTTGCCTAATCCATTCTAAATTTATCTCGGTGAGTCTCTTTTTTTTTGTAAATCATTGTCATAGCGCTTTTTGTTGAGAACCAACCACTTTTACTATATTTTCAATACAGTCGATCTTGCATTTCGTTTGTTGGTACATGTTTGCTTGTAATAGTTTGTATAGTTTCGACGTCGAAGTGTTTTTGGAGCTCTTTTAGTTTCCATGTTTTGTCTTGATTTAGGTAGTAATAAACTGTTTGCGATATGTTAATTATCGCTTGATTTTTTGCTAAGATAAATAGTTTGTCCCCTAAGGTCTAATTATCTGTCCAGAATTTAATTGTGCTCTCATCTTCAACTTCCCATCGGAGGTCAGTTTTAAAGTTTGGTATAAGTTTTGTTAAGTTGTTCCACTACCATGATGTATTTCCTTTTCCTTTGATGTATTCTAGGATGGTTTTCGTTTTAAGATATTTTTCAGTGATGATCTTAACCCATATGTTATTTGGTTATGCAAGGATTTTCTAAAGAAGTTTCATTCACAGTGCCTTGTTTATGTCTTCGCTCTTTTTTTATCCGAGCCCTCCCACACTGGTGGGTTTACATATTTCATCTCATCGTATTAGTGGTTTATGGTTATTATCCTTATTCTAAAAGAATTGTCTATTTATTTTGTCAAGGTTTTTTATGTGTAATTGTTGGTAATATAAAGTTTTGCATCATGTAGTTCGATTGAGCCTCAAGGTTTGCTTTAATTTAGATTTTCCTTCCTTCTTGCGATAATGTATTTTCCATTTTGTAAGTTGGTTATTTATTTGAGTAACGAGCGATTGGAATGTATTATTGCTTACTCTACCATTTATTATTGGGCATCCTAGGTATTTATGCAACCCAATTGTGGAGGGGACATTAAAAATTTGTTGAATTTGTTGTGATAGTTGTGTTTTTTGTTACAAGCAAAAACTACATATACTTGACCCGGTTTGTGGACATATTGTATAAAATCAACAAGGGTTAGTATAAGATATTAACAAATTGAATAATATTAGTGGAAGTTCAATAAGTTTATACCTGTCACAAGAAACAGTACATCCCAGGAGCAAAAACAGATAGGCAAACACTATCTCTCCCTCGGGTTGTCTTCTCTGTACCATCTCCTCCCTAAAGTTTGTGACATCCTTTTCGAGGATGCCCCCACCCATGTTGTATGCGTAGATATCGCCCATCGTCAAGTCAAACATCTCGTAGATGCGGACTCTAAGAGGGCCATCCTCCATCTGTTGCGACATATTGAGCCTGTCAATCGGCAATCCTATAATCTTCTCCACGTCGTGGAGAGTGATGGTGATCTCCCCATAGAAAGTGAAAGTTGTTGGTCTCGGGATACCAACGCTCCACAAAATCACTAATGAGGATGTGGTCGATGTCACTATACCCCAACTTCGTCAGCCCGCTACACTAGGCAATTGGTTCAGTCCACAAGATCGAGCGGACGAGTGTGGGCCCACAACCGCGATCGGATATTCCGAAAGGATTATACCCCAAATCAATATGTTATTATAATTACTTCACCCCAAATTCAATTTATATACCCTAAACCAAAAAGGAAATTTAATTAAGCCTACATGCCAAGGGTGGCTCATCTCCACGCCAAATTTAGCGCGCAACGTGGGTATGGTAATGCGTCAAAACCATCCCTTACTACCCCCTGGATGTCCCATCGGACGCTCGCCTCCATCGGGCCAGCCTCGGGCTCGGGGTCAGGAAGTACCGGTCGGCCTCGTTGGGGTTGTCGGCTGCCTTGCGCTCAAGGAGCGGCTGGGGGAGCCACCGGGGGGCAGTCAGGGGACCGCCCGAGGACCCGAAGGGGGAATTATCGGTGGAGGCGCCGAGGGAGCGAAAAAGGGTGCATCAAAATCGTCATCGAAATCGGCCTCAGTGTACCACTAGGACTGAGCCTCCAGATGGGCCTCACTAGAATGCTCGGACTAGGCCCCTAATAAAGACTAGGGATGAGTCGGGGGAGCTGTAGATGACTGCATCGCAATCGGGTCGCCCGACCCAAAATCCTTCGTTGTACCCACCAGATCCTCAACCACGGCCTCAAACTGTTTGGTGGTGGGCAGTTCAGATGCCGCCATATGCATCTCATTGATCAAGGCTCTAGACAATAGACGATCCTCATCGGCTCGTCGACGAGCCAATGCAGATACTCTCCGCTCTGCTAAATGACGAGTGTGCCCTCACCACTCAACCCGCACAAAATCTGGTAGCGTTGTCACACCCTATTTTGAAAATTACGAAAATTTATTAATTAATTTCGTTATTCACCCTTTATTCTTAATTCTTTAATTAAGTTCTTCTTAATTCTTAATTCATTCTTTACTCGTAATTAATGCTTAATAACGTTTTCCTAAAGTCATATAAATCATTTTCTCCTAATTAATATTAAATAATGTTTTCTAATTTAATTATTTCTAATTAACATTATTAATTATTCCATTCTCAAATGCATTTCTTAGACCCTTTTTAACAAAATTAATGTTTTTTCATAATTACATTACATGATTTCCTTATCGTGTCTTTATTATTAATAATGTTTTTTCATAATTACAATTCATTCTTTACTCTTAATTAATGCTTAATAATGTTTTTCTACATTTTTATAAAATTATTTATTTATTCCCAATTAATATTTAATAATGCGATTTTTCTATATTATTTATTCCAAATTAATATTCTTAATTATTTATTACTGAAATGCATTTTCTTTAGTTTTTCATATTTCATTGAAATTCTAACTTAATTCGAAATACAAAATTTAATAAAAATTCATTTTCAACAATTACACATTCTAAATTATGCAAATTCATTTTCAGTTTCATAATCATACAAACTTTACATTCAAAATCATACACATTCAAAATTGTGCAAATTCAAAATTTAATTTCAAATAAACATACAAATTTCTCATTCACAATCATACAAATGAATTTCATAACCTGTCAAATTCAATTACAATTTCAAATTCATAATCATACAAATTGAATTTCATAATCATACAATATAAAATTTAATTTCCTAATCCTAATAATATAATATTATTTTAAATTTCAGAATCATAATCATGAAATTTTAATTTTTAATTCAAATATGCTTACTTCAAGAGCACCCCATGAAATGGTCTAGGACACTAGCCACGACCATTGTCCGACCGACATCGCCCCGACCTCTCCCGTCACGACCTCTCCCTCCACGACCGCCAGCGGACCCGGTATCACCTCGACCTCTCCGGCCGCCCCGAGAGACGATGGCTGCAGGCCGCCTTCCACGCATCCTCTACGTCAAAATCATTATATTGCCTCGACCCGCCCCATTCGCGCCACCAGACGGCCGGCCACCAGTCGGGGTGCCACCCACAACACTCATGCCAACAGTGGGGCCGCCCACCACTCTAGAATTTCCGCCGCCATCGTCGCCGATGTCTGAGGAAGGAGGAGGAGGAGCACCGCCGCCGCCCCATCGCCCGCCGAAGTCACGTCGATATCTTGCCCAATTTATGCTGGCATTTGCCGGAAATCAGAGGAGGAGAAGGAATTAGACAAATATGAGAAGGAAATTGGAGGATTTAGAGGAGGAAATAGGAGAAAAATGGCGGAGGAAACAAAAATCAAGGAAGAAGAAGAAGGGTTGACAACCGACACGCAATATAAAAACATATCATACATGGACACATGTTTCCTATGTGCGTTTTATAGTATGTTTTTTCCCTACTGATACACTTCATGTGCTTGACTTTGGCATTAGCACTCATTGTGAGCACATGCCTCTTTGTGTATATAATAGCGTGTATCTAAGACCATCTTTAATGATGGTACTCATCTCAAGTATCTTAAACTATTTTTTTTATTATTTTTTTTCTTTTACATCACTTTATGATACTCTTATACTACAATCATGATATTCACTTCAAGTATTGTAAATTTCTTATTCACCTTTTTACAGTATCATATATTCATATGTCATCAAACAATACCAAAAACAAAAAAATCCATTTGTAAGTGTATAAGTGATACATTTATTGGCTGAAAATATAGTGATATTTATTAGTCCAAATATCATATGTGTGATACTTTTCTTCAATGATGTTTTTGATTTTTACTCAAATTCTGACATTTAATTTTATTTTTACTATTTTTAAATGGAAATGATAGTCTAAAATCCATGATTGAAGGTGCTCTAACATTTTCATAATTAATGAGAAAATACGGTAATTATACAGGTGGCGGTGGGTATAAAGGGACCAATCATCATTTAAAATGATAAATATAAAACAAAGTTTTTATTCATTCTTCACATTCTTGGTAACGAGCTGTTTTTCTCCCCTCTTGAATTAAAGCAAGCAACATCATCGTCTTCCAAAATATTTTTGCTTTGTAAGTAGCTGAGAGAGGCTCTGACCTCTCTCTCTAGAATTTTCTTCCTCCTTTTCCCTTGCTTCCGTTGTTTCTCCTCCTCCGCCCCTGTGCAGACCTCTTTTTCATTTTCTTCTTTTTTGTTTTTCTGTGAAACAACCCATGAAACTTACCATGAATCAAACTCTGAACTAAGACAAGATCGCCCTCATCCTTGTTCCGTCACTGTTAAGAGTAGTGTTTGAGTTAGTGGATTTAGTGGTTGAGTTAGTGGTTGCTATTAGTTAAGAGTTTAAGGTGTTTGATTAAGTCTTAGGATCGTGGGTTATGGAGCCACAAATGTAGGAGGTTGTTGTAACCGGCTTTGGCTATATAATGCCTTAGTCTTTCATATATGTATTAATGGTAGTATTCTAGTTTACAAAATTCTTCTTCTTAAATTAACATTTGGTATCAGAGCTTCGTGAAATCCAAGGGAGTTTCGTTTTCCGGTGGCGGTAGCCACCATGGCTGTCACCCACCGGGTTTGCCACAAAGAGTGAAAGAGAGAAGGAAAGTTTGAGATTTTTTTAGAGAGAGAGAGAGGGAGAGAAAGAGAGACTTTGAGGAGGAAAGTGAAAGAGTGAGAGAGAGAAAGAGAAAAGTGAGAAAGAGAGGAGATTGGAGAAGTTGGAGGCGAGGCAGCGAAAAGAGAAAGAGAGAAAAAGAGGAGGAGAGTGAAAGAGTGAGAGAGAGAAAGAGAAAAGTGAGAAAGAGAGGAGATCAGAGAAAAGAGTGAGTGAGAAAAAGAGAGGGAGAGAGAGAAAAAGAGAAGGAGAGTGAAAGAGTGAGAGAGAGAGAGAGAAAAGTGAGAAAGAGAGAAGATCGGAGAAGTTGGAGGCGAGGAAGCGGAGAAGGGGAAATCGGCGGAGCCCAAGTGGCCGGGTTCGTTCGGATCTGGTAGCGCGACGAGGAGCCCAGCGAGAGGAATTGGGGGCCGAAATCGACCCAGATTTGGCGGCTTGGGGACGAGAGCGAGAGGAATTCCGGCGATGGAAGGCCGCTGGGACGTCGTCTTCCGCGTCCAGAGGCTCCAGGCTTGCCGCGCTGGGGGACGACCGGAGTGACGTCATCCTGCTGAAGTTCCTCCGGGCGAGGGATTTCAAGGTGAAGGAAGCGCTGACGATGATGAAGAAGTGCGTGAGGTGGAGGAAGGAGTTCGAGGTGGACTCTCTGCTGGAAGAGGATCTGGGAAACGACTACGAGAAGGTGGTGTTCGCCCATGGACGCGACAAAGAAGGTCACCCCGTGGTGTACAACGTGTTCGGAGAGTTCAACAAGGACAAGGAGCTGTATCAGTCCACCTCGGGGACGCGGAGAAGCAGAAGAAGCTCCTGAAATGGCTGGTCCAGTTCTTGGAGAGGACGATTAGGAAGAGAGTAGAAAAAGGAGAGAATTTGACCTTCTGGAAAAAAAAAAAAAAGGAGATGAAGTTCTTAATTGGGTTGTTGTTTATTTGCTACTGTTGCTGCTGAATAGTGACAAGCATGTATGTTTGAATGAAAATAATTCTGTGAAAGAAAAGTTAGTGTTTTGAAGTCAAAGAGAAGGTTGAACACCGTGGAAGTAGGCAACAGGAAAGAGGTGAAGGAAAAGAGCATAGTGTAAGGATTGTTGATGTGATGAATGTCAAAGTCTTTGCAGCCAGCAGAGAGAGTGAATCAGAGTGCAACAAATGGAAGCAACGTGGTTCATTGTGGAGTTGGTGGACATGCAAGGGATGCTCATGAACTGTTTGAAGAAATGCCTATATAGGCATGCCTACGAGTACAGTAGGTGGTTAGGTGGTTCAACCTGTGAGTTAAGCAGGTTTGGTTTATATGTCATCCAACAAGTAGTGAAGAAGAGCTGCGGTTCTCGCTTGTTGGGGAGATGACAGAGCAGATGTACTAAGGAATGGCCCGAGAGGAGAGGCCTAGATAGTACAATGAAGAAACCATAGGGAGATCAGTTGAGCATGTCAACCAAGAAGAAGAAGCCATGAGAAAGACAAGGTTGCAGATTTGTAAACTGAATGTTAGTACATTTAATTTAAGGGGGGATGTTAAGAGTAGTGTTTGAGTTAGTGGATTTAGTGGTTGAGTTAGTGGTTGCTATTAGTTAGGAGTTTAAGGTGTTTGATTAAGTCTTAGGATCGTGGGTTATGGAGCCACAAATGTAGGAGGTTGTTGTATCCAGCTTTGGCTATATAATTCCTTAGTCTTTCATATATGTATTAATGCTAGTATTCTAGTTTACAGAATTCTTCTTCTTAAATTAACAGTCACCGCTATCTCCTCCCCGATCATCCTCCGTGGAAAATTTTTGTCTCTCTTGGATCTGATGGTTGCCGGCCCCTGCTGCGCTGGATTGACTTATATCTCTATATGCTGGTGCTTGCTGTTACAATTTCTCTTCTACACCGCCTACTGTGAAGCTTCTTCATATCTGGTAATTTTGCCTACTTCTCATCTTAATCTTGCATCTACTCATTTCTATTGTTCTAATCTCAAGTGTAGATCTACTTTCAACTTTGATTTCTTCTCTACCAGCTATGAAATCGGATACCTAACCTATTCTGCATCTATCCGTTTTTAATTCTACTTACTTCCTACTTTGCTTTCTTTAGTTAAATTTGCGCAATTTCATCCTTATTTAATTGAATCGGGAACCATGAATCTTGTTAATCAAATCTATCATGAACTTTTATGCTCTGATGTATACACTTCAGAGCTTGTACGTTTACGCTGAAACTGGTTTTTCCAACCTTCCCTTTTCAGTTTTCTTGATGTTTCAACTGACTTTTTGAATTTCATCCGAATTTTACAATATTGCTTCCTGTTTTGTATTCTGCATCGTAACAACAAGTATGACATCTACAATCTAACATTTATATTGCACAATTTGCTCTATATTCAGATCCTCGTTTCGTTTGATCTGTATGTAACCTGGTTCGTAAGCTCGGTTCATAGCCGTATGCCTCCTACATATATTCTTAATGATGCAGGACTGTTAGTTATGTTACTTCATTCTGCCTATATTGTGAACCTTACTTTAGCAACTTATCATCAACAAGTTAGATATCTGTGTTGTCTATTATATGTTTCCAGCAACACCGTGTTAAACTTTACTGTTGGCCCATTGTTGGTAGATCCCTGACTTCATTCTGGTCAAATGTTAACAGAATGTGCTCATTCGTTCATAACTCTTATCCCCAAAACCGCAACCCACTAACTATCAACCATTATAGACCGATTAGTTTATTCAATACGATTTATAAAATTATTACCAAAATTATGGCTAACAGATTAAAACTACTCCCTAAGTTAATTACTACATATCAAGGCGCATTTGTGGAAGGACGTTCTATTGAAGACAATATTCTCCTAGCCCATGAAATTTTCCATTCTTTTCATACTAAAAAGAAAGGAAAAAAAGGATGGATGACTCTTAAACTACATGGAAAAGGCCTATGATAAGTTAAACTGAAACTTTATTCGAGCTATTTTAATAAAATTTGGTTTCTCAATTGAATGGGTGACAAAACTTATGACATGTATAAACTCTACCTCTTTCTTCGTACTGGTTAACAATGAACCTGGACTTATATTTAAGCCTTGTCCCTTTCATCTTCATTATCGCTATGGAATACCTTTCTCGTACTTTATCTCATGAAGCTCAACAACCTAATCGGAAAATTGGAATTCAATTAACCCGAAATGGAACGTGTATTCCCTTTCTCACCTTCGCTGATGATACCTTAATTTTTGCTAATGCCACTCCACAGAGTATGCATTTTATCCAAGACCTCTTAAACACTTTTAGTCGTATCTCGGGATTATCCATTGACTTCCACAAAAGCTCTCTACAAACATCCTCCAACATCAGTATCTACCACACCACATCTCTTGCATCCATTCTTAACTTACCAGTTACTAAATCCATGGAAAAATATCTAGGCATTCCTATTGTTCGAGGCCGTGTCAAAACGACAATATTTGGTGATTACATTCAGAACCTAAGAAAACAATTATCGAAATGGAAGGCTAGCACCTTATCTCAAGCTGGACGTCTGGTTCTCATCCAATCAAACTTTTGCCCTAAAGTTAATTACTTAATGCAGAGTTTTTTACTGCCTACTACAATTTGCAATGAAATGGATAAAATCATTAAAAATTTCTTTTGGAATAAATACAACCCCAATTACCGGTCCCTTAACTCAATATGTAAACCTAAATCACTTGGGGGTTTGGGCCTCCACACTACCCTTGAAATAAACAAATCCTTTCAAATGAAGTTATTATGGAAATTTTTTACTGAGGCCAATAATTTATGGGTCCGAATTATCACAGAAAAATATCTTACTTCTACAGATATTTTCTCGTACCGTAAGAAAGCCAAACAGTCCTGACAATTTTCACGCCTGCTTCATCTCCGTGATGAATTTAAAAAAGGTCTCAGCTCGGAGCTCGAAAATGGCCAAACAATTAAATTCTGGTCTGATTCTTGGATTCCAAACTGTGATCTTTTTCCTTATTTTCGCAACAATACTGCCTCCGATATAACTGTATCCTCCTTCATCACCCCATCCCACAAATGGAATTTACCTATCTTACAAACTCTGTTACCTTCGCGCATCATTGATAAAATTACCAACATACATATACTGGTCACACAGATGGAAGACCGACTTCTTTGGAGATTCAATTCCGACGGAAAATTTACCACTTCTTCCACACATAAACTGAAACAATACTGATGCGCCCCTGCCCACCATGACTGTTACAGAAGAAGAGCAAGCTATGAGCATTCGCTCAGAAGGACCAATAACGCGATCGCGTGCCAAAGCAATCGCCAACGCGACACAATCCATGGTTGTCCGCGTTGTCGCAAGCCAAGGAGCGCAAGAGACCGCGTTCTCCCTCACACGCCTTCAATCCAGTCAAGAGAACGCGTTTTCCGTTAAGATTCTCTCAACCATCAGTTGAACGCGATCTATGTTATTGTTTTGGAATTTCTGAACATTGTTATTTAAGTAATTTTCTTTTGGGGCGTGCGTTTCACGCGTGTCGCGTGGGCCGGCCCATTAAGCGAGTCTCGGCCCATCCGAGTCTATCAAATATGATAGCCAAAGGTTCATCCATCAAACAAGATGTTGTAAACAAAGCTAAAGCATTTGATGAGAAGCATCGATTGATAGCAAATGCTTTTGAAAAGGTCATTTCCTTTGACAAGAGAGTTGGCTTGACAGAAAAGTTCAATGTTGGAATATCGGTGGTCAACAAGAAAGTGAAGTCTGTAGATGAAAGGCTTCAAGTTTCAGATAAAACAATGGCAGCATTACTTGCAGCGGATAGGAAATTAAGTAATATGGGATTTGCTGTAAAATCAAGCAGGTTATAAGAAAAAATCCAAATTTCCCCTTTTTCAGATATCAGGCTTTGGCATATGCAACAAGATCTGTCACTTTATAATGTTGTCTCATATTCTCCTAAGATACTTCTGTGCACAATTTGCAATGCTGTAACTTTTCATATTTGTCGTGTAGAATAGGCATATGGCATGCGAGAGGATGATCAACACTTGTTGATGTCTTAATTTTCATGATTTGGTTTTTCATGATTTGGTGCCAAGATGCTTGCTTGGAGCAAAAATGTATGCAATGCCTTAAGATGCTTCCCCCTCTTCAACATGTCGGTGATCCTGATATGTTCTCATACTTATCCATATTAAAAGGAGATACTCTAGTGAAATGATTTTCTTTTTGACAGAAGTATATCATGATTTCTCATTGATATGTGATAATCTCTAGTTCTATCATTTGACGTGAAATCAACAAACATCTCATGAGGCAAATGTTGATGTTGCAATAACAGGTACGTTACAGCCGGGGCAGCTTGGTTCAATGGTGCCTTTAACAGGGTAGCTAAGGCAGGGCAGGTTGCTGGTACAAAAACCAAACAGAAGTTCCATATGGCCATGTCAAATCTGACAGCAAAGGTAGGTTTTCTATTGAAGGTCTCACCAATCAACTTGGATTGTGATTGTTGTATAGAAAGTTCCAAATGCTTATGCACAAATTTTTACTTCACTGTAGCACACACATATCCAACTTACCACTTGTTTGAGAACACAATTCATGTGAAGTCATTCTTCTAATGATCCTATTGTGATATTTGAATTTCAGGATCCAATTGCTGCATAGAGAATAAAGCATTGGATTGGTCAAAGACTGTCATAATAGGATTATCTATTTGCTGCAGAAAGGCTTTGTTTGTTAAGGAGATGAGTCAGTTCCCCAGGTAATTATTAGGTTGAGATCAGCTGCATGAATTTTTTGATGCGTCTCTTCCTGCATGTGTAATTTCTGTAATTGTTGCAAAGTGCCTTTGTAATTTCTGTTTTTTTGCCCTCTCTCTTATTACTTGATACATTGTAATTTTTTGCTGAGACTATACCAATTTTGTGCCTCTCAGAGGTGTTAAATTCATGCTTGATTCATCTCTTTTCTGTTGGGGTTATGTAATCATAATCTCACCATCCAGAAAGAGTCTCCAGCCAACAGTAGATGAAAGCAGAACTGAAGATGCATCATGTTATATCATCAATCTTATAGTATGATAAAGAACCTGCAACATGAAACATTAATTTTATGTTACCCCTCTACAAATATTAATCTTTCAGTTAGGTCAGACACATTCTTCACATAGATTGATGTAGAAAGATTAATGCCATTCAGAGAAAGTTGGGTAAGCCCAATCAAATCAAAACCCTCGTATTCATATACTGCATCAAAGTATTTAGTTTTGAGATGAGTTTGGTTTTAACTTTTTTTTCTCTTTTTCAAGCTTATTTCTCCATTTCTGAAAACTAACACATAATAACATTAAAGTGATCGATAATTCGTTATATTGCAACATATAATATGAACATAACATTTACCTAATGAAGCTTTAGAAGGTTAATCTTGATAATTTGAATTTGACTAACATAATATGATATATGTATTTTTTATAGCTATAGATATAGATGTAGCCGTATTGATAGATGACAACCAATGTGATGAAAATATCAAATGTTCAACTTTGGACTTTAGTGAGGTACCTTTCTGTTCAAGAACACGCGGTTCCAGTTGTCCCATCTGATTTCATGATACTTCGTATTTACTTTGGATTCGTTTGGTAAGTTGTGGGTGGAAGTAAGAGAATTTGCTTTCACTCCCACTTCCACAATTGCTTCCACTCCCTCACTTTTACTCTCACTTCCATCTTACTGAACGAGCCCTTTGTCTCTGTAATTGGTAATCCAGCCATGAAAAAGAAGGCATAGAATAATCCAATTTCCACCAATTCACTCAAAATCTTAAAATGACAACTCTTTGATTGGCATAAGACTTAATGACACACATAATGCTATATACTACGATACATTAGTGCAGGAAACTACACCAAACGATTGTTGTAAAAAAGGGTGTTGTTGATGATTAAACTTTGGCCTAGACTTGATATCGATTGAATTATGCGAGACACTTTCCAAAATCATTAATTTGACCTTTATGATGTTCTTTAGGGATACACGAATTCCGATCGGAGATAAGACAAATGAACCACTTGCGTTCTAGGCTAGAATCACAAGAGAATACTTAAGTTTTTTTTGGTTTTAGGATGTAAAACGAATCACAAAAGAGATGAATCTCTTAGGAGGCCAAAACTTGCTCCCAAGATGCTCTTATATAGGGTAGAGATCGTCCAAAATAGTTACATGTTTGTTGGACTGGTTAAAATCGGGTAAAACCGTGCCAAAATGACCAACTGTAAAAACGCATAGACCGTGCACTTCGTCAGAATTAATTCCGGAATTAAAACGCACGAACTATAACTAAAAATCGTAAAGATGCATGTACCGTGTACCCAAAGTTCACGGACTACAAGACGTTACAAGACTGCACCAAAACGCACAGACCACTACTTAGATCGTGCACTCTCCAGAGTTAGCAAAATTTTGTGCCAGAAAATCGCACGGTCCATGCACTTCACTTCTTAAGTGTTTTATGAGTTTGAGTGAATTAGCGGGATCCGTGCTAATGCACGAAGTGCGACATTAGTAGCCCAAGGTTCGAATCCGCGCATACAAGTGTGCACCCACACTCTTCCTAGTCCGCGTTGAGCTGACTGAACCCCCATTGATCTTGAGTGAACCCTGATCATAGTAAGGGCATGTTTGGTACCATGCCTTGGGGATGAGGATTGGGTATAGGAATGAACAAAACCCTTTTTGTGTTTGGTTGAGGTAAAAGTATGAGAATTATCCATTCCCAGGAATGGCCCATACCCCCATTTTTTATTCTTTTCATACCTTGCCTTCTACATTGGGTATGAGTTATACCTAACTTTATTCTAACCCAAAAATTATCCAAACACCTTATTTTGGGAAGGGCTAAACCTGATTCCTAATACCCATTCCTCATTCCAACCCAATTCCTATTATGGTACCAAACGAGTCCTAAATAATCGATGTCACTAAAATCACCAACAACAATCGCAATGAAATGGAGGTTCAAACACGTGACTTTAAGGGCACCACTATTATCACTTACCGGTTAAATTAATAAAAGTTTAGGAAAGATCCTTGGATGTTTGTGTGAAGGACCCGGTTAACCAGTTTCTAAGCTCTAACGAATCAAAATATTTCAAACCTAAAAAATGTATGACCTTATTAACCTATTTAGATCCGAAAAAGAAAGCTCGCCCTTGTAAATATTTCTCCACTTCTTCATCTATCCAACCAGTAAACTAACTTGCACCGCAAATCAAGTGCTGCAATATGATTTTTTTTTTGAAAAGGTAAAAATTAGACTGGAGACCACAAAAGAAATGGTTTCTCAATCTATAGCATCCTTGCGGATGAGAGCTAAAAGTTCTTGATTGGCTTGAAAATCTTCCAAGGAACACCGCTGGCCCATCTTCGCAATGTAATCGATCACAATGTTTGTTTCTCGAAAGACATGACAGATCTGCACCGTAGAGAAAAGTTGTAGAAGACAAAGTTGTAGAAGACAAAAGTTGTAGAAGACAAAGGATTCGGAATATGAATCCGTAACTAGATTCTCCATTAGTCTTGGTTGATCCATCAGTTTTTATTTTTATGACTTTGTCTGGTGGTTTTTTCCGTTTCTTAATTGACCGTCTACCTTTGTTATTGTTCTCATTTTTTTTGCTTAAGTTCAGCTAGACAATCCGGGTTTCAGGTCTTTTTTTTTTTTCTTTCTTCCAATAATCGATTTGATGTGTAATATAGAGTGACACATCCTTAATAATGTCATTGTCGTTATTTGGTCTTCTATAACTTTAAATAATGAAGAAATAAAAATAAATAAATGCACTTCTAGATTTGGATCCAATTATCTTTTATGGCCATAAAATTGGTAGGAAATAAACTTAGTATTTAAGTCTATGAATTATTATATATATTGCTAATTGATTTTGAGTTGAAACTCCATCCGACTTGTATTTTGGATTTTTTGTGCAACTTACGCTCTTGCGTACACGACCCTAAGTTTCTCAGTCCACCAGACGGTGTTTATTACTTTGCATATTCTTCTTTTCAAAGTAAAATATCTTATGTAGAAGGATTCATGTGGCGCAAAAGAATAAACTATAAAAGAATTAGAGACCTTTCAATTTTTTGATGGCTTTTATTCAACTAAGACCAATCAGCAGAACTTTGGTGGGTGTTAGGAGTTGGGCTTTGGACCACCGCTTCCATATTTGCAAGTTGATTGTATACTAAGTGTTATATTGTCTGCTTAAAAAAAGTGTTACATTGTGACAAACTGTCGTGCTTGTCTTAACTTGGGGAAAAAATACCATATTTGTATATTACGTATAAACAAAGTATGACATATGTTTGTAAGGTGGATGCAAAATAAATGGAATGGAATGGGATTGTAGCCATGTGACCCTTTGAGGTCTACTCAATTGGTCACTTCTTGAATTCGTGGTGTTACTTTTTTTAAAATGGAAAACATACTATTATTTATTAATATATAAATTTACAAGAGCAGTTATACCTTGTAAAGTACATTGTCAAAACATTGTTCATTACCAAAATCCATGATAAAATGATAAAGGTGATGAGTAACAGAGTTCCCACTCCTGCTAACATGAACAAGTTTGAAAACACTAAACAATAAGCTAACAGATCTAATATCATTCAAAAGTAGACTAAGATAAGAGGGAAAATAACGATAAGCGTAAAAGGATCGAACAAGTGATAGTGAATTAGTCTCCAAAATGACTTCAGTCAGCCGACGGCGTAAAGCTTCCTCAATGCCCATCTTTAAGCCCAGAGCTTCAGAAATATCAGTTGTCCTGATAAAAGGGGAACACTTTACCTTGGCACCAAAGACAGAACCCATACAATCACGTAGAATGACGTACACCAATGCAAATAAAGTATGTAAACAAAGCTCCATCAGAATTGATCTCGACAATACCATGAGTCGGAGCAATCCAATTAGAAGAACTTGAGGAATTTTGAACAACAGAATGTCGTTGTTTCTGTAGGGAATTATCAAAATCATGGATCAACAACCACAAACTTTCCCTAAGAACATGAATATTTAGTGGTTCGTCTCCGAAAAGAGATTGGTTCCTGCTTGTCCATGGAATCCAAGATGAAATAATAAAACGCTTAACAACAACTGCTCCCTATAGAGAATGCATCTGACATACAAGTTGATCATGTGTCATATGAAGCATAGGTTGTAAGAGAGGATAGATTAAAGAGCCAGCCCAAGCATCTAGAACTTCAGTACAACCAGCCACAGCGTGTACCACACTTTCATCATCCAAACCACATCTATCACATATAGGGGGAACTACAATATGGCGAAGAACCAAATTAGGCTTGTGGAGTCTCCCTTGCAAACATAAGACTGTCAACACCAACGAAAAGGTGTGAAATAGTAGGACCGTTGTTATAAATCTGGATTCCACGAAGTTGTCTCTCCCTTATCTTGTAGTAATATTGCGGAAGAAAAGCTTGAAGCTAAGCTCCCATGGAGAAATATGGAAGAAGACAAAAGGAGGGACAGAGGAGCAGAGAGGCAAAACGCATAATCTGTAAAAGTGTCAAAAGTGCCACAAAAGTTTGTTACAACCTGCCTAAATAGGCTTCAGAGACTCATGTGATAGTCACGTGAGGAAATGTTTATAGAGCAACACGGAAATGGTATAGAGCAACACGAAAATGTATATAGAGCAACACAGATATGGTATAGAGCAACATGGAAATGTATATAGAGCAACACAGATAAATGATTCCAACACCCCCTCTCAAGATGGAGAAGGGTCAACCATGCCCATCTTGGGGAAGATAGACTGCAAACGAGTGCCAGGCAGTGCCTTAGTCAGGAAATCTGCCATCTGAGTGTGAGTGGAGACATGGGACAAACTGATCAACCCTTCAAGCAACTTCTCACGAGCATAGTGGCAATCAAGCTCAATGTGCTTGGTTCTCTCGTGAAACACTGGGTTGCGTGCAATGTAGATAGCAGCTTGGTTGTCACATTTGACTGCAATGGGGGTGATGTTAGCAACCTCAAGTTCAGCCAACAGAAGACTTAGCCATGCCAATTCTGCACCAACACATCTCAGTGAGCGGTATTCTGCTTCTGCAGAGGATAGGGAGACACTTTGTTGTTTCTTGGATTTCCAAGAAATCAAATTTCCACCAAAGAACACAACAAAACCACTGACAGACCTGCGAGAATGTGGACATGTGGCCCAATCTGCATCACAGTAGGCTTGAAGAGACATGTTGCTGGAATCATTCAACAACAGAGCTTTGGTGTGTGTTCCTCGAACATAAGACAACACATGATAAGCTGCTTCCAGATGAGGTTGTCGAGGTGCTTGATTGAACTGGCTCAAGAACTGTACTGCATAGGCTAGATCAGGTCGTGTGTTAACCAAAAAATTTAGCTTCCCTATGAGCTGTCTGTAAACCAAAGGTTCTGTTAGCAAATCTCCAACATCAGGTAGAAGCTTAACTCTAGGGTCAATGGGGCTGACAGCATTGTGTGATATGGTAATGGGAAAATCATGAAGAATTTCTGTAATAAACTTTCTCTGGCTCATGAGAAGTCCTTGCTCAGTAGGAATGAATTCTATTCCCAAGAAGAAATGCAGGTTTCCCAAGTCTTTAATTTTGAACTCATTGTCCAAGAATAGCTTTAATGACTGAATTTCTGCCAAATCATTTCCAGTCAACAGAATGTCATCTACATAAACTGCTACAAACACAACTGTAGACCCTTCCTTTTTGTGAAACAAAGAATAATCATTTAAAGACTGAGCATAACCTCTTGATTTTAAACTGGTTGACAGTTTGGCATACCATTGTCTTGAAGCTTGCTTCAAGCCATACAATGATTTCCTCAATCTGCACACTTTGTCAAGTCCATCAACAGATAACCCTGGAGGAACTTTCATGTAGACTTCCTCATCTAAGTCTCCATGCAAGAAAGCATTATTCACATCCAACTGCAAAATGTTCCATTTCCTCTTCAAAGCTACTGAGATGAGAGAACGTATTGTTGTCATCTTAATGACAGGTGAAAAAGTCTCATTATAATCCACCCCCTCTTGTTGGGTGAATCCTCTGACTACGAGCTTGGCTTTGTATCTGTCTATAGTACCATATGACTTCCTCTTCACTTTGTAGACCCATTTGCAACTAATGGCCTTTTTTCCTTTAGGCAAGGGAACTAGGTCCCATGTATGATTCAAATCTAAAGCATTGAACTCGGCTGACATAGCATGTTTCCACACATCAAACTTGCAAGCTTGATCATAAGAAACTGGCTCAGTGTCAGGTGCAGGAGAGGAAGAGCAGGAGTGTGTAGGAAAACATATGGTGGATGTCAGGGTATGTCCACAAAAGCCAAAATCGTTGTCAACATTGTTGCACACATAATCTGACAAGTATGAAGGCGGAGCAGGTATCCTGGTGTGATACCCCGTAATTTTGTAAGGTTATATTGGGAATTATGGAATTTTCCCGGGTACCCGTTGTGTACGTCGGATTTAATTCAGGTAGTTTGAGACATTCTGTAATGTGCTCTGTATCTGTAATATTTTTCTCAGTGAAATAATATACAGACATCATGCCTTGGAGTTTAATTATCGTTCGCGTACGATAATTTTTATCCCGGTTTATCGTCAAGCACGTTCAAAGCCGAATGGGCGGAAAAAGGGGGAAACGGCGACCGCCGTGGTTGGGCCCGAGAAGTCAGCGTGTTAGCTTCTAGCTGGCCGCGACAGGCCTAACGACGGCGACCGCCGCATTTACGACGACCGCCGCAGGCAAAATCACGGCGACCGCCGTGATTGTCCAGTGGGCATTGCCCGTTGGTCGCCGGTGCCGTTCGAGGCACGCCGTTGCATCGTTTGCTGCATCTGAGGGTTTGCAGATCACTCCTTGGGGTTTTCCTATAAATAGATGAACTTGGGCATGGGTTTTGGGTCATCTACAACCCCGAATCGCTGCCAAATTCGCATCTCGCCGGAGTTGTGTTTTCGCCGGAATTTGAAGGTCTCGCCGGTGTTGCTTTGGTGTGGTTCCTGAGTGCCTTTGTGAAGCTTTTGGTTAGCCTTGGAGGTTAGAAGCCAAAGCAAGTCGAAGGAGGCCGAACCACTCGTGTTTTGGGGTGAGTTTTCTCTCGTTCTGTGTCGTCTGAGTTCGTCACGGCGACCGCCGTGTTCTTCACGGCGACCGCCGTGATGAATACGGCGACCACCGCCAAGAACAGCGACCGCCGCCAGTGCCCAGAACGCCTTCGTGGCTTTGGCTTGGTCGGTTGTCGTCGTGACGTCTTTCCTTTCGTGTTCTTTCGCCGTGTTTAGATTCGTACTGTTTATGTCGGATTTAACTTAGGGTTCCTTTTATGGGTCGAATCGAAAGTCGTTGTGCTGTCAGAGCTATACCATGTCGAGCCCGGAATCCAGTGACGTCTTTAGACTATTCTGCGGAGTAAGGCAAGTGGCGGTTCGCTCTTGCTCATTCGTTCCATATTTACATTAATTATCAGTAGTTTATCTGAGTAATTAATTTGGAATGAGTATTCTGTTTGTCTGGAAACGGTTTTGATAAACTGTTTTGAAAATCATATAATAGGTTGTATATCTGTTAGAATAACGCTATTATCTGTGATCGCCTTTCGGGCCTTTATGTGGATTTATCCTGTAAATGTTGTGGTGCTGTAACTGTTTAGTTAGCACTGTTAAATAGGAACGTTACTCGGACTCTGTCCAGTCGTTTCTTTATAATCTGGTATCGGGATGGCTCGTCCCCATCTGGTACTATTCTATGATCATGATCGGTCTCTTACACATGTGTGTAGAGACAGGACACTTAGCTTGTGTCACAAACCTTTCGGTATACGTCACTCTCGACGAAACGTATACTAAGATGTCTATAATGTAATGTGTGTTTTTGAAACATAAATCAGATAAGTGCTACCTTGACGCACATAATTAATACACCTTGGGCGAGTAGTGCAGCTAAGTTTCAGTGCAGCTAGGAAAACTCGTCTTGACTTGAATGTAGTACGTTCTCTTTCCAATCTGGATTCGCTGTAGGCGATGAGGTTGGTCGTGAACTGAAGCATCTCAGTCAGTTTTAAATCATTGTTGAATGATTCTGTAATATTCCAGATTTGTCATTACTTCCTTAAAGACTCATTTCCGTTGGAGTCTTCTTTCGAGTCGATTTCTGTGAAGATTCAGTCTTCCAGAATCTTCTCTTGTGCATACCTCTTGTTTATTCCAGTAGGAATATGATGGTTGACTACCGTTATCGGTTATTATCCGAGAAGCGATGAGTCTAACCTAATATGACTGCTTCGAACCAGTCTGCTTTGTACCCTTGCTAGTCTATTCATTTAGACTAACCAACCAATGTTTTCCCTTGCATGGTTGGCTGGTGTCATCCATTCGATTCGGCACATCAGTTAAGAAGTAGCTCAGAAGATTAGAAGGACTATGGAGTCGGCGGTGGTTTTTGAATGTTTTAATTATTTCTTTAATCAGGTTATGATCCTTTGGACAATAACTACGATTGTAAAATACTTTCTTAGTCTTCCGCTGTGTTTGGTTTAAACTATGTTTTGACCTATTCGGGATTAGGTTGTAATCCCGTAACTCTTGTTTCCTCGACAATGTTATGTTTTGAAATTTAATGCTTGATCTTTGTGTATCAATTGCATTTCATAAATCGTATTTATTGGGTAAAGCCTTGGGTGATCTCGGTAAGGAAAACTGGGGTCACTGGCGGTAATACCTTTCCAAAAGGGTTAAGTTTTGGGGGTGTTACAGTTGTGGTATCAGAGCCAAAAGTTTTTAAAACGGGTTTGGAATTTTTATAAACCATTTATCCATTTTCGAAATGCTTTAAAAAGGACTCTGAATTTTCATTCTGAAAAGAATTTCAAAACACCGTTCATAGTCATGTCTTCTTTATAGTCTGATATAGTAAGCTTGCTTCTATGTCTAGAAAGACTAATTCCTTCCTTATTGTTCGATATGATGGGTGTCTGCTTTTCTATCGGTAGGGGGTCGGAAGACGCCAAGTCGGACCAGCCGAGGCTAGATTTTCCGATACCTCAGCGACGTTTCGAGGTTGGAGGCCAGAGTAGCCCGCCCGAAGACGTCAAGCACGTTCTCCCCGAGTCAGTTGTCCTTGTAGCCAGGAATGCTATGGTCCCTAGACCTGCACCTGTGCCGCCACCAAGGGTGGAGGAAGTACAGGAATGGGAGCAGGAAGATGAGTTATCAAGGTATGAACAAGGGGTTTACCAAGACGACTTTCTGCTGGGACCAATTCCCGAGGAGATCAAGTACGAGGACGAGGAAGAGGAGATGCTTGAGCAAGATCCCGTCGAGGATGAGGAGATGATCGATGATGATTCCGAGGATGAGGATCCCATCGAGGATGATCCCGAGGATGAGGATCCCATCGAGGATGATCCCGAGGAAGAGGATCCCATAGAGGAAGATCCAGAAGAGGATCCAGAGTTGGACCTTGGGGGGCAAAATCAGGAGCCCGGTACAGGATTGTCACCAGTGCCAGAGTACGCACCCATGTCAGAAGCTGATTGGGAGGCACTGTATACCGAGTACGGTATTGGGAGAAGTGACAGGGAATCTCAGCCTATCCCTACTCCAAGGAGATGGAGGTCGGAATCCGAGCTGCAGGAGATTCTCCGCCAGAGCGAGGTAATCTCCGCAGAACAGCAGCGTCAGAGGGATGAGCTGATCGCCAGTACTCAGAGGAGGGCTGGAATAGGAGGACCAGTCATGGACGACCCATACTTTACCATGACTGAGCTAGGACTATGTGCTTCAGGGTCAAGCAGGGTACGAAACCCATCGCCAGAGCTCGATGGTGAGCCTAGCCCGAAGAGACCATGCACGAGTAGCCAGTCGTGTGGGAGACATTTTGGAACGCCTTGAGGAGGAGTGGCGTTGCCTATCGCAGTAGTTTCGTTTCTTAGTATTCCAAGTTGTACTTTGTGTAATATTTCAGTATTGCGGCAAGTACTCTGAGAAACACTTATATCTTCGAGCAGTGTTGTCCAAACGCTCGAATGATAAACTTATGTGTAACTTGTGTAAGAATTCGAAGGTTCATCTATAAAATGCCAAGTTGATCTATTCTGAGTGATTTATTTACATTGATATATTGCATAAGTATGTTGCATAATATTAATGTATTGAATGCTTGGAATTGGATCGGTAAACAGATGGTGAACCCAAGAAGCACGAGAAACTCGACTCGAGCCGGTGCTGGGACTAGCCAAAACCCCAGACCAGCAGGAAGAGGTGTTCAGGATGAACACGAGTCTGAGTCTCGCGTCCAGCAGAGGCGTGAAGGTCAAGATCAGACCCAAGCGCCGACGCTGTTTGACGCTGCAGCTGTTGAGGCGATCCGTGGGATCGTGATGCAAGCTATTGCAGATGTCTTGAGACCAAGTGCGCCTCAAGCACAAGAAGTGCCTATTCACGTAGCGGTTCCTGATGTTGTGGAACCCAGAAACCCTGTGATTCAGGAGACTGCCGTTAGGGCGAGGGACAGCTATGGTCGCGCTCTTAAGACCATTACTTCCATGAGACCCGACTGCTATAATGGGAAAGGGGAGCCAGTGGCAGTAACTCATTGGTTCTCCCATATGGAGAGGCTGTTCAGGAACGTGGAGTGTACGGAGGCCGAGAAGGTCCATATCGCTTCTCTTCAACTGAAGGAGGAGGCTAGCGAGTGGTGGGAGAGCACTGGTTTGGCTGAGAGCCCAGTGTTGACTTGGTCGATGTTCAAGACCAAGATGGTTGATCGCTTTTTCTCTCGTGCTATGAGAGAGGAAAAACATAAAGAGTTCTTGTACCCTCAGACTGATGGTCTGAGAGTGACCGAGTTGGCATCTAAGTTCAACCATCTTCTACAGTACGCCACTGCCGAGATCACCAGCGAGGCTCAAAAGATCTGGTACTTCCACGAGTGGATGAACCCGGATATCAAGCCATTAATGGTGCACCACACATGCTCTACCTTGGAGCAGTATGTGGATTGTGCCTATAAGCTGGAGGTAACTCTCGAGGAGTCGACCAAGAGGCGCCACCGACAGAAGTCGATGCAGAATCAGAACCAATGAGGTGATTTTAAGCGCCCTGCGCCACCGTCTAACTTCGCCAAATCCGGCCGAGCTAAGACGGAGATGACGCAAGGGGGATCGACTCAGCAGTCAGGGCAGACCAGGAGTTCAGTTCAGTGTTATAACTGCGGTACTGCTGGGCACAAGAGCACTGAGTGTCGGAAGGAGAGGAGGCCATGCTTTGGGTGTGGACGTGATGGTCATCTGCAAAAGTTCTGCAAGCAGGGGAAGCAGAAGGGAGTAGAGTCGCAGCAAGGGTCAGTTCATCAGAGCAACCGACCTAGGTTTAAGCATGCCGAGACTCCTAGCCCTTCAGTGCAGACGACTGCTCAGAACAGGGGAAAGGCCCCAGCTGTTTCTGGAAGTCAGGGCCAACGCTTGTACGAGAAGCGTGAGGCAGATGGACCCAACGCTCCGATTGCTCAAGGTACTCTATACCTTCACTCTACTTCAGTGTGCATTCTGTTTGATTCTGGTGCTACGCATTCCTTTATTTCGGATAGATGTGTTAGCAAGTTAGACTTAGTGTGCAATGATTCATGCGAACCTTTCGTCGTTAATCTTCCTAATGGAGAACGTTTGGTGGGAACCAAGCATTTGTCCGACTTTCCGATTACCATTCAGGGTAAGGAATTCGAGGCAGATTTAATCTGCATAGCCATGGCTCCATACGACATTATTCTCGGTATGGATTGGCTGACGCGTCACAAGGCGGTGATCGACTTCAGTTCAAGAACGGTGACGGTGTCATCCGGGGGCCAATTCGTGTGCAAGTTCAAAGGTCAAAATGACGCTGATAACGGCAAGCTGATCAATGCGATGGCTGCGTTTAAGCTACTACGACAAGGATGTGTCGGGTACCTTTGCTACTTGGATTCGCCCGAGAGGGATGGACCTGAGGTTCTTGATATTCCTATAGTTAGGGAATTTTCGGATGTCTTTCCGGAAGAAATTCCAGGATTACCCCCGAACCGTGTCGTTGAGTTTTCTGTTGATCTCGAGCCTGGTACGGCGCCGATTTCCAAATCCCCGTATCGGATGGCTCCAGCTGAGATGCAAGAATTGAAGAATCAACTTGAAGATCTTCTTGATAAAGGTTATGTCAGGCCGAGTGCATCGCCGTGGGGTGCTCCGGTATTATTCGTCAAAAAGAAGGGCGGATCGTTCCGACTTTATATCGACTATCGAGAGTTGAACAAGGTGACGATCAAGAACAAGTATCCGTTGCCTAGGATTGATGACTTGTTGGACCAATTGCAGGGAGCAAAGGTTTTCTCCATGATCGACCTGAGATCTGGATATCATCAACTCAGGATTCGTGAGCAAGACATTCCTAGAACTGCGTTTAGGACCAGATATGGTCATTACGAGTTCGTAGTGATGCCTTTTGGGCTTACAAATGCTCCAGTTGTCTTTATGGATTTGATGAACCGATGTTTTCACCAGTACTTGGATAAGTTCGTGGTGGTTTTCATCGACGACATCTTGATCTATTCTCCGAATGAAGAAGTCCACGAGGAACATCTACGGATTGCCTTGTCAATCCTTAGACAACATCAGCTTTATGCTAAATTGTCTAAATGTGAATTCTGGATAAAGGAAGTGGCTTTCTTAGGCCACGTGATCAATAAAAATGGGGTTATGGTTGATCCCCAAAAGATTGAAGCTGTGGCTAAGTGGACACAGCCCCAGAGCGTGAAAGAGGTGCACAATTTTCTTGGACTTGCCGGGTATTATAGAAGGTTCGTAGAAGGATTTTCAAAGATCGCTCTACCTATGACCAATCTACTCCGCAAAGTCCACAAGAAGTTTGTCTGGAATGACAAGTGCGAGGTCAGTTTCCAGGAGTTGAAGCGACGGTTGACCTCGGCACCCGTGTTAGCACTCCCAGAGGGGAATGACGATTATGTGGTCTATAGTGATGCTTCCAAGTGTGGTCTTGGTTGTGTTTTGATGCAAAGGGGCAGAGTCATTGCTTACGCATCTAGACAACTCAAGACTTACGAAGAAAACTATCCGACCCACGATCTTGAGTTAGCAGCGGTTGTCTTTGCGCTGAAGATTTAGAGGCATTACCTCTACGGTATAAGATGCCAAGTCTTCACTGACCACAAAAGTCTCAAATATATATTTACTCAGAAGGAGTTAAATATGAGACAACGCCGCTGGCTAGAGTTGCTCAAGGACTACGACATGGAGTTATTGTATCATCCGGGCAAGGCTAATGTAATAGCTGATGCACTAAGCCGGAAGACAACGCATGAGACTGTAGTTGCTCTACTTACTGCTCAGACCAAGCTAAACCAAGAGTCATGTGACATTGAAGTCTTATATGACCAGCGTAGAGGGTACCTGAGTATGATGGAGATTCAGGCTACACTGCCAGATCAAATCAAAGAAAAGCAAGTCGATGACATCATCTTGGTAAAGTTAAGCAGTGAAGTGATGGATGGGAAAGCTCCCAGTTTTGTGGTTCAGGATGATGGATCACTTTGGTTTCAGGATCGGATCTGTGTGCCTGACACAGAAGGTCTTCGTCAGTTGGTGATGAGAGAAGCTCATTCATCTGCTTACTCCTGGCTTTAGCAAGATGTACAAGGATCTCAGGAAGCAATTTTGGTGGCCAAACATGAAGTGGGATGTAGCAGACTTTGTGGCGAAGTGCTTAACTTGCCAAAAAGTCAAGATCGAACACCGCAGACCAGGTGGTGAGATGCTACCTCTCCCCGTGCCAGAATGGAAATGGGAGGACATTTCCATGGACTTCGTCACTGGGCTACCCAAGACTCGAAGTCAGAGAGATGCTATCTGGGTAATTGTGGATAGACTTATGAAGAGTGCTCATTTCATAGCCATCAAGACCACATGGGAAACCCAGAAGCTAGCCGAAGTTTACCAGAAGGAGATTGTCCGCTTACATGGCATTCCTAAGACCATTGTATCGGACCGAGATGGCCGTTTCATGTCAAGATTCTGGAAGGAACTTCATAAGGCTATGGGAACCGAGTTGAGGTTCAGTACAACGTTTCATCCTCAGACAGATGGCCAGTCTGAAAGGACCATCCAGACTCTGGAGGATATGCTTAGAGCTTGTGTGCTCGATCGTCCGACTAGCTGGGAGGACAGCTTGAGTCTAATTGAGTTCACGTACAACAATAGCTGGCATGCTATAATCAAGATGGATCCGTTTGAAGCTTTGTATGGTCGCAGATGCAGATCTCCGATTTGTTGGGACGATAATGCCGACAAAATTCTGCTTGGACCAGAGTTGGTCGAAAGGACGGCTTCAGACATTGCTTTGATCAGACAAAGAATGTTGACCGCTCAGAGTCGACAGAAGTCCTACGCAGATCGGAAGCGCAGGACTGTCGAGTTCGAGGTCGGTGACAAGGTTTTTGTCAAGGTGTCGCCTTCCAAAGGAGTTTTCAGATTTGGTAAGCGTGGGAAGCTTAACCCTCGCTACGTGGGACCATTCGAAATTCTGGATAGAGTGGGATCTCTAGCGTACCGTTTGGCGTTGCCGCCATCGGCTCACCCGGTGCATAACGTGTTCCACGTATCTTTACTCAGAAAGTATGTACCAGATGAGTCTCATGTACTTAGTTACAAGGACATCGAGATTCAAGCTAATGGTACTTATGAAGAGTTGCCCGTGCGCATTTTGGAGCGTTGGGAGAAACATTTGCGCAACAAGATCGTACCTTTGGTACGAGTGCTGTGGTCCAAGTCCGGGACCGAAGAAGTTACTTGGGAGACGTGGGAAACCGAGTCAGATATGCTCAGGCATTTTCCCGAGTTATTCTCGACCTAAGTTTCGGGGTCAAAACTTCTTGTAAGGGGGAGGAGATGTGATACCCCGTAATTTTGTAAGGTTATATTGGGAATTATGGAATTTTCCCGGGTACCTGTTGTGTACGTCGGATTTAATTCAGGTAGTTTGAGACATTCTGTAATGTGCTCTGTATCTGTAATATTTTTCTCAGTGAAATAATATACAGACATCATGCCTTGGAGTTTAATTGTCATTCGCGTACGATAATTTTTATCCCGGTTTATCGTCAAGCTCGTTCAAAGCCGAATGGGCGGAAAAAGGGGGAAACGGCGACCGCCGTTCAGAAACGGCGACCGCCGTGGTTGGGCCCAAGAAGTCAGCGTGTCAGCTTCTAGCTGGCCACGACAGGCCTAACGACGGCGACCGCCGCATTTACGGCGACCGCCGCATGCCCGCCGCAGGCAAAATCACGGCGACCGCCGTGATTGTCCAGTGGGCATTGCCCGTTGGTCGCCGGTGCCGTTCGAGGCGTGCCGTTGCGTCGTTTGCCGCGTCTGAGGATTTGCAGATCACTCCTTGGGGTTTGCCTATAAATAGATGAACTTGGGCATGGGTTTTGGGTCATCTACAACCCCGAATCACTGCCAAATTCGCCTCTCGCCGGAGTTGTGTTTTCGCCGGAATTTGAAGGTCTCGCCGGTGTTGCTTTGGTTCCTGAGTTCCTTTGTGAAGCTTTTGGTTAGCCTTGGAGGTTAGAAGCCAAAGCAAGTCGAAGGAGGCCGAACCGCTCGTGTTTTGAGGTGAGTTTTCTCTCGTTCTGTGTCGTCTGAGTTCGTCACGGCGACCGCCGCCAAGAATAGCGACCGCCGCCAAGAACAGCAACCGCCGCCAGTGCCCAGAATGCCTTCGTGGCTTTGGCTTGGTCGATTGTCGTCGTGGCGTCTTTCCTTTCATGTTCTTTCGCCGTGTTTAGATTCGTACTGTTTATGTCGGATCTAACTTAGGGTTCCTTTTATGGGTTGACTCGAAGGTCGTTGTGCTGTCAGAGCTATACCGTGTCGAGCCCGGAATCCAGTGACGTCTTTAGACTATTCTGCGGAGTAAGGCAAGTGGCGGTTCGCTCTTTCTCATTCGTTCCATATTTACATTAATTATCAGTAGTTTATCTGAGTAATTAATTTGGAATGAATATTCTATTTGTCTGGAAACGGTTTTGATAAACTGTTTTGAAAATCATATAATAGGTTGTATATCTGTTAGAACAATGCTATTATATGTGATCGCCTTTCGGGCCTTTATGTGGATTTATCCTGTAAATGTTGTGATGTTGTAACTGTTTAGTTAGCACTGTTAAATAGGAACGTTACTCGGACTCTATCCAGTCGTTTCTTTATAATCTGGTATCGGGATGGCTCGTCCCCATCTGGTACTATTCTATGATCATGATCGGTCTCTTACACATGTGTGTAGAGACAGGACACTTAGCTGGTGTCACAAACCTTTCGGTATACGTCACTCTCGACGAAACGTATACTAAGACGTGTCGTCCCACTGGTGGGGTACACATGTAAAAGTCTATAATGTGATGTGTGTTTTTGAAACATAAATCAGATAAGTGCTACCTTGACGCACATAATTAATACACCTTGGGCGAGTAGTGCAGCTAAGTTTCAGTGCAGCTAGGAAAACTCGTCTTGACTTGAATGTAGTAAGTTCTCTTTCCAATCTGGATTCGCTGTAGGCGATGAGGTTGGTCGTGAACCGAAGCATCTCAGTCAGTTTTAAATCATTGTTGAATGATTCTGTAATATTCCAGATTTGTCATTACTTCCTTAAAGACTCATTTCCGTTGGAGTCTTCTTTCGAGTCGATTTCTGTGAAGATTCAATCTTCCAGAATCTTCTCTTGTGCATACCTCTTGTTTATTCCAGTAGGAATATGATGGTTGACTACCGTTATCGGTTATTATCCGAGAAGCGATGAGTCTAACCTAATATGACTGCTTCGAACCAGTCTGCTTTGTACCCTTGCTAGTCTATTCATTTAGACTAACCAACCAATGTTTTCCCTTGCATGGTTGGCTGATGTCATCCGTTCGATTCGGCACATCAGTTAAGAAGTAGCTCAGAAGATTAGAAGGACTATGGAGTCGGCGGTGGTTTTTGAATGTTTTAATTATTTCTTTAATCAGGTTATGATCCTTTGGACAATAACTCCGATTGTAAAATACTTTCTTAGTCTTCCGCTGTGTTTGGTTTAAACTATGTTTTGACCTATTCGGGATTGGGTTGTAATCCCGTAACTCTTGTTTCCTCGACAATGTTATGTTTTGGAATTTAATGCTTGATCTTTGTGTATCAATTGCATTTCATAAATCGTATTTATTTGGTAAAGCCTTGGATGATCTCGGTAAGGAACACTGGGGTCACTGGCGGTAATACCTTTCCAAAAGGGTTAAGTTTTGGGGGTGTTACACCTGGAAGACCTTCTGAGTATAGGAGCCTCTCTCACAGGAGAAGTCCTCATAGATGAAGGTGTAGTAGAAGTACGGTCATCACAGGGTAGAGGTGTAGAAGGGTAAAGGTGTGGACTAAGGTGAGAGGGCAGGGAAGTGTCATGAAAAGGAAACAAATGTTCATGGAACACCACATCCCTAGAGATGAGGATATGGTGTGTCTCAAGGTTGTATAGTTTGTAGGCTTTCTTTCCAAAAGGATAGCCTAGGAAAACGCATGGAGAAGCCCTGGCTTGAAACTTGTCTCGTCCAGCTTGCAGAGTAGAAGCAAAACACAGACAACCAAAGCTTTTAATATGAGTATAGGAGGGATGTTTATGGAAGAGAAGTTCATAGGGTGTTTTGTCGTGCAACAATTTGATAGGCAACCTATTGATGATATAGGTTGCAGTTAGTATGCTCTCTCCCCAAAACTTAATTGGGAGCTTGGAGTGAAACATCAAGGCCCTGGCTACCTCAAGGAGATGTCTGTGTTTCCTCTCGGCTACCCCATTCTGTTGGGGTGTAGTAACACATGAAGTCTGATGCTCTATTCCCTGTGCCATCAAATAATCTAAAGTCTCCCTGCTACTGCCCAGTTCCAGTGCATTATCACTTCTTATAATCTGTACTTGTCTCCTAAACTGAGTGGAAACCATTGCTAGAAAGCTTTTGATCATAGGAAAAGCGTTGCTTTTGACAGATAACAAATGTACCCAGGTTGATCTAGTAAAATCATCAACTATGGTAAAAAAATACTTGTAGTCATTGTATGTCAAAGTGTGATAAGGTCCCCACACATCAATGTGTATAAGTTGAAAAGGATAAGCAGATGAAATATGACTAATTGGAAAAGACAATCTAGATTGCCTGGATTTGGCACAAACTGCACAAGGCATAATCTCTAGTTTTTGCTGCAAATCTGTCTTTACAAAAGGCAGTGCCTGTAATTTATAAAAGGGCAAGTGTCCTAGACGAACATGCCAAAGATAAGTGTCTTCTTTGCTGGAAACTGAAGCTGTAATTTCTCCTGTATTTGTCTGCTGTGCAGAGCCATTTGTCTTGAGCACATAAAGCTCCTTCAAAATCCTACCAATCTCCAGAGGTTTCCTCATAAAAGGAGCCTGTAAAAGACACCTTTCAGCAGTGAACAAGACTTGACATCTCATATCCTTAATCAACTTGCCAACTGATAGCAAATTGCACTTGAAAATAGGCACAAATAGCACATTCTGCAGCACAAGCTCAGGTAGAACTGCAACTGTCCCTACTGTATCAACTCTTGCAATGTCTCCATTAGGTAAAGCAATCTCAAATGGTTGTGTCAAAGGTCTAGTAGCCTCAAACAAATTCATATCACAACACATGTGGCAACTGGCACCACTATCCAGAATCCAAACAATCTTATTTAAGATTTGAGCTGTGAAAGAGGTACCTGCAAACCCAGCAAAGTCATCTTGCTCGGGCTCCTTCCTGTTGCCATGTCCTTTGTTTTGGTTCAACAACTTGATCAGCTGCCCAATTTGCTCCTTTGTCAATTCTGGAGATTCATCTCCTGTTGAGGTTTGAGCTGAGCCTGCAAATTTCATGTCATGTGCATTTTTCTGCCCCTTTTCATGATAATTCTCTGGAAAACCAATTAAGAAGAAACACCTATCCACTGTATGATTGGTTTTCTTACAATTTGTACAGAAAAGAGGTTTCCTCTCTCCACTCCCTTTTTGGTGTCCCTTTTGTGGAGGCTTGGGGGTGTTTCCTGCAGGAGGTTTAGCTATTGCATTCATGGCAGCAGATTCGCTGAGAACCTTGGAGTTGCCATGTATTTCTCTCTGTTTCTCTTCCTGTAGTAGCATAGCATAGGCATTTCCCACACTTGGGAGAGGTTTTAACATCAGAATAGCACCCTTCACAGTTGTGTACACATCATTAAGTCCCATCAAGAAATGAACCAGGCGTTCATCATCCTCGAACTTCATAAATTCCAATACAGAGCCACAAGTGCAGCGTGGGAAGCGTCTCAAGCTTCCCAACTCATCCCACAAAATTTTCATTTTTGTATAATAGCTAGAGATCGAGTCCGTACCTTGAGTTAAGCCATTTAACTCCTTCTTGACAGAATATAGTTGTGCTCCACTCAGTTGCCCATAGCGAACACCAAGCTCATCCCAAATCTCCTCTATTGTCTCTGTGTATATCACGCTTTGCCAGATCTCTTTGCTCAATCCATTTAGGAGCCAAGCTCTCACCATATCATTACATCTCTCCCATCGGTTAAACATTTCATCTTCTTTCTGTGGTTTCTTGATGGTTCCTGTGACAAAGCCGAGCTTGTTTTTAGCGGAAAAAGCAATCCTCATGGAGATTCTTCATTCTCCAAAGTTTTGCCCGTAAAAAATTTCTGGAACAAGGGAAAGACCAGGGTGGTCGCTCGATTGCAGATAAAAAGGGTCATTGTGGTTTATGCTTTGGGTTTCCTTGTCCGCCAATTTTTTTTCCTGAAGCTCAAACAGAGGATGGACAAACTGGAAAGATGGAAAACAAAAGGTTTAGAATGAGTCCAGGTCAGGGACCTGAGGCTCTGATACCATGTAGTAATATTGCGGAAGAAAAGCTTGGAGCTAAGCTCCCATGGAGAAATATGGAAGAAGACAAAAGGAGGGACAGAGGAGCAGAGAGGCAAAACGCATAATCTGTAAAAGTGTCAAAAGTGCCACAAAAGTTTGTTACAACCTGTCTAAATATGCTTCAGAGACTCACGTGATAGTCACGTGAGGAAATGTTTATAGAGCAACACGGAAATGGTATAGAGCAACACGGAAATGTATATAGAGCAACACATATATGGTATAGAGCAACACGGAAATGTATATAGAGAAACATAGATAAATGATTCCAACATATCTCCTCCTTAATAAGAGCAGATAAATTATCATCACACAAAATAATTAAAGAGAGAAGGAGAAAAAGGATCTCCTTTTCAAATTCCCCTTGTCGATGTCACATTTCCCCGAAACTGACCATTAATGTTGAAACTAAAAGAAACACTTTGAACACAATCCATAATTCAATCTACCCATATCTAATCAAATCCCAATTTCAGCAATGTACAACTTAAGAAGTTTCGCTCTATTTTGTCAAATGCTTTGCTCATATCAAGCTTTAGTGCCATCTCTCCCCGCATACCACGCCTCTTATTTTTCATGTGATTGAAGATCTCTAGTGCAACAAGAGAATTTTGAGTTATTAAACTCCCCTTTCACAAAAGCATAATGTTCTTTAGAAATAATATTTGGGAGAACATGTCTCAACCAATTAGCCAACAACTCAGAAATAATTTTGTAAAATACATTGCAAAGGTTGATTGGCATGTATTCAACAATAAATTTAGGCTCTTTTGTAAACTATACACATTAATTTGTAAACATTAATCCTAACATGATTACGATTTAGGATCTTGATCATACACTTAATCACAAAGGCATAAAGACATACCGTTAGACATCGTGATTGTGAGATAACGAAGAGGATGAGAATCTGTTGGAGCAAAACGCAGACCTTGGAATTCACCTTCTCTCTCTTAGCCTATGCTTCAGTTGTGTTACGTTGAGATAACCCTAATGATGAATTTCGGATTATTATTATAGGCAGAGAGAGGGGCCAAAATCCTCTAAAGATAAGATCTCAACCTTCCATCAAAGTTGATCAATAATAGATAATATCTTTAAATAATAGAGAATAATATCTTCTAGTTGTAACCGAATCTTATCAAATCAGCAGTTCCTTAATTAAACCTGATATGTCATATGGGCCACATAATGAGATGTTCGAAATACCCACAAGCCCATACTTGTTAGGTCGTGAATTTCTTACATTCTCCCACTTGGTCCATATGACAAATGCTTTAATGGTCATATAGGAACAAACATAAGGCACGCATAAATACTAAAATGATATACTTAACCGGTTTATCTTAATTACCCTTAGTTGATTTGAATCATTAGCTAGAGTCATAGCGGTTCTACATTAATTAAAGAACGTAGTCCCTTCCATGTACCACTAACCAACAATCAAAACAACAAAGTCTGTATCTTAGAAGTAATCATAATGGTCCCCAGTAATGTCTTGAAGAAAGACTAGTTCTGTTATCATGCATTATTTTTAATATGTACATAAATGATCCATAATATGAAACAGAAAATTTCAGAAGCTTCAATAATGAATATTCAAAATTAGTGTCATAACAAAAACACTTAGCAATCCATAAATTCATAAATAAGAAAAGCTACACTACTGGTCACCCTCAAGACCCATTGTATCAGCATGCTGCTTAAATGTCTTAGGTGGTAACCCCTTAGTTAATGGATCTGCTATATTAGCACGAGTGTTGATGTGCTCAATGGACACTCTTTTCTCCCGAACTTCTTCCTTGACTGATAAGTATCTCATCTCCATGTGCTTTATACCCTTAGAGTACTTATCATTCTTCGAAAAGAATACTGCTGCGGTGTTATCACAATAAATTTTCAGCGGCCTAGCAATAGAATCCATGACTGTAAGCTCTGAAAGAAAATTCCGCAACCATAATGCGTGAATTATAGCTTCAAAGCATGCTACAAACTCGGCCTCCATAGTGGATGATGCAATGATGGACTGCTTGGCACTTCTCCATGAAACAACACCTCCAACTAACATGAACACATAACCAAAAGTGCTTTTCCTAGTGTCCACGCATCCACCAAAGTCTGAATCCGTGTACCCAACCACCTCAAGGTGATCAGTACGCCTAATTGTGAGCATAAGTTTCTTCGTTCCTTGTAAGTATCTCAACACTTTCGTTGCAGCTCTCCAATGATCAATGCCTGGATTGCTTTGATAGCGACCCAACATGCCAACTGCAAAACTGATGTCTGGTCTGGTGCAAACCTGTGCATACCCCAAACTTCCTACAAGAGATGCATATGGGTAGTCTTTCATTCGATCACGTTCTAACTCAGTTTGAGGACATTGGCTTAAGCTGAACTTGTCCCCTTTCTGAATCGGAACAACATTAGGATCACATGACACCATGCCAAAATTTTCCAAAACTTTTGTGATATATGCATTCTGAGACAATCCTAAAATCCTACGTGATATGTCACGGAATATTTGTATCCCAATCACATAAGAAGCATCTCCCATATCTTTCATTTCAAAGTTTTGAGAAAGAAAGTCCTTGGTTTCCCGTAATAAACCAAGGTCACTACTTGCTATCAAGATATCATCAACATATAGAACAAAAAATGCAAACTTGCTCCCACTGATCTTCAGGTATATACAATGATCAACCATGTTTTCGGTGAACCCAAAAGTGATAATGGTATCATGAAACTTAAGATACCATTGTCGAGAAGCTTGCTTTAATCCATATATCGACCTTTTCAACAAACAGACCTTGTTTTCCTTTCCATCTGTAATGAAGCCTTCTGGCTGAGCCATATAGACTTCTTCTTCTAAACTCCCATTCAGAAAAGCCGTTTTCACATCCATTTGATGTAGCTCTAAGTCAAAATGAGCTACTAAAGCCATAATGATTCGTAGAGAATCCTTCTTTGAAACTGGAGAGAAGGTCTCATTATAATCGGTGCCCTCTTCTTGATGGAACCCTTTAGCTACAAGTCTAGCTTTATGTCGTTCGATTTTACCAAGAGAGTCGCGTTTGGTCTTATAGACCCACTTACAACCGACTTTCTTATGACCTTCTGGTAAATCAACCAACTCCCAAACTTTGTTTATAGCCATAGATTTCATCTCATCAAACATGGCATCAATCCATTTATCAGAATCTTTACTTTTCATGGCTTGTGAATACGTTGTCGGATCTTTTTCTAATCCCATGTTAAATTCACATTCTTGCAAGTACATCATATAGTCATCTGAAATAGCTGGTCTTCGAGGTCTTGTGGACCTCCTTAATGCTACTTCAGGTGCTGCACTTACACTCGGTTCAATGGCGACAGGCCCATGATGGAGTGCATGGTCATTGACAATTGGTTCTACACTGTTGGTTGGACCAACAACACTAGGTAGAGCAATGTCAGTCGAAATCCTAGGCAAAAGAATTGGTATTGGTGCCCGGATTTCTCTAATGACCACTTCTCTTACTTTATCACTCCCACTGACTTTGCCATTTTCAAGGAATTTAGCATTACCGGTTTCTACAATTCTGGTACTATGATTAGGACAGTAAAACCTAAACCCTTTTGATCTTTCTGGGTACCTAATAAAAAACCCACTAATGGTTTTTGGATCGAGTTTCTTTTCATGTGGACTATAAATGCGTGCCTCTGCTGGGCATCCCCATACACGTAAATGTCTTAAACTGGGTTTCCATCCTTTCCACATCTCAAAAGGTGTCTTAGGAACAACTTTACTGGGAACCCGGTTCAATATATACACAACAGTCATAAGGGCATGCATCCACAACGATATGGGTAAGTTGGAATTACTCATCATACTCCTAACCATCTCTAAAAGGGTACGATTACGTCTCTCAGCAACACCATTCATCCATGGCGAACCAGGCATTGTGTACTGAGGAACGATCCCTAATTTTTCAAGGAGCTTAGCAAAAGGACCAGGACGTTGTCCTGATTCATCATATTTTCCATAATATTCACCACCTCTATCAGACCTAATGATTTTCACCTTTTTACCTAATTGTCTCTCGACCTCAGTTATGTAGGATTCTACCGCATTCACAGATTGAGATTTATCATGCAAAAGGTCCACATATGTCTGTATGTAAAATCGAAAGGTCCACATATGTCTGTATGTATAATTTCAAGCAGTTCAGTACTTCTTGTAGCTCCCTTCTTGGTATGTTTAGTTTGCTTACCCTTAATGCAATCTATACACACCTCAAAATCAGTAAAATCAAGACTCAGAAGAATCTCTTCTTTCACTAATAAGTTAACTCTTTCTCTGGATATATGACCCAACCTTTTATGCCACAAGAATGAAGAACTTTCACTTGTCCTACTACGTTTTAAACCCACTTTAGGATGCAAGGTCACATTAAGAGATTCAGAGAAGGAACTATCAAGAGTAAGTTGATATAAACCATTAACTAAAATTCCTGAACCTACTAAACCATTATTCTTAAACAAACCGAAACGTCCATCACCAGTATATTGAGAAAAACCATTAATATCAAGTTTAGACAATGAAATCAAATTGCGAGAAACTGTAGGAACATAAAGAGTGTTCTCTAAATCTAAATGAAAACCAGTATTTAATACTAAACAAAAAGTTCCAATGGCTTCTACTGGGGCTTTCATCCTATTTCCCATGTAGAGGTAGGCTTCATTTGGACTTATGTTCCGGGTTATAAGGAATCCCTGCATCGAGTTTGAAACATGAACATTGGATCCAAAATCAATCCACCAAGTGTTAGAAGGTGCTTCTACAAAATTTGATTCAAAACATACGAAAGCCAGAGGCTTACACTTCTTTTCGAACCATTCTTTGCGCTTTATGCAGTCCTTCTGAATGTGTCCACCCTTCTTGCAAAAGTGACAATTCTCATTCTTCTTAGCTTTCTTTGGTGCAGGTTGACTGGACTGGTTGGAAGAACTATTCTGATTGGAGGAGCTATTCTTACTGCCCTTCCAATTTTTCTTTACGAATTTGTTCTTCCCATTCCCATGCATGTAATTTGCATTAGCAACATGGCTGTTCTGCTGCTTAATCCTTGCCTCTTCATGAACCAGCTTATTGGTCAATTGATTCACATTCCACGTTTCCGTAATCGTGTTATAGTGAATCTGGAAAGGACCATACTGTTGAGGCAGGGAGTTGAGAATAAACTGGACTAGGAATGAATCCTCTACTTTCATGCCCAGTTTAGCCAACTTTGCAGCCAGATTAACCATGTCAAGTACATGTTGCTGCATGGTCTTGGTACCATCATAACGGGTAGTGGTTAGTTCAGCCATAAGTTTCCCAGCAACAACTTTGTCGCCAGGCTTAAAGCGTTCAGTGATTATCCGTAAATACTCCTTAGTAGTTTGAGTCTCAGTGTCGGGAATGGAAGATTTGATGTTGGATGCAGTGGTTAAGCGCAAGAACTTCAAGCACAGTTTATTGGCTTTAGTCCATGCATTATGGGCAAGTTTCTCATTCTCCGTGGACGTAGCCGTAAGATCAGCCGGCTTATCCAACAGTCAATCCCGAATCTATCTCAAGTACACCCAAGTAAAACTCAACATGTTCTTTCCACTCAGTATAATTAGTCCCATCTAGTTCAGGAAATGAGTTTATAAAAGAGTTAAGTTGGGCAGGTTGAGGAACTGCAATATAGAAACCATCTCACAACAATTAAACTTTGAGTTATAATAATAACGTATTATGACTAAGATTTAAACATAAATGAATGACTTAATATCACCACTTGTTAACCCATATGACATATCAGGTTTAATTAAGGAACCGCTGATTTGATAAGATTCGGTTACAACTAGAAGATATTATTCTCTATTATTTAAAGATATTATCTATTATTGATCAACTTTGATGGAAGGTTGAGATCTTATCTTTAGAGGATTTCGGCCCCTCTCTCTGCCTATAATAATAATCCGAAATTCATCATTAGGGTTATCTCAACGTAACACAACTGAAGCATAGGCTAAGAGAGAGAAGGCGAATTCCAAGGTCTGCGTTTTGCTCCAACAGATTCTCATCCTCTTCGTTATCTCACAATCACGATGTCTAACGGTATGTCTTTATGCCTTTGTGATTAAGCGTATGATCAAGATCCTAAATCATAATCATGTTAGGATTAATGTTTACGAATTAATGTGTATAGTTTACATGTGGTATCAGTCGCTTTGTTAAGATCATATTCTTAGTTCGAAATCATGGCAGAATCACATCTATTATCATGTTTCCGCAATTACTTAGATTGATTTCTGAATGATGTTATGTTCTGATTATGATTATTCATACTGTTATCATGTCATATTTCGTGAGATATTATTGTATTTGGTCTTTGATAAATAGATCTTGCATGACAGAAACCGAAATTAGGGTTTTTTGACCGATATTAGGACTTTTGCCGTAGTTGTCGAAACTGTTTTTTTGTGTCGGAATTGGACGAAATTTTCACAGTTGATAGGAATCGTCGAAATCTTTAAGATTTACAACTTTGCTGCAAACTTTTCATATTTTAGCCTAATTCGATCGTTTAGACCCTTAAAAACCCGTTTTACTACTTTTCGGCAATAATCGTAATGCTAATTCATGTCGATAGAAAATTCGTGTGATGTTTTCACAAATTGATTTTTTGATCCTGGTGACATGTATATATAACCTAATGGAGTTAAAAAAATATTTTTATTAATTTTTTTCGGAAAATTGATTTTTTTTTTTATGTTATATGTCTATAATACCTCGATAAATTAATACATCCCGAACTACAACATTCATATTATATTGTTTTGATAATCACCACAGTGATAACAATTCAGTACATGTATATTGTATTTCATTATCGTATGACGTTCATATAATTGTTTGTAATCTGCCACAGTAGATTCAAAGTATGCCTTGAATGTCAGACTAAGTAAAATTATTGTTGGTTCAATTATTAGCATGTGTTACCCACATGTAGACTATGCATCATAAGTAAAACAACCATTAATGAGATGATTTAATTATGAGATTGAGCATGTATAGGATATCCACAGATACCGTACTTGTTTGATTGTAGGTATTAAGTCATTCATTTATGTTTAAATCTTAGTCATAATACGTTATTATTATAACTCAAAGTTTAATTGTTGTGAGATGGTTTCTATATTGCAGTTCCTCAACCTGCCCAACTTAACTCTTTTATAAACTCAGTTCCTGAACTAGATGGGACTAATTATACTGAGTGGAAAGAACATGTTGAGATAACGAAGAGGATGAGAATCTGTTGGAGCAAAACGCAGACCTTGGAATTCGCCTTCTCTCTCTTAGCCTATGCTTCAGTTGTGTTACGTTGAGATAACCCTAATGATGAATTTTGGATTATTATTATAGGCAGAGAGAGGGGCCGAAATCCTCTAAAGATAAGATCTCAACCTTCCATCAAAGTTGATCAATAATAGATAATATCTTTAAATAATAGAGAATAATATCTTCTAGTTATAACCGAATCTTATCAAATCAGCGATTCCTTAATTAAACCTGATATGTCATATGGGCCACATAATGAGAGGTTCGAAATACCCACAAGCCCATATTTGTTGGGTCATGAATTTCTTACATCTTTCACCTTGGGAATATAGGAATAATAGTTTTATTGATCAAATCCAGACTTGATTCCCTTCACCACTAGGATTGAACAAAGTCTACAACATAATTTCCAATAACATGCTAGAACCTATGAAAACACACTGCATGTAAACCATCAATACATGGCGCCTTATGAGGGTGCATTTCCGATAACACAATCCAAATCTCAGGAAAAGAAGGATCTCACATCAAATCTACATTCATGTGTGAATTCACTTTGGGTTCCGAACATTCCAACACCCTGTCCATGACATTAGGTAGGTCGGAAGTAAACATTTCAACATAATACTTAATAACAATCCGCTCAATAGCATTGTCACCTTCGTGCCAAGTACCGGTAGAATCATGAAGTTTATGAATAGCATTTCGATGTTTTCTTTGACTTGCTTTTCTATAAAACGAAGTTGTAGTTTTATTGCCTTCTTTCATTTCATTTGCATGGGCACAGATGTGCCAATATGATTTTTCTTCACGATGAAGCTTGTCTAACTTATTACTTTGCCACCATGATATAAGACATCTCTAGATGGCAGTTATTTTTGAAGATGCTTGAGTTCTGCTTCCAGGTTTCGAATTTTCTTTTTCTGTTGGTCAATTGTTTGACGTCCCTAGCCAGACAACCCTTTCGCAACTATTTGGAGCCGTTGTTCTAAAGATCTACCATAGCTATCATCACAATATGCTTGTACAACATCACTACATTCCTGATTGTCTATCCACCATGTTTCAAATCTGAATTGACGGTGCCACCTTCCCGTAACAAGTGCGCCATTAGTGCTCAAAGAGATAAGAGAGTGGTCTGAACAATAATGAGGAAAGTTCTCGACTTTATAACCCAAAAATTGTTGACACCAATCATATGATGCCGAAAATCTATCTAGACGCTCTTGGGTAACATTTTCGAGTTGTTGCCACATTGCCAAGTAAAAGGGGAACCTTCCCAACCCAAGTCACAAAGTGAACAATCATCAATTACATGCTTGAAAGCATCCATATCAGCCTGACTTCTTAACACACCACCCTCTTTCTCATTCTGAGTTAATATCTCATTAAAATCACCACAAAAAACAAGGGGAGCCGAGTAGTTTTGACGTAGTTGTCGCATTAGTTGCCAAGACTCAACCTTTCTTTCTCGGTCTGGGTAGCCATATAAACCAACCAAAGCCCATATGAATTGAGAATTAGATTGTATAGCTTCTACGTACAATTACATGACGATTGGAAAAAGAGAGTACAATAACATTGATATGTTGCCACCAAAAACCTAAACCCCTAGACCTACCACTACGTACTCTCAACAACAATACCACATATGAAACCACATTTTTGCATCACTAGCTAAATCGGTAGTATTTTTTTCTAATCATGGTATCCATAATGAAGACCCCATTAGGGCGATATCTCTAGGACCGATCTAGAAGATAAGTAACTATACGAGAATTGCATTGTCCCCGACAGTTCCAAGAAAAGAGTTTCATGTTGTTCATGGGCCGGGATATCCCTGCCACCTGCTACTTGAATGTGTATCACATCCATGGTTTCAATATCCCCTAGGCAAACCTCTTTTGACAACTCCTTATCAGCCTGAAAACCTTCAACAACCTTCTGCTTCCCAGGCAAATAGGTCAACTTTTGAGAACTATCATTCTTGAATATATTTGTTGACATAAGAGTTAGCTTGTGTATAACAATTATTTTTGTTCTACATGTCCTTTGTGCAACATATTTTCCGTAGATGTCTTATGCGCCAGCACATGTGAATCAATATTAGATTCAAGCGGAGAAATGTCAACTAGCATAGATTAGTATACAAAGACTCTTTCTCCTCTAGATTCAACTTGTTTACTCTTTCTTAAGAATTGTCAAGATCTACAACTGTAACACCCCCGACTTACGTCGGTAGTGCCACTCGCCAGTGATCTCAGACTTTAATGTCCAAAGTCACCCTAGGCTTTAATCGAAACAATTATACTTAAATAAATAATAAAAGAGTAGCGGAAGACTTTTGAAACAAATACGTACTTAACCTTAATTAAAATCTTTCCTCGTAAATTGAGGAGATAAGTTTTACAACTTGAAATTACAATACAACGGAAGACTTTTAAATAAATCCTAAATACATGACTAACTTATCTAAGTATTACATTTATTTAAGAAGATTAAATCAATACTAGACAACTCTAAAAATAATATTACTTTAAATCACAATCTTCAACTGCAAGCTTTCGTCTTCGATTTGTTACTCAAAGGTTGTCTGAGACCAATCACTGATGTGCCGTATAGGACAGATGACACCAACCAACCATGCAAGAAATTGAAAGGGTGAAAAACAGAATGGTTCTTGTAGTCGTATATAGTCACTACCCTTATTTCCCGAATAAAACTCAGTAAACGGTACATGACTACTATACTCATACTAAAACAAAAGAAAATGCATGCTTGAAGAGAAGACTCCAACGAATTGAGTCTTATGGGAAATAAATGAGTTTGTTTGGGAACATTATATATTTATCACACAAAGTTTTGAAAACGCCTCATTGAATATTTGGGTCCTCGGCCAACCTCACCGCATAATGCGAATCCAGATTAGAAAAGGGACTTACTTTAGACAAGAGACTGGGCGGGTTCCACGTTGTACTTCTCGCCGGAGGTTATATTAATTATGTGCAATACGACACTTATCTTATTTAATTCCAAAACGTGCATTTACGTTACAGTTTTTAATCCACACCAATCTCGCAATGAGATATATATCATGGGACGAATCTCGAATTTCGGCACTACACGAAATGGTTGAATAATTGAAAAATGAGATTATTCAGGAATACACATTGAATGCCTAGTGCCGAAAGGTCAAGGAAGTCGATGACCTGATGACAGGGGAGCCGGCGACCGAAGCCCCGGTGCTACCAATTAGGGCCCTCCCTTCACCACCCCCAAAGCTCGAAAAGGGTTTATAATAAGAAAAAAGGGTCCGCCCTGAACCCCCCCAAGTATATGCTTCAACAGGAATCACACAAGGGTAGATTGATACAATAGAAACCTCTGGTAAAATGCCCCCCCGTTTTGATAGACGAAGATGGAATTGTTAGAGCTGATGTTCCTTTTAGAAGAGCGGAATCAAAATATAGCGTCGAACAAGTAGGTGTAACTGTTGAGTTCTATGGTGGCGAACTCAATGGAGTTAGTTACATCGAGGTATTGACAGAGATTCTCAAATATCGCAGAACAGGATGTCATACGATGAGATAGAATGGGTCTAGGGAAAAAGTCTCATACACGAGACTAAAACGAAATACCCTACTGTGATTAGAAATAGTTTTCACGGTTTAGGCTGCTCCTATTTCGTTTGCCGCTACTACGTGAATCGATTTTGCTTTCTTTTCCTCTGGCTACTACCTATTTTTTTTATGATTGAATGCTCCTCTATAGTCCCAATTTAAAAAAAAAAAAAAAAGGCTCGACTTGGTTCATTGAAGTGATAGTTTAAAAAGATCAATAAATCGTTTGATCCGAGACTCGACAGTAAATCAACTTTATCATTCCGGAAAGAGCCACCCGCCTAAGTGCACCACCACTTATATACGAATAAGGGTAGGTCATGACCCAAAGTATTAGGGCAATAATCCTCCTAATACAAATTTTAAAGAAATAGTTAAACCTCACAAGGTAATTAGCGTTCCTACGAATACTCGTGCTAACTAGCATATAAGTCCACACCAAATGCACAACAAATTCACACCAAAGTTCATCCACCCTACAATAATATATATATATATATATGAGGGTCGTTGATAGAAAATATACAACCTAATAATAAGGTTCATTTACACACCAATTTAACACACAAGTTCCCCAAACACAAAATTAAGACTATTTATCCCAACTTAATTAGGACAATAGATTAATTGTCAATTAAGAAAAATATGGAATAAATTGCAAGAGCGAACCGCCACTTGCCTTAATTAGATTTGTCGATGAATCTAGACGAGACGATAACCGTTGATTTGCTTTCTGGGAACCTGAACTCTGCTCCACGATAACTTCGTGCCAAAGCGTCCACCTTTCAATGCTTCTACCTTAAAAAAGAGCACCTTTAACCTGATTTGGAACCCAAATCAGCTTTGGCACGAAGCGTCCACCTTTCCGGGAACCTGGACTCTACAATAATATATATATATATATATATATATATATATATATATATATATATATATATATATCAGGTTTATTTCCAAACATGAACTCTGCTCCACGATAAATTGTAGTGTTAAAGATCTGTCATGAAGTTCTTGCAACACGGCTTGAACCTCATCTACTCTGAGACACCTTAAGTAATACCCTAAAGTCGACCACTTCAGTAACATATCGCTTCTGAGAATAAAGGTGGACGCTTTGGCACAAAGCCTTTGTGATTCCTTCTTATCTGGGGGTAGATCCCCGTGTTTGAGCCAATTATAGAGCGGTGTGATCCAATAATCGGGGTCATCGGTATAGTTGACATGTTGAGTAGGCAACATGCCGACTAGTTTATTGATGGCCGACACTTGGAAATGGAGAAAAGGGATCTTTTGATATTCCCTTGGATTTATGGTTGAGCCGAGATTAGCTAACGCGTCAGCTTTTGTATTGATGTCTCCAGGGACTTGTTTGATTTGGAAGGTGTCGAAGCACTTGATGATTTCATAGACGACTTCTAGGTATGTCGCCATCATTGAATCGGGGGCTGTATATGTTCCTTTAATCGGATTCACAATAAGCATAGAGTCACATATTAGCTCTAAAATTTTCATACTTGTATCTTTGGCGATCACGATGCCTGCTATTAGTGCTTCGTATTCTGCCTCATTATTCATCGCTTGAACTCGCAACACATGACTTGGGCTATCTTATCCCCCTATGGTGATTTTAGGACGACCTCTAGTCCTATGCTATTTCGATTTGAGGCCTCATCGGTGTGTAAAGTCCACTTTGCAGTGGTGGAATCGTCAACTTGAAGAGGTTCTCCAGTGATATGTTCTTTGTAGGTTGGTGATCAACGCTACTTTGTAGGGTTTAACTAGGAGTTGTTATCGGTGTTTTGGGTGCCATTTGGATGAGTTTAGAGCGTGATTGTGGAGTATGGAGTTGAGGAGAAGGAGTATGATATTGGTGGCATAGAAGAGCTTAAATGAATATATATTGAAGATGGAGGCAAGCCACGAGAGAAGACGAAGAAAGAAGTGAAGACGAGCAATAGTGAACAATCCGCGGTCGCGGATGCCAGTGCCGCGGTCGTGGAACATTACGAGACAGAAGACGCGAGGATCTTTACAGAAACATTTCCGCGGTCGCGGAAATTCCTCCACGGTCGCGGAAATCCCTTCGTCAGACGCGCGCGAGAAGATTTCGTCCGAGTTTATTATTTTAATTTATTTCCTTTTCTTTTATTTCTTTATTTCGTTAGTTTATTTTATTTCCTTTTAGATGTTATTTGTTATCTTTAGTTTTAGGTTTTGGCTAGGTTTATAACCTAGTTCCTAGCAGCCACTTTTCATTACCGTTTAGATCTCAGTTTACATTAGTTTTTTCCCTTTGAGTTTTTGTGTTTCAAGACTATGAAGAACTAAGCACCCTTTGCTTAGTCCGACAATTGAAGCCTTCATTTGATATATGATTGTGAGGTTATAATTCTATTCCTATTGATTATATATTTTCTCTTGAGCTTATTTCTATTGATTCTTGCTGATTTGACTGGCCTGATCACCTAGTTGATATTAGTAATTGTCTGTTGCTAGGGTTTGGATATTTCGAGTTGAAATCCCTTATCTTGTGTAGCAACCATAATATTCTAGGACTAGTTGGACTAGTTTATTGTGAAAGAGAATTTATTATGTGTTAAATGCTGCGAGTTGTGGTGTTGCATGTATCCTGGTTAATTCCTATGCGTCATGTTGCTATTGTTCTAAATCTTGATAGTTTCTTGTGCGTTCGATAGTTAGGGTTACCAAGACTAGTTAGGCTGGTAACTATTTCAGAATAGGCACAGGAATATTCATAGGAAGGAATAAAGATAATCTAGGATCAATCAATCAAATGAATGGTGGATATTTGTCTGGCTAAGTACTTTTTCTCAATTGATTACAAACCTTTGTTTTTACTTACTTTGTTCACTTGCAAAACAACCAACAAAACCCCCCTTTGTTACTTTGGCACACTACTTGCATAAAGAAAGATAACTCCTCCCTGTAGGATTCGACCCGTTCTTGCCTATTCTACTAAGTTAGGTTTTTAAGGATTACTTTGATTGGGCATCACGACTTTAGCCCCTGTCAAATTGGCGCCGTTGCCGGGGAGACAAGTTTTGATTTTTCTTTGTGTGTGTTTGTGTGCCAATTTTTGTGTGGACCTATCTTATGGTCCACACCCGTGCTACTGACTCTCCTCTTCTTGCTTGTGATACAGAGATCGAGAGAACACTTTCTAGGAACCGCAAGACACACAAAGCGTTGTGTTTTGACAATCCTTGTTTTGAGATGGCTGACGAAGCACCCACGTTGAGGCAGTTGACTGCCCCTAATCTGCAACAACAACCGGTGGCTGTGCAATTCCCTGAGCTGGCAGATGGCGTAAACTTCGAGCTCAAGTCTGGGTTAATCCACTTACTCCCCCACTTCCATGGAATGAGTGGAGAAGACCCCAACAATCATCTTTCTGAGTTCCATGCCGTCTGCACCAACATGAAGCCCAAAGGCGTTACTGAGGACCAAATCAAGCTGAGGGCCTTTCCTTTCTCTCTAAAAGATGCGGCCAATGATTGGTTCTACTATTTGGCTCCAGGAAGCATAGACACATGGGCTAAGATGACGAAAGCCTTCCTGGAGAAGTACTTCCCTGCGACGAAGCTCAATAGCCTGAAGAGGAGCATCAACAACATTGAACAGCAGGCTAATGAGACGTTGTACGAGTACTATGAGAGGTTCAAGAGATTGATTTCTAGCTGCCCCTACCATGGGTATTTAGAGCAAGACCTCGTACTTTATTTGTACAGAGGACTTCTTGACGAGGAGCGTCGGATGGTGAATGCAGCCTGCGGAGGAAATATCTTGAACAAGACGCCTGCTGCAGCCTTTGAGGTATTCTTTGAGCTATCTGAGGGCTCAAGACAGTTCAGTAAGAGGGCGAGCGCCCAATCAGTCAAAACTGCAGACTCTCAGCCCAATTCTTCAATACTTTCTGAGATGGCTGAGATGAAGGAAATGATGAGGAGATACATGATGAAGGGTGGCCAGCAGCAAGTCAAATCTTATGGGATATGCTATGACACGATGCATCCGACCAATGCATGTCCCACGCTGCAGGAGCCCACTGCTGAGGTGAACGCTATTGGAGGATACGGCCCTTCAAGGCCAAGATATGATCCGTACTCTAACACGTACAATCCAGGGTGGAGAGATCACCCAAATTTGAAATATGGAAATCAGCAGAGTACCCCTCAAGGCCAGGAAAATCAAGAATTTCACCAGAGGCCTCCACAATTCCTACCGCACCCACAACAATATCAGCAGCCTGGGGGTCAACAACAACAATTTGGAGCTCCATATGACCCAAAACCTCAAGGCCAAAGCTCTAGTTCATCTATGTCCAGTGATGACATGATCAAATCTCTCACCCAGAGCGTATCGACATTGGCTAGCACTATGGTCAAATCAAATCAAGAGATGGGACAACATATTCAAGATGTGGTCAAACAACACGAGTCTCTAGCTCAGCATATGACAACGTTGACCAACACTATATTCCAACAAACTCAAGAGATGCGGTCAAGTATTCAGAACTTAGAGAAGCAAGTGGGGCAGATCTCCATCACAGTGAGCAGACTGGAAGTCCGGGACTCGGGAAAACTACCATCTCAAACGGTAGAAAACCCGAGGGAGAGCATATGTGCCATGACGCTGAGGAGCGGTACACAAGTGGACGAAGGTCGAGGCCAACAAAAAGTTTTCTGCGACCGCGGAGAAGAAGGCCGCGACCGCGGAATTACTCCTAGAGACGAGGGAAAAATTGGTGTTTTTCCGCGACCGCGGACAGATTTCTGCGATCGCGGAAAAGTTTTTGCTGAAGAGGATATGATCGAAGATTTCCGCGACCGCGGAGGGGAAGTCCGCGACCGCGGAGGGGAAGTCCGCGACCGCGGAAAAGTCTCTGGAGCCCTTGACTCTCTCGAAGTTGTCCATGATACTTATATTCGCCCAGATTTCCCCCCGCTCAGTTCGTTGAAACCTCCCGCTCCCTTTCCTAAGGCTCTGAAGGATACAAGAAGGGTGGAGAATGACAAGGATTTATTTGAGACCTTCAGCAACTGCGAGGTAAATATTCCTTTGATAAAATTAGTTTAGAGCATCCCTCGCTATGCCAAATTTTTGAAGGAGCTGTGCAAGATAAAGAGGAAGAAAGCGGTGAAGGAGAAAAAGAAGGTCAAAGTCAGTGAGAACATATCCGCTATGCTGCAAAAGCGGATGCCCAAGAAATGCAGTGATCCGGGCATGTTCACTATTCCCATCAAGATAGGTGGCACCATGTTTGAAAAAGTCATACTGGATTTGGGTGCTTCTATCAATGTTTTACCTCTCTCACTGTATGAGTCTTTAGAGGTCGGACCATTAGAGAAGACGAGGATTGTGATACAGCTGGCTGCCAATTCCTATGTGTATCCAAAAGGAGTAGTGCAGGATGTGCTGGTGGAAGTTGACAAGTTAATTTTCCCTACGGACTTCTTTGTGATGGATACGGGGCAAGATAAGCACGCAACTCCTGTGATGCTGGGAAGGCCGTTCATGAACACGGCATGTACCAAGATTGATGTGAGTAGTGGTTCACTCACAATGGAGTTTGATGGGGTGAGGGTCGGATTCAACATAGACGATGCAAAGCGACACCCTCCTGATATTAACCCCAAGTGTTCGATTGATGTGAGCAACCCAAGTTGAGTTGGAGAGCACCAAGTCGAGCCACGACAATAACTAAGGCGCTGCTCGGGAGGCAATCCGAGGTATGAAATTCTTTTCTTGTCTTTTCCTTTCTAGTTTTTATTATTGTTGTTTCGTTCTTGTTTTTGTTTTGTTTTAGACTAACCTGCAGGAAGGAGACCCGAAGACAAAAATTATAGACGGTGTCAACCTTGCACCAGTAAATTTTCCGCGGGCACGGAACTTTTTCCACGACCGCGGAAGTATCACTGTAAGTCTCCTAATAATAATAATAAATTCGAAAAAAAAAAGTTTTACCGAAGGCCAGCTGTCCGAGTTCTACATGGAGAGATGGTGCGCATCATGCTGCCAAGGAGGAGACATTAGCCCCACATTTATTATTTAGCAATGATGATGGCCCGACATTCGACAGCTGAGGAGGAGGACCACCAGAGCCCACAACACGATTACATCTGGGCTCCATTATGTGTTCATTGACGGCCGTGCAACCCCATTTTCTTTGATGTACCACTACACCTTACAATGGATTTATTTGGTTGCACGGTGGAGTTTGAGTTTGAGGACGCCGTAACACCAGCGACATGTGCTTTCATTGTTATATCGCCAACAACAACTTCCGTGTCCAAGCCAACTCGGCGACGGTTGTAAGTACTTTTTTGTTTTTCCCTGTGCTTCATCTTTTTGTCTTTCATTACATTGAGGACAATGTAATGTTTAAGCATGGGGGAGTGTTCTATACTTGCTAGTCGTCTGAGGAGGAAAAGAAAACAATAATGAAAAAAAAGGTCAAAAATATTGAAAAAGACAAAAATAAATCCTGGGAAAAGTCGAAAACCCGAGAGGGCGGCTTAGGTAATAAGCAGGTGGCTTAGACCAGCATTAGGCTGGGGTAATAATTGGTCAAGAGTGATGTGAGTATATGTGAGCCCATCTATTGAAAAATGAAATGAGTGGCTTGGTGAAAACCCGAAAGGGCACCTTGGCAAAATGAGTGAAAAGAAGAAGAGTGATTATTAGGATTCCTCATTTTTCCTGGCGTGGTGACATAAGAAGAGGTGATATAAGGAGGATCCGGGTAGGTCACTTTGGGAGGTATAAGAAGATAGATGGAGGCTAGGATTAGATATTTTTATTCACTCTATGGTGTTCGGGTTAAGCTTGGGGGAAGTACTCTGCTTTCCTTTAGGCTTTGTTGTTGTATGTTATGTGTTGTGTTTATTGTGTTGATGCCTTGGAGTTACATGTTTAGGTGCAATTTTTAGTGGAGAGAGTTTTGCTATGCTTCCTGAGACCTTGGGGATTTGATTGGAGGAGCAGGTTTCTATTAGCTTACTCGAGGAAGAGCAAGGTTTAAGCATGGGGGAATTTGATCAGCGCTACTTTGTAGGGTTTAACTAGGAGTTGTTGCCGGTGTTTTGGGTGCCATTTGGATGAGTTTAGAGCGTGATTGTGGAGTATGGAGTTGAGGAGAAGGAGTATGATATTGGTGGCGTAGAAGAGCTTAAATGAAGATATATTGAAGATGGAGGCAAGCTACGAGAGAAGACGAAGAAAGAAGTGAAGACGAGCAACAGTGAACAATCCACAGTCGCGGATGCCAGTGTCGCGGAATATTATGAGACAGAAGATGCGAGGATCTTTACAGAAACATTTCTACGGTTGCGGAAATTCCTCCGCGGTCGCGGAAATCCCTTCGTCAGACGCGCGCGAGAAGATTTTGTCCGAGTTTATTATTTTACTTTATTTCCTTTTCTTTTATTTCTTTATTTCGTTGGTTTATTTTATTTCCTTTTAGATGTTATTTGTTATCTTTAGTTTTAGGTTTTGGCTAGGTTTATAACCTAGTTCCTAGCAGCGACTTTTCATTATCGTTTAGATCTCAGTTTACATCGGTTTTTTCCCTTTGAGTTTTTGTGTTTCAATACTATGAAGAAGTAAGCACCCTTTGCTTAGTCCGACAATTGAAGCCTTCATTTTATATATGATTGTGAGGTTATAATTCTATTCCTATTCATATTGATTATATCTTTTCTCTTGAGCATATTCCTATTGATTCTTGCTGATTTGATTGTCCTGATCACCTAGTTGATATTAGTAATTGTCTATTGCTAGGGTTTGGATATTTTGAGTTGAAATCCCTTATCTTGTGTAGCAACCATAATATTCTAGGACTAGTTGGACTAGTTTATTGTGAAAGAGAATTGATTATGTGTTAAATGTTGCGAGTTGTGGTGTTGCATGTATCCTGGTTAATTCCTATGCGTCCTGCTGCTATTGTTCTAAATCTTGATAGTTTCTTGTGCGTTCAATAGTTAGGGTTATCAGGACTAGTTGGGCTGGTAACTATTTCAGAATAGGGACAGGAATATTCATAGGAAGGAATAGAGATAATCTAGGATCAATCAATCAAATGAATGGTGGATATTTGTCTGGATAAGTACTTTTTTCCAATTGATTACAAACCTTTGTTTTTACTTACTTTGTTCACTTGCAAAACAACCAACAAAACCCCCCTTTGTTACTTTGGCATACTACTTGCATAAAGACAGATAACTCCTCCCTGCGGGATTCGACCCTTGCTTGCCTATTCTACTAAGTTAGGTTTTTAAGGATTACTTTGATTGGGCATCACGACTTTAGCCCCTGTCAGTTGGACTAAAATCAACCGCAAAGTCTGACAAAGCCTGTGACTTGATCGCCATGCACGTTTCATATTGTATGATGTAGCCACTGAGGTGGATCGCCCATTTTGTCATTCTCCCAAACAACTCTAGCTTGCTTATTACGTTCTTGATTGGGTAGTTTGTTCTCACTTTGATGGTGTACACTTCAAAGTACAACCGCAACTTGATGTACAGTGTAATGAGGGCTAGGACGAGCTTCTCCATTGTTGAATACCTTGTCTCCGGGTCTAGGAGTGTTTTGCTCACATCGTAGAGTAGGAGTTGTTTGCCATTTTCTTCCCTTCCTAAGACGGCACTCACTGTCGCCTCTGTTACTGCGAAATATAGGTATAGAGCTTCGCCTTTGTTGTGTTTACAGAGTAGGAGTAGACACGTCAGATATCGCTTTAGCTCCTAGAAAGCCTCTTTATGTTCGATGGTCCATTCTAATGACTTGTTTTTTCTATAAGACGTCATAGAATAGCCGATTTCCATCTGACGCCTTCGAGATACACCTGTACAGAGCTCGCGACCCTGCCTATCAACCTTTGGACATCTTTGATGCACCAGAGAGATTGTAGGTCGAGAATGGCTTTGACCTGGTCTGGGCTGGCCTCAATCCCCCTTTACATCACCATATAGCCTAAGAGTTTGCCAGATGATACTCCAAAGGAACACTTTGTAGGGTTAAGCTTTATGTCGTATTTTTCTAGAATTTCGAAGGCCGTTCTCAGGTGTTCGATGTGGTCGGTCGCCTTTTTTGACTTGATCAGCATGTCGCTAATGTAGACTTCCATGGTGTCTCTGATTTGGTCCTCGAACATCTTATTAACGAGTCGCTGGTATGTTTCACCGGCATTCTTTTGGCCAAACGACTTCACCTTGTAGCAATATATTCCCTAATTGGTGATGAAGGCGGTCTTTTCCAAGTCTTTTACGCTTATTTTATCTGATGGTAGCCACTAAAAGTGTCCATGAAGGTGAGCATCTCGTGGCCAGTAGTGGCGTCGACCATGGCATTGATATGTGGTAGCTAGAATAAGTCTTTGGGGCAAACCTTATCTAGATAAACGAATCTATATAGACCCTTCACTTCCCATTCTTCTTCTTCACTACCACCATGTTGGCTATTTCCCTAATTTTTCCAGTATCTAACAAGGCTTGTATCGTTTGATCTATCACCTTGTTTCTTTCTCATGCAAACTTCTTTCTCTTTTGCTTGATCGGCGGGTGTTGCGGATCCACGTTGAGCTTATGCATGATCACCTTGGGGATGATCCATGTCATGTCTTCATGAGTCTATGCCGGTATAGGATTGCAAGAAATCGACTAGCTGCTTTATGATCTCGTCAGGAATACCAAAACCTATCTTCACTACACGGCTGGGCTTATTTGCACCCAGGACCACCTACACGGCTGGGCTTGGTGTAATGCGTCGATGTCTTACAGTCTGCTAATTGTTATGATGACTGCCTTTTTAGACGTTTCCGTATCACGCTCGTCATCATCTTTTGCTTATACAGTGACACATGTTCATATGGTTCCGCCTTTCCGTCATTAGACGGCATGTTAGGGATGGTGTACCTCTTAGGGATTTCAGTGTGAGCGGAGAAGGTGATTGGCTCTTGAAGTACTCATTGTTCGGTGTCTTTGGCTTGTGCACCCGCAGCCGAAGGTTTGACCCGGGGCGACGACGCTTGTGTGCTTGGTTCAATTGACTCCCCTTGAGGGTCCCTTGAAGAGTTGGTTGAGGCTTGATCTTGATTCGGCATAGGCGTGATCACATCATCCTCCATCTCTTGAAAGGATTGGACCCTGAATCTTCTTCATTGTCCAAGGTTTCGTCATCTACAACAAAATGAGCTAAATCAGCTACATTAAAGACAGCATGAACTCTATACTCACCTGGCATGTCAATTTGAGATGCATTCTTATTGATCGTTCTAATGAATTGAGCAGGGTCGTCTCCTTTAGGTTTGAGCTTTGAATCACACAAGGTTGGGAAACACTCCTTCCCGGCTCAAAAATTCCCTCACGCCTTCCCTTGTTGTCTTGCTTCATATATTGCTTTGCGCATGACTCCAACCTTCTCTAAGTAGCTTCGTGCAACTTCTTGATGTGGTTGGCATGGCCAACTCCTTCTTGGCTCTCGCGGTCTTTTATAGCATAAGGTACCATGTCTAGATGAGTCATAGGGTTACGCCAATAAACTACCTCGAAGGGAGACTTCTTAGTAGCCGGATGCACCGTCCCAATCTCATTAAAGAACAAATTAGCTATATGTGATGCATTGTTTGTTTTGTTACAAGCAATAAAATGGGTCTTTTTAGAAAACCGATCAACCACTACAAATATAGAGTCCCTCCCTCTCTTAGACCTAGGTAACCCCATCACAAAATCCATAGAAATATCTTCCCAAGGAACACTAGGTATAGAAATGGGAGTATACAATCCATGGGGTTCAATTTAGATTTAGCACTCATACATGTGACACATGAAGCACAAAACTTAACAACTTCTTTATGCATGTTTGTCCAATATATGTGTTCCTTAAGGGTACTTAAGTCTTAGATACCCCAAAGTGCCCCCATCAAACCTCCTCATGCGCCTCTTATAAAAAAAGTCAACGAATTGAACCACTAGGTACACAAAGCTTGGATCCTTGAAAAAGATAGTTGTCATGAATGTAAAATTGATCTTGACCACCCTTAACAGTACATGCATGAAATATATCACCAAAATCAGAAACTTGAGCATATAAATCATGGATGAAAGAAAATCCAAGCGTTCTAGCATCTAGAGTTATTAGTGCATACCTACGTGACAAGGCGTTGGCCACTACATTATCCTTTCCCTTCTTGTGTTTGATGATATAAGGGAAAGCCTCAATGAATTCCACCCACTTAGCATGTCTTTTGTTCAACTTCTTTGGCCCTTGAGAAGTTTGACTGCTTTATGGTCGGAATGTATGACAAACTTCTTTGGCAAGAGATAGTGTTGCCATGTTTGTAGTGCTCGAAATAGGGCATATAACTCTTTATCATAAGTGGGATAGTTCAATTCAGCCCCACTCATCTTTTCTCTAAAATAATCTATTGGGAGTTGATGCGTCCGTGTCTTCGAATGCTGGCCAAATGTCTCAGCGGCGTTGGATCTAGGCCTTGATGATGAGTCGCTCGTCTCTTCTTCAAGATCGGCCATGGAAACCTTGGCCTTCGGCCTTGATGAATTGCACGAATGACTTGAATAGGGGCGAGTGAACCTCAAAATGATTTAGAGGTTCACGTAGCGCGGTCAGGGCTTGGACACGGAGACGCAGTTGTCGCGGCGAGATGAGTGTCACGCTGCGAGCGGTGGCGAAGCGGATGGATGTCACAACACGCAAGCAAAGCGATGGAGATACGGAGGCTGGATCTCGATTCGCGGCCTCAGGACTAAACGCGATGAGTGATAGGGCTCGAAGCGACGAGCGTTAGCGGTGCCGTAGCGTCGACGGCGGAAGAAGGAGATGAGAAGATAGAGTTTGGTGACGTCGGATCTAAGAGAGGAGACAATTGCTCAACAAACACTTAGATTAAATTTGACGTGAAACTTGTATAAGTGGCCGAGATGGCCTTATATAGGGGCACAAGACTCGAATGGGCCGAGTCTCGCCTAATGGGCTAGCCCACTCACATGAGTGGAGCGCACGCCCGAAATAGAAACTTACTAAATAAAGTAACTCCTAAAAATTGAAAGTGCTAAAACAAGAAAGCTTCAAAATAGAAAGTCTATTACATCAAATGAACCTCTAAACTAAAAATATGCCAAGTCTTGGATACGCGCCGAGGAAGTTGCTGACGATGCGGGACGGGCGCGACGAAGAAGGCACTGATGCGGCGCGCTGCAGCACGAGCCTTGGTTAGGCTTGTAGAGGTTCCTGAGGTGGCGCGCTTGGCTCAGGAGGCGAAGTGCCTGGCTGGTTCTCCTCTGGGCCGCTGATGGTGGCGAGGATGCAAAGTGGAGGCTCGGCCTCGGGCGCGCCCTGGCTTGCGACTAGGCGCGCGACCAGAGACTATGTGGCCTTGGCAATGGCCTTGGCACACGACCTTGTCACGGGCCCCATGGGCTGTAGGCTCATGGAGGACTCCTCCTCCGCGGCGGTCATGGAAGGCAAGGGCGCATCACCCTCCCCCACTTGGTTGTGAAGCGTCCCCACTTCACCATCATCGAACTCGGGCTCCATGTAAGGCTGAAGGTCAGGGACATTGAATGTCGCGTGGACACCAAAATTCAGGGGCAAGTCAACCTTGTAAGCGTTGTCACCAATGGCCTTGATAACTCAGAATGGGCCATCTCCGCGTGGTGCAAGCTTGGATTTCCGCTTGCTAGGGAAAAGATTCTTGCGAAGGTGGACCCATACCATGTCTCTAGGCGCGAAGAGCATATTGCGCCGGCCTTTGTTGTGCTGGGCCTCGTACTGGCCGGCCTTGCGCTCGAGCTGCGCCCTGGTCCTGTGATGAAGCTCCTGGATCTGCGCGGCTCGGTTGGCGGTGGTGACATGCTCAGTTTCCTTTAGCGGGTGCGGCAACATGTCCAGCGGTGTCAATGGGTTGCGACCATAGACAACCTCGAAGGGAGTGAGCCTGGTTGTTGAATGCCTAGACCTGTTATAGGAGAACTCAACAAAAGAAAGTAAGTCCTCCCAACGCCGGGGATTGGCCTTGAGCATGGTCCTAAGGAGGCCTCCTAATGTCCGGTTGGTGACCTCAGTCTGGCCATCGGTATGGGGGTGATAGCTAGTTGAAAATAGGAGTTTGGTTCATAGCTTTCCCCAAAGCGTCCTCCAGAAATGACCTACGAACTTGGTTCCCCTGTCACTCATAATTGACCGAGGAACACCATGTAAACGAACCACATTCTCAAAGAATAACTCAGCAATCTCACTAGCACTATGGGTCGTATTGTAGGCCATGAAATGAGCCATCTTGGGGAACCTATCCACCACAGCAAAAAGAGAGTCTTTACCCCTTCTAGATAGAGGCAACCCGATGATGAAATCCATGGACAAGTCCTCCCAAGGGCCACGGGGAATGGGAAAGGGCGTGTAGAGGCCGTGGGGGCTAGATCTCGCCTTCCCTCTCTGGCAACTCACACAACTCTTACAATACTTAGCCACTTGCGTTGCCATATGTGACCAAAAGAAATGTTCCCTCAAGGCAGCCAATGTCCTACAAAACCCAAAGTGGCCTCGACCATCATGAACCTCTTGCATGAGGAGGGTCCTAATGGAAGAGCTAGGGATGCACAATCGACCAGCCTTATAATGAAACCCCTCATCCACAAAGTAAGACTCAAACTCACGACTCTCTAGGCACCTCTCAAAGATAGGCTTGAAAAATGCATCAAGCAAATACAAGTCCTTGATCAAAGCAAAACCAAGTACCTTGGTCTGGAGATGAGTTAGGAGGTTATACCTGCGAGAAAAGGCATCGGCGACCACATTCTTCTTACCCTTCTTGTGTACCACGACATAGGGAAATGTCTCAATGAATTTGACCCATCGAGCGTGGCGGCGGTTCAGTGTAGTCTGGCCCTTGAAGTAGCTCAGTGCGGCGTGATCCGAGTGAATCACAAACTCTCTAGGCCAAAGATAGTGTTGCCATGTCTTGAGGACTCGGATCAAGGCATACAACTCCTTGTCATACGTGGGGTAGTTCAGCGTGGCCCCAATCAACTTCTCACTGAAGAAAGCAATCGGCCTCCCCTATCGGTGAAGGACACCCCCAATGCCGACATTGGAAGCATCACACTCAATCTTGAAGTGCTTCGTGAAGTCTGGTAGCTGGAGAAGTGGGGCGTGACACAAGGCCGTGAAGGCCTTCTCATGCTTGTCGAGCCATACCACCGAGGCCCCTTTCTTCGTGAGCTCATGGAGGGGCGCGGCGATGGAGCTAAAGTCACGACCAAAGCGGCGGTAGAAGCCATCCAACCCTAGAAAAGATCTCACCATGGTAGGGTTGGTCGGCGTGGGCCAGTTCTTGATGGCCTTTACCTTATCTTCATCAACACACAACCCATCCTTGGAGACAACAAACCCAAGGAAGTTGGTCGTGTCGGAGCAAAAACAACACTTCCCAAGGTTGGCATAGAGCTTCTCCTTGTGCAACGTCTCCAACACTTGTCGAAGATGTTGAACATGATCCTGCAAGCTGCGTGAGTAGACCAAGATATCATAAAAATACACAACAACAAAATGTCCCAAAAAGTCCCTCAATACATGGTTCATCAATCTTATAAAAGTGCTTAGGGCGTTGGTGAGCCCGAATGGCATAACAAGCCACTCATAGAGACCATACTTGGTCTTGAACGCCGTCTTCCACCCATCTCCCTCCTTCATCCGAATCTGGTGGTAGCCACTTTTCAAATCAATCTTTGAAAATATGGTGGCACCATGGAGCTCATCAAGCATATCATCAAGGCGGGGGATGGGATGGCGATACTTCACCGTAATCTGGTTGATGGCTCGGCAATCAATACACATTCTCCACGAGCCATCCTTCTTGGGCACCAGGATCACGGGCACGGTGCAGGGGATAAGGCTCTCTCGGACATAGCCTCGATCAAGCAAATCCTGGACCTAGTGCTGCAACTCCTTGGTATCTTTAGGCCCGGCGCGGTATGCGGCGTGATTGGGCAGCGAGGCACCAAGCACCAAATCAATCTGGTGCTCAATGCCACGAACTGGTGGGAGTCCCTACGGAAGCTCGTCAGGCAACATGTCCGCGAACTCAAGAAGCAACGCGGCCATGGCCGGCGGCAAAGGCTTGGTTGTGGCGCTGTCGGGGCAAGGTGTGGGCACCAACAAAAAACAAGGCTTGTGACCCTTCAGCGACTTGGTCATGTCACTGGGCCTCGCCAGAAGCAATATGTGCTCACATCAGCCTTGTAGTGTCGGCGGAGGCGACATCTCAGAGGCAAACTACGATGGCAATGGGGCACTGGGCGCACAACGAGAGGCACTGGGGTTGGGGGAGCCAGGGCTCGAGCTAGAATGCGGCGCGCCTGGCCAGGGCTCAGTGGGCCGCTGTTTGGCCTTCCGCGCGGTGGGTAGTGCGGCACTGTCAGGCTGCAGGAGGGCACTGGGGTCGCCTGAGTTGGTAAACGACTTCTTGGATCCAGTGCCCGAGCCAGAATCAAAATTGCCAAGAATGGGGTCGGATCGTTGCGGTGGGGCCTTAGGCAAAGCTTGGGGCATGTCTGCGGCGGCTTCGATGGCTTTCTGGTGGTTGCACTCAACCTGGTCTTGCAAGATCTCATGGGGAGACATAGGTAAGAGGGTGACGCGCTTCCCGTGGTAAGTAAACACATAAGTGTTTAAATAGCCATCGTGAAGAATGCGCTTGTCGAATTGCCATGGGCGCCCAAGCAAGAGATGCGTGGTGTCCAATGCAATGACATCACATAGGACCAAATCCGAATATTGACCAATGGAAAAAAAGATAAGACATTGACGAGTCACCGTGTTACCAGAACTCGAAGAGATCCAATGGAGGCCGTATGGCTGGGGATGGGGCGTGGTTGGCAACTGGAAATGCTTGACCACCTTCTCGTTGATGATGTTGTAGCAACTACCCCCATCAATGATGACACTCAAGGAAGCAGTCTTGACCAGACAACATGTGTGAAAGAGGTTCTCACGCTGGTCCACTAAGGCGGCCTCCTTGACTGTGAGGATGCAGCGCGTGACGAGGCTAAGTGGTGTGTCGGCATTCAGCGCGGCGGCCTCACAAGCATAGGCCTCCTCGGCGTCGTCCTCAAATCCTTCCTCTATGGTCTCAAGAGGGGTCTCATCCTCTTCGTAGGACTCATAACTGGCGGCAGTCTGGGAGAAGAGAACCTTCTTGTTGTTCGGGCAATCCCTCTTGTAGTGGCCTCGCCCTTCACACTTGAAGCATTCGAGGTCACGCGCGCGCTGAGTGCCCTACGAGGAGCCCTTGGGCGCGGGCGCGCGACCGACAGTCGAGCTTGGCATCGCGGCTTTGGCATTCCGGCCTTGGTTTGACGCTGCGGAACCTGTGGAAGACGAGCACACATTAGTAGTAAGGGATTGAGAGGGATTGGAATCATACCTACGTTGGCCTGGAAATGGCCAAGATGATTGCCGGCGACGCGCGAGTTGATTGTGGATCTGCATCGCGGTGTGAGTCAAGGTATTGAGATCCTTGATTGGCAATATCTCAAGCTGGGCACAAATGGGCATATTCAAGCCACTCAGAAACTTTGTCCGAAGGGTGGACGGGGTGACACTTATGCTTGACTTGTAGTACATGTCCTCCAAGTGAGAGAAGAACTCGAGAGGCATCTTTGGTGCCTTGGTGAGCCATGCCAATCTCCATCTGCATCTGGTTCCTATAGTCGGCGGGCACGTACTTATGGGTCATCACGTAGACAAGCTGGTGCCACTCGGTGATGGGCACGAGGTGGCGGCGAATGCGGTCATCCACGAACTTGTGCCACCAGACGCGCGCCGCGCCGCGGAAATACAGCGTGGCCGCGTCCACATGTTCCTCAAGGGGAACGTGACAATACCTCTATGTATACTCCATGGCCCGTACCCACTCAAGAAAAACTGCAGGGTCATAGTCACCAAAAAAATGTTCAATCTTTACCTTAACCTCGTGGCGGCTGTAGCGGGGCGCGACCGTGGCAGGCTGGGGCGCATGAGGGCATTGGGCGGCAAACTGGGGCTCTGCATAGGCGCACGCTGCAGGGGGTGGGGCGCAACCAAGTTGGCGGCGATCGCGGCCCTCTTGGATACCGGCATCGGCGAACTCTGCTGGGGGCGCGTGGTTATCGGTGCGGCATCGTTGTCGCGGCTGGGCGGCAGTATCGTCGCGGCAACGAAAATCACATGGCATGTCATTGCAGCGCTGTCCGCGAGTGTCATGCTCCGCATCGCCCTAGAACTGCTGCTATGGGCCGGCTGTTTGGCGCAGGGGCGGAGTCCAATCCACGGGCCTGTCCTGGAGTTCAATAGGATCACCAGGGGGGGTGGTAGGAGCCGGGGTTGATCATGCCTGAATCCTCCATCTCCTCTTCATCGAACTCGTCGAAGTCGTCATGGATAGTCGGTGTGGTCGAGCCATAGCCATCGGAGCCATAGTGCGGTGTGTGCGCGCTCTGGTGGGCAAGGTGCTCGTCGACGTCGAAGTGCACTGGAGTAGGGGCATGTCGACACGGATGGGGCTCATCGCCTGTGCCGCGGAGGCTGGACCAACGCAGGAGGCTGGAGCCACAGTCATCGCAGCGCGCGCGGCGATCGCGAGGCGTTGTGGCAGGCGTGCGGCGGCGTCGATCTCCTGGGGCTGCATACCTGTCATTAAAGTCATAGGGTTCAGAATACTCACCTTGAGAGTCCTCGGCCTGGTCGTTGCCGCTGTCGTAGCCGGCAAGAGTGGCGTGCGACACGTATTGCTCACGGGGCGAGACGTGACCTTGGCGGCTCTCGATCACAGATTGGATGCGTGTGAGGCCCGACTGGGGGTTTGAAGTTGATGGCATCAATCCCTTGCCTTTGTTCATGCGGGTTGTGCTAGGGCCAGCCACTGTGGGGCGAAGCAAGCCCGCGGCATCCATCTCAACTAAGGGAGTTGGCATAGGGTGTTGCTGGCTCTGGAGGTGGGCAACTTGGCAGCGCAGTTCTTGGATCTCGCGTTGCTCAGCCGAGAGCTCCAAGATTGGATCTTCAAGGGGTAGATCAACTTGGGGGACCAGTGAAGGATTCAGAGGGTTGTTGTTGGCACCATTGCCATCACCACTTGTATGAGTCGGGGTCGTCATGCTACCTATAACAATGTGACCATACATTGAAGTAAAGACGAACAAAAGGCACAAGTGATCAGCTCTACTTTGTAGTGCGTAACTAGGAGTTGTTACCGGAGTTTTAGGTATCGTTTGTGTGGGTTTAGAAAATAAGATAGGAGAATGGAGTTGTGGAGAAGAAGTGTTGTTTTGGTGGTTTTGAAGTGCTTAAATGGAGACTTAAGAAGATGGAGGAGAAAGCCACGAGAGAAGACCACAAGAGAAGAAGAAGACGCTGCAGAAGAGAATCCGCGGGCACAGAAGCCACCGCCGCGGTCGCGGAAATACGCAAGAGGTAGCAAGCTACAGAAAGTGTTCCGCGGTCGCGGATATCTTGTCGCGGTCGCGGATACTGTTCACACACGGATCCGGGATTTTACTTCATCCGAGACTTTTGTTTTATTTTATTTCTTTTTCTTTTATTTTGTTTATTTCCTTTTAGGATTTTATTTCCTATCTTTTGGAAACTAGGTTTTGCTAGGTTATATCTTTCTTTTCATTGGTAGCCTTTTCATAATTCAGATTCATTATTGAAGTTTACACATTATCGTTCAGTTTTTCCCTTAGAGTTTTTGTGCTTTGAAGACTATGAGGAACTAAACAACTTTTGCTTAGTCCGACGATTGAAGCCTTCGTTTGTATTTGGTTGTGAGATTATAACTCTATTTCCTTTCCTTTGATTATATTAATTCTTTCTATGCTTCATCACATTGAGTTTTACTGATTTCTCTAGCCTGATCATCTAGTTTTATTGGTATTATTCATACTGCATGATTAGGGTTTTGAATTCTATTAGTTGATCTAGTTCATCAATTGTTGTGATTAGTATTATTAATATTAGTTTCCCTAGCCTGACAAACTAGTTGAGATTGATATTATCTATAGTGCTAGTTCCTTTAATCTGGTCAACTTGTTGAGATTAATATTGTTCATCCTTAATTCAGAGTAGTTGTAGGATCGTACGTGTTAGCAATCAAAGGGATTGTAGACAACGTGACCATACTTACCATGATCAGGTATGCATCTTTTTCTTAATATTCATTTTCTGGTTCCTTTTCCTAGCATTTTCTTCCATTTGTCTTTTCTTGTGAATGCACTCATGAATATAATGACCATTTTTACAACAATGCCAGCAAACATGATTGTAGACAACGTGACCATACTTACCATGACCAGGTCGGAATGGTCTTGCTTGCTTTCTCTGCTCAAAGTTAACTTTCTTACCTTTAGTTCCCTAAGCTTGGTCAATATACATTCTGTGAGCATTCTGGCCATCAAACCAAGTTTGATTCTCTTTAGGCTTCTGTTCTAGCACTTTTACCTTTTCTTCTAGGAATTGGTTTTTGTCACGAGAATTTTGTAGAGCACAACTGAGAGTTTCATTTTTCTCGACCAGTTCCCTTCTTAGTTTCTCGTTCTCAACAGAGCATGTTTCCTCATAATCATTATTACCAGGATAACCAAGACCATATCGTTGCTTAACAAAAATAGTTTGATTCACAGTTTTCTCATTTATAGAATAAGTGAGATGATCAAGTTTGTTCATTATTTCAGCAAGCATAGAAGAGGTGTTCTTTTCAGAGTCGGTGGGAGGAACAATTGGATTATCAGCATGCATGGGTTCCTTTTTAACAGTGATGCAAGAATCACACTTCCTAGAAGAATTAGCAAGTAATTTCTCAGTTTCATCAAGTTTCTTACTCCAGACCGAATTTTCAATGGATAAGCAAGAGATTTCATCTTTATATTCTTCTAGTTTCTCTTGAAGGGAACTATTTTCCTTTCCAAGTTTCTTAATGATTTTGATCAATTGTTTCTTATCACATTCAAGAAGAGACTTAGTAAAGTCAGAAGAAAATACCTCAGAGTCGTCCGATTCAGATGAATCTTCTTTCGCCATTAGGCATCTTCCTCCAAAAGTTCCATTCATGTCCAGTTCCCCTTCAGAGTCTTCAGAGTCATCTCCAAAGGTAGCAAAGAGAGCTTTCTTCTGCATAGGCTTGTCATCATCATTGGAGTTCTTAGGGAAGTTTCTAGCAAGATGTCCTCTTTCCTTGCATTGATAGCAAGCATATTCAGAGAGATCTCTCTTTTGGAAGTTTTTCTTGAACTTTCCCTTAATGAAGTGCTACTTGATGTGCTTAGTAACCAAGGCTGTCATCTCATCCTCTTCTTCTTCGAGATCTGAGTTTTCTTCCTCCATTTCCAACCTGGAAAAAGCCTTTGAGATTTTTAAGGCGATTCCCTTTTCTATCTTCTTGGCACAGCTTGCTTTGAGTGCCTCCCTTTCTTCAACTTCAAGTTTCCCTATGATTTGAGTTAAGGGAAGGCCTTGAATACCAGGAGTGGTCTTTAGCACTCTTTTGATGAGATTGAACTTGGAGTTGAGTTCATTGATAACGACTAGGGATTTAGACCATTCGTCAAGTGTAACTCCAGCATTGACGAGTTTGGTGACGAGTCTTGTGAAACGTGAGTGGTATTGGGAGACGTTCTCTGTTTCCAGCATCTCGAAAGTGTGGTACTCTCCTTCTAGAGCGAACTTTATGCTTTGTTTGAGTTCCTCACTTCCTTCATGCATTTCCTTGAGGGCTTTCCAGATGCCCTTAGCAGTTGTAATTCCTATCACCTTGTCCATGTCCTCCCTTGTTAATCCATTAAGAATGAGTTGACGAGCTTTAGCATTCTTCTCTTTGATGGTATAGTACTCAGGCTTCCAGTCAGCTTCGGTCAGATCTGCAGGGATAACTCCATCACCATTTTCAATCACGTTCCAGCACTGATAGTCCATGGTTTGGATGTAGTTGGTCATGCACTTCTCCCACCATTCTTCTTCTCCCTTCTTTCAGATGTGAGGCTTGTTGATAAAGATTCCCAAACTGAATTCGCTTGAACTAGTCATCTTGAAATCTGTAAACTAACACAAATCTAGAGCGCCTGCTCTGATACCAATTGTAGGATTGTACGTGTTAGCAATCAAAGGGAACTGAAAGTTCAGTTCCTTAGCAGCGGAATAAGTAAACAATAACAGAATCAAGTCCAGTTCCTTAGAGTGGGATCCAGTTCCTTAGAGTGGGAACCTTTGATAACCAACTAGTTATCTAGGATAAAACCCACTACCTCTCTTTCAAGAGGATTTCAAAGTCTACTTCTTGTATTAATACTTTGATTACAATCAACTAGGATAGAACACACAGATTAAGTCTTAGACACACTAAAGACTCTCTACCTAGTTCGACCAAATCAAGCACACAAACAAGCAAGCGACTTACAGTTCTTCTTCAAAGAACTAAGCTCTGTTTCTTCTCCGTAAGCAATGTCAATGAATGCGTAATTGTGAGAGAGTTTAATTACTTTATTTATGTAACTTAATTGATGGAAGAAAACGAATCGCCAACAACCGAATTACACAAATAAAATAATCAAAAAGTAATCGGAAAGATAACATTTGTTACCAAATATAATCTTCCACGATTTTACACTTTTTTTTCCATAAAAGATATACTTTTAACTCCTAAGATAATATGGAAACAGTATAATCTTTAACTTCTCTCTCCAAGTAAAGATCTACCCTAATAGGATCGCCGCCACCCTTCATCTCTTGTTTCAAGCTCTTTCAGCGTCAGCGTCCTTCAGTTCCTTACGCCAGTTCCCAAATCTGGCATCTTGGTCTCTGTCTCGTGTTTCTAATTCTTGAGTTTCCTGTTCATCAACACTTATGGAAATATTAATAACAAAAGTGTTTGTCATTATCAAAATTAGGAAAACTGAGGAAGGGAACTGGAGTTTCCAAAAGTTCACTTCCTAACAGTAGCAAACATGATATTCTAGGACTGATTGGACTAGTTTATTGTGAAGAGAATTGATTACATGTCGAGTACTGACGGATTGTTAAGTATTGCATGTATCCTGGTTAATTCCTATGCTTACTGCTGCTATTGAATTTAATCTTGATAGTTTCTTGGTTATTTGATAGTTAGGATTACCAGGACTGGTTGGACTAATAACTATTTCAGAATAGGGACAGGAATATTCATAGGAAGGAATTGAGATAATCTAGGATCAACCAATCAAACTGAATGGTGGATATTTGTCTGGCTAAGTTACTTCTCACCCATAAATTACACATTTTGATTTAATTTACTTTGTTACTTATTTACAAACCAAAATCCCCCCTTTTGTTACCATTGGCATACAACCTTTGCACTTAGTACGATTACTTACCTCCCTGTGGGATTCAACCCTTGCTTGCCTACTATACTTAGTTAGGTTTTTTAGGATTACTTTGATAGGCATAACGACTTTAGCCACGTCAAATTTGGCGCCGTTGCCGGGGAGGCAAGTTTTAATTTTTCTTTGTGTTTGTTTGTGTGCCAACTTTTATGTGGACCTATCTTATGGTCCACACCCGTGCTATTGACTCTCCACTTTTAGATTTTGATACAGAGATCGAAGGAACACTTTCCAGAAACCGTCTAGCAGCCCGTACGCCAATCGAGATGGCTGAGGAAGCACCGACGTTGAGGCAGTTGACTGCCCCGAATCTAGAACATCAACCACTCGCTGTGCAGTTTCCAGAGCTAGCGGATGGCGTGAATTTTGAGCTCAAATCTGGGTTGATTCACTTATTGCCCCACTTCCATGGGATGAGTGGAGAAGACCCCAACAAGCATCTTTCTGAAGTCCACGCGGTCTGCAGCAGTATAAAGCCCATGAATATTACTAAGGACCAGATCAAGCTGAGGGCCTTTCCTTTCTCTCTGAAGGATTCGGCCAATGATTGGTTCTACTATTTGGCCCCAGGAAGCATAGACACATGGGATAAGATGAAAAAAGCTTTCATGGAGAAGTATTTCCCTGCAACGAAGCTCAATAGCCTGAAGAAGAACATTAGCAACATTGAGCAGCATGCTACTGAGACGTTGTATGAGTACTACAAGAGGTTCAAGAGGTTGATTTCAAGTTGTTCCTACCATGGGTATTCTGACCAAGACCTCGTACTTTATTTGTATGGTGGGCTCCTTGATGATGAGAGAAGGATGGTGAACGCAACCTGTGGTGGAAATATTCTAAATAAGACACCAGCTGCAGCATTTGAGATTTTCTTTGAGCTATCTGAGGGCTCAAGACAGTTTAGCAAGAGGGCAAGCACCCACACAGTCAAAGCTGCAGACTCTCAGCCATCGTCTGTAATACTTTCTGAGATGGCTGAGATGAAGGAGATGATGAGGAGGTTCATGACGAAGGGCAACCTACAACAAGTCAAATCTTGCGGACTATGCTATGACACGATGCACCCTACAGATGCATGTCTAACGCTGTAGGAACCCACTGCTGAAGTAAATGCTATTGGTGGTTTCGGCCCTCCTAGACCGAGATATGACCCGTACTCCAACACTTACAATCCAGGGTGGAGAGATCACCCTAATTTGAGATACGGGAACCAACAGAATCCTCCTCAGGGTCGTGATGGTCAAGAGTTTCACCAGAGGTCGCCACAGTTCTTACAACAACAACAACAACAATTTCAGCGGCCTGGAGGTCAACAACAACAACAATTTAGAGCTCCATATGAACCGAGACCTCAAGGCCAAGGCGCAGGTTCATCTATGTCAAGTGATGACATGATTAAGTCTCTCGCTCAGAGTGTATCAACGTTGGCCAACACTATGGACCAACAAAATCAAGAGATGAAGTCTAGCATTCAGAACCTGGAGAAGCAAGTGGGGCAGATTTCCCTCGCAGTGAGCAAACTGGAAGCCCGGGATTCAAGGAAGCTACCATCTCAAACAGTAGCAAATCCGAGGGAGAATGTATGCGTGATGACGCTGAGGAGCGGAACACAAATGAAGGAAGTTCGAGGGCAACAGAAAGAATTCCGCGATCGCGAAAAGGACACTCGCGACCGCGGAATTATCACTGTATGCGAGAAGAAAATCGGCGAATTTCCGCGATCGCGGCCAGAAATCCGCGACCGCGGAATTGTTCCTGGAAGCGACGCCCCCTTCGAAGAATTTCCGCGACCGCGGCAAGACAGCCGCGACCGCGGAAAAGTTTTTGGACGCGAGGAAAACTTTGATGAAGAGCCACGACCGTGGGCCCCAAACTACGATCGCGGTTTGCCCGCTATTGTCCATGACGATTATGTTCGCCCCTCTTTTCCTCCGCTTGACTCGCTAAAGCTGCTCGCGTCCTTCCCCGAGGCACTGAAGGACACCAGAAGGTTGGATAACGACAAGGAACTCTTTGAGACCTTCAGCAACTGCGAGGTAAACATTCCTTTGATCAAGCTAGTTAAGAGCATTCCACATTATGCAGAAATTTTGAAGGAATTGTGCAAGATTAAGAGAAAGAAAGCAGTGAAAGCGAAGAAGAAGGTCCTGGTGAGTGAGAATGTCTCTGCTATGCTGCAAAAGTGGTTGCCAAAGAAGTGCAGTGACCCAGGCATGTTCAGTATTCCCTGCAAGATAGGTGACACCACGTTCGATAAAGCCATGCTGGATTTGCATGCATCTATAAATGTGTTGTCTCTCTCGCTGTATGAATCTTTAGAGCTTGGACCATTACAGAAGACTGGGACGGTGATCCAATTGGCAGATTCATCCTATGTGCATCCCAAAGGAGTCATGCAGGATGTTCTGGTAGAAGTCGATAAGCTGATCAGATCTACTTTGTAGATCTGATCTACTTTATAGTGCATAACTAGGAGTTGTTACCGGAGTTTTAGGTACCGTTTGTGTGTGTTTAGAGCATAAGTTAGGAGAATGGAGTTGTGGAGAAGAAGTGTTGTTTTGGTGGTTTTGAAGTGCTTAAATGGAGACTTAAGAAGATGGAGGAGAAAGCCACGAGAGAAGACCACAAGAGAAGAAGACGCTGTAGAAGAGAATCCGCGGGCGCGGAAGCCACCGCCACGGTCGCGGAAATACGCAAGAGACAACGAGCTACAGAAAGTTTTCCGCGGTTGCGGATATCTTGCCACGGTCGCGGATACTGTTCACACGCGGATCCGGGATTTTACTTCGTCCGATACTTTTGTTTTTATTTATTTATTTTTATTTTATTTTTTTTACTTCGTTTATTTCCTTTTAGGATTTTATTTCCTATCTTTTGGAAACTAGGTTTTGCTAGGTTATATCTTTCTTTTCATTGGCAGGCTTTTCATAAATTAGATTCATTATTGAAGTTTACACATTATCGTTCAATTTTTCCCTTAGAGTTTTTGTGCTTTGAAGACTATGAAGAACTAAGCAACTTTTGCTTAGTCCGACGATTGAAGCCTTCGTTTGTATTTGGTTGTGAGATTATAACTCTATTTCCTTTCCTTTGATTATATTAATTCTCTCTATGCTTCATTGACGAGGCTAAAGTCGTTATACCTATCAAAGTAATCCTCAAAAACCTAACTAAGTATAGTAGGCAAGCAAGGATCGAATCCCACAGGGAGGTAAGTATATTTCCAAGTGCAATAGTTGTATGTCAATCGTAACAAATGGGGGTTTTGGTTTGTAATCAATGTAACAAAGTAAATAAAAGCAAAGGATGTAATCAAATGGTGAGAGGTAACTTAGCCAGACAAATATCCACCATTCAGTTTGATTGGTTGATCATTGATTATCTCTAATTCCTACCAATGAATATTCCTATTCCTTTTCTTAAGTTATAAACAGGACAAATAGACCCTGAGAATACTAACTATCAAATAACCAGGAAAACCTCTAGATTCAATTCAATAGCAGCAATAAGCACATGAATTTCAATAGATACATGCAAGTGCAACAAACAGTCTTACTATGCATGCAATCAATTCTCTCTATAATAAACCAGTCCAAACAGTTCTTAGAATATCGTAGTTGCTACTCTGAATTAGGTATTTCAAACAGAAATAACCAAACCCTAGCAATAGATAATTACTAATATCAACTAGATGATCAGGCCAGTCAAATCAGCAAGAATCAATGGGATTAAGCACAAGAGAATCAATATATTCAAAGGAAAAGAAATAGAATTATAATCTCACAACCAAATACAAACGAAGGCTTCAATTGTTGGACTAAGCAAAAGTTGCTTAGTTCTTCATAGTCTTCAAAGCATAAAACTCAAAGGGATAAACTGAACGATAATGTGTAAATTAGAATAATGAAAAGGCTGCTACTTAACTAGGTTATAACCCTAGCAAAACCTAAACTAAAGGATAAGAAATAACATGATGTGAATCCCTCACATCTTAAACCAAGCATGGAAGCCAAGCCATTGCCAACTCAAGATCCAGCACCAAAACGCATCACTCGATCTAAGGCCAAGGAACTACAACAACTTCTCGACTTGGGCCTCCTCTCCACACAACTTGGGGCCGAGCATGACAAAGGCCCATTTGTCATCTTGAAGGCCGAAGGAGGCCAGCCCAAACCAAGCCCATGAAGAAGCAACTTGGCCATGTGAAGCCGTGTGGAAATGGTGTGAATGCCGTGTGGAAATTTGAAGAGTTATGCATTTGGTGCATTCACCTAGTTGTCTTAAACACTTGCTTTCATTTTGCATTTAATCTTAGTCTTTTCCTATGCATCTAGTTCATGCATTCCAACCCTTGATATCCCTCTTGGGACGTGGAGATTTGGCTTTAATTGCCTTGCTTTTGCTTTCGGTTTTGGCTATATAAAGCCTTGTAATCCTTGATGTAAAACTCAACTTTTGATCAATCCAATTCATTCCTTTGAGAGCATTTGATCCAGAAGTTCACCCTTGGTTCATGAGTCATATTGAACCCTTATCTATCCCTCTTCAACCTTGGTGAGTCATATCCTTGGTTGAGCCCCACGGTTTTCTCTTGGTGGTGCGTAATATCCACCTAGGGCAGCCGATATCCTCCACCACCACCACGCCTCACTCCCGCCACAACCACCACTCAGTAACACCCCCTTTGGGCCCTCCAAAGCCACCATCTCCGCCACAGAAAGAACCACCCCCAAGAAGGCCGCCTTCCTTCTTGCCGCTTGCTCCCTTTGGCGACACCATCCGCTAGGGCAGCCCGTTTCTTCCACCACCACCACGACTGACTCCGATCACCACCACCACTCTCTTCCACCCCAGTTGTGCCAACATCTCCCCAAGAACCGCCGCAGAAGTCGCCGCCTTCAAGGAGAACGCCGGCCCACTTCTTCACCTTCGCTGGTTGTCGTTGCCTCCAAATTGTGGATCAAACCTTGCACCGCTCCCAATCCGATCAAGGGTCTATCAAGTGGTATCAGAGCCACGTAAGGTTTGGTCATCTAAACTGATTTTTCTTTAGTCCAAGATTGAGTTTTGAATGACAAGTTTCAATTGGCCCTAAAACCGGAATTTATTTGGTTGTTGTCCGATTGCTTTGCTTGCCTCTTTGAGCTCTGAATTTTCTTGTCTTGATTCAGCCGAACCTTGACCCTTCATTTCAACTTCTTTCTTGATTACTTCGTGCATTACTTGCTTGTTCATTTGTTGCATAAATCAAGTGAAGGCATTCGGGGTTAAGGGAAAAGAAAATTTCGGTTGTAAATTGAAAAGTCAAGTGCAAAATCAGAAAATTGTTGAAAATTGTGATTCAAATTTGTGTAGTTTTGGCTCAGAAAAACCCGGTATAAAAAGGAGAGACCTTAGAAAAATTGAGCCGCTCTTGGAAGAACACTCGAGAAAAACCCGGTCTAAAAAGGAGAGGCCATAAGAAAAAAGCGAGTTGACCAAGAGCAAATTCTTTCAAAAGATAGTGAAGTGTAAATCGTGTTTGCATCTTAGTACCTTCTCCGCACTTCACTTGTTGCAACTTATTGAACATTTGAGTATTGTACTTCTTTGAACCTTTCTGATACGAAAAGAGTGGCGCTCGATTCGTCTCGCGCACGAATCTAGATCGAGGAGTTCACCTGGGTCGCCAATTGGTTGTGTTTGGATTGATTAGGGATAAATTGTGTTTGATTTGTAAGAAGAACAGGTGACGTTGATGCCAAGGGGAGGAGTAAAACTCAACTGCAAAGCTTGGCTCAATTTCAACGTAATAAAAATGAAGTACAAGAGAGCCTTTTAAAGGCAAATAGATCACCCAAAAACCCTAATGGGCTTGGGCCTAATTCTAGCTAAATGGGCCGGCCCACTCTACAAGAGTTGGCACACGCCCGAAATAGAAATGACTGAATTAGAAATACTAAAACGGGAAACATACTAAAACTGGAAATAACTAATAATATAGAAATATATAATAAACTGAGCTAAGTACTACTCCAGGGAGGACGCCATGGTCTTGGTTGACTCAGCCTCTTACTGAACCATCTGATGGCGGGCCAGTACCGCATCATTCTCCCTCCCTTAGAATCGAAGCGTCCCCGCTTCGAGCTTGGTGGGGCAAGGGGGAGTCGGCGCTTGTTGGTCAGCGAAAAAATGACGTCGGGCTTGGATCCGGGTCTGGGAACCTCAAAGATGAGCAAGTAAGGCTCGGGTCCTAGAGCAGGCACGACGTCGGGCGCAGGTGCGGACTTGGGGGCAACGGGCACCATCGCGGGAGCGGGTGCCGGTGTGGGGTCGATGAAGATTGGGTCCGGATGCGCGATGGCGGGCTCCACAACGGGTTTGCAGGGGGTCGGTGGAGACGGAGCAGCCCCTGACTCGGTCCAGAACTCGGCCGAGTTCTGGGCCGAGTTAGGCTCGACTTTTTTCTGGACGTGCTGACTCGACCGAGTTGTTGTGGGTCCGAGGCCGAGTTGTTCACTGGCGCAGGAACTCAGTCGAGTTTCCGAGTCGCCGAGGCCGAGTTGTTCTCTGGTGCTAGAACTCGGTCCAGAGGGCACGACAGTGGGCCGCGATGAGGCGACCAACTCGGCTCGGAGTCGAGCCACCGGCCGCTTTAGGGACCGGATCTCGCGTTGCGCGGGTGTGAGCTCGGGGGCAGCGGGTCGTCGTTTCGGCGCGTGGGCTTGTGGTTGGAGTCGAGGAGGGGCCGACCAATCCAGTGCCATGTCGCGGTAGACGCGTCGGCGCGGGGGCTCGGGTGCATAAAGGCGAAGTGGCGGGATCCAACCCGGGTCCACCTCGGACCGGGGTCGCGGCTGGTACATGCGTGGTCGTGGGCGTGGTGGCGGTGGTCCATGGAGGCAAAGCGGCGGGATCCAACCCGGGGGCGCGTCGTATGGGTCCACGCCACCGAACCAAGGGTCTTCGATGTCCCACTCATCCGGTTCGAAGTAGTAGGCCATGGAGCGGGTTCGACTAGGACTCGGGCATCGGGCTGGGTGTGGGTTCGGTTTTGGGATAAGGTATGGGTCCGGATGTGGGCTATGGCTGGGCTAAGCTTCGGGTATGGGTGTGGGTTCGGTTAAGGCAAGGAGGGATTAGATTTTGAATTTGAAATTTGAAATTCAAATTCAAGATCTTGAGAGATATGGAAACCGGTTATTGGAGGATTTGAGAATCCAAGATTGGAGAGAGAAATCCCGGATATGGTAGTTGGCGGGTTTGATTATGGAAAGTCCGGATTTCGGGGGATCTCGGCTAAGGAAGGCAAGGGCAGCGGAAAGCTTGTGGGTTAGGGTTTGGGCGCGGCGGCGGAGCTTGGGTTTCTGCAGCGCAGCCTCCGTATTTGGCCCTTTTGGAGGGGCAAACGAACTCGGATTTGGACGAATTTGATATAGCTGAACTCGTCTTTCAAAGCTCTACACGAATCTGAAAAAAAATCTCAGAAAAGAGAAATTTTTTCTGGCCGGAATCTGGGCAGAAGTCGACGGCGTTTCTGGCGTTGGTGTAGATGTCGTCGGTGGCTCGATCGACTGGCGCTCTGATACCAGTTGATACGAAAAGAGTGGCGCTCGATTCATCTCGCGCACGGATCTAGATCGAGGAGTTCACCTGGGTCGCCAATTGGTTGTGTTTGGATTGATTAGGGATAAATTGTGTTTGATTTGTAAGAAGAACATGTGACGTTGATGCCAAGGGGAGGAGTAAAACTCAACTGCAAAGCTTGGCTCAATTTCAACGTAATAAAAATGAAGTACAAGAGAGCCTTTTAAAGGCAAATAGATCACCCAAAAACCCTAATGGGCTTGGGCCTAATTCTAGCTAAATGGGCCGGCCCACTCTACAAGAGTTGGCACACGCCCGAAATAGAAATGACTGAATTAGAAATACTAAAACGGGAAACATACTAAAACTGGAAATAACTAATAATATAGAAATATATAATAAACTGAGCTAAGTACTACTCTAGGGAGGACGCCATGGTCTTGGTTGACTCAGCCTCTTACTGAACCATCTGATGGCGGGCCAGTACCGCATCACTTTCCTTGTCTTGGCTAGCTCGTAACCCTAAGTGAACTTGTTATTCTTACTTGCCTTGTACTTGGAAAATTCAGTTTTGGACCCCTAACGTGTGCCAGGTCCACTTGTGGGATTCCTAGTCGCCTTGTTGTGTTGCCTTGGTTTGTAGCTCACAATCATGGTGGATGACAATCGGGATCCCTCCCATTCGGCTTCGGTGAACCAAGAAGGTGCCAATACCAAGGACCCCATCATGGAGGCCATAGCACAACTTGGTGCTCAACTTGGTGCTCAACTTAGTGCTCAACTTGCAAGTTCTCAACAAGACAACCAAGCCAACATGAGAAAACTAGAGGCACGAATGGATGTCACCGATAGCAAGATGTTGGACGTGATGCGGTTGTGTGGGGCCTTCCAACCCTCTCTCTTGGAAGGTAACTCCTCTCACGCCATGCCTAGGGACATGACCTTCCCTAATCTTCAAGGAATCAACCCTTCGGCCGCCCCGGCCCTCACTCTCTCTAGTGGCCATCCAGGTATGAGTTCCACCTATACTCCTCCTATTGTGACACAATATACTACTATGCCGCCTGTGGTCCCTAACCTTTCAGGGCAAGACGCAAGGCTCTTCAATGAGGAGGTGCAAGAGGCTCAAGGACACCAAGGGGCCAATGCGGGGTATGTGGCGCCCTTGACCCAGCCCATGCGGATCATCAACGGCCAAAGGCAAGGATATGGCAATAGGTTTGCAAGGGAACAAGGCCGTGGGCGTGGGCACCAACAACAGCCCTATTTTCGAGGTTTTCAACCCCAAGGTGCTCATGGCTATGAGCAAGATCGTGTGAGGCTCCCTAACACCAAGCTTGAAATAGAGAAGTTTGGGAGCACGACTGACCCTGAGGAGTGCCTAACTTGGCTAAGCAAGACGGAGCAAGTCTTTGACTTCCTCAACTACACCGAAGCCCAACGTGTGGCCGTGGCTAGCATCAAGTTTGAAGGGTTTGCGGATCAATGGTGGACTGAAGAGAAGGCGGAGAGAGCTCGAAATGATTACCCTCCTATTGAAACATGGAACGAGCTCATGGATGCCATCAAGTTCAGATTTGTGCCTACCAACTTTTCAGCCAGGATCCATGAGAGGCTTGAGCAACTCAAGCAAGGCACTCGTACTCCCGATGAGTATTACAAGGATTTGAGGACTCTTTTGTTTAGAACGGAAATCAAGTTTCCGGATGAGTATGTCATTTCTAAATTTGTTGAAAACTTGAATTCTGACCTCAAATCTATTGTGTCTATGCAACACTTTGCTAGGGGAACTACGGTGGAAGAAGTGCTTCACTACACAAACCATGTGTATAGGAACTTGCCTACCAAGAAGAGCCATCCTACAAGCTCACGGCCATGGAGCAATCAAGGCGCCAATATGCCCACTTCAAGGCCATGGAACAACTCAAGCTCCGGCGCACCAAGCTACCCTCCCCGACGCCAAGAGTCAAGGACGGATGCCACGCCGATGCAGCCAAGACATGATCCATCTAGGGTTCCCCAAGGACAAAGAAGAGATGGCGAGCGCCACTCTAGTGATATCAAGTGCTTCAAGTGCTTGGGCCATGGGCACATGGCCAATGCATGCCCTTCTCGGCGCCAAGTGTTGCTCTCCACGATGGGGGACTACTATTCGGATGAGGAACAAGAAGAAGAGCCCACCAAGGAAGAAAATGAGGAAGAGGAGCTCCATGTGCAAGCTGAATTCCAAGGAGAGTGCTTTGTGGTGAAAAGAACTCTCATGACCAATGAAGCTCCTACACCTCCCAATCAAAGGGAAACAATCTTCCACTCAAGGTGCCTCATTCAAGGTAAAATCTGCAACTTGATTATTGATGGAGGCTCATGTTGCAATATCATAGACCAAGAGGTGGTCAAAAGGTTTGCCCTCAACACTATTCCTCATAAGCAACCTTACACTCTTTGTTGGCTTAATTCTAACACACCTCTTAAGGTCTCGGAACAAGCTAAGATTAAGTTCTCTATAGGAGGATATGAGGATGAGGTTATTTGTGATGTTCTTCCTATGACAGCTTGCCATATACTTTTGGGACGACCTTGGCAATATGACCGTGGGGTCATTCACCAAGGGGTGTCTAATGAGTACTCTTTTCACCTCAATGGCAAGTGGATCACGTTGCACCCCTTAGCTCCACATGAGATCATGGCTGACCACATAGCCAATGAGCAAAGGAAGAAGATGCTCCTTGCCAAGCCAAGAGAAGTTCGGAAAGCAATCCAGGGAAGCCAAGTTTGCCTTTTGCTTGTTTATAAAGATGTGCTTTTCTCAACTCAAGATCTAGATGCTTTGCCCTCACCTATTGCTTTGCTTTTGCAGGAATTCGAAGACCTTTTCCAAGATGAGGTGTCGGCTGGACTTCCACCAATTCGAGGAATAGAACATCAAATCGATTTTGTGCCCGGAGCTTCCATCCCTAACAAAGCTGCATATAGAGCCAACCCCATGGAGACACAAGAGCTACAAAAACAGGTTGTTGAACTTCTAAACAAAGGCTATGTGCGAGAAAGTTTGAGTCCTTGCTCGGTTCCCGTCATCTTAGTTCCTAAGAAAGACGGATCTTGGAGAATGTGTGTGGATTGTAGGGCTATAAACGACATCACCATCAAGTATAGGCATCCTATACCTAGACTTGATGATATGTTGGATGAGCTCTATGGTGCAAGTATATTCTCCAAGATAGACTTGAAAAGTGGCTATCACCAAATAAGAATGAAAGAAGGTGATGAATGGAAGACTGCCTTCAAAACCAAGTATGGTTTGTATGAATGGTTAGTCATGCCATTTGGGCTAACAAATGCGCCTAGCACTTTTATGAGGCTAATGAACCATGTTCTTAGGGCTTTCTTAGGCAAGTTTGTGGTTGTATATTTTGATGATATCCTTGTTTATAGCCATAACTTGCAAGATCATGCTAAACACTTGAGATTGGTACTTGAAGTCCTTAGGAAAGAAAAGCTTTATGCAAACTTCAAGAAATGTCACTTTTGCTCGGATCATGTGGTTTTTCTTGGATTTGTAGTGAGCAAGGAAGGACTCAAGGTGGACCAAGAGAAGATCAAGGCCATACAAGAGTGGCCGGTGCCCGTGAGCATGACTCAAGTTAGGAGCTTCTTGGGCCTCGCCGGTTTCTACCGCCGGTTCGTGAGAGATTTCAGCTCAATTGCCTCACCTCTCACTGAATTGACAAAGAAGAATGTCCCTTTCCAATGGGGGCCCACGCAAGAGGAGGCATTTGAGACACTTAAGGCCAAGCTCACACATGCTCCTCTCCTAGTGTTACCCGATTTCTCAAGTACATTTGAGATTGAATGTGACGCTTCGGGAGTGGGGCTAGGAGGCGTGCTCATGCAAGGAGGAAGGCCCATTGCCTACTTTAGTGAGAAGTTGAATGAAGCTGAGCTCAAGTACCCCACCTATGACAAAGAACTTCTCGCTTTGGTAAGATGCCTCAAGGTATGGCAACACTACCTCCTACCTAAGGAATTTGTGATTCATTCTGACCATGAGGCATTGAAATACCTCAAGGGTCAACATAAGTTGATGAAGCGCCACGCCAAATGGGTTGAATTCATTGAGTCTTTCCCTTATGTGATCAAACACAAGAAGGGAAAGGACAATATTGTGGCGGACGCTTTGTCTAGGAGGTATGCCCTCATCACTTCTATGGATGCTAGAATGTTGGGCTTTGCTTTCATTAAGGAACTATATGTCTTGGACGAGGATTTCAAAGACATATTTGAGGCATGTAGTTCTTTGGGAAGCAAAGACCAATATTATTTGCACGAAGGATACCTTATGAGGAAAGATAGATTGTGCATACCTAGTGGTTCAACTAGGAAATTGCTTGTGCAAGAAGCACATGGAGGTGGCCTCATGGGTCACTTCGGCGTTGCTAAGACGTTGCAAGCCTTGAAGGAACATTTCTTCTGGCCGCATATGCTTAGGGACGTCGAACGTTTGTGTGCTTCGTGTGCCACTTGTGTTCAAGCTAAGTCCAAATTGAACCCTCATGGTTTGTACATGCCTTTGCCCATTCCCCAACAACCTTGGGAAGATCTATCCATGGACTTTGTTTTGGGTCTTCCTAGGACCAAAAGGGGAAAGGATTTTATATTTGTAGTTGTGGATCGGTTCAGCAAAATGGCACACTTCATTGCGTGTCACAAAACCGATGATGCAACTAATGTGGCTAATCTCTTCTTTGACTTTGTGGTTCGCTTGCATGGGATTCCAAAGTCCATAGTGTCGGATAGGGACGTCAAGTTCCTTAGTCACTTTTGGAAAACCTTGTGGGCCAAGTTGGGTACCAAGCTTCTCTACTCAACCACTTGCCACCCCCAAACTGATGGGCAAACGGAAGTGGTTAATAGGACGCTTGGCACCTTACTTCGTGTTGTGCTTAAGACTAACCTCCGCAGGTGGGAAGAATGCCTCCCTTTCATAGAGTTTGCCTACAACCGCTCCACACATTCCGCCACCAAGAAGTCTCATTTTGAAGTGGCCTATGGTAAGAACCCTACTACTCCATTAGATCTTGTTGCTCACCCCATTGTTTCTTCTCTTAGCAAAGAAGGCCAGGAACTAGCGGAGTATGTCAAAAGGATGCATGAAGAAACTCGGCGGCAGCTGGAGAAGCGCACGGCCCAATATGAGAAGCAAGCAAACAAAGGCCGCAAGGAGTTGATTTTTGAGCCCGGTGACTTGGTGTGGGTGTACCTCCGCAAGGAAAGGTTTCCCCTACAACGAAACTCCAAGTTGAAGCCTAGGGCGAAAGGACCATTCCAAGTGCTCGAGCGGATTAACAACAATGCATACAAGATAGAGTTGCCGCCCACCTATGGAGTGCATGACACCTTCAATGTGTCGGATTTGAAGTCCTACTTGGCGCAAGATGAGGAGGACACCCTAGCTAAAGATTCGTGGTCGAATCCTCTCCAAGAGGGGGAGGATGATGTGAATCCCTCACATCTTGAACCAAGCATGGAAGCCAAGACATTGGCAACTCAAGATCCAGCACCAAAACGCATCACTCGGTCTAAGGCCAAGGAACTACAACAACTTCTCGACTTGGGCCTCCTCTCCACACAACTTGGGGCCGAGCATGACAAAGGCCCATTTGTCATCTTGAAGGCCGAAGGAGGCCAGCCCAAACCAAGCCCATGAAGAAGCAACTTGGCCATGTGAAGCCGTGTGGAAATGGTGTGAATGCCGTGTGGAAATTTGAAGAGTTATGCATTTGGTGCATTCACCTAGTTGTCTTAAACACTTGCTTTCATTTTGCATTTAATCTTAGTCTTTTCCTATGCATCTAGTTCATGCATTCCAACCCTTGATATCCCTCTTGGGACGTGGAGAGTTGGCTTTAATTGCCTTGCTTTTGCTTTCGGTTTTGGCTATATAAAGCCTTGTAATCCTTGATGTAAAACTCAACTTTTGATCAATCCAATTCATTCCTTTGAGAGCATTTGATCCAGAAGTCCACCCTTGGTTCATGAGTCATATTGAACCCTTATATATTCCTCTTCAACCTTGGTGAGTCATATCCTTGGTTGAGCCCCACGGTTTTCTCTTGGTGGTGCGTAATATCCACCTAGGGCAGCCGATATCCTCCACCACCACCACGCCTCACTCCCACCACCACCACCACTCAGTAACACCCCCTTTGGGCCCTCCAAAGCCACCATCTCCGCCGCATAAAGAACCACCCCCAAGAAGGCCGCCTTCCTTCTTGCCGCTTGCTCCCTTTGGCGACACCATCCACTAGGGCAGCCCTTTTCTTCCACCACCACCACGACTGACTCCGACCACCACCACCACTCTCTTCCACCCCAGTTGTGCCAACATCTCCCCAAGAACCGCCGCAGAAGTCGCCGCCTTCAAGGAGAACGCCGGCCCACTTCTTCACCTTCGCCGGTTGTCGTTGCCTCCAAATTGTGGATCAAACCTTGCACCACTCCCAATCCGATCAAGGGTCTATCATAACATCTAAAAGGAAACTAACGAAATTAAAAGGAAATAAAATAAATAAAACTCAGACAAAACAAAATTCTCGGACCCGCGTGTGTGAACAGTATCCGCGACCACGACAAGATATATTCGACCGCGGAAAAGGCTATGTTGTCTTCGCTATCTGTGTGTTTTCCGCGACCGCAGCTGGGGCTTCTGTGCCCGCGGAATTCTTTCTGTAGCTCTTCTTCTTCTCGCCTTGTGGTCTTCATTCGTGGCTTCGCCTCCATCTTCAATAAGTCTTCATTTAAGCTCTTGAAACCACCAAATCAACATTCCTTCTTCACAACTCCATTCTCTTAACTTATGCTCTAAACCCATACAGATGGCACCTAAAACTCCGGTAACAACTCCTAGTTATGCACTACAAAGTAGCGTTGATCAAATTCCCCCATGCTTAAACCTTGCTTGTCCTCGAGTAAGCTAATAGAAACCTACTCCTCCAATGAAATATCCAAGGTCTCAGGAAGCACAGTAAAACCATCTCCACTAAGAACTGCACCTAAGCCATCTCACAATCAACACAACACACAAGCTTAAAGAAAAGCATAGTACTTCCCCCAAGCTTAACCCGAACACCATAGAGTGAAAGTAACCATCTAATCCTAGCCTCCATCTATCTTCTTATACCTCCCAAAGTGACCTACCCGAATCCTCCTTATATCACCTCTTCTTATGTCACCATGCCAGGAAAATGAGGAATCCTAATAATCACTCTTCTTCTTCTCACTCATTTTGCCAAGGCGCCCTTTCGGGTTTTCACCAAGCCACTCATTTCATTTTTCAATAGATGGGCTCACAAAAACTCACATCACTCTTGACCTCATATTACCCCAGCCTAATGCTGGTCCAAGCCACCTTCTTATTGCCTAAGCCACCCTTTCGGGTTTTGGACTTATCCCAGGATTTTTTTATGTCTTTTTCTCATATTTTTGACTTTTTCAAAAAAAAAATATATTCAGACGACTAGCAAGTATAGATCACTCCCCCATGCTTAAACATTGCATTGTCCTCAATGTAATGAAAGACAAAAAGATGAAGCACAAGAAAAACAAAAAAGTACTCACACCCGTCGCCGAGGTGGCCTGGATGTGGATGTTGGGGCTGGCGGTACATCAATGAAAACACAAGTCTCTGGTGTTGCGCGGTCTTCCTCAAGCAAAAACTCCACGTGCAACCAAATAAATCCACTGTAAGGTAAGTGGTACATCAAAGAATCGGGGTTGCACGGGCCTTCAACGAACACAGAATTTGAGCCCAAGTGTAATCGTGTAGCGGGCTCTGGTGTTCCTCCTCGTCAACTGTCGAATGTTGGGCCATCATGGGTGCCAAATAAAAATGTCGGTCTAATGAACTCCTCCTTGGCAGCATGATGCGCACCAGCTCTCGTAGAAAAGCTCGGATAGCTGGGCCGCGATCGCGGATGTAAGGTCGTGGTCGCGGAAAATCGCCGGTTTTTTTTTTGTTTTTTTTTCGATTTTTTTTTCGAGGGTAAGGGGACTTACAGTGGGAGATCCGCGGTCGCAAAAAATTGTCCGCGGTCGCGGATTAGCTTCTGGTGCGAGACGAAACCCCGTCTTCTAAGTTTGGCTTCGGGTCTCCTACCTGCGTTTTAGTCTAAAAACGAAAACAACACAAATAAAAACTTGAAACGAAGAGATTCGAAAAGAAATACATACCTCGGGTTACCTCCCGAGAAGCGCCTTGGTTATCGTCGTGGCTCGACATAATGCCCTTCAGTTCAGCTTGGGTCGCTCACATCAACCGAACACTTGGGGTTACCATCAGGAGGGTGTCTCTTCGCATGATCGATGTTGTGCTCGACCCTCACCCCATCAAACTCCATCGTGAGCGAACTACTACTCACATCAATCTTCGTATTTGCCTTTTTCATGAACGGCCTACCTAACATCACAGTGGCTGCATGTTTGTCTTGCCCCGTATCTATCACAAAGAAATCCGCAGGGAAAATCAACTTATCAACCTCTACCAGAACATCTTGCACCACTCATTTGCGATACACATAGGACGAATCTGCTAATTGAATCACCGTTCCAGTCTTCTATAATGGCCCAAGCTCCAAAGCTTCGTACAATGAGAGAGGCAACACATTTGTAGATGCACCCAAATCCAGCATGGCTTTATCGAGCATGGTGTCACCTATCTTGCAGGGAATACTGAACATGCCTGGGTCACTGCACTTCTTTGGAAATCGCTTTTGCAGCATAGCGAAGACATTCTCACTCACTTGGACCTTCTTCTTTTCCTTCACTACTTTCTTTCTCTTTATCTTGCACAATTCCTTCAAAAAATTTGCATAGCGAGGAATGCTCTTAACTAGTTTGATCAAAGGAATGTTTACCTCGCAATTACTGAAGGTTTCGAATAATTCTTTGTCGTTCTCCAGCCTTCTGGTGTCCTTCAGTGCCTCGGGAAAGGGTGCGGGTGGCTTCAGTGAACCGAGCGGAGGGAAAGACGGACGAACGTAACTGTTGTGGACGGCTTCGAAAGGATCTGGGTCGCTAGTGGCTTTTCCGCGGTCGCGGATAGGGTCCCGCGGTCGCGGAACTTCGTCTGGAGCTTCGGATGTGCCCAAAAGAAATCCACGGTCGCGGATCTTCAGATTTTTCTTCTTCTCCAGAAACGTTTCCGCGGTCGCGGAAATCTGGCCGCGGTCGTGGAAATTCGCCGATTTTCTTCTCGCCTACAGTGATGATTCCGCGGTCGCGGCTGCCCTCTCCGCGGTCGCAGAATTCTTTCTGTTGCCTTTGAACTTCCTCGTCCTTAGCCTCCGTCACTGCTTTTATTTGTGTTCCGCTCCTCAGCGTCATTGCACATACATTCTCCCTCGGGTTTGCTACCGTTTGAGATGGTAGTTTCCCCGAATCCCGGGCCTCCAGTTTTCTCACTGCTAGGGAAATTTGCCCCACTTGCTTCTCCAAGTTCTGAATGCTAGACATCATCTCTTGATTTTGTTGGACCATGGTGTTTGCCAACGTCGATACGCTCTGAGCGAGAGCACTATGTTGTTGGACCATATTGTTTGCCAATGTCGATACGCTCTGAGTGAGAGACTTGATCATGTCATCACTGGACATAGATGAACTTGTGTTCTGGCCTTGGGGTCTGGGGTCATATGGAGCTCTGAATTGTTGTTGTTGTTGACCCCCAGGCCGCTGAAACTGTTGTTGCTGCTGTAAGAACTGTGGTGGCCTCTGGTGGAACTCTTGATCATCACGACCCTGAGGAGGATTCTGCTGGTTCCCATATCTCAAATTAGGGTGATCTCTCCACCCTGGATTGTTGGTGTTGGAGTACGGGTCATATCTCGGTCTAGGAGGGTCGAAACCTCCAATAGCATTTACTTCAGCAGTGGGTTCCTGCAGCGTCGGACATGCATCTGTAGGGTGCATCGTATCATAGCATAGTCCACAGGATTTGACTTGCTGCAAGTTGCCCTTCATCATGAACCTCCTCATCATCTCTTTCATTTCAGCCATCTCAGAAAGTATTGAGGACGATGGCTGAGAGTCTGCAGCCTTGACTGTGTGGGCGCTCGCCCTCTTGCTAAACTGCCTTGAGCCCTCAGATAGCTCAAAGAATATCTCAAAAGCTATAGCTGGCGTCTTGTTTAGAATATTTCCACCACATGTTGCGTTCACCATTCTACTTTCATCATCAAGAAGCCAACCATACAAGTAAAGTACGAGGTCTTGGTCAGAATATCCATGGTAGGGACAGCTTGAGATCAACCGCTTGAACCTCTCGTAGTACTCGTACAACGTCTCAGTAGCATGTTTCTCAATGTTGCTAATGTTCCTCTTCAGGCTATTGAGCTTCGTCGTAGGGAAGTACTTCTCCAAGAAGGCTTTCTTCATCTTTGCCCATGTATCTATGCTTCCTGGGGCCAAATAGTAGAACCAATCATTGGCTGAATCCTTCAGAGAGAAAGGAAAGGCCCTCAGCTTGATCTGATCCTCAGTAATATTCCTGGGCTTTATACTACTGCAGACAGCGTGGAATTCAGACAGATGCTTATTGGGGTCTTCTCCACTCATCCCATGGAAGTGGGGTAGTAAATGGATCAACCCAGATTTGAGATCAAAATTCACGCCATCCGCCAACTCTGGAAACTACACAGTAAGCGGCTACTGCTCTAGATTCGGGGCAGTCAAATGCCTCAAAGTTGGTTCTTCTTCAGCCATCTCTAGTTGTGTACGGGCTGCTATACGGTTTCTGGAAAGTGTTCTTTCAATTTATGTATAACAATCTAAAATTGGAGAGTAAGTGGCACGGGTGTGGACCATAAGATAGGTCTACACAATAGTTGGCACACAAACAAACACACAGAAAAATTAAAACTTGCCTCCCCGGCAATGTCGCCAAATTTGACGAGGCTAAAGTCGTTATGCCTATCAAAGTAATCCTCACAAACCTAACTAAGTATAGTAGGCAAGCAAGGGTTGAATCCCACAGGGAGGTAAGTATCTTTCCAAGTGCAATAGTTATATGTCAATCGTAACAAAGGGGGGTTTTGGTTTGTAATCAATGTAACAAAGTAAATAAAAGCAAAGGATGTAATCAATTGGTGAGAAGTAACTTAGCCAGACAAAAATCCACCATTCAGTTTGATTGGTTGATCATTGATTATCTCTAATTCCTATCAATGAATGTTCCTATTCCTTTTCTTAAGTTATAAACAGGACAAACAGACCCTGAGAATACTAACTATCAAATAACTAGGAAAACCTCCAGATTCAATTCAATAGCAGCAATAAGCACATGAATTTCAATAGATACATGCAAGTGCAACAAATAGTCTTACTATGCATGCAATCAATTCTCTCTACAATAAACCAGTCCAAACAATTCTTAGAATATCACAGTTGCTACTCTGAATTAGGTATTTCAAACAGAAATAACCAAACCCTAGCAATAGATAATTCCTAATATCAACTAGATGATCAGGCTAGTCAAATCAGCAAGAATCAATGGGATTAAGCACAAGAGAATCAATACATTCAAAGGAAAAGAAATAGAATTATAATTTCACAACCAAATACAAACGAAGGCTTTAATCGTTGGACTAAGCAAAAGTTGCTTAGTTCTTCATAGTCTTCGAAGCATAAAACTCAAAGGGAAAAACTGAACGATAATGTGTAGATTAGAATAATGAAAAGGCTGCTACTTAACTAGGTTATAACCCTAGCAAAACCTAAACTAAAGGATAAGAAATAACATCTAAAAGGAAACTAACGAAATTAAAAGAAAAGAAATATAAAGGAAATAAAATAAACAAAACTCGGATGAAACAAAATTCTCGGACCCGCGTGTGTGAACAGTATCCCCGACCGCGGCAAGATATCCGTGACCGCGGAAAAGTCTTTGTTGTCTTCGCTGTCTGTGTGTTTTCTGCGACCGCGGCTGGGGCTTCCGCGCCCGCGGAATTCTTTTTGTAGCTCTTCTTCTTCTCGCCTTGTGGTCTTCTTTCGTGGCTTCGCCTCCATCTTCAATAAGTCTTCATTTAAGCTCTTAAAACCACCAAATCAACATTCCTTCTTCACAACTTCATTCTCTTAACTTATGCTCTAAACCCATACAGATGGCACCTAAAGCTCCGGTAACAACTCCTAGTTACGCACTACAAAGTAGCGTTGATCATTCATCACATTGAGTTTTACTGATTTCTCTAGCCTGATCATCTAGTTTTATTGGTATTATTCATACTGTAGGATTAGGGTTTTGAATTCTATTAGTTGATCTAGTTCATCAATTATTGTGATTAGTATTATTAATATTAGTTTCCCTAGCCTGACAAACTAGTTGAGATTGATATTATCTATAGTGCTAGTTCCTTTAATCTGGTCAACTTGTTGAGATTAATATTGTTCATCCTTAATTCAGAGTAGCAAACATGATATTCTAGGACTGGTTGGACTAGTTTATTGTGAAGAGAATTGATTACATGTTGAGTATTGACGGGTTGTTAAGTATTGCATGTATTCTGGTTAATTCATATGCTTACTGTTGCTATTGAATTTAATCTTGATAGTTTCTTGGTTATTTGATAGTTAGGGTTACCAAGACTGGTTGGACTGATAACTATTTCAGAATAGGGACAGGAATATTCATAGGAAGGAATTGAGATAATCTAGGATCAACCAATCAAACTGAATGGTGGATATTTGTCTGGCTAAGTTACTTCTCACCCATAAATTACACCTTTTGCTTTAATTTACTTTGTTACTTGTTTACAAACCAAAATCCCCCCTTTTGTTACCATTGGCATACAACCTTTGCACTTAGGACGATTACTTACCTCCATGTGGGATTCGACCATTGCTTGCCTACTATACTTAGTTAGGTTTTTTAGGATTACTTTGATAGGCATAACGACTTTAGCTGTAACACCCCCAAATATATATCCTTGAAAGGTATTACCGCCAATGACCTCAGATCTCACATCCGAGCCACCCCAAGCTTAACCCGTTTATATAAATCATAAAACAATAGTTATAATACAAAATATCATTGTCTCGGTATTACATCCATAATCCGAAATACAATTGAAATACAGAGTAGTCTTGACATAAAATATGTTTAACACAGCGGAAGTCTTTCTAAATATAATAACACAAGGGTCTTGATCTAAACGATCACCCGCCAAGGAATCTCAACCTGGTAAAACTCTTCAAAATTTCAACTGCCATCATTGTCGTTTCTAGCCTTCATCGGAACTGCAGTTTATCTGATGTGCCGTATGAGACGGATGACACCAGCCAACCATGCAAGGGAATATAACCGGTTGGTTAGTCTAATGAAAGACTATGCAAGGGAAAATCGGATAGGTTCTAAGTAGTCGCATTAGGTTAGACTCATCGTTTCTCGAATAAAAGTCGATGACGATAGTCAACCACCATACTCCTACTAAAATATACGAAAAGGCATGATCAAGAGAAATGACTCAGAAAGAATGAGTCTTAAGGAAACATATGAAGAGAAGACTCCAACGAATTGAGTCTTATCGGAAGTATGACAAGTGTTTGGGAACATTAAAGTTTCACGCAAACGTTTAAAAGCGACTTGACTATTTGGGTCCACGACCAATGACAGGCTTAAAGTCGTATGCCTAATCAAAGAAATCCTAAAGTACCTACTAAAGAGTATAGCAAGCAAGTCAGGGTCGATCCCACAGGGAATCAGGTTATCAATTCTTGTGTTTCGTAAACTACCAACTAGGAACTAGGGGGGGTTGTTGTATGAGTTTCTTAGTAACCAAGTAAATAAAGCAAGAAAACAAGTAAACAAATTTGCAAGTAAAGGTTGTGAATATGATGGGGAAAAGCGCTACACCTAACAAAGATCCATACAACAAGAGATATGGTTGATCATTGTTGTCTATTAGTCTCAAGTTCTTATCTTTCCTATAGTTGTTCTTATCCCGATCTTAGGTAACTATTAGTTCTACCAACCCTAATAGTACTTATTACTAAATCAAACCTTTACTAACCTTCAAGACTCAATAAAGCAATAGCATTCAACCAAGGATTCAACAAGATACATGTAATAGAAACAACCCGTTACTATAACATGCAATTAACTCTCTCTCACGATGAACACTCGCAACCCGCTTATACAAATCGTGTTTGCTACTAGATATGCAACCCGAACCCGGAATTACAAGTCCTAGCTATTAGGAAGATATCAATAAACCTAGGTGATCAGTCTAGATAAATCAACATAAACCAATAAACATTCAAGCACAAGAGAATTAATCCAATTAGATAGGAAAACGAACAAGAGTAGAAAACTCACAACTAATCAATTGCTGGCTTCAAACTGTCAAGTGCAACAATGGAGGTTTAGTTCTCCATAGGGTTTGTGAGAGCAAAAACGTAGAAAGGTGGCAACTAGGGTTAACTACTAAGTCTTATAAAATAGTCTTAAATACTAGGACAAATACTTAAGAATAAAATAAAAGGAAATAATAATCCCAAAATAAAGTCTCGAAAAATAAAATAAAAATGAAATAAACTCGGAAATAAATCTCGTCAGCGCATCGCCACCGCGGGGTGCGGTGGCATTCATGCCGCGGGGTGCGGCAGTCTTCTAGTGTCCAGACGCCAACTCTCTGGTCTCTCGCCGCGGGTGCGGTCATCTTCCCACCGCGGGGTGCGGTGGTCTTCAGTCTTGACTTCTCGCTTCTGCTTCCTCCTTGCTTGCCTCGCACCGCTCCTCAACTCATCTCTTCACTTCCTTGGTGTCTCCTATGATATCCAAAATAGCTCAAACACCTCCAAAAACACCAAACTTCGCCCCCAAACGCCATGCACATGAATGTGTCTAAATCTACCCGAATGGCACCAATAAACCCTCTAATAACTCTCAGTTAAGCCCTACAAAGTAGTGCTTATCAAACTCCCCCATGCTTAGACCTTTGCTCATCCTCGAGTAAACTAATAAAGAGTCTACTCCTCCAATGCAGCACCTAAGGTCTTAGGAAGCATCTCCTCCAACTAAGAGTCACCTAACCCATGCCAAGCTCCTAGCACCAATCTCATTCACAACACATCCACAACTCAACAAGCTTAAGGGGCAAGTAGAGTACTTCTGTAGGATCGAGATTGTTAGACAACTAACTAAGGAACTAAGAATAGCAATTCTCAGTTCCCTTCGCAGCGGAATTTAAACAATCAAGCACAAATGAACAAGTTTCTTATAGTGGAAACCTTTGATTGCCAACTAGCAATCCAGGATAAAAACCACTACCTTTCTTTTGAAAGGATTTCAAGGTCTACTTCTTGATTTCTTATCTCTTTTGGTTACATCTTATCCTAGGAACAAACACACAGTTTCTTTACCTTACACACAGTTAGGTAATCCTAGATAACTTAACACAATCAATAATCAATCCAAGAAACAGACCTTAGCACCTAGGAACTATCTCACTTACAGTCACAAGAACTTAGCACTCAACTCTTCGATTCCTTGACTGGTTCCTCTTGATCTCGGTTTGCTTTGATGAGCTTGTTTGAAGATTCACACTTTGATGTTTGCTATTGTGTGTGATTCGTATTTCAGTGCTTGTTGATAACCTTTGAGTTAGTCTTCCTTTTATAGTGGATTCTTCGCAGCTTGATCTTCTCTTGGTTCCCACAGATCGAGCTTGCCCTAGGATGTGCGGTTGTCCTTGATCCACGCTGTCTTTGACATATACAAACAACCTAGGCAGCTCAAAATCCTTCTAGGTTAGTCAACTACTTCAGCCAAGTCGTTCTCCAGCTTCCTTCTTCCGAGGTTTGACAATCTGGGCACTTTGGAACTGTCTTCTGGACAGTGACAGGTTCCATGTCCTGTCGCTTTCACCTTTCTCTGTCCGAGGTTATGTGTTCTAGGCGTCTTGTTGTTTTGCTCTGGACAATGGCAGACTTTGGAAGCTTCGCACAAGTCATTTTCAACTTTCTCTTGTCCGAGGTAGGTGTTCCCAGATTTCTCGGAAAGCGCAACATCACATGTTGTATTTCTGGGCACACCTGGGTTCCTTCCTTTGGCTTGCTCCTTGGTTCTCTTGTCCTGTTTTGCTCTTCGATGTTTGTCATGTGGTTCCTTAAGGCACATCTTTGAGATAAAACATTAGTATCAAAATATTTGTCATCTTCAAAAGTAGAGAAACTGAGGAAAGGAACTCGCAGGGGAACTAAGGTTCTAGAGTTCCATTTCCTAACAATTTCCCCCTTTTTGATGATGACAAATACAAGGAACCTGACAACATAATAGGACTTTGAATTTCATGAGACCAGTTGAATTTAAGGGATTTACAACGTTGTAAAATAATGAGAGAACATTCAATGGTTGCAAATTCCCCCTAAGCAGATGAACGAGTTTATTCGAATTTCCCTTAGAAGTAGAACGAGTTCAGAGTTCCTATTGGCCCAGTAGTTTCCAAAGTTCAAGGTTCCTATCCTTCTTCCCCCTTTTGACATCATCGAAAAGATCAGTTGACATGTTAAGAACAGAATATCAAAGGAAATAAACAATTGCGTCAAACCCATAACAGAAACCATAATAGAAATTTGAGGCAAAGACAAATCATTCATAGAGACGTAGCCAAAAGTAGGCATTAAACTTAATAAAATCTTAATATTGTTCAAAGGAAGACAAACTACGAAGCATCACAAAACAACCTACAAAGACAATATAAGCAACCTTTAAAGAGGATAACAAAAGGATAGAAGAGGGTAGTAGGATCCTAGGGAAGCTACTAGCACACTGTGAGGTTACAGCACTGGGAACCAGGAGAAGCGTTCCTATGGCAGAGCAATGGCCTCCTCTTCGTCAGCCTTGTTGTCGTCAGTTCCTTTATTTTGGCACGTGGCCTGATTTGCGCCGGTTGCATCTTCCCAAGTTTTCTGTAGTACCTCCACCAGACTTGAGACTGCAGTGCTCATCTTTCCCAACTCATTTACTTGATCACAGAGAGCGACCGTGAGGACAGTCGAGCCTCCCGTGATGGCCTTTTCAATACGATCCAGAGCAGAGAGGATCGCAGAGGAATCTTGAGAGGGGTTGAGCGGTGGTAGGGAACTTGAAGGGGCCTGGGAACTGGCCTTGGCTTTGGGCGGTTCTTCCTGAGGGTCAGAGAGAGGGACTTGGGGATCTTTTGTCTTGAGTTTCCGGACAGTGGTCATGGTGAGAAGCTTGCTGTAGACAGTTTCAGGCAAATCATCTGGGTACTGGTGAAGTAGGGAGAGAAGATTTTTGATGAGATGGGGAAAGGGCAGTGCATGAGATTCATGGGACTTGCAGAACTGCATGTGAGCCAACACTATGCGGGGGAGATCAACTTGTGCACCAGACAACACTTTATCCATGAGGATAGCATCCGTGATGAGAACTGTATTCCGGTGCTCTTGCCTGAGAACTAGGTTTTGGATGATCCAGAAATGCAGAAGCTTGTTGGCGATGGAGAGATCCTTAGTTTGCAGGGTTGAGGGGTAGTCGTCGTCGTAGAGTTTCCTCACTACTTCACCCTTGGGATTGTAACCCTTTCATTTGGGCCACGTCTTTTTCTGATGCAGTATGTCAAAACCAGATCTGGACTCGATCTCAAGGGCAGACGCGATGAGGTTGGGGGAAAGGGGATACATGGTTCCCTTCCACTGGAATATGGCGTCGTTGCAGGGAGAGTTATCTTTGGCGGGCACAAAGGTGAGAGATTGATAGAATAGACGGACTACTTCATCAGAGGCGGAGAATGGCTCGACCAAGAGCTCATCCCATCCTTGGTATTGCAGTAGAGAATGAAACTCACTGAGGGCTTCGCTGAACAGTTCCTCATCTTCTTCTTCGAGAGTTTGGGTCCAGAACTCCTTGCCGATGATGAGTGGATTAAGAATCTTCCTCTTGGAGAAGGAGGAGGAGACTTGCCCGAGCGAGAAAGAGGAGAGGGTGAGGAATTTGGTTCTTTTTGAGGGTTTCTGCTCTTTGGATGGTGGGTCATAGGGAACCAAAGCTTGGGAACTTCTTTTCCGTTGTTTCAGCCTTGTGGCAACAGAGGGACCAGGTTTGGAGATGGGTTTAGACTTGAGGCTAGCAGGTGAGGGCTCTTGGCTGAGGATCTCCTGGGTGGTCTTATCTGGGGAGGAGTCATGGGATCCTCTTTCCGAGACAGATTTTGTAGCCGATGCCGATGCAGGAGTGATTTCCTTCACTTTCTCCTCAACTTTTGCCTTAGTTTTCTCCTCAATATTCTTCTCAGGTTGGGGATTTTGAGAGGTGGTGTCAAGAATGGGCTGGGTAGACGATGCTGCCTTCTTTTCTCTATGGGCTCTGAGAAGGGCAGCTTCCTCTTCGTCTTGGATCAAGTTGGGGTTAGGGTTCTTGTCATCCATTTTTTAGGAGTCAAAAATTTATGTTGGAGAGAGAGGGAGAAACAGAGGATCAGAGAGATGAGAATGGCAAGTGTTGGAATAGTTTGGATCAACAGGGCACCCTTTAAAGACGGATTGAGGGCTAAAGGGACCGTTGGGAGAAATCTGGCCGTTGAGGAGATCAGGGAAGATCTGGGGCATTGAAGGCGGTTGCAGCTTTTCCGAACGGTCAAAAGCAATTCAAAAATTTACCCATTCAGAGAGGGAGGCTTTGTACTGACGAGACGTGACTGTTTTCTGCAGATTTGCCATAAATATCGTCTTGGGAGGTGTCGAACTAGCCGTTGGAAGAACATTTCATCCTGGTTCCTTTCTGGTGATATATTCAGTGTGCTAGAGGGATATATGGGAACTCTGATGTGGGTTTAAAACATGGAACCGAGAAGTACGTTCCCATACAAGGAATCAGGTAGGCCATTTATCGCATTGTACAATAATTCCCAGAGAGGGTTTAAGAGATGGATCATAGGGAATTAAATTGAGCAATGAGGCAAGGAGGGTCATAGTACACAATCATCATTTCGGCTTGTATTGTTGGATTAGAATATGATCAGATTGTGACTTTTGGGCCAACAAAGAAACTTGAACAATGAAAGAGTTGAAAGAGCAATGAGGACCAAAGGATACGAACTATAAAAACTTATCCAAGCCTTTTTAAGAAACCATTATGGAAAAGAGGGTTTGTAGCAAAAGATATAACACAGAGATATCAAGACTCAACAAGTGAAAGATCTTAAACTAGTCAATCAGGGGAACTGGAAATGGGCCTTTAAACTAAGGTCGCTGCTAGGTTATAGGAATCATTCCTAGTTCCAATCTAAGGTTCTCGAAGGGAACTCTATTCAAGGCTTTGGTGAATATATCTGCAACCTGATCTTCAGTTCTACAAAATTTCATAATGATATTTCCCTTCTCAACATGATCTCTAAGAAAATAATGTCTTATGTCTATATGCTTGGTCCTAGTATGATGCACGGGATTCTTAGAAATGTTTATAGCACTGGTGTTATCACAAAGAATGGTGAGGGGACTATAAGACATACCAAAATCCGCGAGTTATTGCTTTAGCCAGAGAAGTTGGGAACAGCAGGAGGCAGCAGCGATGTACTCGGATTCTGTGGTGGAGAGAGAGACTGAGACTTGTTTCTTTGAGCCCCATGACACAAGGCAAGGGCCTAGGAATTGTGCCATTCCAGAGGTGCTCTTTCTATCCACCAAGTATCCAGCATAATCAGCATCAGTGAAACCCATCAGCTCAAAGGGACATTCTTTGGGGTACCAAATGCAGAGTGAATCAGTTCCCTTGAGATATCGGAGTATTCTCTTCACAGCAGCCAAGTGGGTTTCTCTTGGACAAGATTGGAACCTGGCACACAATCCAACAGCAAAAACAATGTATGGGCAACTAGCGGTTAGATACATGAGTGAGCCTATCATACCTCTATAGAGTTTCTCTTCCACTGGAGGACTTGAGTGGTCCTTGTCCAAGTGAGCAATGGTGGAAATAGGAGTGGAGAGAGGCTTGTATGAATCCATTTTGAACTTTTTCAGTAGTTCCTTGACATACTTCTGTTGGTGAATTTGTATGCCATCTTTCTTTTGGGTGATTTGCAATCCGAGGAAGAAGGTGAGTTCCCCAATTAGGCTCATTTCAAATTCACTGCTCATCGAGTCTTTGAACTTGTCTACAAGGGACAGGTTAGTGGAACCAAAGATGATATCATCGACATAAATTTGAACCACTAAAATATTACCTTCTTCTTCTAGAATGAAGAGAGTCATATCAATGACTTCATGCCTGTATCCATTTGAGAGTAGGAACTGGGCAAGACGATCATACCAAGCTCTGGGAGCTTGCTTGAGACCATACAATGCTTTGTCTAGAAAGTAGACATGGTCGGGATGATCATCGTCTTCAAATCCAGGTGGTTGCTTGACATAGACTTCCTCTTGAAGGATTCCATTGAGGAAGACAGTCTTTACATCCATTTGGAACAGTTTGAACCCTTTGTGTGATGCAAAAACAATCAACAATCTTATTGCTTCAATCCTTGCCACTGGAGCATAGGTTTCATCATAGTCGATGCCTTCTTGTTGATTGTATCCTTGAGCAACAAGCCTTGCTTTGTTCCTTATTACAGCTCTTCTATCATCTAGCTTGTTTCTGAAAACCCATCTAGTTCCTATGATATGTTTGTCCTTGGGGCGGGGAACTAGATGCCATACTTTGTTCCTTTCAAACTGATGAAGCTCTTCTTGCATAGCTTGGATCCAGTCTGCATCCTTCAGTGCCTCATAAATGTTCTTTGGTTCCACAATAGACAGAAAGGCATTGAAGGCAAAGAAGTTTAGATGTTCGAACCTGACTGGAGGCTTAATGGTTCTTCTTTCTCTGTTGGGAGCTAGAGCATTTGATGTGGAGACATTTTGAGTTGAGTATTCAGCTTCAGCTTCCTAGTTGAGATCACCTTCTCCATTGAAGATCATGTGAGAGGATGAATCGTTGATGTCTCCACAGATATTGTCGTCATGTTCATGGTTCCCAGAAATGGATTGTTGTTCATTATCCATGGGAACTGGTGGAGGAGCCAGTGGGGGATTCTGTGCAACAGGGCAGGAACTGGGTGGAGTGACATCTTCATCTGGATCTTCTCGAGGTGACTTGGGGAACGGATCTTCAAAGGGAGTGGTAGTGTTCTGCACAATTCTTCCAAGTGATTTTTCATTAAAAATAACATGAACACTTTATTCTACCTTTTTAGTCCTTTTGTTGAAGACTTTGTATGCCTTGCTGCCTGAGGCATATCCAATGAAGATTCCTTCATCACTTCTTGGGTCGAATTTGCCAAGATTATCCTTCCCATTGTTGTGCACAAAGCACTGGCATCCGAACACCCTCAGATGTGAGATGTTGGAAACTCTTCCTCTTAGGAGTTCATAGGGTATTTTCTCTGTGATTGGGCGAAGCATGGCTCGATTGATGATGTAGCAAGCTGTGTTGATTGCCTCAGCCCAGAATGATTGAGGGAGTCCACTTGAGATGAGCATAGTTCGAGCCATGTCTTCTAAAGTTCTGTTCTTCCTTTCCACTACTCCATTCTGTTGAGGAGTGTATGGTGCAGAGAAGTTGTGATCAATACCATGCTTTCTGCAAAAGGTTAGAAATTCTCCATTTTCGAATTCGGTACCATGGTCAGACCGAATGGAATTGAGTGAGCAATCGAGAGATTTTTCTAACAAGGAACCAGGTCTTTAAAGCGGTCAATGACTTCACTCTTAGATTTTATGAAGATAGTCCAAGTGAAGCGAGAGAAATCATCGACAAGAACAAAGATGTACCTGTTTCCTCCTAGGCTTTGAACTCTCATGGGTCCACAGAGATCCATGTGGATGAGTTCAAGGGGCCTTGAGGAACTTACCATGTTTTTGGACTTGAAGGAACTCCTTGCTTGTTTCCCTTTAACGCAATCTGAGCATGGTTCCGAAGATATACTACTTATCTTTGGAAGGCCTCAGACTAGTTCCTTTGAGTGCAGCTTGTGGATCAGTTTGGTGCTAGCATGACCAAGGCGTTGATGCCACAGTTCTGTTTGATCATTCACGGTTGAAAGGCAGAGTTTCTCGTTGGGAGAATATGATGGGTCAACAATGTACACATTGTTGAATCTTTTGCCTTTTAAGATGATTTGTCCCGAGGGGTCTAGGACAGTGCATTCACTTGACTTGAATCTAACTTCATTGTCTCCTTGATCACACAGCTGTGATACACTAATTAGATCAAAGCCAAGATTATCAACAAGGTGAACTTTATTTACCTTAATGTGGTCATTTAGATTCACAGTTCCTATTCCACAAATTTTCCCTTTGCTTTTGTCTCCAAAGGAGATGTTTCCTCCTTGGATGGGTTGAAGAGAGGTCATTTGATTTCTTCTTCCGGTCATATGGCATGAGCAACCACTGTCAATGTACCATAGTCGAGGTTGCCTCTCTTCTTTCTGCACACAAGGGAACTAAGACTTTTGAACCCAGCGAAGCTTGGCTTTACTGGGGGATTAGCATTGCGAGTCTGTGAATGACCAGGGAACTGGTTCCTTTCGTGGTAATAAGCTCTTTTCTCATTTTCAAAGTTCCTTTTCTTAGGACAGTCAGTGTTGTAATGACCACTTTTACCACAGTAATAGCATAAGCGATTGTAAACAACATGTCCATACTTTCCTTTTTCTGGCCTAAAAGGTTTTTCAGTTTTTCTTTTATTAAAATCAACATTGTTTCTAACCTTACTATGAGCCATATCAACATACCTTTTGTGAGAAAAGGAATTAGTGAACCATTGGTCTTCAGGAACCATCTTTTCTTTTCCCTTAGGTTCCCTCTTAGGACTTTGAGAGCTTTCATTATGACGTTTGGCAACCTCAGCCTTGTTCTCAAGAACCATGATCTTCTCTGATAGGAATTGATTCCTATCACGAGAAGTGGCAAGAGCAGTACTGAGGTTCTCATTCATCTCAACAAGTTCTCGCCTAGCTTTTTCATCTTCAGCATCATTGTTCCCTTTGTTATTGACATATCCTATTCCATGACGTTGTCTCACAAAAACAGTTTGATTTATCATTTTTTCATTTATGGAGTCAGTGAGAATGTATAACCTATCAATTATAGATTGAAACATGTCATTTCCAGGTAGGTTATCATGCAAGGGAACTTTGACAGAACCTATGCTAGTTTCATCACAAGATTTACAGATTTTAAGGTGACTAGCATGCATATTTCTAATATCAATGAGTTTGGAATGGGTTTCAGCTAGATCTTTCTCAGTTTCATCAAGTTTCTTACTCCAAACACAATTCTCAACAGTCAAGCAAGCAATTTCATCTTCACAATCATCAAGTTTTTGTTGAAGGGAACTAGTTTCCTTTCCTAGTTTCTTTATGATCTTAAGAAGTTGTTTCTTATCACAATCAACTAGAGTTTTTAGGAAATCGTCAGAAGTTACCTCAAGGTCTTCTGAGTCGCTTGAATCTCCTTTTGCCATGAGACATCTTCCTCCAGAGAAACCACTCATATCCAGTTCCTCATATGAGTCTTCTCCCTATGATGCCACGAGAGCCTTCTTTCTCTAAGGTCTTTCATATTCTTTGGAGTCTTCCTTGTTGGGACAGTTCTTAGCATAGTGCCCCTTTTCGTTGCACTCGTAACATGAGACTTCCTTGAGATCTCTTCTTGGTCCATTGTGGGAGGAACTGCCCTTTTGGAACCTTCCCTTCACAAAGAATTTTTTGATGTTCTTTGTGAAGAGGGCTGTTAGTTCGTCCTCCTCTTCTTCTAGGTCTGAGTTTTCTTGCTCCATTTCAAGCCTTGAGAAGGCTTTGGAGATCTTGAGAGCAATTCCTTTCTCCAGTTTTTTGTCGGTATTGGCTTTGGTATGCTCTCCTTCTTCAACCTCCAGTTTCCCTATGACTTGAGTCAAGGAAAGAGATTGGATGCCTGGAGTGTTCTTCATGATTCCCTTGAGAAGGGTGAATTTGGAGTTGAGTCCATTGATGACCACCAGGGACTTGGAAACTTCATCAAGGTCGACTCCCGCCGCTGTTAGCTTTCCAACCAGTCTGTTGAAGCGGGAGTAATACTCTGAGATGGTCTCAGTTTCCATCATTTTGAAGGTGTGGTATTCTCCTTCCAAAGTAAACTTTCTGCTTTGCTTTAGTTCGTCACTTCCTTCATGCATATCCTTGAGTGCCTTCCACATCTCATTTGCCGTCTTGATGCCTATGACCTTGTCCATGTCCTCTCTGTCAAGTCCATTTAGGATGAACTGCCTGGCCTTGGCATTCTTTTCCATGATGACATAGTGTTCTAGTTTCCAGTCTTCTTCCTTCATGGTAAGATCGACATAGCCATCTCTATTTTCGACTATCCTCCAACATTGGTAGTCCTTGGTCTTGATGTGGCTTTCCATGCACTTTTCCCACCATGTTTCTTCTCCTTTCTTTCGGAGATGTGGCTTGTTGGTGGAGATTCCTTGCTCAAACTTGCTTGGTTGAGACATGATCTGCAAACTTAACAAAGATCTAGAGCTTTTCCCGCTCTGATACCAATTGTAGGATCGAGATTGTTAGTGTGATACCCCGTAATTTTGTAAGGTTATATTGGGAATTATGGAATTTTCCCGGGTACCCGTTGTGTACGTCGGATTTAATTCAGGTAGTTTGAGACATTCTGTAATGTGCTCTATATCTGTAATATTTTTCTCAGTGAAATAATATACAGACATCATGCCTTGGAGTTTAATTGTCATTCGCGTACGATAATTTTTATCCCGGTTTATCGTCAAGCTCGTTCAAAGCCGAATGGGCGGGAAAATGGGGAAACGGCGACCGCCATTCAGAAATGGCGACCGCCGTGGTTGGGCCCGAGAAGTCAGCGTGTCAGCTTCTAGCTGGCCGCGACAGGCCTAACGACGGCGACCGTCGCATTTACGGCGACCGCCGCGTGCCCGCCGCAGGCAAAATCACGGCGACCGCCGTGATTGTCCAGTGGGCATTGCCCGTTGGTCGCCGGTGCCGTTCGAGGCACGCCGTTGCGTCGTTTGCCGCGTCTGAGGGTTTGTAGATCACTCCTTGGGGTTTGCCTATAAATAGATGAACTTGGGCATGGGTTTTGGGTCATCTACAACCCCGAATCGCTGCCAAATTCGCCTCTCGCCGGAGTTGTGTTTTTGCCGGAATTTGAAGGTCTCGCCGGTGTTGCTTTGGTGTGGTTCCTGAGTGCCTTTGTGAAGCTTTTGGTTAGCCTTGGAGGTTAGAAGCCAACGCAAGTCAAAGGAGGCCGAACCGCTCGTGTTTTGGGGTGAGTTTTCTCTCGTTCTGTGTCGTCTGAGTTCATCACGGCGACCGCCGCCAAGAACAGCGACCGCCGCCAGTGCCCAGAACGCCTTCGTGGCTTTGGCTTGGTCGGTTGTCGTCGTGGCGTCTTTCCTTTCGTGTTCTTTCACCGTGTTTAGATTCGTACTGTTTATGTCGGATCTAACTTAGGGTTCCTTTTATGGGTCGACTCGAAGGTCGTTGTGATGTCAGAGCTATACCGTGTCGAGCCCGGAATCCAGTGACGTCTTTAGACTATTCTGCAGAGTAAGGCAAGTGGCGGTTCGCTCTTGCTCATTCGTTCCATATTTACATTAATTATCAGTAGGTTATCTGAGTAATTAATTTGGAATGAATATTCTGTTTGTCTGGAAACGGTTTTGATAAATTGTTTTGAAAATCATATAATAGGTTGTATATCTGTTAGAACAACGCTATTATCTGTGATCGCCTTTCGGGCCTTTATGTGGATTTATCCTGTAAATGTTGTGGTGCTGTAACTGTTTAGTTAGCACTGTTAAATAGGAACGTTACTCGGACTCTGTCCAGTCGTTTCTTTATAATCTGGTATCGGGATGGCTCGTCCCCATCTGGTACTATTCTATGATCATGATTGGTCTCTTACACATGTGTGTAGAGACAGGACACTTAGCTGGTGTCACAAACCTTTCGGTATACGTCACTCTCGACGAAACGTATACTAAGATGTGTCGTCCCACTGGTGGGGTACACATGTAAAAGTCTATAATGTGATGTGTGTTTTTGAAACATAAATCAGATAAGTGCTACCTTGACGCACATAATTAATACACCTTGGGCGAGTAGTGCAGCTAAGTTTCAGTGCAGCTAGGAAAACTCGTCTTGACTTGAATGTAGTACGTTCTCTTTCCAATCTGGATTCGCTGTAGGCGATGAGGTTGGTCGTGAACCGAATCATCTCAGTCAGTTTTAAATCATTGTTGAATGATTCTGTAATATTCCAGATTTGTCATTACTTCCTTAAAGACTCATTTCCATTGGAGTCTTCTTTCGAGTCGATTTCTGTGAAGATTCAGTCTTCCAGAATCTTGTCTTGTGCATACCTCTTGTTTATTCCAGTAGGAATATGATGGTTGACTACCGTTATCGGTTATTATCCGAGAAGCGATGAGTCTAACCTAATATGACTGCTTCGAACCAGTCTGCTTTTTACCCTTGCTAGTCTATTCATTTAGACTAACCAACCAATGTTTTCCCTTGCATGGTTGGCTGGTGTCATTCGTTCGATTCGGCACATCAGTTAAGAAGTAGCTCAGAAGATTAGAAGGACTATGGAGTCGGCGGTGGTTTTTGAATGTTTTAATTATTTCTTTAATCAGGTTATGATCCTTTGGACAATAACTCCGATTGTAAAATACTTTCTTAGTCTTCCGCTGTGTTTGGTTTAAACTATGTTTTGACCTATTCGGGATTGGGTTGTAATCCCGTAACTCTTGTTTCCTCGACAATGTTATGTTTTGGAATTTAATGCTTGATCTTTGTGTATCAATTGCATTTCATAAATCGTATTTATTTGGTAAAGCCTTGGGTGATCTCGGTAAGGAACACTGGGGTCACTGGCGGTAATACCTTTCCAAAAAGGGTTAAGTTTTGGGGGTGTTACCGTTGTGGTATCAGAGCCAAAAGTTTTAAAACGGGTTTGGAATTTCTATAAACCATTTATCCGTTTTCGAAATGCTTTAAAAAGGGCTCTGAATTTTCATTCTGAAAAGAATTTCAAAACACCGTTCATAGTCATGTCTTCTTTATAGTCTGATATAGTAAGCTTGCTTCTATGTCTAGAAAGACTAATTCCTTCCTTATTGTTCGATAGGATGGGTGTCTGCTTTTCTATCGGTAGGGGGTCGGAAGACGCCAAGTCGGACCAGTCGAGGCTAGATTTTCCGATACCTTAGTGACGTTTCGAGGTTGGAGGCCCGAGTAGCCCGCCCGAAGACGTCAAGCACGTTCTCCCCGAGTCAGTTGTCCTTGTAGCCAGGAATGCTATGGTCCCTAGACCTGCACCTGTGCCGCCACCAAGGGTGGAGGAAGTACAGGAATGGGAGCAGGAAGATGAGTTATCAAGGTATGAACAAGGGGTTTACCAAGACGACTTTCTGCTGGGACCAATTCCCGAGGAGATCGAGTACGAGGATGAGGAAGAGGAGATGCTTGAGCAAGATCCTGTCGAGGACGAGGAGATGATCGAGGATGATTCCGAGGATGAGGATCCCATCGAGGATGATCCCTAGGATGAGGATCCCATCGAGGATGATCCCGAGGAAGAGGATCCCATAGAGGATGATCCAGAAGAGGATCCAGAGTTGGACCTTGGAGGGCAGAATCAGGAGCCCGGTACAGGATTGTCACCAGTGCCAGAGTACGCACCCATGTCAGAAGCTGATTGGGAGGCACTGTATACCAAGTACGGTATTGGGAGAAGTGACAGGGAATCTCAGTCTATCCCTACTCCAAGGAGATGGAGGTCGAAATCCGAGCTGCAGGAGATTCTCCTCCAGAGCGAGGTAATCTCCGCAGAACAGCAGCGTCAGAGGGATGAGCTGATCGCCAGTACTCAGAGGAGAGCTGGAATAGGAGGACTAGTCATGGACGACCCATACTTTACCATGACTGAGCTAGGACTATGTGCTTCAGGGTCAAGCAGGGTGCGAAACCCATCGCCAGAGCTCGATGGTGAGCCTAGCCCGAAGAGACCATGCACGAGTAGCCAGTCGTATGGGAGACATTTTGGAACGCCTTGAGGAGGAGTGGCGTTGCCTATCGTAGTAGTTTCGTTTCTTAGTATTCCAAGTTGTACTTTGTGTAATATTTCAGTATTGCGGCAAGTACTATGAGAAACACTTATATCTTCGAGCAGTGTTGTCCAAACGCTCGAATGATAAACTTATGTGTAACTTGTGTAAGAATTCGAAGGTTCATCTATAAAATGCCAAGTTGATCTATTCTGAGTGATTTATTTACATTGATATATTGCATAAGTATGTTGCATAATATTAATGTATTGAATGCTTGGAATTGGATCGGTAAACAGATGGTGAACCCAAGAAGCACTAGAAACTCGACTCGAGCCGGTGTTGGGACTAGCCAAAACCCCAGACCAGCAGGAAGAGGTGTTCAGGATGAACACGAGTCTGAGTCTCGCGTCCAGCAGAGGCGTGAAGGTCAAGATCAGACCCAAGCGCCGACGCTGTTTGACGCTGCAGCTGTTGAGGCGATCCGTGGGATCGTGATGCAGGCTATTGCAGATGTCTTGAGACCAAGTGCGCCTCAAGCACAAGAAGTGCCTATTCACGCAGCGGTTCCTGATGTTGTGGAACCCAGAAACCCTGTGATTCAGGAGACTGTCGTTAGGGCGAGGGACAGCTATGGTCGCGCTCTTAAGACCATTACTTTCATGAGACCCGACTGCTATAATGGGAAAGGGGAGCCAGTGGCAGTAACTCATTGGTTCTCCCATATGGAGAGGCTGTTCAGGAACGTGGAGTGTACGGAGGCCGATAAGGTCCATATCGCTTCTCTTCAGCTGAAGGAGGAGGCTAGCGAGTGGTGGGAGAGCACTGGTTTGGCTGAGAGCCCAGTGTTGACTTGGTCGATGTTCAAGACCAAGATGGTTGATCGCTTTTTCTCTCATTCTATGAGAGAGGAAAAGCATAAGGAGTTCTTGTACCCTCAGACTGATGGTCTGAGAGTGACCGAGTTGGCATCTAAGTTCAACCATCTTCTACAGTACGCCACTGCCGAGATCACCAGCGAGGCTCAAAAGATCTAGTACTTCCACGAGTGGATGAACCCGGATATCAAGCCATTAATGGTGCACCACACATGCTCTACCTTGGAGCAGTATGTGGATTGTGCCTATAAGCTGGAGGTAACTCTCGAGGAGTCGACCAAGAGGCGCAACCGACAGAAGTCGATGCAGAATCAGAACCAGGGAGGTGGTTTTAAGCGCCCTGCGCCACCGTCTAACTTCGCCAAGTCCGACCGAGCTAAGACGGAGATGACGCAAGGGGGATCGACTCAGCAGTCAGGGCAGACCAGGAGTTCAGTTCAGTGTTATAACTGCGGTACTGCTGGGCACAAGAGCACTGAGTGTCGGAAGGAGAGGAGGCCATGCTTTGGGTGTGGACGTGATGGTCATCTGCAAAAGTTCTGCAAGCAGGGGAAGCAGAAGGGAGTAGAGTCGCAGCAAGGGTCAGTTCATCAGAGCAACCGACCTAGGTTTAAGCCTGCCGAGACTCCTAGCCCTTCAGTGCAGACAACTGCTCAGAACAAGGGAAAGGCTCCAACTGTTTCTGGAAGTCAGGGCCAACGCTTGTACGAGATGCGTGAGGCAGATGGACCCAACGCTCCGATTGCTCAAGGTACTCTATACCTTCACTCTACTTTAGTGTGCATTTTGTTTGATTCTGGTGCTACGCATTCCTTTATTTCGGATAGCTGTGTTAGCAAGTTAGACTTAGTGTGCAATGATTCGTGCGACCCTTTCGTCGTTAATCTTCCTAATGGAGAACGTTTGGTGGGAACCAAGCATTTGTCCGACTTTCTGATTACCATTCAGGGTAAGGAATTCGAGGCAGATTTAATCTGCATAGCCATGGCTCCATACGACATTATTCTCGGTATGGATTGGCTGACGCGTCACAAGGCGGTGATCGACTTCAGTTCAAGAACGGTGACGGTGTCATCCGGGGGCCAATTCGTGTGCAAGTTCAAAGGTCGAAATGACGCTGATAACGGCAAGTTGATCAATGCGATGGCTGCGTTTAAGCTACTACGACAAGGATGTGTCGGGTACCTTTGCTACTTGGATTCGCCCGAGAGGGATGGACCTGAGGTTCTTGATATTCCTATAGTTAGGGATTTTTCGGATGTCTTTCCGGAAGAAATTCCAGGATTACCCCCGAACCGTGACGTTGAGTTTTCTATTGATCTCGAGCCTGGTACGGCACCGATTTCCAAATCCCCGTATCGGATGGCTCCAGCTGAGATGCAAGAATTGAAGAATCAACTTGAAGATCTTCTTGATAAAGGTTATGTCAGGCCGAGTGCATCGCCGTGGGGTGCTCCGGTATTATTCGTCAAAAAGAAGGACGGATCGTTCCGACTTTGTATCGACTATAGAGAGTTGAACAAGGTGACGATCAAGAACAAGTATCCGTTGCCTAGGATTGATGACTTGTTGGACCAATTACAGGGAGCAAAGGTTTTCTCCAAGATCGACCTGAGATCTGGATATCATCAACTCAGGATTCGTGAGCAGGACATTCCTAGAACTGCGTTTAGGACCAGATATGGTCATTACGAGTTCGTAGTAATGCCTTTTGGGCTTACAAATGCTCCAGCTGTCTTTATGGATTTGATGAACCGATGTTTTCACCAGTACTTGGATAAGTTCGTGGTGGTTTTCATCGACGACATCTTGATCTATTCTCCGAATGAAGAAGTCCACGAGGAACATCTACGGATTGCCTTGTCAATCCTTAGACAACATCAGCTTTATGCTAAATTGTCTAAATGTGAATTCTGGATAAAGGAAGTGGATTTCTTAGGCCACGTGATCAATAAAAATGGGGTTATGGTTGATCCCCAAAAGATTGAAGCTGTGGCTAAGTGGACACAGCCCCAGAGCGTGAAAGAGGTGCGCAGTTTTCTTGGACTTGCCGGGTATTATAGAAGGTTCGTAGAAGGATTTTCAAAGATCGCTCTACCTATGACCAATCTACTCCGCAAAGTCCACAAGAAGTTTGTCTGGAATGACAAGTGCGAGGTCAGTTTCCAGGAGTTGAAGCGACGGTTGACCTCGGCACTCGTGTTAGCACTCTCAGAGGGGAATGACGATTATGTGGTCTATAGTGATGCTTCCAAGTGTGGTCTTGGTTGTGTTTTGATGCAAAGGGGCATAGTCATTGCTTACGCATCTAGACAACTCAAGACTTACGAAGAAAACTATCCGACCCACGATCTTGAGTTAGCAGCGGTTGTCTTTGCGCTGAAGATTTGGAGGCATTACCTCTACGGTATAAGATGCCAAGTCTTCACTGACCACAAAAGTCTCAACTATATATTTACTCAGAAGGAGTTAAATATGAGACAACGCCGCTGGCTAGAGTTGCTCAAGGACTACGATATGGAGTTGTTGTATCATCCGGGCAAGGCTAATGTAGTAGCTGATGCACTAAGCCGGAAGACAACGCACGAGACTGTGGTTGCTCTACTTACTGCTCAAACCAAGCTAAACCAAGAGTCATGCGACATTGAAGTCTTATATGACCAGCGTAGAGGGTACCTGAGTATGATGGAAATTCAGGCTACACTGCTGGATCAGATCAAAGAAAAGCAAGTCGATGACATCATCTTGGTAAAGTTAAGCAGTGAAGTGATGGATGGGAAAGCTCCCAGTTTTGTTGTTCAGGATGATGGATCACTTTGGTTTCAGGATCGGATCTGTGTGCCTGACACAGAAGGTCTTCGTCAGTTGGTGATGAGAGAAGCTCATTCATCTGCTTACTCTGTGCATCCTGGCTCTAGCAAGATGTACAAGGATATCAAGAAGAAGTTTTGGTGGCCAAACATGAAGTGGGACGTAGCAGACTTTATGGCGAAGTGCTTAACTTGCCAACAAGTCAAGATCGAACACCGCAGACCAGGTGGTGAGATGCTACCTCTCCCCGTGCCAGAATGGAAATGGGAGGACATTTCCATGGACTTCGTCACTGGGCTACCCAAGACTCGAAGTCAGAGAGATGCTATCTGGGTAATTGTGGATAGGCTTACGAAGAGTGCTCATTTCATAGCCATCAAGACCACATGGGAAACCCAGAAGCTAGCCGAAGTTTACCAGAAGGAGATTGTCCGCTTACATGGCATTCCTAAGACCATTGTATTGGACCGAGATGGCCGTTTCATGTCAAGATTCTGGAAGGAACTTCATAAGGCTATGGGAACCGAGTTGAGGTTCAGTACAGCGTTTCATCCTCAGACAGATGGCCAGTCTGAAAGGACCATCCAGACTCTGCAGGATATGCTTAGAGCTTGTGTGCTCGATCGTCCGACTAGTTAGGAGGACAGCTTGAGTCTAATTGAGTTCACGTACAACAATAGCTGGCATGCTACAATCAAGATGGCTCCGTTTGAAGCTTTGTATGGTCGCAGATACAGATCTCCGATTTGTTGGGACGATAATGCCGACAAAATTCTGCTTGGACCAGAGTTGGTCGAAAGGACGGCTTCAGACATTGCTTTGATCAGACAAAGAATGTTGACCGCTCAGAGTCGACAGAAGTCCTACGCAGATCGGAAGCACAGGACTGTCGAGTTCGAGGTCGGTGACAAGGTTTTTGTCAAGGTGTCGCCTTCCAAAGGAGTTTTCAGATTTGGTAAGCGTGGGAAGCTTAACCCTCGCTACGTGGGACCATTCGAAATTCTGGATATAGTGGGATCTCTAGCGTACCGTTTGGCGTTGCCGCCATCGGCTCACCCGGTGCATAACGTGTTCCACGTGTCTTTACTCAGAAAATATGTGCCAGATGAGTCTCATGTACTTAGCTATGAGGACATCGAGATTCAAGCTAATGGTACTTATGAAGAGTTGCCCGTGCGCATTTTGGAGCGTCGGGAGAAGCATTTGCGCAACAAGATCGTACCTTTGGTACGAGTGCTGTGGTCCAAGTCAGGGACCGAAGAAGTTACTTGGGAGACGTGGGAAATCGAGTCAGATATGCTCAGGCGTTTTCCCGAGTTATTCTCGACCTAAGTTTCGGGGTCGAAACTTCTTGTAAGGGGGAGGAGATGTGATACCCCGTAATTTTGTAAGGTTATATTGGGAATTATGGAATTTTCCCGGGTACCCGTTGTGTACGTCGGATTTAATTCAGGTAGTTTGAGACATTCTATAATGTGCTCTGTATCTGTAATATTTTTCTCAGTGAAATAATATACAGACATCATGCCTTGGAGTTTAATTGTCGTTCGCGTACGATAATTTTTATCCCGGTTTATCGTCAAGCTCGTTCAAAGCCGAATGGGCGGGAAAAAGGGGAAACGGCGACCGCCGTTCAGAAACGGCGACCGCCGTGGTTGGGCCCGAGAAGTCAGCGTGTCAGCTTCTAGCTGGCTGCGACAGGCCTAACGACGGCGACCGCCGCATTTACGGCGACCGCCGCGTGCCCGCCGCAGGCAAAATCACGGCGACCGCCGTGATTGTCCAGTGGGCATTGCCCGTTGGTCGCCGGTGCCGTTCGAGGCGCGCCGTTGCGTCGTTTGCCGCGTCTGAGGGTTTGCAGATCACTCATTGGGGTTTGCCTATAAATAGATGAACTTGGGCATGGGTTTTGGGTCATCTACAACCCCAAATCGCTGCCAAATTCGCCTCTCGCCGGAGTTGTGTTTTCGCCGGAATTTGAAGGTCTCGCCGGTGTTGCTTTGGTGTGGTTCCTGAGTGCCTTTGTGAAGCTTTTGGTTAGCCTTGGAGGTTAGAAGCCAAAGCAAGTCGAAGGAGGCCGAACCGCTCGTGTTTTGGGGTGAGTTTTCTCTCGTTCTGTGTCGTCTGAGTTTGTCACGGCGACCACCGCCAAGAACAGCGACCGCCGCCAGTGCCCAGAACGCCTTTGTGGATTTGGCTTGGTCGGTTGTCGTCGTGGCGTCTTTCCTTTCGTGTTCTTTCGCCGTGTTTAGATTCGTATTGTTTATGTCAGATCTAACTTAGGGTTCCTTTTATGGGTCGACTCGAAGGTCGTTGTGCTGTCAGAGCTATACCGTGTTGAGCCCGGAATCCAGTGACGTCTTTAGACTATTCTGCGGAGTAAGGCAAGTGGCGGTTCGCTCTTGCTCATTCGTTCCATATTTACATTAATTATCAGTAGTTTATCTGAGTAATTAATTTGGAATGAATATTCTGTTTGTCTGGAAACGGTTTTGATAAACTATTTTGAAAATCATATAATAGGTTGTATATCTGTTAGAACAATGATATTATCTGTGATCACCTTTCGGGCCTTTATGTGGATTTATCCTGTAAATGTTGTGGTGCTATAACTGTTTAGTTAGCACTGTTAAATAGGAACGTTACTCGGATTCTGTCCAGTCGTTTCTTTATAATCTGGTATCGGGATGGCTCGTCCCCATCTGGTACTATTCTATGATCATGATCGGTCTCTTACACATGTGTGTAGAGACAGGACACTTAGCTGGTGTCACAAACCTTTCGGTATACGTCACTCTCGACGAAACGTATACTAAGATGTGTCGTCCCACTAGTGGGGTACACATGTAAAAGTCTATAATGTGATGTGTGTTTTTGAAACATAAATCAGATAAGTGCTACCTTGACGCACATAATTAATACACCTTGGGCGAGTAGTGCAGCTAAGTTTCAGTGCAGCTAGGAAAACTCATCTTGACTTGAATGTAGTACGTTCTCTTTCCAATCTGGATTCGTTGTAGGCGATGAGGTTGGTCGTGAACCGAAGCATCTCAGTCAGTTTTAAATCATTGTTGAATGATTCTGTAATATTCCAGATTTGTCATTACTTCCTTAAAGACTCATTTCCGTTGGAGTCTTCTTTCGAGTCAATTTCTGTGAAGATTCAGTCTTCTAGAATCTTCTCTTGTGCATACCTCTTGTTTATTCCAGTAGGAATATGGTGGTTGACTACCGTTATCGGTTATTATCCGAGAAGCGATGAGTCTAACCTAATATGACTGCTTCGAAACAGTCTACTTTTTACCCTTGCTAGTCTATTCATTTAGACTAACCAACCAATGTTTTCCCTTGCATGGTTGGCTGGTGTCATCCGTTCGATTCGGCACATCAGTTAAGAAGTAGCTCAGAAGATTAGAAGGACTATGGAGTCGGCGGCGGTTTTTGAATGGTTTAATTATTTCTTTAATCAGGTTATGATCCTTTGGACAATAACTCCGATTGTAAAATACTTTCTTAGTCTTTCGCTGTGTTTGGTTTAAACTATGTTTTGACCTATTCGGGATTGGGTTGTAATCCCGTAACTCTTGTTTCCTCGACAATGTTATGTTTTGGAATTTAATGCTTGATCTTTGTGTATCAATTGCATTTCATAAATCGTATTTATTTGGTAAAGCCTTGGGTGATCTCGGTAAGGAACACTGGGGTCACTGGCGGTAATACCTTTCCAAAAAGGGTTAAGTTTTTGGGGTGTTACAGCGCAATTGGTATCAAGGTGCTTAGGCGCTTGATAAAGGATGGAGAGGTCGCGTGTTCGACTCTCACCAACAACCTACCCAAGTGAGGGGGAAGGGTTGGGGTACACGGCCTGCAGGCCTGTTAAGGATGGCAGTGTCGGGGTGTCTGTCATGCCCGTAGTCAGCAAGGTCAGGCACCAACATAAAGTGTACTTTTTTTATAACATCCCAGGCCAAGCTACCCCACTCACCAAGCCACCCAGCCACCCAACAGTGCCGGCGCCGGTACTGGTGCCGCCTGGATGTCCAAGGGCATACAGCCCACACACCCAACCCTTCCCCCATTTTAAATGGGTAGGTTGTTGTCGCGGAGGTTCGAACTCCCGACCTTTAGATACAAGGGCAATACCTTACCACTTGTATCACCAATTGTGCTGCAGCGCAATTGGTGATACAAGTGGTAAGGTATTGCCCTTGTATCTAAAGGTCGGGAGTTCGAACCTCCGCGACAACAACCTACCCATTTAAAATTGGGGAAGGGTTGGGTGTGTGGGCTGCATGCCCTTGGACATCCAGGTGGCACCAGTACCGGCGCTGGCACCGTTGGGTGGCTGGGCGGCTTGGTGGCTGGGGTAGCTTGGCCTGGGATGTTACAGTTAGACAAATAACTAAGGAACTAAGAATAGCAATTCTCAGTTCCCTTCGCAGCGGAATTTAAACAATCAAGCACAAATGAACAAGTTCCTTATAGTGGAAACCTTTGATTGCCAACTAGCAATCTAGGATAAAAATCACTACCTTTCTTTTGAAAGGATTTCAAGGTCTACTTCTTGATTTCTTATCTCTTTTGGTTACAGCTTATCCTAGGAACAAACACACAGTTTCTTTACCTTACACACAGTTAGGTATTCCTAGATAACTTAACACAATGAATAATCAATCCAAGAAACAGACCTTAGTACCTAGGAACTATCTCACTTACAGTCACAGGAACTTAGAACTCAGCTCTTCGATTCCTTGACTGGTTCCTCTTGATCTCGGTTTGCTTTGATGAGCTTGTTTGAAGATTCACACTTTGATGTTTGCTATTGTGTGTGATTCGTATTTCAGTGCTTGTTGATAACCTTTGAGTTAGTCTTCCTTTTATAGTGGATTCTTCGCAGCTTGATCTTCTCTTGGTTCCCACAGATCGAGCTTGCCCTAGGATGTGCGGTTGTCCTTGATCCACGCTGTCTTTGACATATACAAACAACCTAGGCAGCTCAGAATCCTTCTAGGTTAGTCAACTACTTCAGCCAAGTCGTTCTCCAGCTTCCTTCTTCCGAGGTTTGACAATTTGGGCACTTTGGAACTGTCTTCTGGACAGCGACAGGTTCCATGTCTTGTCGCTTTCACCTTTCTCTGTTCGAGGTTATGTGTTCTAGGCGTCTTGTTGTTTTGCTCTGGACAATGGCAGACTTTGGAAGCTTCGCACAAGTCGTTTTCAACTTTCTCTTGTCCGAGGTAGGTGTTCCCAGATTTCTCGGAAAGCGCAACATCACAGGTTGTATTTCTGGGCACACTTGGGTTCCTTCCTTTGGCTTGCTCCTTGGTTCTCTTGTCCTGTTTTGCTTTCATGCCTTCGATGTTTGTCCTATGGTTCCTTAAGGCACATCTTTGAGATAAAACATTAGTATCAAAATATTTGTCATCTTCAAAAGTAGAGAAACTGAGGAAAGGAACTCGCAGGGGAACTAAGGTTCCAGAGTTCCATTTCCTAACAACTTCCCCCAAGCTTAACCCGAACATCCAATAGTGTGAGTAACCTCTAATCCTAGCCTCCATCTATGACTCCTTATGCCTCCCAGAGTGACCTACCCGACAATCCTTCTTTGACTCCTCTTCTTATGTCGCCCCGCCGATAAAATGAGATCCTAGAAACACTCCTCTTCTTTTCACTCATTCTGCCTAGGAGCCCTTTCGGGTTTTCATCCTAGCCACTCATATTCTTTTCATAGATGTGCTCACATAAGCTCACGTCACTCAGACCTCATATTACCCCAGCCTAATGCCGGTCCAAGCCACCTGCTTATTGCCTAGGCCGCCCTTTCGGGTTTTCGATCTATCCCAGGATTTCTATTTTAGCCTTTTTTTCAAATTTTTGGCTCTTTTCATTTTTATTTTTATTTTCTTCTCAACGACATAGCAAGTATAGAACCCTCCCCCATACTTAAACATTGCATTGTCCTCAATGTAATGAAAGACAAAAGAGTAAAAGCACAGGGAAGAGCAAAAAATAACTCACAGACGCCGCTGAGTTGGCTTGGACACTGGAATTGTTGCTGGCGGTGAAACAAGGAACGCCCAGGTCTCTGGTGTTGCGCGGGATCTTCTTAATCAATAATCTTCTCCTACCGTGCAACCAAAAGGAAATCACTTTGGTGAATAGTGGTATATCAAAGAATTCGGGGCTGCACGACCTTCAATGAACACAAAAAAATGGGCCCAGATGTCATTGTGGTGTGGGCCCTGGTGTTCCTCCTTTCCAACTGTCGATTGTAGGGCCATCATCGTTGCCAAATAATGTGTGGGGCGAATGTCTCCTCCTAGACAACATGATGCGCACCATCGCCATGGGGAACTCCGGACAGCTGGCCTATGGTAGAACTTTTTTTTTTTTAATCCGTTTAAGGTTTTTTCGGATTTTTTTTTTTAGGAACAAGAGAAAATGAAGGGGTGCCAACCGCGGGGTGCGGTGAGCTCTCCAGAACCTCCTTTTGCTCCTTTACTTTCGTACCTGCATGTCAGAGTACAGGCGAAACGAAACAAAAACAAACTACCTAGCTATGCTATGCTATGAAAACACAAAGACAGGAGAAAGAAAGAAAGAAAAACAATACCTCGGGTTGCCTCTCGAGCAGCGCCTTGGTTAATGTCGTTGGCTCGACATGAGACTCAGACAATCTCAATCCACAGCATCAGGTTCCTTAGGAACCCTTTCATTCAGCACCTCCTTCCTGAACCAATCATGGAAAGGTTTGAACCTTAGAACATTCCTCTTCTTCAACGGCTCCTCCACCTTGACCTTCTTAGTTGCCTCCCCCCCATACTTAGATCGATCAAGGGGGCGTTTAGCCTCAACTTCAGGGGCCTGCACCATAGAGGGGACGAGCTTCTCGCTTGGAGTTAGCACAGTGGGGCCAATGCCCAAAAGAGAAGTAGGAGACTCACCCTTCTCATCCAATGAAGCCGTGACTTCCTGTAGGTTAGAAGATACAGTAATATCGACAAGCAAGTTAACTATGGAATCCTCTATTATAGGTTGCAATTCATCCAAAGGGTTAGGACTCATTACATCAACAAAGTTTAAAGAGGTGTTAATGACAGGTTTCATATCATATATGTTATATTCAACTCCATCCCCATCAAATTCCATAGTTAATTTCCCACTTCTGACATCAATTGTGGTATTTGCGGTTTTCATGAATGGTCTACCTAACAAAATATGTGCACCTGTACCACCACCCATATCAAGCACATAAAAATCAGTGGGAAAAATCAGCGTATCTACCATAACAAGGACATCTTCAACAACCCCTTTCGGGTAGACATTGGTTCCATTAGCTAATTGAATAACTAGCCTAGTGTCCTATAGTGGCGGCAGACCAAGAGACTCATAAAATGACAATGGTAAGACATTAATAGTTGCACCAAGATCTAGCATAGCTTTATCAATTTTTGTCTCACCAATGATGCAAGGGATAGAAAACATACCTGGATCACTGCACTTCTTGGGCATACGCCTTTGAAACACAGCGGATACTTGCTCGCTCACTTGGACCTGCTTCTTTTTCTTCTGCTTCTGTTTCCTCTTGATTGTGCAAAGTTCCTTCAAGAAGCGAGCATATTTGGGAATACTTTTAACAAGTTTGAGTAAAGGGATGTTTACCTCACACTTGCTGAATGTTTCGAAAAGGTCCTTGTCGTTGATGACCCTTCTCTCCTTGAGCGCCTCTGGGAATGGGGCGGGTGGCTTTTCGGAACCGAGAGGAGGAAAGTATGGACGAACGTAGGTGTCGACATAAGGCTCGTTAATAGCTCTAGAAGGCTGCCGCGGGGTGCGGCCAGACTCTACCGCGGGGTGCGGTAAACTGCCAGACAATTCCCGAGAAATAGCGTCACCGCGGGGTGCGGTGGATTCCACCGCGGGGTGCGGCGGTCTTGACAGATCACTCTGTTCCTCCTCATTCTCACCGCTGGGTGCGGTCAGAATCTGCCGCCAGGTGCGGTTCTCTTCCAGAGTCTCCTCTTTTCCTGAATCGTCGTTCTCAGCACTAGGAGCGACAGACAATTGCTTTCCACTTCAGAGGGTTACAGCACTAACATTTGCCCGTGGGTTAACTACCGTTTGAGATGGTAGATTTCCCGACATCTTTGCGTCGATCCTCGTGATGGCTTCAGCCATTTGGCTCATCTGCGTCTCCAAATTCTTTATGATTGACCCCGTAGCTTGAACATGAGTAGTGAAATGTTTTGTCAAAGCTTGGAGCATATCTTCAGTTGAAGCAGACGTACCCGGTTGTGGATCTTGCGACCTTTGTATAAATTGAAGTCTTGGCTGCTGGTGTTGTTGAAACCGAGGTTGTTGTTGTTGATTCGATTGATCCCTCCATCTGAAATTTGGGTGGTCTCTCCACCCCGGATTATAAGTGCTAGAGTATGGATCGTTCTGAGGTCTTGGAGGTCCATAACCCCCTACATGGTTCACCTCAGCATTCGGATCATCTTGCAATTGAGGACATGCATCGGTGGGGTGGAATTGATCAGCACAAATCCCACATGCTTTGAGTTGTTGAGGAGTTCCTTGCAGCGTTAATCTCCTCACCATGTCCTTCAATTCGGCAATCTCGCTTGCTAGCTCTGAGCGATTGGAGTTCACAGCATTGACTCCTCTCTTGGTAGAAGTTCTACCGAAATTTCTTGTCCCCTCTGCCATCTCCTGAATCTTTTCCATGGCTGCCCCGGAGTTGTGTTAAGAATGTTGCCACCACATGCAGCGTCAACAATCCTTCTTTCATTGTCCAACAGACCATTGTAAAGATGAAGCACTAGATCTTGATTTGTGTACCCGTGGAATGGGCAGCTTGAGCAAAGTCTCTTGAACCTCTCATAATACTCGTATAGAGTCTCGTCCTCCTCTTGCTCAATGTTGCTTATAGCCTTCTTCAAGCTATTCGCCTTCTTGGCGGGAAAGTATTTTTCAAGAAAGGCCTTGTGAAGCTTGTTCCACGTGTCTATACTTCTAGTGGGTAGATGGTAGTACCAATCATCGGCTGCGTCTTTGAGGGTGAACCCGAAAGCTCTCATCTTGATTTTCTCCTCAGTGACGTTCGCCGGTTTCATGCTCATGCAGACAGTGTGGAATTTACCCATATGCTTGATTGGGTCATCTCCAGCCAGCCCATGGAAAGTTGGGAGCAAATGAATCAGCCCCGGCTTTAGTTCAAAGTTCACGCCCTCTCCTACAGCAGGAAGAGTCACAGCCAAAGGTTGTTGTTGGAGGTTGGGTGCAGTCAATTGCCTCAATGTCTAATTTGCGTCACCCATCTCGAATGTGGGGTTGTCAAAAACTAAAGTACGGTTGACTTTGCGATCCTGGGATAAAGTTTTCTCAATCTCTGGATCAAAATTAAGAAGAGGTGAATTAGTAGCACGGGTGTGGACCATAAGATAGATCCACACCAAGGTTGGTAACAAACAAACCACAAAAACAGAAAATTTGACTCCCCGGCAACGGCGCCAAATTTGACAGGCTTAAAGTCGTATGCCTAATCAAAGAAATCCTAAAGTACCTACTAAAGAGTATAGCAAGCAAGTCAGGGTCGATCCCACAGGGAATCAGGTTATCAATTCTTGTGTTTCGTAAACTACCAACTAGGAACTAGGGGGGTTGTTGTATGAGTTTCTTAGTAACCAAGTAAATAAAGCAAGAAAACAAGTAAACAAATTCGCAAGTAAAGGTTGTGAATATGATGGGAAAAAGCGCTACACCTGACAAAGATCCACACAACAAGAGATATGGTTGATCATTGTTGTCTATTTGTCTCAAGTTCTTATCTTTCCTATAGTTGTTCTTATCCCGATCTTAGGTAACTATTAGTTCTACCAGCCCTAATAGTACTTATTACTAAATCAAACCTTTACTAACCTTCAAGACTCAATAAAGCAATAGCATTCAACCAAGGATTCAACAAGATACATGCAATAGAAACAACCCATTACTATAACATGCAATTAACTCTCTCTCACGATGAACACTCGCAACCCGCTTATGTAAATCGTGTTTGCTACTAGATATGCAACCCGAACCCGGAATCACAAGTCCTAGCTATTAGGAAGATATCAATAAACCTAGGTGATCAGTCTAGATAAATCAACATAAACCAATAAACATTCAAGCACAAGAGAATTAATCCAACTAGATAGGAAAACGAACAAGAGTAGAAAACTCACAACTAATCAATTGCTGGTTTCAAACTGTCAAGTGCAACAATGGAGGTTTAGTTCTCCATAGGGTTTGTGAGAGCAAAAACGTAGAAATATGGCAACTAGGGTTAACTACTAAGTCTTCTAAAATAGTCTTAAATACTAGGACAAATACTTAAGAATAAAATAAAAGGAAATAATAATCCTAAAATAAAGTCTCAGAAAATAAAATAAAAATGAAATAAACTCGGAAATAAATCTCGTCAGCGCATCGCCACCGCGGGGTGCGGTGGCATTCGATCATGCCGCGGGGTGCGGCAGTCTTCTAGTGTCCATACGCCAACTCTCTGGTCTCTCGCCGCGGGTGCGGTCATCTTCCCACCGCGGGGTGCGGTGGTCTTCAGTCTTGACTTCTCGCTTCTTCTTCCTCCTTGCTTGCCTCGCACCGCTCCTCAACTCATCTCTTCACTTCCTTGGCGTCTCCTATGATATCCAAAATAGCTCAAACACCTCCAAAAACACCAAACTTCGCCCCCAAACGCCATGCACATGAATGTGTCTAAATCTACCCGAATGGCACCAATAAACCCTCTAATAACTCTCAGTTAAGCCCTACAAAGTAGTGCTTATCAACCAACCTCACCGCGTAATGCGAATTCAGATTCGGAAGATGGACTTACTCTAATCGAAGCCCAGACGAGTTTCCACGTTGTACTTCTCGCCCAAAGTTCATTAATTATGTGCACTAAAGCACTTATCTTATTTAATTCCAAAATGTACATTTTACGTTATATGCTTTTAAGATCTCTTCACGAGAGATATCGGATCTCCTCACAAGAGATATCAAAGGGAATACATCCCAGGGAATACATCCCAAATGGTGGCACCAGCTGTGTGCACATACCCTGAGTAAGGATAAGGTCATGACCGAAGATACTAGGGAAAATCCTCCTAGCACCATTATCAAGAAACCACTAAACCTCGCAACGTACATAGTGTTCCTACGAATGCTCATGCTAACTAAACAGTTCAACACAGTAATAATTCACATTAAAGCCACCAGGGCCAAACACATATAAAATAGCGTTGTTCTAGCAATATACAACCTATTATAATATCTCTTTATAAATCACATACAATTATCAACACTGTTCCCAGACGAAAACAATATTCATCCCAAATTAATTAACAATTAAACAATTGATAATCAATATAAATATGGAATGATAAGCAAGAGCGAACCGCCACTTGCCTTAGATTAGACGAAGCTCAACGAAGCTTGAGACGATGGGTTTCCAGGTCCGAAACGAGGAAGAACTCAGATTATGATTTCTTACGGAACGACCCATAACGAAACCCTAAGTTAGATTCGACAATAAATAGTACGAATCTAAAGAAAAACGAACGAAATCGAAGGAACAAAGTCCCAAACGAGATCACAAAGCCCAAGCCACAACCACACACGCCCAGGCACACCGCGGGTGCGGCGGCTTGACCGCGGGTGCGGCGAGACTACAGGGGCGAGGCACCAACAGCAAACTCATCGGGGAAGACGATGCGTTGGGCTCGACTCAAGGTGGCTCCGACTTCCAAACTTCTTGAGTCACTGACCACCACTTTGAGGGCACCTCCTCTTCCTTTGGTAGCTCCGGCGACGAACGAAGAACTCCGGCGACAATGGCAGACTTTGGGAGAGAGAGATGTGAGAGAGTGATCTGAGGTGCCTCTCCCTCCAAGCCTCCTCCCCTTATATAGGCCACCAAGGAAAGCTAGCTGGCACTCATTCCACTACCTCACCGCCTCAACCCGGCTGACAAAGGGTGAAGCAGCTCAGGCGACGTTCGGCGGAGCAGAGAAGCCATCATCACACCACGGGGTGCGGTGGGTCTTGCCGCGGGGTGCGGTGGCGACCAGCTTCTGACCGCGGGGTGCGGTGGGTGTTGCTGCGGGTGCGGTCAAGGCTAATTTTGTGCCTTTTTGTCCATTTCTGACTGGGAAGCCCATTTTTTACCGAGATGAAAAATGGGTATGGGTTTTAACCCCGGGTTAAATATATTCGTACCCGAACAAGTATTCTAAACCCCAAAAATATGTCGAATGTATTTTATTCCACTCAAAGAATTATTATAATGGCCAAATAATTAACAGAATGTCTGAACTCTTCTGAAAATAATTCGACTACATTACGAGTGTTTGGAAAACTTACCAAAAAAACTCTTTACTAAAATAAGGGGTATTACATCACCTCCCCCTTACAAAAAGTTTCGACCCCGAAACTTGGCCGAATAAACCAAAGAAAAGCGAGGCGTTATAAAACACTACCCCCTTAAAAAGGTTTGGAAAACTAGGCCGAAAATAGCTCGGGAAAACGTCTAAGCATGTTCGCCTCCATTTCCCAGGTTTCCCAAGTAACTTCTTCAGTTCCTGACTTGGACCACAAAATCTGTACCAATGGTACCACCTTGTTCCGTAACTGCTTCTCACGACGTTCGAGAATACGCACTGGTATCTCTTCGTAGGTACCATTTGTCTGAATCTCGATGTCGTCATAACTCAGCACATGAGACTCATTTGGTACGTACTTCCTCAACAAAGATACGTGGAACACGTTATGCACTGGATGTGCCGATGGCGGCAATGCCAAACGATACGCTAGAGACCCCACTCTATCAAGGATTTCAAATGGCCCCACGTAGCGAGGGTTAAGCTTCCCACGCTTACCAAACCTAAACACACCTTTGGATGGCGACACTTTGACAAACACTTTGTCACCAACCTCAAACTCAACATTTCTGCGCTTCAGATCTGCATAAGACTTTTGTCGACTCTGAGCGGTCAACATCCTTTGTCTTATCAAAGCAATGTCCGAGGCAGTCCTTTCGACTAACTCCGGTCCGAGCAGAACCTTGTCGGCATTTTCATCCCAACAAATCGGAGATCTGCACCTTCGACCGTACAAAGCCTCGAATAGAGCCATCTTAATGGTAGCATGCCAACTGTTGTTGTACGTGAACTCAATCAGACTCAGGCTTTTTCTCCCAGCTAGTCGGACGATCGAGTGTACAAGCTCTTAGCATATCTTCCAAGGTCTGGATGGTCCTCTCAGACTGTCCATCCGTCTGAGGATGAAATGCAGTGTTGAATCTCAACTCGGTTCCCATGGCCTTATGTAATTCTTTCCAGAATCTTGACATGAATCGGCCATCACGATCCGATACAATGTTCTTTGGAGTACCATGCAAACGAACAATCTCGTGTAAAAACACTTCAGATAGCTTCTGGGTTCCCCATGTTGACTTGATAGCCACGAAGTGAGCACTCTTCGTGAGCCTGTCAATGATTACCCATATAGCATCCTTTTGACTTTGAGTCTTTGGTAGCCCTGTGATGAAATCCATAGCAATATCCTCCCATTTCCATTCTGGCACTGGGAGAGGTAGCAACTCACCACCAGGTCTACGGTGTTCTATCTTGACCTTTTGACAAGTCAAGCATTTTGCCACAAACTCTGCTACATCCCACTTCATGTTGGGCCACCAGAACTTCTTCCTGAGGTCCTTGTACATCTTGCTAGAGCCTAGATGTACAGAATAAGCTGACGAATGGGCCTCTTTCATCACCAACTGGCGAAGACCATCAACGTCATGTACACAAATTCGGTCCTGAAACCAGAGTGATCCATCTTCCTGAATCACAAAACCGGGAGCTTTCCCGTCCACCACTTCACTCCTTAGCTTCACCAAGACCACATCATCAACCTGTTTCTCTCTGATTTGATCTAGTAACGTGGCCTGAATCTCAAGCATACTCAGATATCCTTTACGCTGATCGTACAAGACTTCAATCTCGCACAACCCTTGGTTCAGCTTGGTCTGAGCAGTAAGTAAAGCCACTATAGTCTCGTGCGGCGTCTTCCGGCTCAATGTATCAGCTACTACATTAGCCTTGCCCGGATGATACAGCAATTCGATGTCGTAGTCCTTGAGCAGCTCTAACCAGCGACGTTGTCTCATATTTAGCTCCTTCTGAGTGAATATATATTTGAGACTCTTGTGATCGGTGAAGACTTGACACCTTACACCATAGAGATAGTGCCTCCAAATCTTCAGCGCAAAAACTACAGTTGCTAGTTCTAGGTCATGCGTCAGATAGTTTGCCTCATAAGCCTTCAACTGTCGGGATATGTATGCAATAACCTTGCCTCTCTGCATCAGCACACATCCCAACCCACTCTTCGAAGCATCACTATAGACCACATAACCATCATTCCCTTCCGGTAGCGCTAACACTGGTGCGGAGGTCAGACATTGCTTCAACTTCTGAAAACTGGCCTCGTACTTGTCATCCCAGACAAATTTCTTATGGACTTTGCGGAGCAGACCGGTCATGGGTAGAGCGATCTTAGAGAATCCCTCTACGAACCGTCTATAATAACCAGCGAGTCCTAGAAAACTGCGCACCTCCTTCACATTCTGAAGCCGCTTCCAATTGGCTACTGTTTCAATCCTCTAGGGATCAACCATAACCCCATTCTCATTAATCACATGGCCTAAGAAAGCCACTTCCTTGATCCAAAAGTCACACTTAGACAACTTTGCGTACAGCTGATTTTGTCTAAGGACTGACAAGGTAATCCGAAGATGTTCCTCATGAGCTTCCACGCTCGGGGAATAGATCAAAATGTCATCGATGAAGACCACCACAAACTTATCCAAGCATTGGTGAAAACATTGATGCATGAGATCCATAAAGACCGCTGGAGCATTAGTAAGTCCAAATGGCATGACTACGAACTCGTAGTGACCATATCTCGTCCGAAACGCAGTCCTCGGAATATTCTCTTCACGAATCCTGAGCTGATGGTAACCAGACCTCATATCGATTTTGGAAAAGACCTTTGCTCCCTACAGTTGATCCAACAGATCATCAATCATCGGCAACGGATACTTATTTTTGATCGTGACCTTATTCAACTCACGATAGTCGATATAAAGTCGAAACGATCCATCCTTCTTCTTGACGAACAAGACCGGAGCACCCCAAGGCGATGCACTCGGCCTTATATAACCCTTCTCAAGAAGATCTTCGAGTTGCTTCTTCAACTCTTGCATCTCGGGAGGAGCCATCTGGTACGGTGCCTTAGAGATTGGCACAGTACCAGGCTCGAGATCAATAGTAAATTCTACGTCACGATGCGGGGGTAAACCAGGAATCTCCTCCGGAAAGACATCCGAAAATTCACAAACAACCGGAATATCAGGAATTGAAGGTTCATCTTTCTTGGGCTCGTCCAGATAGCACAGGTACCCGACACAACCTTGTCGAAGTAGCTTAAATGCAGTCATCGCATTGATAAGCCTGCCGTTATCAGCGTCATTCCGACCCTTAAACTTGCATACATACTGGGCCCCAGATGACACCGTCACAGTCCTTGAGCTAAAATCGATTACCGCCCCATGAAGCGTCATCCAATCCATACCGAGAATAATATCGTATGGAGCCATGGCTATACAGATCAAATCTGCTTCGAACTTTCTACCCTGGATGGTAATCAGAAATTCTGACAGACGCTTGGTTCCAACCAAATGTTCACCATTAAGAAGATTCACAACGAAAGGTTCACAAACCTCGTTGCATACTAATCCTAACTTACTGATACAACTTTCCGAAATAAAAGAATGGGTAGCACCCGAATCAAATAACATACATACTGAAGTAGAATGAAGGTATAGAGTACCTTGAGCAATTGGAGCATTAGGTTCATCCGCCTCACGCATCTCGTAAAGGCGTTGACCTTGACTTCCAGAGGCAGCTGGGGCTTTCCCCTTATTTTGTGCAGACGTCTGCATCGAAGGACTAGGAGCTTCCACTGGTCTGAACTTAGGTCGATTGTTCTGATTAACTGACCCTTGCTGTGACTCAGCTCCTTTCTGCCTTTACTGTGAACAGAACTTCTGCAAATGTCCCACTTTTTCGCAGCCAAAACACGTATTCTTCTCCTTCGGACACTCATTACTCTAGTGTCCGTGTGTACCACAGTTATAGCATTGGATCGGACTCTTGCCCTGACCCGATTGACGTGTAGACCCTCCATGAGTCATTTCCGTTTTTGCTCTGCCAGACTTGGCAAAATTAGACGGTGGCGCGGGACGCTTGAATCCACTCGCCTGAGACTGGCCCTGCATTGACCTCTGGCGACTTCGTTTCTTTGTTGACTCCTCCAGAGTCACTTCCAACTTATAGGCAGCGTCCACGTACTGCTCCAGAGTAGAGCATCCGTGATGTATCATTAGTGGCTTAATATCTGGATTCATCCACTCGTGGAAATGCCAGATCTTTTGTTCCTCATTGGACACCTCCGGCCCAGCATACTGCAATAGATGATTGAACTTGGTCGCAAGCTCAGTCACTCTCAAACCATCCGTCCTTGGATATAGAAACTCCTTGTGTTTCTCTTCCCTCATAGCTCGGGAAAAGAAACGATCAGTCATCTTGGCTTTAAATATTCCCCAATTCAAACCTCGGTGATCAGCCAAACCTGTACTTTCCCACCATTCACTGGCTACTTCCTTCAACTGAAGGGATGCAATGTGCACCTTCTCTACTTCAGTGCACTCAACATTGCGGAATAGTCGCTCCATGTGCGAGAACCAATATGCCACCCTGACTGGCTCTCCCTTCCCATCATAGCAGTCGGGCCTCATAGAGCTTATGGCCTTCAGTGCTCGGCCATATTCGCCTCTACTCCTGACTGCTTCTTCTTGCGGCGCATGGACAACTGGCTCCTCAAATCTAGGAACCGCTGGAGGAATTGGCACAGCCTGTGCCTGAGGCGCAATTGGCCGCATGATGTCGGTGAATGCTTGCATTGCAATCCCCTAAATTGCCTCTATTGTGGTGGCGTCAAATACCACTGGAGCGTTGACCTGAGCTTGGTCACTGCCTCCAGGATTGTTGTTGGAAACATACTCGTGTTCCTCCACAGGGTTCGCGACATTCCTCACGTTTGGTCTGGGGTCGTTGCTTGGCCTAACACCAGTACGAATGGTGTTCCTTGTGTTCACCATCTGTTTACCGATCAAATTCCAAGTATTTTATTACATTAATATCATTCAATATACTTAACGTAATAAAAATCAACTCATAATAGATCAAACTTGTAATTTTCATTGATAAGCTCAACTGAGCTAATACATTTTACAAAAGGGATCTCCCGAGCGTCAAAACAAAATTGCCCGGAGACTTAGGTTCTTAACAAAACAACTGGAATACTACAAAGGGAACTGCTAATCAGTACTGGCCCAATCATGGCGCCCTGAAACATTTCCTGTAATCGCCACTTCTCATACATGGCTTCTTTGATCGGGGTTTATCATCGGAGTCTGGTGAAAGACTCCTCACCCTGCTCGGTCCTGGAGCACATGGCTCATTGCTTGGTCGTGCCCTTCTTAGAGCATGCTCAACTGCCTCGTCCATTTGGCGGCGCTCTTCGGGGGAAAACATCTGACTTAGGCGAAGTGCCTCACGCGAGTCAGGACTCAACATTAGCCTTCTCTGAGCAGGAATAGGCTGTGAGTTCTCAGATGCATTTTGTGGACCATTTCTTCTTCTAGGAAATACTACCTCATAAAGCGTATCCCAATCGGCCGAAGTCAATGGCGAGTATTCTTGCTCATGCAGCAACTCCGGACTGGGATAGATAAACTCCATTCATGGGTCCTCGCTGCCCACCAATAAGCGCTCTAAGCCATCAGACTCGTGGCCCTGTCCCTCGAGGTCCTCCTCGGGGTCCTCCTCTTCTTCCGGATCCTCTTTCGGGTCTTCTTCAAGATCCTCTTTTTCTGGATCCTCCTCTTCTGGATCCTCCTCGGGAATCATCTCAATCATGAAGTCGTCGTTGTAATGCCCTCTTGCATATCTTGACCACTCCTCTTCATTTTCCGTGTCCTCCCTTGGCTCCTCTGTAGGTTCTGCCAGTGGAACCTTGGCCCTATCGGACACTAGTACTACTGACTCGGGTAGTATAGTCTTCACCTCCTCGGGTGGACTACTTGATTCTCCTAATTCGAAGCATCGCAGGGGAACTGGAAACTCAAGCCTTAATGGAGATGGCGGAGCCACCTCGGTTTCTTCCGAGTCCCTTCGAAGAGAAAAGCATGCACCCATAACCTACGGGTGACGAGAAAAGAGTTAGTCTTTCTAAATATAGAAGTTCGCTTCCATATCAGACTAAAGTGAAGGCACAACTAGATTGGCAGAATAAAAATTTTACTTGGAAATTCAGAGCCTTCGAAAACATTTCTCAGTTTATAAAAATTTTCGTTCCAAGAAAATGTTTTAAAACCCACCCATTTTTAAAAAAAATGTAGGCTCTGATACCAGATTTGTAACACCCCCAAATATATATCCTTGAAAGATATTACCGCTAGTGACCTCAGATCTCACATCCGAGCCACCCCAGGCTTAACCCGTTTATATAAATCATAAAACAACAGTTATAATACAAAATATCATTGTCTCGGCATTACATCCATAATCTGAAATACAACTGAAATACAGAGTAGTCTTGACATAAAATATGTTTAACACAGCGGAAGTCTTTCTAAATATAATAACACAGTTTCCTTTAGCGAGTGCGGCAACATGTCCAGCGGTGTCAATGGGTTGCAACCATAGACAACCTCGAAGGGAGTGAGCCTGGTTGCTGAATGCCTGGACCTGTTATAGGAGAACTCAACAAAAGAAAGTAAGTCCTCCCAACGTCGGGGATTGGCCTTGAGCATGGTCCTGAGGAGGCCTCCTAATGTCCGATTGGTGACCTTAGTCTGGCCATCGGTATGGGGGTGATAGCTAGTTGAAAATAGGAGTTTGGTTCCTAGCTTCCCCCAAAGCATCCTCCAGAAATGACCTACGAACTTGGTATCCATGTCACTCACAATTGACCAAGGAACACCATGTAAACGAACCACATTCTCAAAGAATAACTCAGCAATCTCACTAGCACTATGGGTTGTCTTGCAGGCCATGAAATGGACCATCTTGGAGAACCTATCCACCACAACAAAAATAGAGTCCTTACCCATTCTAGATAGAGGCAACCCGGTGATGAAATCCATGGACAAGTCCTCCCAAGGAACATGGGGAATGGGAAGGGGCGTGTAGAGGCCGTGGGGGCTTGATATCGCCTTCCCTCTCTGGCAACTCACACAACTCTTACAATACCTAGCCACTTGCGTTGCCATATGTGGCCAAAAGAAATGTTCCCTCAAGGCGGCCAATGTCCTAGAAATCCCAAAGTGGCCTCGACCATCATGAACCTCTTGAATGAGGAGGGTCCTAATGGAAGAGCTAGGGATGCACAATCGACCAGCCTTATAAAGAAACCACTCATCCATAGAGTAAGACTCAAACTCACGACTCTCAAAGCACCTCTCAAAGATAGTGTGGAGATGAGTTAGGAGGTTATACCTGCGGAGGCTGGATCTCGATTCGCAGCCTCAGGACTAGGCGCGATGAGTGATAGGGCTCGAAGCGACGAGCGGTAGCGGTGTCGTAGCGTCGGCGGCGGAAGAAGGAGATGAGAAGATAGGGTTTGGTGACGTCGGATCTAAGAGAGGAGACAATTGCTCAACAAACACTTAGATTAAATTTGACGTGAAACTTGTACAAGTGGCCGAGACGGCCTTATATAGGGGCGCGGGACTCGGATAGGCCGAGTCTCAGCCCGAAATAGAAACTTACTAAATAAAGTAACTCCTAAAATGGAAAGTGCTAAAACAAGAAAGCTTCAAAATAGAAAGTCTATTACATCAAATGAAACTCTAAACCCAAAATATGCCAAATCTTGGATACTCACCGAGAAAGTTGTTGATGAGGCGGGACGGGCGCGGCGAAGAAGGCACTGATGCGGCGGGCTGCGGCGCGAGCCTTGGTTAGGCTTGTAGAGGTTCCTGAGGTGGCACGCCTGGCTAAGGAGGTGAAGTGCCTAGCTGGTTCTCCTCTGGGCCGTTGATGGTGGCGAGGAGGCGAAGTGGAGGCTCGGCCTCGGGCGCGTCGTGGCTTGCAACTAGGCGCGCGACCAGAGACTGTGTGGCCTTGGCACGCGACCTTGTCACCGGCCCCGTGGGCTGTAGGCTCATTGAGGACTCCTCCTCTGCGGCGGTCATGGAAGGTAGGGGCGCATCAGGAGTCCCTCTTGCATCAACGAAGCATCACACTCAATTTCGAGTGTTTTGGTGAAGTCAAGTAGTACTAGCAAGTGAGCGTGTGGTAGCTTGGCCTTGAGCACCTAAACCTCCTTCTCTTGTTCCTCACCCTAATGGAAACCACCTTCTTTGTGAGATCAATTAGGGGCATGGAAATGGTGCTGAAATCTCTCATAAACCAACGATAGAAACCCGCCAGTCCTAGGAAACTCCTTACTTGTGTCATTGTGGTCGGTGTAGGTCAATCACTTATAGAATTAACCTTCTCTTCATCAACCTTGAGACATGCCTTACACACCACAAAACCAAGAAACACAACATGGTCCAAGCAAAAATGGCACTTTTTAAAATTAGCATAGAGCTTCTCCTTCCTAAGGACTTCTAGGACTTGTCTAGGATGATCAACATACTCTTGCAATGAACGACTACAAATCAAGATATCATCAAAATAAACAACTACAAACCTTCCTATAAAACCTCTAAGAACATGATTCATTAAACTCATAAAAGTGCAAGGAGCACTAGTGAGACCGAACGACATTACCAACCACTCGTACAATCCATACTTTGTCTTCAAGGTGGTCTTCCACTCATCGTCTTTCTTCATTTAGATTTGGTGGTAGCTACTCTTTGAATCTATCTTGGAGAAGATATAGGACCCATGGAGCTCATCAAGCATGTCATCAAGCCTAGGAATTGGGTGCCTATATTTGATGGAGATGTTATTGATGGATCGACAGTCTACGCACATACGCCATCTTATATCCTTCTTTGGCATTAGGATTATGGGTACGACACATGGGCTTAAGTTCTCCCTAACATAACCCTTCTCCATCAAGTCTTGGACTTGCCTTTGAAGTTCTTTGGTCTCCTCAGAATTCGTCTTATATGCATCCTGGTTTGGTAGGGTTGCTCCAAAAATGAAGTCGATTTGGTGCTCAATACCCCTAAATGGCGGAAGGCCGTAGCAAAGAAGCAATAGTAGGAGGTAGATCACTCGATTATTTAGAATTAAACAAATTAGACAATGGATTCAAGAGGAAACAAGTTCTACTCCCCTGAATTGCATGGTCTACTTCCTTGGCCTTAGCCAGAAACAAGTGGTTGCTAGCTCTTGAGTTGGTGCCAATGGCTAGCTTTTTACTACCACCCTTTTCTTGACCCTTCAAGCTCCTTCTTTGCTCAGTATCTATATAGTAGGCCATGATCTCATGTGGGGTCATCAGGTGTAGGGTAATCCTTTTTCCTTCCATGTGAAAGGAGTATTCGTTGGTGACCCCTTGATGGATCACTCCTCTATCATACTGCCATGGCCTATCAAGTAAGATATGGCAAGTGGTCATAGGAAGCACATCACATAGCACCTCGTCTTTTTATCCGCCTATAGAGAACTAAATTCTTGCTTGTTCATAAACCTTGAGAGGGGCGGTGGATTTGAACCAATTTAGGGTGTACGGTTGGTGATGTGGAGTGGTCTTCATGTTGAATCCTTGGATGAAGCATCTTGGGTGGAAGATGGTATCCCTTTACGAAGGTATTGGTGGATTATCGCTAGCTACAAGTGATCACTTGACCACCAAGCTTTCCCTCAAAGGGGCCGTAACAGGCCTCGTCTCTTCTACCTCCGGTTCCTCATCAGGGTAGGTGGTTTCTCCCTTGAAATTGTCAACCCCTGGTCCTTGGCCGCCAAGGTGAAGGGATAACTCAACGATTCTTGTCCTTGGCAGTAGCATCGCTCTTTTGTAGCTTCAACTTTTCTCGGCTTTCCACATCTTTGCTCAAGCTTCTCATCCAAGGCTGCAATAAAGTCAAGGCATGTACGCTCAAGTATGATTTAAAGGTCTCTCAATGTGATCGACCTATCTTCTTCTCTAGGGCTCTCCATCAGCTCTTTGCCTAAGATAAACCTTCAGCCTTCCAAAAGGGGCAAGTCGTGCACTTAGGTGGCTAATTCCAAGTTCTTCACTTGATCAAAGTTAGTGAAATCACAAGAATATCTCACAAGCACAAGGAAAGACCAAGCAAGATATTAAAAACAAACAAGAAACAATAAATGGGTGACTTAGGTGTGGGGCGACTAGGGTTTGTGTAAAAAGGCAAGAGCACCAAAGTCAAGATTTAGTAAGCAAGTGGGTCCAAATATAAGATTGACAAGATTGAACTCATATCAAATTAGACTAGTTGGACAATTACTAAAATTAGACTTTCTTGACTTTTAAGGACTCGTGGGATCCGAGTTTTCTAAGCTCAAATTGTCTTTCTTTAACTTTCGTTGAGTCCGAATTTTTCCAAGTCCCACCTCTTTTCTTTTCTTTGGTTAGGTTCAGCCTTTGCCTTGTAGAATTTTGGTCAAGATAGCAAATAGTCTATAAAGATAGCAAAATATCACAAACTACCTAAAAGATATAAGCAAATCTTAACTATTTATTATTTAAAGACAAAAGGCAAACAATCTTATCTCAAGGTGCAAGAAAGATAATGCAAAGATATGGTAAAAAGATATGGGATGATATGGTAAGTGGTTAGGGGTAAGGTGATGGCTTGGCGCGCAAGAAGCCCACACGCACAAGGGTGGTTTGGCCTTTGCTTGGCGCGCAAGGCTTGGCTAAGGCACACACACAAACAATGCTCTTGGGATAATTTTTGCAGGCCTTTTCAAGATATATTTTCAATATCTTCAGAAAAATTCAGTCAAAGTGCAACAAAGAACACGGCCAAAAATTAGAGCAAAAACGGCAAGTGATTGAACACAACTTAGCAAGATGTTTGAAATCAAGACAAGCTCGGTTTTAGGACTTTACCTTGACCTCTCTCTGATACCAAGTGACGGTTCACACGCAAGGAATCTTCGTTCTTGTTCAAGGGAAATGTCGCCACCAAGCCATGGGAGGGTCACGCTCAGAAGGACGTCAGCGGACATAGTTGGAGGTGGATGTTTTTTGTGGATTTTTGATGTGCAAGAAAGAAAGTTATAAGCAACCTAATCCCACTGGATAAATGCACCAATAAAATCAAGAAGAAGGTTGAATTTCTCGGGGATAAACACACCTAAAACAACACAATTTGTCTTTGGATAAACTCACCAAAAACACAAATGGATCACATTGGATAAACTCACCAAGACAATGCACTCCTAACCTAAACTCAAAGCTTAACAATGGAAGCTCCAAGTTTTAAATGTCAATAATCAATTCTCCTAAGAATGAAAACCGATTAGCATATGAATAGAAAACCAACTAGTAGATTGACCTGTGCCTTGCACGGGTTCTTGTGATAAAGAACTATATGTAATAATTTAAATAAATAATTGTAATTAATTATTATAAAATAAAATCAATAAAATTTAACACTAATAATGTCATATAATAATAACGATGAATATCAAATAAATCACCAAAACTTAGAAAACATTGTATGATAATAATGTTGATAAAGTAGAAATCGTAGAATAAGTCTTATGTAGAATTAATAACGTGTATGTCATATGCAACACACTTAGTCATCCCTCTCTTCCTTCACCAATTTCTTGGTACGTGAAGTAGAAAGTTGGTCTTGTGCACCATCTTCTTCATTATCATCATCAAGCAATAGGCTGTCACTGGAGCGCTTGAAAGGAGTGATCATTTCAATGGACGACATACTAGAGTGTTCGGGATCAGACGATAGAGGTTCGACATTGTTTTGAAATATTGAATATAAGTGTATAAGTAATTATTTATTGAAATATATCATCTATTCTATATTTTCTAATATTGTTTTATATACAAATTTAAATAACTTTTTTTTCTGTGAATGATAAATAGATGCTGCCAAGCAACCAGATGTTGTTTTACTTTTCGATCAAAGATCAACTTTCACAAACATATCTAACAGTAAGTGTATTATGTACTATTATATTATGTTGAAACATATATTGCCATATTAATTTGCTTGTCACTTCATTTATAATTGACAGGTTTGTACGACGAGGGGCATTTTGCATCGACAATGTATTAATAATGGTACAAGTATATATAAAAATATATATTATTTCACTTTAATGTACATGTCAACTACGTACTAATACATTAATATCTTATTCTTAGATTAGATTTTACATTTTCAATGTGTTACAAGAAAGGAAGAGTTGAGTTGCTCCTTCTAAAAGAGCCTCCTCCGTTGCTTATTCATCTGCCATCAAATCTGGGCGACAACAGTAAAAACTATATCGAACATATTCATGGATATAACATGATGTTTCATTTACATCATTGGGGGAAATGTTAGAAATATCAAGACAGGTGGAGGGCCATATGTTTTTAGACTCCATGTTATCTTATTTTGCAGCCATGAAAATGCATCACTATTGCAACGCTAGAGGATATTGACCACACATTTGGATGGTATTATCATTCGTACAAGCAATGCAAAAAAAAGGTTCGACCTGAAGGGGATCAATTTCATTGCGGAAAATGTGAAAGCATTGTCAAAGTTGTCATTTCTATTTTTTTAATGTAAAATTAACATAATATAAACATAATAATAATTGTACCATTATTCTAAAAACACATTCATTGTAATGCATGTTTAAGGCTACATTAACAATGAAAGATGATTCTGGCATGACATCTTTTGTTACATTTGATAGAGATGTCAAAAAGTGGGTTAACAAATGTGTAACCGAAATGCTCAAATCGAGCAGTTTAATAAAAAGTTCATTTCCTTGGAGAAAATAATGAGCACTATGATCTAGCTCATTTGATATGCAGAATGCCCCTCCTTGCACGTCTAGCTCATACTCCTCCTAGAATTTTAAAGCGATGTTTACAATTTTTTTATATATAAATGCATGATAATTATACTAATTTCTGTGTACATATACTACAAACATATATACACTTCTATCAATCTATTATTAATACAGGTTGTATATATATTTTGGAATGTATTATACTTAGTAAACAAATAATAACACATGAATATTGATGAACTATCCCTTTATTTTATAAGCAATTATTAGGCTAAATTGCTCATGCGATTTGAAGTCCAAGATTATCATATGATAATTGATCATATGATAGTTTTTATTACGTTGCATAAACTTACATTACGTCCCTAGTGAAATCTATAATTTAGAATCTACTAAAATAAAGTCAATATGTAAAAAAAAATATTATAAATATCGAACATAAGCTAATTAAAATGTATGACAAATAAATAAATATCATATAGTACGTTGCTAAAAAAACCTAAATAAGACATAGTAGATAAAAGGTAACTAAACATAAAACAAAATATTAACTATCGTTTGCAACATTGGTTATTCCAAATTTACAATCCAATTATCTCAGGGAACCATGTCTTGATGATCTTTTATTTGTGCAGGACCAACAATACATGTATGATTGGAATGAAAAAACATAACTTGAAATTTCTTGCGCTTCAACCACCTTCGGTGTACTATGTTGGTCCACCAACCTTTGTTGTGCCAAACATCAACTATGTTGTTTTTGACAAAAACAACATTTATACATCTAGGGTGCCATGACGTAGAATATTCTCGGCGACAACCTCTATAAGAGGTAAAATACCAGCATCCTTAGTTATTGTGGAGTATTTGATGCGATAATGTTTGTGGGGAACATAGTCGGTGACCTGAACATCATAGAATGATCCCAACTTGGCATCTCTTGTTTCTATGATTTTCATCTTCATTCCAATCGGTATTGTTTGAGTCATAATCCTAAAGAAAAATTCAACTGAGGTCAAAAAAAATATATATGCTTGTTAAAATGTAAACATAGAGTTGTATAAAGATCAGAAGCATAAAAAAAGCTTTAGTGTATATGCAAGAGAAATAACCTGATGTTTTGAAAAATAAATTCTTTGACTGGAAGAATAATAAGATGATGACAATGAGACCTAAACTTCTATATTTATATCAAAAGAAAAGAATTGAAATTTGGAATAAACACATCTACTAATTCGGATTTGGTATCCATATACATGTTATAAGTTAATTTTGGTAAAAATAAAAAGCAATCTTCCGATCATCAATTGATTGGAAGCTTTAGAGTATCTATATACATAGAATAAGTTAATTTTGGTATCAATATAATAATTCGGGTTTGTTATCTTTAAGCATATCCCAAATTGTTTGGTTAAAAAAAAATTGATCATCAATTGAACATATAATAATATTAAATAAGGACATTTTATAATATAATATTAAATTATTATTTTCAATATAATAAACATAGTGAAAACTTCGGATATCTTTTAAGAATGTAATCTATTATTATATGTAGTGGAAGATATTTAGTTGGTAATTAAGGAAATGAACATAATTAAAAGTTGGGATATGTTTAAAGGAAAGTAATATATTGTTATATGTAATGAGATATATTTGGTTTGTAATTAAGGAAATTTGTATAGATAGTAAATTGTAAAATAATAGAAGGGTGAATATGTAAATGTACATTTTTTTTTGATGATGTAGCATACTTGAGAGAGTGACATATATGAGAGATAATTGTAGTTTTAGTATATGTATATTGATATATTGATGTGACAAAACCCTAATTTGCAAATAAATTGAAAAGATGCGTTCTCTCTGCTTCGGGATCCAATGGGCCTGAAATTTGGACACGATGTAGATAGGCCCAAGGTTCATTTCATATAAAAAAATGGGCTGAAACGCTTCAACCATCTGAGAACGTGTCCATGGACAATTCGAGTGCTGGCGCTAGCGCCGCATATATTCCACTCCTTGCCACTTCACCGAGCACTTCTCCTCCAAATGGCTTGAAAATCTGCATGGACTCCTCATTTGGCCTCTCATGAAGGTGGCCACCTTCATGGCTCAGTTTTGGAGTCGTTGGTATGACGGTTTTGAGAAACCCTAGTTTGGACTTTGGACGGCGTTGGCGCCAAGGAGGAGACTCCTTGAATCATCATCACCGATATTTCTTCAGCTTGACCCGACGCTTCTTGGATCCAAAGACACCTTTGAAGGTCTGGACAGAGTTGTCTAGCTCAAGCCCAAGTGATGGCTCTTGGAGGTGCACCTTGTTCAATGTATTTGGCTTGTGCGCGCGCAGCCACACGTGTGACCCATGGCGACGACACTGGTGTGCTTGGTTTTATTGACTCCCCTTAATGGTCCCTTGAAGAGATGATGTGACTATGCCTATGCCCCATCAAGTTCCTTCCATCCCAAGGTCTCCGAGTTCCCTACATAGTTCCCTGCAAAGTAAGACCCCCACAATTCCCTCTGATCTGGATGAGTTCCCTCCACTGGCGTCTCTTGAGCCACCACCAAGGATCACACGTACTCAGGCCATGGAGCTGCAATCCAAGATCAAGAAGGGGCTCCTAAACCTTGGAGTGACGAGCCAAGACCTTATGGGATCAATGACATTGCTTGTGTCCCTCAGTTCCCTCTAAGGAACTCCACCGCCGACGTTTTGCACAAGACCTTCTAGAAGGAATTCCAATCGATCTCTTTAATATATTTTCAGAATGATATTATGTATTTTTAGAGTTTTAAAGACTACTTTAATTGTGGGATTTACTTGGGGAGGGGGAGAGTCTAGGAGTTAAGTTTTGTTGGCTATATGAAAGGGTAGCCATGAACTCCTAGGAAGCCTATAAAAGGCTGAGTTCTCTTCCTTGTAAATCACCTTGAACTTAATCAAAAACCTCTCAAAGAGCTCAGTTTTCCCATGGAAAATTCCAGCAACAACCTTAGTTCGTGAGTTGTATCGAACTACCTATCGATCTTCTTCTTAGGGTGAGTTACATCCCTTAGGCGTCGATCACCCTTGTTCTTCCTAAGTGGTGCGTCATATCCACTCAAGAAGATCACCTATCTCTATCACTATCCCAGCCAAACCCAGTTCCCATCAAATCCAACTTCCCTTCACGAACTCAGTTCCCTATCCCATCGTAAAGAAGTTCTTCCTCCCTTCGGACGTGGCATCCTCTTGGTGGTTGACTTCCTTGGCGTTTCCTTGCACCGAGGCTGAAGAGATCGTCGATCCCATCATGTGGTATCAGAGCCACGCAAGGTAACGCTCGAAATCTTGTTCTAAAAGTCGAACTTGGTTCCTCTTGCAAGCCCTCTCAATTTCGTGCCATTTCTGGAGTTTGTGTTTGCTGCAAATTCTTTGATAAAATCATGGCTTATGCAAGGAAGAAGACAACCTTTGGTTGGTATTAAACTGACTGGAATTAATTCTTGCATTAAACCAACTCACTCCCATTTATTCCACCGAAAACTCTTGGGAGTTCCTGCATTTAATGAGCCGTTTTTTTGCATTTTCTCTTCTTCTTTTTGCTGCATAAACCTTGGTTGAATTTGTGTGAATTATGAGTCAGATGAACCGATCAAGGGGCTGAGAATAGCGGAACCAACCTGAGAAAACTCAAACCAACTGAACACATTCAGGGTCTAAACTTTTCTTCAACAACTCTTATGTGCTCACATCAGCCCAAGGCTATTGTACTCAGTTTGTTTCCTCTCGTGTAATTCTACAAGTGTGATTCAAGAAAAACTCGAGAAAGATAAGGCTAATAGCCAGAAAAAGTCGAGTAAAAAGTCAAAAGTTCGAGAAAGAAAGGCTAGGGGCCAGAAAAAAATGAACACAAGTTGAATTTGGGGCCCTTGTTGTAGTACCTATTCTGAGTTCCCTGACTTGGACCTTTTGGCTGCATAAAACACCAAGTTTGAACAAATTTTTTATGGCTTTCTTGTTTGCAAAACAACCCCAACTAAGCCTTGTTTTGAGAGCTTGCAATTCTGAACTTTGTGACAACTTTTACAACAAAATTTTGGGAACTTGCTGGTTCAGTTCCCTTGGTTGAATTGATTTCTCTTTAGTTCTTGTGTTTGGGTATTGCCTTGGTTGTTAACTTGCAAGGAAGGTGCCATGGATCCAAATAACAAACAAAAAGGAGTCAACACCCAAGACACACCATCGCCGATCACAATGGAAACTCTCTTGAAAGCCTTCCAAACGAGCAAGGAAGAACAACAAGAACATGTGAGGCAACAAATCCAAGAAGTGAGGGCGGAGACCTCAGCCTTCATGCAAAGTATGGAAGCCAAAATTGAGGACTCCCTCAGATGGACAAGACCAAATGGACAACGAGAAGATCGTGGTTCCCCACACTCTCCACGTCAAGAAGGAGACCAACTTGGAGTCATGGCCACTGCCTTTTCTAAGATGACCTTCAATGAGGAGGCTACCACGTCTCAAGCTCCTCATGTTGCCTCCATCCGCCAAGATCAAGGGTTTGGTGAGGATCACTTGTCTCTTGTCAATTCTTACCCGCCCATTCGGACTAACCATGCAGGAATTGGCACAAGAAATGCTCTACCTCGGCCCTTCTCAAGGCCAATTCCCTTGCCCAGAAGGAATGTACCCAGGAACCTCCCTCCTAGAGACCAACCTAGGGAGAGAATGGGTCAGTTTCAAAGGGAACTACGCCAAGATCCTCGAGGGTACTTTGAAGATGACTATGAGAGGCCCCAAGGAAGAGAGCAATACCATGGCGTGAAGGTACAAGTTCCTACCTTTTCAGGTTCGTCGGATGTTGAGTCATACTTGGATTGGGAGTCCAAAGCCGAATCAGTTTTTGACTTCTATAACTATGGAGATGTCCAACGTGTGGCCCTTGCTACCATTAACTTCACGGAGTTTGCATACCAATGGTGGCAAGAAGAGAAGGAAGAACGTGTGTATGGAGGGTACCAGGCCATAGAAACATGGAGAGATCTCAAGGCTGCCATGAGAGCTCGTTTTGTGCCAGAAGATTACTTGGCTCGCATCCACGTCAAGCTTGAACGCATCAAGCAAGGATCAAGAAGTTCGGATGAGTTCTATAAGGAACTGAGAATTCTCTTGTTTAGATCGGGCATCAAGTTTCCCGAGGAATATGTAATTTCTAAATTTGTTGGTGGTTTAAACTCTGATTTAGCTAACATTGTAGAAAATCAAAGGTTTGTTAGGGGCACACCCATTGAAGAAGTCCTCCACTATGTCAACCATGTGTATGGCAACTTGCAAAAGAAGTGGACTAGCTCAAGTTCCCGCTCTTGGCTCACGTCAAGCTCCAGTACCTCCAATGCTTAGCCAAGACGCCAAGAACCAAAGAGGGAACTACCACCACCACTGGGAAGAGAAGGAGAGCCATGCGCAAGGGAACTGAAGTGTTTTAAGTGCCTAGGCCTAGGACACTTCGCCAAGGACTGTCCAAACAAGAAGCGAGTGTTGCTCAACACTCAGGGTGAGGATGAATTCGAAGATGAAGTCCTAGAAGAAGCTGAGAGAGAAGAAGGTCAAATAGAGGAACTACCAATAGAGGAGGAACTACACCTAGAGGCGGCCGTAGGGGATTGCTTTGTTGTCAAGCGCACTCTAGTTGCCAATGATGCTCCCAGCATTCCAAACCAACGTGAGACCATCTTCCACACAAGATGCTTCATTCAAGGTAAGGTTTGTAGCATGATCATAGACGGAGGCTCGTGTTGCAACATAATTGATCAAGAGGTAGTATCCCGATTCAAACTCTCAACTTTACCTCATCTTCAACCTTATACTTTATGTTGGCTTAATTCTTCTACTCCTCTAAAAGTCAAAGAGCAAGCCAGGGTTAAGTTCGCCATTGGAGGGTATGAGGACGAAGTTCTTTGTGATGTGTTGCCTATGACCGCTTGCCACATTTTGCTTGGAAGGCCATGGCAGTTTGACAGAGGAGTCATCCACCATGGGGTTACAAATGAATACTCCTTCCATTTGCAAGGGAAACGGATCACTCTTCACCCCTTGGCGCCACATGAGATCATGTCTGATCACGTTGAAAGGGAACAAAGGAAGTTGGCTAAGGAAAAGGAAGCCGCAGTCCAAGGCAAGAAAATGGCCATAGGGAACCAGGGAGGCGCATCCAACCATATGCTTCTAGCCAAGTCAAAAGAAGTAGTTCACGCCATCCAGGGAAGTAAAGTTTGTTACCTTCTCATATTTAAGGAAACATTATTTTCCTCCCAAGAGCTAGATGATCTTCCTAAGCCTATTGCTCGTCTTTTACAGGGATTTGAAGATTTGTTCCAAGAAGATATTCCAAGTGGGTTGCCACCCATTAGAGGAATAGAGCACCAAATTGATTTCATCCCCAGGGCTACACTTCCAAACCGAGCTGCCTATAGGGCCAATCCTGAGGAGACAAAGGAGCTCCAAAAACAAGTTCAAGAGCTACTTGACAAAGGGTACGTGAGAGAGAACCTTAGCCCATGTGCAGTTCCCGTCATCCTGGTTCCCAAGAAAGATGGAACGTGGAGGATGTGTGTGGATTGTCGAACCATCAATAACATTACCATCAAGTATCGACATCCAATCCCAAGGCTTGATGATATGCTCGACGAGTTGCATGGAGCAAGCATATTCTCCAAGATTGACCTTAAGAGTGGCTACCACCAAATAAGGATGAAGGAGGGCGACGAGTGGAAAACCGCCTTCAAAACCAAGTATGGCTTGTATGAGTGGATGGTCATGCCTTTCGGACTCACAAATGCCCCAAGCACATTCATGAGGTTGATGAATCATGTTCTACGGCCTTTTCTTGGTAAATTTGTGGTAGTTTATTTTGATGATATCTTGGTATATAGCCACCACTTGCATGAACATGTTAATCACCTTCAACAAGTCTTAGAGGTACTTAGGAGTGAAAAATTGTATGCTAATTTCAAGAAATGTCATTTTTGCTCCGACCATGTGGTGTTTCTAGGTTTTGTTGTATGCAGGGAAGGATTAAAAGTTGATGAAGAAAAGGTGAAGGCAATCCAAGAGTGGCCAGTTCCCACCACCATGACCCAAGTGCGTAGTTTCCTTGGATTAGTTGGGTTCTACCGCAGATTTGTGAGAGATTTTAGCACTTTGGCCACGCCCCTCACCGAACTCACTAAGAAGAATGTGGCCTTTAAGTGGGAGGCTACACAAGAGGAAGCTTGTATGGCTCTCAAGGAAAGGCTCACACATGCACCACTCCTAGCCCTGCCCAACTTTGACAAAATCTTCGAGATCGAGTGTGATGCATCCGGAATTGGTCTTGGGGGAGTGCTCATGCAAGGAGGCAAGCCGATTGCCTACTTTAGTGAGAAATTGGGAGGCGATGAGTTGAATTACCCAACATATGACAAGGAGTTGTTGGCCCTAGTTCGAGTGCTCAAGGTATGGCAACATTACCTTCTACCAAGGGAATTTGTCATCCACTCGGACCATGAAGCATTGAAGTTCTTGAAAGGGCAAAGCAAACTGAACAAGCGGCATGCCAAATGGGTTGAATTCATTGAGGCTTTCCTTATGTCATCAAACATAAGAAGGGAACTGACAATGTGGTGGCCGATGCACTATCAAGGCGGTACACTCTTCTCTCTCGTTTGGATGCTAAGTTGTTAGGTTTTTCCTTCATGAAAGAACTTTATGCTAGTGATGAGGATTTTTGTGAAGTCTTTGATGCATGCATGTCCACGGGAAGTAGAGACCAATTCTTTCTGCATGATGGGTTCCTATTTAGAAAGTCTAAGTTGTGTGTTCCTAGGGGATCAACTAGGCGGTTGTTGGTCTAAGAGGCCCATAGTGGGGGACTCATGGGACACTTTGGTGTGCTCAAAACCTTGCATACCCTCCAAGAACATTTCTATTGGCCTAACATGTATAAATCAGTCAAGAAGTTTTGTGCCTCATATACTACTTGTTTGAAGGCTAAATCTAAAGTCCAACCACATGGCTTGTACACGCCGTTGCCCATTCCCCAAGCTCCTTGGTAAGACATCTCCATGGATTTTGTGCTAGGATTGCCTAGGTCTAAGAGGGGTAGAGATTCTATTTTTGTTGTGGTAGACCGGTTTTCTAAAATGGCTCACTTTATTGCTTGTCATAAAACCGATGATGCTTCACATGTTGCTACTCTATTCTTTAACAATATTGTGAGATTGCATGGAGTTCCCAAGTCTATAGTATCCGATCGTGATGTCAAGTTCCTAAGCTACTTTTGGAAGACATTATGGGCCAAGCTTGGTACTAAGCTCCTCTTTTCCACCACTTGCCATCCTCAAACGGATGGTCAGACTGAGGTAACTAACCGCACTCTTGGTTCCCTACTTAGAACAATATTGCAGACTAACTTGCGCAGATGGGAGGATTGTCTACCCTTCATTGAGTTTGCCTACAATCGATCTGTTCACACCGCCACCATGAAGACGCCATTTGAAGTGGTGTATGGCCGCAACCCTGCAACACCGTTGGATCACTTACCATATGCCATCATGGAGCAAGAAAGCAAGGAGGGAACTGACCATGCCCACAGGATTAAAAAGCTTCATGAGGACACACGGGGGCAGCTTGAAAGGAAGGCCTTGCAGTACAAGAGACAAGCCGACAAGGGCCGCAAAGAGGTGCTGCTGGAGCCTAGAGATTTGGTGTGGGTGCACTTAAGGAAAGAGCGGTTCCCGACCCTCCGCAACTCCAAACTCAAACCTAGGGGAGATGGCCCATTTCAGGTGCTCGAGAAGATCAATAACAATGCCTACCGCATCGAGTTACCGCCCACCTATGGAGTCCACGAAGTGTTCAATGTCGCAGATTTGGTTCCCTATTTGGTGGACGCAGATTCCGACCTTGATGCGATGGATTCGAGGTCGAATCCTTTTCATGGAGGGGAGGATGATGTGACTATGCCTATGCCCCATCAAGTTCCTTCCACCCCAAGGTCTCTGAGTTCCCTACATAGTTCCCTGCAAAGTAAGACCCCCATAGTTCCCTCTGATCTGGATGAGTTCCCTCCACTGGCGTCTCCTGAGCCACCACCAAGGATCACACGTACTCAGGCCATGGAGTTGTAATCCAAGATCAAGAAGGGGCTCCTAAACCTTGGAGTGATGAGCCAAGACCTTATGGGATCAATGACATTGCTTGTGTCCCTCAGTTCCCTCTAAGGAACTCCACCGCCGACGTTTTGCACAAGACCTTCTAGAAGGAATTCCAGTCGATCTCTTTAATATATTTTCAGAATGATATTATGTATTTTTAGAGTTTTAAAGACTACTTTAATTGTGGGATTTACTTGGGGAGGGGGAGAGTTTAGGAGTTAAGTTTTGGTGGCTATATGAAAGGGTAGCCATGAACTCCTAGGAAGCCTATAAAAGGTTGAGTTCTCTTCCTTGTAAATCACCTTGAACTTAATCAAAAACCTCTCAAAGAGCTCAGTTTTCCCATGGAAAATTCCAGCAACAACCTTAGTTCGTGAGTTGTATCGAACTACCTATCGATCTTCTTCTTAGGGTGAGTTACATCCCTTAGGCGTCGATCACCCTTGTTCTTCCTAAGTGGTGTGTCATATCCACTCAAGAAGATCACCTATCTCTATCACTATCCCAGCCAAACCCAGTTCCCATCAACTCCAACTTCCCTTCACGAACTCAGTTCCCTATCCCATCGTAAAGAAGTTCTTCCTCCCTTCGGACGTGGCATCCTCTTGGTGGTTGACTTCCTTGGCGTTTCCTTGCACCGAGGCTGAAGAGATTGTCGATCCTATCAAGAGATGGTTGAGGCTTGATCTTGATGTGGCACAGGAGTGATAACATCAGTTACTCGAACAAGCAAATCCATCCACCCCCTTTCAACTCGGCTCGCTCATGTGGAAGGGGGAGAAGCGCTATAGTTCCCGTCGGAAACTTCCCAAGCTCGAGAATCTTGTTCAACTCTGTTTGGGTTATGGTTCTTTTTCTTTCTTCTCTAGAGCCCAAAATCTCCAAAGGAACAAAGTCATTGTCTGGATCACCTGAACCACTGGCGCCAACACTCACTTTCTTGGTTCTCGGCCTCGTCGGAAAAAAAGGAGAAAAGACACTGGGAAGGGGGGAATTCAAACTTTTTCGAGAGAGGTTACCAGAAGTTACCTAGGGTAAAACACTTGTAGTGATTTCGAAGCAAAGAGGAAGATGAAGATAAGAATCTATTTATTGAAAGAACGACGACATAACTGTGATACAAGGCGGTTGATATGATGCATCAGAGCGACCGTCAGATGGTTATAACGTTGCCAGAATAGCCTGCAAATGATCAAATGTACTCGAGTGTGTATCTTGGAAAAGAGGAGCACTGTCTTGATCTAATCCACTCCTCCTCTTTTGGGGCAATTGTTAGGCCTGAGATCTGGGCTATGCCCAATCCACATTCTGGAATAATAGCGTGCAACAAAGAGTAAAGCTACGCGGTCGGTTTCCCTCAAGTGAAGTGACTCAACCTCGACGGAGCAACCAAAGCTTGTAATGGTCGACAAGGCTAACGTTCGACTCTGTTAGAGAAAAATACGGAGGTTGCTGCACCCAACTCTCAACCACAACGTTCACAAACTTACATCTCAGATAGTAAAATGTGATTTTAATTCACTTTTGTAACATAAAAATAAGTAGGGAGAGGGAGCACTTGTAAACACACACTAATTTCTCACACTTAGAACTGTCTAGCTCTCAAGTGATCTGAACATTGGCTCCCTTTTACCTGCAACTGATAGCAACATTGGGCAAGTATTTGTAAACCATTCTTCATTCAGTCAAGTTGAGATCAGCATTTACTTTCAATATTCATTTGTCTTGTTTATCATTACATTTCAATTGTTCTTTATTCATATCGAATTGGATCGAGTTATCGTTCCTCCTCTCTGTCACCCATCGCCCATTTCGTCGTTGTCGTGCTACACTTACTCCCTTCGCCGCCGACTCCATGACGTCCTCTCACTCAACCCATACCGCTGCAACCACTGGATTTGTCTTTCTTTCACTTCGCCCTACCGCTGCAGGCCCGCAACCCTCCACCACCGGTCCGTCTATCTTACTCCACTTGTATCGCCTCCACCACCAGATCTGTGTTTCTCTCGCTTCCCCCTACCATTGCTGCCCTCCATAATTGCCTTCCACCACCGGATCTGTCTTCCCACCACCGAAATCCACCACCACTTACACCCACCGCCGAAATCCACACCCACCATTGTTCCCTCGACCCACTACTTCCACCAGTTTCACATTCTATTTTTTTTTAAAAACAAGTATGAATTAGTTTGATTTCAAGATCGACTTGAAAACCAGCCAATGGCATCCTTGCGGATGAGAGCATAAAGCTCTAGATTAGTCGAAAGATCTCTAGAGAAGGGTCGTGACTAAGGTTTGCAATTTTGGCAGCCACTAAGTTAATCTCACGAAAGATATGATTAATCTGGACTATCAAAAAAGATTTTAACAGAAGAATGATATCAGAGATAATGATCTCGATCTCCCAAGGACAAAACCAGATTCATTTGATAACATTGATGACAATTAGATTGTCACTCTCAATTTCAATTTTTTTGATTTTCATTTGTTTTGCTTGATGAAGGACATTTCTCAGCGCAATGGCTTTTGTTTTTATGATTGAAGATTGTTCACAAGTATCCCCTTTAAACAAGTAGGAGTAACATGAGAGTTCTCGAAAATATATTCAAAGGAGGATTCACCATTAGTTCTTTGGAACAGTCAAAATTAATCTTAGTAACATTTTGTGGTGGTTTTTTCTATCTAATTTTTCTTCTTCTTTGTTTTAGTGTTAAATGAGTAGGAGAGTTAAAAGTATAGTGCGGATTCCATTTTTCAGTTTTGCAATAAGTTTGTAATTAGTACAATGATGGCTAGGGTATGCAAACAAGGGATTTATTTTGGAGGAAAATTACTTTTTCTATAAAATATATTTTTGAAAACCCTAATCTTTTCCCTTCTCTTCCTCCTTCACCCCAAGGCCAGCCGCCACTCACTCCTTCTCCCCTGCCCTGATTCATGCCTCTGATCGGCAACCACTACTAGCGGCTCCTTGCTGCGGCCCTCTCCCGCTTCCTTCTCCCATGAATCGACAAACCCTAAGTAACAGACCCAAAATCCCTCTTCAAAGAAATATGTTAAACCCTTTATCTCCCCCCAAAAAAATGAATTCTCTGGCTCTCTGAAGGTCCAATCCTTTGGGTTTCTTTCCGCGAAAAGCATTCACGAAGTCTCTCCTTCTCCTACCCATCTCGATCTCTCAAGGACCAGCTTCCATCTCATTTAGGAAAAGTTGTTGGCCCCTCCCTTGAATCGGATCGGCCTTTCTAAGATGAATATGAAAGGCAGGGGTGGTTGGTGGTCTTTCCTTGTCCTCTCGAATCAAATCTCCTTCACTCGTCAAGGCTGGTGGAGACGTTGGATCTTCTAGTGGTGGATCCTTCCTTGGCATGACTATGGTGTTAGGTGGCCTTATGAGGTGACACTGTTGGCCTATCATTCGAGCTGTTTCTACTTAAGTCTACAAGCTTCTCCTCTTCTCTTTGGTTCATCCATGTTTCAGAGCTTATGTTACTGCTCTCCTTGGATGTGTGGTGACAATGATCTCTACAGGTGTATTCTAACCATCTTTCACCTTTACCTCTGCTTCCTACTAGGCCTCTATTATCAGTATACTTGTTGTTTATTAACTTCACTTAACATAAGTAGCTTATGTCTGAATAATTTTATCAAGTACACCCCCTTCCTTCACATCTCTGATGAGAACACTTGTGGTTTTCTTTGTCGGTATTGTGAGAAATGGGTGCAACCCCTTCTTCCCACTCAGATTTACACTAATGAATCACAAGTCCCTTTTAGTGCTGATCTAGTTCATCGGATCAATATCACTGAGAACCCCCATAAATCAGTAGTGGATGAATGTAGTATTTGCTCTTGATCGTTTTTCACTAATATGAATCGGCTGCACAGCCTGCACTTCCACCTCCTAAAATGGAACATGAACACTTCTCCTTACCCTTTTTCCTAGAATTATACTCTCCTTGTCAACTACATTATGCTTTACATCATGACTGATTAATACAAAAATTCATCATGCTTTGTGCTTATTGAATGCATTTACCCCTAATTGTGTGCTCTCTGGAATGCACTAGTACTTATCTAGCCCATTACATGGGTCCCTCTATACTAATAGCTTTACTAAAACTGTGTCTTTCCCCATGTATAAGGGGAAGGAAACCTCTATTATTAATAGTTACCAAAATTTGGCTTCACAAGCCATAGTATGTGTTAAACATATACTGGTTCTAGTTAAGAAAGACTACACTCAAGCTTCACAAGCCACTGATATTGTTGGTAAGATTACCCTTAATTTTAACATCTTAAGTTTTCTCACCAAACCTCTGTTTGTTATGTTTACTCAAGGTAAGGCTTATGCCAGTTACCCTTATCAGGATTGCTACACCATATTGTCTTCTATGAGATTAACTTGTAATGTTATATCTGGTGTGACTACTACTACCCTGTTCTTGTCACTTGGTTCCCCTGCTTTGAAATCCATACTTGTTTACATGCTTGTCATCCTATTTTACTTACTACTTATAAGCTTATCTGTATGAAAATAATCCCTTGACGGGACATTCCTTTTCTGTATGGTTCTCTTGATCTAGAGGATAAAAACATCACCATAACTATCAAATTCACCACTAAATCTTCTCTTAAAGCTTGTTGTTATCCTTCTCTCTTTGGTTGTTTTGCCATGTGTTACAACTCCATCTTATTCATACATCCCTCATTACTCACTAATTACAAGCATATCTGTAGAATTACTATATTTTGTTGGAGGAAGAATACTCAGTTTTGCCCTCTTAGGCTTGATAACAAATGCATAACCACATTTATCTTTATCATCTCTAAAACCTACTTTAACATATGTTGTGAACTTGCTCTCTTTGTCTCTTCAGCATTGCTTTCCAAACCCATCCTTCTCAATTATCCGAGACCTAGTTTATGCTTTCTGACTTTTGATCCTTATCATAAACTCTGGACACAAAATTTGTTAACTAATAATCGTGTTAACATGACTTATACTTTCTTAAACATATACTTGCTTAATTCTCCTTGGGTTTTAATGCAGATATGGACACCCCACTTGAGCAGCACAAGGATTGAAGATTTCCTATCTCCTAGCTGCCTCCGGAGGATCACTTTTCCGATGCTTACAAATCAACAACTAATTAAGACAACTTTCCACAACAACAGTTTTGACAAGAGAATTTCAAAAATTTTATTAACAAGATTTGTTTATGCCCTTAACGGCCTAAATATGTATACGATCCTATCTGCCTTTAATGACATGTACAACTATATGATCTTACTGACGAGGTTAAAGTCGTTATGCCTAATCAAAGTAATCCTTAAAAACCTAACTAAGTATAGTAGGCAAACAAGGGTCAAATCCCACAGGGAGGTAGTAATCTTTCTAAGTGCACAAGTTGTATGTCAAAGGTAACAAAGGGGGGTTTTTGGTTTGTTTGTCAAATAACAAAGTAAATAAAAGCAAAGGTTGTAATCAATTGATGAGAAAATACTTAGTCAGACAAATATCCATCATTCATTTGATTGATTGATCATCTCTATTTCTTTCTATTAATATTCATGTCCCTATTCTGAAATAGTTATCAGTAATCCCTAACTATAGAACGCATAAGAAACTATCAAGATTTAGAACAATAGCAGTAGGAAGTATAGAAATTAACCAGGATACATGCAACACCACAACTCACAGCATTTAACGCATAATCAATTCTCTTCACAATAAACTAGTCCAATCAGTCCTAGAATATCATGTTTGTTACACAAGAAATGAATTTCAACCCGAAATATTCAAACCGTAGCAATAGACAATTACTAATATCAACTAGTTGATCAGGCCAGTCAAATCAGCAAGAATCAATAGGAATAAGCACAAAGAGAAGAGATATAATCAAAGGAAAGGAAATAGAGTTATAATCTCACAATCAAATCAAACGAATGCTTCAATCGTCGGACTAAGCAAATGTTGTTTAGTTATTCATAGTCTTGAAACACAAAAACTCAAAGGGAAAAAACTGATGTAAACTGAATAATGTCTGAATGATGAATAATGATAAGAGGCTGCTAACTAATAGGTTATAAAACCCTAGCAAAACCTAAAACTAAAGATAAGAAATAATATCTAAAAGGAAATAAAATAAACTAACGAAATAAAAGAAATAGAAGAAAAGGAAATAAAGTAAAACAAAATCTCCGGACGAAAACTTCGCTGCGCGTCTGATGAATAGTTTTCCGCGACTGCGGATGAATTTCCGCGATCGCGGAAAAGTTCTTGTAAACCTCGCTGTCTTTGTATTTTTCCGCGACCGCGGATTCTTCATTGTTGCTCTTCTTCGCCTCGTAATGTTCTGCAACGACGGCGGTGATTTCCGCGATCGCGGAAAAGCTCCTGTAGCTTTCTCCAGCTCTTTCTTCGTCTTCTCTTGTGGTTTTTTCTTCCTTATTCTTAAGTCTTCATTTAAGCTCTTCAAAACCACCAAATCATACTTCTTCTCCTCAACTCCATACTCTACAATAACGCTCTAAACACATCCAAATGGTATCTAAAACTCCGATAACAACTCCTAGTTAAACCCTACAGAGTAGCGCTGATCAAATTCCCCCATGCTTAAACCTTGCTCGTCCCAGAGTAAGCTAATATAAACCTACTCCTCCAATCAAATACTCAAGGTCTCATGAAGCACAGCAAAATCATCTCCACTAAAAACTGCACCTAATCATGAATTTCCAAGGCACCAACACAATAAGCACAATACACAAACATACAAGCTTAAAGGAAAGCAGAGTACTTCCCCCAAGCTTAATCCGAACACCATAGAGTGAATAAAAATCTAATCCTAGTCTCCATCTATCTTCTTATCGCTCTAGAGTGACCTACCTGAATCCTCCTTATATCACCTCTTCTTATTTCACAACGCTAGGAAAAATGAGGAATCATAATAATCACTCTTCTTCTTTTCACTCATTTTGCCAAGGCGCCCTTTTGAGTTTTCACCAAGCCACTCATTTCATTTTTCAATAGATGGGCTCACATAAAACTCACATCACTCTTGACTTCATATTACCCCAGCCTAATGCTGGTCCAAGCCACCTGCTTATTGCCTAAGCCGTCCTTTCGGGTTTTCAGCTTATCCCAGGATTTTATTTTTGTCTTTTTTTTCAATTTTTGTTTGACTTTTTCTTTTTCATTATTTTCTTTTCCTCCTCAGACGACTAGCAAGTATTGAACACTCCCCCATGCTTAAACATTGCATTGTCCTCAATGTAATGAAAGACAAAAAGATGAAGCACAAGGAAGGCAGAAAAGTACTCACAATCGTCTCTGAGATGGCCTAGATGTGGATGTTGGGGCTGGCGGTATATCAATGAAAGCACATGTCGTTGGTGTTGCACGGTCCTCCTCAATCAAACTACACCGTGCAACCAAAAAGAACCACTGTAAGGTGTAGTGGCATATCAAAGAACCGAGGTTACACGGCCTTCAATGAACACAGAAAGGGATCCCAGATATAATCGTGTTGGGGGCTCTGGTGTTCCTCCTCGTCAGCTGTCTAATGTCGGGCCATCATCGGTGCCAAATAAAAAATGTCGAACAATGTCTCCTCCATGGCAGCATGATGCCATGATGCGCACCATCTCTCAAAATAAAATGCAGACAGCTGAGTCTTCGATAAAACTTTTTTTTTTAGGTCAGGGGACTTACAGTGGTTTTTCCGTGCCCGCGAAGAAGCTTCTGGTGCGAGAACACCGTCTTTAATTTTTTGGGTTCGGGTCTCCTACCTGCAGGTTAGTCTAAAAACAAAACAAAACAAAAACGAAACAACAATAATAAAAGCTAGAAAGGAAAAGACAAGAAAAGAATTTCATACCTCGGATTGCCTCCCGAGCAGCGCCTTGGTTATTATCGTGGCTCGACTTGGTGCTCTCCAACTCAACTTGGGTTGCTCACATCAACCGAACACTCGGGGTTACCATCAGGAGGGTGTCTCTTTGCATCGTCGATGTTGAATCCAACCCTTACCCTGTCAAACTCCATTGTGAGCGAACCACTGCTCACATCAATCTTGGTCTTCGCCGTGTTCATGAACGGCCTTCCTAGCATCACAGGGGCTGCGTTTTTGTCTTGCCCCGTATCCATCATAAAGAAGTCCGCAGGGAAAATAAGTTTATCAACCTCTACTAGCACATCCTACACCACTCCTTTTGGATACACATATGAATTATCCGCCAGTTGGATCATAATCCCCGTCTTCTGTAATGGCCCAACCTCTAAAGACTCGTACAGCGAGAGAGGCAAAACATTGATAGAGGCACCCAAATCCAGCATGGCTTTATCGAACATGGTGCCACCTATCTTGCAGGGAATAGTGAACATGCCTGGGTCATTGCACTTCTTAGGCAACTGCTTTTGCAGCATAGCAGAGACCTTTTCACTGACCTGGACCTTCTTCTTCTCTTTCACCGCTTTCTTTTTCTTTATCTTGCACAGCTCCTTCAAAAACTTGGCATAACGAGGAATGCTTTTAACGAGCTTTATCAAGGGGATGTTTACCTCGCAATTACTGAAGGTCTCAAATAGTTCCTTATCATTCTCCAGCTTTCTGGTGTCCTTCAGTGCCTCAGGAAAGGGAGCGGGCGCCTTCAACGAACTGAGCGGGGGGAAATTAGGATGGATATAATCATCATGGACATCAGAGGCAAAACCGCGATCGCGGATTTCTATTTGCGGTCGCGGCTCTTCGTTTTTGCATTCTGGGGCTCTAGGGACTTTTCCACGGTCGCGGATTTCTGTCCGCGGTCGCGGATTTTTGCCGATTTTTCTCTCGTCTTCAGGAGCAAATCCGCGGTCGCGGCCTTCTTCTCCGCGATCGCGGATTTCTTTTTGTTGGCCGCGAACTTCATCTACTTGTGTTCCGCTCCTCAGCGTCATGGCACATACGTTCTCCCTCGGGTTTACTAACGTTTGAGATGATAGTTTTCTCGAGTCTCGGGCTTCCAGCTTGCTCACTGCGACGGAGATCTGCCCCACTTGCTTCTCCAAGTTCTGAATACTTGATCGCATCTCTTGATTTTGTTGGACAGTAGTGTTGGCCAACATTGTTACATTCTGAGCTAGAGACTTCTGTTGTTGGACCACCGCTTGAATTTGTGACCCCATCGAGGTCACAGTGCTAGCCAACGTCGATACACTTTGGGTGAAAGAACTTATCATGTCATCACCGGACATAGATGAACTTGAGCCATGGCCTTGAGGTCTTGGGTCATATTGAACTCTAAATTGTTGTTGTTGACCCCTAGACTGCTGAAATTGTTGTGGGCGCGGTAGGAACTGTGGTGGCCTCTGGTGATACTCTTGATTATCTTGGCCTTGAGGAGGGTTTTGCTGATTCCCGTATCTCAAATTGGGGTGATCCCTCCACCCTGGATTGTAAGTGTTGGAGTACGGGTCATATCTTGGTCTAGGAGGACCAAAACCTCCAATAGCATTTACTTCAGCAGTAGGTTCATGCAGCGTGGGACATGCATCAGTAGGGTGCATCGTGTCATAGTATATCCCACAAGACTTGACTTGCTGCTGGCCACCCTTCATCATGTATCTCCTCATCATCTCTTTCATCTCAGCCATCTTAGAAAGTAGTAAGGATGATGGCTGAGAGTCTGCAGCCTTGACTGATTGGGCGTTCGCCCTCTTGCTGAAATGTCTTGAGCCCTCAGATAGCTCGAAGAATATTTCAAATGCTGCAACTGGCGTCTTATTCAAAATATTTCCTCCACAGGCTGCATTCACCATCCGACGCTCGTCGTCAAGAAGGCCACCGTACAAATAAAGTACGAGGTCTTGGTCTAAATACCCATGGTAGGGACAGCTAGAAATCAGCCTCTTGAATCTCTCGTAGTACTCATACAACGTCTCAGCAGCCTTCTGTTCGATATTGCTGATGCTCCTCTTCAGGCTGTTGAGCTTGGTCGCAGGGAAGTACTTCTCCAGGAAGGCTTTCTTCATCTTAGCCCATGTGTCTATGCTTCATGGGGCTAAATAGTAGAACCAATCATTGGCCGCATCCTTTAGAGAGAAAGAAAAGGCCCTCAGCTTGATTTGGTCCTCAGTAACGCCTCGTGGCTTCATGCTGGTGCAGACATCGTGGAATTCTGAAAGGTGCTTGTTAGGCTCTTCTCCACTCATCCCATGGAAGTGGGGTAGTAAATGGATCAGCCCAGATTTGAGCTCGAAGTTCACACCATCCACCAGCTTAGGGAATTGCACAGCAAGCGGTTGCTGCTGCAGATTCGGGGCAGTCAACTGCCTCAACGTCAGTTGTTCTTCAGCCATCTCAAAACAAGGATTATCAAAGCACATCGATCTATTTATCTTGCGGTTCCTAGAAAGTGTTCGTTCGATCTCTGTATCACAATCTAACAATGGGGAGTCAGAAGCACGGGTGTGGACCATAAGATAGGTCCACACAAAAATTGACACACAAAGAAAAATTAAAACTTGCCTCCCCGGCAACGGCACTAATTTTTGACGAGGCTAAATTAGTTATGCCTAATCAAAGTAATCCTTAAAAACCTAACTAAGTATAGTAGGCAAGCAAGGGTCGAATCTCACAGGGAGGTAGTAATCTTTCTAAGTGCACAAGTTGTATGTCAAAGGTAACAAAGGGGGGTTTTTGGTTTGTTTTTCAAATAACAAAGTAAACAAAAGCAAAGGTTGTAATCAATTGATGAGAAAATACTTAGCCAGACAAATATCCACCATTCATTTGATTGATTGATCCTAGATTATCTCTATTCCTTCCTATGAATATTCTTGTCCCTAATCTGAAATAGTTATCAGTCCAACCAGTCTTGGTAACCCTAACTATCGAACGCACAAGAAACTATCAAGATTTAGAACAATAGCAGCAGGAAGCATAGAAATTAACCAGGATACATGCAACACCACAACTCACAGCATTTAACACATAATCAATTCTCTTCACAATAAACTAGTCCAACCAGTCCTAGAATATCATGTTTGCTACACAAGATAAGGAATTTCAACCTGAAATATCCAAACCCTAGCAATAGACAATTACTAATATCAACTAGTTGATCAGGCCAGTCAAATCAGCAAGAATCAATAGGAATAAGCACAAAGAGAAGATATATAATCAAAGGAAAGGAAATAGAGTTATATATAATCTCACAATCAAATCAAACGAATGCTTCAAACGTCGGACTAAGCAAAGGTTGCTTAGTTCTTCATAGTCTTGAAACACAAAAACTCAAAGGGAAAAACTGATGTAAACTGAATAATGTCTGAATGATGAATAATGATAAGAGGCTGCTAACTAATATGTTATAAAACCCTAACAAAACCTAAAACTAAAGATAAGAAATAATATCTAAAAGGAAATAAAATAAACTAACGAAATAAAAGAAATAAAACAAAAGGAAATAAAGTAACACAAAATCTCCGGACGAAAACTTCGCTGTGCGTCTGATGAATAGTTTTCCGCGACCGCAGATGAATTTCCGTGACCGCGGAAAAGTTCCTATAAACCTCGTTGTCTTCGTATTTTTCCGCGATCGCGGCAATGGCTTCCGCGACCGCGGATTCTTCACTGTTGCTCTTCTTCGCCTCGTAATGTTCCGTGACCGCGGTGGTGATTTCCGCGACCGCGGAAAAGCTCATGTAGCTTTCTCCAGCTCCTTCGTCTTCTCTTGTGGTTTTTTCTTCCTTCTTCTTAAGTCTTCATTTAAGCTCTTCAAAACCACCAAATCATACTTCTTCTCCTCAACTCCATACTCCACAATAACGCTCTAAACACATCCAAATGGTACCTAAAACTCCGGTAACAACTCCTAGTTAAACCCTACAAAGTAGCGCTGATCACCTACCCATCTACATTATATGTAACAAGGACTGTTTAGCTAAACTTCCTAAATCTGGGAGATATGTCAAGTGGTGTTCCACCCTTAAAAATCTGTGAACACCAAAAACTCAAGCTCTTCAATGGCCAACCACCTTGGTATTTCGACAGTCTACACCACAACTATGTCTACATTAGGCTTTAGCAAGAGGAAGAACAATGAGGGTGAAGATGACACATCCTCTTCAACACTGATGGGGAACAAAAAACCCAAAATTTGATGCACTGGTTTCCTTATGATAAAGATAAGCAATCATTTGTTTTTGTACACTAGCAGAAATCACATATTTTGTCTTAAGTGTGAAGATCAAACCCTACCTACCTACAAATTAAGTTTCTTCAACCTTGGATGATTTCTCATCTTTATCCCTTGATTAGTTATCTATGTATGTTTGTCGGTTTCTGGAAATGTAAGGCTCTTCTTTGGCCTATCTTTATCAGTTGTAACTTCTCATGTGCTTTAATGAAGTTGACCTTTGTTTACAATGTTGGCATTATCTGTTGCATGCCTGCTGATCAACTCTACTTTGTAGTGCTTATCTAGGAGTTGTTATCGGTGTTTTGGGTGTCATTTGTATGGGTTTAGAGCATAACTGTGGAGTATGGAGTTGAGGAGAAGAAGTGTGGATATGGTGGTTTGGAGGAGCTTAAATGAAGACATCCAGAAGACGAAGAGTAGACCACTTGAGGAGACGAAGAAGAGTAGAAGAAAGATCCACACGAAGGAGAAGAAAGGAGATGCCGCGACCGCGGGCGAGTGCACAACTTGATCGCGGAGAAGTCGAGGCAACAGAGCAAAAAACAACATTTTCCGCGCCCGCGGAAAAACTCTTCAGCGAGCCAAGTCGAGAGCAACTTTCTAATTTCCGCGACCACGGAATTCCATCCGCGACCGCGGAAATGCGCGACAGCGAACTCGGAGTCCCACTCCGGAATTTTCGTCCGGAGTTTATTTTATTTTATTTATTTGTTTTCTCTTTTATTTCTTTTATTTCGGTTAATTTATTTTATTTTCTTTTTAGATTTTATTTCCGATCTTATGGAAATTAGGTTTAGCTAAGTCTATATATTATTTCTTTAGAACATTAGTTCCCTAAGTGGGGTTCTACCCCAAGTTGGGTTTTATCTTTCTTCATCTTTTCCCTTTTCTTAGTTTAGTTCTTTGTTTTGTTTTGTTTTTGGCTAGACAATTGAAGCCTTGGTTTGAATTTGATATTGAGATTATTCCTTTACTATTTCTATGATTGTTTTAATTCTCTCTCGTGCTTAATTTCATTGATCGTATATCGATTCCCCTTGATTTGTTGATTAAGATATCAAATAGATTGTTAATAGTAGTTCCCTCTAGTCTGACAACCTAGAGAAGATTAGTATTATGCTATTAATTAGTTCCCCTTTTCTATACAACCTGTTGAGATTGTTATTGATCATACTATTAAGGATTGGATGAGACTGTTTGAGAATCTTGATCCCTTAGTTTGTGTAGAGAACTAATTGCATGCAATTGTATGACTGTTTGCTACACTTGCATGTACCTATCTATTCCTGAATTCATTGCTGCTGTTAGATTTATCTTGATAGTTTCTTGATTGTTTAATAGTTATGGTTATCAGGACTAGTTGGACTGGTAACTAATTTAGAACAAGGATTAGGACATTCATGAGGATTGAGAATTAGGAATAATCAATGATTGATCAACCAAACTAAAGGTAGATATTTGTTTGCCAAGCTTTCTATGTTTTATTTATCGTTTTCTTAGTTAGATTCATACAAAACTCCCCCTTTGTCTTTGTTATCGATTGGTGAATGATTTTGCAAACAGGATATATGACTTGATTCTCTGTGGGATTCGACCCTTGCTTATCAGACTACATTAGTTAGGTTTTTAAGGATTATTTTGTTTAGGTATCATGACAACGCCTATCACCTGCATATCATTTGAAACCCTGCATATATCTTTCTGGTTGATACACATGTTATATGTTTTATGTCTGAATCCATTCCATACCCCTTGTGAAACTATAAAATCAGATTTGTTGTTATTACTTACAATCTGTCTACTCACCTCTGCCTTGTACAAATAAGTTACTGGATTCTTAATCAACTTTTTAGATTACACTGGCTCAAAAAACATATCTACACCCAATCACAACAAAATGCCTATAAGCATCTCTATCCCAATAATACTAAGTATGTTCTGCACCCCGGACACCTAATCCGAACAACTACACTTGACTTATACATCCTAATGTTTAAGCTTGAGGACTCTAAATCAACAAATCAATCTTTTCTGAATAAGAAAGATCTGTGGATTAACCCCTTTGCCATAACTGGCAACACACCTCATAAATCCTTGATCAACTCTTACTTGTTGGAATATAGGTTTATAAGGAAATTTAGACTTAGTCTAAAACCTACCCACCTTTCTGGTGAACTCTCCAAGATTGAATTTGATTTCTTTGCCTACTGCATGATTATTTTCCTCAATGTTCGTAGGGATACCTACTGTCACCTTTTATCTAATCAGTTGCTTCATTGTGAAAATCTTAATAGAACAATTACCAGTCGTAACTTCATCTATTCCATTAATTTGTTTACTCAAACTGTCATTTACCTCATTAAGCCTACTGGAATTCACAGTTATCTGTGGCTAATGCATTACTTATATCTTACTACCTGCTTTCTGTGTGGATCTACTCCCATAACTTCATATATACAACTCATATAGTTCACCTCTTTGTCTGCTGTCAAAGCTTCATGCAAGTTACTATCTTCTCCTACGGGACCGATAAACCTTCCAATGGACTTAACCGACTCCTCTTTTACAGAAGCTTCTCTACGTTTTTTGAACCACTCTTAGTTGGTTTCCTTGGTTCTCACATGCTTTGGCTACCATTGGATCAATATCCATTCAAGTAGGAACAACCTCTTGGTTTCAAACCAAAATTACCTATTATTGTACACCATGGGATACATTTATGTAAGACCTAGATATATGTCTCCTAGTTGGATTACCATATGCATCACCAATAAAATTACCCTATTGTTTTATCTAAAAGATCATGTAACTGGCACCAAATCTATACAGTGTCTCCCTAATCTAAAATGATTAGACCTTTGTAACATTATATATAACTATAAGCATAACTGCTTTGTACTTTGGTATTATCCCATTTGTTTGTATTATAGTCTGTGTAGATTTCTCCTTGGTGCTTTTCTGTGCAAAACACTAATACTTTCGCCTATCTCAAACCATAATTCCAATAACAACCCCAACAATACCTCTCAAATCTTAGTCAGCAACAACATTCCTCCAACCTGCTATACCCGCCTACCCCCTACCTACTGCTATAAATCATCATCATCATCATCATCGAATTGCAAGATCAATTTACTTGCATAACAAACCAATTCCGTTTAAATGAAGATAAGCCTTTGGAATTATAGAGTCATTGGTCGCAAAAACCTTTGGACTGATGTTGAATCATTCTATAAAATTGAAAAAATACAAATCATGACTCTAGTTGAAACCAGAACTGATAAAGAGCCAAAATATCATCTTTGGAGAAAAGTTGGATTTGATAATTTCCATTACTCACTAGCTATAGGATCTAGAAATTGCTAAACAACAAACACCCTCCAACAATAACATTGTCTGGATCTGGAAATTGGATACATATATACCCAAAGGTAAAAATCTTTATTTGGAAAATCTGTCACGATGGTTTACCTACTAAACAAAGACTAGCCTAGATACTTGTTCCCGTCCCTCTAGCATGTGACTCTTGCAATAACCCTCTTGAAGATTTAAATCACTTCCTGACACAATGCTCTTTTACGCTTAAACAAATCAAAAAACAAAATGCGGGTTAGAAACCATAGTAAAAAACAAAGACATTACCAATAAAAAATCAAGAGATATTTTGACTGAACTACTCTCCCTCCTAACCAAACATGAATTCATTTGCCTTATCACAACATGGAGGGTATCTGGATCAATAGAAATCCAATCATTTTTTATTCTGATCCCTGTGATAGAATTAAGGATCTATCTCAATACATCACCACACTAATAAAAAACTAGGATAAAAAAAAAACTCAGATGATGACGAAATTCTCCAACCAAAGAGAAAACCACAACAAACTAGAAAAACAAAGTTCCTGAAATGGGAAAAACCAAATCAAAATTTCTACAAAATCAATTTTGACGGCTCAAAACTAGCCAACAGTAAAGCTGGTATTGGCTTCATCATAAGAAACGATAAAACTGAAGTAATTCATATGGAAAGCAAACGATGTGGATATAATAACATTCTCATAACTGAAGCACTAGCCTTAAAACATAACATTAATCATGCCAAAATCCTAAACATCCAAAAACTACAAATTGAGGGTGACAATCTTTGTCTTATAAACTTTATTAAGGGCATTTGAGATTGTCTTTGGGAGATAGAAATGGTTTTTGTTGACATTTTGGTCGACATCCATTCCTTTCAGGAGATTCGTCTTAGACACATATTTCGAGAGATGAATTGTACTGCTGATCGCATCGCTAAACTCAAATTTTCACCACTTGTGTCTAACCTTAGTATTGATTAGAAATTTCGTGTTCACATTCGCAAGGATGTTGTGGACTGATTTTCGCACAAAATCTAAAATTAGTCTAATTCTTTTCTCATAAAATGAAGTATTTATTTATCAAAACGTCTTTATAAAAACTAGGATCAAATAGACCCTTGTATTTTGACATTGCAAATTTAATTTTAGTAATGATGTATAATTAAGGTATAAGTCTACCAAACCCCTTCTCAAATTCACGAAGCATAGCTTCATTGGCTAAGACAATCTCATCAATCTTGTATTCTGATTACTACAAACATCATCAGATAAACACTCCTAATAACAAGGAAGTGAAAAATAAACCGTGTGGTTCGAGGTTACTATGCGGCAAAAATAACCTGTCCCCAATTAACAAATAGACACGTGGCTTGTTCTATTGATCCTATATTCCTATGTGGCACAGAGTAACGTGTCTTGACGAGGAGCTGGGAAGAGACGTGGCCCTCAAAAGGAACAGCTCCCGAGTCCCCAGTTTTCTGACCCTTACCTCCGTGCACGTCAGTCAGTGCCACAAAAGATGAAGGGTATTTTGGTCCACTTAATTTCTATTCTTCTCGGGAGAGACGCCCTCTTTCTTTCTCTCTCTCTGCGTTTGTGCTTCGGTTTCTAGGGTATATTCCATGCTCGATGCTTCACGATACAATTCATATAACATTGCCAAAGATAGAGCGGTTACAACTACAGAGAGTGATTTAAAGCATTTTGTATCGAGATTAGTTGCTGATTCATTCTTCTTCGTCTGGATCCTGAAGAATACAGGTGTTGCTTTGTTTTCTCTCCCTCAATCTGTATGCGACGGGTATTTGCTGGAGTTCTCTGTTTTTTATTTTGTAGTTTTGGATCTTTCAAGCTCGTCAAACTCTATCTCTAAACTTAAAACAATCTCTTTCCCCTTTTCTTACCACGTGTTCTCTGCAAATTTTTATTTTAAATGAATCGGTCCGTCGAAGCACTTGCAATTGTGTTTTGAGTGTTGGGATGGAGGCTGTTGAATTGTTTCTTCAATCTAGTTAATTTGAAGAGAATGCCCCGCTCGTAATGTGGATTTAGCTTCTTGTTTAGGCGTTGGGGCTGTGAATTGTGTGCTAGGTTCTCAGAATATCTCAAGACAGATACTTTTTGTTTATTGAGATCAGATGTTGGGCATGCCTTGAGAACGAGGCAATTTATGGCGATTCCTACTTTTATTGTTTTGCTATGCTAATCTTCAATTGGCTTTTACCTTGCGTGTCCCTTTTTTACTGTAACCAATAAAACATTCTTCTTTAAACTAGGATTAATGGATTTCTGCGTATGTAGTAAGCAAAATTTGTTCATCCCTTTTGCCTCTTGTAGAAAATAGGTTCCATGTCTTCCTTTTTTTGTGCATGACTCATCTTTTCTTGTAGCTATGTTTTCCTTTATTTCTCCTTCTTATTTCGGTACTTATGTTCCATTCTTTGCAAATATGCAGTTGCTGATAGGCGATAGCTATGTTTTATTGCAGCCTTTGCTACCTGATTCTGTCATGGAGTTCTCGAGGGGAATCAAGTCTGAAGAGAATGCATGACAGAGTTTCATAATTCATTTGGCTGATGTTAATTTAGTCACGACGATGGCATAGTTGGCAATGAAGTTCCTGAATTTGGCTGCCGTGTCATCTTTCTATTAACTGAGCTGATCTTCGAATTGGTTTTGGCTTAAATTATTCTCTTATTTGTTCTAAAGAAGTGATCTTTTGATGTTATTAAAATCTCGTCTACGCTCTCCAAGTTTTTAACTCAGATAGTTTGTTGGAGCACTATAAACTTGTGTGTGAAGTACCTTTTTAAACTTAACCCATGGAGGGAGTGGTTTTGCCTCATGGGCAAAAGCATAATATGCAATCACGTATTCAGAAGTCTTCATGTGGAGGTAATCAGAAAGATCTCTGCCTTGTGGTAAGAGAAGGGTTAGTGGCTGATGTTGAATTAGCATTGGCACAACTGAAGAAGACTGGTGGCTGTATTAATTCAAGGAATGCGTTTGGCCTTACTCCTCTTCATATTGCTACCTGGAGGAATCATGTGCCCATTGTTAAGAGGCTACTAGTTGCTGGTGCAGACCCAGATGCCAGGGTTTGTTCTCCTCATCTTATGTTCTGCGGCGTTCTTATTATATTTCATTTTCATTTATATGATGTGTCTTAACTGATAACTTTGCTTAGTGGTTCATGAACTCATGATGTTGGTATAGTAAACTTCTTTGATGCTTGTATACCTTGCTATTTCTTTGGGTTCTTTACAATGATCCTTTGACTTCTCATAACTTACCTTTTGTCAAGGGAAAGTTATTTTGCTCTTATATTGGTCATTTGGTGACATATTGTCGAATAAAAAGGTGTTAAAAAGGTTAAGCTCCCCTACATGTAGCTTCTTGCTAAGTAACCTCAATCTCTGGCAGTCTGGCTTCTAAACAAGCAAAGAGGTTTTAGCGAATGTTAAATGAGTATGAATTTTTATATAAAATATATTTTAGAATTTTATTTTGACTGGTGTGTTTGTACACAACCTTATGAAAAGTGAAAACCCATGCATGTTTAGACCAAATATGAACTTGCATTTTTCAGCTTTAGTTGATAAAATTTGACTACGAGCTAGGCTGGAGCTCTTTGTTGTATTGAATATATACACATTTTGGGGAAATTTAGAATGATATCTACAGGAAAAAGGAGCTTTCCTTAGTGGAAATAATTGCTGAACAGAACACGAAGCTGAAATATTTTGAGAAGGGAAACATTTTCAGTGAAGTCTGTCTTTGGCATCAGTAATTGTATTCTTCTAATTTGTTGAACAAACAGTCCCTGGTGGCTGTGTTTTGGTGAAAAAATACATGATTAATTCTCTTCAATTGTGGATATTCTGTACTTCTTTTTGGTTTGTGGATATACTGCACCTTCTGCCAGATCATATCACGTTGAGTTATTTTTTCTTATATTATTACATCTTTTTTATTTTATGATAAGAAATCTCATTTTTGCTCTTTCCATTCTTTGTTCCACATCATTGTTTTTTGGTACTATTTCTCTAGGAGATTTGAGGCAGTAGCAGCAGGTTTTAGTAGCTATGTTTTTTTTATTTGTTCCTCGTATTATCAGGATGGAGAATCTGGATGGAGTAGTCTTCACAGGGCTCTGCACTTTGGTCATCTTGCTGTGGCTGGTGCTCTCCTTCAGTCTGGTGCTTCCATTACATTGGAGGACTCTAAATCAAGAATACCAGTTGATCTTCTTTCTGGACCGGTGTCACAGATTCTTGGGGACGGGAAAAATTCTGGTATCTATTTCATCCTTACTGGTTTTATGCAAGGAAGTACAGCTGTTGTTGGTACTGAAGTTATAAGATTTTCTGTCTTTTTGTCTGAACAGTGGCTACTGAGGTTTATAGCTGGGGAAGTGGTGTTAATTATCAACTAGGAACTGGAAATGCTCACATACAGAAGTTACCATGTAAAGTTGATTCCCTTCATGGTTCAGTTATCAAGCTGGTGTCTGCTGCAAAGTTTCACAGTGTTGCCGTTACTGCACGTGGAGAGCTTTATACGTGGGGATTTGGAAGAGGCGGCCGACTTGGTCATCCTGAGTTTGACATTCATAGGTATTATGATATATTCCTTTTTTAAGCCTTTCATGGAGATCACAATCATCACTTGAAAGTATCAACCGAGTACATTTATATATCCGTATAAGGTTGATATGCGCTAAGATTGTCACACTGGGGTCTGGGGATATTTTGGGGTTATTATTCACTTCAGATTTTATATTTGACATCATTGATAACTTGCAGTCTTGTTTAACAAGTATCATTTCATTGTTTTGCAGTGGACAAGCTGCAGTTATCACTCCCAGACAAGTGATATCTGGTCTGGGTGCCCGCCGGGTCAGGGCAGTTGCTGCTGCTAAGCATCACACTGTTGTTGCAACAGAATCAGGAGAAGTTTTCTCCTGGGGATCCAATAGAGGTATATCAATTCTTTCCCTCATATACATTTACTGACTTTCAGTTACATCTACCTTTTGTACTAAGCATTGGATGGATTTTGTTTCCAGTCCATATATTGCGTTTGATGAATGATTATGAGACTTGGAAGAAAATACACTTCTTACATTGGAAACTCTAATATATTTGGTCCTGTCCTTTATGGTATTTCTCCCAGAGGGTCAACTTGGTTATACTTCTGTTGACACCCAACCCACTCCTCGGAGAGTGAGCTCCCTTAAGGTGAAGATAGTGGCTGTTGCTGCAGCAAATAAACATACTGCCGCAGTTTCTGATTCTGGTGAAGTATACACATGGGGATGCAATAAGGAAGGCCAACTTGGATATGGTACTTCAAACTCTGGTTCGAATTATACCCCAAAAGCAGTTGAATATTTGAAAGGAAAGGTCTTTACTCATGTGACAGCTGCAAAATATCATACAATTGTTTTGGGGGCTGATGGTGAGGTATGCATCACACATTGCAGCTGTGCAGTTTTATTGTTGTCACTTGCTTCTTATAACTTTTCTAAGTAGTATTTGTTTGTCGAAGAATTTGACCAAATAATGGATTGCAGGTTTAGTGCTCTCATTGGCTTGTTATTGTTTATCAATTATTTATTCTTAAAAATTTACTCACTGAGAGGAACACATGCCTTGTGGGCATTGTTCGTCTTATTTGTTTCTCAACGAAAGATTTTGACAATTTCAGCCTAGTGTAATGGTCTTCATGGTTCTGATTGTAGATCTATACATGGGGTCATCGACTTGTCAATCCAAGACGTGTCATCATTGCTAGGAGTTTAAAGAAATATGGAGGTACGGTTATGAAGTTTCACAGGATGGAGCGACTCAATGTGGTTTCGATAGCTGCAGGAGTGGTGCACAGTCTTGCTTTGACTGAAGATGGGGCACTTTTTTACTGGATTTCACCGGACCCGGATCTCAAGTGCCAGCAGGTTAATATATAAACTGCTTCATTGGGGTCGTTAAATTCTTTGTTTAGAACATGTTATATAATATTTATACATTGTTATTGGTTATTGTAGCTTTATTTGGTATGTGCAAGTAATTGGGTGAGCATCTCTGCTGGTAAATACTGGTGTGCAGCAGTTACATCTACTGGTGACATTTACACGTGGGACGGGAAAAATGGTAAAGACAAGCCACCTGTTGTCACTAGGCTGCATGGTATAAAAAGGGCTACATCTGTTTCAGTTGGTGAAACACACGTGTTGGTTGTCAGTTCTGTTTATCATCCTGCTTATCCTCTTAGTATGACAATCAATGCCCCAAAATCCAAATCAGGGATCGAAGATGATTTGGATGAGGGTTTCATGTTTAGTGACTCAGAAGTAGAGGGTGTATCATCCTCTGTGAAAAAGGATGATTCCTACCAGAAAGTGCCTAGCTTAAAGAGCCTCTGCGAGAAGGCAGCAGCAAAGTTTATGGTAGAACCACGCAATGCCTTACAGTTGCTTGAAATTGCAGAGTCGTTGGATGCTAATGATCTCAGGCGACATTGTGAGGTATGTTATGTGGCTTTTTCTAGCGTTTGTCTTTCTGCTGTCTGCATCTTTTTCTACTCAATCAATCTTCACTTCTTTTGACATCTTTGAAAGGAAATCTCAGTTAAAACACATCCTCCTTAAGGAAGGTGTTGAGTTTATTTCCAGATGTCTGTATTCCTGGTTTGTTGACTAATAGGTGAATTACATCACTGCAGGAAATTGTTGTTCACAACCTTGACTACATTTTCACCGTCTCTTCACATGCTATTTCAAGTGCACCGCTAGATGTACTGGTTCGTCTTGAGAAGTTGCTCGATACAAGGTCTGCTGAGTCTTGGAGCTATCGTCGACTTCCAACTCCTACAGCTACATTACCTGTTATAATCGATAGTGAAGAAGAAGATGAAGACTTGCTCAGGTCTCGAGGCAATGGTGTTGTATCCAGTGTTTCTAACGATGTAGGAAAACTAAGACTCTGCAGCTTTTTACTATCTGAAGATGATGCCAATCAAGAAATGATCAAGCAGGTTCGAGCACTGCGTAAAAAGTTGCAACAGATTGAGGTTCTTGAGGCCAAGCTTTCAAAGGGTCATGTTCTCGATGACCAGCAGATGGCTAAGCTTCAGAAGAAATCAGCACTTGAGAACTCTTTATCTGAGCTTGGGGTTGCAGTTGAGTCAACAGAGGCAAATTGTTCTTTTGAGCAAGATGGAAAAGTGGAGAAGAAAACGGACATGTCCAAGAAACAGAAGAAGAAAAACAAACCAAAGCCAAAACCCGAAGAATCGCCCAGTGATTGCACAGGTGAAGTGGGATCAAGTCCCTTGAAGAGTTCATTGGATCATGTTCCTCAGATGGAAGTAAGTTCTTGAACTTCAAATGTTAGTTTGTGACAGTGGTCCATTTGGTAGTAGTGAGGCTATATTGCCATAGATTAATATACTAATTCGTAATTTCTGGTTCCGACAGCAAGTAGAAGAGCCTAATGGTGGCGTGGTCAACCAGATGACCAAAGAATCTCCTAATTCCTCTCAGAAATCTAGCTCGCCAGACATGAAAAAGCTTAACCCTATTCCCGGGTCGATGAAGAAGAAGAGGAAAGGAGGGCTGTCAATGTTTTTGAGTGGCGGTCTTGATCATCCTGTAAAGGTTGCCCCGCCCCCTCCTCCACCCAAAAGTGAAGGTCCTGCCTGGGGTGGAGCTAAGGTCTCTAGCACGGCTGCTTCCCTCCGTAAAATCCTGGACGAGCAAAGCAGAACAGGTGTACATGTGGCAGGACGAAGCAAGGATAAAAAGGAACAGCTACACGAGGATAAAGGCAATGGAAAGATCTTGCTCAGCTCATTTCTTCCCTCTAAGCCTATACCAGTGGTTGGATCTCGAAGTGCCCCGGGCTGTGATGGAGATAAAGATACGCCTCCTTGGGCTGCTTCTGGGACACCGCCTCAGCTTTCTCGGCCCTCTCTTAGGGACATCCAAATGCAACAGGTGGTTCAAGTTTTGCTATGTGCATCTGAACTTGGTGGTTTTCGAGATGAGAAATGTTCAAGTTTAGGAAAATGCTACTTAGTGATGATCATGTAAAACAGTACAAAGCTGACTAACATCTCTTTGGCCGTTTAAACGTGATGCAGGGAAAGCAGCACTCTCTTTCTCACAGCCCCCAAACCCGAACAGCTGGGTTCACAGTCACTACAGGTGTGGGCTCACCATCAGACTCGGGGAGCTCAAACCGGTGGTTCAAACCTGACGTTGACTCACCCTCATCCCTTCGCTCAATCCAGATCGAAGAGAAGGCAATGAAGGACCTCAGGCGCTTTTACAGCATCGTCAAGCTAGTGAAAAACCAATCCTGACTCACCATCATGTAAAGGTAGAACATCATACCGGCTCTCTCCAACCATAACCTTTGAATCATGCACATTTTCTAAGCTTCCATTCTCAGCTAAAAACAAATCTCTTTTAGGCAACAATAGTGTACAGGTGATCTCGTGCATTGCTTAGCAATTTTTTTTAGTTCACTAGATTACAAGTGTACAATTTGTTTGTGTTTCTTCTTTCTCATGGAATTGTTTCGGATTACCTTCTTACATCTGCTCAAGAATTGTTCTAGTTGAATTTGTGATGGAGCTAGGTCTTGTTACCTTGTTATGGAGGGAACCAAATGAGGTCTTTTCGTAGACACGTGTAATAAATAATCCTAATAGAGGAAGAATAAGTGTGTATAGTACATACATACTCAGTTTGTTTTGTTACTTATTCGTTTCCTCCCTTTTGTACAATCTATCTATCATTGAGACATGGTTTGTCCGTTTGAAGGCAAGGTAAATGGTTTTGTTTCTTTGGTCTCTTATTCATCATGTAGTTTTATAAATATACTTTTATGTATTCATGGACAAGATATAAAGATTGCTAATAAGGGAGAACTACTATAGCGCCCATGTCATACACTGGTTAATGCAACTCGTGAGTTAGCAAGTAGTTGATGTTAATGCAACTCGTGAGTTTAGCAAGTAGTTGATTGTTATATAATTTAGTTTAATCGATGAATAATTTTGAATAAACTCGTAAACAACAATTTTAATAAATAAGAAATTCGAATTAATGGCGCTATATAATTTTTTAACCTAAAAATGAGTTAGCCTTCTAGTATGCTAAAAAACTTGTGATACTACGGAATACAATGCCATTAATGCCTTTAAAAGACTAGGCGAAACGCATGTACGAAATCAACAAAATTTCCTACCATCACAAATCCAAAGCATTTCTTAAAGATGCAATTAATGCCTAATAAATATGAGAAATAATTTTTTATTTTTTTTGTTGATCTTTCATCACAAGATAAATCTTTTAGCATAGCTCAATGGTTAAAGACACTCTTATAAAGCAAGAGGTCTCGGGTTAAATCCCCTTTCTTAACAACTTTGTTTTATTATTTTATCTTTCATTATTTTTTGTATTAATTAGTTACTCAAATCTTTATATCTATCTATTTATCTTCTACATATAAAATAGAGCTTGTGTCCAATTAAATCCTTATTTTAGCCTCTAAAGAAAATAAATTTTCAATTACAATTCATTTGTTAAATCTTTCAATTCTAATGTACACGTTCAATAAAAAACGTAGCGTTATAAAAGTTATTTTCCAATTAAAAATTCATTATTTAGTCTTCAAATTACACAATTTCTCAATTACAATTCATCTTTTAAATCTTTCAAATTTTAATGTAGAAGATCAATCTATATCTACCTATAAACGTATAAAGAGGATTTTTTGAATAATCAATACTCATTTTTTTAACATTCTATCTTAATTGAATTTCACCTTATATCTTCCATCAATTTTGACAATTAAAACAATTTTCATCTAATCTCAAACGATTGTATGCTTAATTGCTTGGCCTTTAATCCGATTATATTTTGTTTAAACTCAATTTTGATTACCAATTAATACTCAAATTATGTTACTAATTTTTACATTACTTATTTTGTCGGTCATATTTTAATTTCAATCACAATACGTACCCATTCATATTCCAAAACTATTCTAAATCAAACGTCTATTAATATTCTGAACATAACACTTATCTATATAATTGGTATTGCATGAGAGGGGGTAGAACACAAGCAATAAAATGGCACGCACAATCAACTTTCTATTACTATTATCATCATCAATTAGTATCAAAGTGAAATTACAATCCCATTTGACATTGACTTCGTGCAACAGATCACCACAATATGAGGTATTTTAATGTCCTCAATCTCTTTATCTATACTTTTTTGTTCTGTTTTTCTTACATTATTTTACGCATTGCTATGACAAAATATATGTTTATATTCTTATATTTTCTTTTGACAAAAAATCTTTTTTTTCTTTATAAGTATATATTTTAAGACTTGCATTATGAAATATTGCTTTTGATGGATATAATACATTTTAGCTTACAATATCACAATATAAAATACTAAAATTGACTATAAAATTAAAAAATAACCCATTGTTTTTTTGTTCATTTTTATTCCCATTAAATCCAAAAGATCATTGGTCATTTTAACAATGGAAACTTTAATTCTCTTTTTTCTTAGGAAAAAATTAAAAATCAATTCGTTTATGATACTATGAACATATGAAAAAATTGTCTGAATTTTAGGGAAGTATCATCGAAGTTCTTATTATATTGATGTAAATAATCATAAGGCCAAGAAGACTCCAAATACCTCAATTTTCTTACTCATAAAAGTTATTAATTACTAGAAATGTAAAAAATCAGTACTATAAATGTAAAAACGTGAAAAAAAGTTATTAATTATTTAACAAAACTAGCAAACACATTGAGAGTAGGTATACAATAACGTTATAGAATTGCTGGATGATTTTTTATTATTTTGATTTCATCTAATATAAAAATCACATTAACATGTCAACGTATTAATAAAAATAAAAAATCTAACATACATTAAATTATGGAAAATTAACTGAAAACATTGAATTAGCATATACATGTTACTTAATTGTGCAAACATGTAACTAATAAATATTTTAGTATATATATAGTGCCTAATAATCTACTTAATTATGTTAATATTTGAATAATATAAAAAAAATGATATCATGAATGTATAATTATTGAATTCACACCATGTTAAAACCTCTAAATTTGACAATGAAATGTGAAATGATTTACTCAAAATGAATTAGGAATACTAAATGTAGAATAAAACGGGTACAAACTTCATTTTATCATAACACCGGATTGAAATTTCAATAGTGAAGTATATTAAAGTATTCTATTCTTTATAGTACAAAACATAGTAACGTTTTACATAAGAGTAATAAAATGATTTTCAACTCATATATTTTTATTATTGTTTCATTAGATAAAGACCATTAAATATAAAACTTAAAATTAGTAAACATAAAACAAAGAAAAAAAACAAATAAAAATTGAAAAAATACCATACTACTTTTTTTTTTTTTTGAATATAAAAATAACATTGCAGAAGAAATGTCAAATAAGATTATGTTATTTTTTTGTTATCATTTACTTTGATGTTTTGACCCCATGTATGTGTTTAGACTTAAGACATATACTGATATACATATGAATAAATTCCTTTTTTTAAAACATTTTAAAATTCTATTTTTATCTATAGATATATCATTTTCTATTAATAATGTTAGGTTGTATAAAAATCTAGATATAAAATTGATGTTTATTTATTTACTTACTTTTATCATATTTATAATCAATAGCTTTTAAAGGATTTAGAATCAATAGTTAAAGTGGCTATGTACAATATATAATATTACATGCTCAATTTTTTTATGATTTATATGTTGTTTCAATTAATATTTTTACCTTTTGACAAATTTATAATTTTTTAAAGTTTACTTTATATAAAGGTTAGTTATTTAGTTGAAATGAAAATTAGGTACATCGATTTAGAATGTTATTTTGCATTAAAAATATTTAGGTCATGATTTTCTTAGTTTCTTGAATTTGAATGTAAGTGACCATGTGTGTTTAACCACTTTATCTGACATATTCTGTCATTTCACATCACTTATGTATTGAGTTTCTTTGTCAATAAGGAAACAAATTTATAAAAATAATAACAAATGTGAATACAAAAGGAGATTTAATAGCCCACCATTCAATTAAAAAAAAAAATCATGATAAAACAACTAATAAAGAAATAATAAGTTTACAAGATCACAATGGAATACGTTTAAAATTTATGGAGAAGTTACATCTGTCAAATATCTAAATTGCCAAATTAATGTCCTCGCTTATGGTAAACGATAACCCTCATTTAGTGATTTATATGTTGCATGATCATGTTAATATAATGAATGAAAGTGCAAACTCACTATTTATGTTGCATTACGAATTGTGATCAATTTTAGAATCAAAATTAAAATTATTATGAACGTGAATAATGATATAGTGCTCAATATCAATTGTTAATTGGTGTTGCTCCTAAGGACTAATTTTACTTTCATTATAAGGACTCAAGAAACTCTATTACACCAAAAATGGAAATAAAAACATATTAAATGTTTTAATATTATCAAAATATACACGAGATAATTGCTAATAATTATTTATGATGACGTCTTTCGGGAAAAAATCTCCATACTTTCATCTCAACATTCTTGAAGCTATAAAATTTTGTATTACTTTTAAAGAAAAAAAGAATGTTAAATAAAAATCTCTAATTTAGTTTTTCCATATTAAATTCATATATATAAAATATAAACATTATTTAATATAAAACTTGAAAGATCGACGTTCTTTCCTTTATATATTTTGGATATTTTTAATGTTGAAGATTATTTCTATGCTACGTTAACATTTAATAATTCTTAAATTAATCTTAAAAATTTAAAATATAGAAAATAAAATTATAAACTATATCAATATAAAAAAAGTTGATCCCGTGCGTAGCACGGGCATAAATGTCTAGTAGCTAGATAAAATTTCATTATCTGTAGACAACATTTAAGATGAGTAAAAAAAGAGACGTAAGAGTCTTCCCTAGGGAACTTGTCTGCTAGAGCCCATGGGACATGTAAGAAATCAACATCAAGGTCTTGTAAGTTGTAGCACTAGATGTGCCCTCCTGTAAGCTTTATGTGGGAGTCTTTGGCCATCGCAGTCTGCCCATGCATCTGATGTAATATTGCGGAAGTTTTAGAGGAAGGAGCTGCCATGGTGAGCCATGACAGAGAAGACGACAAAAGGGAGCAGAACAAAATCAAAAGTTTGTCATGGAAATCATATTTCTTGTCTGGAATCAATACAGTACTCGGCTATATAAAGCCAATTGTCTAGCATGTGCACAACACGTGACAAAGCTAAATACAAGCAACATTATAATGAAAGGCAATATAAGCATATTTTGTATATTCTAACACCCCCTCTCAAGATGGAGAAGGGTCAACCATGCCCATCTTGGGGAATAGAGATTGTAAACGTGTGCCAGGGAGAGCCTTGGTAAGGAAGTTGGCCATTTGAGAATGTGTAGAGACATGAGACAAGCTAATTAATCCTTCGAGAAGCTTTTCCCTTTCATAGTGGCAATCAAGTTAAATGTGCTTTGTCCTTTCATGGAAGACGGGGTTTCGAGCAATGTAAATTGCAGCTTGATTATCACATCGAACAGGAATGGGTGTAATGTCAGGTACACCCAGTTTGGCCAATAAGCGACTGAGCCAAGCCAACTCGGCACAAACACGGCGAAGAGATCGATACTCTGCCTCTGCTGATGATAAATAGACACTTTGCTGCTTTTTAGACTTCCAAGAGATCAGGTTCCCACCAAAAAAGACCATATATCCACTCACTGACCTACGCGAGTGGGGACAAGTTGCCCAATCAGCATCACAAAAGGCTTGGAGAGACAGATTATCTGTATTGTTCAAGAGTAGAGCTTTGGACTGAGTTCCTCTGACATAAGACAGAACATGATAAGCTGCATCAAAGTGAGCTTGGCGAGGCGCTTGGTTGAATTGACTAAGAAACTGCACAGAATATGCAAGATCTGGTCGTGTGTTCACCAAGAAGTTCAGTTTGCCTATCAACTGTCTGTAAATCAATGGTTCAGGAAGCAAAGAACCTGTGTCTGGTAGCAACTTGACTCTAGATCAATTGGACTAGCTGCATTGTGTGCTGAGGCAATAGGAAAATCATGAAGAATTTCAACAATAAATTTTCTCTGACTCATGAGGAGGCCTTGTGCAGTGGGAATGAATTCAATCCCAAGAAAAAAATGCAAAGTTCCTAGATCTTTAATCCTGAACTCTACATTGAGGAAATACTTTAAAGACTGAATTTCTGACAAATTGCTTCATGTCACCAATATCTCATCAACATAAATTGCTACAAACACCGTTCCAGCTCTTTCTTTCTTATGAAACAGTGAGTAGTCATTTAGGGACTGTGTGTAGCCCCTTGACTTCAAATTGGAAGACAGTTTTGCATACCATTGTCTTGACGCCTGATTTAAACCATACAGTGACTTCCTTAATTTGCAAACCTGGTGGTGCCTTCATAAATACTTCCTCATCCAAGTCTCCATGTAGAAACGCATTGTTCACATCTAATTGGAAAATTTCCCATTTCTGCATCAAAGCAACTGAAACAAGGGATCTAACTGTGGTCATCTTGATAACCGGAGAGAAAGTTTCATTATAATCCACCCCCTCTTGCTGAGTGAACCCTCTAACGACCAATCGGGCTTTATATCTGTCAACAGTTCCATCTGATTTCCTCTTCACTTTATAGACCCATTTACAACCTATGGCTTTCTTACCCTTAGGTAAAGAAATAATATCCCAAGTATGATTCAAATCAAGAGCTGTGAACTCATCTGTCATAGCCTGTCTCCAGACAGTAAACTTGCATGCTTGATCATAAGTAAAAGGTTTTGTGTCAGGATGAAAAGAAGAGGGGAAATGGTGATTGGGAAAGGAAATGGTTGAAGTGAGAGTGTGTCCACAAAAAAACCTGTTTCACTGTCCACAGCTGAACACACATAATCAGATAAGTAAGAAGGTTGTGTGTGTGTCCTAAAAGACCTTCTAGGAGCAAGTTCTTCACTGGCCTCAGCCAGAAAAGGGACACTGACAGTGTGAATATCTGCAGAGGGTGAGGGTGGATGAACATCATCAGTAATAGTCGAATGTGGTAGCAAATCATCAGTAAGCAAAGTTGTAGGAGGAGATAGGAAAGGTTGAGGACAGGAAGTCAAAGAAGGGTCATGAAAAGGGAATAATTTTTCATGAAATACAACATCCCTGGAGACCACAATCTGATGTGTTTCAAGCTTATATAATTTATAAGCCTTCTTACCAAAAGGATAACCCAAGAAGACACAAGGTACATCCCGTGCTTGAAATTTATCTCTCCCTGATTGAAGAGTGAAAGCAAAACAAAGACAGCCAAAAGTCTTGATGTGAGCATAGGAAGGATGTTGGTTATAAAGAAGTTCATAAGGTGTCTTGTTGTGGAGTAATTTGGTTGGTAACCTATTTATGAGATAGGCTGCTGTGAGGATGCTTTCCCCCAAAAATTTCACAGGTAACTTGGACTGAAACATTAATGCCCTTGCAACCTCCAGAAGGTGCCTATGTTTTCTCTCTGCAACTCCATTCTGTTGTGGAGTTCCCACACAAGAGGTTTGATGTTGAATGCCTTCAGCAGCCAAAAATTCAGTCGCTTCTCTACTGCTTCCTAGCTCAAAAGCATTGTCACTTCTCAACACTTGAACTTGTCTCCCAAACTGCGTAGACACCATAGCTAAGAAGCTCTTGATCATAGTAAATGCATTACTCTTGGATGAAAGCAGATGCACCCAAGTCGATCTAGTGAAGTCGTATACTATTGTCAAGAAGTATTTGAAACCATTGAAAGTCATAGTATGGTATGGCCCCCATACATCAACATGCACAAGTTGAAAAGGATATTTAGAAGTAATAGAACTAGTAGGAAAAGGCATTCTAGACTGTCTTGATTTAGCACAAACTGCACATGGCAAAATCTTAGGTTTCTGTAGCAAATTTGTCTTTACAAACGACAAAGTTTGTAGTTTATAAAAGGGCAAATGTCCCAAACGGACATGCCAAAGAAAAGTGTCTTCTTTACAGCTAACCGAAGCTGCTAATCCTCCTGAATCAGGTGCTTGTTCCATTCCATCTCTCTTAAGCAAGTAAAGCTCCTTGAAAACTCTACCAATCTCCAGAGGTTCCTTCATAAAAGGAGCCTGCAAAAGACATCTCGTAGGAGTAAACAACACTTTACAACACAAATCCTTTATCAGTTTTCCAACTGACAACAAATTGCATTTGAAATTTGGCACAAACAACACATTCTGCAAAAGCAATTCTGGCAACACTGACACTGTACCCACTCTTTCAACTTTGGCACTTTCCCCATTTGGCAAGGCAATTTCAAAAGGCTGTGTCAATGATCTAGTAGTCTCAAACATAGATTCATCACAACACATATGGTAGCTAGCACCACTGTCAAGAATCCAAACAACTTTATTCAAGATTTCCGTGGTGAAAGATGTACCTGCGAAGCCAGCAAAATCATCTTGTTCAGCCTCCTTTTTGGTCCCTTTTCCTGCAGTGTGATGCAACAACTTGAGCAACTGCGCTAACTGATCCTTTGTAATCTCTGGAGAGTCATTTCCACTGGAGGGCTGCACTGAGCCAACAAACTTCTTCTCTTGCTGATTCTTTTGATTTTTCTCCTGATAGTTTTCTGGAAATCCTATCAAAAAGAAACATCTATCCACTGTATGGTTGGTCTTCTTGCAATTAGTGCAAAACAAAGGTTTCCTTTCTCCACTGCCTTTCTGCTGGCCCTTTGGAGGAGCCTTCCCTGTGTTGGTTGTTGACTGCTTAGTGACAACACTCATAGCTGCTGATTCACTGCTAAGCCTTGAGTCACTACGGATCTCTTTTTGTTTCTCTTCTTGCAACAACATTGCATAAGCTTGTCCCACACTTGGCAAGGGACTAAGCATCAAAATGGACCCTCTGACAGTGGTATAAACTTCATTTAGCCCCATTAAAAAATGGACCAAACGTTCTTCATCTTCAAATTTGATGAACTCTTTCACATACCCACAAGTGCACTTAGGAAAACGTCTAAGACTAGCTAATTCATCCCACAAAATTTTCATTTTAGTGTAATAGCTAGAGATAGAGTCTGCACCCTATGTAAGACCATTTAATTCCTTTTTCACAACATACAACTGAGCTCTACTTAGTTGTCCATAACGAACAGCCAGTTCATCCCAAATCTCTTAGCCGTTTCAGTATAGATCACAAATCTATGAATTTCTTTGCTCAACCCATTCAACAACCATGCTCGCACCATGTCATTACAGCGCTCCCAACGATCGAAAGATGAGTGAGTTTTATCAGGTTTTACGAGGGTTCCAGAAATGAAACCACTCTTGTTTTTGGCCGACAAGGCAATCTTCATAGAGATTTTCCATTCCCCAAAATTCTTTCCATAAAAAACATCAGGAACAAGGGCGAGACCAGGATGGTCACTGGAGTGCAGAAATAAAGGGTCATTGTGGTCAATAGCAGACGTGGTTTCCTTGTCTGCCATGGCTGAAAAGGGAAAAGGACTAAAACAGAGAAAAAAGGGGAAAGGCTAGAACATATTTTGGATCAAAAACCTAGAAAAGCTCTAATACCATGATGTAATATTGCGGAAGTTTTAGAGGAAGGAGCTGCCATGGTGAGCCATGACAGAGAAGACGACAAAAGGGAGCAGACCAAAATCAAAAGTTTGTTATGGAAATCATATTTCTTGTCTGGAATCAATACAGTACTCGGCTATGTAAAGCCAATTGTCTAGCATGTGCACAACACGTGACAAAGCTAAATACAAGCAACATTATAATGAAAGGCAATATAATCATATTCTGTATATTCTAACAGCATCCTCTTCCGATGTACTTCTTTTGTTGCATCAGTGCCCCTTACCAAGATGCCTTGTTGAAGCAGATTTATTTAGTGTGTTCGCTGAAATTAAATCGTCCTTTTAGGTTGTTAAGAAATAATTGAATTGTTCATTATCATATTAGACTTGCAAGATAAGTTATGATTATTGAGTATTATAAGCGTAAATCTGATTTATGAACTCTAAAGTCAAAACCTTAAAACTATTTTTTTTTGATGGAAATACAAACTATATTATAGATAAAAAACCCAGAATCGGTTACAAGCCAAGAAAATTGGCGATTGAAAGTTAAGCAAGAACAATACCATTGCCAACAAAGGCAAGGAGATGCAAAACCTAACAACAAACAACATAAAATAAAGAATAGAAGACTGTGCTATCGAAATAAGGCCCCGGAAAACAACCCTTGATGCTAACGGATCAAAGACTGTGCTAGCTTTTAAAGACTTACTCACTAGCACAATCAATGATCCATTAGACAAAATAAGAGATGTCAAAACCAGCCTTTCAATCATTGTAAGAACTAGCACCAAAAGGAAGAAAACAGAAAAAAACACAACAAACAACTATACAGACTCAAAAATAACTTAAAGGAAAGCAACGACTCCACTACCATGACAAAATAACACCACCAACACTAAATAGGGAGGATAGGATGGGCAGATCTTCCAATTTCCGGCTGAATCTTGAAACCCCAATTCTCAGCACCGCCATAAAAGACATCCATAGTTGACCGAGGACGAAGAGGCGACAAGAGGACAACGCAGAGCGGAAGAGGAAACCTCAAACATCCGCGCAACGAGAAGAGTCGGTTGGTGGAGGAGGAGACTGGTGGCCGGTTAAGGAGAGAACCGGCAACGACGGGCGACGAGGATAGCGGAGGAAGGCAGCGGAGAAGCAAACAAACACAAGAAAGGAATTTTTTTTTATTTCACTCATTCAATGGCATTAATTCAACACTTCTAAGATTTGTGAGTATCCGGCTGTAATTTTGTCATAAGAATGGATCAAAATCTTACTGATAAGTGATAACTATTTGTTAGTTGTAATCTTGAAAACAAATAAGAGTTACACTATATGTGGAAGTTAATCTAAATGTTAATGACAATATTGGTCTGTTATATCAAGCAAAAAAAATATCTTTACAACCTTTATAGAAGGCTGCTGAAGAATCTGGCTTCTATCTAATTCACCAGAAATTTTCTACTATATCGCTTCTATCTAATTCACCAGATTTAGCTTCTATGCTCAAAATCATTCATTCTGTAATATCCCAATTAAATTAGAAGGGTAATATGGTAATTTCTATTTGATAAAAATAAAATGTATTTCATTTTATTTCTTTTAGATGAGTAATTTAATTTTTCATTAACTTAAGTTCAAAGGTTGGGTTATGATAAATTTTGGTACAAATTATCAAATGAGTTATAATAGTATGGTGTTGAAATAAATAAATAAGTATAACAATAAATGTAGTTTTAGAATTTTAAATATAATAATAAAGGGTATAAGAATTATTATGTTTATCCATGGGATGGATAAAATAATAAATACCTTAAGTATGTTATCTCTTTAAGTTAAGGATGATCTAAATTATGATTAACCTTATGTTAATTATAATTTAAATAAACTTATCAATTTTAACTTAGAATGCTTGAACCAATTTAACAAAGTGTTAAAAAGGGGTTTAAGTATGGTTAAATGTACACCGAATTGCAAAAATACCCCAAATGCATTAGTGAGTTGCATATATATCACTTTGACTTTTTTTTTGCATATATACACCAAATGGGGTATTTTTGCAAAATATTAAATTTTTTCTTTTAATTCAGAAATGAAATAAAATAAAATAAAAGCATGAAAAGAAAAAGGAAACAAAAAGCCCAAAATAGTAAAATAATAATTTTTAGGATTTCCCTCTAAAACCCCAAAATATTTCCCGCCCCCTTCCCTCCCACTTCCCGCCCACTTCCCGGCCATCCTGGCTTCCTCCATCCCGCCGGCCGGTGCATCAACAGTTGAAAGTGAAAGATTTAAACCCATCATCCCTCCCCTCCCCTCCCCTCCCTCTCCCTTCCATTCTGCAGACGTCCTTGTAACTATTAAAGTGAAAGATTTGAACTGGTAGGTAGTTATATTCAGAGATTTTTTTTCATGGTGAACTGTGCAACTGTAAAAAAGGAATGGCGATGTATCTCCATGGCGATGTAAACATGAATGACGATGTATCTCCATGGCGAACTGTGCAACTGTTAAAAAGGAATGGCGATGGGCGAGAGAAGGGTTGAACCTCAACATATGAACCCGAAGAACTGTTGAACTCAACAGATTAATTAAGAAGCAGTTTTCAAGGTGAACTGGTAGTTATATTGACAAGGTTTTTTTTTCTGAAGTAAAGAAATGATTCTAGTCTGGATGAACTGGTAGTTAAAGAAATGATTCTAGGGCTAAAGTATGTAAAAACAAATATTCAGAAGGGAGCAAATGTAAAACCCAAGTGAAGAGATGAAGTGGAAATTTTCTGAAGTAAAGAAATGATTCTAGTCTGGATGAACTGGTAGTTATATTGAAAAGGTTTTTTTTCTACTATAATAGAAAGTTCTTGTCGGACTTAGGAAAACAATTGTCATACTTAGAAATAAAAATGTCATAACTACATCGTTGAAATTGGATATATGTCTACTAAGAAGGTGGATAGTTCATCTCACTAATCTAAATACAAGATGTCTTAATTAGATCTCCCGTTCCTGATGCTATACTTCTTTGGCAATTTTACTTTACATAGATATTAATTGCACTTCATCTCACCAATCTACTTTAAAGATATATTAATTAGAAAATGCTCCATGTTTGAGTATTTTTAGGTACAGAGGAGGCACTTGTAGTACTGGTGATTTCCAAAGCGTGACATTTTAAATTGTTATTGTGACATACTATTTATACTATTTTCACAGTGTAATAATGTATGATTGACAAATGTGACCGTATTCAGACTGATTTACTTCGCAGAGGTCTTACTTTATGGAGATAGTAATGGCACTTCATCTACCCCATCTCATTGGAGTGTGTGTTGTTTGACTATCCTAACTGTACATACTTCTAGTTCTACTCTCTCTTTGTTTCACTTCATCTTACCCATCTCTTTCCTCTCCTTAGAGCAGCTCGTGTGGTTGTTGGTGTTTTTTCCTGGGGAGTCACAAACTTCAGTTGGATTTTAATTGAGTGGCAAATAGGTATGGACGATGAATACTCCACCATTGGAGACAAGGGAGAGGTTGGCTTCATCGATGTTCCTTCAGTCACAACATCATCGCCAACTGAGGAGGGTCCTGTCATGGTGTCTGTGCCGTTTCCATTTGCTGGAGGAAAGCCTCAATCGGTTCCTGTGAACGAGGTTGCCGTGGCGTCATTCACCATAGAAAACACCACAGATGAATATATTTTACTTTGGGGTGTGAAGATTTATGCTTCAATTCATGAAGATTCATTTGTGTTGTCATTGATGAAACCTCCATCTGGCCAGCCAGATGACATACCCGAGGAAGATTTTGTCCCTTGTTTTGATATGGAGGAACGAAATTTGAACCCACATGGTAGCCTGACTATATGGATGTCTTGTGTGCCCAAGGAGATTGGCCTTTTCACATCTATACTGCATATCCAAACTGGTCAGGGGATTATTGAACGACTTGTCTTCCTCTTGGCTGAAGATGAGGTATCCAAAGCTTTGGCACCTCAGAGACCATATAACATACCAACACAGATCAGGAAAGCGATAGAGTTTGAGGAAATCCCTGAAGTGGTCTTACAAGGCTTAACAGAGGAAAATTATGTGTCGTATTTCATTGAGTTGTTAGGGGTGGAGGAACTTCTGATTATGGTAAGTGTTATGTTTTCTATGTATGGGGGTTGGGGGACTGAGGGGATAGCTAAATGGCATCGTTCTGCCCTAGTACCAAGTTGTTGAATGACTTTTTTTATATATTTGTTTACAGGAGTATGTCAAAGCTTATAATATGAAGTTTGTTACTTTGAGACAAAGGTATAATGTCAGGCTTGTATCACTTAAAGTGCCAGGACTAGGTGAAAGAAGGCCCTCAGTTGTCAGTGGAGATGTGGTGAATGTTTATGGAGAATATTCTGTCCATCAGGTATGTCAATAATGTTAGGTATCTTATGTTTTTTGCCAAAGTGTTATATACTATTGTCGGTATGAATTATGAAATTGCACGAATTATCGTTGTCAAAGCTATGTTCTCATGTTGAACTTGCTAATGTTCTTTGAACAGGGCGTGATCGACCGTGTTGAAGCTGATGAATTAGTATTGCAATTTAATGATGAATTTTACCAAAGGCATATAGATAGCAATGTGTATGAAATCTGTTTTGTGTTCAACGGGACAAATTTCCGTAAGCTTCATGAAGCCATTCTATCTGCAGAGGCATTACATGAAAACTTCCTCTTTCCCCATGAGTATCAGTCAAAACAGAGGATTACAACCAACAATTTTGTGCCTATCTCACTTCTTCTTGATGAGGAACAATAAAATGTTGTTCGGTTAATTTTAGGCTGAAGAGGAGGAGCTCCTTATGTGATTTATGGACCCCCGGGAACAGGAAAGACAAAAACACTGGTGGAGGTGATCCTACAACTCTATACAACTAGACGTGATTCTCATATACTGGTATGTGCTTATTCAAATTGCGCGGCAGATCACATATTAGAGAAAATCCTTTGTGAGTGTCCTTCACTTAGGGAGGAAGATATTTATAGGTTGAATGCCACACATCGCCCCTTACAAAGAATAAACGCTTCATTGTTGAGGTTATGCACCTACAGTGCTGGTTTCTTCACTTGCCCTTCTCGAGATGCACTCCGCATGTACAAGATAATAATAACGACATACACGAGTGCATCTTACCTCTATCATGCTGAAAGGGTTAACCGTGGCCACTTCTCCCACATCATCTTAGATGATGCAAGCCAAGTTTCAGAGCCAGAGACAATGATCCCCATATCAACCTTCATAGAAAAGAACAAAGTTATTGTTCTTTGTGGTGATCCCAAACAACTTGGGCCTGATATTTTTTCAAAGCAAGCTGAGGCTTATGGTTTGGGAAGATCTTTTCTAGACAGGCTGTTGGACTTTGAAGTTTACAGATTAGGGGATCCTAATTATGTCACAATGTTGTTGAACAATTACCGGAGCCACCCTGCTATTGTCAATGTTCCTTCAAGACTATTTTATAGTGGAACATTGAGGCCAGATCGAGAAGACAGTAAGACATGTTTCTTACCTTGGGCTGATATGCTTCCCAATAGGAACTTCCCTTTCATGTTCTGTGGCATCCAAGGCTTTGATGAGAGGGAAAAGGGCAGCCCATCATGGTTTAATAGGATTGAAGCTAGCAAGGTGGTTGAGCTCGTACAGAGGCTGATAAGAAGGAATGTGCCTGAGCAAGACATCGGGATTATTACCCCTTTCCCACAACAAGTACTAAAGATAAGGAAGGCTCTCATGTCTCTACGTATGAGACATATTGAGATTGGCGGGGTTGAGCAGTTTCTGGGTGAAGAAAAGGAAGTGATCATCCTGTCAACAGTCAGATCGACCGCTAACCACGATGAATATGACAGGACTTTCCACATGGGATATCTGAGCAACCCGAAGAGGTTAAATTTTGCCCTGACTCGTGCACGATCATTGCTTATTATAGTTGGAAACCCTTATATTTTAGAAAAGGTAATTCTCGGTAAAAAAAAAGTAGAGTTGGTCATTGTTGTTGGTCATTGACAGGATTAACAAGGTTGATTAACTATGGTGTTTTTGGTCTTTGACAAGATTGGCACTGGCAAGAAATCCTAAAGGATTGTGTATTACGTAGCACCTATGAAGGTTGTGCATTCCGCGTGCATGAGTAGTTTGACAGTAGGTAGTTGTGATTCTAGTAATGTAATGATAGCATCCAGTTGACAACTACCCTTTTTGTAGAAATGTAATGGTAGCCCACGCTACAATATTGTAGGAATGTAATGATAGTATCTAGTTGACAACTATTCTAGTAAGGTAATTGTCGATGTGTGTAGTGTCGACATTAATGTTTTGGCAATCTGACATGTAGATTACAAATGCTGAAACCATGCTTTCTAAAACTATTCGAAAATAAAATTCAGCCTCTTACATAAAAAACCAAAGTCATGAGGTACATACTTCATAGTCAATTCATCCTCAACCATGCCTACATGCTCGATTACAAATGCTGAAAGCACTAATCCCTAGAATCACACCAGCACCAAACGCAAAAATAGGAAATATTACATGGTTTCTGAAGTTTGCCTGGGAGTGTAGTGCCTTGTTTTCAGCTTCAAGTTATGCCACCCTTGCATTTAGTCGCCAAATTGCATGATCGAATTGCATCTCAGTTGTATTGAGTTCCATGATTCTCTGTCCAAGTTCATGTATCTCAGTACGTAGGCGTGTGATTATTTCACCCAACATGTTGGAACGTGGGCTATTCGTTAGCAACATGTCTAACTCTTCTTGCAACTTCTCCTCTAATTGAGAAGGTGTAGGAGATGAAGGTGGATGTTCATATTTGCGGGGGTCCCCGCTTTGAAAACTTGAGGTGTCGCTGGATGACATTGTACTCGAGTATTGCAGAAACAAAGAAAGATTTGCAGCAAAAAATAAGTGATACGTGCTTACTGATCCAGTATGAAAACCACACAATAAACAAAGAGGGTTACCTTCAAGTTAGGCGCAGAGAGGGTTTAGGGATTGTTGAGGAAAAATGAGAAGGAATGGTCGGGGGTCCCCGTTGAGGTTTATTTAGCTGTTTTTGTTGGAGAAATATTGCTTCATAACTATTCACCTGATATGACTTCTGAAAATGTAGTACACACTTAGAGGGAAAACCTCTGTTTTCCCTCTAAAATTTTCCTCCAATTTCTACCCATTTACCCACGTGTTAGGGATTGTTATCCAAGCATAACCCAACCTGTAAACCTGCACAAAGCTTCCGTAATACCACAATACCTTAAATCCACAAAGCTTCAAAATAGATTGTGCAGCGTCTTCAATGTCTTTGGAATAGAAGAAGTTTAATAATGGATGAGTTCTGACTTTCACGTTCTTATTCCTATTCTTCTTTACAATAAAATCTTTTGTGGTCTTGCTTACTCTTTCATGTCGGTGTTAGGGCATTGTCATACGGGGGTCCCCGTTTGGCCCTAATAAAGTATTGAACTTGTGTTTGCTTTTTGTTCGTGTAACAGGTTCAACATCATACTACTTGACTCTGAAAACAAGTGGTGAATGGACATGTAAGGGAAACAAGTGGGTTTTTGATGGGATCACAACGACAACATGACTTCTTTTGTATGCATATATGAATTACTCAAATCTCAGGAAAAAGTTAGCTAAGAAGATTAAATGCACCGACAAGATAGATGAAATGGAGATAAAATATCTGTCATCGTGGAAACCACTGGCACAACCAATCGATGTTAAAGATGACGAGGACCTTGGTGCATTAAAGTTTTTGAATGCACACTCGCACGATAACATTTGGCCTATCGAGTTATATGCGAGTATGAAAAAGAAGGGAAACAAAGAGCCAGAGGTTGTGGTAGGTTGCCATCCAAGTAGAAGTGATGACGAGGACATCACAGTGTGTCTGACTCTACCACCGTTAACACAAACTCAAGAGACAGAGCCCGAGGCTGTGGTAGATCGCCATCCTGTCACTGATTGTCCTAAATCCGACAAGAACAATAAGGTAAGCAACAATTATCCCACTGACGAAATACGGAATATCGTTGATTGTGACATGTATGAACTTAAACCAAAAATTTGGCGTGTAAACAATGGGGAAGTTCAAATAGTTGACTTGGTGAGCCAATCTGAGGCAGACTCGGAAACTGATGGGAGAGAAAAAAGGTCTTCCACAGGAACGAAAAGAATACAAGACTGTATTGACATTGAGAGTGATTATAGGGAAGACGTTGGGCGAGATTTTGATTGGTATGACCTTGAGGAGGATGTTGAAGAAGGGACATTGTTGGATGACACTAATGAAGTCGAAAACTTATTCATAGACATTGATGAGGAGGTTCTACAACAGATTGAAGCCGAGTACTATCGTAGCAAACGGTTGTGTAAAAGGCAATTGGATGAGCCAATGGAGGATAATGGGGTGAGCGACAATAATTTGGAAATAAAAGTTGGAGAGCACTTCAATTGCAAGAAGGATCTTAAGGATCGTTTATCCTTGATGGCATTACAGAGGCGCTTCCAGATGCACGTCCAAAAGTCTGATAAGAAGTTATATGTGGTAAGGTGCATTGATCCTAGTTGCACATTTTTTTGTCGTGGGACCGCTCTTGGCAGCACAGGATTGTTTCAAGTAAGGAAGTATTGTGGACAACATACATGTGGCATGAAGCTAAAGCATAATTACCACAGACATGCAAGTTCAAGCGTAATTGTTGACCATATTATGCCAAGGTCAGTAAACTATCCTGTCAGTACGATCATATATGAGCATGTCTATGAACTAACCTTAGCATGTTACATATACAATCCTGTTACAGATTTAACACAGCCGATACATGTCCCAGACCTCGTGCTGCCGAAATTCAAGACAACATGAAGAAAATAGGAGTGGCAGTTGGTTACGACAAGGCAAACCGAGCACGTTTAACCGCCATTGACAGGATAAGAGGCACAGCTGAAGAAAGCTACAATAGGATTCATGGATACATGTACATGCTCGAAAGGATGAATACAGGGACAATCACACATGTTGAAGTAGACTCTAATCATCGATTCAAGTATTGTTTCATCAGCTTGGGTGCTTGGCGCAATGGAATGAAGTTTTAAAGAAAGGTATATTTCCATCTTGTCACGTTCCGTGATACTATTGTCAAATCGATACATGACATTGTAGAGCTGATTGAAAACTACTGCAGGTCATAACTGTGGATGGTACCCATCTAGGATCAAAGTACAGAGGCACACTTCTAGTTGCAGTGGCACAAGACGGAAACAGACAAATATATCCAGTGGCTTTTGCTGTTGTTGACAACGAGAATGATAGTTCATGGTCGTATTTCTTCCGACACCTATGCTCTATTGTTGCCGACGATCATGACCTCGTATTTGTGTCTGACCATCATGGAAGTATATACAAAGGTTTAAGAGAGCGCTATATCTTCGCAAAGCATGGTTGTTGCACACTTCACCAATGGGGTAACGTGAAGACGAGGTTTAAAAGAAATGACTTGTGGATTCTGTACCAAAAGGCAAATCAAGCGTACACCAAATATGACTTTAATTTTGAATTTGCAAGACTTTGCAACCAGTCTCCTGAAGTCGGTACGTACCTCAGGGGTGTTGGATTTGAAGCGTGGAAAAGAAGTCATATGCCCGCAAACAGATTCAACATTATGACGTCCAACAATGCAGAATCCGTGAATAGTCGCTTACTAGGCCCGCGTCGACTGCCGTTGATTGGGTTGCTTGATGGTATACTGAATGTCATGAGTAATTGGTTTTGTGACAGGCGATTTAAGGGAGAACGACATTTGGATATTCTGACCCCGACTGTTTCTACTGAGCTAGAAGGTAATTATTTGAAATCGTTGACAATGGTTGTGAGTAGGCTAAATCAATATGAGTTTCAAGTGCATGCCAATGAAACTACACTCTTGGTAAATCTGCATGCTCGAACCTGCTACTGCAACGTCTTCCAAGTTGACCAAATTCCCTGTGCGCATGCAATAGCAGCCGCGAAGGATTGTGGTGTGGATCCTGTCACTCTTGTTCATCCTTTATTTACTGCTGAAATGTGGAAGGAAGTGTACAAGGAAACTATATATCCGGTTCCTGCATTTGAGCGTTGGGAAGTTCCTGACACGGTCTTGAATAGAGCATGTTTGCCCCCGGTTGTTAGGAGGAAATCCGGAAGACCAAGGAAGAAAAGGATCCCGTCACGTGGAGAATACATGGGCCCGAGGAGAAGGTGTGGAAGTTGTGGTGCTGTCGGCCATAACTCATAAAACTGTCCTAATCCCTCAACCGGCCCATGATGCCGTTAATTGTGTTGTGTTACCTCTTCAATTATGTATTTTGTTAATATGTGTAGTCAGAGTTCCAAACTCTTGAAGGATCTCTTACCACTCATATTAATTTTCGTATAAATGGTATGTATTTTGTTAATATGCATCCGTATGTTAATGTAATATTATCCTGTCGTCGTTATATATATATCCCGACATAGAGTATTCACCATAGAGTATTATTTCATGCGCCATTACCATCACCATAGAGTATTATTTCATGCGTCATTACCATAACATTCTATATTAAATAAAAGAGAATTACATAATATCACATTATGGATGAGGAACTTGACATATAATATTAATTCATGCGACATTACAACATACCATAACATACTATACCATAATCTACTGACTATATATAGTCGCTATATGACATTATCATCTTCCTACTTGACATACCTATCATAACATACCATAAAATACTACATTACATTATCCCTAAACTAGATCACTTAATCAAATTCTATATATTTGCGGAGGAGACAGATGATTCTGGGCCGTCACGCTGCGGAAGTTCATCAACAATATCTCCAGTGACGACATATATGTTGATGAAGGCAACGGATCTACCTTGGGCGGCAAGGGCGACGGCGTCTCCGCGGCGCTATAAGGCCCTCAAGGTACGAGGCCCATCATGGGTGGGCACAACTTCGAAGAAGTAAGAGGCATCCCGTTCGGAGTCGTTAAAATAAAATAGTTGGTTCAGCAACCAATGGATATCTTGTACCATTTCAGCCGAGGGCCTCCAGTTTTGCTTCCTCCCGCCTTGGTAGACATGGGTTGAAATCCTGGCATCTTGTCCCCTTGAAGGGATGAGTCTCCCCCCGGTATGGACAGTTGTGTAAACCATGTGATCGTTTTGGCCGTTAGGCTCATAAGCCATGGTTAGTATGAGGAAACAAACGAAACAAGAGAAGGGAAATTTTTGGAGCGGATTGTGGAAGAAGTTTTGGAGCGGATTGTGGATGAGGAAATATGGTTTGTATGAGGGGGTATATAAAGAGGTTTTTGGGTTGGTAGCGGTTAGGATTTCATTTATTAGGGTTAATTGGGTTAATATCCTGATTGACAGGATTTGGTGGGCATTTAATGAAAGTTCATGACGGTTGACTATTTTGTTGTTGTTAGTGAAGTTGTCATATAACTTGTATGCAATCTAAAAAAGTTCAATTTCAAGTTGTCATATTATCCTGTCATTGATTGACAGGAGTTGGTGGGCACTTGGGCAGTTAGTGAAAGTTCATGACGGTTGACTACTTTTTTCTTGTCAGTTAAGTTGTCATAAAACACATTGTGATCTAAACGATGTGAGCAATCTAAACAAGTTCAAGTTGTCATAAAACATGATGTGATCCAAATATCCAAAAATCTTATATCCAAATAAACTTCCTTGTAATCTAACCGATGCACACTCTCATATACTCAACCTCCAGACCCCGTCAAACACGATGTGAGCCATGTCGCTCCTGAAGCCGTCAATAAATTTGTCTGCCACAACGTCCAGATTTTTCCGACCAGCACTGAGCAACTCCATGTGTTTCAGAGTGTATATCCCACAGTCATGACTACGAACACAACATGCACTTTGTTACTCAGATGAAGTATGTAATAAAATTCGTAAGGGGATTCATGTTTCGACTTACCCACGCTTGTTCTGCTTTAGTCCTTGAATTCTCTCAAATTTAATCTCTTTAGTACCCCGATGTTCAAATCTCTTGCCAAGCGGGGGGTACTGTGTCATGAAGTGAGGAAGAAACCGACAAATCGCATGCACGCAGTTCTCTATGGCCAAGTTAGGGTTCAAAGCCACATTACAATCATATACATTTGCCTGCCATTGCTGCAAATCGATCTCAACAGCCACCCAATGGTTGTTATCGATGTTGAGGGGGAAGTAAATGAAGTCCAGATCATCCCAACTGGACCCATAAGTCTTAGGCCGATCTCCCCTAAAGTATGCGAGTGCACGTTCAGATGCAGGTGGAACAGTGCAGTCATTTTTCATATAGTATTTCAATGCATCCGTATAATCAGCAGTCCAGAAAACGTCCAATATTGTGGTCTTGCTTTTAACTTCGGACTCCAAAAGCTCCTTACGGATATAACCACAAACTTCATCGATATGCTTCAAAAAAATATAATTCATCCTGTCAGGCATTGTAATAAATCCCAACAGTAAACTATGTTGACATCATACTTAAATAGCTTACACCATCTTCCAGCCAAGCTTTTGGTTCCAGTATTAGGCCAATCCACTTCTTGCCCATCTCTTCACCACACAGTCCAACTATTGGCTTAGAGCTGAAAAACAAAGAAGGCGTAATTCAATCCATGAAAGATAGTTGAACATTATTATTAAATCCGTGGGATACTAACCTTTCATCATTCATCCATTCCAGCAAAGCAGTCATCTCCTTCACATGTGGATTCTTGGTTATCTTCTTCACAATTTCCCCCTTTTTCTCATCTGTGTAAGGTGTTTTTTTTGGGCGGATGGCTTCACCATACGACTAGGAAGAAACCTCGTCGGTTGGAGATGCTGCTCTCGTTTATTTATGGGTTTCGCCTTCTTGGATGAAGCAACCACAACGGCTAGCACTGAAAGAGGTTCCTCTCTTTCCTCTACCTCAGCTTGGGTAGCCTCCGGTGCTCCTTCAATGTCGTTAGTAAAATCCTGCTCCTGGTCCTTTTCCCCAACGCCAGCATTTTCATTTATGTCTTTGACAAGGGCCATAACACCATACGCACCCTCAACATCATTGTTAGCCTCAATGGAATTATCAAAATCCTGCAATCATAATAACCATGTCATGCATGCGTACAAATCCTGTCACCATGCCTTTTCTTGTAAAACATAAAAACTCACAGACTATAAACTATAAATCTTGTCACTTCGTACAAACAATAATGTCATAGTAGGGATGAGAAATTGATAATTTTCATACCTCTTTTCCTTCAGCCTGTACCTTCTCCACCGCAGCCTCCTGAACCTCAGCCTCTACCTTCTCCACCTCCTCCAATGCAGCCTTCTCCTCCGCAGCCTCCTTAACTTCCTCACCATCAGTCTCATTATCGTCATCAGAAACTTCCTCCTCCGCAGCCTCCTTAACTTCCTCACCATCAGTCTCATTATCCTCATCAGAAACTTCCTTCTCATCAGAAACATCTACCTTGTCATCCTCCTTCAGTTTGTCACCACCCTACCGAAGTTCTTCATTGTCATTAGCCTCATCACCATCACCAGATTCATCATCATCATCACTCTCAACCTCAACACTCTCAGATAAAACACCCTCAACTTTCTTATCATCCACCTCATCATCCTTATAAACTTCCTCCTCTTCCTCATCAGACTCACCATAGGATTCATCCTCATCCGAATAATTCTTTGATTTCCCAGTACTCTTGAGCTTACGCACCTCCTCCTCCTTTGATACCCTCTTTTCCAGCATTCTCATCCTGTCAAGCACTCCTTTTTCCAACCTCTTCATCATTCTGAACATTTGACTTATCACCTCTGATGACTGCACAGATGCATTACTCGAGCTCGCTCCATCTTTTCCTTGCTTCCCCTTCCCCTTCTTTTTCAAACCCTTCATTGCTTCCTTCACAATTTTGTCAAAATGCGGGTCATCCAATTCAACAACATAGTAGCAGTCGGACAACTCATCCTCATCGGGAATAAGAATAGGCTTAACCACATGTGTAGGATCAGCCAAAGACAACTCCAACACTCCATGTTCAGGGGCGTCATCTGAAAACCAACAAGGACCTCGAGGCATTGCAGATTCACTCAACTTTGATGCAAATTGGAGACCAAATGTTGGCACAGCTTCCCATACCCATATCTACAATAACAAGCGGTTTGAGAATTAGCAAATTAAGATACATTATTTCATTTTATCCTGTCACCCTATAATTTAGACCAGGTCACCCTAAAACAATCTAGAATGCAATTAAAAGTATGTTGGAAAACTACTATGTAGTGTCAATCAAACAAGAAAAACTTCGGGCATATTCACCATGATCCTGTCACCCAGTACTCAAATATCATGTCATAGTATAGCATAAAGTATACTACTATGCTGCAAATAAAACACATTCAGTAATTAATATTTCAACCATTACACATTTAGATCAGGTCACCCTAAAACAATCTGGAATGCAATTAAAAGTATGTTGGAAAACTACTATGTAGTGTCAATCAAACAAGAAATACTTCGGGCATATTCACCACGATCCTGTCACCCAGTACTAAAATATCCTGTCATAGTATAGCATAAAGTATACTACTATGCTGCAAATAAAACACATTCAGTAATTAATATTTCAACCATTACAAATTTAGATCAGGTCACCCTAAAACAATCTGGAATGCAATTAATAGTATGTTGGAAAACTACTATGTAGTGTCAATCAAACAAGAAAAACTTCCTGCATATTCACCACGATCCTGTCACCCAGTACTGAAATATCCTTTCATAGTATAGCATAAAGTATACTACTATGCTGCAAATAAAACTACCTGAAACACAACTGGCATGCCTTGAATGGAATATGGAATTCTTGGTGTGTCGGAGAGTAGCTTTGCCTTCTCTACTGTTTGCATCCTTTTGGCCAATGCTGTGGTCAATGACTTGTGAAGCTCTTCATAAGCAACCCTTCCCCATGGATAATCCCAAAAGTTATCCATATTCTCCAGCAGCCTAACATGCAGCGGCTTCACTAGCCTCTTCTTATCCCCTCCCAGCAACAGACCCTCAACTATCAACAACAGTGCCAATTTCATTTTGTAGTTGTCCAATTCACGATGTTCTTTAAATCTATTGTAAACATCTTGTATGGTCGTCTTAGGACCACCAGGACTACCAAAAAAATGCTCCATTACTAGCCCGTCTGCTTTAGTATCCACAAATGGAAGTTCCCTACAATTCAGTCCAGTTATGAGAGAGAACTCCTTAATCGAAAACCTCAACTCTTTCCCTGCCACCTCATACCAAGACTCCCACTTCTTTTTTGTTTCAAGTTGCTTAAATAGAACTGCATGCACTGTCTGTGAAGAAAATGATACCTGCTGCAACATTTTCAAAACTTTTCCAAACGGGCCATCCAAAACCCGTTGCCAATCCACATGTGTCAACTTGTTTTCAATCTCACGAACAAAGTGCACCCTATAGTTTATGTTAATTCTGCCGTAGAAAGGTGCACCTCTGAAATAACTGTACCTAATCTGCAAGCCAAATGAAAATAACCATAAACACACGCAATCGAACCATTTCAGAAGCCTCAGACGACAGATGAAAAAACATAAAACCCTAAAAAAACACTCCTGATACAAAGTAAACCATTTCAGATGGGTGACAGGACAATTGAAAAATTACGCTAAGCCCTAAACAAAAAAATTTAGACAACTTACATCCTCTTTAAAGATTAAGGGTTTATTCCCTTCTTCATCATTCGCTTTTGGCCTCGACCTGCCCTTCGCGGCTTTTTTCCCTATGGAACTGTTAGAAGTTTTTCCGCCTTTCGCCTGCACTACGCCTCTCTGCTTCTTCTTCTTTCGAACCTGGCTATCGTCTTCTTTTCTCTTCCTTTTCTCTCCACTCTTCTTTGGGGTCGATTCTTTACGGTCTCGAAGCACTACCATTTTCTAGGGTTCTTTTGTAACGCGTTAATGGAGAAAGATGGAGGAGGGAGTAAGTAAGAAAATGTGGAGATGGACTTCAAGAGTAAGTAAGCATAAATCGAGAAAGATGGAGGAGTTGAAGAGTCGCCTTCTGGGGAAGAAGAAAATGTCTGATAACAATAATGGATGTTTGCAGAGTCGCCTTCTTGGGAAGGAAAAAGAAGAAATGTGGAGGGAATTTTGGAAGGTAAACACGGAGGCTTTTGGGAGAATTCGAACTTCGAAGAAAGGTAAATCGGTGTATGTCTTACGCTTTTTATTCTAAATTAAATATTATTAAAACGGTCAAATCGATGAACAAATAATATTACAAAATAATTTTGTACCCTAAAACAACAGAAAAAAAGGATATTTCCGACAATAGGAGTATACAATGTGACAAATAACATATGTGCAACACTAGCAATTACCCTAGATTTCCAAAACAACACTGACAGGAATTTTGAACAACACTGGCAGGAATTTTGAACAAGAAATGCAACAACCAATATTGCTACATTTCCAAAACAATCTCAACACAACTTATTGTCAACAATACAAGTCAATTCTAGCGAAAACCCCCAACAAGGAATCATACAACACTAGCACTATCCCAACTACAGTGAAGCTTACATGAAAGTGAATAACATATCCTCCACTAGTCAAACCAGTTCATATCGAATATACTATCGGCTATCCTTTTTCTGTACTCATCCACAAATTTGTCATCCACGTTCACGATGTTTTGACGTCCGAAACTTAGCATTTCTATATACTTGATCGTGAAGACGGCACAATCGCGCCTGCACACAAGTAAAAAATGTAGTTGGTTTGCTGATATTATAACCAATTTCACACAGACAAATGAACAATTTATGTAAACAACTTACCCTCTCTTGTTTCTCTCCAATGTAGGAACACGAGTCACATTTAGGGGATTTCCCCGCCTATGTTCATAAATTGTTGCCAAAGGCTCATATTGTGCTATCATGACAGGAAGAATATATGTCAACTCTACAAGGAGCCTATGGACTTCCGACAATTTGAACAAATTGATGTCGTGATCGTATACAGTGACACACCATTTACTTAGTTGTATCTCCAGAGCTACCCAATGTTTGTCCTTGAAATTGAAGGGGGGGTATATACGATCCACATCCTTCCAATCCTTCCCATAAATTGCAGGCAGTTCCCCACGTAGGTATCTCATCTTACCTCCATTAGCAACATAACTTTGCTTATCTGATAACCATCTATTCATTTCCTTGTCCAAATTACGCTGAAACCAGGTGTCCAATATTTCCACTGGTTTGTCACGCACGCGACACCCAAGATAATACATACATTCGTCCAAGTGCTACAAACCAAAAATATATGTCATACCACAAATTTGCTGCATGCCACGATAATTTATATAAAAAATGAAAGGAGCTTACATTAGATTTCAGCCACCCCTTTGGTTGCAACAATGGCTAAAAAAACTCCCTCTTTAGATATTCTCCAATTGGAGAAACAATTTCCTCACTGCATCATAACATGGTTTAATTAACACCTCAAACACGCATTCATATCTTCAAGACATGTTCATATAATCAAGACAGGAGGGACAACTTCCTAACCTTTCCTTCGAGTCTAACCAACACTGCAATTTATTCATGTTTGAAAATCCTTTGGGCGTTGAAACCTTGTATCGTTTGGGATTATCGGCTACTCTGGACAGTCCTCTCTTCCTGACAGGATGGTCCTTCAGTTCACCAGTTGTATCAATTGTTTTTGTTGAGCTGTTTTTTCTTGTTGAGAGTCCAATTGATTCTTTGGTAGACTCTCCTTCCACCTCAGCTTGTTTTTGCGTATGCAAATAAGTTTTTTCATAAATAACATGTTGGTGATCTGAGGGACCATCCTGTCAGGATGGTTTATTGATGCATACCTCAACTCCTCTTGTCCTCCCTATTTTATTTTTCGCCTCATTCTGAACTGCGCCATCTTCATCACCCATCTTCTTTTCTGAGCGAGTCTTCCTTGTCACTACTTTTCCTTCCTTGCAATTACTTTTCCCCTCATCCTGTATTGCACCCTCAACATCATCTCTCTGAATTGCACCATCTTTATCATCCTTCTTCTTTTTTGAACGAGTCTTCCTTGCAACTTGCTTTCCTTCTTTCTTATCGTCTTCTTCTTTTGTCATCGTTTCTCCATTTCCCCCCTCATCTTCTACTGCACCCTCAACATCATCTCTCTGAACTGCACCATCTTCATCATCCTTTTGCTCTCGATAAACAACCATGCTTCCTAAATTTCCATTGTCGAATTTAGTGGCACCTTCATCATCGTCATCCTGTAGGGGATTTGAATCAGACCCCCCCATTCTATCCATTCCGACATCCTCATCACGACCATGTACACCATTCTGCTTCAATAAATTACAAGTTAGATTTAACTCAAAAGAATAATCAGTAAGTGCACCATTCTATAATGTTTGTCAAAAACAGAGCTTTATGCATAACTAAATTACAATTCAAAATGACATTACTATTCTACACAAGTACAAATGCTTGAGCTTCCACGACATATATATATATATCTAAGTTCCCAAACATAACTTAATAACGATTGTTGACAGTTATCTTACCTCCCCTTCCTCTTGTTCATCATTTGTTGAACCTGACTTGTTGAATACCCTCTCCTTGATCATCTGTTGCATTATGCCCAAGGTTTTATTCATAGCACAAAACCCTGCGTCCACTTGGTTTTTCAAATTAATCATACGCTCATGAAGCTCTTTCATAGCACACATCACTTGTCTTGCATCCAGGCCCGAGGACTTTGTAGCAGGGGCAGAGTCCGAATCATTCTTTCCTTTTCTTCTACCATTGATAGACCTCTTATTACTTAGCTCGAATTTCTCAACTGCCTTGTCAAAGTAAGTGTCCTTCACTTCCCCATAAAATTTGCATTCTTTTAAGACCTCCACCTCTGCTTCTTCCTCTATCAACACCACATTTGGAATAAAACGGGATGTGGCCTTCCCTAAGAAAGACTCCACAGCCATCGCATCAGGTTGTGAATCTGATGACCATCGTAGACCGCGTGGGTAGGCCTCCTTATCCACCAAATGTGCAAACGCTGAAGCAATTGGTTTAACAACTTCAAACAGCCAAACCTGAACAGCCAAACCATCAATATATTGTAACTACAATACCAACTTCAATACAATATACATTACATCCTGTCATGTTACCTGAAAGGCCATTGGTAACCCCTTGAGTTTGTAACCCAACCTTGCACTTGAGTCTCTGCTTGTTTCAACCGTTTCCAATCTATTCTTCACCGTTGAACTCAATCCCTGGTGAGTTTCAATGTAGCTAACCCTGCCCCATGGGAATTTCGTGAATCGATCGATATCAGCCAATAATTTCACATGACCTGTGCTTATGCGAACTTTTTTCTCAACCCCAAGAATGACGCCCTCTAATATAATCAATAATGCCATCTTATATTTCAAAGGGCTATCAAGCTGTGTACGCATAAATAAAGACTCGAGCTCAGCCAACGTCAAATTCTGTACATCAAATAACTCTTTCACGGCATTTTTATCCGGGTTCAGCTCATTATCTTTCATTCTGTGGCAGCATAACCCCGTCACAAGTGCAAATTCCTTCATTGAAAAACGCAGCAGCTGTCCTTGCAGGTCATACCACGTCTCCCACAACTTCCTCGTTTCTACTTGACGGAATAAAACGTAATGTACAAGCTGGCATGAAAAGTTTTGGCGACGAACCATCTTCACAGTATGTCCAAATGGACCATCTATTATCCTCTGCCAGTCCACAGGGGAGAGGCATTTCTCAATAAGATTCAGCAATTCACGCCGACAGTTTTGGTTGACTCTGCCGATGAACTTTTTCCCTTCAAATCTCATTAAATGACCCTAAAAAATACAAATTATACAAGGTCAATAAATACAAAACGAACTTAGACTTAAACACAAACTGAGAGGATGTCAACTATGGAAAACTACACAAAATGAGCTAAACAAAATTTACCTTTTTACCCATTTTAATCTCCTCCGTTTCAATATGGAGAACTACACCACTTCAGCTGCACTGGGGGAGATAGACAAACAACATAAAATATCAACATTTAAGCTTTTTCTAAGCACCTAACTCAACATACTCAGTTGTAGAAATCACACGAGAAGACAAGGAAGTTGCAAGAGTAAGAGAGCTATAATGTCAGGAAAATATAAACATTATAATTTCAAGTAAGGAAGATAATCTGACATTCATGACAATCAAATTGATCATTTCAACAATAACACTATACGATGTGACAAATATTTCATCAACGCTGACAAGAAATGTTGAAACAATGGTAATTCCTGCAATTGTGACAAAAACAAACATAATCTGACATTCTCATTTTACAAACACGGATTTCACAGGTTTATACAATTCGTTGCATTCAACCTCACTTCCTCACTTCATTTCAGCTCAAACAACAGCGAATCAACCCTAAAAACCAAATGAAGAGCAACAGAGCAACCCTAAAATGGCGTTACTTGACTTGAACTCTGAAAAACTTGACATACCTACCTCCAACAACAAGGGCCTTAATCGGAGCAACCCAAATGAACAACAAGGCTCGAAGGAGATAGACAGAAGAGGCAGATGAATCGGATTCGCGACCGAATCGCAAGGGCCTTAATCGGAGCTCAAGCGACGATGGGATTAAGCTACCTCGAACGGTGAAGAAGGGTTTAAGCTACCTCGAACGGTGAAGAAGGGTTTAAGCTACCTCGAACGGTGAAGAATGGTTTAAGCTACCTCGAACGGTGAAGAAGGGTTTAAGCTACCTCGAATGGGTGAAGAAGGGTTTAAGCAAACAAACCTGGAAGAGAAACCTTCACGCCGGAATCGGTTAAATTCGCCGGTAAAAAAACAGATCTACACTCCGCCGGAGAAGATGGACATTCCGCCGGAAAATATCAGATCTGGGAGAGAGGCTTGGTTTTTTTTCCTGTTGCGAAATTTTCAGATTTCATTTGGGATTTGCTTTTTTTTCGCATTTAAAATAGTGTCATATCATATTTTATTTTCCAAAAGAAAAGGTAAAGTCATATTTTAATTTACCTTTTTTATTTGTGGGGTATTTTTGCAAAAAACAAGCCAAAAATAAGTCAATAGGGTATATTTGCAAAAAACAAAAGTACTAGGGTAGAATTGCAAAGCCATATATGATTTGGGATATTGGTTGCTATTTCTCTTAAATTTATTGGAAAGGGTAACTTAAGTTTTGTTTTTGATAAAGGGTAACTTAAGCTTTATTTTAACCTAAGTTAATTTTTCTACATCTTAATTTTGGGTACGGTTCCAACCCCTATAAATAGAGCCACACACATTGAGTTTTTGACATCCAATTTCGCATCCAAATTCTTGAACCCCTATAAATAGAGCCACACACATTGAGTTTTTGACATCCAATTTCGCATCCAAATTCTTGAACCCTAGAAATTCACCGCTGTTGTTCGTCGTATGAATTCAGCCACCATCGAGCTTTGCCGCCTCAATTACCACCACCACTAGTTGCACCTTGAAGTCCTTTTTGAAATCCCTCTTGTCCCGACGCCGGAGATACACCAACGAGCCCCAACTTTGCCCAGAACCAGTCAGTGCCACCACGCGAATCCGATGGGGAATTTTTGCCCGATTTTTCGTTTGGTTTGGTTTGGTTTTCTTTTATTTTTATTTTGCCTAATCTTGATTAAATGGGTTAATCTAGATTACCGAAAAATAAGTTAGGATTAATTTAATTTTATGAATATTAAAATTAAATTAATTATATTTCTTTTGTTTATTATCTTATATTATGAATGGTTAAATTATAACTCTTCATCTAGATAATATTGAGTTAGAAATTATTGGGATTATAAATAAATTATTGGATCAATTTATTTGTGATATAATTATTTAGAATATATGACTAATTAATTGTTAGAATTGTATAAATAATCATTTTATCAAAAAACCTTAAAATTGATTTATTTAGAGTTTAATAAATTCAATTTGAAACCGAGACTTGTATCCTTCAAATGTCGTTAATGAATAAGTTATCTAATCATAATTTATTTATGTTGTGTGCTTTGGTTACATCTCGGAATCACGTTTGGAATGGAAATAATGCAAGGAACCAATTTGCTTTTCGAAAGCACCCATCTCCGTTACACTATTCGAGTTCTTTGTGATTTAAGGCAAGTGGCGGGTCACTCTTGCAATTTATTCCATATTCATCTTAATTGACAATGAATCGATTGTACTATTAAGTTGGGATAAATAAGTCTATTTGTCGTTTGGGAACTTGTGTCATAAATTGGTGTGTAAATGAACCTTATTATTAGGTTGTATATTTGTCAGCAATGACCCTCATATATATATATATATATATATATATATATATATATATATATATATATATTCTTATTGTAGGGTGCTAGCTGAACTTTGGTGTGGACTTATATGCTAGTTAGCATGAGTACTCGTAGGAACGTTATTTACCTTGCGAGGTTTAGTTGTTTCTTTATAACTTCGTATTAGGAGAATTATTTCCCTAATAAATTTGGTCATGACCTACCCTTATTCGAATATAAGTGATGGTGCACTTAGCTAGTGCCGAAATTCGGGATTCGTCCCATGATCTATATCTCATTGCGAGATTGGTGTGGCTTAAAAGCTTTAACGTAAATGCACATTTTGAAATTAAATAAGATAAATGTCCTTTTGCACATAATTAATATACCCTCGGATGAGAAGTACAACATGGAACCCGCCTGGACTCTTGTCTAATGTAAGCCCCCCTTTCCAATCTGGATTCGCATTATGCGGTGAGGTTGGTCGATGACCCAAATATTCGAGTAGTCAGTTTTCAAACTTTGTGTGATAAATATAATGTTCCCAAACAAACATACATATTCCTATAAGACTTACATTCTTTTAAGTATTCTCTTGTCGCATACCTTTTCTATCGTTTCAGTGAGAGTATCCAAGTTATATATCGTCTACCGACTATTATTCGAGAGACAATGATAATAACTGGATATAATCACAAAGAATCACTATGTTTGCACCCTTGCGTAGTCTTTCATTAGACTGACCAACCTTTCTGTTTCCTTGTATGGTTGACTGGTGTCATCCGTCCTATACGGTACATAAATGGTTGGTCTCAGACGCCTTGAAGTAACAAATCGAAGACGAAGGCTTGCAGTAGAAGATTGAAGATTTTAAGTAATATTATTTTTTAAAAGTTGTCTAGTGTTGACTTAATCTTCTTAAATAAATGTAAGACCTAGTTAAGTTAGTTATGTGTTAGGGTTTATTTAACAAGTCTTTCACTGTATTGTAATTTCAATTGTAAACTTTATCTCCTCAATTTACGAGGAAAGATTTTAATAAAGGTTTAAGTATTTGTTTCAAAAGTCTTCCGCTCTTTACTCTGTTATTATTTAATGTTTATTTGTTTATTTAAAGCATAATTGTTCTGATTAAAGCCTTGGGTGGCTTTGGACTTTACAATATGAGGTCACTGGCGTGTGGCACTATCGATATAAGTCGGGGGTGTTACACATTCATTCTATTATATACATATTATTCAATAAACATTTTGAGCACAAATTTTGAGTCTAGAAACTAGTTGGTGACGATTCCAGTTGTCACCGAAACTAGTTGGTGACGATTCCAGTTGTCACCGAAACTAATTAGTGACGATTCGAATTTTCATCGAAACTCATTGGTGACGATTCGAGTAGTCATCGAAACTAGTTGATGCTGGTTCGAGTTTTCACACACACTAGTTGGTGACGATTCGAGATGTCACCAACACTAGTTGGTGACGGTTCCGAAACTTCACCAACACTAGATAAAATGTTTGCATACTTCTCATTTTGATGAGATTTCTTGATTTGATGACACTTTCTCGTTTTGATGATACTTCTCTTTTGGATGACACTTGTCGATATGATCACATTTCTCATTTTGATAACAATTTGCGTTCTGATGACGCTTCTTGTTTCAAAGTGTCATCAACACTAGTTGGTGACATTTTCGAAGTGTCACCTACACTAGTTTCTGTCATCACCACTAGTTGATGACAAATTCCGTCGTCACCACTAGTTGATGATGGTTCCATTGTCACCCCTAATTGATGACACTTCTCGTTTTGATGACACTTCTTGATTTGATGACAAATTTTGTTTTGATGACAATTCTCGTTTCAATAACGCTTCTCATTTCAATATGTCATCAACATTAGTTGGTGAAAGTCTCGAAGTGTCATCTATTCTAGTTTCCGTTGTCAATACAAGTTGATGACGCTTCTCGATTTGATGACACTTCTCGTTTTGATGACAAATTTCATTTTGGTGACAATTCTCATTTAGATGACGTTTCCCGTTTTGATGATGCTTCCCGTTTCGAAGTGTCATCTACACTAATTCAAAGTGTCATCTACACTAGTTTCTGTCATCACCACTAGTTGTCATTGATGACTATTCTGCCGTCACCACTAGTTGATGACGATTCCACCGTCGCCACTAGTCAATGATGGTTTAACCGCCGCCAGTAGTTGTCACCACTAGTTGATGACAAGTCACCCATCGCCACTAGTTGATGACGGTCCCGCTGTCGTCACTAGTTGATGACGGTTCTGCCATCTCCACTAGTTGATGACAGTTTCGCCGTCTCCACTAGTTGATGTTGGTTTTCGTCACCACCACTAGTTGATGACGGTTCTAAGTGTCATCAACACTTATCGTTCAAAGTGTCATCAACACTTCTCATTTTGATGACACTTCACTCCCCGTTTAGTGAAGACACTTCTCGTTACGAAGTGTCATCAACACTAGTTGTGAAACTTCTTATTTCTGGCATCACCACTAGTTGATGACACTCCTTGTTTTGATGACACTTCCCAATTTGCATACGACATTTCTCATTTCGAAGTGTCATCAGCAATTATCATACCCGTGCATGGCACGGCTAATACACTAGTTAAACTTTACTGAATATTTAATATTTATTTCAATAAGGTTAAGAATTGAAAGATTAATAATATTAATTTCCAAAGTATACAGAATATTATCTTTAGTTAATTCGTAGAATTTTATGTAGATTTATTGTGTGATTACCATTGAATGAAGTCAACATATTTAATATTTATTTCAATTAGATTGGTTTTCATACGTATATTTTCATATTATGTACTTTGGTATATCTAGTTTGTTAACTAAATGTAAAAAAAAAATCTTTTTTAATTTTGAAAATCTAAAATCTGGTTGAAGTAAATGTAAGATTTATTAATTTAAAATATTGTTAAGATTTATGCTCAAAAAATATTGTTAAGATTTATTAATTTAAAATTGATTTAATGCTTGATATAATAATATATTAAGAAAACTAATAAAAAATAAAAAATGGGCCTTGAATTGTTCTAGTGGCTCAAAAGGGGAAAACTTTAATATATATATATATTCTTAAATCAGTTCAATTCAAATATAATTTAATGGAGTGATAAGAAATTGAAAACCAATGAGAATTTAATAGTGTGCTGATTTACTAAGTTGATAGCTTAATGTACATAAGTTTTCCACATATAGTATGCTAACAATCTGAAATCAAGAGTGCTTTGACACTATAGTAAAATTTCATTCTAAAACAATGACAAATGCAAATCAACTATGAGATTTTCAAGACCACCTAATAAATGAAATTCTTATATTTAAAACCATTTTCTCCTAATACTCAAGAAAAAATAGTATTTATCAACATAATATATTAAAATATATTGTAAATGAAAGAAAAATATTAAAGAATGTAGTTGATGGAAGAATAGATCGATTGAAGAATAAATTTTATAACACCTAAGACGGTCTAAGTTATAATTTTTTTCACTTTATCTTATGTGAATTACCTATTTAATATCAAAACAATCAAAATTAATGTCATGTATATTAATTTTTATATATGAACTTTTTTAGTAAAATAATTGGTGGATTATATGTGAATCGAGCTGTCAAAAAGTGACCGAACCCATTTTACCGACCTGACCGACCCACTTTTGGACCCGACCCGACCGAATTTTGTAGTAACCCGAATTTACCAAGACCAAACCCGACCAACCCGAACCCGACCTGATTAACGAATAAATGTGGAGTATTAATAAAATATAATATACAATATATATGATAAATGACATATAAATAATGGTAATATGCTCAATTATCCTAAAAAGAGAACATTGTTGTACTTATATAATTTTTTATAATTAAAAAATTTACAATCTAATATAATATAAATTAAAATTATAAACAAAATATGATTTTGGTCTACTAATATCATTACATTAAAATAATGAATAGTATTATGATTTAATTTTAATTCATTTCAACCTATTTTGACAAATTTAAATTAGTTTTTAACTATTTAAAATTATTTAAATAGTGAAAAAATATTAAAAAATTGACGATCTTGACCCGTTCGTCAACTCGAACTGCCCGCTGACCTATAATGATCCGACCGAGCTTGACCTGTTATTCGAAATGACAGTCTCAAAAAAATGTTATTATGATTTGTTGGTTGAAACTTGATTGTTCTTGTTAATAGGCGAGCAAATATTAATTAATATTATAAAAGGCAATTATCATAAGTTCAATCATAAAATATCTATATATAATCTCAACCTTGAATTTCAAGTTTAATTTTTAAATTAGATATGCTAAAATTACGTAAGTTTGGTTGCGTTAGCAAAAGTAATTTAGATAAGTTTGAATTAGAAATAATAATTCAAGTTCAGAATATGACCTGTTATAATGATCCGACCGGGCTTAACCTGTTATTCGAAATGACAGTCTCAAAAAAATGTTATTATGATTTGTTGGTTGAAACTTGTCTAAACCATATGAAAATTGTAGAAATTGATGGCTACCAAAAATTTATCTTCCACCTTATTGGAGCATAAATTGTTGCAAACTAATGCAGTAATGCTAAAACTCACATATTAAAATCGGACCTATAGAACTTACACAGATGGGAGATTAATGGATTATCCAAGTGTGGGAAAACGAATATTGAATTAATGCACGACATGTTTTGAGATGACCACGTGCTAGAGGACCACCTGCCCTTCCTTGTTTTAAACTAGAAACCGAAGTCCGTACTTCGTATGAGTCTTTTATGTATATGTATTATCACGATTTAAATTTGAGTTTCTAATATATGGATTGTTGTTTCATATTTTATCTTAGACGATATATTGTTTGATACGTAGAGGGCCGTTCGGATGGAATTGCCTCTTAAGATAAACACTACGAAACAATCACAACCGTAGGATGGAGCCAATAGATGGCCCAGATTGAAGGAGAAGGAAAAAGAGAAAAAAGGTAAGCGAGCGAGTACCTGTTGGACGCGGTGGCATTTTTGTAATTAAATCTAAAATTAACACGTTATTAAACGTTTGCCCCTCACCTCTAGAACCCCCCAAAATGAATCAAACGCTCTCAGTCGAACTATCCACCGAACTCGAAGAGGAGAAGACGAAGAGACCAACTTCAGAACTCGATCGATCGGACACGAAAACTGCAAACGAGGAAATCGATCGAAGACGAAGCTCGGAACTAACAAAATTACAATCCAAAAGAACGTAAAAAACTATCTTACGATATGAAGAGCGATACAGATTACAGTGAGGATGACTTTGGAGGTACGCATATCAGATTTAGGGTTTCGATTTCACGAAAACACCTAGATTACTCCAAATTGAAGGTTTCGAGAGTTTGTTAACTGTTGTTGCACCATTTGAAACACAGACCTCGAAGTTATGGTTTCTTCAGTACTATTGGGACTTTGTTTTCCTTGCCTGAATTGTATGTTCGTTTCCTGATGTTAATTTTGTGAGTTGGAGGTTCATTTCCTTCTTCAAGAGTTCATGCCTTTGTTGTAAAAAAATAGGTTGACCTGAGGTTCATTTTATGAGTTGGGGGTTCATTTGCCTTTACCAGAGTTCATGCCCGTGTTTACCGGAGTTGCATTAATTTCATGAGGTTCATTTGTGAGTTGGAGGTTCATTTCCTTCTTCAAGAGTTCATGCCTTTGTGATTAAAAAATTAGGTTTACCCGAGGTTCATTTTATGAGTTGGGGGTTCATTTGCCTTTACCAGAGTTCATGCCCGTGTTTACCTGATTTGCATTAATTTCATGAGGTTCATTTGTGAGTTGGATGTTCATTTCCTTCTTCAAGAGTTCATGCCTTTGTGATTAAAAAATTAGGTTTACCTGAGGTTTATTTTATGAGCTGGGGGTTCATTTGCCTTTACCAGAGTTCATGCCTGTGTTTACCTGAGTTGCATTAATTTCATGAGGTTCATTTCTGAGTTGGAGGTTCATTTCCTTCTTCAAGAGTTCATGCCTTTGTTGTAAAAAAATAGGTTTACCTGAGGTTCAATTTATGAGTTGGGGGTTCATTTGCCTTTACTAGAGTTCATGCCCGTGTTTACCTGAGTTGCATTAATTTCATGAGGTTCATTTATGAGTTGGAGGTTCATTTCCTTTTTCAAGAGTTCATGCCTTTGTTAAAAACAACTTAGGTTCATTATGCTTTCCCTTAGGTTCATTTGGAAACTTAGGTTCATTTGTTGTTTATGAGGTTCATTTACTTTTTTAGAGTTTACTTCATAGTCTGAGGTTGATCTTACAATTGTGTTGTTTCTCTTAGCAGGATCTATCGGTCCATCACGACGACACAAAGGGCCGACATACAAAGACATCGAGATAGACTATGAAACTACTGAGAGTGAGGAAATTGCAACAACAAGAAAAGTGTATGCTAAGAAGTCTATTGTTTCAAGGAGAAACCCAAGCCTGCCTCGAAAGAAAATAACACAGAATGCAAACAAAACACGAAAGCCTAGACATAAAATGGTGAGACATAAAAGAGTCAGACAGACCGTTTCCAAGGCTTCAAAGATTCAAAGTTCAGAAGAAGAACCACCAGCAAAGAAGCAGTGCACACAAACAACAACTGAAGATGATCAGCCTTCTCAAACAATTGACAACGCACCTGGCGTTTGTCAACAAACAATTGCAGAGATATCAGCTTCTACAGAGAAGGAATTAAAAGCCACTGATGAAAATGTGACAACGCTGGTCAACACAACACCAATGGTTCAAACAGTACTGGGTTCAGAGAAGAAAGAGAAGAGTAACACATCCAAAGACACTGACGGAAACCTACAAATAACAGAGTCAAATAGCACAGAAAGAAAAGGAACAACAACCGACAGAGTGAGTTCAAAAGTACAGGTGAAGGGTAAGGAAGTACAAGAGGAGGAGAGCGTGAGTTCAAAGGAAAATACCAAGATCAATACATCAGAAAGTTCTGAGGAAACACCATCTTCTGGAGAGAAGAAAGACACAACATCATCAAACAACTGTGATGATACTCAACCAAGGAGACCAAACACCCGGTCCAGGGCTGCAGTTCAGCCAGATGCAGAAGATGAAATACAAAGTTTGAGTGAAGAGGAGTTTGAAGAGAGCTTGAGGAAAAAACAAAAGACCAAAGAGATTAAAGGTAAGAAAGACAAGGGCAAGCAAAAAATGGAGGTTGAAGAGGAAGACAATGCAAAGAAAAGGAAGAAAGAAAAGTGGGTCATAGTCAAGGAAAGAGGAGAGAGGAAGCTAGTAATTACAAAGGAAAAAAAAGGAGAAGGAGAGAACAACAAAGAAGAACAACAAGCTGGAAATTGTTCATACACACCTCAAAATCAAAACAGAAGAGGATGGATCCCAGTACAAGTGGTTGAACACCAGAAATGTGCCAAAAGCGTTTGTTAACGCACTGGAAAGTATCCCTGAATAAATGAAGGCACAAGCAAAGGTGTGGATTAGAGAGATGGGGTTTGAAAGCATGCTGCATTTGAAGATTAAAGGGGTGCCTCATTGCTTGGCTTTCTGGATCCTCGAAAACTACGATGAGATCAACTATGAGATAAAGATGGTGGATGGAAGCACCATAAAAGTGACAGAGGAGGAAGTCCATAGAGTGCTACAGATCCCTAAAGGGCATAGGAAGGTAGAAAGGAGAGGCAAAGAGGCTGCTGACAACGCCATTATACAAGAATGGAAAGAGTATTTTGACAATATCAAGCAAATCAAGCCAAGTCATGTGGCAGCCAAGCTCAAAGCGTGCACCTCAAAAGTATGGTTCAAAAGGCTGTTCATCGTGTTGTTCATGTCCGTGCTTGTGGAAAGCAACCAAAAGGGCACTATTCCTCAACACATGATGATTAGTGACGTTGAAGACATAAAGGGATACAACTGGTGTGAGCTTGTAAAGAGCGTCTTGCCTCAAACAACAAATGAATGGAAGGGGAAGAAAGAGAGGTTCTATAGAGGGCCCATCATATTCCTTATGGTAAACAACTCTTATTTAATTACAAAAAAAAACATCTTCTACTGTGTATTATGTTGCATGTCATGTATGTAGTAATATATTTCTGCTCTTTTATACAGTTGTTGTATTTAGACAGGGTATCTGTCTTTGGAGATACAAACACAAACAATACACCGGTCTTCCTAGGATGGACTGACGAGATTTTGGAGGAAAGGGAGCGCATGGAGATGAAGTTTGGGGGCTTTGGACTAGGAACACTGCAACAACCAAGACCATCAAAGGAGAGGAAAGAACATGGATTCATGAATAACAAGCTACAGGTAAACATCAAGCTTCAAGTTCACAAAGTAGTATAGTGGGTTCATCAGTTTAAACATCAAGGTTCATTAGTTTACAGATTGAGGTTCATTTATATATACATTAAGGTTCAAAAATTGTAATGAGGGGTCATCCGGTTATACAATTAGCTACATGACTGTAGACATTGTAGTTCATGCATCACACATAATGAGGGTTCAATGTAAAACCAAGCAAAAATAATGAAACTTCAAGTTCAAAAAATAGTATAGTGGGTTCTTCAGTTTAAATATCAAGGTTCATGAGTTTACAAGTTAGGGTTCATTCATGTATTGACCAAGGTTCAATGGGAATTGAGTTGCCTGTTCATGTAATTCTGAGTAATACATGAAAAATGATCAACATGTGCATGAATAAATAGTATAAGGTTCATTAAACTGAATAATAATGTAGAATGTACGATGTCGTTGATATAATGTAGGGTAGTACTTTAATGTGAATTTGATTCATGGTAAATGTAAAATCAATCTCTGGTTCATGGAGTTGGGCAAACAGGTTCACGAGCTTCAAATTTGACATTTTTTCCTTAATAGTTATATGAAGAAGCACAAATATAAGTGGATTAGCTTGATTTCCTTCGTGTGTCATGGTATTGTATGCTATTTTTGTTTTTTATTTCAACTATTTATCACTTAAAATTGTTTTCTTGTATGCATGAGTGGTTGAATAACTTTACAGTCCAACAATTTGTAGTGGCAACAGAGATGCTGAAACTCACAGACATGGTAGAGAATTTACCTACTGAGTTCAACGAGGAGCCAACGGTCAGAAGCATGATTAAGACAGCACAAACGCTGATTGGCAAGAAAAAAGCCAAGGAAGAGGAACAAAATGAGTTCGAGAAGATATGGAATGATGCTGACCACCCTTTCTGGAGCGATCCACAACTTATAGAATGCTTGAGACAAGTTGAGAAGGCTGATGCTTCTAAAGAAAAGATCAAATTCTCACAAGCTGGAGCTTCAACTTCTAAAGCAAACAAGGGCATGGATTCCACACAAACTTGGGAGGATGTCAGCAACATTCTGAATGAGTACACTGATGTGCTCGGAGACAAAGAAGAGGTAAGAGATCAAGTCATAGAGGTGGGGAAAGAGAAGGAGGATGTCTTAGGTGATGACAGTGAGCAACTAAACACTGTAAGTGAAGGAGGCATGGTAGAAAAGGGACAAGGGTCCATTTCTGTGCATGCGGCAGACGACGCTGAGCAAGAGACAGTGGGTGCAAGTAAGAACAAGGAACCAACACCCGAAAAACCAAAAACAAGGAAGAAGGCCAGAAAGTCACCAGATTTGACAATTCCATCCTTCAAGCTTATTAGTTCAGAGGAGTTAGAGAACTTTGATATTGACAAAGACATTGATGAAGAACATGAAGTGCCTGATGCACAGAAGGACAAGGAGGTGCTTATAAGCTCAAAGGAGTTAGAGAACTTTGATGTTCAGAGAGACACGAATGAAGAACATGAAGTGGCTCATGCACAGAAGGACAAGGATGTGGCTGAAACTGAAAAACAAAGAGAAAAGGACAAGGGGAAGGGGAAGCAACTGTAGGCTGATGATGATGTGGTTCAAGGGCCAAGGCACAAGAAACTTGGAGAAAAGCTCAGAAGCCCCTACAAAAGCCAGACTGTGGACATCTTTGCAAAGAGAACTGAGGAAGCAATGATGGTGTACAACTACTGTCTCCACTGCAGCATAGGAGGGTAAGATCTACATATAACGTTATGACGTATTTTATTTTATTATTATGCTCAATAATACAGATAAATATTTACTAATAGATAAAATTTCTATTTCTATACAATTGAATAGTGAGCCTCCATTCAAACACAAGTCTCTCAAAGTCACCGGAATGGAGTTGGCTATGGACATGGACATCCACTACAAAGCTATTGATGCATGGACAACAATTTTGAACACTAATGAGGAAGTGAAGAGCAACAACAAACCCAGCAAAGCATTCTTGTACGTCTACCAAATGGTACGTAAACTGTTTTAAAGTTAACTAAATAAGGTGCATGGATATATGCCATAAGGTCCATCGGTATATACTATTAGGTTCAAAAGTTAACAAAATGAGGTTCATCATATAAAAAGTGAAGTCCTATAAAGTTCATGTAACAGAGGTTCATTTATTTAAAAAGATGTTCATGGATTATTGAATAAGGTTCATGAAATTCTACATCAAGGTTCAACAGTTTCTCTGTGCAGTTTTTATCTTGTATATATAATTGGTGTATGCTAACAATAAATTATGAAATGTTGAAACAGAATGTCAACTTGAAAGATCAACTAGGAGAGTTCATCAAGAACTTCAACTTCGCCGTGGGTGAGGTGCATGGACGAAAAATAAAGGACGTAGACATGGTAAAATTATTACTAGTCTGAGCTTGTCTGTTTTTTTTTTTGTGTTGATTATTCTTTTGGAGTAAATTTCAAAGGTCACTAAATGAAGGCATTATTATAGGTTGTTGTACCTGTCATAGTCCACAATGACCGTTACTTTGTCATCGCCATGAACATCAAGAATAAATGCATACATGTGCTCGACAGTACGCCAAACACCTGTGATATGGGCGTCGATGCACCAGCTATTCAGAAGATTGTAAGTGTACAAGAGTGTATAAAACTGTGCTATTTTGTGGGACTTTTTTTTTGTTTGGTGAAAATTGCACGTGAACACACCTATAAGATGAAATATATCCATTTGTTGTGTGCAGGTATTGATGATTGCAATTTACCTCCGCTAGAATCACTTGATCAAAAGAGTAAATGACCTCGAAGCTGGACAGACTAAGGCGCAGTTGATTCCTCTTCCATGCCAAGCTGAATGTGCACAAGACCAAAGCTCCGGGGTGTATGCCATGTGACATATGGAGAAGTACATGGGGATTCCGAATGCCAACTGGGAGGACCAGATGAACAACAAAAACAAGAACAAGGCCATTGAAGAACTAAGGATCAAATATGTCCATACCATCATCACCTCGGAAGCTAATGACATCAAGGACAAGACACTTCAGACCATTAGAGAAAACCCTGAAGGACCATATGAATGACATTGGATGATTGTTAGCAATTTGGTTACAATGATACTAGTTTGCTTGTGTGGATTGTGAAAATTTAGGATTTCAGACTTGGTTAGAATGATACTAGCAGGTAGGACTAATCACGTGATTGATTGACTAATTAGGATGAAGATGATGTACACTTCAATATATTAGCAGGTTCATCCACTATAACAAACAGGTTCATTGGTTTTGTCTTGCAGGTTCATTAATTTTGTCGTGCATGTTCATTGATTTTGACTTGTAGCAACATTTAGTCATGGGTGTACTCTGTCCAAGCATTGGGTTCATTAATTATAACAATTAGGTTCATCATGAACAACTAACAGGTTCATCGAGTATAAGTAACAGGTTCATCAGATATAGAATAGGGTTCATAGAAGCTGGAAAGTACGTTCATCTAAGTTACTAGGTTCATCGACTATAACAAACAGGTTCATTGGTGTTGTCTTGCAGGTTTATTATTTTTTTCGTGCAGGTTCATTGATTTTGACTTGTAACCACATTTAGTCATGGGTGTACTATGTCCAAGCATTGGGTTCATGAATTATAACAATTAGGTTCATCATGAACAACTAACAGGTTCACTGAGTATAAGTAACAGGTTCATCAGACATAGAATAGGTTATACACTTCAAAAATCGAGCATGTACTCGTTTTGTGTTTAAAAAGAAATTTCGTGACAAAACTCATTGAATAGTTCAATAACTTTTGTCATTCAAGTACCCTAAAAAAGAAAAGGTGAATATGTGTTCATAGAAGCTGGAAAGTATGTTCATCTAACTTAGTAGGTTCATCGACTATAACAAACAGGTTCATCAATTTTGTCTTGCAGGTTCATTGGTGTTGTCTTGCAGGTTCATTAATGTTTTCGTGAAAGTTCATTGATTTTGACTTGTTACCACAGTTAGTCATGGATGTACTCTGTCCAAGCATTGGGTTCATGAATTATAACAATGAGGTTCATCATGTACAACTAACAGGTTCACAGGGTATAAGTAACAAGTTCATCAGACATAGAATATGTTATACACTTAAAAAATCGAGCAGGTACTCGTTTAACTCATTGAATAGTTCAAAGTTCAATAACTTTTGTCATTCAAGTACTCTAAAAATGAAAAGGTGAATATGGGTTCATAGAAGATGGAAAGTATGTTCATCTAAGTTACTAGGTTCATCGACTATAACAAACAGGTTCATCGATTTTGTCTTGCAGGTTCATTGGTGTTGTCTTGCAGGTTCAATAATTTTTTCGTGCAGGTTCATTGATTTTGACTTGTAACCACATTTAGTCATGAGTGTACTCTGTCCAAGCATTGGGTTCATGAATTATAACAATGAGGTTCATCATGTACAACTAACAGGTTTACTGAGTATAAGTAACAGGTTCATCAGACATAGAATATGTTATACACTGCAAAAATCGAGCAGGTACTCGTTTTGTGTTTAAAAAGAAATTGTTATAATGAAACTAATAGGTTCATCAGGTATGGAAACTAGGTTCATCAAAAAATACTAAAGATGAAATGGAAAAATACTAAAGAATACTAAGAATCAAGCACTTCAGTGCAAATGCGACTATTGTGAGTGGCATACTTGTTGCATCTGCCACATCGCCTTTGCCCTGCACGACTGGAAGCAATAGAAATTCTCTTCCACTCCGGATACGCAAGCCGCTTCCTTTGTTCTTAGCTTGCTCTAGTGGTAGCACATTAACAACTGAAGGGACTTCAACTCCAGCATAAGACTACAGCTGCTCAAGGTTCGACGTACCAGAACTAGACGAAGCACCACTCACAGACAACATATCCGCCTTTTTTTCCTTAAGCAGAATCGAAAACTGTTTCATGAGGTCCGGCTTGTCATCCACTAGCCCCACACAACTATAAAAGTCAGAAATCAACTCATTCATGACCGCCTCACGCTCTTCAAGGGCCGCACACTGAGTGACAATGGTGTCGTCGATAGTGAACACCGGTGTAATAGTGGCATCCTTGGTCCAACGGGCAAGTACATACCTTTCTGGAATCCTATCAAACTCGAGGTTCCTGAACACAAACATGAGATGACAACAAGGCAAACCAATCCTTTGAAACATATGACAACTGCATAAAAAAACCCCACCTTCAGCTGACTGCTCGACTGTGAACATCTTGGATAAGCAATCCTTGACACCATAGAATTTTGTACCATTAACCTCAGACATGCTCACCATAAAGCATGATAAACAACATTTCATAATCTTATCCTGAACAAGTTTGAAAATTGAGAGCGTGTACACCTCAGACGCATGCTTCTCCAATCTTAAATGTGTCTTAAGATCTGGACGCATAGTCGAAGAATCAAAGTTCAGCTTCGCCTGCTTGTGTCTCTGCGTGTCCAAGGCAATGTCAAAGTGCATCACCAACTCAACTAGGCGATAATATCTGTCAGTGAAGTGACCAAAGTAACTGTTTGCAGATTCGGAAACAGAAGTAGTCCTAAGCAAACCGCCAAACATGACATCCCTAAAGTAGGCTGGGATCCAAAAATGTCGGATTGCAAACATGTCATCAAACCACCTCCGCTTCACCAATGGGAATTCATCAAGCAACGCAGTCCACTGTGACTCAAACTCTGCAGGTGAAAGGTCATGGGTCCAGACAATGTTGTCCAACCTAGCCCTAAATTCTGAACCAGCGGCAGTGTCGTACTTGGTCTTTGCAGGCACTTTTTTCATGATGTGACACATACAAAGCCTGTGGCGCGACCAGGGGAAAACTTGTTCAATAGCGGACTTCATGGACTGGTCTTGGTCTGTTACTATAACCTTTAGCTCGTGCACCATAGCTGCCTTGAATTTCTCCAACAACCAAACATATGATCTGACATCTTCCTTGAAAATTAAATCAGCCGCAAAAGTAACACTCGACTTGTGATGGTCTAGGCCGGTGAATGGTATGAAAATCAGATTGTACCTATATGGAAGAAATGTAAACAAAGCCAATGATGCATAAGTAAAAAGTGATAAAACACTAGAATAGTCTGTAATAAAAAGAGCAATGGAAGGAGGATTCATAAGTAGACAAAGAGGTTCATTAGAATGAATATACAACTACAAGGGAGAAAAAGTTAGATTAGGTTCATCAGGTTTGCAAACTAGGTTCATCAGTTTCAATAGAGAGGTTCATATAATCTAACTAACAGGTTCATTCAATAAAGTAACCGTTAAAGAATCAAAAACAGAGTAGTAAATGCAAGGATAGTTACAAGGGAGAAAAAGTTAGACTAGGTTCATCAGGTTTGCAAACTAGGTTCATCCGTTTCAACAGAGAGGTTTATACAATCTAACTAACAGGTTCATTCAATAAACTAATAGTTAAAAGAATAAAAAACAGAGTAGTAAATTCAAGGATAGTTACAAGGGACAAAAAGTTAGACTAGGTTCATCAGGTTTGCAAACTAGGTTCATACGTTTCAACAGAGAGGTTCATACAATCTAACTAACAGGTTCATTCAATAAACTAACAGTTAAAAGAATCAAAAACAGAGTACTAAATGCAAGGATAGTTACAGTGTAAAAGAAAAAAGGGAAAATGTTTTGAAGAAGGATAGCCAATAACATGTTGGTTCGGTATGTAGCATCAAACGATACAACGTCGCCAAAGAGAGAGAAGTTCTTGCGCGACATGGGATCAATCCAAATTAAACGCGTCAAACGATCACAAGAATCAACGTCGTACTCAAAAAAGAAGGCAGGGCAAAGTTCTTTTTTGTTGAACAAACGGTTGATCGTCATTTGAGCAACGGAACCACCAATATAAGCCACCATATCTCGTCGGTAGTTCTTGAAATCAACAGCAGAAGCACCGACTTGGGAGTAGCCGCCAACAAGTTCCTTGAATATTCTATACGACCTGACTGGACCGATGTGCGCTTTCTCACAATCCATGACAAACTTCTTATGTCCAAAGTCCAGCTTCCTCATAGACTTCATAAATTGTTTATCCTTACCAACAACCATTTCATGTGTGTGGCGATCTTCAAAAGCTGTTACTTTGTAGCCCTGATTACCGGCAAAAGAAAGGGTGAGTTTCGCCTTACAACCAACTATGTTTGAAGGACGTCGTCGCATGCGTTTTGTGTTGTTCTGGCCAGTTTTAAAACCTTGTCTGGTGCAATGCAAGTACTTCAATGCAACCACACTGCCTGCCATGTGGGATCCGCCGAGCCTCACAACAAAGCCACATTCCAGTGCATATGCCTTGTAAAATTCAACCGCTTCCTCCAATGACCCAAACAACATACCAACAACTGGTTTCAGAGAATCAACACATATTGGAATGTGGTACACATAACCACCTTGAGATAAACGGGCAACATATAAGTCCGAAGACATCTCAGTGTCAGAATCAATTGGATATGAACTAGGAGAACTCTGACCAAGGGATACACTACCACTAGCACCAACAGACACACTTCCGGGCACTACAAACATAAAGCACATTGAGGTTCAATTGTATTAGGTACAGGTTCAAAATAATCGTCCATTGAAGGGAGCAAAAACCTAATAATGAAAAGTTGAAGACAAATCTGTCAAAGAAGACAATAGAAACGACACAAACGAACAAATTGAATAGAATCATTCTCAGATGACTATCAAGCGTAGAACATAAATAAACGCAACAATAAATTCTGAAACCCTAGAACATATATAAACAAATTAACTTACCAGAATCCATAGAAATGTCTATGCGAATCAATCCAATAGCGAGAATAGATTGAAAGAGGCGAAATCGATGAAGAACATGAACTGAAATGAGCGAGAACGAACAAGTCCTCCAATGGCGATTCCGGATACAGCGAAGACGGGAGAGAAACGAGGGAGATCAGAGAACAAATGAAGGTCGAATGACGAAAATGCCCCTCCGTGTTGTTAAATGATAGATCAATGCCAGCCGTTTGATGGTGACACGTGGACGGCTATATCACATGCTCAATGTTTACTTTAACACTTGTGCTCATTTGATCTCCTCTCTTGATATGTATTTAAATATAATATCTAAGTCTTGACAAAAAAAAATATATCTAAGTATTTTAGGTATAAAATGCTATGATTGTACGAAGTACAATTTTATTTATTTATTTTGGTCAGAAGTTCAATTTAAATTTTGAATTAAGGTGGTAGTTGTTTTTTGTAAGGATGCATTTTTTCCTTTGAAAATATTTGGAAAATATTTTAGAAATGCCTATCTAATTATATATTGTGCTTGAACTCGATTATTTGAAAAAAACATGCTACAATAACTCTCATTTCTTACATGCTCCACTATCCTCCACATTTATAATTTTTTGCCTTTATCTTACAAATTTATTGCATTTTAATAATGTCTTTTTTGTTATGATTTAGTTATTAATATTCATTAATATATCGTTTTATTTATTTGGTCTGGAATATATATCGTTTTATTAGTCACGTTGACTTTACATATTCCTATACATTAATATCATTTTAATTAAAATATATTAGTCATTAATTCCTATTCTTATTAAATACGGAGTAATATAAATAATTGGTGACTCTGTATTTTCTTAAACCTTGTTACATTTTATATAAAAGTACATTAGTTATTTTATCGGTACTTGCTTACTCTTCTTAGCGAAATTATAATTCACAACTTCTTCCTTGTACATTTCATATGTGAGAGTGTGTACATGTCTATTATTTCGGCTTCCATCCTTGATTAATTCCTCTAGACCAACACCAATGAGGCCAAATTTAGTATATATACATGATGAGTGTAAAATGAATATGTATAAAATAGAACAATAAAAATCATCTTTAACCAAAATAACAACATACCTACCTACAACGATTTAGTACAAAAAATTAACTAAAAATACAAACCTAATTGAATTTATGCTACCAATAGTTGAAGGGTTTACATCGTCCATAAAATAGTTTGCTTTATTCTTTACTAACAATCAGTCATCCTAAATCGATTGTCTTTGTCCTCCTTCTAGTGAAAGCTACTGGTGCATGATGTAAACAATCGATGCCTTAATAGTGCTATTAGATTATCCAATTCTCTAACATCCTCACATAAAATTAACCTATCTCGATCAAAAGACGATTATATTAATAAATTTAAACAGATATATGTAAGTATTGTAGACTACAAAAGAGATCCAAATACATATAATCAAGTATAGTTTACCGTGAGGTGGATATATACTTGCATCATCGACAATCGGGAATCTTCATTCACATCTTTAACTTAATAATAATGCTTACTTCAGTGACCATGTCTTTTTAAGATGTTGCCCACTATCTCCCAAGCTTCACTATATGGATTTCTAAAGCTAATTTCCATGTAGAAGAATGAGATGATGGATGCCTAGAGAAAATGAACGGAATACCACCGTTTTCGCCCTTTTATAGATGAAAATGTTACTTGGAAAGTGAAGCCATTTTGACATATAACCGTTTAGACATCTTGACTATAATTTGTTTCCAACCATTCACTGTGTACTAAATACGGGTGTTACGTGTAGTAATTGGATAATATTAAAATAGGAGTAAATGAGAGCAAAATATAACATATACAGTATGTAGTAACTATCACTAATTGGGATTTAGGTTAAAAAATGAGTCATAACCTAAAGAGTAGTCCGTACGTAGAGGCAAGATTTAGCTAAAAAAAGTGTGTAAGGGGAGGGAATAATTACTTACAAATAGTGCTCATTTTTATATATACACATAATTATGCTATGGTATATTAAAATAAACAAAGAAAAATTAATTACTTAAATTACAAAGTAACCTATAATTATACTTATTTATTTTATATTGGTTTATAAACCCTATAGTAAAAACCTATTGGAAAATCTAACATATTATATACATATTATATATTAAGGGTGATAAACTAATCCCACAGGCAAACTATAACTTTAGGCCTATTTAAGCATTTGATTTTGTCTTTAAAAATTAGCATTCAATGACCTAGAATGCTAACTTTTAAATATATATAGATATAGATGGTTATTTTTCATACTTAATAGAAATATAAATTGAACTATGTTGAAAATTTAACGTGAAGATATAAGAATTATATAAAGATATGAAAATGAGGACTTTTTAATTGATTAATATGTAGTAATTGTATATAATTGTGAATCAAAAACTTTGTATATTATATAGACAATTATAGATTATTAATATAATTGTTAATATATGAAATTGTCACTTTAGTACTTTTTGGATTTGAGAAATTGTTTAAATTTTGTGCTAAATAAATAAGGCATGAAATGAAAAAAAAAAACTAATTCATCTTTAAAAGTTAGAATTCAATGACCTAGAATGCTAACTTTTAAATATTTATAGATTTCTACGTCTTTCACTAAAATCGATCACCCTAGAAATTGTGTACAAGTGTCAAGTGGTCCATTTTCCTCTACAAATATTATTTTGCTTCTTCTTTTTTCCATTTTTTGTTGTTGTAGAGGACTTAAATATTGGTTGCTTACTAATAACATGCTCTTTAGTTATGGTTCATTAAACTATATGCGAATCTCTTCTATAACGGTTATAAAAAATAATACTAACTTTCACTAATAGACAAAAAATAATCTCAACTTTCAAGTCAACCAAAAATAATTTCAACTTTCAATCCATGAATCAAAAAGGCCTTTGCTATTTCACGCACGGGTAAATTTTCTATTTCACGCACTGTTTCATACGTGACGTACCAAATGAAGCCGCCCGTGACGAACAAAAGCACTCCGTCCGTGACGGACCACAGTAAATCGTCCGTGACGCACCAACCCCATCCGTGCGTCACGGATGAACACTCTAATCCGCGACATGATTTTGGAATCGCCATAACGTTTGATTCCCTAGTCCAAACGCGCTGAAATTTGGAGGAGATATATTTGACATCTTGATCTTTAATCTGACGTTGGAATTACTCAATTCGGAGTTACGTAGAAAAAGTTAAATTCTCCAAAGACGGGACAAAGAAATAGAGATCTCTTAAGCGCCAAGGCGAGTAGAGATATCTCAAACCATTAGAAAGAAGGGATACGATTGCTTCAAAACAAATGAGAAACATTTGACAATCGAGATGGAAGAAGCTTTCTATTATCTTTATGTATGGCCAATCTTATTGAAATTATAAGCATTATCAAGACTCTAATTTGGCCAAACATAGTTCATTTTAATGTCCGTGTGTATATTACTTGTACTATACTTTTAGATTTATTAAGCCACTAATTAAACTGTCACATAGTATTTTTTGCAATATATATAAAATAAAATATATTTTATATTGTTTCATGAATATATTACTTAAAGTTTTGTTACCTTTATGGAATAAATCATTCTCATGCATATTTATAAAAGAAACTTAATTTGTTTAACCGTCTGATTCTTACTTTAATAACATATGATTTACTTGAGCTACATAATCCTTCTCTAATTTTTTAGCATGCTAAAACAATATAATTATTATAATATTTTTTGTTAGTCAATAGCATCTTATATTATCAATTGATATACCGTTAAATATATAGTTTATATTTGTCCAAACATGTACATGACACATGGAATTACTCAATTGATCCACGACACGATTTTGGAATCGCTATAACTTTTGATTCCCTAGTCCAAACGCGCTAAAATTTGGAGGAGGTATAGTTGACATCTTGATCTTTAATCTGACGTTGGAATTACTCAATTCGGAGTTACGTAGAAAACGTTATACCTCTCCAAAGACGGGACAAAGAAAAAGGGATCTCTTAAGCGCCAAGGCGAGTAGAGATATCTCAAACCATTAGAAAGAAGGGATACGATTGCTTCAAAACAAATGGGAAACATTTGACAATCGAGATGGAAGAAGCTTTCTATTATCTTTATGTATGGCCAATCTTTTCAAAAACCGGTTTATCTAGGTCTTTGTTTTGAATTACAATGCAAAATCTATCAAGTCATATAATTTAAAAACTGAACATAATCAGAATAAGTTTATAAACAATTACTTTATTGATGTTAACATCAATAAAAGAAACTTAATTTAACGCCTTGGTTCATCCATGACGGACAAAACATGTTCATCCGTGACGGACGAAGCATTTTCATCCGTGACGGATGAACATGTTTCTTCCGTCACGGATGAACATGTTTCGTCCATCACGGATGAACATGCTGATCCGCGACACGATTTTGGAATAGCCATAACTTTTGATTCCCTAGTCCAAACGCGCTGAAATTTGGAGGAGTTATAGTTGACATCTTGATCTTTAATCTAACGTTGGAATCACTCAATTCGGAGTTACGTATAAAACGTTATACTTATCCAAATACGGGACAAAGAAATAGAGATCTCTTAAGCGCCAAGGCGAGTACAATAGCATTTAAGTCAGATTACAATAGCATTGCAATCATGGATCACAATAACATTACAATGTGCGAGTACAATAGCATTTAAGTCGCCTTGCGACCTCATCTCTTTCTTGTAGAAGAAGGTTCGAACGCCATCAGCTGAGAAACGAATGGAGAAGTATCTCTACTCGCCTTGACGCTTAAGAGATCTCTATCACTTTGTCTTGTCTTTGCAAAAGTATAACTTTTTCTACGTAACTCCGAATTGAGTGATTCAAACTCCAGATTAAATATCAAGATGTCAACTATAACTCCTCCAAATTTCAGCGTGTTTGGACTAGGGAATCAAACGTTATGGCGATTCCAAAATCGTGTGGCGGATCAGCATGTTCATCCGTGACGGACCAAATGGATCCATCCGTGACGGATTAAATGGATTCGTCCGTCACGGATGGATCCATTTGGTCCATCACGGACAGATGCACATGATCCGTGACGGACGAACCGGTGCGTGAAATAGCAATTTTGTCGGTGCGTGAAATAGAAATCATGATAAAAAATTGTACAAATGATTTTTTCGGTAAAAATTTCGGCTAATTCGATAACATGTATTCGAGGTCTCTTTGTAGTTGGATGTTGTAAGTGATTCTTCTTTATACAAGATCTCTTATTAGGTGTAATATTGTCATCGAATTAGCCAGAATTTGAACCGAAAAAATCATTTGTATTATTTTTGGTTTATGGGTTGAAAGTTGAGATTATTTTTGATTGACTTAAAAGTTGAAATTATTTTTTATCTAATAGTAAAAGTTGAGATTAGTTTTGATAGTTTTTCCCAAAAAAAAAACTCTTCCTAATTTTTTAACTGTTTTTTTTTTGCCGTTGGGCAAATTGCAAAACACAAGTTATTGCCGTAGATTTGCATTTCGATGCTAGTTTAAGTTAGGAATTTTTAACAATTTCTTCCCTCCTCCGTGAGGGTTCTCCCTCATCCGTGAGGGCTCTCCACTGTTTTTCGATGCCGCTCCTCCTCTTTTCCTCCTCTCCTCCTCATCGATCCACCCGCCTTGCCAGCCTCTTCGTTATTCCAAGCCTCCATCAATGTATAGGTTTAGCTTCCCCCTCGCCGCCGCCGTTCCTCCACCACGGTTCCCGGCGCGAGCAACCGCTCTGATAAGCTTTTTCCTGGATTCGAAACCTTGCTCCAAAGCTGATTTTCTTTGTTTCGATGCTGCTGGTTGGGGCAATTTTGGGTTTCATTATGCTGCTGCATGTGGACTGGTTCTACAGATCCTGGTCTCCGTCTTCTCTGCATACCGTGAACTGAGGCAATTTTGGGGTTCTGCTTCTTGCCTTCATTCAGGGACGGCTCCTTTGTTCTTTTGCCTCTCGGTTGTTGGTTGTCTTTTTGTCTATGTGTGTTTTGATTTTGGATGCCTTCAGTTTGCAGGTTGGGTCTAATGGACTTTTGGGTCCTTGTTGTTTTGTTCTTGATGGTTGTTTTGGTGTTTTTTGGATCTTTTCTGTCCTCGGTGTACATATATGTTTGAGTTGTGTTGGCTCTGTTGGTCAGGGGTTTCCACTGTCTCTGTCTGATGGATTCGCGCGCTGCAGTTGTTGGGAGTAAATCTTTAAAACCAGGTACTGTTGTGAATCGATTGAATGTAGTGGCTCTGACTCAGGGCTTTCAGTTTGCCAGGGGTTTCGGGGTTTTTGATCTGGAGGTTTGTCCCGACTATTCGGGTGCCGCTGCCTCCCCATCGAGGATCTCGAATGGATTCGCGGATATTGCTATCTCTCCTGGTTTTTTTGATATCTCTTTTGGTTGTCCTTGCCTCTGTTCGATAATGGTTTTCATGTTTTTAGTTAATCTGATGCCTTCTGTTTGGCATGTAACATTTCTCTTCAGTTAATTAATAATATTTGTTATTTCCATAAAAAAAAAAGTTAGGAATTTTAAGATATGGAATGCGTTTTTGAATATCATGCATCAAATCAAATAATCGGATTTCGATTATTATGTTTAGGATTCTTTTTGGACCTGAAGAAATTTGTCGACGAGTTAAAGAAGTGGCGGGAAAGTAAGTTTTGAAAAGGAAATACACCCATCCTTGGATCCAGGAAAAAAAAAACTTTAGATAATTCATCACGAGTTTCAATTAAACACGTGATATGGGCTATACTATACGGAGTACTATAGATAATTTAACATTACATTGGTCTCGCGTGCCAAGCACGTGATTATGGGACCATCCCTTATTTATAAATCACTAGTATCTTCTCTCACTATAATTGTGACATTTGAAAAAGAACAAATTTTAGCATTCAATTATAAGTCTTCTTCTTTCCGCTTGTTCGTCTTCCTTTGCATCAATTACTTAATTTTTTGTGGTTGGATCCGTGTGTGTTGTTCATCAATTATTGAAGTTAAGAAGCAACATCTATAATCAGTGACAAATCTAGAACATATTATAGGGGCTCAAAGTCTTATAAAATAACTTAAATATAATTAGTTGATTTTTACAAAAATAGCGACACAATATGTTGTGCGTAAGCACATGTCAAGATCCGTACAGTACAAGACGAAGGGCGTCAAGACTTTGGTTTTGCAATTTCTTGGCTAAGCTCTCTTAGATAGGACATTTGATGTGTTTGATTGTGACTCTAACAATGACTTGATGGAGATTTGACTCAAAACGGGAAATGGATATAACTCTCACGAAGAGGTTTATGAAGAGTTTGGGATAAGTATCTCACGACCCTTGGATGCAACTCACCAAGAACCATGAGACGAGGTTGAACACTCATGGATACGACACACCATGATTACCCAACCGCCTTCGGATATGACACACCAAAGGGTATTTCGGATACGACTCACCGAAACAAGACTAAGGATTCGAGGATAGGACCCACCTCGGAAACCATCGTCATGAAGCTTAAGATGAAACAAACACTCTCGTTTTATATCTCCAAATCAAGCTTAAACATTACAATGGTTACGGCCACCATTATATAGGTGCCAAGTGAAAATAAAGAAATTACAAAATTGAATCCACTAACTAGTCACTAACTTAGAGCACTAAGGCCACTAACTTAGAGCACTAACTTAACAACAACTAACTAGTAACTACCTAATTAATTACGAAAATAATAAATAACAAAACAAACAAAACACAATCATCTTCCTAAATAGCTCATGACGCCATGCAGCTTGGTTTGCGCCTTCCTCTTCATTGAACCGGTCTTGACATGTCCTTGAGGTGACCCATAGTCACATCATCCTTCCCTCCTTTAAGAAAGATTCGTCCTCGAATCTTCGTTGGCTTTGCTTGCGAAGAACTCATGGGGAAGTAGACATTTGGACCTTGGATTGGCATCTTCAAGACATAGCATGTGCGCAACAATCTTCTCATTTTTCTTCATAGCAGCCACACTCATAGGTTCAATTGTGTGCAATCTTTGATCCCGGATCAAGTGGTATCGGTTACTCCGCCCCTCGTGTAGAACACAACGATCATATTTCCACGGCCTGCCTAAGATTAAATCATAAGACTTGCTAGGCATTACCAAGCATGTCACGACATCCTTGTAGTCCCCGAGGCAGATTGCGACGTCCGCTTCCTTGGTGGCTTCCATTCGGTGATCCTTGTTGAGCCAACCTACTTGTATTGTCTTGTCCAGGGCCTTTGTGAGAAGATTTAGACATTGAATCACGTGCTTAGCCATAACATTGCATTCGCTCCCACTATCAATCGTTGCAATCCATGGAATGCTACTTTTGCCAATAAAACAAGTGTGGTAGCATGCAAGCTCTCGCTGATCTGGATCACCACAAGGATTGGAGACCATGTTTGGCATCTCTTGGAGGAGCTCATCTTTGAACAATCTGGTCTCCTCTTGATCAGCATACAAGACAGTGGCATGGCTAGGTTCTGGTGGAGGGACATCGAGCATGTTGATAGCCACTTCGGATCGACTCTCATCCGTCCCTTCAGCCCAAGGGCACAACTGCGTGGTATGTCCTCGACCGAGGCATTGAGGACACCTTTGGATGTGATCAACAACCTTGGAAGATGAGGCCTTTGTCCTGAAGCATTGCCTTTGTGCTACAACCTTCAAAGAGCGGACATGGCTGCTTGCGGTAGTAGACAACATGGCCTTGGAGCTTCGGTTTTGACGCATCAACTATGAAGGCGAATGGGTGTATCTCCTGGGATGAGGTCTGGCCGTGATTTAAACTCACAAGGAGGGCAGCTGGGAGAGCTGCCGAGATCCTTGGCTGCTTGTATTTGTGATCTCTTGGTTGTAGGCCTCGGTTGAGTTTTGGAATTCAAATAGAAAGTTCAGCAGCAGCTGGGAATTCTGGAGGTAGGTATGCATGTGGGCTGGTGTAGAAGACGTGGAGAAATTTTAGGGGAGTGGTTAGTGTTTGTTGGTAGGAGATCTTCCGAGATCTTGTAGAGGTTCTCCCAATAGGTTTGTAACCACTCGACCTCTCTTCTCTCTCTCTCTTTTTTTTTTGTATTCCATACTCAACTAATTAATACTAACTAATTAAGTAGGAATATGGCCGTGGACGTGGGCTAAATGGAAGGGAGAGATGGTTGAGTGGGCGTAGTGATGGGGCTAAGGTGGGTGGGGTTTGGGTTAACCGTAGGCTAGCAACCTCACTTAGATGTGGTCTGCCCTTTGCTTGCCTTGACTGACCCATGCCTTCCTTCCTTGGTTCTCCTCATAGTTAGGACCTCCGCACAAGTATGCTTCCGAGGCCAAGACGACGTGGTTGCGGCGATGGCGGCGAACCAAGCATCTCTCCGAGTCGACTCGGCACTCCTTGCTCAATGGTGATGAAACTTGGCAGCCATGCTCCATATGAGGAATGAAGGCTGCTGGTGCAAGATAGCTTCCGAAGGCTGTCAAATGACCGATGGTGGCCGAGAGCCATAAGACTCCAAGGCCGCGCCGGTGCGCATGTATTGGCAACGTCCGGGGCTTCTTTGACGTCAACGAGTATCCCTTTCGCCTTGAATGGCTCTGATACCAAATGTTGTGCGTAAGCACATGCCAAGATTCATACAGTACAAGACGAAGGGCGCCAATACTTTGGTTTTGCAATTTCTTGGCTAAGCTCTCTTAGATAGGACATTTGATGTGTTTGATTGTGACTCTAACAATGGCTTGATGGAGATTTGACTCAAAACGGGAAATGGATATAACTCTCATGAAGAGGTTCATGAAGAGTTTGGGATAAGTATCTCACGACCCTTGGATGCAACTCACCAAGAACCATGAGACGAGGTTGAACACTCATGGATACGACACACCATGATTACCCAACCGCCTTCAGATATGACACACCAAAGGGTGTTTCGGATACGACTCACCAAAACAAGACTAAGGATTCGAGGATAGGACCCACCTCGGAAACCATCGTCATGAAGCTTAAGATGAAACAAACACTCTCGTTTTATATCTCCAAATCAAGCTTAAACATTACAATGGTTACGGCCACCATTATATAGGTGCCAATTGAAATTAAAGAAATTACAAAATTGAATCCACTAACTAGTCACTAACTTAGAGCACTAAGGCCACTAACTTAACAACAACTAAGTAGTAACTACCTAATTAATTACGAAAATAACAAATAACAAAACAAACAAAACACAATCATCTTCCTAAATAGCTCATGACGCCATGCAGCTTGGTTTGCGCCTTCCTCTTCATTGAACCGGTCTTGACATGTCCTTGAGGTGACCCATAGTCACATCACAATAAGTTCATTACAAAATATTGTCGCTTACGACTCTTCAAACTACAAAGGGGTAAACCCATCCTGCGGGTTCTCATAGTTTGGAAATGTTGAAGGATAACTTCATTATCAATACTTCTGAAAATATCCTTCTCCACATAGCACACTAGAGAATCGGTAAGAAACTCATCTCCCATCTTGTTACGCAAATCAGACTTGATGATACAGGTAACACTAAAGCCAACTCAATAAGACGATATACAAAGTGAAAAGCGCCATGAATTCCTACCTCGACCATTTTCTTTGCAAGAGCTCCAGTATTTTGCAAGTTTGAAAATTTGTCATTCCGTCTCATTTCATGAATCCACAACATCAATTGTGCTTTAAGCTCCATTAGATCACACCCTAAGAAGTCTTGTGGATATAATTCTGCAAGTCGAAGTAGCTTTGACTCACTAAAATGGGAGAATGAATTCTTTGGATCAAGGCATGCTACACATGTGAGTACTTCCGTGCTCGTCTCTAATGTTATATATAAAAGGGAAAAGGTATATTATTAACTTATTAATATGTACTTACCTTGATTTTTCATCCTGTGTATATTTATAATATGGATGTGGATTTCCCTTTATATAGATGTACATATACGTACATCTCTTCCAAATTGATTTAGTGTTAAAGTAATATATATGGCTATTTTTTACCATGCTTAATTATTGCAATTTATTGATATATGAGTTAAATTAGGTAGTTTGACCTATCTTTTGACCTAGCTTACCTTTTTACTCATATGCAAAAGAATAACAAATATTGCTACAACTTAGAGAAGGAAGACTTACATGTCTATTCTTATATTCAATCCTTCGGGAACAATTGATCTATAAGGTTATGTATGTTATCTACATGTTTTTTTTGTTTTATCATATGAAATTGTATACATATTGGTTTAGATCTTCAGAGTAATATGTTTTTGAATCTATGGTTGGGTGGTTCTCAGATCTATTCAAAAATTTATCTAAGGGCAGGGTACCATCAAGTAAGGATGGATCCTAATGATGTACATAAGACAACCTTCAAGACACATAGTGGCCACTATGAATATATAGTGATGCCCTTCGGGCTAACTAATGCTCCTGCGACATTCCAAAGCTTAATGAATTCAGTTTTCAAAGCTTTCTTGAGGAAGTATGTGCTTATATTCTTTGATGATATACTAGTATATAGATCCACTGAAGGGGAACATGTGCATCACTTGAGAACAGTGTTTGAATTGATGAGGGGCAATCAACTTTTTGCAAAGATGAGTAAGTGTGCATTTGCAACTGATAAGGTAGAAAATTTGGGGCATTACATTTCAGCTGATGGTGTGTCTACTGACCCACAGAAAATCAAAGCAGTGGCAGAATGGCCAACCCCTAAGAACTTGAAGCAACTTAGAGGATTCATAGGTTTAGCTGACTACTACAGAAGGTTTATAAGGAACTTTGGCACAATTGCCAGGCCCTTAACTCTTCTGACTAAAAAGGATGCATTTGAATGGTCCTCTGAAGTTAATCTGCCTTTTGCATTCTCAAGACAGCCTTGTGTGAAGCTCCAGTGTTGGCTCTTCCAATGTTTGATAAAAGCTTTGTTGTTGAGACATATGCTAGTGGACAGGGAATTGGTGCCGTGTTGATGCAGGAAGGACATCCAGTGGCATACATAAGTAGGCACTTGAAAGGAAAGCATGTGCATCTTTCTACAGAAACCATATTTGAAGATCTACTCGGAGAGAGAAGAACTAGATAGCGTGTCTTAGGAAAGTTTTTACATGGAAACTATGTGATCATGAGCTAAATTGTTTAGTTGGAAAGAATATCTTACACCGTTACCTTGTATAGTAACTAATAGATGTTTTAGGTATTTGGTAAGAAGATCTTTGCTACCACTATAAGTAGATGAGTTTACCTTAGGGAAAGGTATCTCAACCATCACTAAGGAAGCATACTGAAAAGTTATTGCAGTTGAGATCGAAGGTTCAAGGCAAGGTATGAACTAGTGTTGTGAGTACTTGCTTAGAGTCATTATTGTGTTCTTGTGTTGATACTAGTTGATTGCACTCAAAGTCTAGAAACCTAGGATCTGTGTGAGAATAGGTGGAGAGAAGACTTGTGAGATTGTACAACTTATTAATAATACAAGTACACGTTTTGAAATCCTTCTAGGGTAACACCTAGAGGTAGAGGTTTTCTCTTTTCAACTAGTTGGTTGATAGAGTTTCCTCTCTAAGGAACTATCTTACTATTACTACTGAATCTCTGTTATTTTCGCTGCCCAGGGAATAGTCTCACCGTTCCGTGTCTAACACACTATGATTCAACAATTGGTATCAGAGCAAGTTCGCTCTAGATTGTGTGTTTTCTTTTCAGATTCACAGGTAACAATGTCTTCAACTCATGAAGTCGGGATTATGAACAACAAACCACCGTTCCTTCCTATCGGTGGAAAGTTTTAACATTGGAAGGACCTCTTCACTGACTAGATGAAGAGTAATGACTACCAATGCTAGAGAGTCATTGAAGTTGGTGATGAGAAAGTTGCTGAAGAAGTACTCAAAGGAACAACACCTTGGAGTCAAGATGATTTCAGAATCATGGAGAAAAACTCTAAAGCTCGCATTGTAATAACCCTTAAAAGTCCCAAACTGTCGTTTTGTAAGAAAGACGTATTGGGCAATTTCGTGTATTCATACTATTCTTTGTCGAATCTAACCTAGGGTTCCTTTTTGGGTCGACTCGAAGGTGTTTATGCTAGTGGAGCTATACGCGTGTCGAGCCCGGAATCCCATTGTCTCTGCTTTGTTCCAGATCTGCGGACTAAGGCAAGTGGCGGTTCGCTCTTGCTCATCGTTCCATATTTACATTAATTATCAGCTGTTTATCTGAGTAATTAATTTGGAATGATTACTGTGTTTATCTGGAAATGGTTTTATAAACTGTAATAATGACATTATCATAGGTTGTATATCTGTTAGAACAACGCTATCCTATGTGATAATTACCGTGATGGTATTGTTGTGAAATTAATCTTAATGCTAGAATAGCATGTGGGCTAATAGGAAAACTAATCCAAGTAAGGATTAGCTGTTTCTATTATCTCTATGTTTAAGTTAATTGCCTGGATGGCTTTAATGTGGATAATTGCTGTGTTAGACTGTTTAGTTAACACGAGTGTGTTTGTAGGAACGCTAATCCAAGTAAGGATTAGTCGTTTCTTTATAACTTAATGTGCGTAGGAACGCTAATCCAAGTAAGGATTAGTCGTTTCTTTATAATTTAATATTCGTGGAAACACTAATCCAAGTAAGGATTTGTCGTTTCTTTAAATCATAATATTCCTCGGATTATTCCGAATAATTTAAGGGTCATGACCTATGCTTCTTATCCACATGTAAGGATCTGAAGTGTTTTAAGCGCCTTGCAAGCGCCATTGGATGAGCTTAATTGCAGTCCTGTGTATTAAGCACTTAGCTAGTGCATTGGGGTGGACGTAACTGTCACCCTGTAAATTAAACTGTAAGCGCTGTGGCAGTGCAATCAGGGTAAACGTAAGGTCACCCGGTGTCATTATAACTTCCGTGTTCTCGGAATAATATTTAAAAGCCTCAACAATGTGTGTGTGTGTGTGTGTTGTAATTTAATAAGATAAGTGCAGTTAAGCACATAATTAAAGTGTAAGCACTGTAATAGTGCAATCAGGGTGAACGTAAGGTCACCCGGTGTAATAATAACGCCGTTGTTACTCGGCATAATAATGTTAAGTCCCGCGTGTGGGTTGTGTGTGTTTTAATTTGGGTCAACATGATTGTCACCCTGTGATTTAAGCCTTGTTGTCGCTCTTAATAACATTAACGTGTTTCAGTAATGTGTGATTTGTAATTAAATAAGATATGTGCCCAAGTGCACATGATTAATAAACCCATGGCGAGTAGTGCAGCTAAGTAATAGTGCAGCTAGGAAAGCTCGTCTCGACTTGAATGTAGTACGTTCTCTTTCCAATCTGGATTCGCTGTATGCGATGAGGTTGGTTGTGAACCGAAGCATCTCAGTCAACTTTTAAATCATTGTTGTATGATTCTTTAAATATTCCAGATTTGTCATATTTCCTTAAAGACTCAATCTCTTGGAGTCTCTTTTCAAGTCGATTTCTGTGAAGATGAAGTCTTCCAGAATCTTCTCTAATGCATACCTCTTGTTGTTATTCAGTGAAAGTGTCGGGTTATGTATCGTCCATTCGGTTATTATTCGAGGGACAATGATAGTAAACGGTTACGATCACTCGAACCACTCTGCTTTTTACCCTTGCTAGTCTATTCAAGTAGACTAACCCACGAACTTTGTTCTCCGCATGTGGGCTGGTGTCATCCATTCGATTCGGCACATCAGATAGAGTGTTGATGAGAAGACTAGAAGGACTATGGAGTCGACGGTGGTTTTCCGACGTTTTTAATAATTTCTTTTAATCAGGTTGAGATCCTTGGGCAGGTGATCATTACGATCACAACCCTTTTTGTAATATCTTTTAAAAGTCTTCCGCTGTACCTTGTTTAAGATTTCTGTTGTAATTTATTTAAACTCTGTGTTTGTCCTATTCGGGATTGGGATGTAATCCCGGGACTCGTGTTTTATATGAATAAGGTTATCATTTTGTATCATTGTATTTCATGATTTGTATTTAAACGGTAAAGCCTTGGGTGATCTCGGTAAGGAATACTGGGGTCACTGGCGGTAATACCTTTCCAAAAGGGTTAAGTTTTGGGGGTGTTACACACTATGCTAACAAGTGTCCCAAGGGGAACAACTCAGACAACACCAATGGTGACAATACTGGGAACGACAAGAAGAAAGCTTTCGATTCTGTATGGGGTGATGAGTGTGCCAACTTTGATGATGATGAACCAGAGGCATGGGGGGACAACAGAATGTGTGCAATGACTCTAAAGTCATCAAGTGAAGAACAAGAGGTAGATCCTGAAACTTTATTTGAATCTCTTGTCAATTTTGATAAAAAATCCTTGATTTCACTTATCAAAAGCATGTATAATGAGAATCTTAAAACTCAAATGAATTGAGTAATGTTGAGGATAAATGCATTGAATTGAATGAATCTCTATCTAGAACCGCTAGTTCCTCTGTTGTTCCTTGTGTTAAATGTGATGCTACTCATAGTGAACTTGATCCTTCTAAGATAGAGAGGGAACTATCTCATATGAAAGCTCAGATTAACATGATTCGCTCTATTCTAGTTGAGCAAAATCTTAATGAGAAAGAGATTACCTTTGTTGAGTCCAAGTATGGTGTGGGGTACAAGGGTGAAAAACAAGAGAGTGAGGAACACGAGTTAACCATACTTGAGCTTAGAGAATTGAAGGATAGGGATCTCCAGAACACGAAGGATAGGAACGTGTACCTAGAAGAGCGTGTGAAAACTTTGGAGAATGGGTTGAATGCAAACCAATCTTGGTACAAAGGTCAACCTGCCCATAAGATGTATCTCATCCAATCTCAGGGAAATTTGCCTAGTACACCTGACCTAGTTAGAGCCAATCAACGTAGGATGCTTGTCCCAAACCGTAAGTACACCTTGGGGGATTACTATAAGATTTGCTCGCATTGTGGGAACAACGACCATGTTGTGAAAAACTGTGCTAAGAAGCAAAAGTTCACTGAAGAGCACACTCAACAAAAGAATAGTAGAAGTAATAATGTTGATTTGAATGATTATGATGCATCTCCTGATATGTGCCATGCTAAGCCTAGAGAATATCATTTTGTTTCTAAACAAACAGGTAAAGCTAAGCTTGCCTGGGTCGCTAAACACTAACTCTCTCAATGCAGGATGAAGTGAGGGGGCACAACAAGTGGTTTATCGATAGCGCATGCTCATGCCATATGACAGGAAATATAGATCATCTTACCTCACATCAACAACACTCTAGGGGAACTGTTTCCCTTGGAGATAAATGATGCAGAGAGATAGTGGGAACAAAAGAAGCTGCTTTGAACTCAAACATCAAGATAAAAGAGGTTAGTTTGGTTCATCAACTTGGTTTCAATTTGTTAAGTGTAACTCAACTATGTGATCAAGGAGACAACGAGATTGTCTTCATGTCGCAAGATTGCTATGTAAGGAATAGAAAAACCAAGGAAATTGATAGGCGTTGTCGTGACACCTATACAAAATAATCCTAAACAAACCTAACTAATGTAGTCTGGTAAGTAAGGGTCGAATCCCCCAGAGAATCAAATACTATCCCAACGATGTAATTATATACCAACAAGTAACCAAGGGGGGTTTATGATTAAAAACAAAATAAATAAAATAAATAAATAAAAACAACGACTTGAAATCAAATAGGGAAAATAACTCAGCCAAACAAATATTCACACTTCAGATTGATAGATCGATCATTGATTATTCCTAGTCCTCAATACTCATGAAAGTCCAAATCCTTGTTCTGAATTAGTTACCAGTCCAACCAGTCTTGATAACCCTAACTATTAAACAAATCCATACTAACCTTCACGATTTAATTCAATAGCAGCAAGAAGTTCAGGAATAGATAGGTACATGCAAGTGTAGCAACCAGTCATACAATTGCATGTAATTAATTCTCTACACAAACTAAGGGATTTAGATTCTCAACCAGTATCCTCTAATCCTTAGTAGTATGATCAATAACAATCTCAACAGGTTGTATGGAAAAGGGGAACCAATAGCATAATACTAATTTCTCTAGGTTGTCAGACTAGAGGGAACTACTATTAACAATCTAATTGATTTCCTAATCAACAAATCAAGGGGAATCGATATATGATCAATGAGATTAAGCACGAGAGAAAATTAATACAATCATAGAAAGAGTAAAGGAATAACCTCACAATCCAATCAATCCAAAGGCTTCAATTGTCTGCCTGAGCAAAAGGGAAAAACAACGATGAATGAAACTAGGTCTAACTTGATTGATTCCGGCAACTAGGTTAACTAAAAGTTGTTTTAACCTAATTCTAAAAGTGTGTAAAAATAATAATTAAACAATAATAAAATAATAACGAAATTAAACAAGTCAAATCCGGGTAATTAATCCCGCAATTTCGCTCCATCTTCTCGTCCAGCAGCTGCCCAACTTCGTTGCAGCTTTCTCGGCACAGCAAAAGCGTCACCGGCCCACTCCAGCACATGCATCTCGGCCCAACTCAAAGGCAGCACATTCCAGCAATTCATCCTCTCGGCCCAATGCAAGCAGCGGTCCACCAGCTTCAGCAAATCGCTCGCCTACGTCATGGTGACGTCACGCCTCCATCTTTTCCAGCTTCAAATCCCGCTTTCCGCTTTTCACGCGGCATTCTTTGTTTCACGGTGGGCCGGACATCATTTATTTTGGGCCTTTCCTCCCTGGGCCTTATTTCCTCCGAATTGGCCCATCACGTGGCTTGTTTAATTAATCTGGCTTTGCTTCGCGTGATGGCCGCGGTCGCGGCCTTTTGGCCGCGGTCGCGGTTTGTTCTCGAATTGACCCATATTAATTCCTGAAATTAGCCATCTCCTCAGGTGGTCAACTCCTCTTCCTCTGGATGTCTCCAATTAGCTCTTTCAGACCATCAAAATCACACTTCTCCGCTCTAACTCCATAATCTCCAATTGTGCTCTAAATCCAACCAAATGGCACCTCAAACCTGGTAACAACCCCTAGAAATGCACTACAAAATAGCACCGATCAAATCCCCCATGCTTAAACCTTGCTCGTCCTCGAGTAAGCTAAAGTAAACCTACTCCTCCAATTCAATCCCCAAGGTTTCAGGAAGCATAGAAAAATCAATCCCTCTAAGAATCACACCCAACAATAAACTCCAGGCAACCATACAAATAAGCACAGCACAACACAACATCAAATCAAGAAAATCTCAACACCCCACACAACCAAGCTAAAAGGAAAGCAGAGTACTTCCCCCAAGCTTATCCCAAACACCATAGAGTGAACCAAAATCTAATCCTAATCTCCAATCTATCTTCTTATACCTCCCAGAGTGACCTACCCGACAATCCTTCTTTGACTCCCTTCTTATGACGCCACGCCAAGTAAAATGATGATTCCTAAAAATCACTCTTCTTCTTTTCACTCATTTTGCCAAGGCGCCCTTTCGGGTTTTCACCAAGCCACTCATTTCATTTTTCAATAGATGGGCTCACAATATACTCACATCACTCTTGACCTCATATTACCCCAGCCTAATGCTGGTCCAAGCCACCTGCTTATTACCTAGGCCGCCCTTTCGGGTTTTCGACCTATCCCAGGATTTCTATGTATGCCTTTTTTCAATTTTTGGCTTTTTCAATTTTTTTTTCTCCTCAACAACGTAGCAAGTATAAAACTCTCCCCCATGCTTAAACATTGCATTGTCCTCAATGTAATGAAAGACAAAAGAATAAAGCATAGGGAAAAGCAAAAAATAACTCACAAACGTCGCCAAGCTGCTTGGACACTGTAGGTGTCGCTGACGGTCTTCTCAATAAATGCCCAAGTCTCTGGTGTTGGGCGGGTGTCTTCATCAACTCTATAATCTTCTCCTACCGTGCAATCAAAAGGGAACCACTGTGGTGAGTAGTGGTATATCAATGATATTAGGATTGCACGGCCGTCTAGAAACACATGGTGGAGCCCAGATGTAATCATGGTGTGGGCTCTAGTATTCCTCCTCCTCAGCTGTCAATTGTAGGGCCATCATCGTTGCCAAATCAAGTGTAGGGCAATGTATCATCCTTGACAACATGATGCGCACCTTCTCCATGGGAAACTCTGGACAACTGGCCTTCGGTAAAACTTTTTTGTTTTTTTTTTTCGATTTTTTTTTTCGATTTTTTTTTTCAATTTTTTTTTTCAATTTTTTTTTTCAAATTTTTTTTTTTCGCCCCCCGTTTAAGGTTTTTTCGGAGGGTGACTTAGTGCAGGGAAGGAAAGACTTACAATGGTGATAAACACCTTCTTCAATAGGCATGGGGTCTCCTCCCTGCAGGTTAGTCGGAAACAAAAACAAGAACAAAAACACACCAAAACAAATGCAAAAATAAGGAAAGAAAAACAAGAAAAGAAAAGCATACCTCGGGTTGCCTCCCGGATAGCGCCTTAGTTATTGTCATGGCTTGACATTGTGCTACTATGATCATGTGATATCACTCAATCCAGAACACAGCACAGACTTACTATCAAGAGGGTGTTTCTTATGATCAAATATCTTAAATGTCACCCTATCACCCCCATACTTCACAGACACAATACCTCTACTCATAATGATTCGGATGTTAGCAGTCTTAAGAAAAGGCCTACCTAACAGTATAGGGGGCACATGCAAATCATAACCAATGTCTAACACCACAAAATCCACAGGAAAAATCATCTTATTAACCTTCACAAGAACATCCTCAACTATTCCTTTCGGAAAAACTTTGGATCCATTCGCAAATTGAATAACTAAATCACATTCAAGCAAAGGTCCAAGATTTAGCAATTTATACACAGAGTAGGGTAACACATTAATAGATGAGCCCAAGTCTATCATGCAATGATCAAACCTGGAGTAACCTATATCACAAGGAATACTAAACATGTCAGGGTCACTACACTTTTCAGGCAAATGTCTTCCGAATGCAGCAGACACATGTTCATTCAAATTAATTACTCCTGTCAATTTCTTCCTCTTCCTAGGCCAGCATAAGCCTTTCACGTATTTAGCAAATTTAGGCACAACATGCATCAGATCAAGTAAAGGGAGATTTACCTCATGCTCACCTATGTAGTTGCGCGGCTCCATATTGAGCTCCAACTTCTTCTTCACTTTTAGCATCTTAGGAAGGTGAGGAGGTGGCTTCCTAGGATCACGAGGTGGAGGAGTGTAATCAACAGGAATCGCTTCCAAAGGGTATACTCCAAGAACTGATCCGCATAATTTTGTCCAAAATTGCGGACGCTGGTTCTCGACTTTCTCCTTTGTCTTTTCTCCTTTCAGTTATGATATGCCACTCACATTAGCCAATGGGTTCGGTTGGGGTGGTGGCTTTTCAAAATCCTCTTTCATATTTGCCACAACTTGAGCCAACCTTCCAAGCTGAGTTGCCAAACTTCCAACTTGAGTTGTTAGAAGTTAGATGTTGGAGTTTGTCGCCTGATGAATAGTTATCATGCTCTGCACAAGTGACTTGAAGCCCTCCTCCATTGACGTATATGAACTTTGGCTCGTCTCTTGAGGCTCAGGATAGTAATGGGGCCAGCCTTGCTGCTGATAGTAAAAATCAAATGCTGCCATCTGTCTGGATTGAGATCTCAATGAAAACAATTAGTAACACAGGTGTGGACCGTAAGATAGGTCCACACAACAGTTGGTAAACAAACACACAATTAGAATAGTAAAGTTGATTCCCCGGCAATGACGCCAATTTGATAGGCGTTGTCGTGACACCTATACAAAATAATCCTAAACAAACCTAACTAATGTAGTCTGGTAAGTAAGGGTCGAATCCCACAGAGAATCAAATACTATCCCAACAATGTAATTATATACCAACAAGTAACCAAGGGGGGTTTATGATTAAAAACAAAATAAATAAAATAAATAAATAAAAACAACGACTTGAAATCAAATAGGGAAAATAACTCAGCCAAACAAATATTCACACTTCAGATTGATAGATCGATCATTGATTATTCCTAGTCCTCAATACTCATGAAAGTCCAAATCCTTGTTCTGAATTAATTACCAGTCCAACCAGTCCTGATAACCCTAACTATTAAACAAATCCCTACTAACCTTCACGATTTAATTCAATAGCAGCAAGAAGTTCAGGAATAGATAGGTACATGCAAGTGTAGCAACCAGTCATACAATTGCATGCAATTAATTCTCTACACAAACTAAGGGATTTAGATTCTCAACCAGTATCCTCTAATCCTTAGTAGTATGATCAATAACAATCTCAACATGTTGTATGGAAAAGGGGAACCAATAGCATAATACTAATTTCTCTAGGTTGTCAGACTAGAGGGAACTACTATTAACAATCTAATTGATTTCCTAATCAACAAATCAAGGGGAATCGATATATGATCAATGAGATTAAGCACGAGAGAAAATTAATACAATCATAGAAAGAGTAAAGGAATAACCTCACAATCCAATCAATCCAAAGGCTTCAATTGTCTGCCTGAGCAAAAGGGAAAAACAACGATGAATGAAACTAGGTCTAACTTGATTGATTCCGGCAACTAGGTTAACTAAAAGTTGTTTTAACCTAATTCTAAAAGTGTGTAAAAATAATAATTAAACAATAATAAAATAATAACGAAATTAAACAAGTCAAATCCGGGTAATTAATCCCGCAATTTCGCTCCATCTTCTCATCCAACAGCTGCCCAACTTCGTTGCAGCTTTCTCGGCACAGCAAAAGCGTCACCGGCCCACTCCAGCACATGCATCTCGGCCCAACTCAAAGGTAGCACATTCCAGCAATTCATCCTCTCAGCCCAATGCAAGCAGCGGTCCACCAGCTTCAGCAAATCGCTCGCCTACGTCATGGTGATGTCACACCTCCATCTTTTCCAGCTTCAAATCCCGCTTTCCGCTTTTCACGCGGCATTCTTTGTTTCACGGTGGGCCGGACTTCATTTATTTTGGGCCTTTCCTCCCTGGGCCTTATTTCCTCCGAATTGGCCCATCACGTGGCTTGTTTAATTAATCTGGCTTTGCTTTGCGTGATGGCCGCGGTCGCGGCCTTTTGGCCGCGGTCGCAGTTTGTTCTCGAATTGACCCATATTAATTCCTGAAATTAGCCATCTCCTCAGGTGGTCAACTCCTCTTCCTCTGGATGTCTCCAATTAGCTCTTTCAGACCATCAAAATCACACTTCTCCGCTCTAACTCCATAATCTCCAATTGTGCTCTAAATCCAACCAAATGGCACCTCAAACCTGGTAACAACCCCTAGAAATGCACTACAAAATAGCACCGATCAGAAATCATGTTAAAGGGTGTCCGATTCAATGATGTGTACACTGTTGACACAATTCAAGCCTTCAAGGGAACTGTGCTTTACGTCCCTAGCTGAAGAGATGGAACTGTGGAACAGAAGGCTTGGACATGCTAATCTTAAACTCATTCATAAACTCTATAAGAAGGAACTAGTTTGAGGTCTTCCAAATGTCAAACCAAAGATCCATGGAGTTTGTGAAGCTTGTGCAAGAGGGAAACAAACACGTTCCTCTTTCAAGAGCAAACCTGATGTCACTACTTCTCGTCCTCTGGAACTGATCCATATGGATCTCTGTGGTCCCATGAGGATAAGAAGTCATGCAAGGAACAAGTATGTGTTTGTTATTGTTGATGATTACTCTAGATTTACATGGACAATCTTTCTCTCTTCCAAGGAACATGTATTCGAGACATTTGAGTCTTTCATCAAGGGTGTGGAGACCAATTTGGGACAAAAGCTAAGCGTCATTCGATCCGACCATGGAACGAAGTTTGAGAATGCAATGTTCCTTGATTACTGCAGGGAACATGGTATTTCTCACAAATTCTCGGCTCCTAGGACACCACATCAAAATGGAGTGGTTGAAAGAAAGAACAGGACATTGGAGGACATGGCTAGAACAATTCTCATAGCAAGCAACCTTCCTCGAATATTCTGGGCTGAAGCAATCAACACTTCGTGCTATATCCTTAATCGTGCCATGCTTAGACCCTTGCTCAATAAAAATGCCTATGAACTAATCAGGGACCGCAAGCCCAATGTTTCCCACTTGTGTGCTTTTGGTTGCAGGTGTTACGTTCACAACAATGGAAAAGATAACTTGGGGAAGTTTGATCCCAGGAGTGATGAAGGAATCTTTCTGGAATATGCTAATACAAGTAAAGCTTACAGAGTCTACAATAAGAGAACCCGAAAGATTGAAGAGAGCATTCATGTTGTCTTTGATGAACACTCAAAAGCTGTGAGTGATGATTCCAACACACCGTTCCCTGATAATCACTTTCCACGCATGCAACGAGAAGACTCAGATGATGATGGTGATGATGAGAGTCATCGTGGTAATCCACGTACATGGAACAATGCCCCCAATGCTGGTGGGAGTACTACTGGTTCTCTCGAGTTACCACAAACAGTGGCGATGCTAATACCACTACTACACCAACGCCTGATGTTCCCACATCCACTCAAGTCATAGATGTTGATGTCACTACTGTTCTTAACGAAACTCCTGGTGGTGATACTTCGGATGCACATCTCGTGCAATATGGCCAACAGAGTGATGATGTGGTAACAATTACTGAGGAAGAATCTATGGATGCTGTTATAGGAACTGTCCCTGACGTAGCTACTTCGGATGCTGCTGATGTTCCTCTTTCCTCATCCTCGACTGCGACAACTAATGCTGCTCTTCCTCTTATTCCTCCGCTTCCTGTTTCAAAAAGCTCCAGGATTCAAAAGAGTCATCCAGTTGATGCTCTTCTCACATAGTTTGAAAAAAGAGGTTCATGTTCCCAACTATACAACTTTTGTGCTTTCTTTGCCTTTATTTCATTTATGGAGCCAAAAACTATCAAAGAGGCATTGAAAGAGCCAGATTGGATTGTTGCTATGCAAGAAGAGCTGCACCAATTTGAGAGGAACAAAGTATGGAGACTAGTTCCCCTGCCCAAGAACAAGCATGCTATTGGCACTCGCTGGGTATTCAGGAACAAGCTTGATGACTCTGGAACTGTGACAAGGAACAAAGAAAGACTGGTTGCTCAAGGCTACAACCAACAAGAAGGGATAGACTATGATGAGACATATGCTCCAGTAGCTCACATCGAAGCCATTTGACTTCTCATTGCTAATGCTGTCTTCAAAGGTTTCACATTGTATCAAATGGATGTCAAAACAGCCTTTCTCAATGGCTATCTTCAAGAGGAAGTATATGTGAAACAACCCCCTGGCTTTGAAGACGTAGATCGTCCTGACCATGTGTATGCACTGGACAAGGCACTGTATGGGCTTAAGCAAGCACCCCGTGCTTGGTATGACAGGCTGGCACAGTTCCACCTATCCAATGGATATAGACGTGGTGCGATTGACAAGACTCTATTCCTCTTGGAACACAAAGGTGAGATTCTCGTAGTTCAAGTCTATGTTGATGATATCATTTTTGGTTCCACTAACCTTGCCCTTGTAGACAAATTAAAAAATCTCATGAGCAGGGAATTTGAGATGAGTATGATAGGGGAATTGTCATTTTTCCTTGGATTACAAGTCTTTCAATCTCCTAAGGGAACAAGAGTACATCAACAAAAATATATCAAGGAATTGTTGAAGAAGTATGGTATGGATAAACCTAAACCTATTGATACCCCTATTTCTCCTAACACTCGCCTTGATGCAGATTTGAATGGAAAAGATGTGGATGCTACAATGTATAGAGGAATGATTGGGTCATTACTTTATCTAACGGCAAGTAGGCCATATATTATATTAAGTGTGTGTCTTTGAGCTAGATTTCAGGCAAACCCTAAGGAGTCACACCTAACTGAAGTCAAACGGATCCTGCGGTACTTGAAATGGAATGATCATCTTTGCCTTCGGTATCCAAGGAACAGTGGGTTTGAACTTGTGGGTTTCACTGATGCTGATTTTACGAGGACACCTAGTGGATCGCAAAAGCACTTCAGGGACGAAACAGTTTCTTGGCCCATGTCTTGTCTCTTGGGCATCAAAGAAGCAAAATTCTGTTGCTCTTTCCACCTCTGAAGCTGAGTATGTAGTTGCTGCATCGTGTTGTGCCCAGGTATTGTGGCTCAAACAACAATTGGAGGATTTTGGTATGTCTCTTGGCATCGTTCCCATTATGTGTGATAATACTAGTGCTATCAACATCTCCAAAAATCTCGTTCATCACTCACGTACTAAGCATATTAATATTCGGCATCATTTTCTTCGTGATAATTTTGAGAAAAATTTCATTAGAATGGATCATTGCAGGACAGAAGATCAAGTTGCTGATATCTTCACCAAAGCACTGAATAGAAAACCCTTTTAGCATTTGAGAATGCTCCTTGGGATGATCTCTCTAAAACGAGGAACTCACTATCCACTATTCCCTCCATGATTGGCTAGATTGATCAATTTTAATCAAGGAACATTTTCTACGTTGCTTATTAATTGCTTTAGTTAATTTTATCTTGCTATGTGCTATGTGTTACATGATATCATGATTACTTGCAACTTCTATTCTTGATCATTTGTGCTTCAGGGTTACATGATAACATCTTATTTCATCACCAAAGCAACCAATTTGATTATCTGCACCCCCCATTACAAGCAAAAATGATAATTGGTTACACTGCCGTCCCAAGCCTGGATCTAGGTAAACGTTCCCTATGAACCTTTCTTTGTTTACCAAATTTTACTGGGAATAATTATCTGGATCGTCTTTGTTCCCTACCTTTATTTTTGTTTGTATATATCTTTGCAATTTTGTGTGAACCCAATATAAGTATCCAAACTAGCCTTTCTATCCACTCAAGTATCTCAGAGTCGTCTTGATGGAGCTTTGCCTAAGGGGGAACTGAGACATGAAGAGTGGACATGAACAGTGTGTTGAAGGTTGAGATTTGCAAGTGAACGTTGCTCTCTATGACACTTAAATTGAATGTTGATTTGATAGCTCTGTAGCGGGGAACGACCTATTTTACGAGAAATGAGAGAAAGTGAACCGTTACCTGAAGAGAGAGAAAATATTTCATTGCATACTGGATGATATCAATGGCGAAATGTTTGGTAAGTCAATCCTTAATTTTCCATAATTACCTTCTTCCTAATATCTCACCCCCTCTATAAATCTTCATTCCCTTCTTTAATCCAATTTACCCTACTCTCTCTCTTCCTCTCTACAATTCTCTCTTTGCTTTCTGCCGTCTTCAACCCTAATCACCCTCAATCTCTCCTTTCTCAAACACAACCATAACCAAAATGTCTATCCCAACCTCTTCCTCTACCCCTGCCATTGATGTCTCCGGCTTCACCGAGGAGCAATCGGTTGCGCTCAAGCAATCTATTGAGGCACAACAGGCTGCGAGAACTCCAACTTCTAAGGAAGCCACCTCCATTGCTGTCGTGGTGGAAATAGCCAAAGAGGCCGCATCCTTTATCGCCGAACTTCAGAAGGAACAACCTCAGGAAATAGTGGCATCCAAGGAACTGGTGGCTGTCACTGATCAAGAGGTCAACTCCCCTCCTAAGACAAAAAAGGATGACGAGAATGAGGCCATGGCTGAGGTGGAAGGCGAATTAGATCTTCGCCCTCTTGAAGCTGTTGAGCCTAGTCGCAAGCGCAAGCACACCATCGATTATGAGGATGATGTGGAAGAACCTGATGTTGAGATTACTGGGGAACAACGAGTGTCCACTGGTTTTTCAACTCCGACAAAGTCTGCCGTCGGTGAGACCACTTCAGGCACCTTGAAGAAACGCCTGCGGTCGGCTAAGAAAACCGAGGTCAAAAAAACCAAGGCGTGGAAAACTGAGTCCAGAAAGAAAGCGAAGGTGGAGGAACAATCCGTTGAAGGGAAAAAGATCCTTCCCCACCTCTTGATTCCTAAAGGGTTCCTTGCTGAACATGATTTTGAGAAGTCTTGGAGAGGCTTAAATTTCAAGGTTGGAATCATCTTTTCTCAAACCGCGTCATGGTCAATCCTGACCAAGTCCGCGAGTTCTACCGTTTCTACCAACTCAACACCTCCTCCACCATGGTGGGAACGTCGTCTGTCAATGGGGAAGATTTGTCATTCACTTTGTCGAAGGTCGCTCAGCTGCTGGGTGTCTTTGCTGAAAGGTACTGTGAAGTTCCTGGTGAAAAGATTATTGATGCTCAGAAGAAGGCCAAGGAGGCTAGTGCTCAGAGACTCTTCAAGTCCACATCTGGAGCCACTCAGGTGTCTACACTCACTCTGCCTCAGCGAAAAGCACATCATATCATTATGAAGGCAGTCGTTCCTAGACAAGAGAAGAGGAACACGATCACTGCCACCGACCTGCTGCTGCTGGATAGATTTTGGCACAAGGAGAAAATTGACCTTCCTTGGGTCATTCTACAGCACATGGCGAAGTGTAGTGCCAAGACTCACTCCCTAGCCTACCCACACGTCATCAAGCTTATTCTACAAGCAGAGGGGGCTTATAGAGCAGAAGGGGAAGTTCCCATGGTTACCGAGCTGGTAATGGTGATTGTGAATAAGATGAAGTATCAGGGAGATGACAAGGGAAATCTTCATGTGTTTGAGATTTTGAAGCGAGAAGCTAGTGAGGGTACTTCGAGAGGCGGCTCTGTGCAAAGCCAAACGTTGGCTGAGCTGCGCGAGATAAAGAATATTTTGTCGCTGCTTCTTGAACATTTTCTCCAAAAGGACAAAGACCAGAAGGAGGATTCTTTGTCTTGAGTGGAACCCCTTTTCTTTCCTAGCCCGTCTTTCCTATTTCTCTTGAATTTCTTATGTTATCTTGTTTCCTTGCTTGCTCTTTGATCTTTTGTGTTGTTTGTCAAGTTGTCTATGATTTTGTGTAATCATTTACCTGCTCGATCAATGAACTTTATTTTGCCATTAATTTGCTACAATAGTCCTATTGTTCCCTTGTCTATCTTTTGATGATGCCAAAACGGGAAAGTGTGGAAAATTGTGCGAAGAATTCAGTAAAAAGAGGTAACAGTCTTATTGTTCCAAATTCTTTATGAATTTTTGAACGATGCTAGTGCTGAGGGGGAACGATGATGCAACTTGAAGGTATGAACTGGTTTGATTCATTTGACATAAAATTTTACTGAACACTTGATCTTAGATGCATGATGATTTATGTCTTTCTGCTTATTACTCTTTGTTTTGATCGAACAATTTTTGAATGGGTTTGTCATCACCAAAAAGGGGGAAATTGTTGGAACCTTGATGTTCCCTCTAGTTTTGATGATGATAAACACCATTAGCTTTTATGGTTTTTATTGTTCCTATGAGTTTCAGGTTTTATCAAAGAATTAGGGAACAATGAAGAAGAGAAAGCATAGGATTGCTAAGGAATGTTGTGCAAACATGGAACTATTACGCGGAAGCAAATTGAAGAATTAAGCGTGCCTATATTTCATATAAGGAAACTTTTATACTGGGAAACAACATTTAAGGAACAATGCAGAATGCAAGAATTGCCAGCTGTTACCAGGTGAAGACCGCTACATATGGAAACCATATTTGAAGATCTACTCGGAGAAAGAAGAGCTAGATAGCGTGTCTTAGGAAAGTTTTTACATGGAAACTATGTGATCATGAGCTAAATTCTTTAGTTGGAAAGAATATCTTACACCGTTACCCTGTATAGTAACTGATAGATATTTTAGGTATTTGGTAAGAAGATCTTTGCTACCACTATAAGTAGATGAGTTTACCTTAGGGAAAGGTATCTCAACCATAACTAAGGAAGCATACTGAAGAGTTATTGCAGTTGAGATCGAAGGTTCAAGGCAAGGTACGAACTAGTGTTGTGAGTACTTGCTTAGAGTCATTATTGTGTTCTTGTGTTGATACTAGTTGATTGCACTCAAAGTCTAGAAACCTAGGATCTGTGTGAGAATAGGTGGAGAGAAGACTTGTGAGATTGTACAACTTATTAATAATACAAGTACACGTTTTGAAATCCTTCTAGGGTAACACCTAGAGGTAGAGATTTTCTCTTTTCAACTAGTTGGTTGATAGAGTTTCCTCTCTAAGGAACTGTCTTACTATTACTACTGAATCTATATTATTTCCGCTACCCAGGGAACAGTCTCACCATTCCGTGTCTAACTCACTACGATTCAACAATTGGTATCAGAGCAAGTTCGCTCTAGATTGTGTGTTTTCTTTTCAGATTCACATGTAGCAATGTCTTCAACTCATGAAGTCGGGATTGGGAACAACAAATCACCGTTCTTGCCTATCGGTGGAAAGTTTCAACATTGGAAGGACCTCTTCACTGACTGGATGAAGAGTAATGACTACTAATGCTAGAGAGTGATTGAAGTTAGTGATGAGAAAGTTGTTGAAGAAGTACTCAAAGGAACAACACCTTGGAGTCAAAATGATTTCACAATCATGGAGAAAAACTCTAAAGCTCGCATTGTAATAACCCTTAAAAGTCCCAAACTGTCGTTTTGTAAGAAAGACGTATTGGGCAATTTCTGTAAACTCAGTAAGATCTTTTGAACGTATTAATATATGTTTAATATATATACTGGGTCTTAGAATATTTTTAGAAGTGCTAAAAATAAGTTCTAGCAAAGGATCGCGAGAGGAATCCGCGACCAAAGGCCAAGAGACGCATTCGCGGCATTTCCGCGACCGTGGAAACGCTGTTCATCGTCTCCTTCAATTCTTCTTGCGTTTCGACGTTTGGCTTGACCGACATTTCGCCGATGGAGGGAGGCCGATCGGTTGGAGTGCCCCGGCGTTGAGCCCTCCTTACCCTATAAATAAGGGTCTTCAGCCTCGAGAGATCATCACCCACAGCTCTTAATCTCCTCTCTTTCTCTCGTTTTAAGTGTTCGCCGGAGTTTTTGAGTTCGTCGGAGCATCACCGGAAGTGCCTTGGAGGTGTGTAGTGGTGGTGGTTGTAGGGAGCCCTCGTCCGAAGCAATAAGTTGTCGTTTGCATCGTCGGTAAGCTCGAAGCCGAGTTGGAGCCGCGTCGGAAGGGAGGTCTGCGATCGCGGGGATGAATTCCGCGACCGCGGCTCTGCCTAGAATTCCGCAATCACGGAAGTCCAAACCGCGACCGCGGCTTGCCCTAGCAAGCGCGATCGTGGCTTGGACAACCACAATCACGGCTTAGGCTACGTTTCCTTTCGATTCATATCGTTATTCGTTCATATCGAATCTAACTTAGGGTTTGTCGTGGTTGTGTCATCGTCGTAGGGATCCGTACGCATATTCCAGTCTCCAGATACTTGGAATCCGTAAGCTACGTTCGACTAGATTAAGGAAAGTGGCGGTTCACTCTTGCTTATCTTTCCATATTTCTTTTAATTATCAATTACTTGATTGTTAATTAAAATGGGGTGAAGTGTTATTTCATTTGGGAACAGATTTTATAAAATGATGTGATAAAATATGATACTATAATAGGTTGCATATATTGCTAGAAACAACGTTATTGTACATGTTATTTTTCCGTGATGGATATGGTGTGGAATTAAATGTGAACTTAAATGCTAGTTTAGCACAAGTATTCGTAGAAACGCTAATTCCTTACGAGGATTAGTCGTTTCTTTATAAGTGTGGTGATTTAGGAAGTAAGTGCATTAACACCCTTTCTGATCATGACCTACCCCTATCCGAATATAGGTGGTGGTGCACTCAGCTGGTGCCAAACATTCAAAAAATGATCCCAGGATATCTCTCGTGTCGAGATGATATACATATAATAAAAGCTTTAACGTGAATATATGTTTTGTAATTAAATAGGATAAGTGCGGTTATGCACATAATTAATGAACCTTCGAGCGAGAAGTACAACTTGGAACCCGCCCGGACTTCGGTTAGAGTAAGTCTTCTTTCCAATCTGGATTCGCATTGTGCGGTGAGGTTGATCGTTGACCCAAATGATCAAGTCATTTTTAAACGCTTGTGTAAAAACTATAATGTTCCCAATCAGTTGTCATATGTTTCCTTTAAGACACAATTCCTTTGGAGTCTTCTTTTCAATACATATCTTCTTCTATAACTCCGTGAAAGTTCCGGGTTATGTATCGTTCCTTCGGTTATTATTCGAGGAACAATGATAGTAAAACGATTACGATCACTAGAACCTTTTTATTTCTACCCTTGCATAGTATTTTATTAGACTAACCAACCGGTTACTTTCCTTTGCATGGTTGGCTGGTGTCACCCGTCTCATACGGCACATCAGATAAGTTCCCGCATCAGTAAAGGCAAGGACTCGACGTGAGGGCAGTTGGCATTTTGTGTGTCTCTTTCTAAGGTTGAGATCCTAGGTGTAAGATCGTAAGGTCAAGACCTGTTGAGTCATTTTATTCTGAAGACTTCCGCTGTAATAAATATTTGTACTCGATTTTGTTATCGAATTATAATTTCAACATTTGAAATAAAATATTATTTGGGCAGTTGTATGTCATTTAATAAAGTTTATGTTATTATACAGTTTGTTATAAAATGGTTAAGCCTTGGGTGACCCCAGGTGTAATCTGAGGTCACTAGCGGTAATATTTCCAAAGGGTATTTTGGGGGTGTTACAGATTTGGTATCAGAGCTAAAAGTTTTAAAACTCTAAACTTTTAAACCATTTTGCGTTTATTTGGGGTTTTATAAAACAAAAACTTTGTGTATGAGATTTCTTTACCATAGGCCCTAAGTAAGGTTTAAAGTTAAAAACGTTTTTGAAGTAGACTTTAAATCACAATAATTTAGTAGAAACAGAATTAACCAACGATTCTCGGTTTGTTTTTAACAAGTTTTGTGGAAAAGACTTTCAGATTTAACAAACGAGTTTCAGTTTACCTTAACGGTTTTGTGGAAGAGACGTTTTCAAACTTCTGCCAACGTTAGTAGTCCGATCATTCCTGCTTGTGATAGAGGATATAATTTCTATAAACAAGAAAGTTCTAAATATCTCCTTGTCTCTTCATAGACAATGGTATTCCCTAGAGCCCAACTTAAGACCCAATATGAATCAGAGATCACTCCGACAATTAAGTCTGAGCCTGATTCTGTAGAAGTTCCAGTGGTCGGCGGATCGGTGCTTAAGTTCACCCCATTGACTGAAGAATCCGAGTCCGAGAGCGGGGAAGAAAGAGAAGTGCAATCCAAGCAAACCTCTACCCCCGAGGTCTCTAATGAAGATGAGGACTCAATGGAGGATCCAGAGGACGAGAATGAGTCGTTGGATCCCTTCCAAGAGGAGTGGGAAGAGTTTTTCTGGATTTTGAATCAGCCTGACAATGAGGATCTTTGGGGGCGAAGATGGCGAAGCTCCGAGCCACAAAAAGGCGATATGGGCAAGTCCAGGGAGCCATCAGTGCCTGCTGAGGGATCAAGTGATCCAAAATAGAAGGGGTTAACTGATGACTCAGAGGAAGAGTTACCTCCGGTAGAGAAAAAGCAGTGAATAATAGCCCAGTTATAGTTTTCTTCCTAGTGTTTTCCCATTTTGAACAACACTGGAGCAGAAGTCTCCTAATGTTCTTTTTCCCTATTTCCCTTTTAGTTGTTGTTTGACACTTGGTGTGTGTTTCATTAATGAAAAGTTGAGTTTATTAGACGACTACCTCAATTATTGCACTTTAAGTATTTATTACTTGCAACTTAAATTTGATGGTACATATCTAATATACGTAAACACAATCAGATGGTGAACGCTAGAAACACCACACGTCATGCAGCTGGACCGAGTAATGCTTCTCGGATTCAGTTTAGAAATGAAGCGGACCAGGAAGAAGTTGGGTCCGGTTCCCACAGCAACCCACTGAGGAATGCTCTACCCCAGATAGGAGGGAAAAGGGTGCAGGTACCTCTTGCTGCTCCAATAGTTTTCAGTGCAGCTGTTGCAGAGGCAATCAGGCAGATCGTAATACAAGCAGTCACTGAGTTGGTGAGGCCAGGGGTTCAGCAAGCCTAGGGGAACCCAACCCCTCGGGGTACTACTGACGTTGAGGATACAACAAATAACCCGCCTCTAATGTGTGCTCCGAGAGATGGAGAAAATTATGGTCGTGTGCTGAAGGCAATCAACTCCATGAGGCCTAACCCATATGACGGTACTGGAGAACCCGTCAAGGTGGCATATTGGTTCCTTCATATGGAGGGTTTGTTTAAGAACATTGTGTGTACTGAGGCTGAAATGGTGCACATTGCTTCGTTATATTTGAAGGATGGGGCCAGTGAATGGTGGGAGAGTACGGGATTAGCTGATCATCCCGAGCTGAGCTAGTCAATATTTAAGACCAAGATGTCTAATCGGTTCTTCTCTCGGGCTATGAGGGAGGAGAAACGCAAGGAGTTTCTATACCCAAAGACTGATGGGTTGAAGGTGACAGAGCTGGCTACCGGGTTTAACCACTTGTTGTACTATGCTGGAGAGGAAGCGTCCAGCGAAGAACAGAAAATCTGGCATTTCCACGAATGGATGAATCCCGACCTCAAGCCCTTGATGGTGCGTCATGGTTGTACCACTCTGGAGCAGTATGTGGACGCTGCTTATAAGCTGGAAGTGACCCCTTGGATAATTAGATATCCTTTGGTTTACCTTTGATTAAGGAGATACGACGTGTGTGTCTATAGTCTCTGGAGTTAAATTGTTCGTTTGAACATTTCCTCTGTTAGTGCCAACTCAAGTTTCAAATAATAAAGAAGTATTCCCTCATTTTAGGGAAATTACCAAATTCATTGCTATCTTGAGTCGTACGTTCATCCAAGACTCCGTGAGTGCCAAAAAAGTATATGTCACGTGTGGATAAGGGCTGTCGGGACTCATAAAGAAGGGGTACCGTATGGGGCCTAGGTGTTCGTCCCCTACGTGGTTAACACTAGGGTCGACTCTATTACTTAATTCCTAGGTCCATTCTTAGGAATCTCTCTTTATTCTTGGAGTAATGTCACATCGGTATGACATTAATTGCTCCATTAGTTGAACTGACGAGCGTTATCACGTAAGTTGAGTTTTACCAAAATTCCTTAATTTAAAGGAAATAAATGTGTGTGGTTAATGCTCTATGGGATTAAGAATTATTTCTCATATGTGTACCTTGAATATTTGTTCTGGTAAAAGTACATAAGAGTGAACTAATACGAAGTCCAAAATGCCTAGTTGTGAGGTCATACTATAGTCATTTATGTGGATAGATTGCTGAGAAGAGAATAAATGTATAAGAGATAGTTCATAAGGAATTCGTTTTCTCTAAAAAGATCATACTCTATTACGATCTTGGGTAAAACTTTAGAACCCAAGGGTTATGGTTATGGAGTTTGTAAGTGAGTGTGCTCATTGTGGGCCCAATGGGTTAAGCTTTCGGAAAGGCTAAGGGTGTGAAGTCATAAGTATTATTTTGGAAGATTTATCTGAGGTTTCGTTGTGAGGCTTTCTTAAGGGAAACGATATAAGGATTGGATGAAAAGTGATCTAGGTATATTAAGGCGATCTGATGTCACGTTTAGGGAAAATAAAGTGAATGGTCACAATTGTGCTAATTGATTTATCACGATCTTGTTTTGAGGAAGCTAAAGGTTTTGAGTTAGAAGTGAGCATTAGGGCCAAATTTAATTGGGCCAAATATTTTAATTTGTAAATTGTACCTTCAAGGAATATGGAGTTATGATACCTGGAAATTTACAAGGTTTGATATGTGGATTTTAAGTGAGTGTGACGTCTATAAGGCCGATGATATAACACTTTTTGGGAAATTAAGTTGTGAAATGATTGTATTCGGGGAAAGCTCAATTTAAAGGTTATGGTGTAGGGATAAGTTATTCGGAGGGTATCGATACCAAAGGATGTGTCATGGGAAATTGCCTTATGTGCGTTTAAGGAGTAAGGTAACAAATGTTACTCGTATATACCCACTAAAGGATTAGGATGTAAGTAATTGATTTTGATGGCAAGGCATCGTTCATCAATATGGTATTTTTTTAGTAAATAAAATTGAAGAACCTTAAAGGTTTAAGTTAGAGATTGAATAATGGAATACATTCAGTTAGTCTTGGAAGGATTTTTAGGTTAGAAATGGCGTAAGGAAACAAATTGGCTTAGAGATAAATAATGGAATTGTGGGGTGTACCTTTAAAGGAATTAGAAAATGTAATGTCTCGAGGATTACTGAGATCTGATATTGGATTATAGGGAGATAATGTACGAGCTTGGAATTTGATTGTAAAGAGAAAAGTTGAAAGAGAAATGTGTGTTCTCATGCTTAAGGTATAGCAAGTCTATTGCGATGATTTTGGAGACTATTACCCTAAGATAATTATGACCTTGTGGATATAGTCACGAGTTATTTCAAGTGTAGCGCATGGAGATAAGATATGCGAGATAGTGGTATGGTTGAGGAAACAGATTGTTTTCCTAGGAGCAATTACAAGGATGAAATGACTAAGGATACTAAGTTCAGGTGGTGAGGTTAATGGTGAAACCGGTCCCTCTACCTTGGTGATGCAAGTTTCGGGGTCGAATTTTTTTTAAGGGGGTAGTATTGTAATAACTCGTAAAAGTCCCAAACTGTCGTTTTATAAGAAAGACGTATTGGGCAATTTCTGTAAACTCAGTAAGATCTTTTGAACGTATTAATATACATTTAATATATATACTGGGTTTTAGAATATTTTTAGAAGTGCTAAAAATAAGTTCTAGCAAAGGATCACGAGAGGAATCCGCGACCAAAGGCCAAGAGACGCGTTCGCGGCATTTCCGCGACAGTAATGTGATAACCCTCATGTTGCCATAAGGGTAATATGGTAACATGTATGTTTGGTGAAAAAAAAACTTATAAATTTTCCTTAGGTTAGGAAGGGTCTAAATTATGGTTAACCTTACGTTAACGGTAATTTGAACCAACTTATAAATTTTAAACTTAGAAATGCTTAAACCAATTTACAAAGTGTTAAATGGGTTAGGTATGGTTAAACTTATAAGGTTGAGTAACTTATTATAAGGTCGCTTTTCTGAGCTGTTATCGGCCAAGTTTCGGGGTCGAAACTTTTTTTAAGGGGGTAGTATTGTAATAACCCTTAAAAGTCTCAAACTGTCATTTTATAAGAAAGACGTATTGGGCAATTTCTGTAAACTCAGTAAGATCTTTTGAACGTATTAATATACGTTTAATATATATACTGGGTCTTAGAATATTTTTAGAAGTGCTAAAAATAAGTTCTAGCAAAGGATCGCGAGAGGAATCCACGACCAAAGGCCAAGAGACGCGTTCGCGGCATTTTCGCGACCGCGGAAACGCTGTTCATCGTCTCCTTCAATTCTTCCCGTGTTTCAACGTTTGGCTTGACCGACGTTTCGCCGATGGAGGGAGGCCGATTGGTTGGAGTGCCCCGGCGTTGAGCCCTCCTTACCCTATAAATAAGGGTCTTCAGCCTCGATAGATCATCGCCCACATCTCTCAATCTCCTCTATTTCTCTCATTTTAAGTGTTCGCCGAAGTTTTCGAGTTCGTCGGAGCATCGCCGGAAGTGCCTTGGAGGTGTGTAGTGGTGGTGGTTATAGGGAGCCCTCGTCCGAAGCGAGAAGTCATCGTTTGCGTCGTCGGTAAGCTTCGAAGCTGAGTTGGAGCCGCGTCGGAAGGGAGGTCCGCAATCGCAGGGATGAATTCCGCAACCGCGGATCTGCCCAGAATTCCGCAACCGCGGCTTGCCCTAGCAAGTGCGATCGTGGCTTGGACAACCACGGTCACGGCTTAGGCTTCATTTCCTTTCGATTCGTATCGTTATTCGTTCATATCGAATCTAACTTAGGGTTCGTCGTGGTTGTGTCGTCGTCGTAGGGGTCCGTACGCAGATTCTAGTCTCCAGATACTCGGAATCCGTCAGCTATGTTCGACTAGATTAAGGCAAGTGGTGGTTCGCTCTTGCTTATCATTCCATATTTCTTTTAATTATCAATTACATGATTGTTAATTAAAATAGGGTGAAGTGTTGTTTCGTTTGGGAACAGATTTTATAAAATGATGTGATAAAATATGATACTATAATAGGTTGCATATATTGCTAGAAACAACGTTATTGTACATGTTATTTTTCCGTGATGGATATGGTGTGGATTTAAATGTGAACTTAAATGCCAGTTTAGCACGAGTATTCGTAGGAACGCTAATTCCTTACGAGGATTAGTCGTTTCTTTATAACTGTGGTGATTTAGGAAGTAAGTGCCCTAACACCCTTTCTGGTCATGACCTACCCCTATCCGAATATAGGTGGTGGTGCACTCAGCTGGTGCCAAACATTCGGGAAATGTTCCCAAGATATCTCTCGTGTCGAGATGATATATATATAATAAAAGCTTTAACAAGAAGATACGTTTTGTAATTAAATAAGATAAGTACGGTTATGCACATAATTAATGAACCTTTGGGCGAGAAGTACAACTTGGAACCCGCCCGGACTTCGATTAGAGTAAGTCTTCTTTCCAATCTGGATTCGCATTGCGCGGTGAGGTTGGTCGTTGACCCAAATGATCAAGTCGTTTTTAAACACTTGTGTGAAAACTATAACGTTTCCAAACAGCTGTCATATGTTTCCTTTAAGACTCAATTCCTTTGGAGTCTTCTTTTCAATACATATCTTCTTGTATAACTCCGTGAAAGTTCCGGGTTATGTGGCGGTTCACTCTTGAAAGGGCATATCAAGATGATAGAGAACAACAAAGACGAAAACTTGGATGGTATAGATCCATAAACTGCTCTTCTCACCAAGGCCATGCATTCCCTCTATTGAAAGGGCATATCATTCAGGAATGATGGGAACAATGGTGAGAAACGTGATCTCAAGGATGTTACATGCTACAATTGCAAGGACAAGAGTCACTATGCTAACAAGTGTCCCAAGGGGAACAACTCAGACAACACCAATGGTGACAATACTGGGAACGACAAGAAGAAAGCTTTTGGTTCTGTCTGGGGTGATGACTGTGCCAACTCTGATGATGATGAGCCAGAGGCATGGGGGAACAACAAAATGTGTGCAATGACTCTGAAGTCATCAAGTGAAGAACAAGAGGTAGATCCTGAAACTTTTTTTGAATCTCTTGTCAATTTTGATAAAAAATCCTTGATTTCACTTATCAAAAACATGTATAATGAGAATCTTAAAACTCAAAATGACTTGAGTAATGCTGAGGATAAATGCATTGAGTTGAATGAATCTCTATCTAGAACTGCTAGTTCCTCTGCTTTTCCTTGTGTTAAATGTGATGCTACTCGTAGTGAACTTGATCCTTCTAAGATAGAGAGGGAACTGTCTCAGATGAAAGCTCAGACTAACAGGATCTAAATTCTTTAGTTGGAAAGAATATCTTACACCGTTACCTTGTATAGTAACCGATAGATGTTTTAGGTATTTGGTAATAAGATCTTTGCTACCACTATAAGTAGATGAGTTTACCTTAGGGGAAGGTATCTCAACCATCACTAAGGAAGCATACTAAAGAGTTATTGCAGTTGAGATCGAAGGTTCAAGGCAAGGTACGAACTAGTGTTATGAGTACTTGCTTAGAGTCTTTATTGTGTTCTTGTGTTGTTACTAGTTGATTGCACTCAAAGTCTAGAAATCTAGGATCTGTGTGAAAATAGGTGGAGAGAAGACTTGTGAGATTGTACAACATATTATGATTAGAAGTACACGTTTTGAAATCCTTCTAGGGTAACACCTAGAGGTAGAGGTTTTCTCTTTTCAACTAGTTGGTTGATAGAGTTTCCTCTCTAAGGATCTGTCTTACTGTTACTACTGAATCTCTGTTGTTTCCGCTGCCCAGGGAACAGTTGGTATTGTTGTACTGCTGCAGTTGGATAGCCAAGGGAGAGTACATGAAATACAAAGATCCCAAACAAGCTCTTAATGTACGAGTGAAAGACCTGGTCAAGCGGATGACGTTGGAGGAGAAGATTGGGCATAATGCCCAGATTGAGAAGATTGTTGCCTCTACTGATGTGTTAAGGAAATACATGATCGGTTGGTTCTTGTCATATTTGAATCATATGCAAATAAACGTCCCAACTTGCAATTCATTTTTAAATATGTTATGGGTCAGGGAGTGTACTGAGTGGTGCAGGGAGTGCGTAGGCGACTCCGGAGGCTTGGATTAGTATGGTGAACGGGTTTTAAAAAGGTGCACTATCTACTCGTCTTGGGATACCGATGATATACGGGATTGATGTAGTTCATGGCCATGGCAATGTTTATAAGGCCACCATTTTCCCTCACAATGTGGGCTTGGGAGCAACGAGGTGTGTGAAATAATGTGAGGTGTCAAGAAGATCGAGCTTTTCTTGGTTTTCTTTCTTTTCTCAATTTCCTAGCTTGTTGTGTTGTAACTTATTAGGGACCCTGAGCTTGTCAAGAGAATTGGGGCCGCAACCGTGCTTGAAGTCAGAGCTACTGGGATTCCTTATGTGTTTGGACCTTGCATTGCAGTTGAGTATTGTGTGTCAAACGGTTTTAGTATACGTTACTATGGGGGTCAGATTTAAGAAAGCATCAGACCCGCAAAGAACTAGCTACAAACGCTTGGGCCTCGACCAATCCGTAGGCCGCGTCAAAAGAGGAGAAGCCCATGACGAAGGTGGAAAAGCCCATCTTTAAGGAGAGACATATGGCATCTTGAGGAAGGGAGGACCACCACTATAAATACCCCTCCATTTGGAGAGAGAAGGGGATCGTTTTGGGCAATTCGGTTAGAGGAGAGAGAAAGAGAGCTTGAGCACTCGATTGGCAGCTCATTTTTCTTCTTCTTCTTCTACAAACAAAAAATCGAAAAAATTAGAGAGAATTGAGTGAGATCGAGAGCAAATTGAGTCCAGTCTCCTTCATTATTACAACTTTTCTGCTCTCCTTTCTCGTTCGTGAACCCTTTACTGACTTGAGCGTTGGAGAGCCCGCCCCCAGGGAAGCCATCTCCGGGGTATTTTTCGGTGAATCCGGCGTCTAAAGGAGCAGGTGAAGCTCAGGAGAGGTGGCTGGCAATCTGGAAGAGAGTGAAGGAAGAGCATCGGTGCCAGGATCGGAGTATGAAGCCAGAGACCCCATCTAGAGCAAAGCGAAGAGCAAGGGTATCAGCACCAAAGGCGAAGCCATTTATTGGAGATCTCATCTCGCGTGAAGCCAGGAGATTACAGAGGACATCCTCGAAAAATACAAATATCAGAGAAATTCGGGCCAAGGGTGTGTTGATCCTTGGCGTCTTCACGTGCGTTGAACCATAATTCAACAATGGCGCCGACCGTGGGGAGGTCCTCGTACAACTAGATCTAACAAACAACAAACAACGATGGTTATAGAACGTGAAGATCCACCTGTAGGAGCTCAAGAGGAGATGCAATCTCACCGTCAAACGCTTGGAAGCCACCAGCGGGAGGTGGTTCTGAGCGAGGATGAGTGGGAACAATTTCGCCAATTCCAGGAATGGCAAAGGGTTCGCCAGGAGCACCCACCGCAGGGGCCTGTTCCTCCTCTGCGCCAGCCCGAGCGCACGCCCTAGGAGTCATACGTCGCCGAACACCCACGCGAAGGATACGGGGAGAGGTTCCCAGCCGACCAGGTGTCTGTCACTCACGAACCACCCCGATATATGTCGCAGAGGAAGCCATACCGAAGACCCTACACGGACTTCGTGCCACAGTACTACCCAAACTATCCCGCTCTAGAGTTCCCATTGGCGCTTTTTGGGTCCACGGCCTTCGCTGACCATATATTGCTGGCACCACCTCCTCCAGACTTCAAAATTCCAACATTTAAGGAATAGACAGGGGAGGATGACCCTAGAGACCACTTGTCCCGATACCAGTACATAATGCTCATGAGCAAGGAAGACGAACCCACCATGTGCAAATGCTTTCCTAACACTCTCGCGGGGCCGGCTCTAACCTGGATGATAAGCCTTCCCGCGAAGAGCATCGATGGCTTCCAGCAACTCACAGACTTTTTCATGGCGCACTTCGGTTGCTCACAGAAGAGGAAACTCAGCATGCAAGAGGTGATGAATGTCCGACAACGCGAGGGTGAGTCTCTTGCATCCTTCGTGAAGAGATTCACCACGGAGGTGGTCTAGGTGCATGATTTAGATGAGAAAGTCGCACGAATGGCTTTCATCCAGGGACTCAGAAACAGCCATTTCAAGCTCCACGTGTGCAAGAAGCCTCCCATATCATACACTAAGTTGCTCGAGAAAGCCAACCAGCACATAATCGCAGAGGAGTTGTCCAGAGGGGGAGCATCCGCGAATCCACCCCCTGCAAACAATGGGAGGAAACATGACAATCACAAGAGAGACTCAGGCACGTGGGATCCTCGTCGCCATCAAACCAACGACCGATGAAAGGCCCTAGAAAGGAAGCAAGTCGCGATGGAGTTGAATGACCGCGAGGGGGCGGGAGCATACCCGCAGAGACCGCAATACAAGCCCCCTCATCCACGAATTAATGTGCCACCACCACCGCCACTGTCCGCGAGGTCAGGAGGAAAGTTTTGCTCTTATCACCAATCTACCATGCATGATGGCCATGAGTGTCGCATGTATGGGGCTCTGCGAAAAAGAGCTGCTCCAGGGTCGGGTCCGGCCCCGCAGAGCCCCCCCTCTCAAATCAGGTTGTTCCTTATCCGCACGCGGGTCAGAACTTCCTACGGCCAGATGGCCAGGTGGGCACCATCTCAAGTAGACACGAGCCAAAGGGCCCTAGCAAGCGTGAAGGCAGAAGGATCGCCAATGCACCTCGCCCAGCCGGGCGGCCAGTCAGGAGCATCTCTAATCCCCCGTGCCAGGAACACAAGTTGACTTTCAGCGCGGAAGACCTCGCGGAGGCGACAATCCCAAGTACTGACCCACTACTGCTCTATGTACAGATGGGGACAAAGATCGTGAAAAGAGTAATGGTGGACACCGGTAGCTCCGCATACATCCTGCATTGGGAAACTTTCCAAAAGATGGGCCTGGACCCCGTGGACCTATTGCCCACTGACTGCACCCTTGATGGGTTCGCGGGAGAACGAGTCAAGCCGATCAGGGTCATAACCCTAGACTTGATCCTAGGGGATGAAGGTGGCCCATAAAGAAGTGAGAAGATTGAGTTCCTGGTGCTCTAGTCTCCCTCCACGTACAACGCGATCCTGGGAAGAATCTCATTGTGTATGTTTCAAGCTGTGGTTTCCATATATCATTTTCCACTAAAATTCCCTACGCAGGTAGGAGTTGGAGTAGTGAGAGGGAAACACGCGGAGAGCTGCACCTACTATCTGGCGGCCCTGAGTGAGAGGAGTATCCCAGTCCTGGCAGTGGAGTCTGAGGACACTGGTGTCGCATCGTCAATCTCTGCGGAGGAAGAGACCGAACTTGAGGTGAGAAATAGAATGATGGTTTTAGTTCCAGAGGAAGATAAGGTGAGCATAGCTCCGTTCACTCAAGCGGAGGAGAAGTTGTACACGGGGCAAACGCTGGGGGCCGAGGTACAAGGCGAGATTAAAGCTTTGTTGGCCTCTTCGCGCGACGTGTTCGCCTGGACCCCCAAGGACTTGAAGGGGATCCCCGCGAGCCTCATAACTCATTCATTGAATATCAGCCCTAAAGCCAAACCTCGGAGACAGAAAAAGAGGAAGCAAGCAGGGGAAAGAGCCCAAGGAGACAGAGAAGAAGTGGCGAAATTGATGAAAGCTGGGTTCATTCGCGAAGTCCAGTATCCTCGATGGCCCACGAACGTCGTCATGGTGAGAAAAGCGAATGGGAAATGGCGCATGTGCGTGGATTTCAAAGACCTCAACAAGGCATGCCCCAAGGACAGCTATCCACTCCTATTGAATGATCAACTGGTTGACTCGATCGTGGGGCACGAAGCGCTGAGCTTCCTAGATGCCTACTCAGGGTACAACCAGGTCCGAATGAACCCCGCGGACAAAGAGCACACGACATTCATCACTGAGAGAGGAACCTACTGCTACACTGTCATGCCATTCGGGCTCAAGAATGCAGGGGCCAACTTTCAGAGGTTGGTCGATATGATCTTCCGCGACCAAATTGGCTCCACTGTTGAAGCATATGTGGATGACATCGTTGTAAAGAGCAAGAGGGAAGCATATCATGCGCATGATTTGTAATAACCCTCAGTTTCAATAAGGGTATTTATGTAATTTTCCAAGTCTATTTATAATAAAGGAATATTGGTATTTATTTCCTCATTCTAAAAATAGGAATGAAATGGAGAATTTTAACATAAGCCATTACAACCTTGAAATTGATTGTTATTTAAATTTTAGGTAACATTATGTCGTTACCAAATTTAAATAAAACTATAAGATTTAACCTAGAATATTTAAATCCAGTTTAACTTTTGTTAAGTGATTTAAATATGGTTAAAGCTATAGGAATTGTAACTTAAGCCTGTCCTAGCCTAATTTAAGCTTATTTTAGCCTTGGTAATTTTTTTCTAATATTAATTTTGGGCTAAAATAATATTAGAAACTTAGAATTATTAAAATAATTAAGTTTGGAAAAGTTTGGGTAACTTTTGTAATTTTCAAGAATTATTCAAGGGCATTTTTGCCCCAACTTGGAAAGTTGGGGCCAAAAATGCAATTAAGCCAAAATCTGGGGGGCTCGATCGGGTACTGTTCATCGTCATCAACCCCCAGCCCAGCCGAGCTCTCCAATGCCCATCAATGGCGGTTTTCCGCCGAATCGAGCTTCCATTTGGGCTCGTTTGGTTTAACTAACCAATGGGCTTTTTAGAGGAGGATTATACTCGCCCAACCCAAGTGGTTTCGGATGGTAACGATCAAAGACGAGATCGAATTTGAGTATTTATGGAAAGAGATTTTCGGTTTTAGCTTTATGGAAATGAAGAGAAATCGGGGTCATTCCGGGATCGATTTCGTCCAAATTTTATATGGAAACGAAGATCACCGAGACCTTTCCAACCCCTATAGATAGGGCACCATTCATTGAGATCTCAGCACCCAATTATTTCTCCAAAGCTCAAGAACCCTAGCTCTCGGCCGCGCCTGTTCATCACCGAAATTCGTCGACTACCGTCCACCGTTGGAGTCGCCGCCACCACCAGAAGTTGCACCTGGAAGTTAGCTTCCAAGGCCCTAAGGTCTCGCCTCCGATCACCCACTGCTCTAGCCGGAAAACCGCAACCTCCATTGTGACGTCGATCCGAATTGGGTATTTTCGAATTATTAATTCGGTTTCTGATTTTATTTCATCATTATATAGTTTAATTAAGGTTAAATAAGTTAATCTTAATTACTATATAATAAGATGAAATTATTCTGATTCTTTATAAAATCTGAATTAAAGTAATTAAAATTACTTGTTTATTATCTTAGACTATGAATGGTTATAATATTGACTTTTCATGGAGATAATATTTTGGAGTAAGATTTCTGGATTTATAAATAAATTGGGATATTTATTTATGTATGAAAAGATTATTTAGAATATATGATTAATTGACTTTTAATCGTATAGATAATCATCCTACCGATTAAGCCTTGAGATTGAATTAATTTGAGATGTAATAATTCAATATTGAGACAAGGATTCAAGTTGCCACCTGGAAACAACCATCCCCGCGATACCGCTCCTCTTCTGTGAATCAAGGCAAGTGGCGGTTCGCTCTTGCATATTTATTCCATGTTTATCTTAATTGCCAATGAATCGGTTGTGCTATTAAGTTGGGATAAATAATTCTCTTCCTGTTTGGAAATTTGTGTGAATAAATGGTGTGTTAATTGAACCTTATTAGGTTGTACAATATGCTAGTTATGACCCTTATATATATAAATACTATTATTATAGGGTGCTAGTTATAAGTGGTGTGGAGTTGTTGTGCATTGGTGTGGACATATAAATGCTAGTTTAGCACGAGTATTCGTAGGAACGCTATTTCCTTGTGAGGTTTAGTCGTTTCTTTATAACTTGGCGTTAGGAGGATTATTGCCCTAATTCTTTTGGTCATGACCTACCCCTATCTGAATATAGGTGGTGGTACACTTAGCTAGTGCCAATCTTCGGGATTTATTCCCAATTCTCGGGATTTATTCCCATCCTATATCTCATTGCGAGATGTGAAATTAAAAGCTTTAACGTAAAATGCACGTTTTGAAATTAAATAAGATAAGTGCCTCGTTGCACATAATTAATATATCCTCGGGCGAGAAGTACAACGTGGAAACTCGTCCGGACTTCTGTCTATGAAGGTTCTCTTATCAATCTGAATTCGCACAACACGCATGCGGTGAGGTTGGTTAAGGACCCGATTATTCAAAGAAGTCAGTTTTCAAACCTTGTGTGAATTGTAATGTTCCCAAACAATCATAAGTATTCCTATAAGACTCATTTCCTTTGGAGTCTTCTCTCGTTGCATTCCTATTCTTTCATTTCAGTGAGAGTATCTGGTTATGTATCGTCTACCGGCTTTTATTCGATAGACAATGATAGTAACCGAACGCAATCACTAGAACCATTCTGTTTGAGCCCTTGTTTAGTCTTTCATTAGACTAACCAACCTTTCTCTTTCCTTGCATGGTTGGCTGATGTCATCCGTCCTATACGGCACATCAGGTACAACTTCCCAACTTGAAGCCCTGGAACGAAGACGTTGAAGGCAGCTGCAATTACTTTGGTTATTTCATCATTTTGAACAAGGTTTAGATCCTGTTGGTGTTTTGAATATTTAAGACTTCCGCTGATATTTTTATATACATTTTGGGGTTGCCGTTTTACAACGTCGAATTATAATATAACTTGATTTCGATATTATATTTGTTATTGTTCGTTATAAATTGTATTTTGCGATCAATACTGTAAAGCCTTGGGTGATTTTGGATATGTGATCCGAGGTCACGTACTGGCGGAATATTCCTAAGGTAATTTAGGGGTGTTACAGTTATGGTATCAGAGCTAAAAGTTTTTTTTTTAAAACTCGAAACTTTTAAACCATTTTGTGCTTGTTTGAGTTTTATAAAACAAGAACTTGTTGTAAGAGTTTTCTTTACTATAGGCCCTATGTAAGGCTTATGATAATAATGTCTTTGAGAGATTTTCAACCACAATTATTTTGGTGGGATTTATTTCAAAAAGTATAATATTATATTATAACGGGTTTGAAATGGAAGACAAGTTCAAGTTTAACAATGAGTAAAATTTGGCTTATGAATTTTGTGTGAACTTCTTTTTCAAACTTCTGCCAACGCTAGTAGTCCAACCATTCATGCTTGCTATAGAAGATAGAATTTCTATATCGGAAAAGTCATAACATCTCCTTGTCTCTTTTCAGACAATGGTGTTTACTAGAGCCCAGCTTAGGATCCAGGAAGAATCTAAGACCGCTCCGACGATCAAGTCGGAGTCTGATTCCATGAAGGTGGTCGAAAATGATGGCCCAGTAGTAGATTTCACTCCACCTGGAGATACCGTGGAGGACTTAGTGGCAGTTGAGACCACCGAGGAGGAGGATCCAATTGAGGATCCCGAATACGAGAGTGAGGGTGAAAGGGAAGTGCAATCCAAGCAACCCCCTAACCCCGAGGTCAGTGATGAAGATGAGGATCCAATCGAGGATTCAGAGAGTGAGGAGGAACCACTGGATCCCTACTATGAGAGTTGGGAAGAAAGGTACGGGCCAGATCACCCGGTTGGCGCCTTGTCTCCCACGTATACGCCTTTGTCTCCAGCTGCTTGTGAGGCTAAGGGGATTTCTGGTCCTACACGGGAGGAGTACGACCCGACTTTACCACCAGTCGACGTGGATCCCTCTTCTAACTCTCCGCCTCTTTGACCCCAGGAAGGTCCAATCACTCAGGAGACGCTTGATGGGATGTCTACCCTAGAAGCAATGCGACTTATCAATGAGAAGACCGAACATACCAGGTTGCTAGTGCGACCTTGGGAGAGATACTTCGCTTGTGGCAGTGTTGAGCCACCGGTAACTAAGAGACCTCGTACTTGGATTGAGTATATGGATTCCGAGGGCACGAGGCCACGTCAAGCTCGTGTGAATGTTCCGGTGCTGCACGAGTATATGAAGGACTAGAAGGACTCTATAGATGACTTGAAGGCTGAAGCTCGAGACTTTGTGTTGACTCTCAACACTTGGCGAGAGCACGCTCACTCAGTGTTGGATGAGCTAGAGGATGCCGATAAGTTCTTGGAGTCTCTTTGGGGGAAAACTTGGAAAGGCTCCGAGCCTCAGCAGGGCGATGTGAGCTAGTCTGGAGAACCATCTGTGCCAACTGAGGAGTCAAGGGACCCGAAGCCTAAGAGACCCGCGGATAAGTCCGGGGATGGTCTGCCTCTGAAGAAGAGGAAGACTGGAATGACCAGGGATTATATAGACCTATTTCGGGCCCCTACGAAGGAGCAGTGAATCATAATTCTTTAGTGATTTCCTTTCTATTATTTTTCCCACTTAGACAATAACGGAGCAGTAGTCTCCTAATGTTATTTCCTCTTTCCTTCTGGTTGTTGTTTGACATTTGGTGTGATTTCCATTAATGAAAAGTTGAGTTTATTCGATGGTTGTCTTAATTATTGCATCTAAAGTATTTATTACTAGCAATTTAAATTTTGACTGCTTAGACCTAATAAACGAAAACACAACTAGATGGGGAAACAATTAGTAGGAACCAAGCGGTTGTCGGAGTTTCCAGTGACCATTCAGGGTCGGAAGTTCGAAGCTGACTTGATTTGTATAACCATGGCTCCATACGACATTATTCTCGGGATGGACTGGTTAACACGTCACAGGGCGGTAATCGACTTCAACACAAGGACAGTGACAGTTTCATATGGGGGCCAGTTTGTGTGTAAGTTCAAGGGTCGTAATGACGCCGATAACGGAAAGCTGATCAATGCGATGGCTGCGTGTAAGTTACTTCGACAAGGTTGTGTCGGGTACTTGTGTTATCTGGATAAACCCAAGAAGGATGAAGTCTTGGTTCACGATATTCCTACCGTGTGTGAATTTGCCGATGTTTTTCCGGAGGAAATTCCAGGATTACCCCCGAATCATGACGTGGAGTTTACTATTGAGTTGGAACCTGGTACGGCGCCGATTTCCAAGGCACCTTATCGTATGGCTCCAGTGGAGATGCGTGAACTGAAGAATCAACTCAAGGAGTTGCTTGAGAAGGGCTATATAAGACCAAGTGCGTCACCATGGGGTGCTCCGGTCTTATTTGTCAAGAAGAAGGATGGTTCATTCCGGCTGTGTATTGATTATCGGGAATTGAACAATGTCACGATAAAAAATAAATACCCATTACCGCGGATAGATGATCTTTTGGATCAGCTGCAAGGGGCTAAATTCTTCTCCAAGATCGATTTGAGGTCTAGTTATCATCAGCTCAGAATTCGTGAGGAGGATATTCCGAGGAATGCATTCCGGACAAGATATGGCCACTGTGAATTCGTAGTCATGCCATTTGGACTTACCAATGCTCCAGCAGTTTTCATGGATTTGATGCACATATGTTTTCATCAGTATTTGGATAAGTTTGTGGTGGTGTTTATTGACGATATTTTGATCTACTCGCCAAATGAAGAAGTTCACGAGGAGCATCTTTGCATCACGCTATCTATCCTTAGACAAAATCAGCTATATGCTAAGTTGTCTAAGTGTGACTTCTGGTTGAGAGAAGTGGCTTTCTTAGGTCATGTGATCAATGAGAATGGGGTAATGGTTGACCCTCAGAAGATTGAAGCGGTAGCTGACTGGAAGCGGCCTCAGAATGTGAAGGAGGTGCGCAGTTTTCTTGGACTTGCTGGTTATTACAGACGGTTTGTAGATGGATTTTCGAAGATCGCTATACCAATGACCGGATTGCTACGCAAGGTCCACAAGAAGTTTGTATGGGATGAGAAGTGCGAGGCTAGCTTTCAGAAATTGAAAGAGTGCTTGACGTCAGCGCCTGTACTGGCACTGCCAGAAGGATCGAATGGGTATGTGGTCTACAGTGGTACTTCGAAACAAGGTTTGGGATGTGTATTGATGCAGAAGGGGAAAGTTATTGCATACGCATCTCGACAGTTGAAGCCTTACGAAGCGAACTACCCAACCCATGATCTGGAGTTAGCAGCTGTGGTCTTTGCATTAAAGATTTGGAGGCACTATCTCTACAGTGTCAGATGTCATATCGTTACCGACCACAAGAGTCTAAAGTATGTTTTTACTCAGAAAGAGTTAAACATGAGGCAACGACGCTGGTTAGAGTTGCTCAAGGATTATGACATAGAGTTGTTGTATCATCCAAGCAAGGCTAATGTGGTAAAAGATGCATTGAGCCGAAAGACGCCGCATGAGACTATAGTATCTCTTCTCACTTCTCAGACAGAATTGCAGCAAAGATTGTGTGAAGTAGAGGTCTTGTTTGATCATCGACATGGACGTCTGAGTATGCTTGAAATTCAAGCTACGTTGCTTGACCATGTCAAGGAAAGACAAGTTGATGATGTGGTTTTGGTGAAATTGTGTAGCGAAGTTACGGATGGGAAAGCTCCAGGATTTGTGATTCAGGATGACGGATCCCTTTGGTTTCAGGACCGAGTCTACGTGCCTGATGATGTCAACATTCATCAGTTAATCATGAGGGATGCCCATTCCTCTGCTTATTCTGTACATCCGGGGTCCAGAAAGATGTACAAAGATCTGCGGAAGAAATTCTGGTGGCCTAATATGAAGTGTGATGTAGCAGAATTCGTGGCCAGATGTTTAACCTGTCAGAAGGTGAAAATTGAACATCGAAGGCCAGGTGGCGAATTGCAACCTCTTCCGGTGCCAGAATGGAAGTGGGAAAATATTGCAATGGACTTTGTGACGGTTTTGCCAAAGACTCAAGGTCGGAAGGACGCTATTTGGGTAATCATTGACCGGCTCACGAAAAGTGCTCATTTTGTGGCCATCAAGTCAACCTGGGGAACGTAGAAGCTCTCTGAAGTGTTTTTACACGAGGTTGTGCGCCTGCATGGTACACCCAAAACCATTGTTTCGGATCGCGATGGTCGATTCATGTCGAGATTCTGGAAAGAGTTGCACAAAGCAATGGGGACTGAGTTGAGATTCAGTATTGCGTTTCATCCTCAAACGGATGGACAGTCGGAGAGAACAATCCAGACACTCGAAGATATGCTGAGAGCATTTGTGTTGGATCGTCCGACCAGTTGGGAGAACAGTCTGAGTCTGATAGAATTCACATACAATAATAGTTGGCATTCCATCATCAAGATGACTCCATTTGAAGCCTTGTATGGTCGGAAGTGCAGATCACCAATATGTTGGGATGAAAATGCTGATAAGATATTGTTAGGACCTGAGTTGGTCGAAAGGACTGCCTCAGATATTGCTTTGATCAGAAAAAGAATGCTTACCGCTCAGAGTCGACAAAAGTCTTACGCAGATTTAAAGCGAAGGAATGTCGAATTCGATATTAGAGATAAGGTCTTCGTCAGGGTGTCGCCAACCAAGGGTGTGTTCAGGTTCGGGAAGCGTGGGAAGCTCAATCCATGCTATGTTGGACCATTTGAGATCCTTGACATAGTCGGATCTTTGGCATACCGGTTGGCATTGCCACCTTCAGCACATCCGGTGCACAATGTGTTTCATGTCTCTCTGCTGAGGAAGTACGTGCCAGATGAGTCTCATGTTCTGAGTTATGACGACATCGAGATTCAGTCGAATGGTACATACGAGGAGAGACTGATGCGTATCCTAGAGCGTCGAGAGAAACACCTGCGGAACAAGGTAGTTCCATTGGTGAGGATTCTTTGGTCAAAGTCTGGAACCGAGGAGGTAACTTGGGAAACCTGGGAGACCGAGACTGATATGCGTAGTCGTTTCCCTGAACTGTTTTCGACTTAGTTTCGCGGTCGAAACTTTTTCTTAAGGGGGTAATAATGTAATAACCCTCTGTTTCAGTAAGGGTATTTATGTAATTTTCCAAGTCTATTTATAATAAAGGAATATTGGTATTTATTTCCTCATTCCAAAAATAGGAATGAAATGGAGAATTTTAACATAAGCCATTACAACCTTGAAGTTGATTGTTATTTAAATTTTGGGTAACCTTATGTCGTTACCAAATTTAAATAAAACTATAAGATTTAACCTAGAATATTTAAATCCAGTTTAACTTTTGTTAAGTGATTTAAATATGGTTAAAGCTATAGGAATTGTAACTTAAGCATGTCCTAGCCTAAGTTAAGCTTATTTTAGCCTTGGTTAATTTTTATAATATTAATTTTGGGCTAAAATAATATTAGAAACTTAGAATTACTAAAATAATTAAGTTTGGAAAAGTTTGGGTAACTTTTGTAATTTTCAAGAATTATTCAAGGGCATTTTTGCCCCAACTTGGAAAGTTAGGGCCAAAAATGCAATTAAGCCAAAATCTGGGGGGCCCGATCAGGTACTGTTCATCGTCATCAACCCCCAGCCCAGCCAAGCTCTCCAATGCCCATCAATGGCGGTTTTCCGCCGAATCGAGCTTCCATTTGGGCTCGTTTGGTTTAACTAACCAATGGGCTTTTTAGAGGAGGATTATACTCGCCCAACCCAAGTGGTTTCGGATGGTAACGATCAAAGACGAGATCGAATTTTAAGTATTTATGGAAAGAGATGTTCGATTTTAGCTTTATGGAAACGAAGAGAAATCGGGGCCATTCCGGGATCGATTTCGTCCAAATTTTATATGGAAACGAAGATCTCCCCGAGACCTTTCTAACCCCTATAAATAGGGCACCATTCATTGAGATCTCAGCACCCAATTATTTCTCCCAAGCTCAAGAACCCTAGCTCTCGGCCGCGCCTGTTCATCACCGAAATTCGTCGACTACCGTCCACCGTTGGAGTCGCCGCCACCACCAGAAGTTGCGCCTGGAAGTTAGCTTCCAAAGCCCTAAGGTCTCGCCTCCGATCACCCACCGCTCTAGCCGAAAAACCGCAACCTCCCTTGCGACGTCGATCCGAATTGGGTATTTTCGAATTATTAATTCGGTTTCTGATTTTATTTCATCATTATATAGTTTAATTAAGGTTAAATAAATTAATCTTAATTACTATATAATAAGATGAAATTATTCTGATTCTTTATAAAATCTGAATTAAAGTAATTAAAATTACTTGTTTATTATCTTAGACAGTGAATGGTTATAATCTTGACTTTTCATGGAGATAATATTTTGGAGTAAGATTTCTGGATTTATAAATAAATTGGGATATTTATTTATGTATGAAAAGATTATTTAGAATATATGATTAATTGACTTTTAATCGTATAGATAATCATCCTACCGATTAAGCCTTGAGATTGAATTAATTTGAGATGTATTAATTCAATATTGAGACATATACCCTTCAAAATTCAGTTTTAAATAAATTATCTAATTATAATTTATTTTGTGTGTGATATGGGTATGTCTCGGATTCGCTTCTGGAGCAGAAATAGAGCAGGGATTCAAGTTGCCACCTGGAAACAACCATCCCAACGATACCGCTCCTCTTCTGTGAATCAAGGCAAGTGGCGGTTCGCTCTTGCATATTTATTCCATGTTTATCTTAATTGCCAATGAATCGGTTGTGCTATTAAGTTGGGATAAATAATTTTCTTCCTGTTTGGGAACTTGTGTGAATAAATGGTGTGTTAATTGAACCTTATTAGGTTGTACAATATGCTAGCTATAACCCTTATATATATATACTATTATTATAGGGTGCTAGTTATAAGTGGTGTGTACTTGTTGTGCATTGGTGTGGACATATAAATGCTAGTTTAGCACGAGTATTCGTAGGAACGTTATTTCCTTACGAGGTTTAGTCGTTTCTTTATAACTTGGCGTTAGGAGGATTATTGCCCTAATACTTTTGGTCATGACCTACCCCTATCCGAATATAGGTGGTGGTGCACTTGGCTAGTGCCAATCTTCGGGATTTATTCCCAATCTTCGGGATTTATTCCCAATCCTCAGGATTTATTCCCATCCTATATCTCATTGCGAGATGTGAAATTAAAAGCTTCAACGTAAAATGCACGTTTTGAAATTAAATAAGATAAGTGCCTCGTTGCACATAATTAATATACCCTCGGGCGAGAAGTACAACGTGGAAACTCGTCCGGACTTCTGTCTATGAAGGTTCTCTTATCAATCTGAATTTGCACAACACGCATGCGGTGAGGTTGGTTACGGACCCGATTATTCAAAGAAGTCAATTTTCAAACCTTGTGTGAATTGTAATGTTCCCAAACAATCATAAGTATTCCTATAAGACTCATTTCCTTTGGAGTCTTCTCTCGTTGCATTCCTATTCTTTCATTTCAGTGAGAGTATCTGGTTATGTATCGTCTACCGGCTTTTATTCGATAGACAACGATAGTAACCGAACGCAATCACCAGAACCATTCTGTTTGAGCCCTTGTTTAGTCTTTCATTAGACTAACCAACCTTTCTCTTTCCTTGCATGGTTGGCTGGTATCATCCGTCCTATACGGCACATCAGGTACAACTTCCCAAATTGAAGCCCTGGAACGAAGACGTTGAAGGCAGTTGCAATTACTTTGGTTATTTCGTCATTTTGAACAAGGTTTAGATCCTGTTGGTGTTTTGAATATTTAAGACTTCCGCTGATATTTTTATATACATTTTGGGGTTGCCGTTTTACAACGTCGAATTATAATATAACTTGATTTCGATATTATATTTGTTATTGTTCGTTATAAATTGTATTTTGCGATCAATACTGTAATGCCTTGGGTGATTTTGGATATGTGATCCGAGGTCACTGGCGGTAATATTCCTAAGGTAATTTAGGGGTGTTACATGATTTACGCGAGGTCTTAAGCACACTCCGCAAACATGGCATGAGCCTAAACCCAGAGAAGTGTGTCTTCGGGGTGAAAGCTGGAAAGTTCCTGGGTTTTCTGATCAGCTCGCGTGGGATTGATGTGAACCCTGAGAAGGTAGAGGCAGTGCTACAAATGATGCCTCTGCAAAACAGCAAGGAAGTGCAAAGGTTTATAGGCTCTGTGAACTACTTGGTATGGTATTGTTCAAAGCTTGCGGAAAGAGGGCTCCCGTTCTTCTCTATACTAAGGGATCCACAAAACTTCCAGTGGTCCCCTGATTGCGAGGTGGCCTTCGCTGATATAAAGAAGCACTTGGATGAACTACCCATTTTGTCGTCTCCCGTCTCGGGTGAAGAATTACAGCTCTATCTAGCGGCTGGTTCGCGTGCTATCAGTGTTGTTCTGGTGCACGAAGATGAGGTACCCATTTATTTCGTGAGTAGAGCTCTTATACCGGCCTAAACCAGGTACCCACCAGTGGAGAAGGTTGTCTTAGCCCTAGTAATGGTCGCGAGGAAATACGCCCTTATTTCTAAGCCCATCCCATCCAAGTGTTGTCCGACCTCCCCTTGCGCAGCTTGTCCAGTAGACCCACAATGTCAGAGAGGCTCACGAAGTGGGTGATCGAACTGTCAGAGTTCGACATGGACTACAAGCCCAGACCCGTGATCAAAGCACAATCACTCGTGAATTTTATCGTGGAGACAAGTTTCCGCGAAGTAGGTACAAAGGGGCTAGTGGAGGAAAAAGTTCAGTGGACACTCTTCGTGGACGGAGCTGCAAACGAGGAAGGCAATGGGGCTGGGGTAACGCTAACTTCACTGGGAGGAGAAAGGTTTGAGTATACCCTCACGCTTGAATTTGAAAAAAACAACGAAGCTGGATACGAGGCCCTCCTCTCGGAGCTTGAACTAGCACTCACCAATGGGGCGCGGAGGGTCACATGTTTCGGCGACTCTGAGGTGGTTGTAAAGCAGGTGCAGGGTATTTATGAAGCTAAGAAAATAAATTTTCCCGTGTACCAGCTAAAGGTGAAAACGCTATCCACCACTTTCGATCACTTCGAGATTCAAGCAATCTCGTGCAAGGAAAATTCGAGGGCAGACGAGCTCGCGAAGCTCGCCTTAAGGGCCAAGCTGCAGCAGAAAGGCCGGGGATGGCTTGATACGCATACCTCTCGAGCCATAAACCCAGAGTTAATGCTTAATGAGTACGAGGAAGATGAGAATGACTGGAGGACGCCTATACGAAGATATCTGATAGCCGAGATAGTACCCGAAGACCCCCAACAAAGAAGAAAGCTGCAGATATGCGCAACTCACTTTTACATGGAGAATGGCATCTTGTACAAGAAGGGGTACATGATGGCGGGACTAAAGTGCATGACCCTTATGGACTTTAATAGTCCAATGCTCGAAATACACGGAGGGTTGTTTGGCGGGCATACGGGATGGCGATCTCTCGTATACAAAGCCCTGAGGGAAGGGTACTTCTGGCTAATAATGAAACAGGGTGCCACACACGTGGCTCAGACATGCAAAGCATGCCAGCTTTGCACCACCCTAGAGTTGCAATACAGGTCATCAGTGCCTCTCTGTCCCTTCGCGAGATGAGGGATGGACCTTCTCGGACCTTTACCACGAGCCCCAGGTCAACTTCAATTTATATTGATCGCTATAGATTACTTCACTAAATGGGTTGAAGTAGTGCCACTGGCCACCACGATGGTAGAACAAGTGAAGAAATTCATATGGCAGAACATCAATTGCCGTTTTGGCCTACCCCAAGATATTATGACCGACCGCGGGCCTCAGTTCAACACAGAGAAGTTGATTAGCTTCTGCGAAGGTCTAGGCATCAGGCTCTGCTTCGCGTCAGTATCTCATCCATGTTGGTCAGGTCAAAACGCAAACCAGAGGATCCTCTACAATCTCAAGAGAAGACTCACGCGAGAACAGAGCCGATGGGCTAGGGTTCTCCCTCTAGTGTTGTGGGCTAACCGGACCACCTCCAAAAGAGGCACTGGAGAAACTCCTTGACGTATGGAGTAGAAGCAGTGGTCCCCGTGGAGCACCTATTTCGAAATGAAAGGCTCTTGTATTACAACAAAGAGGAAAACTCTGAGAAGCTGCAACTCGAGTTACAACTCAGGGAAGAGACGCGAGAAATGGTGGAGATACGCGAGAGCGAGTACAAGCGACGCATCGCGGCCTACTACAACAAGCGAGTGAAACCTCGGAGCTTCACGGAAGGCGATCTAGTGCTAAGAAAGACCGAGGGTGGTAAGCTAGACCCTGGATGGGAAGGGCCGTTCATCGTCGTACGCGAAGTGGCGCCAGGGTGATGTGACCTTGCTATGAAGAAGGTCTCAAGTCCCGGATGAGATCGTGATGAATCCGTAGTGGGGCGAAGCAACTCCTTGAATAGGCGTCTGCGTTGATGGAGATTGCAAGACGACGGCGAGGCGGAAGCGATTGCGGAAGCGATAGGAATTTGAAGGGGATGGTCGTAGGGATGAAGAGTTGTTCACGACCAGTTTAGGGCTGGAAAAGGATGGAGATTTGGAAGCAGAATAGATGAAGGGAGCACGCTCGACCTAGATCTAAAGGATTTGATGTGAGAATGACGAAGGAGCAAGCTCAACTAGGTGATTCAAGGTGACGTTGAAGGAGCTTCAATGGAGGTTTTCTCTCAACATAAAAGTGTAATTATCAACGTAAAAGAGAAAGGAGGCTACAAAGCTAGGTTAAGTAAAAGAAAGACTCTTCCTTTTCCTTAACCAAAAAGTTCAAAAATAAAACAATTAAAACACTAAAAATTACTCTAAGGGGGTTGGTCATTCTAAGTATAAAAATGACCTCCTAAACTCCCTTAAAAAATGCTGAAAATAATAATAAATAATATCCGGACTAAAAGCTTAAAATGTCATAAATCAGAAATATCGATAACTAGGCGAATAGCGATCAATATTTCTAATCTGTAAACTCCGGGATCTCTGCAGACTGTGTAGACGTCCCAACTGTCACTAAACTCAGAATGGATCCCTCATCTGTAGTTGGACGTCCCTGACCTGCTACGAGTCTGGTCACCAGTGATTGAGTCGCAGCTTGAATAGCTTTGGCTCGTGCTCTAGTAATGGGACCTGAGGACCTAAGATTCATAGCCTCCTCCTCGTCTGCAGCTGTCATGGTAGGTGAGGTCACATCATCCTCCCCCAGTTGAGTGTGAAGCATCCCTGCTTCACCCTCATCATACTCTGGCTCCACGTACGGTGATAGATCAGCAACATTGAAGGTTGGGTGAACACCATACTTGTCTGGGAGCTCTAGCTGGTAGGCGTTGTCATTGATGGCCTTGACAACACGGAATGGTCCATCACCCCTTTGGTCGAGCTTACACTTGCGGTTGGAAGGAAAACGTTCCTTCCTCAAGTGAAGCCAAACCAAGTCGCCAGGAGCAAAGACAATCCTACGTCGTCCTTTGTTCTTCTGGGCTGCATACTGTGCTGCTCTGTGCTCCAGCTGGTTGCGCGTCCGAGTGTGCAGTTCCTTGATTTGATCGGCCAATCTGTCAGCTGTGGTGCTGTCTGTATCCTTCCTAGGATAGGGAGTCAAGTCCAGTGGCGTCAGCGGGTTCCGTCCATAGACAACTTCGAACGGGGTCAGTTTAGTCGCGCTGTGCCTACACCTGTTATAAGAAAACTCTACAGTAGACAGTAAGTCCTCCCACCTGCGTGGGTTACTCTTTAGAACCGTCCGAAGGAGGGCTCCAAGAGTGCGGTTGGTCACCTCTGTCTGACCATCCGTCTGTGGGTGGTAGCTCGTAGAAAATAGGAGTTTAGTACCGAGCTTACCCCACAAGGTTCTCCAGAAATGGCCGACGAACTTGGTGTCCCGATCACTAACAATAGTGCGCGGAATACCGTGTAGTCTCACGACATTGTCGAAGAATAGAGTAGCAACGTCAGTGGTGTTACTAGTGTTCTTACAGGAAATGAAGTGTGTCATCTTAGAGAACCTGTCTACGACCACAAATATAGAATCTCTACCACGCCGAGACATAGGCAACCCAGTGATAAAATCCATGGAAAGATCTTCCCACGGGCCAGCTGGAATCGGCAGAGGCGTGTAGAGACCATGCAGACTAGACCTGGCCTTAGCCTTATGGCATGTCACACAACTCTGACAATACTTCGTAACACTGTTGGCCATCTTAGGCCAGAAGAAGTGCTCGCGAAGTGATGCCAGCGTCTTAGACACGCCAAAGTGACCACGACTATATGCTTCCTCAATCAGCAAATTTCTGACAGAGGATGAAGGAATACAAAGCTTCCCACCTTTGTACAGAAAGCCGTCATCAAGGAAATACGTAGCATGTTCACGACCAGTGGATTTACATTGCTCAAAGAATGTAGAAAAGAAAGGATCAACAGCATAAAGATCCTTGAGCAATGCAAACCCAAATAACTGAGATTGTAGCTGAGTAATGAGGACGTACCTGCGAGAAAGGGCATCGGCTACCACATTCTCCTTACCTTTCTTGTGAACAATGAGATAGGGGAACGTCTCCATGAACTCAACCCAGCGAGCGTGGCGTCTGCTAAGAGTCATCTGGCTCGCAGATAACTAAGAGCTGCATGATCTGAGTGAATCATGAACTCTGCAGGCCACAGATAGTGTTGCCACGTCTTCAGAACCCGAATCAGCGAGTACAACTCCTTGTCATACGTCGGGTAGTTCAGCTGTGCACCTGACAGCTTCTCTGAAAAGTAGGCAATCAGCCTCTTCTCCTACAGCAAGACACCTCCGATGCCGAAATCAGAAGCGTCGCATTCCACCTCGAACCGACGGGTGAAGTCAGGAAGCTGCAGCAGCGGCGCGCGGCACAAGGCATCCTTCAGGGCGGCAAAAGCAGCATCATGCCGTGGAAGCCAAGTGATAGACGCGGCCTTCTTGGTCAGCTCGTGTAATGGGGCGGCTATAGTGCTGAAATCACGAACAAACCGTCGATAAAAACCAGCCAAACCCAAAAACGAACGTACCTGAGTAGGAGTAGCTGGCGTCGGCCACTCCTGGATAGCGCGGATCTTTTCTGCATCCACCTGCAGGCCGTCCTTGCTGACGACGAAACCTAGGAAGTTTGTAGAAGGAGAACAAAATACACACTTGCCAAGATTGGCGTATAAGCTCTCTACTCTCAAACACTCTAAAACAAGGCGAAGATGCTCAGCATGGTCATCTAAAGTCCTGGAGTAAATAAGAATATCATCAAAATAGACAACTATAAACTTACCCAGAAAAGCTCTCAAGACATGGTTCATCAGTCTCATGAACGTAGAAGGAGCATTGGTCAGTCCAAATGGCATGACGAGCCACTCATACAGACCATACTTCGTCTTGAAAGCAGTCTTCCACTCGTCCCCCTCCTTCATGCGAATCTGATGATAGCCGCTCTTTAGATCAATCTTGCTGAAGAACTGCGCTCCATGTAGCTCGTCAAGCATGTCGTCGAGGCGAGGAATGGGATGTCTGTATTTGACGGTGATCTGGTTGATGGCACGGCAATCCATGCAATCCTCCAAGAACCGTCCTTCTTAGGCACCAATATGACGGGAACAACGCACGGGCTAAGAGACTCGCGCACATACCCCTTCTCCAACAGTTCCTGCACCTGCTTTTGCAACTCCTTTGTTTCCTCTAGAGAAGTTATGTAGGCAGCTCGGTTGGGAAGAGTAGCTCCCGGAACAAAATCGATCTGGTGCTCAATGCCACGAAGTGGTGGAAGACCATCTGACAACTCGTCCGGCAGCACATCCTGAAACTCCTTCAAAACAGACAAAATACAAGAGGGGAGTGCGGACTCTGAAACAGGTAGGGCAGTAGGAAGAGCAATGAGTAGGAAACAGGGAGACTTGCCTTGGATGACATCGGAAACCTTCCGGCGTCGCGCCAAGAGAAGTCTCTACTCACAAGTGCCTTTCAGCGCAGAACTACCTTTGCCACCCTTCTGATGAGCAGAACCCTTTACAGCGCCCTATTCTGAAGTGCCCTGGGTACCCAAAGAAGATGCTTCAGGAAGTTGTAGGGAACTCTGCTGGAAAGCTGTAGGGGACTCTGGAGGGGGTTTTCCGTTGTCCTTTGCAGCCTGTATAGCCTTGTTCCTCTGTCTAATAGCATGGTCCTGTAAAATCTCATTCGGAGTCATAGGTAAGAGCGTCACGTGCTTTTCATGGTGAGTGAACATGTAACTGTTCAAAAACCCATCATGGAAGACGCGACGGTCAAATAGCCAAGGACGCCCTAACAGAATATGGGTGGCATCCATGGCGGTAACATCGCACAAAACAGTGTCTGTAAATGTTCCTATGGAAAAAGTAACGGGACACTGTAAAGAGACATTGTTACCGGGTTGGTCTGAAATCCACTGTAGACCGTAGGGCTGAGGATGTGGTTGCGTCTGAAGATTGAAGTCGCGGACGACTCTCTCATTTATAATGTTGCAGCACGACCCTCCATCAATTATCAGACTCAGCGACGCATTCTTCATACGACACCGGGAATGAAACAGATTCCCCCTTTGGTCAAGTGGACCTCCTTCCTTGACGCTGAGGACGCGTCTAGTGACTAAGGCATAATGCATGACGTCTGTATCATGGTCGCCCGGCCTGATCACCTCATCAGTCAGCTCTACAGACTCCTCTGGGACGTTCTCCTCTTCATCCGAAAGGCTCTCGTAGTCTGCAGTTTGGGCAGAGTAGAGGACACGCTTCTGATTAGGGCAGTCCTTCCGATAGTGTCCTCGTCCACCACATCTGTAACACTCTATATCGCTAGAACGATCTGTATGGCCTGTCTCAGCAGAGGCCGATGGATGTCGGCGCGCAGAAGAAGGGGGCGCCGGCCGCGGCGTCGTAGAAGACGCAATACCTGTGCGATCCTGTCTAGGCACAGAACTAGAAGAAGAGTTAGTGCGATAAGAATTGACAGGATTCGAGGTATACCTTGGTGCGGGAGAAGACGAAGACTGACAAGGCTACTGTCGATGTCTCTGCGCTTGAAGATAGAGGTTCTGCACAGTATGTACTACGTTGTTGAGGTCTCGGATTGGCAGAACGTCAACCTGATCCCTGTACGGCTGTGACAAACCCGTTACAAAACGTGTACGTAGAGTAGAGGGAGTAACACTTACCCCGGCCTTGAAGTACATGTCTTCTAAGCGAGCAAAGAACTCCTGGGGCGTATCACGACCCTGAGTAGCAAGTGCAATGGCTGTCTTCATATCCTCTCGGTATGTCGTCGGCACGTACTTGCGCGTCATGAGCGCCACTAGCTGTTGCCACTCTGTCACAGGTGGCCACCCCATGCGTGCCTGCTGTTGGACCAGTCGGTTCCACCAGGTGCGCGCTTCTCCTTGGAAATGCAAGGTGACGATCTCCACCTTCGCATGCTCCTCATATTGATAGTGTTGAAGAACATGGCAGGTACTCTGCAACCAATCTATGAAAGTAGAAGGATCATAAGTACCAAGGAAGGGTTCGATTTTCACCTTAATTTCTTGGCGATACGTAGCTAGGGGTGGGTAACGCTGTTGGCCTGCAGCTGGAGCATAGAAATTCTGCGGTGGAAGCCCCTGCTGCTGCTGTCCAACTGGTAGTTGTCACCGTCGCTGCGCTCGTGGAGGACCGGCAACACGCTGCTGCTGATATTGCTGTGGATGACCCTGTGCAGCGTAATAAGCAGCCTGATTCTGTGGCTGCTGTGGAGGAGGAACCCAACCTGTACGATAAAACTGCTGCTCTGGTGGGTCCTGTAGGGGTGGGTGATAACCTGCAGAAAACCCATAGGCCCCTTCTTCCTCATCCTCAAGGTCAAATTCCTAGAACCCTTCATCTGGATCTGACTCAACAGGAGAAACAGTACTCTGATGGTCAGCAAAAGAATGGACATTGAAGGTTTTAGAATTTACCTGGTGTCGACTTGGACGAGCTGTGGAGGGTTTCCCTTGCTTGCTGGAGGAAGCACGTGGGTCTGTGCGTCTGCTCTGGCGTCTGACGGCACTGTCATCGACCTGTTCATCCTCCTCTGAAGATGACTCATCATCGTCCTGCTCGTCCTCGTCCTGAGAGTTGTGTTCAGGAATTGTCAACTGGGCTGATTTGGAGTGCACCTTCTTCTTCGACGCGCTGCTTTCTTTATGTGATCCTTTCCGCTGAGGCTGTGTAGGAGGATCGGATATCAGAACTCCCTTGCCCTTTTTCTGCTTCTGGGCTAGGGTACTCTGGTCGTCACGCTGGTTCGGTGACGGAGACGGCATCACTCTACTGAGCAAGTCACGCATGGCTGCAAAATTGGCTTCGGAACGTTGCTGATTGGCCACCAAAAGCTCAATGGCAGTAGCCAGTTGATCGACCCGACCCGTATCCTGTCCGTCATTGGAGTTCACCATTATCCTGAAAAGACAACAGAAACCCCAACAGAGCAGAGGAAAAACAAAAACAAAGCAACAGAAACGAAAGAGAATGCAGATCCCTACAGTAACGAAAGGGAAAATAAAAATAAAAATAAAAGGACTCAGATCCCTGCAATCTAATACCCCTACAGTAACCTCAACTGATGTCGCTAGGATATAACGGTAGGCACAAAAATTAATCCGGCGTAAACCTAGGCGTCCCGGCTAAGCAGCTGTAAACTAACAAAAGCGGATAACTCACACCAAGGTCAGAAGGATAACTGTAAAAAGCGAATGCAGAAATCGACACAAAAAGAAAGAAATAAAAAATTAAAATACCAAAGACCTTCGTAGTGTGCAAGATGCGGAACCCACGAAAAGAACCCGGATCTGAGGCGTCCGTGATCGTTGCGCTGGGGGGGTCTTTTAACCCGGATCAGAGGCACCCGGAATAGAAGACGTGGCTGCTGGGCGCGCGCGGGCGCGGCTTGCTGGGCGCCAATGCTGCGTGTGTCTTGGCTTGGAGGCGCCGACGCTGTTGCTTGTGTGGCGCCGAAGGCCAAGTGCCCTAACCACTTTCCCTAAATACTAGGGTTTGATTGCCTTGATTATTATTTTTTTATTGATAATTTTTTTGGCAATTCTTCAGATCTGGCTTTTTCTACAAGGAAAGATCTCAGCCTTTTTTTTTTTTTGAATTAGAGAAATTGCAACAAGACTCAAGAACCCTAATCTTCAAGGGTGAAAATTCTTCAAAGATGCCTCCTTGCGCAGATCGGTACTCAAATTATTTTTTTTAAAAATATTCTAGACACCAACACACTCAATTGATTCAAGTGGGAAACGAAGAGATCAAATAAGATGCAGATTAATGGCAAATAGGTCAAGTACAGCAAATTAACGTATATGCATGCAAATCTAGATCTATAATTCAATCACCAATTTATCAACACAAGAAGCAATTGTTGTGTGTAGGGGACAAGGTAATAACTCTAAAAATCAAGCAAACGAATTTTTTGAGGACGAAATTCACTAGAGCCGTGAAGAACTAGAGAAAATCACCCAATTTTTGTTTAGAATCAATTCGGTTTTGAAGGGAAATTTTTTTTTTTTTGAAATTTTTTTTGACTCTAAAAACTGAACTGAATAATAACAATCAGAATTATCACGAAAAATGCAGGAAAAAAAATTTTGGAATTTTTTGACACGGAAATAAGGTTGTGATAAGCAAGGAATCGATTCGACTTACAGATTCGAAGGCTCTGATGCCAGTTGATATGACCTTGCTATGAAGAAGGTCTCAAGTCCCGGATGAGATCGTGATGAATCCGTAGTGGGGCGAAGCAACTCCTTGAATAGGCGTCTGCGTTGATGGAGATTGCAAGACGACGGCGAGGCGGAAGCGATTGCGGAAGCGATAGGAATTTGAAGGGGATGGCCGTAGGGATGAAGAGTTGTTCACGGCCAGTTTAGGGCTGGAAAAGGATGGAGATTTGGAAGCGGAATAGATGAAGGGAGCACGCTCGACCTAGATCTAAAGGATTTGATGTGAGAATGACGAAGGAGCAAGCTCGACTAGGTGATTCAAGGTGACGTTGAAGGAGCTTCAATGGAGGTTTTCTCTCAACATAAAAGTGTAATTATCAACGTAAAAGAGAAAGGAGGCTACAAAGCTAGGTTAAGTAAAAGGAAGACTCTTCCTTTTCCTTAACCAAAAAGTTCAAAAATAAAACAATTAAAACACTAAAAATTACTCTAAGGGGGTTGGTCATTCTAAGTATAAAAATGACCTCCTAAACTCCCTTAAAAAATGATAAAAATAATAATAAATAATATCCGGACTAAAAGCTTAAAATGTCATAAATCAGAAATATTGATAACTAGGCGAATAGCGATCAATATTTCTAATCTGTAAACTCCGGGATCTCTGCAGACTGTGTAGACGTCCCAACTGTCACTAAACTCAGAATGGATCCCTCATCTGTAGTTGGACGTCCCTGACCTGCTACGAGTCTGGTCACCAGTGATTGAGTCGCAGCTTGAATAGCTTTGGCTCGTGCTCTAGTAATGGGACCTGAGGACCTAAGACTCATAGCCTCCTCCTCGTCTGCAGCTGTCATGGTAGGCGAGGTCACATCACAGGGGCTTATCGCCTTAAAGATCATGCGAGCAATATAGTTCCAAACACCTGGAACATAATGAGGCTCCGCAAATACTATCCCTTAAGCAGTCATGCCTCAGGTATGAACTCTAGAACTCTATCTGTTCGAAATCGCAAGCATGTCAAGCAAATAACTTCGCAAGTAATATTGTGTAGGCAACACCCCGCAACACGTAAAAGCAATACTGTTGAAGTGTGAGCCTAAGGGTAAGCAATACGTGAGGGCAAGGTATACGAATGAGCAACACTTTAAAGCAATGCGATTGAGCAATACATAATGCACAACATGAGATTAGGCTAGGCCCTAAAAGCAATTTTGTGTATGACTAGTAGCTTTAGTTGAGGGGGAACTAAAATGGTTTCATATGTTGCTAGACTGAGGGAGAACTATTATGCCTAAGTGTGGAAAACTTTCTCTTCACGACTGTCTTTATCTCATGTGTATGTTTTATTGTCAAGGATGTTTGTCACCATCAAAAAGGGGGAATTTGTTGAATTCCTTAGGTTTTGATGGTAACAAACATTCAAATAATCTGGTCACTAAGTGTTTCAGGAACAAAACAGTTGTCACAGAGAAACATGACAACGAAGGATTGCAGAGGGAACAAAGCGATCTCCACATGCTTTGTTACCTCTCAAGGAGCATCAACGACGAACACCAATCAAGCTGTGTATGGAAGGAAGATATCCAGCGTGAAGATTATGGAAACTATCATGGAAGATCACATGGTCAAGGATAAGAGATTTCGGCTGGAAGGATCTCGCCGAAGAGAAGATGCGGAGAGAGAAATCCGAATGTATTATCTTAGGATATCTCGGATCATTAGAGTTATGTCTGAGGGAACAAAAACTTTGTTCCCATAGAAGGTGTAGCGGAATAATATAGCAAGAAAGATAAGGAACGAACTCACAATGTATACTGGAAACCCTAATTAGCCAACTAGCTAATCAAAGAAAAACCACTACCTTCAAGCTTCTCGCTTGAGAGGATTTTGAAGCGTCTACTTGTCTTATTGGTTTCTTGTTCGATTACACTTGTAGCATGGACTCCAAACCCTAGACTTCCCACCTAGATTTGAAACTCTCTTCTACAACGGTGAATACGAACTCAACCCTCAAAGACTCACAAACTCTTCACTCTCTTTTTCTTCTCAGTTTAATGCTCCGAGTTCGTACATATAAAATGAATCCACACTTCTATAAATACAACTCGTCTAAAACTCAATCGTAACAAGATACAAATCTTTCTAAACTTGGTAACAAGAAGATATCAATTGGTTGGAAGAATAATATCCTAACCGTCTATATTATCTAAAGAAGGGATTCCTTAAAATAATATAATCGGTAGAAGATATATTCTTATCTCTCCAAATATATTATCTTAGGAAAGATATCCTAAGATAATACATTCGTATTTCTCTCTCCGCATCTTCTCTTCGGCGAGATCCTTCCAGCCGAAATCTCTTATCCTTGACCGCGTGATCTTCCATGATAGTTTCCATAATCTTCACGCTGGATATCTTCCTTCCATATGCAGCTTGATTGGTGTTCGTCGTTGATGCTCCTTGAGAGGTAATAAAGCATGTGGAGATCGCTTTGTTCCCTCTGTAATCCTTCACTGCCATGGTTCCCTATGACAACTGTTTTGTTCCTGAAACACTTAGTGACCAGATTAGTTGAATGTTTATTACCATCAAAACCTAAGGAATTCAACAAATTCCCCCTTTTTGATGGTGACAAACATCCTTGACAATAAAACATACACATGAGATAAAGACAGTCGTGAAGAGAAAGTTTTCCACACTTAGGCATAATAGTTCCCCCTCAGTCTAGCAACATATGAAACTATGTTAGTTCCCCCTCAACTAAAGCTACCAGTCATTTTCCCCCTTTTGGCATCATCAAAAACATAAGTAAAGAGCGAGAGAAAATAAGCAAAGCAAGATAAGCAAAACAACCCCTTGTTCATTAAAGTAAAACAATCAACTTAAACACCGTGCAAACACAGACAAAATATGCAAAATATCCAAACATGATCAACATGCCACTCAGGGCAAACACAAGTCAGAAACAAAGAAAATCAAGCTAAGAGGGATAGATGTGCTAGGGAACAAGAGAGGGGTAGGAAGGCGGAAAAGCGATTCAGACACCACTGGGACCAACCGTTGGAGCCGATGAGTGGAGAGAGATCAGTACGCGCACGTCCGCCGAGAGAAGCCTTTGCTGTTCAGCCAGGTTGTTCACTGCCCGACAAAGGTTCCTCAGTTCCTTCCCCAGATCAGATTTTTCCTTCACTTCCCCCTCAGAACCAACATCCTCAGATTGCTCATGTACTTCAGATACGACAGGCACACTTCCCACTTTTACCCACCCTTCGCCTTCTTGGAGAACGAACTGCATCTTGTGTAGATTACTGATATCCAAGGGACGGGAAAAGACGCTCGATTCCGCCGAAGAGTTGTACACCTTGTGGTACTCCATAATTTTCTTGACAACTCTAAGGAACGAAAGAGCATGTTGGTCTGTGTTCCTGGCGTGTGCCATCTGCTGCATCATTACCCTTGGAAGACAAATTGGCTCATTCTTCAGTAGTAGGGAAAGAAGGACCACATCCAGAATAAGCAACTTATTGCGCTTCTGTCCCCTTGGGGTAACATTACAGATGAGGTAATGGAATAACACCTTGTTGATCGCAGACATCTCTGAAGTATCAAAGCCACCAGACTCAGAAGGATCCTAAACACCTGCCATTGCACATACTGTCTCAGAGTAGGGGAAGTCTTTGGGCCAGCGGCCTTTTGGGTACCCCTCGTAGCCTTCATGAGGAACCCCTAGAGCAACTCCTAACTCAATGCTTGAGAACATGTGAATAGTTCCTCCTAACTTGTAACTCCCCAGAACTGTATGGGGTCTGACTTCAATAACGAAAGTGGAATAAAACTACCTCAACACAGCTTCATCAACCTCTTCTTCCTGGACCAACAGATGACTCCATTTCTGGGCTTCCAACATTGTAGAGACCCCCTCCAGAGCATTTTCCTTGAGGAAATCGGGATTAACCAGCAACTCCTATGAGGGTTTTGAGGTCTTCAGCTTGAGAGCCGATATATATAGCCACCACGAGATCTTTTCAGTTGCCAAAGATAAATTCAAATCTTATCAGTTTCCAACGGATGATTATCAATATCTTCACCTTCCCAAAGTAATCCTTCAGAATCTCATCCATATTCAGCCAAACCCAACCTCGAGGCCCATTTAGTTTCTCAACCATCAAATCAGCCCAAATTGCTCAACACATCCCAATGGCAGGCACAGACCATAACTCCCTATCACATCAGTCAACTCACAACTGCAAGCCTCAGAGAAACGATTTGTTTTCCCGTCAAACCAAAAAAGTAGTAATGTGTGATGTTGGGGGATAGTTACCAGAGAGGGTACAAAGAACAGCACACGAAAAACATATGACATTTTTTATAATTTTTAATCATGCATGACAGGCTCCCAGATGTGGATGATTAGAGGGGCTCATAGGAAGCATCAAGCATGATGGCTAGGGTAAGCTGTAGAGTCAATAATCATTTAGGCTTATAATGAGGGAACAATGCATCAAATTGACTCTTTTGGGCCAAAAGAAAGTTGATTCATGTGTTATTGTGAGAGCATAGGTAATCATGCAAGAAATTCAACACATAAGTGAAGCAAAAGCACATAACTAAGCTATTTGTTCATTTGATAACCAAGAGAATGAATGCAAATCAAGACATGATGATTAAACATTCACACTTTACCATGTAATTTAGCCAATCATCGAGGGAACATAACAGATAGATAGATAGTAGAGGAAACAAACCAGGCTTCATATGGAACTGAACGAAGGATTCCCCATTATAGTTTCTTGATGAGAAAGTTAGCGATTTAAGCCTTGGTTCCGCATAGTTTCATGGATGCTAACCCTTTCTCCTCACAGTCACGCAAGAGGTGATGTCTTATCTCGATATATATGGTACCTGAGTGTTTATCAGGAAACACACAGACAATTAGTGCACATAATCACAAATTTTTTCCTTACCTTGATTCACCAGGTTGTTGAGTCCCAAGAAGCCTGTAGAAGTGAGATGAGACTTCCTTTGTTCCCTATTAGGTAACTTAACAAGTAAAGTCGAAAAACCGAGAACTTTCCTCACTTCAGCCTGCATTGAAAGAGTTAGTTCTTTCGAACCCATACAAGCTTAGGCTTTCTGAGTAAGGGAGCAACGTATTTGATTTTTGGAGGTTCAACATTCATTCTTTCCCTAGTAGTGCGAGCAAGTTCCTCATTGTGTTGCTTCAGGAGACACTCTTGTTTGTAGTGACCAGAGTGCCCACAATACCAACAGATTCTTTGACACTTTAGATCAACATACTTGCTCTGTCCAGGCCAAATCATTTTGTTAGCAATCCTAGAATGAAAATCAATATTATTAGACTTACCGCTTTGAGATTGCCAACCAAATGGCATGAGCCTTCTGTCCATGGTACCAAGCCTTGTTCCCATCAGTCGGATTTAAGCAGTCTTTGAGATTGTTCCCTTTCGAGGAACATTCCCATTTTTCTTGCACTGGCTCTTTTCCTTCGACTTTAGTGCTTTTGGACTTGGTGCCATCAACAGGAAGCTTAGGTTGATAACCAATTCCAAAGCGAGGTGCTTCCTTCCTTTCTGTTTTCTTTTCATTCTTGGCTGCAACAAACACTATACCTTTTGGCTTTTCCTTCTGTTCCTCACTGAGTTTAGATAGATCACTAGGTAGTTTTGCATTACCTAGTTTTAACATTAATGACTCGGACTCAAGTGAGAAAACAGAGGATTCTAGAGACATGATCTTCTCAGGGAGTTTAGGACACTGAATGCAGAGATTTGGAGAAGAGGATGAGACTTTCTCAAGTTTGAGCACTTGGTCTGCCCAACTTTTATTCTCTTCGATCAAACATGAGATCGATTCATCCTTTTCTTCAATTTGCTCACTGAAAAGACTATTCTCATGAACAAGTTTCTTAATGAAGGAAATTAAGCTTTCTTTTGACTTACTTTTCAAGCTTGAGATGAGATGAGATCAGATTCAGTTACCTCATCCTTATGCAGACTGCCTTTTGGTTCATCGGTGTCTTCTACGGCCATTAAGCAGACATCCCTAGAGTGTGACAATTCTTCGTCATCTGAGTCTGAATCACCCCAGGTTGCGACCATTGCTTGCTTTCCTTCATGAGCCGGAGGAAGACCTGCCTTTTTATTGAAGCAGTTTCTGGCAAGATGTCCCTTGTTTTGACAGTGGTAACACACGACATCTTTCATGCCTCTGTTCCCTTCAGAGGAACTCATCGTGTCCTTGTTTCGAGACCATATCTTCTTCATGGCTCTAGTGATGAGAGCAACATCTTCATCACATCCTCATCTTCATCTTCGACTTGAGATAAGTCAAAGGCACGTTCCACCTTTAAGGCAATACTTTTAGCCTTCTCCTCTCCTTTCTTGTTCATCTTGTAGTTGTAGACAGAGGCGTTGCTTTCAAGCTTGGCAACCACCTCTTCCATAGTAAGAGTCTTGACATCAGTCTGGGAGTAGAGAGCGAGAGCAATTGCATCCCACTGAGAATTGAGGCCTTGCATGAAGTGATGAGTAAGCTTCCAGTCTGGCATTTATTCATCAAGGAACTCTAGTTGACCTACGATCCCTTGGAACCTGGAGTAGAATTCTTGAATGTGTTCATCCTTTCCCTGAGAGATTTGATCGTACTTCTTCATCAAGGAAAGAATCCTGTTTTTCTTAGCATCTTCATTTCCATGATGGAGGCGTTTTAGAGCATCCCAGATCTCCTTGGCAGTCTTGTAGCCCATGATTTTCTTGAGATTAGAGGGGAGCAGAGCCATGTGAAGGATCTTCTTAGCTCTGATGTTCTTCTCTAGCTTCTTCCAGTCCTCATCAGTGTAGTCAACCCTTGGCTTTGGTTTCGTAGCATCTTTCTCATTCGGAATAGTTATAGGGCCAACCTCAATGACTCTCCATATCTGTCCATCGAGAGAACAAATATGGGACTCGATTTGTTCCACCCACCAATCATATTCTCCAGCCTTCAGTAGTGGAGGCTTCCAGAATGAATCATCAATGGCATTGCTTGACGACATCTTTCCTGCAAAGTCTATAAAGAAAACAATCTAGAGCACCAGGCTCTAATACCAATTGTTGGATCGTTAGAGTTACATCTGAGGGAACAAAAGTTGTGTTCCTACAGAAGGTGCAGCGGAATAATATAGCAAGAAAGATAAGGAATGAACTCACGATGTATAGTGGAAACCCTAATTAGCCAACTAGCTAATCAAAGAAAAACCACTACCTTCAAGCTTCTCGCTTGAGAGGATTTTGAAGCGTCTACTTGTCTTATTGATTTCTTGTTCGATTACACTTGTAGCATGGACTCCAAACCCTAGACTTCCCACCTAGATTTGAAACTTTCTTCTACAACGGTGAATACGAACTCAACCCTCAAAGACTCACAAACTCTTCACTCTCTTTTTCTTCTCAGTTTAATGCTCCGAGTTCGTACATAGAAAATGAATCCACACTTCTATAAATACAACTCGTCTAAAGCTCAATCGTAACAAGATACAAATCTTTCTAAACTTGGTAACACGAAGATATCAATTGGTGGAAAGAATAATATCCTAACCGTCTATATTATCTAAAGAAGGGATTCCTTAAAATAATATAATCGGTACAAGATATAATCCTTCTCTCTCCAAATATATTATCTTAGGAAAGATATCCTAAGATAATACATTCGGATTTCTCTCTCCGCATCTTCTCTTCGGAGAGATCCTTCCAGCCGAAATCTCTTATCCTTGACCGCGTGATCTTCCATGATAGTTTCCATAATCTTCAGGCTGGATATCTTCCTTCCATATGCAGCTTGATTGGTGTTCGTCGTTGATGCTCCTTGAGAGGTAACAAAGCATGTGGAGATCGCTTTGTTCCCTCTACAATCCTTTGCTGCCATGGTTCCCTGTGACAACTGTTTTGTTCCTGAAACACTTAGTGATCAAATTAGTTAAATGTTTGTTACCATCAAAACCTAAGGAATTCAACATTGTGCAATATGTAGGAGAACAAGTTTAGAAATCAAGTTTGAAAAGCAAGTTTGAGAAGCATGTTTGTAATGCAAGTTTGAAAAGCAAGTCTTATGGGCAATACGAAAAAGCAAGTAGCAAGAGCAAGACAAGCGCAAGTTGTAAGATATCGAGCAAGTTACACGAGCAAGGCTCGCGAAGCAACACTAAAAAGAAGTGTGAGTACAATAAATCAATGCAAAGGCAATCATCGCGAGCAAGAATTAACATAACGATTAGGTATCTAGCCTATGCAATCCTGTTATTTTGCAATGCTTGGTTTGCCAAATCACTGCCTAATTACGTTGAAAACAAAATTAACCAGGTAAGCCTTCAAAGGACCATGGCAAGCTATCGATCGCGAGCAAAGAGCGTTGAAGCAAAGAACAAATGCAACGAATAGAGAAAAGTAAAAACATTCTTACTTTTTTGTCATTACCATCTGAAAAGACTATGTAAATACATCATTTTTTCCTTGCAATACAAGCTTACTGAGCACTTGTTTACACGATATACGCGTTCCCTAAGTTAGAAAAGAGCCCTTACGGGGCTGAAACATAACGTCCGCGAAGACCAACAAAATTACCCCCTTACAATCCTCTCTTCTATCCCTCTTTTAGTTTGAAAACTAAAAGAAGGCATTGGGGGGAAGAGGGTTATACACGAGCAAAATACAAAGAAAAGAAAAAGCCCTAAAGCCCAGCAGCGCGAAGGCTGTGAGCGCGAAACCCTGGCGGTGGAGGCCCCTGTGTGTAAATGTGAACGGGTCCCGCCCTTCCCAGTTTGGCTATGTGGGCATTATCGTGATTGTTCCTCACTTCGCGGAGATGTCATCCCGCAACCTCTGGCTTGGGAAAGTAGAACATGCGACCCACACCGAGTTTGGCCGCGTTCGGGAAAACGAAGGCGCGCATAACCTCCAAATCAAACTCCCCCACCTCCTCTCCCACTTCGCCCACATCCATGGTCCGGAAGAAACCGTCATCATAACGGTGGACGGAAACTATCCGACGATCGTCGCGTTGACAAACAGAACGGTCGTCGTAGTGGACCACGATTACTAGCTGGACCATCTTAGCAAAATCCTGAAAGCAAGAAAGTGAGCAAGAAAGAAAACAAGAAAGCGAGCAAGAAAATGGATAAGAAAGTAAGAAAGAAGAAGCAGAGGGAGAGGGAGAGGTGAAAATGGAGTAACAAAGGGGCGGTATTTATAGAGGAATGAGGAAGGAAGAGGCATTAACTGCCCCTTGATGGTAGTTTTTTGCCGCGCAAAATAGAAAGAGAAAGGTTGGAAACCGCAAAGAAAAGAAGTTGAAAAGACAAGACAGTTAATGAGGGGCAAGAGTCAAACCCTAAACGCACAATCTACTCGGTAGATATAATGATTATTGGTCAAATCCAGTCAAATCGCATTTAAGCAAACGCAATAAAGCAATGTATACGAGCAACTCATGCGAAGGAAAACAGAAAAAAGCAAGACTAAGCATGAAAACAGTCAAGGCAAAGCTGAATACATAACAACGTTGCGTCCGCAAAGGGACATTGTTTAAACATCCAAGCCACGATCAAAATACCAAATGTCACGCGAGCAAATTAAGCATTACATGTAGAAAGAGCTGTGAAGGCTAAGAAAGAAATACCAACCTAGGACTGAGGAGTGGAAGCACTCGGGGGCTCTTCATGCGAGGGTCCTTCTCAGGAACGCTTAAACCCAGTATTGGGAGTTGAAGCAGCTGGGGCTGCGTCCTTCACGAGGGGTTTACCTTCCTTCAGAGTACGCAATGTCCAAGCCTCCAGGACCTCGTCGTGATCTTCCTTAACCGCCCCGATGGGAGGAACCAGGTAGGGAGGCCTTTCTTTATAAGGCAACCCGTGAGTCTCTCTGGGAACAAATATGATAGGAGCAACCTTATAATGAAGAGCCATCTGCTTAATGCCCACAACTCCACCATAACAATACGCGGCTCTAGAAAGGTAATCATAACATGCCTTGAAACGGTAGCCGCCCACATATTCATCCACATCCTCTTGTTTGGCTCTACTGCAGTCCTCATTCAGAGTAAGCACCTGCTTCTTCAATGCCTCATTTTCCTTCACGAGCCCGTGAAGCCCTCAGAGCTCCTCAATCTTCTTGGCCATCGCGTCCTTCTCCTCCACGAGAGCAGCTTTCTCGCTCTTCATCCGTGAATTCTCCTCCGTGAGAGTTGTCAACTCTTTCCTGCAAGCATCAAATTCTAGCATGTCCTTACTCGACTCCTCAACATGCTGATCAATCGCGACTAGGGCCTCACGGTAATATCTTCCGATCTGCAAAAATCAAGAACAAAAAAAGCAATGTAAAGAGGAGCACAAAAAGATTGCATGAGCAAAAACAAAAGAAAGACAAAAGGAAAAGCTAAAGGGATGGAGCAAAACATACGAGGCTCAGGCCCTGATACGCAGAGCTCAGATGACCTGCTGGAATAGTAGAGGGGACTTTTAGCTGTTTCACACGCAAATACTTTTTCTTCAAAGAGGCCAGAGGTCGGTCAGGGCTATCTTCCAACTGTACGACAGATACCGGCTTCTCCCTGGAAACCACATCAGCATTCTCCCCGACACCTTTATTTACCTCCTCCGCGGGGTCCTTTGGATCTTGTTGCTCCTCTAAGGCAAGGGGAGAGCCTTGCAGATCTTGGTCCATTTCCTGATACATATAACCTTAAGGATTCTCATCCCCTGTGATAACTAGGTCATCTAGGTCGTCTAGGTTGTCAAGCATATTTGCGGAGAAAGAGTCTGAAAAGTGAACGAAAAGCAAGTTAGCAAAAATGGAAAAAGGAATTTGAAAGTAGAGGTTTACTTCCGCAAAGAAATCATGAGACACATCCGCGCGAGTCCAAGCGTTCTTTGATAGGGGTTGCTCACCCCCGTGTGGATGAGGGGCGCTCAATCCCAGCCTCTCAAGCCTCTCGGGGGTCATAAGCTGTTCAAACTCGCGAGGCTGCGTCTGATCGAATTTGGCTATCAAAGCCTTTTTTCTCTTGCTTCTTATCTTGTTTCTTTGAACCAGACGCAACACAAGAACATTAAAGAGCCCTCCCGGGGCGTGTGTTGACTCCAAAGTCACCCGGGATCCTAAGAAAAAACCACTCGTTCCTCCACGAGCCCAAGTTAGTAGGCTTGTTGACTTTCAAAGTCGGCTGCACCTTCAACTCGCGGCAGTGATAGAGCAAACAACAGAAGTTTCTCCAGGAGTTTGGGTGTAGTTGTATGGGGCTGATACCCAAGGCATTTAGTATTTCCCTGAAGAGAGGATGAATGGGTACGCGCAACCCCGCTGCTAAGACCGGTAGGCTCACCGCCATGAAATTCAGGTAATGATGCAAGGATCGTGAGCCCTCTTCAGGAAGGGCCAGTATGGATCCCTTAGGGAAGGGATATGACCCCGTTATCCCTTCCAGATACTCGAAAGTAAGAGTGCCCTCATCTCTGCTATCCTCCCGAAACACAGCATCCTTCGGGAAACGTAATCGTCTTACCCGCTTAGTCAGAATCCAAGGTTGTTGAACTTCTAATAATGATCACAAAGGAGAGGGTGACGGAGTTGCTTTCTCGCGAAGATCATCTTCAAAACTCCGTGGGCCACGATCGTGCCTAGCTTTATAACGGGCCACTGGGAGGACCTACCGTTTTCTAGGGCGAGCATCCGGGGGAGGCGAGCGAGTTTGCTCGCTAGAACTCTCCGATTCGCGCACTTGGTGTTTGAAGTTCATTTCACTCTGCGTGTTGAACTAAGTCATGTACAAGACAAAGCAAAAAAGGGAAACAAGCAATAAGCCTCACAATGGAACTGAAAGAAGTTTGGAAAGCGAAAGAAAATAGAGAAGGCAAGTGCAGCAAGGACCCTAGAACGCAAGAAAACAGGCGAGAGCATCAAACAAGCAAAAACAGTCGGGAATAATACCTCTAATTACAGTATGTCGCCGGCGATACTCTAGGTTGTGCTGGAATTCTCAAAATTCAAGTGGAAATCTTCCAAAAAAATCACACTGCGCGATCTTTTCTTGTTCGAATGAAATTGAAAAAAGAAGGATCAAAGAGTAGAGAAGAGGGAAGGAGAATCTCTACTTGTCGAAGAGTGTAGGTCACCGGAAATACGAGACTGATAGGAGGAGGCCACTAAGGATCCTGATAGCACGAACTTCCGAAGAGATGTCGGCAAGGAGAAGTGGAGAAAACAGTGATATGCAAGAAGAGGTTGTAAGGTAGGGCTTTTAATAGGCCCCTAATGTGATAGCGGGAGGCAAAACGACGTCCTAGGGCACCATGTGGCCAAAGCCAGATACGACGCGCGACAAGGGTCAAAGCAAAGGAGAAAATTTTAAATTCAAAATCCCGGGAAATATGAAACGTTGCCCGAGTGTACCTCCGTGAGATGTATTCGCAAGGCACGCGCAAAGAGAAAATTCTACTCATGGAAATCCTTTGAATCTGCAGGAAACGTTAAGAACCGATCACTGTTCACTTCTTGAGAAATCTTAGCGAGACTGCAACAGGTATTACAAATCAAGCCTTCGTTCATGCTTCACTTCGCGAAGGGCTTGAGGTTGGCTGTGGGGGTCAGATTTGAGCAAGCATCAGTGATATGCTCTACTTTATAGTGCGTAACTAGGAGCTGTTACTAGGATTTAGGTACCATTTGTATGGGTATAGAACACAATTTAGGAGAATGGAGTTTTAGAGAAGAAGTAGTGATATGGTGGATTTTAGTGCATATTGTGAAGACATTGAAGATGAAGGCGAAGCCACCAAGTGAAGGCCGCGAGCGCGGAAGAAGGAAGTACCGCGGGAGAGCGACATAACCAAAACCGCGGTCGCGGTGAACAGTTCCGCGGTCGCGGTTTACCAAGAAGCCGTTGGAGAAAACAAAGGAGAAACCACGGGCGCGAAAGGATGGGTCGCGGGTGCGGATTGAAAACTGAAGTAGTTGAAGACTACAGAGACAAAACCGCGGGCGCGGGAATAGTGCCGCGGTCGCGGGTACTGTTCATACGCGGAGTGCGCCGATGTTTTCGTCCGAGATCCGTGTTATTTTATTTCTTTTATTTTTATTCTCTTTTATTTCGTTTATTATATTTTAGGAAGATTATATTTCTTATCTTAGGGAAATTAGGTTTTGCTAGGTTATTTATCTTTATTTCATAGTAGACTTTTCATTATCACTTTTATCATCATTCAGTATTTTTCCCTTAGAGTTTTATGCTTTGAAGACTATGAAGAACTAAGCAACCATTGCTTAGTCCGACGATTGAAGCCTTGGTTTGTATTTGGTTGTGAGATTATAACTCTATTTCCTTTCCTTTGATTATATTGATTCTCTTTGTGCTTCATCCTATTGATTCTTGCTGATTTGATTAGCCTGATCATCTAGTTGATATTAGTGATTTTCTATTGCTAGGGTTTGGATATTTCTGGTTGAAATCCCTTATCTTGTGTAGCAACCACGATTTACATGAACTAGTTGTGAATGCTTATTGTGAAGAGAATTGATTACATGTCGAGTACTGACTAGTTGTTAAGTATTGCATGTATCCTGCTTAATTCATATGCTTACTGTTGTCGTTAGATTGAATCTTGATGGTTTCTTGATTGTTTAATGGTAAGTATTTTCAGGGCTGGTTGATCTGTCTATATACATAAGATCGGAATAGAAATATTCATTGGTAGGAATTGGAGATAATCTAGGATCAACCAATCAAACTGAAGTGTGGATATTTGTCTGGCTAAGTTACTTCTCACCCATTGATTACATCTTTTGCATTGATTTACATTGTTACTTGATACAAACCTAAAATCCCCCATTTTGTTACTATTGGCATACAACCTTTGCATATAGGAAGATTGCTTACGTCCCTGTGGGATCGATCCTTACTTACCGAAGCTACGTTAGTTAGGTTTTTAAGGTTTATTTGATAGGTGTCTATGACAAACGCCTCATCAAATTTGGCGCCGTTGCCGGGGAGGCGCCGTGTGCCAACTATTGTGTGGACCTATCTTATGGTCCACACCCGTGCTACTGACTCTCCAGTCTTAGATCTTGATACAGAAATTGAAAGGACACTTTCTAGGAACCGTAGAGAAGCCTACACGCAACTCGAGATGGCTGAGGAACAGACTTTGAGGCAGTTGACTGCGCCGAATCTAGAACAGCAGCCGCTCGTTGTGCAGTTTCCGGAGCTGGCTGATGGCGTGAATTTTCAGTTGAAATCTTGACTGATTCATTTGCTACCCCACTTCCATGGGATGAATGGAGAAGACCCCAACAAGCATCTCTATGAATTTCACGCTGTCTGCAGCAGCATAAAGCCAAGGAACATTACTGAGGACCAGATCAAGCTGAGGGCCTTTCCTTTCTCTCTGAAGGATGCGGCCAATGATTGGTTCTATTATTTGGCCCTAGGGAGCATAGATACATGGGCGAAGATGGAGAAAGCCTTCCTAGAGAAGTACTTCCCTGCAACGAAACTCAATAGCTTGAAGATGAACATTAGCAACATCGAACATCATGCTACTGAGACGTTGTATGAGTATTATGAGAGGTTCAAGAGGTTGATATCAATCTGTCCATACCATGGTTATTTTGACCAAGACCTCGTTCTATACTTGTATGGCGGACTTCTTGTTGATGAGCGCAGAATGGTGAACGCAGCCTGTGACGGTAACATTCTAAACAAGATGCCAGCTATAGCATTTAATATATTCTTTGAGCTATCTAAGGGCTCAAGACAGTTCAGCAAGAGGGCAAGCTTTCAAGCAGTAGAGGCCACAAATTCGCATCCATCATCTTCCCTGTAATCTGACGTGAATGAGTTGAAGGAGATGATGAAGAGGTTTATGATGAAAGGAAACCAACAGCAAGTCAAGTCCTGTGGAATATGCTATGACACGATAGGAGGTTTTGGTCTTGTAGTGTCCAACACTACAGGAACCCACTGCTGAAGTGAACGCTATAGGAGGTTTCGGTCCTCCAACGCCAAGATATGACCCATACTCCAACACCTACAATCTAGGATGGAGAGATCACCCTAATTTGAGATACGGGAATCCGCAGAACCCTCCACAGGTCCGTGATGACCAGGAGTTCCATCCGAGGCCGCAATAGTTCCCAAAGCGTTAGCGGCAATTTCAGCAACCTGGAGGTCAACAACAACAATTCCAACCACAATACGATCCTAGACCTCAAGGCCAAAGTGCAAGCCCCCTATGTCCGGTGATGACATGATCAAATCTCTCACTCAGAGTGTGACGACGATGGCAAACACTATGGTCTAGCAGAATCAAGAGATGAGATAGAGCATTCAAAACTTGGAGAAGCAGGTTGGGCAGATCTCTCTGTCAGTGAGCAAACTGGAGGAAAAGGATTCGGGGAAACTACCATCTCAAACGGTAGTCAACCCGAGAGAGAATGTGTGTGCAATTATGATGAGGAATGGCAAGCAGCTGAACGTCGCTCCCTTGGATGAACGAGGCGAACTACTGCAAGAGGCAGGAGATGAAACTGCAGAGAATCAGCAGAACATGAAACCTAGCCCGTGGGTTGAAAACCGCGACCGCAGTTTGGTGCCAGACAGCCCTCTGCAGAACGAAGAAAATTCGGAGAAGGAACAGCGTGAAAAACCGCAACCGCGGTTTTTTTCCTGAAACACCAGTGTTGTTCTGGTGCACGAACATGAGGTACCCATTTATTTCATGAGCAGAGCTCTTATACCGGCCAAAACCAAGTACCCACCAGTGGAGAAGGTTGCCTTAGCCCTAGTAATGGTTACGAGGAAGTTGCACCCTTATTTCTAAGCCCATCCCATCCAAGTGTTGTCCGACCTCCCCTTGCGCAGCTTGTCCAGCAGACCCACAATGTCAGGGAGGCTCATGAAGTGGGTGATCGAACTGTCAGAGTTCAACATGGACTACAAGCCTAGACCCGTGATCAAAGCACAATCACTCGCGAATTTTATCGTGAAGATAAGTTTCCGCAAAGTAGGTACAAAGGGGCTAGTGGAGGAAAAAGTTCAGTGGACACTCTTCGTGGACGGAGCTGCAAACGAGGAAGGCAATGGGGCTGGGGTCACACTAACTTCACCGGGAGGAGAAAGGTTTGAGTATGCCCTCACGCTTGAATTTGAAACAAAACAATGAAGTTGGATACGAGGCCCTCCTCGCGGAGCAAGAACTAGCACTCACCAATGGGGCGCGGAGGGTCACATGTTTTAGCGACTCCGAGGTGGTTGTAAAGCAGGTGCAGGGTATTTATGAATCTAATAAAAGAAATTTTACCGCATACCAGCTAAAGGTGAAAACGCTATCCACCAATTTCGATCACTTCGAGATTCAAGCAATCTCGTGTAGGGAAAATTCGAGGGTAGACGAGCTCACGAAGCTCGCCTCAAGGGCCAAGCTACAGCAGAAAGGTCGGGCATGGCTTGATACGCGTACCTCTCGAGCCATAAACCCAGAGTTAATGCTTAATGAGTACGAGGAAGATGAGAATGACTGGAGGATGCCTATACGAAGATATTTGATAGCCGAGATAGTACCCGAAGACCCCCAACAAAGAAGAAAGCTGCAGATACGCGCAACTCACTTTTACATGGAGAATGGCATTCTGTACAAGAAGGGGTACATGATGGTGGGACTAAAGTGCATGACCCTCGTGGACGGTAATAGTCTAATGCTCGAAATACACGGAGGGTTGTGTGACGGGCATGCGGGATGGCGATCTCACGTATACAAAGCCCTGAGGGCAGGGTACTTTTGGCTAATGATGAAACAGGACGCCACATGCGTGGCTCAGACATGCAAAGCATGACAGCTTTGCACTAGCCTGGAGTTGCAATGTAGGTCATCACTGCCCCTATGTCCCTTTGCGAGATGAGGGATGGATCTTTTCGGACCTTTCCCATGAGCCCTAGGTCAGCTTCCATTTATATTGGTCGCTATATATTAGTTCACTAAATGGGTTAAAGCACTGCCATTGGCCACCACGATGGTAGAACAAGTGAAGAAATTCATATGGCAGAACATCATTTGCCGCTTTGGCCTACCCTAAGATATTATGACCGACCGCGGGCCTCAATTCAACACGGAGAAGTTGATCAACTTCTGCGAAGGTCTAGGCATCAGGCTCTGCTTCGCGTCAGTATCTCATCCGTGTTGGTCAGGTCAAAACGCAAACTAGAGGATCCTCTACAATCTCAAGAGAAGACTCACGCGAGCACAGGGCCGATGGGCCGAGGTTCTCCCTCTGGTGTTGTGGGCTAACCGGACCACCTCCAAAAGAGGCACTGTAGAAACTCCCTTTGCGTTGACGTATGGAGTAGAAGCAGTGGTCCCCGTGGAGCACCTATTTCCAAACGAAAGGCTCATGTATTACAACGAAGAGGAAAACTCTGAGAAGCTGCAACTCGAGTTACAACTCAGGGAAGAGACGCGAGAAATTGCGGAGATACGCGAGAGCGAGTACAAGCGACGCATCGCGGCCTACTACAACAAGCGAGTGAAACCTTGGAGCTTCGCGAAAGGCGATCTAGTGCTAAGAAAGACCGAGGGTGGTAAGCTAGACCCTGGATAGGAAGGGCCGTTCATCGTCGTACGCGAAGTGGTGCCAGGGGCTTATCGCCTTAAAGATCATGCGAGCAACATAGTTCCAAACTCCTGGAACATAATGAGGCTCCGCAAATACTATCCCTTAAGCAGTCATGCCTCAGGTATGAACTCTAGAACTCTATCTGTTTGAAATCGCAAGCATGGCAAGCAAATAACTTCGCAAGTAATATTGTGTAGGCAACACTCCGCAACACGTAAAAGCAATATTGTTAAAGTGTGAGCCTGGGGCTAAGCAATACATGAGGGCAAGGTATACAAATGAGCAACACTTTAAAGCAATGCAATTGAGCAATATATAATGCACAACATCAGATTAGGCTAGGCCCTAAAAGCAATTTTGTGTGCAATATGTAGGAGAACAAGTTTGGAAAGCAAGTTTGAAAAGCAAGTTTGAGAAGCAAGTTTGAGAAGCATGTTTGAAATGCAAGTTTGAAAAGCAAGTCTTATGGGCAATACGAAAAAGCAATTAGCGAGAGCAAGACAAGCGCATGTTGTAAGATATAGAGCAAGTTACACGAGCAAGGCTCGCGAAGCAACACTAAAAAGAAGTGTGAGTACAATAAAGCAATGCAAAGGCAATCTTCGCGAGCAAGAATTAACGTAACGATTAGGAATGTATCCTATGCAATCCTGTTATTTTGCAATGCTTGGTTTTCCAAATCACTGCATAATCGCGTTGAAAACAAATATAACCAGGTAAGACTTCAAAGGGCCATGGCAAGCAATCGATCGCGAGCAAAGAGCGCTGAAGCAAAGAAGAAATGCGAAGAAAAGAGAAAAGTAAAAACTTTCTTACTTTTTTGTCATTACCATGTGAAAAGACTATATAAATACATCATTTTTTTCCTTGCAATACAAGCTTACTGAGCACTTATTTACACGATATACGCGTGCCCTAAGTTAGAAAAGAGCCCTTACGGGGCTGAAACATAACGTCCGCGAAGACCAACAAAATTACCCCCTTACAATCCCTTCTTCTATCCCTCTTTTAGTTTGCAAACTAAAAGAAGGCATTGGAGGGAAGAGGGTTATACACGAGCAAAATACAAAAAAAAAAGCCTTAAAGCCCAGCAGCGCGAAGGCTGTGAGCGCGAAACCCTGGCGGTGGAGGCTCATGTGTGTAAATGTGAACGGGTCCCGCCCTTCCCAGTTTGGCTATGTGGGAAGTATCGTGATTGTTCCTCACTTCGCGGAGACGTCGTCCCGCAACCTCTGGCCTGGGAAAGTAGAACATGCGACCCACACCGAGTCTGGCCGCGTATGGTCCGGAAAAAACCGTCGTCATAACGGTGGACAGAAACTATCCGGCGATCGCCACGTTGACAAACAAAACGGCCGTCGTAGTGGACCACGATCACTAGCTGGACCATCTTAGCAAAATCCTGAAAGCAAGAAAGTGAGCAAGAAAGAAAACAAGAAAGCGAGCAAGAAAACGGATAAGAAAGTAAGAAAGAAGAAGCAGAGGGAGAGGTGAAAATGGAGTAACAAAGGGGCGGTATTTATAGAGGAACGAGGAAGGAAGAGGCATTAACTGCCCCTTGATGGCAGTTTTTTGCCGCGCAAAATAGAAAGAGAAAGGTTGGAAACCGCAAAGAAAAGAAGTTGAAAAGACAAGACAGTTAATGAGGGGCAAAAGTCAAACCCTAAACGCACAATCTACTCGCTAGATGTAATGATTATTGGTCAAATCCAGTCAAATCGCATTTAAGCAAACGCAATAAAGCAATGTATACGAGTAACTCACGCGAAGGAAAACAGAAAAAAGCAAGACTAAGCATGAAAACAGTCAAGGCAAAGCTGAATACATAACAACGTTGCGTCCGCGAAGGGACATTGTTTAAACATCCAAGCCACGATCAAAATACCAAATGTCACGCGAGCAAATTAAGCATTACATGTAGAAAGAACTGTGAAGGCTAAGAAAGAAATGCAAAGCTAAGACTGAGGAGTGGAAGCACTCGGGGGCTCTTCATGCGAGGGTCCTTCTCGGGAACGCTTAAACCCAGTAATGGGAGTTGAAGCAGCTGGGGCTGCGTCCTTCACGAGGGGTTTGCCTTCCTTCAGAATACGCAATGTCCAAGCCTCCAGGACCTCATCATGATCTTCCTTGACCGCCCCAATGGGAGGAACCGGGTAGGGAGGCCTTTCTTTATAAGGCAACCTGTGAGTCTCTCTGGGAACAAATATGATAGGAGCAACCTTGTAATGAAGAGCCATCTTTTTAATGCCCACAGCTCCACCATAACAATACGCGGCTCTAGAAAGGTAATCATAACCTTTTTCTCTCGCTTCTTATCTTGTTTCTTTGAACCAGACGCAACACAAGAACATTGAAGAGCCCTCCCGGGGCGTGTGTTGACTCCAAAGTCACCCGGGATCCTAAGAAAAAACCACTCATTCCTCCACGAGCCCAAGTTAGTAGGCTTGTTGACTTTCTGGTGGCACTCAGCTTTCCATGACCAGTACCCCTCTGTAAAATCACACTCAGAGAACAAAGCCCTCACCACTTCCAAAGTCGGCTGCACCTTCAACTCGCGGCAGTGATAGAGCAAACAACAGAACTTTCTCCAGGAGTTTGGGTATAGTTGGATGGGGTTGGTACCCAAGGCATTTAGTATTTCCCTGAAGAGAGGATGAATGGGTACGCGAAACCCCGCTGCTAAGACCGGTAGGCTCACCGCCATGAAATTCTGGTAATGATGCAAGGATCGTGAGCCCTCTTCAGGAAGGGCCAATATGGATCCCTTAGAGAAGGGATATGACCCCGCTATCCCTTCCAGATACTCAAAAGTAAGAGTGCCCTCATCTCTGATATCCTCCCGAAACACAGCATCCTTTGGGAAACGTAATCATCTTATCCGCTTAGTCAGAATCAAAGGTTGTGGAACTTTTAGTAATGCTCGCGAAGGAGAGGGTGACGGAGATGCTTTCTCGCGAATATCATCTTCAAAACTCTGCGGGCCACGATCGTGCCTAGCTTTATAACGGGCCTCTGGTAGGACCAACCATTTTCTAGGGCGAGCTTCCGGGGGTGGCGAGCGAGTTTGCTCGCTATAACTCTCTGATTCGCACACTTGATGTTTGAAGTTCATTTCACTCCGCGTGTTGAACTAAGTCTTGTACAAGACAAAGCAAAAAAAGGGAAACAAGCAATAAGCCTCACAATGGAGCTGAAAGAAGTTTGGAAAGCGAAAGAAAATAGAGAAGGTAAGTGCGGCAAGGACAGAGAGAAAGCAAAGGAGTTTTTTGCCCCACTGCAAACCCTAGAACGCAAGAAAATAGGCGAGAGCATCAAACAAGCAAAAACTGTCGGGAATAATACCTCTAATTATAGTATGTCGCCGGTGATATTCTCGGTTGTGCAAAAATTCTCAAAATTCAAGCGGAAATCTTCAGAAAAATCACATTGCGCGATCTTTTCTTGTTCGAATGAAATTGAAAAACGAAGGATCAAAGAGTAGAGAAGAGGGAAGGAGAATCTGTACCTGTCGAAGAGTGTAGGTCACCGGAAATACGAGACTGACAAGAGGAGGCCACCAGGGATCCTGATAGCAAGAACTTCCGAAGAGATGCCGGCAAGGAGAAGTGGAGAAAACAGTGATAGGCAAGAAGAGGTTGTAAGGTAGGGCTTTTAATAGGCCCCTAATGTGATAGCGGGAGGCGAAACGACGTCCTAGGGCACCACGTGGCCAAAGCCAGATACTACGCGCGACAAGGGTCGAAGCAAAGGAGAAAATTTGAAATTCAAAATCCTGGGAAAGATGAAACGTTGCCCGAGTGTACCTCCATGAGATGTATTTGCAAGGCACGCACAGAGAGAAAATTCTACTCACGGAAATCCTTTGAATCTGCAGGAAACGTTAAGAACCGAGCACTGTTCACTTCACGAGAAATCTTAGCGACACTGCAACAGGTATTACAAATCAAGCCTTCGCTCATGTTTCACTTCGCGAAGGGCTTGAGGCTGGCTGTGGGGATCAGATTTGAGCAAGCATCATACTCGCAAAGAACTAGCTAAAAACGCTTGGGCCTCGACCAATCTGTGGGTTGCGTCAAAAGAGGAGAAGCCCATGAGGAAGGTGGAAAATCCCATCTTTAAGGAAAGACATGTTGTAGCTTGAGCAAGAGAGGACCACCACTATAAATACCCCTCCATTTGGAAAGAGAAGGGGATCTTTTTGGGCAATTCTGTTAGAGGAGAGAGAAAGAGAGTTGGAGCACTCGATTGGCAGCTCACTTTTCTTCTTCTTCTCCAAGCAACAAATAAAAAAAAACCAGAGAGAATTGAGTGAGATCGAGAGCAAATTGAGTCCAGTTTTCTTTTATTCTTACTGCTTGTCTGCTCTCATTTCTCGTTCATGAACCCTTTACTGACTTGAGCGTCGGAGAGCCCATCCCCGGGGAAGCCATCTTAGGGGTATTTTCAGGTGAATCCGACGAAGCTCAGGAGAGGTGGATGGCAATCTGGAAGAGAGTGAAGGAAGAGCATCGGCGCCAGGATCGGAGTACGAAGGCAGAGACCCTATCTAGAGCGAAGCAAAAAGCCAGGGTATCAACACCAAAGGCGAAGCCAGTAATCAGAGATCTCATCTCACGCGAAGCCAGTAGCCAGGAGATTGCAGAGGACATCCCCGAAAAATACAAATCTCAGAGAAATCTGGGCCAAGGGTATGTTGATCCTTGGCGTCTTCACGTGCATTGATCCGGAATTCAACAGTGACCACAACAGAATCGTGCTTGATCTAATATTAGTATAGGTGTGTAGAGCAGGTGCTACGAAAGCTTCGGTGAAGAGCCTGATCTCGTCCAAGAAATGACTCGAATCATACCCGGGTTACAAGGAGAAGGGTGTTCCATATGTTGCTGGCAAGTAAGTGTTGGTGATTTTAGTGTCATCAAGAGACCGTTCCCATATAGGGATCGGTGCCACTTAGTGTGATCGGGATTCATACGATACTATAAGATCTCACTTAGCTATATCACGGGTTTGGAGGTGTGGATTACACACTCGTGTAAGCATACTTGAGATTCTAAGGGAGACACTAAGTATATGTGACATTACCCATATGGGAATAGTGCATCAGATAGGTTAATTGTGTCTTTAAGACAGATCGACGTTACATAAGGTTGAACGAGTGGTCGTTCATTGGAGGGATCAGCCGTTCCCTAGGTGGGAACGTTAAGTTCCCTGGGGCATGGTTAAAGTTCCAGCACGTGATAAATGTGTTGTAACCGCCTTGTTAACCATCAAAACAAACGTCTCTTAACTACCTTAAATCAGTTGATAACTAATAGAAGTAGTTGGTTATTCTTGAATACGGTTGGTGGCAGTTGGAATGGTTGGTAACCGTTAGTAACCGCCGTAACCATTCCATGTAACCTCCCAAAAGCCTATAAAAAGGCATTTCGGTGATAGTGTTGGCACATCAGATTAAACGCACGAGTTCTCTATCTGAGTTGAAGTCATACTCCACAAATACATGAACATAGTTTAGTTCCCATCAGAAGCCTTGAAGGGAACTAGAGGATTTGTCTTATCTCACTTCAGATTTTGCGGAATTCCTAAGGCTTAGTAAGGGGCAAAATTCTGATTTCGGAAAGTGTTGTCACGATTCAAATCTTATCCAAGTTACAGCGTTCATTGATCGTTCCCTATTGAAGTCGAAGTCAACATCAAGAGAAGATCAAGACTTGCAAGGAACATTCCCCTCAACACACATTGTTCCCTTATTCAGCATACATTGTTCTTACAATCGAAATCAAAACTTTCGGATCAATGACGACTATTCGTGAGATGACGACGAAGTTCCAAAAGTTGGAAAAATTCGAAGGGATGGACTTCCGCCGTTGGCAAAAGAAGATGCATTTCCTCTTGACCACCCTAAAGGTGGTATACATCCTATCCACTCCCATGTCGGAGTTAGTCGATGATGAACCACTTGAGGTCGTGAGGAAAACGAGCAAATGGGAGAACGATGACTACATTTTCCGGCCACATCTTAAACGGTATATCCGACTACCTCTTTGATGTGTACCAAAATGTTGAATCCATCAAGGAACTTTGGGACTCTCTAGAGTTGAAGTATATGGTTGAGGACGCTTCAAGCGTAAAGTTCCTTGTGAGCAACTTCAATACATATAAAATGGTTGACTCACGACCGGTGATGGAGCAATACAATGAGATACTCTGTATCTTGGGGAAGTTTGCTCAACACAAATTGAATATGGACGAGTCCATTTCTGTGTCAAGCATTATTGACAAATTTCCTCCATCATGGAAAGACTTCAAGCACATGTTGAAACACAAGAAGGAAGGTATTTCCCTTGTGGAACTTGGAAGCCACTTGCGTATTGAAGAGGGCCTTCGTTCATAAGAGAAAGGAAAGAAGAAAGAGACTCCCAATTCTTCCACCATTAATATGATGGAAGAAGGTTCCCATAAGGGTAACAACAAGAAGGGCAAGAAAAGGCCGCACAACAACACAAACACCGGTCCCAACAAGAAACCCTCTCCAAAGGGGTGTTGGAACTGTGGGAAGGTTGGACATCTTAAGAAGGATTGTTGGGCTGGAAAGGGCAAGAAGGGCAACGTTCCCAACCAGTCTGCTCAAGGTTCCTAGGACCAAGGGCAGAAATCTCATCAAGATTAGAAAGGAATGGTTCCCTCGAACGGAATTGTTCCCTCTTTAGTGACATTTCCTGGTTTGGACTTTGTTCCTAATATTTCTGAGGCCTTCTTTGTGTAGGATGATGAGATAGCATGGTGGGTTGACTCGGGTGCTACCACACACGTGTGTAGGGACAAGTCAATGTTCAAGATCTTCGTTCCCTTGGATGATGGATGTGTCCTTCATATGAGAAATGAGTCAACTGCCCCCGTCTTAGGCAAAGGCCAAGTGGAGTTAGAGTTCTCTTCTAGGAAGACTTTAATTCTGTAAAATGTGTTGTATGTACCTAGAATAAGGAAAAATCTAGTCTCTAGTGCTATCCTAAACAAGTAAGGCTTTCAGCAAGTGTTTAAAGCCGATAAATATATATTATCTAAGGGCGGTGTATTTGTAGGACGTGGTTATATATGTAATGGTATGTTTAAGCTAAGTATTAATAAAGTTATGAATTCAGCTTACATGACTTGTGGTCAAGGTTCTATTTCTTCTGAACATGTTGTTCTCTCAGTGGGAACGACCCCTTCAAAGGGTGTTGTTCCCTCGGAGGAAAACATTTCCTCTCTATGGCATGCTCGACTAGGACATGTTCATTATAAACGCATGCTTGATATGTCTAAAAATGGTTTAATTCCTCCTTTTGATATGAGTATAGAGAGGTGTAGAACTTGCATGCTTACTAATATAACAAGACAACCGTTTCCTAATGTTCAGAGAAATAGTGTAGTGCTTGATTTGATACATAGTGAATTATGTGATTTTCATGCTTCTCTGTCCTTGGGAAATAAGAAATATGTTGTTACTTACATAGATGATTATTCCCGTTATTGTTATGTATTTCTATTGCATGCTAAGGACGAGGCCCTAGATAAATTCAAAATTTATAACACTGAAGTACAACTTCAGTTGGGAACAATGATCAAAAGATTGCGCACCGATAGAAGTGGTGTGTATTTTGACCTAGAATACTTTCAATCCGTAGGAATCATTCATGAAACCACGGCTCCCTATACACCACAACAAAATGTTGTGTCGGAGAGGAAGAATTGAGTTCCTAAGGAAATGGTCAATTCCATGCTTTCCTACTCAAGTTTGAATGACGGATTTTGGGGTGAAGCCATGTTGACAGCTTGTTACCTATTGAATAGGGTTCCTAATAAAAGGAACAAGACTACCCCATATGAGCTTTGGTTCCAAAGGAAGCCAAATCTAAATTATCTTCGGGTTTGGGGATGTAGGGCGGTTGTAAGACTACCCGAACCCAAGCGAAAGACTTTGGGTGAAAGAGGTGTTGAATGTATCTTTATTGGATATGCTGAGCATTCCAAGGCATATAGGTTCTATGTTATTGAACCTAACAAGTCTATTTCGGTTCACTCCGTTATAGAGTCAAGAGATGCCATCTTTGATGAAAAATGATTTTCATTGACACCTTTACAAAAAGTCATTGTTCCCAGTAATAATGGAGACAATGATAGTGTTCCCAGTACAAGTGGAAAGATTGATATGGATGTCCAACCTGGGAATAGTGAACCAGAGATCCGAAAGAGTAAGGAAGGAAACGTCCTTTGGCCCTGACTTCCATGTTTACTTGGTAGAGGGAACAAGGGATGAAGTTGGATATCAAAGACGTTTACTGAGGCAATGAAGTCCCAAGACGTTTCCTTTTGGAAAAAGGCCATAAATGATGAGATGGATTCCATCATGGGGAATAATACATGGGTTTTAACTAATCTTCCCCCTGGTTGTAAGCCATTGGGAAGTAAGTGGATCTTCGAGAAGAAGATGAAAGTGGATGGAACCATAGATAAGTTTAAGGCCGGATTGGTTGTTCAAGGCTTTAGAAAAAAGTATGGAACCGACTACTTTGATAGCTATGCACCGGTTGCTAGGATTACCACCATTAGGCTATTGATTGTCTTAGCTGCTATTCACAAGTTGGTTATACACCAAATGGATGTGAAAACAGCGTTCCTTAATGGGGACCTTGAGGAAGAAGTGTATATGAAACAACCCGAAAGGTTCGTTATGCCCGGACAAGAGCATAAGGTGTGAAAATTGGTCAAATCTTTGTATGGGCTGAAGCAAGCACCAAAACAATGGCATCAAAAGTTTGATGAGGTTGTGTTGTCCAATGGATTCACACTGAATCAATCTGACAAGTGTGTATATAGCAAATTTGATAATTCTTGGTACGGTGTTATAATTTGCTTGTACGTGGATGACATGTTGATCTTTGGAATGGATCAAAGGCAAGTAGACCTTACAAAGGCATTTTTTTCATCACAATTCTTCATGAAGGACATGGGGGAGGCCGATGTTATCCTAGGGATTAGGATAAGGCGGGAACGGAGGCTTATCGTTGTCACAATCTCATTACATTGAGAAGTATTGGTGAAATTCAATTGTGATAAGTACACTCCTTTGAAAACACCATATGATCCGAGTGTTAAACTGTTCCCTAACAAGGGAAAATCAGTTATGCAACTTGAGTACTCAAGGGTTATTGGGTGCTTGATGTATGCCATGATAAGTACTAGGCCGGATATTGCTTTTGCAGTAGGGAAGCTTAGTCTCTATACTAGTAATCCTAGTGCATATCATTGGCAAGCGGTTCGACGGGTACTTCAGTACCTTAAGGGAACAGTGGACTTTTGTCTTACTTATAGTGGATCACCCTCGGTGTTAGAGGGATATTCAGATGCAAGTTGGATCACAAATGAAGAGGATCATTCTTCCACTAGTGGGTGGGTGTTCCTTGTTGGTGGGTGATGCGACCCTGCCCTTCATGACGGCCACATAGGAAGAACATGCCATGAGCGTACGCTCCCAAGGTCCAGTGACAAGATCGAGAGCCAAGGCCATCGCCGATGCCGTGCAATCTTTCATCGCTCGCGTCATCGCTGGCCAAGGCACACCCGAGACCAAGCCAAAGCTCAAGGTCCTTGCCACCATCGGTATCGTAGAAGAAGGCCCATCGCATTCGGCAACAGACGCGCCCACTGGCATGCCCAGTCAAGCTTGACGTGGCCGATGCCCCCAGTGTCCGCGTCCCATGCCTCACCGCCATCACGGCACCTATCCTTAGTCATTTAGAGGTTTATTTGCTAAGTGTTAGACATTGCTATTTTGAGAACATTTCTATTTTTGGTACTTTCTAGATTTAGTAGTTTCCATTTATAGTTCTTTCTATTTTAGGGTGTGTGCCCCACGTGTGTCGCGTGGGCTAACCCGTTAGGCAAGACTCGGCCCATCCGAGTCTCGCGTTTAGTATTTAAGCCAACTTTATCTATTGTTATTGTTTACGTCTAAATTTAATCAAAGCTTAAGTCGAGTGTTTATCCTCCTTCCTTTGATCAGACGTCAACCATATATCTGCCTTCGCATCCCCATTCACTCCGCCACCGACGCTACGACACCGCTTGATATCCTTCGAGCAAAGTCTATCTTCGCATCTCCTTCACTTTGCCGCCGACGCTACGGCAAAGCTTGACCTTCAAGCAACCTACCCAAACCATCGTTCCATCACCAACCACCAATCGTTGTCCATCGCACCGGCTATCGGACCCAGTCCCCCATCATCGCCGTCGCTAGCCTCACCGCTCGCACCATCGACTTCGTCATCACTAATCGCACCCACCATCGAACCCACTCCATCGCTCGTGTCATCGCCTTCGCCACCTCCATCGTCATCGCTGTCGTGACACTCACCTTTGTCGTCGCCTTCGCTGTCGAAACACCCGCTCTATCGCCACCGGGTTTGCCCCCAGTCACCACCGTGTCAGTAAACCTCAAAAGTTATTGTTCACCTCGCCATCGCTTTGTCAACCTTTCGTGCAATTCAACAAGGGTTTCACCCGAGGTTTCCACGACAGGCTTGACATTGAGACTTGTGACTTCCCAACCAAGACTAGATCCAAGGTCGCCTTCGACACTTGACCTTCATCGGAGGCAAGAACGCATCATGTTAGGAAATGGAACTCTTGAACCTTAGTTCCCCTGTGAGTTCTTTTCCTCAGTTTCTCTACTTTTGAAGATGACAAATATTTTGATACTAATGTTTTATCTCAAAGATGTGCCTTAAGGAACCACAGGACAAACATCGAAGGCATGAAAGCAAAACAGGACAAGAAAACCAAGGAACAAGCCAAAGGAAGGAACCCAGGTGTGCACAGAAATACAACATGTGATGTTGCGCTTTTCGAGAAATCTGGGAACACCAACCTCGGACAAGAGAAAGTTGAAAACGACTTGTGCGAAGCTTCCAAAGTCTGCCATTGTCCAGAGCAAAACAACAGGACGCCTAGAACACATAACCTCGGACAGAGAAAGGTGAAAGCGACTTGTCATGGAACCTGTCGTTGTCCAGAAGACAGTTCCAAAGTGCCCAGCTTGTCGAACCTCGGAAGAAGGAAGTTGGAGAACGACTTGGCTGAAGCAGTTGACCAACTAAAAAAGGATTCTGAGCTGCCTAGGTTATTGGTACATGTCAAAGACAGCGTGGATCAAGGATCACCACACATCCTAGGGCAAGCTCGATCTGTGGGAACCAAGAGAAGATCAAGCTGCGAAGAATCCACTATAAAAGGAAGACTAACTCAAAGGTTATCAACAAGCACAAAAATACACGAATCACACTCAATAGCAAACATCAAAGTGTGAACCTTCAAACAAGATCATAAAAGCAAACCAAGATCAAGAGGAACCAGTCACGGAATCAAAGAGTTGAGTGCTAAGTTCCTGTGATTGTAAGTGAGATAGTTCCTAGGTGCTAAGGTCTGTTTCTTGGATTGATTATTGATTATGTTAAGTTATCTAGGATTGCCTAACTGTGTGTAAGGTGAACAAACTGTGTGTTTGTTCCTAGGATAAGTTGTAACCAAAAGAGATAAGAAATCAAGAAGTAGACCTTGAAACCCTTTCAAAAGAAAGGTAGTGGTTTTTATCCTGGATTTCTAGTTGGCAATCAAAGGTTTCCACTATAAGGAACTTGTTCATTTGTGCTTGATTGTTTAAATTCCGTTGCGAAGAGAACTGAGAATTTCTATTCTTAGTTCCTTAGTTTTTCGTCTAACAATCTCGATCCTACAATTGGTATCAGAGCAGGAAAAGCTCTAGATCTTTGTTTAAAGTTTGCAGATCATGTCTCAACCAAGCAAGTTTGAGCTGAGAATTTCCATCAACAAACCTCACATTCGGAAGAAAGGAGAAAGGTGTTTAATGGTTAAGGAGGACTCAACGAAATCAAATGACTCTGAGGTATTCTCTTCTGACTTTACTAAATCTCTTCTTGAATGTGATAAGAAGCAATTGATTAAAATTATTAGGAAACTTGGAAAAGAGAACAGTTCCCTTCAGGAAAGACTAGATGAATGTGAAGAAGAAATTTCATGCTTATCTACTGAAAATTCTGTTTGGAGCAAGAAACTTGATGAAACTGAAAAATTACTTGCTAGTTCCTCTAGAAAGTGTGATTCATGTACTGCTCTTGAAAATGAACTAGCACATCTTAAAGATTTTGCAAGCATGTCTAGCGTTTCCCATGTTTCATGTGATAATTGTACTGCTCTTGAAAATGAACTAGCACATCTTAAAGATTTTGCAAGCATGTCTAGCGTTTCCCATATTTCATGTGATAATTGTACTGCTCTTGAAAAGGAACTTAAGCATGCTAAGAATTGTCAGAGTTCCCTTACTCCAGAAAATGATTTGCTTGTTGAAATCATAGATAAGCTTGATGTGTTGACTACTTCTATCAATGAAAAAACTGTCAATCAAACTGTGTTTGTTAAGCAAAGATATGGTATTGGTTATCCGGGAAAGGAAGATTCCGAGGATTCATGCTCTGCTGAAAATGAGAAGCTAAGAAGGGAACTGGTTGAGAAAAATGAAACTCTCAATTTCGCTCTTCAAACTTCTCGTGATAAAAATCAGTTCCTGGAAGAGAAGGTAAAGGTTCTTGAGAAGAAGCCTAAAGGTAAACAAACCTAGTTTGATGGACAAAACGCTCATAAAATGTACGTCAATCAAGCTCAAGGAACTAGAGGTAAGGGAATTGACTTCCAGCAGAGGAAACATGAAAAACCTTTTTGTCCCGGTAAAGGAAAATATGGTCATGTTAAGCATAATCGTGTTTGTTGGCATTGTGGTAAAAATGATCATTATATTCATGATTGTAAGAAAAGGCAAATTAAAGAAAGTCATAGGAAAAGGAACTTGGATGTTGAGATTAGTGGTCATGTGTATTACTCAACCAACTTGCAGGTGCAAAGGAACTCTCATTACCATAAACCCAGAAAAGCCAAGCGTGTCTGGGTGCGTAAGTCTTAATTGTATTGCAGGTTGAAGTGATATGCCTAGTTCCCTACAGAATGCAAAATGATGATTGAGACGCAGAATTGAAGTTTTGATCTAGCTCATCTCACTTCAAAGGAATAACAAGGGAAATATGTCCTTTGTTAAAGAAAGATTTGTATGAAGAAGCAGAAAACAATGAAGGGAACTCCAAACACTAATGAAAATGATGGAGGATCACATGGTGTTGACGTTAGTTCCCAATGATAATATCAATGGAACTACATGTATCAGAAGTCAATGATTCAAGGGGAACTGAGGTAAATAAGGAAATTCGTCACCTCAACTGCTTATTGTTCCCAAGTTCTATTGTTGGAATCATCTTGGTGGTCAAGGGGGAATGATCTCTGCAACCTGGAACTAATAGGATGAAAGGAACTCTGAACTGGTTGTCTCTTTAAGGGGGAATTAAGGAACCCGGTTTGATATTAAGGGGGAATATGTAATTCACTAATGATTATTCTACATCTAGTTATGTTCTGCTTTTCCTCATATATCATTCATGCCTATTTTAGATATGCCAGGTTCTACATATTTGTCATCATCAAAAAGGGGGAAATTGGTAGGAAGTGAACTTTTGGGAACTCCAGTTTCCTACCTGGTTCCCTTCCTTAGTTTTCCTAGTTTTGACGATGACAAACACTTTGCTACTAATAGTTCCACATGTGTAGTTGAGCAGGGAACTCAGGTTCGTGGAAAGGAAGAATAGAACCTTAGAAGACATGGCTCGGACTATGTTCATCTCAAGAGGACTCTCTCAATCATTCTGGGCTGAAGCAATCAATGCAGCCTGCTACATCATCAATCGCGCTATGCTTTGCCCAATCACAGAGAAGACATCCTATGGACTTCTAAGAGGAAGAGTTCCCAACATTTCACATTTTAGGGTGTTCGGATGCAAATGCTTTGTGCATAACAATGGGAAAGATAATCTTGGAAAATTCGACCCAAGGAGTGATGAAGGGATCTTCATTGGATATGCCTCAAGCAGCAAGGCATACAAGGTCTTCAACAAAAGGACTAAAAAGGTAGAAGAAAGTGTTCATGTTATTTTTAATGAGAAATCACTTGGTAGAATTATGCAGAACACCACCAGTCCATTTGAAGATCCATTTCCCAAGCCACCTTAAGAAGATCTGGATGAAGACATCACACCTCCCAGTTCCTACCCAACTGCACAAATTGTTCCACCAGTTCCCATGGATAATCAACAACAATCCACCTCTGGGGACCATGAACATGAAGACAATACCTGTGGAGACATCAATGATTCATCCTCTCACATGTTCTTCAATGGAGAAGGTGATCCCAACACAGAAGTTGAAGCTGAATGTTCAAATCAAAATGCCTCCACATCAAATACTCTAGCTCCCAATAGAGAAAGAAGAACCATCAAGCCTCCAATCAGGTTCGAATATCTAACCTTCTTTGCCTTCAATGCTTTCTTATCTGTTGTGGAACCAAAGAATATAGGTGAAGAACTGAAGGATGTAGACTGGATCCAAGCCATGCAAGAAGAACTTCATCAGTTTAAAAGGAACAAAGTATGGCATCTAGTTCCCCGCCCCAAGGATAAGCACATCATAGGAACTAAATGGGTTTTCAGAAACAAACTAGATGATACAGGAGTTGTGATAAGGAACAAAGCAAGACTCGTTGCTCAAGGATACAATCAACAAGAAGGCATCGACTATGATGAAACCTATGCTCCAGTGGCAAGGATTGAAGCAATAAGATTGTTGATTGCTTTCGCATCACACAAAGGGTTCAAACTGTTCCAATTGGATGTAAAGATTGTCTTCCTCAATGGAATCCTTCAAGAGGAAGTCTATGTCAAGCAACCACCTGGCTTTGAAGACGATGATCATCTCGACCATGTCTACTTTCTAGATAAAGCATTGTATGGCCTCAAGCAAGCTCCCAGAGCTTGGTATGATCGTCTTTCCCAGTTCCTACTCTCAAATGACTACAGGCGTGGAGTCATTGATAAGACTCTCTTCATCCTAGAAGAAGAAGGTAACATCTTAGTGGTTCAAATTTATGTCGATGATATCATTTTTAGTTCCACTAACCTGTCCCTTGTAGACAAGTTCAAAGACTTGATGAGCAGTGAATTTGAAATGAGCCTAATTGGGGAACTCACATTCTTCCTCGGATTGCAAATCACTCAAAAGGAAGATGGTATACAAATTCATCAACAGAAGTATGTCAGGGAACTATTGAAAAAGTTCAAAATGGAGTCATGCAAGCCTCTTTCCACTCCCATTTCCACCATTGCTCACTTGGACAAGGACCACTCAAGTCCTCTAGTGGAAGAGAAACTCTATAGAGGTATGATAGGCTCACTCATGTAACTAACCGCTAGTCGCCCATACATTGTTTTTGTTGTTGGCTTGTGTGCTAGGTTCCAATCTTGTCCAAGAGAAACCCACTTGGCTGCTGTAAAAAGGATACTCCGATATCTCAAGGGAACTGACTCACTCTGCATTTGGTACCCCAAAGAATGTCCCTTTGAGCTGATGGGTTACACCGATGCCGACTACGCTGGATACCTGGTGGATAGGAAGAGCACCTCTGGAATGGCACAGTTCCTAGGCCTTTGCCTTGTGTCATGGGGCTCAAAGAAACAAGTCTCAGTCTCTCTCTCCACCACAGAATCCGAGTACATCACGGCCGCTTCTTGTTGTTCCCAACTCTTATGGCTAAAGCAACAACTCGTAGATTTTGGTATGTCCTATGGTCCTCTCACTATTCTTTGTGATAACACCAGTTCTATAAACATTTCTAAGAATCCTTTGCATCATACTAGGACCAAGCATATAGACATAAGACATCATTTTCTTAGAGATCATGTTGAAAAAGGGAACATCATTATGAAGTTCTGTAGAACTGAAGATCAAGTTGCAGATATATTCACCAAAGCCTTGAATAGAGTTCCCTTCGAGCACCTTAGATTAGAACTGGGAATGATTCCTATAACCTAGCAGTGACTTTAGCTTAAAGGCTTCTCTCTAGTTCCCCTGATTGTCTAGTTTAAGATCGTTTGCTTGTTAAGTCTTGATGTCTCTGTGTTATATCTCTTGCCACAAACCCTCATTTCCATAATGGTTTCTTAAAAAGGCTTTGATAAATTTTCATTAGTTTGTGCCCTTTGGTCCTCATTATTCTTTCAACTTCTCCATTGTTCAAGTTTCTTTGTTGGCCCAAAAGTCACAATCTGATCATATTCTAACCCAACAATACAAGCCGAAATGATGATTGTGTACTATGACCCTCCTTGCCTCATTGCTCAATTTAATTCCCTAGGATCCATCTCTTAACCCTCTCTGGGAATTATTGTGCAATGCGATAAATGGTCTCCTTGATTCCTTGTATGGGAACGTACTTTTATGTTCCATGTTTTTAAACCCACATCAAAGTTCACATATATCCCTCTAGCACACTGAAAATATCACCAGAAAGGAACTAGGATGGGCTACCCCTTAAACGGCTAGTAAGAGAATTGCTCCTCCCAAGACAGTATTTATGGCAAATCTCACAGCGTCAGAGACGTCTTCTCAGCCTTGAACAGTTGCCATTTTTGAGCATCTAATCTTTGAATTTGTGACCGTTGCAAAGGCGCAAAAGCTTCAAGAAAATTAGTCATTTCAACTCTTCAGAGTTCCCATAAATATCTCCAATGGCTTGATTCTCAACGGCTCCAAAATTGCTCAAGGGTTATTTAAGGTTTCCTGTTTGATTGAGCTGAGCACTCTATTCTCTCACGCCTTCTCTCAATCTCATGTTCACCTGTCTCTCTCAAAACACAAAGCTCCTCAAATGGCCAAGAAAAATCTCAATCTTAACCTTGCTCAATTGGAGGTAATCAGGCCGATAAGATGACAACAAGCCAAGATGAAGGAACTGCAGAAAAGAAGGAAACTGAAGAGGAGGCCACTACGCTGCCATAGGAATGTCTCTCCTAGTTCCCAGTACTATAACATCACAGTGTGCTAGTAGTTCCCTAGGGTTCTACTCCCCTCTTCTATCCTTATTTTGTCTAATGTCAAGTTGGTTGTGCTCTTTTGTTTCTCTTTCCACTATGCATCTCTGGGGAATGTACTTGACTTTAATGATTAATGAACTCTTATGGTAATGTTTCTAATGCATCATTTGTCTTTTCCTTAAGTTTCTATTATGGTCACTGTCATGGGTTTAACGCAAATTGTTTATTTCACATTGATATCCTATACTTGATAAGTAACTTGATCTTTTCGATGATGTCAAAAGGGGGAAGAATGGATAGGAACCTTGAATTATTGGAACTACTGGACTTATAGGAACTCTGAACCCGTTCTACTTCTAAGGGGGAACTTGAATAACTTAGTTCATTTGCTTAGGGGGAATTTGCAACTATTGAATGTTCTATCAATATTTTTTAAAGTTGAAAATCCCTTAGCTCAACTGTTCTCATGAATTTCATGTTCCTATTATGTTGTCAGGTTCCTTATATTTGTCATCATCAAAAAGGGGGAAATTGTTAGGAAATGGAACTCTGGAACCTTAGTTCCCCTGCGAGTTCCTTTCCTCAGTTTCTTTACTTTTGAAGATGACAAATATTTTGATACTAATATTTTATCTCAAAGATGTGCCTTAAGGAACCACAGGACAAACATCGAAGGCATGAAAGCAAAACAGGACAAGAAAACCAAGGAACAAGCCAAAGGAAGGAACCCAGGTGTGCCCAGAAATACAACATGTGATGTTGCGCTTTTCGAGAAATCTGGGAACACCAACCTCGGACAAGAGAAAGTTGAAAATGACTTATGCGAAGCTTCCAAGGTCTGCCATTGTCCAGATAAAAACAACAAGACGCCTAGAACACATAACCTCGGACAGAGAAAGGTGAAAGCGACTTGTCATGGAACCTGTCGTTGTCCAGAAGACAGTTCCAAAGTGCTCAGCTTGTCGAACCTCGGAAGAAGGAAGTTGGAGAATGACTTGGCTGAAGCAGTTGACCAACTAAAAAAGGATCCTGAGATGCCTAGGTTATTGGTACATGTCAAAGACAACGTGGATCAAGGATCACCACACATCCTAGGGCAAGCTTGATCTGTGGGAACCAAGAGAAGATCAAGATACGAAGAATCCACTATAAAAGAAAGACTAACTCAAAGGTTATCAACAAGCACAAAAATAAATGAATCACACTCAATAGCAAACATCAAAGTGTGAACCTTCAAACAAGATCATAAAAGCAAACCAAGATCAAGAGGAACCAGTCAAGGAATCAAAGAGTTGAGTGCTAAGTTCCTGTGACTGTAAGTGAGATAGTTCCTAGGTGCTAAGGTCTGTTTCTTGGATTGATTATTGATTGTGTTAAGTTATCTAGGATTGTCTAACTGTGTGTAAGGTGAACAAACTGTGTGTTTGTTCCTAGGATAAGCTGTAACCAAAAGAGATAAGAAATCAAGAAGTAGACCTTGAAACCCTTTCAAAAGAAAGGTATTGGTTTTTATCCTGGATTGCTAGTTGACAATCAAAGGTTTCCACTATAAGGAACTTGTTCATTTGTGCTTGATTGTTTAAATTCCGCTGCGAAGGGAACTGAGAATTGCTATTCTTAGTTCCTTAGTTTTTCGTCTAACAATCTCGATCCTACACATCAGTGGGGGTGCCATCTCATGGGCTTCCAAGAAACAAACTTGCATTACGAGTTCCACCATGGAATCGGAGTTTGTTGCCTTAGCCGCTGCTGGGAAAGAAGCGGAATGGCCAAGGAACTTGATATATGAAATTCCATTATGGGAAAAGCCAATTTCACCTATATCAATCCATTGTGATAGCGCTACAACTTTGGCGAAAGCATATAGCCATGTATACAATGGAAAATCACGCCACTTGGGTGTGAGGCATAGTGCGATAAGAGAGCTCATTACGCATGGGGTGATTTCGATGGATTTTGTTAGATCACAACAAAACTTGGCTGACCACTTGACGAAGGGGTTGGCTAGGGACTTGGTTTCCAAGTCGGCTAAGGGGATGGGATTAAGACCCATATAGCTTTCTAGCGGTGGGATACCCAATTCCTTTCCAATTAACGTTGGGAACGAATTCAATGTGGAAAGCATACACCTAGAAACTGAGAGCACAAATAAATAGTCCCTAGATATATGCTTTGTTCCTACAAGTTTAGAGGTTGAAAGCAATTTCTTAATAGTTTCTTTGAAAAAGTGCAGAATGTAGGTGCACGATTGAGGATGCGTTCCTTAAAAGGATCTCACTTAGCTACATCACGGGTTTGGAGGTGTGGAGTACACACTCGTGTAAGCATACTTGAGATTCTGAGGGAGACATTAAGGATATGTGACGTTACCCATATGGGAACAGTGCATCAGAGAGGTTAATTGTGTCTTTATTACAGATCGACGTTATGTAAGGTTGAATGAGTGGTCGTTCCTTGGAGGGATCAGTCGTTCCCTAGGTGGGAACGTCAAGTTCCCTGGGGCATGGTTAAAGTTTCAGCACGTGATAAATGTGTTGTAATCACCTTGGTAACCGTCAAAATAACCGTCTCTTAACTACCTTAAATCAGTTGATAATTGATAGAAGTAGTTGGATATTCTTGAATACGGTTGGTGGCAGTTGGAACGGTTGGTAACCGTTAGTAACCGCCGTAACCGTTACCTGTAACCGCCTGAAAGCCTATATAAAGGCATTTCGGTGATAGTGTTGGCACATCAGATTAAAAGCACGAGTTCTCTATCTGAGTTGAAGTCATACTCCACAAATACATGAACATAGTTTAGTTCCCATCAGAAGCCTTGAAGGGAACTAGAGGATTTGTTTTATCTCACTTCAGATTTTGCAGATTCCCTAAAGCTTAGTAAGGGGCAAAATTCTGATTTCGGAAAGTGTTCTCACGATTCAAATCTTATCCAAGTTACAGCGTTCATTGATCGTTCCCTATTGAAGCTGAACTCAACATCAAGAGAAGATCAAGACTTGTAGGGAACAGTCCCCTCAACACACATTGTTCCCTTATTCGCGAATAGTTCTTGAAGGAGATAATCTTTCTGGCATCAATTCAATCCGTGGAACTTGGAAAATTCCATGGGAAATCTCTCCCATTATTATGGAAATTAGATCTTGTTATATGGTTTTGATTATTTTCAGGTTCAACATTGCTATCGAGAGTCAAATAATGCAGCTGACTTTATGGCTTCTACTTCCATCCCTTCCTATGTTCTCTAAAATGCAGTCTCTTAGTTCCTTTCAAAGCATCAAGACTCCACTCAACAGCTTCGCTCTCGAAGAAACTACATAGATTCGAGATTTAGCGTTCCATTAGCTTGTAAATCCTTTGTAAAAATCATCTGTTGCGATGATTTAGGTATGCCTTCTGGTTTGTAAGGATACCTCTTGTTTGCCTATATAAAAAAAAAAAGGCATCATCAACATTTTAATATAGTTTTTCTTATTTCAATGGGACATGCGAAAGTATAAATTAGATGTTTGCTGTAATATGTTAAAAATTGTTTATTTGTTATAAGATTAGTTAACAATGTAATAGAAAACTAGGAGAGTAGAGGAGGAAAGAAGTATTTATCTTGTATTTTTCTTGTGTATTTTTTGTCTTTGACAAAAGCCTCTATTTATAGGCTAGAGAGGCAAGTTATTACAAGACTAAACTTAATACAAATAGTAAATTGCTATGTAACATAAACATACTAAATGAGTCAAAACTAGTAACTTGAGAGACTTCAAGGAAATGTCAACATCCAACCATTAAAGAGATTTACAACATTCCCCCTTTGGATGTACACCTTGTAGTCTACACACTGCCTCGTTAAAAACCTTCACTTGGACAAACCCAATGGGATAAAACCAAGGCAAAGGGAAAAAGAGTATAGTTGTAACCCCCCTCAATTTAGCAAACATCTTTCAAACGACGCATACCAATATTGTGTATAAGTTTGTTAAACACTCCAGTGAACAAGGATTTGGTAAATAAATCCGCTAAGTTCTTGCTTGACTGAATTTGTTAGACATCAACCTTGCCTTCCACTTGCTCACGAGTGGATAAAAATTTTGGGGATATATGTTTAGTTCTATCTCCCTTAATATATCCTTCTTTTATCTGGGCGATACATGCTGCATTATCTTCATATATAGTCGTTGGTTGTTTTGCAATTGATTCTAATCTGCAAGATTGTTGGACATGGTGAATAAAAGATCTGAGCCATACACATTCTCTTCATGTTTCATATAACGCAATCAATTCTGCATGATTTGATGACGTGGCTACTAGGGTGAATAAAAGATCTGAGCCATACACATTCTCTTCATGTTTCATATAACGCAATCAATTCTGCATGATTTGATGATGTTGGACATGGTGAATAAAATATCTGAGCCATACACATTCTCTTCCTGTTTCATATAACGCAATCAATTCTGCATGATTTGATGACGTGGCTACTAGGGTCTGTTTTGTTGAACGCCATGAAATAGCGGTTCCTCCATACATGAACAAGTATCCTGTTTGTGAAATGGCTTTGTGCGGGTCAAATAAATAACCCGCATCAGAATAACCAACCAATTCTTTATTTTGTACTCCATCTGATCTTTTGAAAAATAATCCCATATCACTAGTTCCAAGTAAATACTGTAGAGTATGCTTAACACCACTCCAATGTTTTTTTGTTGGTGTTGAGCTATATCTTGCTAACAGATTAACTGCAAAAACTATATCTGGTCGGGTATAACTAGAAAGATACATTAAGGCACCAATTGCACTTAGATATGGCACTTCAGGACCCAATATATCTTCATTGTTTGATCGAGGACGAAAAGGGTCCTTATCCACATTGAGTGACCTAACAATTATTGGTGTACTCAATGGGTGTGCTTTATCCATATTAAAGCGTTTTAGGACCTTTTCTATGTAATTTGATTGATGGATACAAATTTCATTCTTTTTATGTTCGAACTGTAGGCCAAGACAATATTCGGTTATTCCCAAATCTTTCATCTCAAATTCATTTTTCAAGTAATCAGCTGCTTGTTGGATCTCATCTAGAGTTCCGATGATGTTTAAATCATCTACATAAACAGCTATGACTACATAACCCGACTCTGTCCTCTTTATAAATACACATGGGCTTATTTGATTACTCATAAATCATTGTCTTAATAGATACTCACTAAGACGATTATACCACATACGACCCGGTTGTTTCAACCCATATAATGATCTCTTTAACTTTATAGAGAACATATGACGAGGTTTTGATTTTAATGCTTTCAGCATTTTTAATCCTTCATGGACTTTTATGTATATAGTTGTATGTAATGACTCTTACAAATATACAATTATTACATCCATAAGTTGCATTCGGAGTTGTTCAACGATGGCCAAAGCAACTAGGAATCTAAGTGTTGTCACATCCACTACGGGTGAATATATTTCTATATAGTCCAGTCATGGCTTTTGTGTAAAGCCTTGTGCAACCAATCTGGCTTTATACCTCACAATTTCATCACGCTCATTGCGTTTGCGTATGAACACCCACTTGTAGCCAACTGGTTTTACACCTTCGGGTGTCGGAGCTACTGGTCTAAATACACCATGTTTATTTAAAGAATCCAGCTCTACTTGAATTGCTTCCTTCCAACTTCCCCAATCATTTCGATGTCGACATTCCTCCATAGTTTGAGGATCATTATCATCCTCATCCATGACCTCTAATGCAACCGAATACGCAAAGATATCATCAAGGATTACATCGTTTCGATGCCACCCTAAACCAGTTTTGCATAATTGATTGACATCTCAAAATTATCCTCAATATCCTTGTCTTTGCTTTCAGATAAATTTTCTTCAGGAATTTTATCTTCATGGATGTTGATTGACATGTCAACAACTTTTGGAGTTATTATCGGATCTTTCCTCTTCCGAGGAATTGTATCCTTAGAGCCTAGTGGTCTCCCACGCTTTTGGCGTATTTGAGAATCACTTCCTATTTGTTGGTTTGGTGTTACTACTGGAACTTCCAAACGAGCTGGTGGATCATCGGCTGGTATGTGTGACTTAGTTACTTTCTTGGCATCTGTAAACGCATCTGGTAGCCTATTTGCTACATTTTGTAAATGTATGATCCGTTGAACTTCAAGTTCACTTTCATTTGTCCTTGGATCTAAAAACGATAAAGAAGTCACATTCCATGCAATCTCTTTCTTAATTTTCTCCATTTCTTCTCCCCCTAGAGTTGGAAATTTTGTCTCGTCAAAATGACAATCTAGATACCGAGCTGCAACTTGATCACCGGTCATAGGCTCTAGGTACTTAATAATAGATGGGGACTCAAACCCCATATATATTCCCAACCATCTTTGTGGTCCCATTTTGGTTCGTTGTGGGGGAGCAATAGGGACATACACCGCACATCCGAAAATTCTCATATAGGAAATATCAGGTGCTCTTCCGGAGACAAGATGCAATGGAGAGAGTTTGTTACTAGCGGTTGGTCTAAGTCGAATTAGTGTCGCAGCATGAAATATTGCATGTCCCCATCCTAAGGAGAGTAACCTAGACCTCATAAGCATCGGTCTAGCAATCATTTGTAACCGCTTAATTAACGATTATGCCATGCCGTTTTGTGTATGGATATGAGCTACTGGATGCTCAACCAATATGCCAATTGATTGGCAATAGTCAATGAAATTCTCCAGCATTGTCTAACCGTATTCTCTTAATTGGATGATCAGGAAAATGAGCCCTTAACTTTATAATTTGGGCTAGAAGCCTTGCAAATGCAGCATTCCGTGTTGAAAGCAAGCTTACATGTGACCAACGTGTTGATGCGTCTATCAACACCATAAAGTATCTAAATGGTCCATATGGCAGTGTTATAGGTCCACATATGTCACCTTGAATTCTTTCAAGGAACATAGGAGATTTTGCGTTTACTTTTGTTACTGACGGCCTTGTTATAAATTTTCCAAGAGAACAAGCCATGCATGTCAGGTCACCTGTTGAGAGGAACTTTTGGTCCTTAAGTGGGTGTCCATGTGAACTCTCAATGATTCTTCGCATCATTGATTCACCTGGGTGACCGAGTCTATCATGCCACAAAGAAAACATTTTATGATCAACTAACTTCTGGTTAGTAACATTATAAGATTCAATGGGGTGAATAATCGTGCCATATAAACCAGATGTGCATGTTCTCATTTTCTCTACGACTTGCTTCTGGCCAGTCTTAAAAAATAGATACTCAATACCATTTTCATTCATAGTTTCTACATGATAACCATTTTGTCGAATATCTTTGAAACTTAGCAAGTTTCTTTGTGATTTACTTGAATATAAAGCATCTCTTATGCATATCTTTGTTCCTTCAGGCAACAAGATATAGGCTCTTCCAAAGCCTTCTATGAGATCACTTTTCCCAGAAATGGTATTCACACTTGTTTTTGTCATTTGCAGGTTTGAGAAAAGCTTCGAGTTTCTCAAAATAGTGTGAGTCGTCGCACTATCAACAAGGCACATCTCTCCACCATTGAAATTTCCATTTGTTTGATCCATTCTATATAAAGTAAGTGTTATCAAAACTCCCAACTTCAGTAAGAATGGTCTTTGTACCTTTTCCCTTTCCCTTCAAAGAAGCTTGATATCAAAACTCCCAACTTCAGTAAGAATGGTCTCTATGACAAAGACTGTCAGCTCGTGGTTTGGGCTTTTCTTGTTGGACTTGCTTATTGGATTTGTTCCCATTATTCTTCTGGACATCAGGATTAACCCATGTATAATTACGCCCTTGTCCACGACCACCACGACCACGTCCTTTCCCACGTCCTTTACGAGAGGAGGTAGAATTTGCTTCAGGCAATGTTTGAGACTGGTCGGGAAGTGGTGTTGAACCAATAGGTTGAGTCTAATGGTTGTTTAAAAGCAATTGATTGTTCTTTTCTGCTAAAATTAGACAACATAGGAGTTCTGCATATGTTTTGAACCCACGTTCCCTATACTGCTGCTGGAGTACAAGATTAGTTGCATGAAATGTTGAGAATGTTTTCTCTAGCATATCTTCGTCTCTTATAGTTTCTCCATATAATCTTAGTGTGGAGACTATACGAAACATTTCAGAGTTATATTCAGAAACTTTCTTAAAATCTTGCAACCTTAGATGCATCCACTCAAACCTCGCACGAGGTAATATGATAGTTCTTTGGTGATCAAATCGGTCTTTTAAACTCTTCCATAGTTCAGAGGGGTCCTTGATGGTCAAATATTGAGCTTTCAAGCTCTCGTGGAGATGATGACAAAGTAGTATCATCGCTTTGGCACAATCTTGCGGGGATGCGTCAAAGTTTTCTTTTACTGTTTCTCCCAAGTTGTTACTTGACAAATGGAGTTCAGCATCCAATAACCATGTGAGATAGTTTCTACCGGAAACATCTAGGGCAGTGAATTCCAATCTTGCAAGGTTTGACATCCCTCTATAATATAAGAGATATACAATTTAATAGGCGAAAAAAAACCTTAATCAATATATGAAAACTAAGCATTCACAAATTTAACATATTAACGGATATGACCATAATAAAATGAAGAAATGTAAATCGATACAAATTAAAATATAAATGTTTATGTTATCTTGAGTCTTAATGTGATCAAATTAATAAGTTATATACCAAATGTTAATTAACAGTAAGGAATTGACGTATAATATAACATATGTGTAATTGTGTATTGGTACATGTAAGTGTAATATGTATGTTCAGGGAGTCATGCATATGAGTGATACGTATATAAAACACAAATCTTAAATAAAATCATATTTGTACATAGAAATTACGTACATGAAAGGATACAAATACGAATATCGACTAGAAATTTTATACCTTTTCTTGAGAAAACCGTGGTGATAACGTGTTATAAGATTAGTTAACAATGTAATAGAAAACTAGGAGAGTAGAGGAGGAAAGAAGTGTTTATCTTGTATTCTTCTTGTGTATTTTTTGTCTTTGACAAAAGCCTCTATTTATAGGCTAGAGAGGAAAGTTATTACAAGACTAAACTTAATACAAATAGTAAATTGTTATGTAACATAAACATACTAAATGAGTCAAAACTAGTAACTTGAGAGACTTCAAGGAAATATGAACATCCAACCATTAAAGAGATTTACTACATTATTTATAATGAATGCGGTTATCATGCGGGCCGGTCTTATTGTGCAACGTGCGGACCAGGCCACAGGATCGAAGCTTCCAATGGTCCAGATCGCACGACTCTACCTGATCTACAATAGACACGCGCGCTCCGATCCAGATGAAAAAAAAGGTGGAAATCTCGTAATTTTGACAAAAAAAGAAACGAAAGGACATGTATTCCCTTACCCCAGTTAAACCACAAAATGCTTTGACATCCATTTTCTTCAAAACACTCTCTGCATATTCCGATTGAAACAAAAAAAACACAAGGAAATCTTGTGCTCAAACATCCAAAATCAACCAAATAAACGAAGAAAATCGAGGTGGAAACAACTGCGGGAAGCAATCAGAAGAAGAATAACACCATCCTCATCACATTGAACCAGTGAGGAAGTGTCGTTCGTAGAAGAGAATTCAAAACCCTTTTAAAGCAACATGTCAAACAATGAAGAAATCAACCAAATGAGCAACACGTGATCCCAAGGAGAAGGTAAGATCACACAAATTTCTTGTCTTCTACTAGTTCGACTTTAGATTTTTTATTTTATTTTTAAGTTTCATGTACTGTCCAGGAAATATAGGTCGTTTTACTAGATTATTTTGACATGGACAGTCATGTATGAGTTCAGATTTGATAAAATAAAAGTTTCTATGGTTAGATGATGCATGAATGAGTTTGGAAATTTACAAAATCATGTTTTCATGTGCATGATTACAACAAAAACCGAGTTGAATGTGTATCAGAAATTAGATTCATGTGTAGACTTTGTAGTAGACATTAAGTTCATGTGAATGGTTTACAATAATTATAGAGTTTAATGTATACACTATTGAGCAAAGTTTGGTTCATGTGGTTATATTTGAGGTTCATGTGGTTATTTGAAGTTCATGTGCTCTATATAAAAGCTTCATAGAGTAGCGTAAGGTATTTGAACATTGTGTTATGAGGTTCGTGTATTTTGTGTATAAAGTTCATGATATTTTAAGATATAAGTCTTACTGGATTGATGTAGTGTGGTCACTTATGTTATAAACTTGTGGTTCATGGGATTAACAATATGGGTTCATGTGTACTTAACACTATGTTCATGGATACGGTTAGTGATTAGGTACCTTCTGTTATGAGGTTCATAGACTTTATATATCAAGTTCATGTGCACTGGTTTTGTGGCTCATAAAAAAGTAGGAGGGAAATGAGGAAGCTTTTTTATTATGCATCATGAAGATACATTTTCTTAGATTTTAAGTGGTTTTGCAAAATTCTTATCTAACACGCTTCAATATATATGTTTGCAGATGACATCTTCTAGATACACTAGCTTTGCAAAAAGCTAAGTTGAATGCTAAAAAGAGAGTAAGGGATGAAACGAAGGGCATTGAACAAAGACGGAGAAGCTTGTGCAACAAAGCTACGGGAAATAAGGAGGAGAAGGAGGAGACATTTGAGGCAACAGAAACCGACAAGGAGGATTCCGCTGAAAAGACTATTTCAGAGGATGTGGAATGCGACAATTCAAACGATGATGATGAACGGAGAAACGACTTCAATGATGAGGATGAGGGCAAGAGTTCAAGGAATGAGAGTGTGGGGAGAACAATAAAGGTGGGCTGAAACAAATCATGTGTAGAGATGCAAAAGGTGACAAAATAGCCCCAACAAAGAAGCAAAATGTGTCACCGAGAAATGGATTGCGCAAGAGAGCTGTAGAGAAAGAACCGGCTAAAGGCAGGAGCTCAGATGGTGATGCGCCCCTACCCTCCATGATAGCCGAAGAGGAGGAGACGTCCATGAGCTTACAATCATTGGGGCTCGTGACGAGGTCGCATGCCAAGGCCATCGCCAACGCCATGCAATCTCTTGCAGCGCGCCTCGTAGCCAGCCAAGGCGCGCCTGAAGCCGCGCCTCCACTTCGCCTCATCGCCACCATTAACGGCCCAGAAGAGATCCAGTCGGGCACACTGCCATCCGAGCTAGGCGCGACACTCCAGGAGCCTACACAGGCCTAGCCCAGGCTTGCGCCCACAGCACCTCGCCAGCGTCTTCCTCGGCGCCTATCCTTTACTTAGCCATGTTTTGTATTTAGAGGTTTATTGCCTAAGCTAGACTTTCTATTTTTGGCATGGCTATTTTTGGGACTTTCTATTATTGGAAAGTTCCCACTTTTGGCACTTTCTATTTTTAGAGTTTTCTATTTTTAGCACTTACTATTGTTAGAACTTACTATTTTTAGAAGGTTTCTAATTTTGTCGTGTACTCCACTCATGTCGAGTGGTCTAGCCCATTGGTGTGTGTCTCGGCCCATCCGAGCTTACACCCCCTTTATAAGGCCACTTCGGCATCCTTTGTAAGTTTTCACGTCAAAACTAACCTAAGTTTAAGTCGAGATCTTTGCCTCCTTCCTTAGGCCCGACGTCACCCTATCTCTCAAACTTCTCCCCTTTCCCTCCGCCGCCGACGCTACGGCACCAACCCGACGCTCGTCACTTTGAGTCACCATCGCCGCTTGTCGCTACAAGCCATTGCACGCCTAGTCCTGAGGTCGTGCTCCCATCGTCGCGTCGAGTCCCTTCTCGTCGCCGCACCCACTACCGCGTCTAGTCACACCCGCTTCCGCGTGTGAACCCCTAAGTCCCCAATCTCGTGGTTTTCGTGCAAGACATCAAGGCTCTTCGCCAAGGATTCCACGGCAACCTCGGAGACGAGTGACTCAGTACAAGACCTAGATCCACCGCTGCCGAGACAATTGGACACATCCGGAGACAAGGATGCATCAACTGGCATCAGAGATCAATGGTCTTGTAAGTCGCCTTACTTGAGTTTCATTAGTTCACGTTGTGTCCATCGCCCTACCACCACTTTTCCTTCCGCCACCACTACCGCTTCCCGACGTTTTCCCCCTTCCATCGGCATCACTTTGCCGAAATTTTTTTCTTGCCCATCAAGAAAGTGTTACGTAAAGATCCTTGCCCTAACCACCCGGTTCCTACAAGCCAAGTGCTTGGCCGAGAATCCCCCACAAAATCTGAAACTTACCATAACAAACACGCGTGTGAGTTGGCCGATATCTTGAAGATTCTTGCATGATTTTGTGATTAATTTTTAATATATTGCATTAGATTTCTTGCTTTATATCCACCAACTATTTCCTTGTTTGCTAACTACCAAATCTACACATATCTTCTCTCTCCAATCCGTAAGATACTAAAAACAACTTGTGTTCTTTCTAAATCAACTTCTGCCGAGATATTGTGCTTATTCTTTTTTTTTTCAAGTCAAGTCAAAGTTTGACTTCATTAATTTTCAAAAAAAAAAAGCCAATTCGAATATTTTCAAAAAAAAAAAGGCAAGTCCGAAATTGAAGAAAAGCCAAAATAAGGCAAGCTTCAATTCTTTCCTCCCTTACTCGGCCGTAGTCCATTGTGCCCACCCTCCGCCGTCTAGGTTTGCATCTAGGGAGGTAGTTTGTGTGTTTTAGTGCAAGTTTGATTGCGTGTGTATTCAAAATTAATTGCTTGTTCCAGTGTGAATCTTCTAGTGTTTGCTAACTTCGTTCGTGTGCTTGTTTGGTTTGCCTTCGCCACCCTCACGGCTTGCCAAAGTACCACTTGCGTGAACTTGTGTTGCTTACGTTTGGTCCTTGCTTGCTACTAGTCCTTTGTTTCTTTTGTTTGTTTTTACTTCGATGTGTGGACACATTGTTATAGGTAGCATAGAGGCCCCGACTAACACGGGTGGCGACGTCCAAGACGCCGGCCACAACCACCAACCGATTGCCCCACAGCATGACGATCCACAAGTCCAGGAGCTCTCGGCAGAGCAAAGAGAAATCATGGAGCTTCGACGCCGAGTCGCACACTTTTAAAGCCTACAGTGCACCGCGCCTTTTCTTCCAACGTCGATGCCGTTAATTGAGATGGATGCAGCGGGCTTGCTTCGCCCCACCGTAGCTGGCCCAAGCAACCCACGTGTGGACAAAGGCAAAGGTTTGATGCCCTCGACGTTGAACCAACAGCCCCACCTTCAACGCATTCAATCCGTCATCGAGAGCCGACAGGGTCACGTTTCGCCTCGTGAACACTACGCCCCGCGAGCCGCACCTGCCGGCTACGACCGCGCCAACGACTCTCCAAGTGCGTATTCCGGGCCTTATGGTTTTGATGGCAGGTATGCAGCCATAGATGACCGCCGTCGTGCCCCTACCTCTGCGCCGCACGATAGCCGGTCACGTCGGGATGCTCGAGGCTCTAGCTTGCTTCGTCGGCCCAATCAGCGACCCCAACGTGATGAGCCTCTTTCGCATCCACCTACGCCTAACCCAGTGCCCTTCAACATCAACACCCATTTGGGCCACCAAAGCGCTCATACGCCCCGGTATGGCTCGGATGGCTATGCTTCTACGACGCCGTCTATCCATGATGACTTCCAAGAATTTGATGACGAGGAGATAGAAGACTCGGGGATGATCAACCCTAGCACATATCACCCTCCCTTGGGTGATCCAATCGAGCACCAAGATAGGCCTGCCAACTGGATACCTCTGGCGCGCCCCCTACAAGGCCCAACGCCCGCTCCACCAACCGTTGGGCATGATTTTCGCGGCCTACGCCGAGAGATGATAGGACGTGACTTCCTCCACACAGCTGCCAAACATGGAGCCCCGACAACGCCTTCGCCCCACCGATGCAATGGCCCACACTGCCTACGCCGAGGCATGGGCTCAAGACGACCGCGCCTGCCGCCAGCTTGCCTATACACAGCCGTCTGCGCCTCATGCCGATGCTTTCGGTGGCTTGGACATTCCGCCACCGTATCCACTGGCGCGCGCCCTAGTTTCCACCGTTGCCAGGGCCAATCGCCATGAAGTTAAGGTAAAAATTGAACATTTCATTGGCGAATACGACCCTGCTGCTTTTCTTGAGTGGATGCAGGCAACAAGTTATACATTGCAATATTGCAACATCCCGGAAGAGGAACGAGTCAATGCAGCCACGCTCCATTTCTGTGGCCACTAGGGTTTTGTGGCATCGGTTCGTTGATGACCACATCCGACGCAACCTCGTCCCAATCACACAGTGGCATCAACTCATTTATGTGATGACACAGAAGTATGTCCCCAAAGACTATAGGAACCAAATGCGACTAGAGATAGCCATGGCTCGCCAAGGTTCGCTCATGCCGCTGGAGTTCTTTTCAAAGCTGGAGGACATGTACTACAAGGCTAATGTCAGTGTAGCCCCGTCCACCCTGAGGACGAAATTTTTAAGTGGCTTAAACCCTTCCATTCGGGACAAGCTGGAGATTTTGCCAATCAAGGACCTCAATACCTTGACGCACACCGCTATGCAACTCCACAATCAATCGGTGCATCGCCGCCAGTCCACTTGGCAATCTCCTAGCCAACGAAGGTATGATTCTCGTCCTTCTCAAAATTCTTATGCTACTGATGTGCGTTCAGTCCCTGTAGCTAGCGCATTTATGAGCTCCGCGCGCAATACCAAGACCGTACCCCCGAGCACGACACAAGGCCGTGTAGCTGCGCCTAAGGCCCCACCACAAGACAATGAGCGTGCCCGTGATTTGGAGTGCTTCAAATGTGGGGGCCGAGGACATTACAAGAGGGACTGCCCCAACACGAAGAAGGTGCTCTTCTCCCAACACACGGGATATGAGTCTTATGAGGACGATGAGCCTCGGTTGGAGGCTATTGAGGAGGGATTTGAGGATACCGATGAGGACGCTTACGCGTGCGAGCCCACTACCCTAGAAGTTGGTACTACACTAAGCCTTGTCACGCGTCATGTCCTCACCGTCAAGGAGGCCGCATTGATGGACCAGCGTGAGAACTTGTCCTCACCGTCAAGGAGGCCGCATTGAAGGTGGTGAAGCACTTCAACTTGCCGACGACGCCGCACCCCTAGCCATACGACCTACAGTGGATTTCTTTGAGTTTTGGTAACAATGTGTCTCGTCAATGTCTTATTTCATTTTCCATTGGTCAGTATTCGAACTCGGTCCTTGTGATGTCATTGCGATGGACGCCACGCATATTTTGCTTGGGCGCCCATGGCAGTTTGACATGCGTGTTCTTCACGATGGGTATTTAAACACTTATGTGTTTACTTACCACGGGAAGTGCATCACACTCTTACCGATGTCGCCCCATGATATATTGCAGGACCAGGTGGAGCGAGACTGCCAGAAAGCTATTGAGGCCGCCGCGGATACCACCACGTCCACGCTGCGGCAAAACAGCCCCAATTCTGGAGTTTTCGGGTCTGTGTCGGGCACAAGGTCCAAAAAGTCAAACGCAACTCTGGGCCACTCAAGTGTCGGCCAGCCTACCAACAGCGCTGTGACCCACGCCGCGTGCAAGGCCAAACAACGGCCCACTGAAGCTTGGCCAGGCGCAACTGCTTCCGGCTCGAGCACTGGTGATGTGACCCTGCCTAGGGTCAATCATGAATACCTTAAGAGTTCATATAACCCAAGGAGTGGCAAGCAATTATGACATGGGCTCGGTGGTTCTACTTCACCAAATCGAAGATCTAAACGACACTGCGCAACGATGATAGTCTTGCATTGTCCATGGACCCAATTTTGATCCATTCGTGTAAACTGTCCCAAATTTGGTGGAGACTCTCATAGCTACTTTATTTTATGTATTCCAGAATATGAGCTCATTTGGATGTCTAAAATTAATGTTATTAAGCTAAGAAGTTCATGAGTTGGAGTTGTCTTATCTAGGCTAGTTGAAAGGTTGTTTTTGTAGCCTATTAAGCAGGCCTCCAAGGCATATTGTAGACACGTCTATATTGAATCAAAAACCAGTTATGGAGTTTAGTTTACTCAAAAATTCTTCTTGTTCGTGAGTCATATCGAACAATCTATCCTTGATCGTGAGTAATATTGAACAAACCTTTTGATCTTTAACCTAGGGTGAGTCGTATCCCTTTGTGAGAGATCAGCTCTTTCTTCTTCAAGAGGTGAGTCATATCCTCGAGTAGAAGTATGCCTATCCAACACCTTCCACCAATTCATTATCCATCATCCATCTCCCTTTCACGTCCTTCAACCGTAACAACTCTCTCGTTGATCTCTGATGCGGAACCCTCTGTGACCCCTCAGTAGATTCACCATATCTTCTGACTCCTAGATCGGTTCACGCTCACATTTGGAGGATATCATCTAGACTTCAAGATCTAACTCCGGGATTTGGAATCACTCAATTCCGATCCCATACGAGAGATAACGAGCCAGTTGAAGTAAGGCCTGTTTTCTGGGCTTTGGGTTGACGATTGCTTGAAGATCTTTCGAGCCTTTCCTTGCACTGCATCATTCTCGATCCTTGATTTCCATCAACTGGGTTCCCTAACCCCAGTGCCTCACATCCGGCGACCAGTGCCTCTCTGTCGCCGCCGACTGCCTCGCCATCGCCGACACACGCTCCGTTCCAAGGCCGTTGCGAGCACTGGTTGCTTTTGGCCAAGCCCAGTGCCATGACAGCCCCTCTGAAGGGTCAGAGGCCTTGTTTCCTTCTTGTGCTTACTCCCAGCTAGGGATGGAAACTGGGCGGGGATTCCCCGTTCCCCGTGGGGATTCCCCACAATGGGGACGGGGATTTTAAACGGGGACGGGGGCGGGGATGGGGGAAAAATTAAATCCCCATGCGGGGACGGGGGTGGGGTCGGGGAGAGGGGTCCCCGCCCCGCCACCCGCCCCTTCCCCGCCCCCGCCCCCGACGGGGAACCCCATCCCCGCCGGGGAACCCCGCTCCCGTCCCCGCCCTCGACGGGGAACCCCGCTAGAAAATTGCCCAAACACTTATACCCCTAACCATTGTAACCTCAACCCCAATGCCCTAACCTAGTAACCCTTGTACCATAAACCCCAATACTCTAATCCTTATATCCTTAATCATAAAGTCCAAACCTTTACAAAAACGTTATTATGACTTTATCAGTACTATAAATCTTGTATTAAACCTTTATACATAATAATGTATGATAAATCAATAATGCTCAAGTGATATAATAATGTATATTTAATAATGTATATGGTAAAAATCAATATTGCTCAAGTGATATAATAAGGTATATGGTAAAATCATTTATAACAACGAAAAAGTATATATATAAGATCACCACAAAAAACTTTGTGGGCTATGTGAAAGGTGAAATGAAAAACTTTTGGGGAAGAAAATTCCCCGCCGGGGAATTTATATGGGGAAAATTTACGGGGACGGGGATTCCCCGACGGGGACGGGGCGGGGTCGGGGCCAAATTTTTAACTAAAATGGGGACGGGGATGGGGGATGCAACACTAAACGGGGACGGGGACGGGGAGAGTGCCCCCCGCCCCGAACCCGCCCCATTGCCATCCCTACTCCCATCCTGCCCAGCACCGCCGAGAGTGATGCTTTGCCGCTGCCTATAGCCACGTTGCTGCTTTAGTTCGGCGATGTTTTGCCCAATGAGTTTCCACAGGGCTTACCTCTTATTCGCGGCATTGAGCACCAAATTGACTTGGTGTCTGGTGCATCACTCCCAAATCGTGCCGCTTACCGTGCTAGCCCTGAGGAGACTCGAGAGCTGCAGAGACAGGTCCATGAGTTGCTCGATCGAGGCTACGTGAGGGAATCTCTAAGCCCTTGCGTTGTGCCTGTAATTCTGGTTCCCAAGAAGGATGGCTCATGGCGTATGTGTGTTGATTGCCGCACCATCAACCAGATCATCGTGAAGTACCGCCATCCCATTCCCCGCCTTGATGATATGATGGATGAGTTGCATGGAGCCACTTTATTCTCCAAGATTGATTTGAAGAGTGGATACCACCAAATCCATATGAAGGAGGGTGATGAGTGGAATACGGCGTTCAAGACCAAGTACGGTCTATATGAGTGGCTTGTTATGCCATTTGGGCTCACCAACGCCCCCAGCACTTTCATGCGTCTTATGAACCACGTGTTACGCGAGTTTCTTGGGAGGTTCGTTGTGGTTTACTTTGATGATATATTGGTCTACTCACGCAGCTTGGAGGATCATGTGCAGCATTTTCGTCTTGTGATGGAGACTCTACGCCAGGAAAAGCTCTACGCCAGTTTGGGGAAGTGTTGTTTCTGCAGTGACACTACCAATTTTTTAGGCTTTATTGTGTCCAAAGATGGGTTGTGTATGGACGAGGAAAAGGTGAAGGCCATTCGTGAGTGTCCCACGCCTACCAACCCTACCATGGTGCGTTCCTTTCTAGGGTTGGCTGGCTTTTATAGGAGATTTTGCATGATTTTAGCTCCATTGTTGTGCCCCTTCACGAGCTCACAAAGAAAAGGGCCACGGTGGTGTGGCTCGACATGAGAAGGCCTTCACGGCTTTGAAGGAGGCCCTGTGTCACGCATCTCTTCTATAGCTTCCTGACTTCTCCAAGCATTTTGAGATAGAATGCGACGCTTCCAATGTCGGTATTGGGGGTGTCCTACACTAGGAGAGGAGGCCGATCACCTTCTTCAGTGAGAAGTTGTCAAGGGCCACCCTGAACTACCCCACGTATGACAAGGAGCTTTATGCTCTTGTTCGAGTGCTCAAGACGTGGTAGCACTATCTCTGGCCTCGCGAGTTCGTGATTCACTCCGACCATGCCGCCCTTAGCTACTTGAAGGGACAGGCCACGCTCAACCGACGCCACGCCAGATGGGTCGAGTTCATGGAGATGTTTCCCTACGTCGTGGTCCACAAGAACGGTAAGGAGAATGTGGTAGCCGATGCCCTTTCTCGCAGGTATAATCTTCTTACCCATCTCCAGACTAAGGTTCTTGGTTTTACTTTGATTAAAGACTTATATTTGGTTGATGTCTTCTTTAAGCCTATTTTCGAGCAATGCCTTTGGAGTCGTGAGTTTGAGTCTTATTTTGTGGTTGATGGATTTCTCTATAAGGCAGGTCGACTATGTATCCCTAGCTCTTCCATTAGGACCCTCCTCATTCAAGAGGCTCATGATAGCAGAGGCCACTTTGGGATTTCTAGGACATTGGCATCCTTAAGAGAACATTTCTTTTGGCCACATATGGCAACACAAGTGATTAGGTATTGCAAGAGTTGTGTGAGTTGCCAGAGAGGTAAGGCGTACTTTACCTATTCCACACGGCCCTTTACACGCCCTTACCTATTCCACACGGCCCTTGGGAAGATTTGTCCATGGATTTTATTACAGGTTTGCCTCTCTCTCGTAGGGGTAAGGACTCTATTTTTGTTGTTGTGGACAGGTTTTCCAAGATGGCCCACTTTATAGCCTGAAAAATGACCCATAATACTAGTGACATAGCTGATTTATTTTTTGAGCATGTGGTTCGTTTACATGGTGTTCCTAGATCTATTATGAGTGATAGGGATACCAAGTTTGTAGGACATTTTTGGAGGACTCTTTGGGGTAAGCTAGGCACGAAACTCCTATTTCCCACTAGCTACCACCCCCAGACAGATGGCCAGACTAAGGTCATGAACCGCACTTTAGGGGCCCTTCTTAGGACGATGCGTTGGGAGGACTTACTTTCTTTTGTTGAGTTCTCTTATAACAGATCCAGACACTCGGCAACCAGGCTCACACCATTCAAGGTTGTATGTGGTCACAACCCATTGACACATTTGGACATGTTGCCGCACCCACTTCAGGACAATGAGCACGTCACTGTCGTCGGCCGTGCCGCGCAGATTCAAGAGCTCCATCGTCGGACGAGAGCACATCTTGAGCGTCGGGCACGCCAGTATGAGGCCCAACACAACAAGGGCAGGCGCAAGATGATCTTCGCGCCTGGAGACATGATTTGGGTCCACCTTCGCAAGGATCGCTTCCCCACCAAGCGCATATCCAAGCTATTGCCGCGCGGAGATGGCCCATTCAGAGTGGTCAAGGCCATTGGCGACAACGCCTATGAGATCGACTTGCCCCCGAATTTTGGTGTCCATGCGACCTTCAATGACGCCGACCTACAGCCTTACGTGGAGCCAGAGTTCGATGAGGGTGCAGCGGGGATGCTTCACAGCCAAGTGGGGGAAGGTGATTGATAGGCGTTGTCGTAACACCTAAACAAAATAATCCTAAACAAACCCAACTAATGTAGTCTGGTAAGTAAGGGTTGAATCCCACAGAGAATCAAATACTATTCCAACGATATAATTGTATACCAACAAGTAACCAGGGGGTTTCTGATTTAAAAACAAAATAAATAAATAAAAACAATGACTTGAAATCAAATTAGGGAAATAACTCAGCCAAACAAATATCCACACTTCAGATTGATAGATCGATCATTGATTATTCCTAGTCCTCAATACTCATGAAAGTCCTAATCCATGTTCTGAATTAGTTACCAGTCCAACCAGTCCTGATAACCCTAACTATTAAACAAATCCCTACTAACCTTCACGATTTAATTCAGGAATAGATAGGTACATGCAAGTATAGCACCCAGTCATACAATTGCACGCAATTAATTCTCTACACAAACTAAGGGATTTAGATTCTCAACCAGTATCCTACAATCCTTAGTAGTATGATTAATAACAATCTCAACAGATTGTATGGAAAAGGGGAATCAATAGCATAATACTAATTTCTCTAGGTTGTCAAGCTAGAGGGGACTACTATTAACAATCTATTTGATTTCCTAATCAACAAATCAAGGGGAATCGATATATGATCAATGAAATTAAGCACGAGAGAGAATTAAAACAATCATAGAAAGAGTAAAGGAATAAACTCACAATCCAATCAATCCAAAGGCTTCAATTGTCTGCATGGGCAAAAGGTAAAAACAACGATGAATGAAACTAGGTCTAACTTTGATATGTGATGATGAACAATGAAGGAAAAATTAGGTTAAGTAACCTAACCCTAAAACTTTAATGAAAAGATAACAAAAGCCCATTAGAAATTAGGGTTTGGAATAATAAAGATAAAGGAAAACAAAAATAAGAAAAAGGAAATAAACTTCGGATCGAACAGCGTCTCGCCTCCCGTGTATGGCCGCGGTCGCGGTTTATTGGCCGCGGTCGCGGCCGGAGCACCTTTTCAGCTTCAAATCCCGCTCCACTTCACGCGGTTTCTTTCCTTCATGGGCCTTTCTTCTTCACGGGCCTTTCCTCCAACTTGGCCCATCATTTAAAAGCAGCACGCGGCTTGTTTAATTAAGCTGCTTCGCCTCGCGTGTATGGCCGCGGCCGCGGCTTCTTGGCCGCGGTCGCGTTTTGCTCTCGAAGTGCCCCTATTAATTCCCGACATTAGCCGCGGGCGCGGTTTATTGGCCGCGGTCGCGGCCTCTTCTCTTCCGCGTCATTTTCTTCGGAAATTAGCCATCTCCTCAAGTGGTCAACTCCTCTTCTTCTGGATGTCTCCAATTAGCTCCTCCAGACCACCAAAATCACACTTTTCCGCTCTAACTCCATAATCTCCAATTGTGCTCTAAATCCAACCAAATGGCACCTCAAACCTGGTAACAACCCCTAGAAATGCACTACAAAATAGTGCCGATCAAATCCCCCATGCTTAAACCTTGCTCGTCCTCGAGTAAGCTAAAGTCAACCTACTCCTCCAATCAATCCCCAAGGTCTCAGGAAGCATAGAAAAATCAATCTCCAAGAATCAAACCTAACAATAAGCTCCAGACAACCATACAATAAACCCAGCACAAAAGACTACAACATCAAATCAAGTAATCTCAACACCCCACACAGTCAAGCCAAAATAGTGAATGAATTCTAGTCCTAGTCTCCCATCTATCTTCTTATACCTCCCAGAGTGAATGAATTCTAGTCCTAGTCTCCCATCTATCTTCTTATACCTCCCAGAGTGACCTACCCGAATCCTCCTTATATCACCTCTTCTTATGTCACCACGCCAAGTAAAATGAGGATTCCTAAAAATCACTCTTCTTCTTTTCACTCATTTTGCCAAGGCGCCCTTTCGGGTTTTCACCAAGCCACTCATTTCATTTTTCAACAGATGGGCTCACAATATACTCACATCACTCTTGACCTCATATTACCCCAGCCTAATGCTGGTCCAAGCCACCTGCTTATTACCTAGGTCGCCCTTTCGGGTTTTCGACCTATCCCAGGATTTCTTTTGTATGCCTTTTTTCAATATTTGGCTCTTTTCTTTTTATTCATCTCCTCAGCGACATAGCCAGTATAAAACTCTCCCTCATGCTTAAACATTGCATTGTCCTCAATGTAATGAAAGACAAAAGAATAGAAGCACAGGGAAAAGCAAAAAATAACTCACAAATGTCGCCAAGCTGCTTGGACACTTCCGTTGTTACTGGCGGTATACACAATGTATGCACAGGTCTCCAGTGTTGGGTGGGTGTCTTCATCAACTCCATCGTCTTCATTACCGTGCAACCAAAGGGAACCACTTGGTGAGTAGTGGTATAGCAAATACGTCGGGGTTGCACGGCCTTCAAAACCCACAAAAATGGGCCCAGATATGATCGTGGTGTGGGCCTCTAGTGGTCCTCCTCCTCAGCTGCCAATTGTAGGGCCATCATCGTTGTCAAATCAATTGTAGGGCAGTGTATCCTCCGTGACAACATGATGCGCACCATCTCCATGGGAAACTCTATACAGCTGGCCTGAGATGAACTTTTTTTTTTTAATTCCGTTTATTCTTTTTTTTTCGGAATTTGTTTTTTTTGTTTTTTTTTGTTTTTTTTTTTTGTTTTTTTTTTCCCTCCCCGTTTAAGGTTTTTTCGGGGAGTTATTAGTGCAGGGAAAGAGAGACTTACAATGGTGGTAAACACCTTCTTCAATAGGCATAGGGTCTCTTCCCTGCAGGTTAGTCGGAAACAAAAACAAGAACAAAAACAAAACAAAACACACCAAAACAAATGCAAAAGCAAGAAAAGAAAAGCATACATCGGGTTGCCTCCCGGATAGCGCCTTAGTTATTGTCATGGCTTGACATTGTGCTACTATGATCATGTAATATCACTCAATCCAGAACACAGCACAGACTTACTATCACGAGGGTGTTTCTTATGATCAAATATCTTAAATGTTACCCTATCACCCCCATACTTCACAGACACAATACCTCTACTATTAATGATTCGGATGTTAGCAGTCTTAAGAAAAGGCCTACCTAACAGTATAGGGGGAACATGCATATCATAACCAATGTCTAACACCACAAAATCCACAGGAAAAGTCATCTTATTAACCTTCACAAGAACATCCTCAACTATTCCTTTCGGAAAAACTTTGGATCCATTCGCAAATTGAATAACTAAATCAAATTCAAGCAAAGGTCTAAGATCTAGCAATTTATACACAGAGTAGGGTAACACATTAATAGATGAGCCCAAGTCTATCATGCAATGATCAAACCTGGAGTAACCTATATCACAAGGAATACTAAACATGTCAGGGTCACTACACTTTTCAGGCAAATGTCTTCCGAATGCAGCAGACACATGTTCATTCAAATTAATTACTCCTGTCAATTTCTTCCTTTTCCTAGGCCAGCATAAACATCTCATATATTTAGCAAATTTAGGCACAGCATGCATCAGATTAAGTAAAGGGAGATTTACCTCATGCTCACCTATGGAGTTACGCGGTTCCATATTGAGCTCCAGCTTCTTCTTCACTTTTAGCCTCTTAGGAAGGTGAGGAGGTGGCTTCTTAGGATCACAGGGTGGAGGAGTGTAATCAACAGGAATCGCTTCTAAAGGGTATACGCCAAGAACTGATCCGCAAAATTTTGTCCAAACTTGCGGACGCTGGTTCTCGTCTTTCCGTTCTCGCTCATCCGTGGTCACGGTTCCTGAGAAAAGGGCTCCTCCGTCTTTTCTCCTTTCAGTTGTGATATGCCCCTCACATTAGCCACTGGGGTCGGTTGGGGTGGTGGCCTTTCAAAATCCTCCTTCATATTTGCCACAACTTGAGTCAACCTTCCAAGCTGAGTTGCCAAACTTCCAACCTGAGTTGTTAGAAGTTGGATGTTGGAGTTTGTCTCCTGATAAATAGTCATCATGCTCTGCACAAGTGACTTGATGCTCTCCTCCATTGACGTGTATGAACTTTGGCTCGTCTCTTGAGGCTCAGGAAAGTACTGAGGCCAGCCTTGCTGCTGATAGTAAAAATCAAATGCTGCCATCTGTCTGGATTGAGATCTCAACGAAAAAAATTAGTAACACAGATGTGGACCGTAAGATGGGTCCACACAACAGTTGGTAAACAAACACACAATTAGAATAGTAAAATTGACTCCCTGGCAACGTCGCCAATTTAATAGGCGTTGTCGTAACACCTAAACAAAATAATCTTAAACAAACCCAACTAATGTAGTCTGGTAAGTAAGGGTCGAATCCCACAGAGAATCAAATACTATTCCAATGATGTAATTGTATACCAACAAGTAACCAGGGGGTTTCTGATTTAAAAACAAAATAATAAAATAAATAAATAAAAACAAAGACTTGAAATCAAATTAGGGAAATAACTCAGCCAAACAAATATCCACACTTCAGATTGATAGATCGATCATTGATTATTCCTAGTCCTTAATACTCATGAAAGTCCTAATCCCTGTTCTGAATTAGTTACCAGTCCAACCAGTCTTGATAACCCTAACTATTAAACAAATCCCTACTAACCTTCACGATTTAATTCAATAGCAGCAGGAAGTTCACGAATAGATAGGTACATGCAAGTGTAGCAACCAGTCATACAATTGCATGCAATTAATTCTCTACACAAACTAAGGTATTTAGATTCTCAACCAGTATCCTCCAATCCTTAGTAGTATGATCAATAACAATCTCAACAGGTTGTATGGAAAAGGGGAATCAATAGCATAATACTAATTTCTCTAGGTTGTCAAGCTAGAGGGGACTACTATTAACAATCTATTTGATTTCCTAATCAATAAATCAAGGGGAATCGATATATGATCAATGAAATTAAGCACGAGAGAGAATTAAAACAATCATAGAAAGAGTAAAGAAATAAACTCACAATCTAATCAATCCAAAGGCTTCAATTGTCTGCCTGGGCAAAAGGTAAAAACAACGATGAATGAAACTAGGTCTAACTTTGATATGTGATGATGAACAATGAAGGAAAAATTAGGTTAAGTAACCTAACCCTAAAACTTTAATGAAAAGATAACAAAAGCCCATTAGAAATTAGGGTTCGGAATAATAAAGATAAAGGAAAACAAAAATAAGAAAAAGGAAATAAACTTCGGATCAAACAGCGTCTCGCCTCCCGCGTATGGCCGCGGTCGCGGTTTATTGGCAGCGGTCGCGGCCGGAGCACTTTTTCAGCTTCAAATCCCGCTCCACTTCACGCGATTTCTTTCCTTCATGGGCCTTTCTTCTTCACGGGCCTTTCCTCCAACTTGGCCCATCATTTAAAAGCAGCACGCGGATTGTTTAATTAAGCTGCTTCGCCTCGCGTGTATGGCCGCGGCCGCGGCTTCTTGGCCACGGTCGCGGTTTGCTCTCGAAGTGCCCCTATTAATTCCCGACATTAGCCGCGGGCGCGGTTTATTGGCCGCGGTCGCGGCCTCTTCTCTTCTGCGTCATTTTCTTTGGAAATTATCCATCTCCTCAGGTGGTCAACTCCTCTTCCTCTGGATGTCTCCAATTAGCTCCTCCTGACCACCAAAATCACACTTTTCCACTCTAACTCCATAATCTCCAATTGTGCTCTAAATCCAACCAAATGGCACCTCAAACCTGGTAACAACCCCTAGAAATGCACTACAAAATAGTGCCGATCAGTGATGCACCCCTTCCCTCCATGACAGCCAAAGAGGAGGAGACGTCCATGAGCTTACAGTCACTGGGGCCCGTGATGAGGTTGCGTGCCAAGGCCATCGCCAACGCCATGTAATCTCTCGTAGCGCACCTCGTAGCCAGCCAAGGCGCGCCTAAAGCAGCGCCTCCACTTCGCCTCCTCGCCACCATCAGCGGCCCAGAAGAGATCCAGTTGGGCACACTGCCATCCGAGCTAGGCGCGACACTTCAGGAGCCCACACAGGCCTAGCCCAGGCTCGCGCCCAGCCACGGCCATAGCGCGCCGCGTCAATGGCCTCGTTACCGCGTCGTCGCGCCCACAGCGACTTGCCAGCGTCTTCCTCGACGTCTATCCTTTACTTAGCCATATTTTGTATTTAGAGGTTTATTGCCTAAGCTAGACTTTCTATTTTTGGCATGGCTATTTTTGGAACTTTCTATTATTGGAAAGTTCCCACTTTTGGCACTTTCTATTTTTAGAGTTTTCTTCTTTTAGCACTTACTATTGTTAGAACTTACTACTTTTAGAAGGCTTCTACTTTTGGGCGTGTGCTCCACTCATGTCGAGTGGGCTAGCCCATTGGTGTGTGTCTCGGCCCATCCGAGCTCACACCCCTTTATAAGGCCACTTCGGCCTCCTTTGTAAGTTTTCACGTCAAAATTAACCTAAGTTTAAGTCGAGAGCTTTGCCTCCTTCCTTAGGCCCGACGTCACCCTATCTCTCAAACTTCTCCCATTTCACTCTGTCGCCGACGCTACGGAACCAACCCGACGCTCGTCACTTCGAGTCACCATCGTCGCTTGTCGCTACAAGCCATTGCACGCTTAGTCCTGAGGTCGTGCTCCCATCGTCGCGTCGAGTCCCTTTTCGTCGCCGCGCCCACTACCGTGCCCAATCGCACCCGCTTCCGTGTGTGAACCCCTAAGTCCCCAATCTCGTGGTGTTCGTGCAAGACATCAAGGCTCTTCGCCAAGGATTCCATGGCAACCTCCGAGATGAGTGACTCAGTACAAGACCTAGATCCACCGTTGCCGAGACAATTGGCCGCATTCGAAGACAAGGACGCATCAGATGAGTTTGAAAACTTGCTCTGAAGAAACATAACCCTAGGTCAAAGACAGTAGCTAAAGCAACAAATTCAAAAGGGAAACGCGTAAGGAAAAATGGAAAGAGGTTATATATGACGATTTTAGAGGAAAACACTGACAAGGAAAAGGGAAAGAGCAAGGCACTCACTTGTAAAGAAAAAGGCAACATGATGCTGGTAATTTCAAAGAAAAAGGAGAAAGATCAGTTGTTGAGTCCGAAGAGCAAGGAAAAGATGCAGTTAGTCCCTGCGAAGAGCAAGGAAAATCAAGCCATGAAGGAAGAAAACAAGTTTGAGAGCTTGAGCATGAGGAATGTGCCGAATTTGTTTGTGGAGACGCTAGAAAAGTCCCTGAAAACAAGAAAGAGTGCATCAGAAGCATGGGTTTTGGTACTCTATTGGACTTGAAGTTGACAGAAATACTTAAAAAGCTCGCCTATTGGGTGCTTGACCATTTTCATCCGGTCAAGTATGTGATAAAGATGGAAGACGAGGGGTATATAGAGCTCAATGATGAGGAGGTCCAGCGGGTTCTTTGGATTCCTAGAGGAGATACACCCTTTGTCGGGAAAGGAAAGGAGGAACATGACGACGTTATCATTGATGGCTGGAAGGCATACTTCAAGGGCTACAAATAGATTAGGTCAATGAATGTGGCAATGATGGTGTTGGAGTGCACATCCTAGTCGTGGTTCAAGAGGCTTTTCTTAATGCTCTTCATGTTTGTGCTTGTTGAGAGCAACCAAAAGGGCACTATCATGCAAAGTTTGATGATTGACGACGTCAGCAGTGTGCAAGGCATAAACTAGTGTCAATTTGTAGTCAACAACTTGATACACACAAAGTTGGAATAGTGGAATGGAGTGAAAAGAAGGACAAGTTCTTGAGAGGACCCATTCTATTTCTAGGGGTAAGTATCGGTATCTAGAAACCGATCTAATGTTCCCTATTATCTTTCTATATCTGTACTAACTGCGTGTGTTGTCCCTGTAAACAGTTACTCTATGCTAACAGAGATCCTTGGAAAGAAGAATCCAAGCACTACCCCGGTCTTCTTGGGGTGGGAAGATGGGACCTTGAATGAGAGGCAAAAAGGATGAGATGAAGGTGGAAGGGTTTAGGCGCAGGAAGATAATACAAAACAAGGACAAGGTTGCGGCGGAAACAAACAATGAGGATAAGAACAAGGGGAGAGACAAGGAGCAGAGGTTTGAAGCAAGTATGCTATAGGTAAGATAAAAAATTGTCACAACTACATGAAAATACTTTCATATAGTTTATTTTGTTTGTTTCATGTAGTTAATGCAGGAAGTTCATGGTTATTGATATTTAGGTTCATTTTCTTTCAACTGTTGGTTCATCTGACTAAAAAGTTCATATAATATAATGTGTTGGTTCAAGCAGCTACTATGGTAGGTTCATAGGTTTTAAGTTGTTGGTTCATGAAGCTGAAGTTTAAGATTCATATAATTTAACATGTGTGGGTTCATGTATCTTTAGCTAGAGGTTCACACATGTTCTTAGACAATGCTTCAACTGACAATGGTACAAGGTTCATGTGCAATATGGTGTGACAAGATTTTGAATGTAGGTTCATAAGTTCTCAATAGTAGGTTCATATGTGTATTGAATAGGGTTCATATGTTATAGTATAAAAAAATGTTGAAAATAATAAGATGGCTTTACTTATAGTTGTTGACTTGTTCATGCGAGTAACACGGTGTATTGTTTTCATGAATGAAGGAGTGTTGCTAAGCTTTGCTGAAAAGTCAATGAATGTAGCAACCGTAAACTCACACTTATTAGTCACAAACTCACAATATTAGTACAAAAAAAAAACTTGAACAATATTGTTTACACATGTTATATTAAAAATGTAGCAATTAAAAGAAAAATGATATGTTAAAGTGCTATATTTAGAATATATAACATCAATATATAAATATTAATATATAAATATATATATATAAAATAAAAGTAAAATATTTATTAAAAAATATGAGTAAGCTTTTTTTAAATGATTTGCTTAATAAAAATTGTGTTTCATCAATTCAATGTAAATAATAAAACAATTTATCATCATAAAATAATTTGTATTAATGTAAATAATCTAAAAAGTATCAAACCCATCAATTAGTTCCAATGTTTGTATAAGTTTTGAGTTATCTTTGTTGAGCAATGAGCTATGTGAAGGCTGAAGTTGGCTAATTTACTCATTGTCTAAAGGATTGTTGTTTAAGAAAATATAAGCACCTTAAGAACACGAACATAGCAATTATATAATAGATAATACAAAACTAGTGTAATACGCGTGCCATGCATGGATGTTTAAAATAGACAATATATAAAAACTAAAATGTTTTTAAAAAACTTTTAACTTGTTGACAATTAAATAAGAAAAATATAAATGTTGACAATAAATAAACTTAATGAAAACTAAATCTATTGAAGACTACTTATACAACATTATGGAAGACCTTTTTATATACGACATTTGTATGGCATTTGATGTAAAATTATTTTTGTCATACATCAAAATTGTCAATTAGTCTTTGCCGGCAATACATCTTCAGATTCGAATACCAAATGAGTACATGTGTCCAGTACATGATTAGATTTAATAATTTTTAATAAGATTTATATTAAACATTATAAAAATACATAAAGTTTAAAATATTTAAGTGTATTTTAAATATATATGTTATACTTTTATATCTTGTTATTGTTATAATATATCATATATTAAATGTCTTACATAATTGTATATTAATAAAATAATTACTATACATATCAATTAAATAAAATATAGTTGTAAAATATTATGAAGAATAACTTACATATAATGTGCTTATAATACAAAATCACAATGTGTAAACATATATGTATATATAGGATCGAGGATATTAACTAAATTCTTAGTATGATTCCCTTGACATGCTTTTCATTAAAACATGATATGAAGTATTTTATAAATTTCATATTGCTTAAACAATTATATATACATAAAATTATTAAGAAAATGACATTTTGATTAACTTATATAAAATATTGGACATTCATGGATCATATAATGATTTGTTAGTCCTAAATTATATGTTAAAAAGCAGTTTTAAGTTTATGTTAAATCGAAGGAAATAATTCTATGACAAACTATACAGAAAAATATCTTAAATTGTGGTTCTTGTTATTGTGATAAACAACTATATTCAGTGTTTGGTTCAACTTTTTTCTAATCACAACAACATGTGACAAAATACACAAATTATTTTTTGATACTAATATATCAAATTAGTTTCCACGGGAAGGGAATGCAATAAATTGCTCAATAATTGATGAAACAAAATGCTAAAAATTTAGACTGTAAAAAGAAAAAAATTCAAAGTTAGCTTATTTTTAATACTATTTTTACATATTATATTTTTTTTAAATTAATCTTGTACTTTTGTTGTTGTGATATAAATAAATTGAACTAATAGATTTGACTAAGTCAAATTGATTTTTAAACGGTAAGGAGATTATACTCTAATATAATATATCAACATAAGTACTTGACAATGATTGGTATTCTCAAGGATTTGATTTTTCAGAATTATTTCTCTGGTGCAAAAAATGAACGATACACACTATATAATTTATGTATAAATAGATTTAGACAAAAAATTATGCATTTCATAAATTTGAGGTGCATAAATTTCTTGTCTAAATATGCATATATATTACTTTTTTTTATATATAAGGAAAGAATTCGAAGTACCAGACATACCTGGTAAATCGAGAGACCGAGAAACTCGGTAGCCGGGCAAACCGGCATGAAAGACGAAACAAGAAAACAAATGGTAAAAAAAGAAACAAACTAAACGTAATGGAACCTTAGATGATCCAGGGAAGGGGTGAGTAAGACACAAACGCGGGTGAGTAGAAACTAACGCAGCATCGCGTAGCCGGGGAGCAGGCTAGCAGGAGGACTCTCTCCTGGGGAAGTGCGACGAAACTCCTGGGAAATGCCCGTCTTGAAGAGCCATCAGGAATCACACAACCACAACCTCATCCGGAACACAAACTCGATCCAAAAGCCCAAAGTCAGCTACACACGAAGAGAATGCTTCTTAACAAGAAGGAAAGGTGTTGGTTGAACAATTTGGTTTAAATGAGAGGTGTAAAAGTTATTTAAATAGGATAGTATATGGGAGTTACCCATTATAAATAGGCAGAATTTCAGTAAACCACCCCTTAAATAGGGCACTTTGCCCACAACCACCCCTTATACACGAAATTACTTACAACCACCCATTAAACACATTCCGTTAGCAACGAGCCACCCATTTACTGTTCCATCCATTTTCTACCGTTATCTCATGCGAAATTACAAATATGCCCCTCATTTTAATTTTTCCCCAATTGTTTTTTATTTTAATAACAAAATATATTATAATATTTAATATATAAAATAAAAACACATTTGTAATGACCCAACCTAAAAATTTTCGGGTCGAACGGGTCGGGTCACTTTTAACCCAATACTTTTTGGGTCGGGTCTCGACCCAGAAAACGCGGATCGGGTCGGTTTTGCAGGTCATGTAAAATATTGATAGCTCTAAATCGGACCAAACCGGTTTTAATATTTTGAATGGTTAGGTACAGGTTCGGGTCGACCCAGCGGGTTGAGAGCGCCATTTCAAAATTTTATAAAATAATTATTAAAATAATATTTTAATTAAAACAAAAAAATAAATAACAAAGATTATTATATAATATTTTAATAACAAAATGTGTTTTTATTTTATATATTAAATATTATAATATATTGGGTCAAAAGTGACCCGACCCGTTCAACCCAAAATTTTCTGGGTTGGGTGACCCACTGGGTCATTACAAATGTGTTTTTATTTTATATATTAAATATTATAATATATTTTGTTATTAAAATATTATATAATAATCTTTGTTATTTATTTTTTTGTTTTAATTAAAATATTATTTTAATAATTATTTTATAAAATTTTGAAATGGCGCTCTCGACCCGCTGGGTCAACCTGAACCTGTACCTAACCATTCAAAATATTAAAATCGATTTGGTCCGATTTAAAGCTATCAATATTTTACCTGACCTGCAAAACCGACCCGATCCGCGTTTTCTGGGTCGAGACCCGACCCAAAAAGTATTGGGTTAAAAGTGACCCGACCCGTTCGACCCGAAAATTTTTAGGTTGGGTCATTACAAATGTGTTTTTATTTTATATATTAAATATTATAATATATTTTGTTATTAAAATAAAAAACAATTTGGGAAAAATTAAAATTAGGGGCATATTTGTAATTTCGCATGAGATAACGGTAGAAAATGGACGGAACAGTAAATGGGTGGCTCGTTGCTAACGGAATGTGTTTAATGGGTGATTGTAAGTAATTTCGTGTATAAGGGGTGGTTGTGGACAAAGTGCCCTATTTAAGGGGTGGTTTACTGAAATTCTGCCTTATAAATAATAAGAGTAAAGTTATAGTGTCGGTAAGACTTTTTTTTTGGTAATTTGTGTAGGTAAGAACCTAATAAAGGGGTTCAAGAGCAAAAAATTAATTTAAATTTGGTTAAAAAAAAGAGAAAATTGGGCGCGAAGGGTCTCTTAAGGGAAAAAATAGCAAGTTTAGGCCCATTTTTTCCAAAATTGCAAATATGACCCCCTATTACTACACATATGGCTCAAATGGGGATGGAAGTGTTTTTTTTAGGATTTAGGGGTTAGGGTTTAGGGTGTAGGGTTTAGGGGTTTTTAAAGGCTTAGGGGATCAAGGAGCTAATTTATTTAATTAGGAATCCAAACTTGCTATTTGACCCCCCTTAAATGGTCAAAAATCCTAAGGATCGTAAAAAAAATTACGGAGTAGAAGTCAGGGGTACACCCAAGCGGTGAGTTAAGTAAATAACCATTTGACAAACCTTTTTTTTAACTAATGGACCCTTAATAAAAATGAATCATTCTCTGTCTTTCTAAACCCTACTCCCTACCTCTTAAACCATTAAAAACTAATAAGAGTTCATTTTATTAATTGAAAATTCTTAAAGGGCCAATGAGCCCAAAATCGTCTACACCCAAGAGCATTGCTCAATTTGGTAGTGGGCTTTTAAACCCAAAAATCAAAGTATGTGGAATTCACCTTAAACACAATGATAGTTTTGTTTTTAATTTTCTTCCTTTTTTTTCCATCAAGCGTACAGAGTACGCTTAGATTATATTTTTTCCCTTTTGTTATCAACTAGACAAAAGTTATCTGCAACCTTAGGCTAGAGGGAAAGAACCGATGCTGGTGAAGCATCGGCGACGGCCAGTAAGCACCGGTGACGGCCAAGGCAGTCGGTGGTTCAATAATATTGGGACAACTTGTTCGAAATTGGGAGCCATCAATGCTTGAACTGATTTTAGGGGTTTGGAGATTATAGCTCGGTTAGATCTTGGTTTCCTGCTCGAAAATTGATTTTAGATCTTGGTTTCCTGATGGCCAAGGTTTTTCATATCTTGGTTTCCGGATTTTAGGGGTCAAGTGTATAGAAGAGAATAAGGGGGGTTTTGGATATCATGTGAACTCATTTAGATGAAGTGGAAGGTTAAGCGAGCAGGGCACATCAATGGCGGATCAGCGATGGGGGTGGAAATGGAGGTCGAGAGAGGGAGGTCTGCGTGAGACAGATCTGGTGTTGTCAGGGCCGGCCCAGAGGGGGGCAGCATGGGCGACCGCCCACGGCCCCCAAATATTTGGGGCCTCAATTTTTTTTTTTTTAAGTATGTATATATGTGTTAAATATGGGTAACAAAAAGTCAGTCTAATGGTCTTAGAGTACACCTTTCTTCAATAGGTCGAGTTCGATTTCAGAATTTTGCATTTTTGTCTTTTTTTTTAATTTTAAATAAGAGCTTATATAAGGGTCCTTAATTAAATTTCGCCCCGGGCCTTGAAATTGTTAGGACCGGCACTGGGTGTTGTTTGGCCAAGAGCGAGACAGACATGTGCTGGGGGAAGCTTAGAATTCGGGTTTGGTATGTGGGTTGCACCATATTAAAGATCTTGTACCTTCGATCGGAAGGGTCGGGATACATTTGAGTTTGTTGGTTATTGCTCCTTTTGCTGGAGGGGTTGTGGTTGTTGATTATTGTAGTAGAACGGTTGTTCTTGTTGTTAAAGAAGATGTTTGATGTTGTTGGAGGGGATTTACCTTTAAGATGGTAAATTTGGGGTTTGGGGATTTTTAGAGAGAAAGGCTCGTCCTTCTCTCTAAAATTACATAGTTTTACACCACCGATTAAGATCAACATCTTCTTTTTTTGCATATATATTACATTGTATATACATGACTTGTGAATTGCATAGTTTTTTACCTAAAAAATATAAATGATTTTTTAAAATACTTACCTAAATGTATATATACTTTATAGTACATGTACATTATTTATACTTTTTAGCATGTGAGCAACACTTTCATATAATCCTATAATTTTTTTATAATTGTATATAGATCGAAAGGATTTTAAAAATCAACCATAACTAAAACTGGTTGTTAATTTTGTAAAACCTACCTAAATAATAGATGCATTCTTTATATACGAGATCAAAGTTAGAATATTTTTAGGATTTACAAGTCTGGCATCTCATAACTTGGTTGAATATATTAAGTTTGAGTGGAGCTTAATGCTAGAAAGAAGAAAATAATGGGTACGATGAAAGAATCAAATATGTTTATATATTAATAAATAAAGGTTATATATAGTTAAAATATAAAAACTATTACATTTTTCATATTAAATCATTTAATAAAAAATTATTACTTAAATAGTAGAATCTATATTATAGTTCCAAAGAAAATTAAGTAAAATTAGCTAGATTTATATTAGTGTATCAAAGTTTTTGAATAATTATATAAAGAAGGAAAAAAATAAAAGTAAAAATACAGGAGAGAAAGTCGTGAAATGCGACAAAATGGCTAAACGTTCTTTCCGCAAAGCTTGATGAAATTAATATTTTTGAACGCACATAATTAAAACATGTATTATATAATCCGTATATAAGTGGAATAGAATATATCAATAAGTGAATGGATGGATGTATGGAATAACAATAGTAATTAATGGCCAATCAAAGTTAGGAAACTCAATTGAAAGATTTTATTAATAACTACTTTAAGTAAGTTGGATATAAGCTCAAAAATAGAGTACAAACATTTAATTAAAATATATACTAAATGAAAAAAAAAAGATGTTGATCTTAATCGGTGGTGTAAAACAAAATAGGCTGATAGAATTTCAGAAAAATCAATAGATATTTATTATTCTAATATATATTTATTGTAGGTTGTTAATAATCTAAATAATTCGAAAGGAACAATTCTATGAAAAATTATATTCATTTTACCCATCAATAGAATAATTTAAGCTATATAGAAGGCTTGAAAATTGAGAGCTTTGAGTTTTTTTGTCAATTTATATTTTACTAATTATTTAATATAATGATAAATAAAAAAATAAAAAAATAATACCTCAACAACTTGGACCTAAAATAACTCTCATGGCTCAAAAAGAGTGAGCTTTAATATATATAGATTCTTTCGTATCAAGTAAGTAATACTTAGATTGAAAACTTTGACTTGATCTTTGTAACAAAAATAATACATCAAACACTATAAAAATTTTGTTCAATTTTATTTTTTTAATATTAGATAAAAAAAAGTGACTAACGTATAAAAAAAAAAAAAAACTACAATGTTACATTTCATAAAAACTTAGAACGATTATGTTGAATTGATAAATTATATATAATGTATAATTTTGTTATTAATCAAAACAATAGGAGACTAAACTACTTGAAAATTGACGGTATGAGAAATAATAAATATGATTGAAAGGAAATTTATACATAAATATTTTATAAAATATAAATTATTTACTTAAAATTTAAACAAATATATATTCTTTAAAATAAAAACTTTAAAAAGTTCAGAAAAATAGATACAAAAGAAGAGAAATTATCGATTGTAAATTTCTTATGAACGAAAGGTTTGAAAGTATATAGAGGAAATTGAAAGGGAGATTTTCAAAATACTAAATTTTAATATTTTGATTTTGGATTGCTAACATCATAAAGTCTTAAAGGATATATGAACTAATCTATTTGAGTATAGACTTTATTTCCGAAATAGCTTTTGAAAGACACAATTGAAGTACATTCTAAGAAAATAAAAATAAATTTGTTATGATCATATTGTATAACTTTTTTACTTTTTTTATTTTCTAACCAATTTAAAATTTATTTTATTTCATGATTAAAAATTATATTGTTGTTATACAAAAAATGCTTATATTTTCTAAAAACTCACCTTAGTTGTAAAATGATTCTATAGTTGTTTTACTTTCTTATCTTTCTATATTTAAAATTGACTTGTTCGTATATTACATTTGGTTTATTATAATTTAATTATGTTTTTTATGTTTTTGTATAGTATTTCACTTCGTTTCTATGTTAGCTCTATTTTTCTCATTCATTTAAAAGATTGATATATAAGTTAACAAAAAAAAAATTGGTCAGGATATAAGTTAATAATTAACTGAGATATATGAAATTTAATTGTATATAATAACAACCTGATAGATTTTTTAGCAAAAGACTCCATAAAAGTAACATTAATAAGATGTTCTTAAGAATATATTTTAGGATTTGATAAGGTTAAGTAATTAAAAAAATAACTTTTTTTATTTAATTGAAACCAAACCACAAAATGTTTATGTAGGATTTGGTTCGTTGTAATAAAACACTTACGTAAGATTTGTTCTAAGAAAACGAAAGTATCAGTTATGGCCTTATGGGACTTATGACAAATTTAGTTAAATTGTAAAAGTTTGTTAAGAGTATTGAGAGAAATCATATTAATAACTTATGGTTTAGATAAAAACATAGTAAATACAAATTGTTAAACTTTGGTTTGAGTATCATCGTTCTTGTATTTAAAAAATTCTTTTATTTATTTATTGATCATGAATAATAAGTTTCACTCTTATATCAAGTTTAAATATTTATATAACAATTTCTATGGTAGAAAAATGAATGTGAAAATTAATATAAATAAATCATAGTTTTTAATTAGTTCAAAGGTATTGTTAAATATATTAATTTTCAAAAATGAATAAAGTTAATTTGATGAGAATTTAATTAAGATTTGATAAAAGTATAGATTTAAAATTAGATTAATTTTAATAATAAAATAAATTTATAAAAGATTATTAAACACAAAATAACACCTCATAAGTTTGAATTTTGAGTTTAAAATAATAATTCAAATCCACAATATCTATATGTTGAGATTTAGTTAATAATTATGATAAATATTTTGTTAAATTATTATTATAATAACAAACTAAAAATGAAAAAATAAAAAGAAATATCTCAACTATATGGCATATAAACACTCGAAGGCCTCAAAAAGAGTGAGTTTTAATATAGATACTAGTGTAGTACACGTAACCTCTACGGGCGAACGTTTTTAAGTAGTTTAAAAAATATATTTTATTCATATTGTATAAGAATTATATAAATGGAAGATTGAAATAACAATAAATTTGTTATTTTAAAACAATATGTTCAACATTTTATTGTTAATTATATAACTTGTATAAGCATATTATATTTCATTCATATCTATACGCATACACGTTGTTGATTATATTGGTAAAGTGTTATCTACTCGCAAAATAACAAATGTGATATCGTTTAATCAATAAAATGTGGTACAAAATAATTTTGATGGAGATTAAATAAAGATAATTTTCAATTTATTGACTACAAGGTATTAATTCATCAATGAGTCATTAAAACTTTTTTGGAACAAAAAGTATTGACTCCATAATGTATGTCGGCTTCATCTATACTATTATCTTTTCCATCCTTTCCATATTGATGATGCTCATCATCTATCAAGTTGGACGAAACACGTTGTCATAAATCAATATATATAGAGAGAATGCAATGCAATTTGCTTCAGAAATTAAATTTTAATTAATGAGTATAATTCATACTATTTATCTAGTCACATTGGTGTACTACTATCTTCTAGACGAATTAGATAGATGGATAGATATAGTTATATTTAAAGGAAAGTATTAATGAAATAACTATTAATTGAAAATCTTAAGCAAACAACAATTAGTGAGAAAATAAATTAATAAAGTCAAAAACATAGTTCGATTAGACCAAAGAAAATCTTAACATTTTTTTATCTTATAAATTGTAAATAATTAATGGCCGTTGCTATTTAGCGCACCGGCAAAATTTCTATTTAACGCAGTAGTTCATCCGTGACGGACGAAACATGTTCTTCCATGACGGACGAAGCATTTTCATCTGTGATGGATGAACATGTTGCGTCTGTCACGGATGAACATGCTTCGTCCGTCACGGATGAACATGCTAATCAGCGACACAATTTTGGAATCTCCATAACTTTTGATTCCCTAGTCCAAACGCGCTGAAATTTGGAGGGGTTATAGTTGACATCTTGATCTTTAATCTGACGTTGAAATCACTCAATTCGGAGTTACGTAGAAAATGTTATACTTCTCCAAAGACGGGACAAAAAATAGAGATCTCTTAAGCGCCAATTCGAGTACAATAGAATTTAAGTCGGATTACAATAGCATTGCAATCATGGATCACAATAGTATTACAATGTGCGAGTACAATAAAATTTGAGTCGGCTTGCGACCTCGTCTCTTTCTTGTGCAAGAAGGTCTGAATGCCATCAACTGAGAAACAAATGGATCATATAGACAAGCAGCAGAGGCATCATGTGCATGCTCCCACATGACAAATACTGGAGGCAATTGTGACGCCTCTGATAGGACCATCTACTCATGGGTTCAAATAGTTAATATAAAATAATTAAATGATTAGTACCATACCGAAATGAAATGTCTCTCCTTCTCAACATGGCAGATGCAGATCGTCTTAAGCTTATACGGCTCAAAGTCTTTAATGAAGAATTGTGGAGGCATATAAGGTGGTGAAAACATTTGACCCACTGAATTCTTGGGAGCTCTAACCTGAGATGCCTCAAAGGAGTGGTAGGAGCTTTAGGGTTTTTTTGAAGGTGTGCTAGTGGGCATTGATGGCCTACCTCGTTGCTTCTTGGGAGGTGTCCCTTCCGTATCTTTGTCTGTGTACTCCGATGAAGAAGGATGTCTTTTAGTTGTATCTTTGTTTAGAACTCTCATTGGTCGTCATTTATGCCTCACAATAGTCGGCTTTTGCAGACTAGTCCCCTCGGGGCGAGCTATGTCGTAAAGTCGCGAGACACGTTTTTCTTGATCATCTGCTGACAGATTGAGGAAATGATCCGTATAAAATTGATCCATCAAAGATCTCACAACTCTGCGCCTCACCTCAACCTCACCTTCGTCTTGCACTTCTGACAAACTCAATCCGTCAAGCAGTCAAGTGCAACCTTAGATACTTTGTATTTCAACCGCTTGAAAACATCAGCTCATGTCCCAAGAGTCATCGTGCTTTGTACACTCTCGTTGAAGGTCCCCTTGATGTCCTTTACTTGGTTACCTATCTTTGAATGATATTGACCAAATATCGTGTCTAGACTACCATGTGGAATAGTCAAGAAGTCTTTCAAGAACCTTCTTCCACAAGAAAGAGACGAGGTCGAACCTTCTTCCACAAGAAAGAGACGAGATCGTTCGAACCTTCGTTTATATGATCCATTCGTTTCAAGAACCTTCTAGACCAAATATCATTTGTTGCTTGTCTATATGATCCATTCGTTTCTCAACTGATGGCGTTCGAACCTTCTTCTACAAGAAAGAGACGAGGTCGCAAGCCGACTTAAATACTATTGTACTCGCACATTGTAATGCTATTGTGATCCATGATTGCAATGATATTGTAATCCGACTTAAATGCTATTGTACTCGCCTTGGCGCTTAAGAAATCTCTATTTTTTGTCCCGTATTTGGAGAAGTATAACGTTTTCTATGTAACTCCGAATTGAGTGATTCCAACGTCAGATTAAATATCAAGATGTCAACTATAACTTCTCCAAATTTCAGCATGTTTGGACTAGGGAATCAAAAGTTATGGCGATTCCAAAATCGTATCGCGGATCAGCATGTTCATCCGTGAAGGACGAAGCATGTTCATCCGTGACGGACGAACATGCTTCGTCCGTTCCGTATCTTTGTCTGGCCTACCTCGCGGATCAACATGTTTATAAAAAAATGGTATATAAATAGTCAGAATAAGAGTAAAGTATTCTTAATGATATAAAGTGATTAAACAATCAAAATTTCAGTTGACTAAAAAAATCTTTTAATTTATTTAAGATAAAATATGTAAATTTTGAAGTCTTTTATTGTTAAGAGTTATTATTATAATATTAAATTTTTATTATTATTTGATCTTAGTAAAAAAAAAATGGCAGTCGAACTAACTAAATTTGACCGTAATTTTTTTGCATCTTCTAATTTTGATTGTTTAATCACTTTATATCATTAAGAATGCTTTACTCTTATTCTGATTATTTATATACCATTTTTTTTATAAATAATAAAAAAAATACCATTTTATGTTTTAGAATATAATGTTTGTTTGTATAATAACAGATATCACTCTACATATTGTTACTCTTGTTGAAGTAAATCAGGTCAAAATACATATAGTACGTACTTGTAAAATTTTGTTGAACAATTTATTCAAAAAATGATAAAAAAAAATGTTAAAATTGTCAGTTAAGATTTGTTAGTTTACAAATTATTCAATAACAGTTGTATTTAAAAGTTAAAAAAGTAAAAAAAATATATATAAAATGTGGGCTTTGAATTGTTGTGATGACTGTGAATGAAACAATTTTAATATATATATATATAGATGTTACATATACAATATTTGGTCCATGTGAGGATAAATTTTCTCCAGATAGATAGATACAATTAAATAAAAATAATATAGGGTTATATAGTGTTGCTAGTTAAATATAATATTACAAAAAATCATTAATAATAATTAAGGTGGGAGAGAGATTGCATAATATATATAATATGTGCTGCAATATTATTGTCAAACTATATCATAAGAAGAAAAGAAAATGTTGAGATTCTATTGTACACTTATCAATGATAGAAATATAATTCATCCAATAAATATGTAGGAGTTCGTTTGTATTAGAGTTGTCAAAAAGTGACCGAACCCGTTTTATCGACTTGACCGACCCGCTTTTACCGAACCCGAATTTATCGAGACCGAACCCGACCAACCTGAACCTGACCGGATTAACGAATCAACGTGGAGTATTATTAAAATATAGCATAAAATATGTATGATAAATGACATATAAATAATGGTAATATGCTCAAATATCCTGAAAAAAAAGAACATTGTTGTACTTATATAATTGTTTATAATTCAGAAATATATATTTATATAATATAAATTACAAATAAAAATAAAATATGATTTTGGTCTACTAATATCAATTACATTAAAATAATTAATAATATTATTATTTTGTAATTCATTTCAACTTATTTTGACATATTTAAATTAGTTTTTAACTATTTAATAATACTTAAATAGTGAAAAAAAATATTTTAAAAATGACGCTCTTGACGTGTTGGTCTTCCAAATAAATTAGTTTTTAACTATTTAATAATACTTAAATTGGATATGGAGGAAGGATATGGTGCTTCCAAAATGCAATAAGGGACTTCACGTGAATATAGTATTCATGGCAAACAATTGAAGATACAAATTTGTCTAGCACGGCCGTAACTCCAAATTGTTGGAGTCTTGTTCGTTCCTTGTTCGTTCGTTCTAACAAATGAAGGCAAGACGATCTAGTTTCGTACTTATGTGGATTAAGTAGAGGAGTCACAATTGATGCTCTATTCTCCAGGGTAATCCCGAAAATAAGTTTTGTATCAAAAGGTATGTTACTCTTTCATATGTGAATCGTATCAAGTTTATGCATGAGATCCTAAGTTAGATGTTAGAAAACTATTTTCTGAAATTCCGCTTAAATCATCTAAATCCCTATAGTGGTATCAGAGCCACTTGCATAAATTGATATGATCATAATTAAAGTTCTTAATTTTTATGCATGTTCTTAATTATTTTGGTTCAATTTAGTGGTAAAATTGATATATGGATTAACTTGTATGTTTAAAATTGTGATTTTAATTGATTGGATGCATAAAGTTATGACTTTTATGTATATTATATGCTCAGAAAAAAGCCCCTAGGAACGAAATTATACATGCTAAAATTCTAATTTTTTTGCTTAATTTTGACCCTAAAATCGATTTGTATGATTAATTTATGCAAGAGATATGATTTCTTGTATAAATCATAGTCACACATAAAAATACTTGATTTTTCATATTGGTGAAAATTGATTCAAACCCTAGAAATTTAGAATTTCATGCCTTGAATGTCCAAAGTTGATTAATTTTGTATGAAATTGGTTCATACATTAATTTTTCAAAATAATAATTTCCTGAAAATTACACCATATTATCCTTAAAATCATCAAAAAATGTAAATTGTTACAAAATTTGAGTGGGAAAAGGGGTAAAACCGTGGCTGGGTGGCCAAAAGTGGCTCACGACGGTGCGTGGTGGCCGGCGGTAGACCGGGGGTGGTGCGGAGGCGGTCCGGGGGGCAGCTGGCTGCGTGGGCTGGCTGGGGTGGTGGCTGCATGGTGCATCTAGGATGGGGGCTGAATTAGGGTTAGGGTTTGTTAGCATAAGATCTTAACTACCTTAATTAGATATGGTAACAATATATCTTATTTCTAGAGTATATTTTATCCAATTATACATGGTAATGATTAGTATTGGTATTAATTCCATATATGATTTTATTGAATTAAAATAATAAGAAGATTGGATTAATTATTTTATTGGATAATTTAATCTTGAAAGTCTATTAATATGATTAATAGTCTATTATTGTCTCTTAATATTTGATATTATATTTTGCATGTATGATTTAATATTATGATATTATTATTGCATGCGGTGACTGGTATGGCTCAAATAGAATAGAAAATACGATATGCGTATTGTTATTGTTTTCTTGTACATGATTTGCGTATCGTTATGTATTTTTGCAATTTAATTCTAAGAAATTAGATTAGATTTACATTATGTAATACAAGAGAAGAAGATCCTATGAAGATTCAAGGATGGAGATCTAGAGGAGAATCAAGGATGGAGATCCAATAGACAAGAAAAATCTATGAAGATTACATCTTATGGGTTTTTAGGGGTCATACTAGGATCACATTTATTTATTGCATTTGTTTTGCTTTAAATATCTCTAAGTTTATGTTTGCTTGTTTATTTATGCTATTTAGTTCACTAGTAAATAGACTTGCATGATAAACCTAAATCCCTTAAAAGAAAATTGAGATTTTGCCTTTCCAAATCATAACCTATGAGGCCCTTGGAATTTCATGGATAGGTTTTGCCAAAGCAAGGTGTCCATGCTTTGACCTTGGGATAGTACGGGTAAATCTATATAAGGGTTTACAACCTTGATTTAGTTATACTCAACAAAAGACCAAAAGATAAAATTTTGGATTTTGAAGCATGGGATATATTTGACATAAGATGTAATCTATTAACCAAGAGTTATAAATGTTATAACTAGTAAAAGTTACTTACCTCGATCATATAGGATTTAGGAAAGTGCCAAAGTACGCCTAAAGTCTTATATGAAATAGGATCTTGAAATCATTTTATTCAAAGGAAAAATTATAAATGGATAAAATGGCATTAGCTTACTTATGTTTAAAGCATGTTTAAATTTTTTAAGCTATTGCATGACAAGCATGATTTACATTTTGCATGTTATTTTTGTTGTAGATATCATGTCTAGAAACGATAACCCAACCATTATCAACTTACGTTCGATTCTTGAGAAGAATAAGCTGAACGGTAACAACTTCCTCGATTGGGAAAGAAATCTGAGAATTGTTCTCAGGTCTGAAGGAATAGAGAATGTCCTTGACACCCCTATCCCAACACTGACTGCTATGTCTACTCCAGAGGAGATAGTAGAGGAAAAGCAGATCAGAGATAAGTCAATGATTGTCACTTGTCTTATGATGGCTTCCATGGAATCAAGCCTTCAAAAGAGGTTTGAGAGGATGGATGCCAACACCATCATTCGCAACCTGAAAGTTATGTTTCAGGAGCAAGCGAGAATGGAGAGATATGAGACTCATAAATCAATTCTTGATTGTAAGCTTGAGAAAGGCAAGCTAGTTAGTGCTCATGTGTTCAATATGATTGGACATTTTGAGAACATGGAAAGGCTTGGCCACCCCTATAGTCAAGAGTTGGCTACAGACATCATACTTCACTCTCTGCATGATGGATTTGCTCAATTCAAGTTGAACTTCAATATGAATGAAGTTGGAAAAACACTTGAAGAGCTACATGAGATGCTCAAAACAGCTGAGCAAAATATCTCTGTTGACACCAAGAAAGAGATCTTGATGGTCAACAAGGGAAGAGGGTTCAAGAAAGGAGCACTTGGACAACAGAAGAAAAACGTGCAAGGGAAGGGCAAGCAAGTTGCACAACCCAAGCAGACTTCTGAAAAGGCTAAAGTAGCGGTTAACCATGACTGTTTCTACTACCATGCTACCTGGAAGATAAAAAGAATGGAATTGTGAGTTCCAATTCTGGTATAGATGTTATAGAAGTCCTAACATCTAAAGCTTCAACTTGGGTATTGGACTCAGGTTGTGGTTCTCACATTATTTCGAATGTGCAAGGACTAAGAATAAGTAGAAGCTTAGCTAAAGGAGAGGTAGACCTACACATTGGAAATGGAGCAAGGATTGCTGCACTTTCCATTGGAGATTATAGTTTACCTTTATCTTCTGGTTTAGTATTAGAACTTAATAATTGTTATTTTGTCCCGTCTATTACTAGAAACCTGATTGCGACTTGTGTTTTGGATTTAGAAGGCTATTATTTTACTCTTAAAGGTCAGCGTTTTTCTATTTTAAAAGATAACATCTTTTATGTCGATGCCATACTGAGTAATGGACTCTATATTGTGGATCAAGGATCCAGCATCTATAACATAAACACCAAAAAAAAAAAATCAAATGACTATAGCACCACCTATCTATGGCACTGTCGTTTAGGTCACATTAGCCTAAATCGCATGAAGAAGCTCCAAAAGGATGGACTTCTAACCTCATTTGATTGTGAATCATTTGAAACATGTGAATCTTGCCTAATGGGAAAGATGACAAGGCCACCTTTTAATGGAGTGAGTGAAAAGGCAACTGAGCTTTTGGCCCTAATACATACGGATGTATGTGGACCAATGAGCACATAAGCTAGAGGTGGTTATAGATACTTCATAACGTTTATTGATGATTTAAGTAGATATGGATACATATACTTAATGAAGCATAAGTCTGAATCTTTTGAAAAGTTCAAAGAGTTTCAGAATGAAGTTGAAAACCAACTTGGCAAGAAAATTAAAGCACTACGATCTGATCATGGTGGTGAATATTTGAGTCAAGAATTTGATCATCATTTAAGAAGTTGTGGGATCGTCTCACAACTAACTCCACTTGGAACACCACAATTGAATGGTGTGTCTGAAAGGAGGAATATGACCTTATTGGACATGGTTCGATCTATGATGAGTTTTGATGATCTTCCAATATCTTTCTGGGGATATGTTGGGCCCATCATTCTCCAAGAGGATCAGACGAGCGAGCTGGGCCCAGAACCAAACAAAATCGGAGCCCAAGGGAAACCAGAAAGAAGCATCGGACACCCTGCAGACGAGTAGCACCCGACCAGCTCCGGAGATCTCGGCCAAGCATTAAATGCTCGATCAATGGCAACGGCCATAACATTAAACACAGACATAAAGATGGTAATCAAGAGCATATCCCAAAAATCTCGCCCAGATTGAATGAGAGATATGGTAGGAAAAGAGTAACAGACGACAAGGAACGATTACCATATATAGAACACGACAAAGCAAGGAACGAGACACGATTACAACACACATCCGCTGACTTGCTCTGCGAAGAACAAAAGGATACACCCATTCCAGCTTAATCTCCTCGGAACCTCGCTCAATCTCCACCGGTCGAGCCTCAGGGTCACCAGTCGAATCCGATCCGATCTTTTGTCCTCCAAGGATAAGTTGTTCTTTGATCCGACTCAATCGTCAATATATCAATAATATTACTTTGCTATTTCGTATTCGTGCTTTATTGGTTGATCGTCTACTTGGTTTGGTTTGATTTCTATTATCCGATCGACTAGTTACCCCGTCTAAGGCGATTTAGGTCGTCCGATCTTTTTGCCCCAAAACAATTTGGCGCCCACCGTGGGGCAACTTGCCGATCACCATCTTGAAACCTCCCAGCCATGACTATCAACCCACCTACCAATACCGAAGAGCCACGCCTCGAAGACAACACCCAAGCTGTAGGAAACACGACCGAAAACCCTACTCCGACCCAATTCCAAGAGCTTGCCCAAAAAATGACTGCCCTCCAAGAGGAACTTGCCCAGCAACGCCAAAAGATCGAAGCCTTAGCTGCCTTATCCACCCAATCCGAGGCCAAAATTGCGCAACTAACCCGTGAAAATGAGTCTCTTAAGTCGCAGGTACAATCGATGGCTTCTGGATCTAGGCGGATGCCCATCCACAGTAGCGTCCAGACGCGTCTCAATATGGATGGCGTCGAACCGACCCCTCCGAGCGTACGACGACCTGGACACACCGAGGGTACGTCTCGAACTCCTTTGGCAAATCCATTTTCGACTAACAATGTTACTTTCTCCATACCGATTGGGTCGGCAGGGACCCGAATCGACGAACCTCAGGTTACCAATCCTCCTGACATCCTAGCTCTCGTCCAGCAGACGCTCAATCAACACATGAAGACGCTCGATGATCGTATCGCTAGGATTTCCGGAGTCCCACAACCGATCGAGAAGGAAGCGTCAGGCGGATTCGAAGAATCCCCGTTTGTCGAAGAGATCGCTAGGGTCAAGATCCCAAAGAAATTCCATCTCCCCACCATGGCGACGTTCAACGGCACCAATGACCCAGATGACCACATTTCTCTCTATAAACAAAAATTAATGACTGCGTCCGTTCCAAGGGAGAGCCGCGAGGCTGTCATGTGCAAAAGTTTTGGCATGACTCTCGCGGGTCCCGCACTAACTTGGTTTATGCGTTTGCCTCAGGGAGTGATCGCGTCGTTCGCAGAATTGGTCAATTCCTTCAAAACCTAATTCGCTAGCAGTCGGAGGCTCGAAAGACAATCAAGTGACCTCTATCGAATCACCCAAAGGTATAACGAACCTCTCCAAAGCGACGTCACCACCTCCATCGAAGCCTTCCGACAAGGTTTGATCAAAGACAACAATCTCTACAACGAGATCACCAAGTACCCGTGCAGAAGCTTCGAAGATGTCCAGGCCAAAACCATGGCCAAGGTACGTTTGGAAGAAGATCACGAGTCACGAAAAGCCTCCCATAGACCTGACCAATCCGATCACAAATCCTCCTCCGACAACCGTCGAGACAGACGCCATCATCCCTATCCTCGTAATCGAAACGAGCAAAGTCAGGTAAACTCTTTCCAAGACAGGTCTCAAGACTGGAGAGACGGTCCGACGTTGCCTCCCAGAGTTCAATCTTACAATTTCAACGTTTCTGTGTCGGAGCTCGTTAAGAGTTCCGACAAATATAGAAAAGAGGTAAGATGGCCCCGAAAGAGCGACCGACCGGACGTCAAAAAGGACATGAGCCGATGGTGCGAATTCCACGGTGACCACGGTCACTCAACAGATGAGTGCATCACCCTGCGAAAAGAGGTCGCTAGGTTGCTCGCGCAGGGGCTCCTGTGCGACGTAATCTCAGAACGAGACAAAGCCACCATGGAACGACGAGACAAACCTCCGTCTCCTGTCCCTACAAAAATTGTCAACACTATTTTAGGTGGTTCGGACGTATGTGGAAACACGTACTCCGCGGCCAAACGACATGCAAAGGAAAGCAAAGGCGGTAGACCCAAAACACCGGGGTTCCAGCCAAACAAGGTCTCCGATCTCCCGACGGTCACCTTCGACGAATCCGATGCCGACGGATCGGAAAGCCATCATGATGGTCTGGTAATCTCCTTATCTATTGGAAACTGTTTGATACGTAGAGTACTAATCGATACAGGAAGTTCGACCAATCTCTTGACCTTTGACGCCCTCAAAGGGATGGGTCTGGGTGAAGATGACCTGATCAAGAAATCGACTCCACTGGTCGGATTTAGTGGCGAAGTTAAACACACTATCGGCAAAATCGTTCTCACAACGTACGCCGGAGGAGTCAACCAACAGGTGAAATTTCTAGTCCTAGATTGCCCGTCTCCCTATAATTGCATTCTTGGTAGGCCATTGATACACGCTATGAAGGCGGTACCTTCGACGTACCATCAAATCATCAAGTTCCCTACCAAGTGGGGAGTCCAAGAAATCAAGGGGGACCAAAGGGCAGCCAAGGAGTGCTACGTCGCCTCCATGAAAAGCATTGTCGAGCATAAAGTCGCGTAGCAATCACAGAGCGGCGAAGGACCTAGTAGATTCGTCGAACCAGAAATGGAAAAACTCGACGAGATCGTACTAGATCCTTCAAAGCCAAACCAAACGGTAAGGGTCGGGTCGGACCTGGATGACTTGACCAGACAATAAATTCTTGATTTCCTCAGATCCAATACTGACTGTTTTGCATGGTCACATGAGGACATGGTCGGTATATCTCCAAACATCATTTGCTAGTTTCGATTACGAGGATAGGGATGATGGCGTGTGTCTCTACGGTTGTCGGAGGAGGATTTGCGATCGGATTGGTCAGGTCCATGGGAGGCTTTTCGTGACTCGCGATCTTCTTCCAAACGTACCTCGGCCATGGTTTTGGCCTGGACATCTTCGAAGCTTCTGCACAGGTACTTGGTGATCTCGTTGTAGAGATTGTTGTCTTTGATCAAACCTTCATGGACACATTCATCACAAGCCAAGGTATCTATTGTTACAAAGTAATGCCCTTCGGACTAAAAAATGCAGGGGCTACTTATCAACGATTGGTCAACAAGATGTTTAAAGACCAGATCGGGGACACGATGGAAGTCTACATAGACGACATGTTGGTCAAATCAAAAAAGAAGAAAGATCATATCGACCACCTTCGCAACAGCTTCGTGGTACTAAAAAGATATAACATGAAATTAAATCCTATGAAATGCTCTTTCAGGGTGTCGTCAGGAAAGTTCTTGGGGTACATGGTGATGCAAAAAGGAATAGAAGCCAGCCCAGAACAGGTCAAGGCCCTCATCAACCTCTGATCCCCCCGATGCGTCAAGGACGTGTACAAATTGACAGGTCGGATAGCAGTTCTAAACAGATTCATCTCAAAGTCATCCGACAAGTGTAAACCCTTTCACGACGCTCTCAAGAAGAACAAATCCTTTCAATGGACGGAAGAGCACGAACCCGCATTTCAGAACCTAAAGGAGTATCTTGCCAGTCCCATGTTACTAACCAAGCCCAAAGACGACGAGCCACTATTGCTATATCTAGCAGTGTCGGAATCAGCCGTGAGCGCGGTATTGGTCAGAGAAGAGGATGGAAAGCAATCGCCAATATATTACGTCAGTCGAACGCTGCTACCAGCAGAAACAAGGTACTCGTCGCTCGAAAAACTTGTACTATCATTGGTAATGGCATCGAATAAACTCAAACCGTATTTCGAATCCCATACTATAATTGTCCGCACTAATCATCCCATGAGAACGATCATGAGGAAACCCGAGTTCACAGGATGAATGACCAAATGGGCCATACACCTTAGCGGCTACAACATCGAGTACGAGCCTAGAACAGCAATCAAGTCACAAGCTCTGGCTGACTTTGTGGCGGACTTCAGCCCGACCCTAGAGCAAGAAGCCGCTAGAGAAACAGCACAATTGCTCGCGACGGAAGAAACAGGTAAATGGGAGCTCCACATAGACGGCTCGTCGAAGGCCAGAGGATCGGGGCTAGGGGTCGTGCTGAAATCGCCACAAGGAGACAAGATAGCCCAGGCCGTGAGATGCGAATGGGACGCGACCAACATTGAAGCTGAATACGAAGCACTAATATTCGGGCTCATCTTGGCCCGCAACCTAGGAGTCCGGGAGATCGAAGTCATTTACGACTCCCTCCTAGTCGTAAACCAAGTACAAGGGTCATACAATGCAAAAGACGTCAGAATGATAGCTTACCTGGAAGTGGCTAAGAAGCTGATTGACCAATTCCAGACGTTCGACATCAGACAGGTACCAAGAGATCTTAACTCTCAAGTTGACGCACTAGCCAATCTGGGGTTCGTCTTGGATCCCAAAGAATTTCCATACATCCCATTGGCACATATCATGACGCCAGCCATCCCGAAAGTATCCAGCGAGTCGACCACACCATTAGAGGAACTTGTCGCGATGGAGATAGGCGACCGATCAGAAGAAGACATCGTCAACACTCATGACGACTGGACACTACCTTACATCAAATGGCTAAGAGACGGCATCCTACCCAACGATAAAATAGAGTCAAAAAGGCTAAAGGTACAAGCACTTTCTTTCGATATCATAGATAACATCTTGTACAAGAGATCTGTCACAGGAATACTCCTACGATGCCTCAAGACTCCAGAAGTCGGACGTATCCTACAATCATTACATGACGGAGAATGCAGAAACCACACCGGCGGACGAAGCCTTTCAGGGAAAGCCTTGCGAAACGGATACTACTGGCCCACGATGAACAGAGACGCAGTGGATTACACCAAGAAGTGCGATGCCTGTCAACGACATGCACCCGTTCCTCATCAACCCTCGGAGCTCCTCCATCCGACTCTAGCACCATGGCCCTTCATGAGGCGGGGAATGGACATCGTCGGAAAACTCCCACCTGCGTCGGGTCAACGAGTCTTCTTCCTTGCCATGACAGACTAATTTTCTAAATGGATCGAAGCCGAAGCCTATCGAGAGGTAAAAGATCAACACGTCATTTCATTTATAAAACGCAATATCTTGTGCAAATTTGGCGTCCCATCAGAAATCGTGTGCGACAATGGCTCCTAGTTCATCAGTCATAAGACTCGAGCCTTTTGCGACCAATGGAACATCAAGTTGGTCACCTCCACCCCTCGGTATCCACAATCCAACGGACAAGCCGAGTCCAGCAACAAAATCATCATCAACAACCTCAAGAAACGCCTCACAGGGGCTAAAGGCAAATGGGCAGACGAACTCCCATTCATTCTCTGGTGGACGGGTCTCCAAAACACATTGTTTGCCTACACCCATGTAGGACTTCAAAACATCCACTAAAAAAATTCTGTGACCCGCGATGGTGGACGGGTCGCCAAAATAAAGAATATCTTACCCATACACAGGTGGGATCACAAGTCAGACTACGAGAAAAATAAATCAAGGATCGGGGTCGGCAACATTACCTTCAGCAGGGGCTGGGATGAGAGAAGGTTGGGGATCGATCGGCTCAGTGTCACCAGAGTGGGCCTCGTCCTCGCCAACACTTTCATCCAAAAAGTCCTCTCCGATGTCGGCCAAGTGGAAAAGCTTCGAGCCCGGATTTCCCTTCGGAAACAGGGTATCCATGGTCTCCTTCTCCGCCTTCAATTCCCAGGTCCCCTGCTTGCCTTCTTCGAACTCCTCCATCATTTCGACATGCGATTTCAGCGCGTAAAAAGCGCTTACGTCGCCTGCGATCCGACCAGCCTCGATCCGAGCCTGCTTCACCTTCTCTTCGACACCCGATTGGCTCTCGCTAAGCTCTCTCCGACACGCGTCCAAGTCATCTTGGCAATTCCTCAGCTCCCTGACAAAGCGGCGCTCAGCCTCCCTGCAACGACTCTCAGCCCCCTCCAACTTGGTTTTCAAAGACGCGAGGTCGGACTCTGAACTAACAGCCCTATCCTCGGCCTTAGTGACCATTACTTTGACACCAGAATACGCCCCCAAGAGGTACTGAAAAGTCTGAAAAAGAAAACAGAGCCAGTCAAAGTTTCATCCAGACTGCGAAACAAGAAAAGACACGGCAAGGCGACTTACCCTCCACGCGGAGCATCCTGCTTCACCAATGCAGTCCAGGGGAGAGACGTCATCGACCTCAGACTTCAAAGTCGGGTCCTGGGCATGGAAGCGGTCGGCAATCGATTGACCAACCACGTCGATCTTCTCGACTCCTCGAGCGGCCGTCCCCTTCTTCTTTGAAGTCTCCACCACCTTCACGTCATCAGAAGAGGCGCCCGCCTTTCTTTTCGAGCTGACCTTGGCCGGGAGCGATGATTCCGCCGGCGTCGATTTACTCGATGAAGCTTTGGCCGCCACCCTCTTCTGCTCTATCAAAGCCCTTCCCGGACACTCCTTTCACACGAGCACTCGACCGACCGGCCGGAGACGCTGACACGACAGACAATACATTAAGTCATAAATAGATGACAAAATAAAAAACACATATACACAAGAAATCAAAACTCATACTTGACACGAGATGACGAGACAGTTGACATGACGTATTGGGTAGTAGGAGAGATCGATAACAAGTTGACGTTTGCGAACTTCCGCTCCGACGTAGGGATGCTGAGGATGATCTTTGACAGGCCCTCCGACTGAGCGTCGACTTCCAGTTCTTCCGCCTCAAGAACTACAAAAAAGAGAAGTTAAAACAAGGGGTTAAGACACATAAAAAACAGGCAAAGAGAGATCAAACACATACTCTCGACTCGCCACTCCGACAATAGGAATGAACAGTCACCCCCTTCTCCAGAGACGAACGCTCGACAAAGAAAAACTTCGACCCCCATCCACGGTCATTTACGTCCAGATTGAACACCAAAGGCTTCCGACCCGGTCGGATACGCAGCTGAACACGGGAAGAACTCTTCGACCCTAGCGAATAGTTGTACCACAAGGCGGCAAAATTAAAGCCAGCCCCAGATTGGACATTCAACAGGTCCAGAAACCTGAGGATTCGCCACGCTTGTGGCATAAGTTGACACGGCGCAAGCGCCAGAGTTGCCAAGAAGTCCCTGACAAGAGGAGAGAAAGGAAATTTGTGCCCGATCCTAAACGGGTACGCATAGAAGCAAATCCATCCTTCGTAGCGAGCGTCGGCCCTCTCGTCCGGATGCGGCAGCCTCGCGACCGTCTCGGGAGGAAAGCCTCCGACTTGGAGGATCTGCTCCAACTCCGCCTGCGACAACATGCTCGTCAGAGCGTCTGCCTCCTTCAAAATGAAAGGGGGGGGGGGCCTCGTTCTTGCTCGAGTTCGAGCGAGTCGCGGACGACTCAGAAGCCTCACTGGAGACCATTTCCAAAACAGAGAGAGAGGAGGAAATCGAAGAGCAATCTTTGAAAAACCTGAGAAGACCTACCAGATGAAGAAACGAAGGAAGGAGATGAAGTCAAATCGGCAAAAGGCTGGTTCAAATTTATGGAGGGAGACGACAGGCTGCATAAACGTCCCATCATGCCACGCGATTTCCGCCATGTTGCCCTTGTCTGACGCGCCAAAATCGGAAGGTGGAGATCGTGTGAAGAGAAGTTGTTTGGACTCTACCCTATAGTAGCCTTGAGCCCAAAACAACTTGGGGCTATTGTTGGGCCCATCATTCTCCAAGAGGATCAGACGAGCGAGCTGGGCCCAGAACCAAACAAAATCGGAGCCCAAGGGAAACCAGAAAGAAGCATCGGACACCCTGCAGACGAGTAGCACCCGACCAGCTCCAGAGATCTCGCCCAAGCATTAAATTCTCGATCAATGGCAACTGCCATAACATTAAACACAGACATAAAGATGGTAATCAAGAGCATATCCCAAAAATGTCGCCCAGATTGAATGAGAGATATGGTAGGAAAAGAGTAACGGACGACAAGGAACAATTACCATATATAGAACACGACGAAGCAAGGAACGGGACACGATTACAACACACATCCGCTGACTTCTGCGAAGAACAAAAGGATACACCCATTCCAGCTTAATCTCCTCGGAACCTCACTCAATCTCCACCGGTCGAGCCTCAGGGTCACCGGTCGAATCCGATCCGATCTTTTGTCCTCCAAGGATAAGTTGTGCTTTGATCCGACTCAATCGTCAATATATCAATAATATTACTTTGCTATTTCGTATTCATGCTTTATTGGTTGATCGTCTACTTGGTTTGGTTTGATTTCTATTATCCGATCGACTAGTTACCCCGTCTAAGGCGATTTAGGTCGTCCGATCTTTTTGCCCCAAAACAGGATATGCTCTCACAACTGCAGTGTTCACACTAAACAAGACTCCGTCCAAAGCTATAGATAAGACACCATATGAGTTATGGACTGGAAGAGTTCCAAGTTTGTCTTTTCTAAAGATCTGGGGATGTGAAGCTTATGTAAAACGTTTACTAGCAGATAAACTTGTACCCAAATCAGACAAGTGATTCTTTGTATGATATCCTAAGGAAACTAAAGGATACTACTTCTACAATCCCAGTGAACACAAAGTGTTTGTTGCTAGGAATAGTGTCTTTATGGAAAAAGAATTTGTTTCCAAAAAGTCAAGTGGGAGAAATGTTGATCTCGAAGAAGTTCAAGAAGAGCAACAAACTGAGCAACAATATGACATGGATTACTGATGCGTTCCTGCTTGTGAATGCCAGATCGTGATCTTGGTGGTGAGTCGCGTGTGTCGAATCTGAGGGTTTTTGGATGGAACGCAGTGTTTGTGGCTTGAGATGATGGATGGTGGCTCAAGAGGTGAGCGAAGCCATAGCGTCGGCAGCAGAGGGGATAGACTCGAGAAGATCGAGTGAGTGGCCGTAGCGTCGGCGGCGGGGTTGGATAAACTCGATGGAGATCGAGTGGATGCCGTAGCATCGGCGGCGGAGTGAAGGAGACGAGAAGACAGAGATAAGTGTTTGACGTCCAATCAAAGGAAGGAGGCGATATGCTCTCAAACTTAAGCTTTGATTCAAATTAGATGTAACCTATTACAGAAGGTTGAGTTGGCCTTTTATAGCGGGACTCAAATGGGCCGAGTCTCGCTTAATGGGCTGGCTCACGCGACACGCGTGGAACACATACCTGTTTTGGGGCCAAAAGATCAGATGACCTAAATCGCCTTAGACGGGGTAACAAGTCGATCGGATAATAAATAAAATCAATCCAAACCAAATAAACAATCAACAAGCAAAGAATGGATGCGAAATAGCAAGGTAATTTATAGATCTATTGATGATTGAATCAGATCAAAGTACAACTTATCCTTAGAGAATAAAGGATCGAGTCTTGTCCGATAGGTGTTTCCGTGATTCGACCGGCATCGGTCGGGTAATATTTCAGGGAGACTCAACTGGAGCGGGTGTACTCATAAGTTCTTTTTAGGGTAAGTGAGCGGATGTTGGATGTAGACGTGTTTTTGTCGATTGCTTTGTCGTGATCTATATATGGTAATATTATCTTGTGTCCGTTACTTATCTTTTGCAATATCTTCTATTAATTTCGGGCGAGATCTTTGGGATTTGCTCTTGACTGCCAGCATAATCTCTGTATTTAATGCTATTGTCGTTGCCATCGATCAAGCAATTAATGCCCTGTGCGAGATCTTCGGAGCTGGTCGGATCCCACGCGTCTGAGGAGTGTCCGACGCTTCCTTCTGGTCTCTTCTGGCCTTCGACTTCGCTTGGACCTCGGCCCAACTCGCTTGCTCCGATCCCTTTGGAGTTTGGGCCCAACAATAGCCCCAAGTTGTTTTGGGCTCAAGGCAGCTGTAAGATGGAGTCCAAACAACTTTTCTTCCACACGATCTCCACTTTCCGATCTGGGCGCGACATGCGAGGGCTACGTGGCGATAATCCCGTGGCACGATGGGACGTCTCTGTGACCTGCCGATTCCCTCCATAAATCTGAATTAAGTTCTGACGGTTTGGTTTCATCTTCTTCCTTTGCTCTTCGAACTGGTAGGTTTCTCGAAAAATTGCTCTTCGATTTCCTTCCCTTTCTGTTCTGGAAATGGTTTCCAGCGAGTCTTCCGAGTCGTCTGCTACTCGCTCAAACTCGAGCAAGAATGAGGTCCCCCCCTTTTCCTTCTAAAGGAGGCAGACGCTCTGACGGGGACTTTGTCGGAGGCGGAGTTGGAGCAGATCCTCCAAGTCGGAGGCTTTCCTCCTGAGATGGTCGCAAGGTTGCCGCATCCGGACGAGAGAGCCGACGCTCGCTACGAGGGATGGGTTTGTTTCTATGCTTACCCGTTTAGGATTGGTCATATGTTTCCGTTCTCCCCTCTTGTCAGGGATTTCTTAGCGACTCTAGCGCTTGCGCCGTGTCAGGTCATGCCGTAAGCGTGGCGGATCCTTAGGTTTTAGATCTGTTGAATGTTCAGTCTGGGCCGGTTTTAACTTCGACGCCCTGTGGTACAACCACTCACTAGGGTCGAAGAGTTCTTCTCGTGTCCGGTTGCGTATTCGTCCGGGTCGGAAGCTCTTGGTGTTCAACCTAGATGTGAACGACCGTGGATGGGGCCCGAAGTTCTTCTTCGTCGAGCATTCGTCTCTAGAGAAGGGGGGTGACTGTTCGTTTCTGCTATCGGAGTGGCGAGTTGAGAGTACGTATTCGACCTCTCTTTGCCTGTCTTATGTGTTTTAACCCTTTGCTTAACTCTTCTTTTTTGTAGTCCCTGAGGCTGAAGAGTTGGAAGTAGACATTCAGTCAGAAGTCCTGACAAAGATCATCCTTAGTATCCCCGCGTCGGAGCGGAAGTTTGTGAACGTCAACTTGTTATCGACTTCCCCCACTACTCAGGACGTTATGTCGACTGTTTCGTCATCTCGGGTCAAGTGTAAGTTTTTGTTTGACTCATGTATTTTTAGTCGTCTGCTTGTGATTTAAGTTTTGTCTGTCGTGTCAGCGTCTCCGGCTAGTCGGTCGAGTGCCCGTTTGAAGGGAGTGTCTGGGAAAGGTCTGATAAAGCAAAGGTTGGCGGCAGCCAGGGCCTCGTCGAGTAAATCGATGTTGGTGGAGTCGTCGCTCCCAGCCAAAGTTGGCTCGAAAAGGAAAGCAGTTGCTTCTTCTGGCGATGTGAAGGTGGCGGACACTCCAAAGAAAAAGGCGACGGCTGCTCGTGGAGTCGAGAAGATCGACGCGGTCGGTCGATCGATGGATTGTCGATCTCTTTCATGCTCAGGACCCGACTCTGAAATCTGAAGTTGATGGCGTCTCTCCCTTGGACTGTATTGGCGAAGCGGGGTGCTCTGCGTGGAAGGTAAGTCGTCTTAGCGGATCTCAAGTTTGTTCGTTTTCTTTCTCATAGTCGGGTAGAACCTTGATTGTTTCGATCTTGTCTTTTTTCAGACTTTCCAGTTTCTCTTGGGGGCATATTCTGGTGTCAAAGAGATGGTCGCTAAGGCCGAGGACAGGGCTGCTAGGTCAGAGTCCGATCTGGCGTCTTTGAAGACCAAGGTGGAAGGAGTTGAGAGCCGTTTTAGGGACGCTGAGCGCCGCTTCATTAGGGAGCTGAAGAATTGCCAAGATGACTTGGATGCTTGTCGGAGGGAGCTTAGTGAGTGCCAGTCAAGTGTTGAAGAGAAGGTGAAGCAGACAAGGATTGAGGCTGGTCGGGTCACATGCGACGTAAGCGCTTTCTATGCGTTGAAGTCGCGTGTCGAGATGATCGAGGAGTTTGAAGAGGGTAAGCAGGAGACCTGGGATTTGAAGGCAGAGAAAGAGACCATGGATACCTTGTTTCCGAAGGGGAATCCTAGTTTGGAGCTTTTCCAGTTGGCCGACGTCGGAGAGGAATCTCTAGACGAAAGTGTCGGTGAAGACAAGGTCCATTCTGGCGATACCGTGCCGCTCGAGCCCCAGCCTTCCATCGATCCGGCCCCTGCTGAAGGTAATGCCGCAAATCCCGACCTTTGACTATTTTTCGTAATTGACTTGTGACCCCACCTGTGTGTGGGTAGGATGTTTTTTTGTTTTGGCAACCCGTCTACCATCGCGGGTCGCATAATGTGTTTGTGGATGATTTGAAGTCATATGTGTGTGTAGGCAGACAATATGTTTTGGCGACCCATCCATCATCGCGGGTCGCATGTATGTAAAAAATGCTTAGACTTTTATTGACGTAATCCGTTTTACAAAGGGTCAAACTTTTTTTATGTGTTCGTATGTTTCGTCGGACTCTTCTAGAGAAGTTTGTCATTGACGCCTTTGATTTGTATGTCGGGTTTGCCCATGTGCTCCGTCGAGTAGGGCTTGCCGTATATATGTAAATAAGGAGGCCTGCAAATGTATGTGTTTATGTTTAGTCATGACTTAGTGTTATGCCGAGGAAGAAAACAATATGTCTCTATTGCGTAAATGTAATAAGGTGTCTTAACCTTATGTATTGTGTAAGGCAGGCGGTGTGCCGACATGCCTGTGGTGTTCATCTCCCCGTGTTTCGATCGATCGTGTAAATATAGTGTAAGCGCTTTTGTTTGTGACTGGATCCAGTGTGTATGTCGATGTCGTCCTATACTTAGGTTTGCAAGGAAAAATGTCCTTATTAGATGTGAATGCTCAGTTTCAAGGAATAGAATTGTGTTTGTAACAACAAATAGTATATGGTAGGTGAAAGAACGTTAGTGCCTTACCTTGCTGGTCTAGAAGTGGTATAACTTTAGGTGCGTTGCGTTCCAACTTCTCGGGATTGGTCATCCATCTTCGTCTTCCAATTGGTATGCTCCTTGTCCGACTACTTCTTTGATTAGGTAGGGTCCTTTCCACTGAGGTGCGAGCTTTCCGTCGGTCGAATTCTTGGTGTTCTGGAATGTCTTTCTAAGGACCCAATCGCCAACTTTGAAGACTTTGGCTCGAACATTTTTGTTGTAACTTCTTGCGACCTGTTGCTGGAACCTGACCATTCTAATTCTGGCTTTTTCTCTAGTCTCATCCGATGTGTCCAAGTTGTGTGCTAGCTCGATGTCATTTTGTTCATTTGTCTAAAGACTGTAACGGGCCGTCGGAACCAATAGCTCAGAGGGAATGACCGCTTCACTTTCGTAGACGAGTGAGAATGGTGACTGTCCAGTCGCATTATTTGGAGTGGTCCTGTCGGACCAGAGGATGAACGGGGGCTCGTCTGCCCATTTTCCTTTAGCCCCTGTGAGGCGTTTCTTGAGGTTGTTGACGATGATTTTGTTGCTAGACTCGGCTTGTCCGTTAGATTGCGGATATCGAGGAGTGGATGTGACCAGTTTGATGTTCCATTGGTCGCAAAGGCTCGAGTCTTATGACTGATGAACTGGGAGCCATTGTCGCACACAATTTCTGACGGGATGCCAAATCTGCACAAGATATTGCATTTTATAAATGAAATGACGTGTTGATCCTTTACCTCTCGGTAGGCTTCAACTTCGATCCATTTAGAAAAGTAGTCTATCATGGCAAGGAAGAAGACTCGTTGACCCGACGCATGTGAGAGTTTCCCGACGATGTCCATCCCCCATATCACGAAGGGCCACGGTGCCAGAGTCGGATGGAGGAGTTTCGAGGGTTGATGAGGAATGGGTGCGTGTCGTTGGCAGGCATCGCACTTCTTGGTGTACTCCATCGCGTCTCTATTCATTTTAGGCCAGTAGTATCCGTTTCGCAAAGCTTTTCCCGAGAGGCTTCATTCGCCGGTGTGGTTCCCACACTCTCCTTCATGTAATGACTGTAAGATACGTCTGACTTCTGGAGTCTTGAGGCATCGTAGGAGTATCCCTGTGACAGATCTTTTGAACAAGACGTCAATTATAATATCGAAGGAGAGAGCTTGTACCTTTAGCCTTTTTGCTTCTGTTTTGTCGTTGGGTAGGATGCCGTCTTTTAGCCATTTGATGTAAGGTAACGTACAGTCGTCACTATTGTTGACGATGTCGTCCTCTGGTCGATCACCTATCTCCATCGTGACAAGTTCCTCCAATGGTGTGATCGACTCCTTGGATGTTTTTGGAACAGCTGGTGTCATGACGTGCGCTAGTGGGATATTTGGAAATTCCTTTGGATCCAAGACGAACCCTAAATTGGCTAGTGTGTCAGCCTGAGAGTTGAGATCTCTGGGCACCTGCCTGATGTCGAATGTTTGGAATTGGTCGATTAGCTTCTTGGCCACGTCTAGGTAAGCTATCATCCTGTCGTCCTTGGCGTTGTACGACCCTTGTATTTGATTTACGACTAAGAGGGAGTCACAAATGACTTCGATCTCTCGGACTCCTAGGTCGCGCGCCAGGATGAGCCCAAATATGAGTGCTTCGTATTCAGCTTCGTTGTTGGTTGCGTCCCATTCGCATCTTACGGCCTGGGCTATCTGTCCCCTTGTGGTGATTTCAACATGACCCTTAGCCCTGACCCTCTAGCATTCGAAAATGGACGTGGGCAATGGTAACAAGGCTGCCTTTCCAAAATGCACGTATCCCTTCTTTCTTTAAAAATGAAATGAACGTGCTGCTCACTCATATAGTGAAATCCAAATAATAGAAGATGCCACAATTCCTCAATAAATACGGAAATTTAGTCCTAAATTACACACAGAAAAATACAAATAATAGAAGAAGAGGATGAGACATGCAGGTTATTACCTTGTTTAGCTAGTATAGAAGGATTTTTCTTCAACGGTCATTCTCTAATATTTTCTTTTCATATAAAGCAGTTCAACAATGCATTCTTTAGATACACACAATTGTTATTTAGCTAAACCTTCCGATTGTAGATCTTTTCCTTGTTGTAACACTGCACCAAACCCAGTTAAGTCTAGATAAGCCAGTAAAAGTCCAGTGTACAATACATGATACCCGGTTGGGTAAAAAAGCAAATCTTTGGTCATTCATAGATATGCTAGAGTGCATTCACACACCAAGATTAAGTTAAAGAATGAACCCATTACTACTGCAAGAAATCTGATTTCCTTGGATACATGTGCTCTGATTTCTAAGCTCTAATTTCTAAGCTGTAATTGCAAGAAATCTGATTTCCTTCGGTAGCATATGGTTGCATATTGAGTTGGACAATATAAGAAGCAACCTAAATAGACTGACTCAGAATCTGGTTTAAATTATTGACATCATAGTCAGAAATGACAAAGAGTTTCACCACACATCATATCAAACAAGCATACAACAGTCAATATGAATGCTTGTAATTATGCATAAATAACATAAAGAAGGGTCCTATTTAATTTAGCATATTCAGCATATTCATACTATACCATTCAAACAACTCTTCAAATGACAATGCTCTCTTCTCCTTTACCAGGCCAACTATATATGGGTCTTCGACCAGTTATCAGATCAAGTAGAACTATCCCAAAGCTAAATACATCAGATTTTAGTGAAGCTTTTCCCACAACAACATACGAATGGAACATAACATGCAATGGTTGAAAGGAAAGGCGATTCATTTAGCCATTTTATTCACCTTAATTGAAAATTTATTGAACCCCAAAAGAAATACGTAACGCATTAAATGAGGAAAGATTCTTACCTTATCTATATAACCTTTGATCTCAGTAAGAAGGGTTTACGATTTAGCTAAGCTACTTCATACAACAGCAATCTAACTCGGCAATTTTCCTGCATAATTGTCCCTAACAATTGTTACTTTATACCCTTCTTTTTCTTTATCACTCCAATTATTGATCTATTTTGGTTCTGCGTGGTTGAATCGAATAGGCCATTTACAAGACAGCCCTCAGCGAACAGCACTGACAAAGCATAAAATGGTTATCTATCCAATTCAACTCGATACACCAAAAGGAAGCAAACCCGTTAACGGAATTTTCAAACCTTAAAAAAGAGCAATAAGCAAACCGTGAAGCATAGACAATAAGCGTCGCAATTTCCAAACCTTATGCGAATACTAAGTCAAATATTGTCAAAGCTTTCAACAGTTACAAGAAAATTCATATCCGCCATTAGAAGGATTGCAGAGTGAAGAAGAGAGAGTACCTGGGAAGGGTGTGCGAAGAGATAGAAGCTCCATTTGCGCCACACCCAACTGTTGTCGAAATTTCACCTCTTATGACCTATTTTCCTACATAATTGTAATCCAAAATTTTTGGTTCATCAAAATTCACCAACGTATTAATAGATGGAAATCTTAATTTATCTGCTAATAAAAAAAGAAATTGTAGAAGAAAAGAAAAACAAATGCAGGACTCCACTAGACACCGGGAGAAAAAGAAGAAAAACCTCACGAGTAGAAGAACCGTTAGACGAATTAAGAGGAGCTTTGGCAGGATCTTCTGGATCTTCGGTTTCTCTGCTCAAAGGCACCGACGTGGACTCCTTCGCTTCCGCCATTTTTTATCCAAGAAAGAAAGAAAGAGGGCGACGATGAGCCGGCCGATCTGGCCACCATCCTCCCAATCTAGAGATCATAGATGGATCTAGTCCTGGGATCCGAGAGCATCTCGTATGCGTTATGGATATGGATAAAATCACGGTCGTCCGGTGAGCTATCGGGCGCGTCGGGGCGGTAGATCTTGTCCAACCTCCGTTACGCCTTCTTGATATCCGCCGGCGAGGCGTTTCGCTTAACCATCAACACCTCGTAGAGGCTCACCGGCGTCGGGTTCCAGGACTCCACCAGACACCGGAAGAAGTCCTCGACAGTGGTGGCTCTGCACCAGACGGAGGATGCACGGAGGAGAAAGTGAAGAGAGGTGGGATTCAGCGATGCAATGACGGCGAAGGAGAGGGATTGAGTAGGGGAAGGAATGTCTAGGGTTTGGAACATTGGAATTGGGCCGAAAACCATAGAAATCATACCACGATTGATAGAAAAAAGGGAGAATGCAGGTGAAGAACAACGCCAAGAGAGCAAAGGGAAATTATTTGTGGCTATATTCGAGACTAAAGTTTGAGAACCCGGGAAAATTGCACATCAATCCCGCCGTGTAAATATACTCCCGCCAATACTTGTTTGGGGCATATTTTATTTCTACTAGATAATTATATTATTGTTTTGTTTTTGTATAATATATACATAATATATTTGTATTTGTTTTTTATTTCATAAAAGGCATTTTTTAAAAGATTTAGGGACGATTTATTAAACGCTCTACGATTATGTAATTTAGGTTTAGTTTCATTTTTATATCAATGTTTTTCTAATAATTGTGCTAAAGTATTTATATTATGTACTTCAAATAAGAAGTAATGTCATTTGTTGTACAATAGAGGACATTAAGACATTAAGAGTTAAACTTTTTATAATATCAAATTAGAATTATAAAATTTATAAACTTGCCCATAGTTTATTTATGATAAAAAATCTAGATAAAATAAAGATGATAATATATGCATTTTTAAATTATATAAAATAACAACTTCTTCTCTTCAAATTTCTTTTATTGTTGTACCACTTGTACGTTACTAAATACTACCAATAAAATGAAACTGATAAGCACTACTTTGTAGGGATTAAGTAAGAGTCATTAGAGGTTTTATTGGTGCCATTCGGGTAGATTTAGACACATTCATGTGCATGGCGTTTGGGGGCGAAGTTTGGTAATTAATTAAATGCCACGTAATTGTTGGGCGAATTGGATGAATTAGGCCCAAGTGGAATTAACAGGCCACGTGATTATGCTGATGGTGGGCCACAATTTGGATGAGGAAGAAAGGCCCAATTGAAGAAGCTTGGCCACGTGAAGAAGCGCGAGAAGCAGCGGCAATTGAAATGGAGAATTGAAGAATTGGAGGGATGACATCATGGATGACATCAGCGAGCAGGTGGGCCGAATTGGAATTGGGCCGAAGCTGCCGCCGAGCTGCTGGAATTGAAATTGGGCCATCACGTGATGCGGACGAGCCACGCGAGAATTCAAGACCGATATTGCGGGATTAATTCCCTGTTTTAGTTGGTTTAATTATTATTATTTTATTATTTCGTTTTAGGTTAATTTCAGATTTTATTTCCTTTAGTATTTTAGGGTTGAAAAAGGCTTGTTTGCCTATCTTCTATATTATCTTGAAACCCTAATTCCCTTTTCTACGTTATGAAGAACTAAGTCCCCTTGGCTTAGTCAGACGCTGAAGTTTTCGTTTTGATTAAGTTGTGAGATTCTCGTTCCTAATCTATTGCATGGTTTTTATCTTTCTCTTGCTTAAGTTGCTTATGATTGATATTGATAATCTCTATTTGGACGCATCTAGGGTTTGTTGTTATTGATTGATTGCTAGATTTAGATTGTTACTGGTTGAGCATATCTATTTCAGAGTAGCAACTGCATCGTACTAGTATCTGGTTGTACTAGTCTTATGCAGAAGAGAATTGATTTACATTCTAGGATAAAAGCTGGTTGTTTTATGCTAGAATTGTATCCAACTATATTCCTATCCGTAAGGCTGCTGTTAAATTGAATCTTGATAGTTTCAGGGTTGTTTAATTAGTTAGTGCTAATAGTATCTGGTTGTGCTATTAGTTATATCTGAAAAGGAATTGGAATTACCATTGCATGAGATTTTGAATGAGTATCTATGATTGACTTGTCATACGAATAGTGGATGTTGTTTGACTGAGTGCTTTTCCCCATTACTGATTTCACAACTCTTTCGCTTGTTTACCTTTGCATGCTTAGTTACTTAAAACAAACAAAACCCCCCATTTGGTTACTTTGGATTGACATACAAATTGCATAATTAGATAGAATTCGCCTCCCTGTGGATTCGACCTTTACTTACCTAGGACTATGGTTTAAGGTTTGTTTGGATATTTTGCATAGTAGGAATTAGAACGACAAATTCCTGTTATCAGAAACCGGTCAATTTCTTTTGTAGCTTTAAATTATTTAAATGTTTAAATGAAATCAACCAATTCCTTTTCCAAAATCTTATAATTCGAAATTGCAAAATCACAAAGGGAGTAAGGCATTAAAGTCACTCATTTATTACATCAAAATCTAAATTTTATATATATAGGATAGGATTACGATTAGGATTCCTATTTTGCATTGTTAAATCATCTATCTATATATAAAAGTTGACATATTTGTCACGATTAATGACCTATTTTACACAATTTTAAAAAAATTATAGTCTATTTTACATAAAACCAATTCTCTTTAATCTTCTATCTTAATAATTGTGTTTAATTAATTTTTTATCTCTTTGTTTTTAAAAGATGAGTTGGAAACCAACATATGTCCTTCGGCATACAAGCAAAATGAAGAGAACATAAATAGTTAATGTATACACTTGAAATAACACCAAGATAGTGAATGTTTTAACTACTTATATATAATAATTTGATATGAGATATAATTATACAACTTTTGTTATAAAGTCCACAAAGTGGTTTTGTTTCATCTCATTTTACATTAATAACATAGTAATTAGTAAAGTATAGTGGAATACCTTATATATATCATTCGTTGATTAAAAAACGATCGTAAATTACGATAAATTTGATTGTACAAATTTTATAAAGTACACTAATATATTAAAAATATCAATTAATCTAATTATAAATAAAATGGAATTAAACATGTCACGGACATGTGCGTAGCACGGCGCACATGTAACAAGTTCAATTATAAACATTGTAATCGTTTTTGAAGTTAATTTTGTTTCAATTCCAATTACAACAAGTAGCCCCGAGTTCATCTTTTCGTGAATATGTCCGAAAACTAAACATTCTCAATATGACAGATACATAACATGTCTAGCTTGGATTTACTTATGTTAATGAGAAATTAATAATAAATATTACATATACTAATGAAGATCGTTAACCACCAACAATCACTACATTAACTTGAATGTTTCATTTAATATATGAGAAGACAAAGCAATGGAGGTGTGTTTCTATGGAAGAAAATAAACATTGTTTCATCTATGAAGTTCTAAAACCAATAGTTGGATACTAGGTACAAATTAGTTTAGAAATCGAATGTTTCATTTGTTATATGACATAGCCTCGAATTGAACCTTCAAAGGAATTCGAGGGTTAGTTCTAGGATATTAGCCTCGAATTTGACCTCAAATATAGCCTTGAATTTATCTAAGAGATATTAGCCTCGAATTTGACCTCGAATAGAATTCTGATGCTATTTAACCTCGAAATATACCCTCAAATAGAATTTTGATGTTATATGACATAGGCACGAATTTAACCTCGAAAATTTTCGTGGAAATTTAGCGTGTTTCTAGGAGTGTGTACTGCCAAACTAAGTAGGTCGGATTAACCATATAACAAAACAAATATACGTTAATTTACGTGTTAAGTTATCAACCCTGTAATTACGCGGGGTGCTAAAATATAGTAGTACATAATGTTGATGCTTCGGAGTCTAATTAAATTGTATTAAAAAATACATTATCTTACATTATAATATCTAACAAGATATTAAATCCTAAGATTTAATATTATTTTAAATATTATAATACAAGATAATACATTTTTTATGCGATCCAAACATATCCTTATACGAAATATATCAATTGATTTTTTTTGGTTTTTAACCATTCCACATACTAGAAAAAATATTACAATTAATCAAATTAATAACCCAACCCAAGTTATAATGACAGTGTCGACTTAGAGGAATCCAGGGCCAATGGTAGACATTTTTGTACTAGTAAATAATATGGGCGACGAAAGTTCATGTTTTTCGCCCAAAACATTTCGACAAAAACTTTTTCTTTATTAATTTTATTTTTGGGCGACGAAATTACATGTTTGTCGCCCAAACTTATACTATGGGCAACGAAAGTTCATGTTTGTTGTCCAAAATATTTTGACAAAAGCTTTTTCTTTATTAATTTTATTTTTGGGCGACGAAAGTTCATGTTTGTCGCCCAAACTTATACTATGGGCGACGAAAGTTCATGTTTGTTGCCCAAAATATTTCGACAAATACTTTTTCTTTATTAATTTTATTTTTGGGCGACGAAAGTTCATGTTTGTCGCCCAAAATATTTCGACAAAAGCTTTTTCTTTATTAATTTTATTTTTGGGCGACGAAAGTTCATGTTTTTTGCCCAAACTTATACTATGGGCGACGAAATTTCATGTTTGTCGCCCAAAATATTTTGACAAAAACTTTTTCTTTATTAATTTTATTTTTGGGCGACGAAAGTTCATGTTTGTCGCCCAAACTTATACTATGGGCGACGAAAGTGATATTTCGTCGCCCAAAAAAATATTTGGCGATGAAATTGTGTTTTCGTCGCCCAAGAGATACTTTGGGCGATGAAATATAATTTGTCGCCCAATTTTGTTTTTTCGTCGCCCAAAGACGTTTTTCTTGTCGTGTTAAGAAGCACTAAAGATGATCTCTTGGTGTAGGGAGGAGATGATGAGTTAGTCGTTAATGAGCTATGAAGTTTTGCAAAATACATACGGATGACAACATTGTGATCCGTTAACCAAACTTATACCTAAGCCTAAGTGTGACAGTCACTAGGGCCAAGGGACTCAAGCACATTGGAGAATGGCTTTGAGATTGTATTGTTTTGAGATTATGGATGTTGATTTCATGATTGTTGAAACATTGCATCATGTTTGTTTTTGAAATAAAGTTTCATTATTATTTAATTGTGGTTTAGAATTAAGTAAAATGTCCTAATAATTTATAATAATCAAATAGGATCATCATAAATGTTATGGTGGATGAAACCCTATTAAGTGAGGTGATATTATAAACTATGAGTTGTCTGTAGTCTAAGTCATTAAATTGGACATAAATGACTCAATACAAGCTATTATGTAAGTTGATTGATAGCGCCAAGTTTCACGGGCCATAGGGACATGGAGATGTCTAATCAATTACATGGACATGTATGGTGAATATGTGGTGGGCAGACCTACCTTAAGATTCTTCAAATGAGTTGTAGAATTTTAAGTTGAACTATGATTAGTAGATTCCTCAGACATGAGTGCGATATACCTCTTGCTTGGTGATTGATAGTCTTTGACATTGTCAAACACCGTTGCGTAAAAGGCGGTTATAAAGGCAGTGATCGAGATTGCTGAAAATTGAGTGGCAGCTATAGTCACACAAGATTGGAGAAGTCCTGCTATTTATATATCTGCATATATATATGGATAGGAATGGTGTCTTGGCCACTTGAAGAGTAAGAATAGAAAATTGGATATAACTATAGAATATAACCATAAGATATAACCAAATTGGATGTAACAATAAGATATAACCATAGTATATACTATGATTATATCTTATAGTTATATCCAATTTGGTTATATTCTATAGTTATATACTATATTTATAACCAAATTGGATATAACTATAAGGATATATATAACCAAATTGGATATAACTATAAGATATAATCATAGTATATAACTATATGATATAACCATAGTATATAACTATAAGATGTAATATATGATATAACAACACGATATAACCAAATTGGATATAACCATAGTATATAACTATAGGATATAATCATAATATATAACTATAAAATAGAATATATGATATAACCATTGTATATAACTATAGAATATAACCATAAGATATAACCAAATTGGATATAACTATAAGATATAACCATATTATATAACCACATGATTATATAACCATAGTATATAACTATAAAATATAATATATGATATAACCATTGTATATAACTATAGAATATAACCATAAAATATAACCAAATTGGATATAACTATAATATATAACCATAGTATATAACTACATGATTATATAACCATAGTATATAACTATAAAATATAAAATATGATATAACCATATTATATAACTATAGAATATAACCATAAGATATAACCAAATTGGATATAACTATAAGAATATAACCATAAGATATAACCAAATTGGATATAACTATGATTATATCTTATATTTATATCCAATTTGGTTATATTCTATAGTTATATACTATGATTATATCATATATCTTATAATTATATAACTATATGATGTAACCAAATTGGATATAACTATAAGGATATAACCAAATTGGATATAACTATAAGATATAATCATAGTATATAACTATATGATATAACCATAGTATAATTTTATAGTTATAATCATTATATCCTATAGTTATATACTCTGGTTATATCCTATATTATATTCTATAGTTATATACTATAGTTATATACTATGGTTATCATATAGTTATATACTATGATTATATCTTATAGTTATATCCAATTTGGTTATATCATATCGTTATATCCTATAGTTATATACTATGATTATATCTTATAGTTATATTCTATTGTTATATACTATGGTTATATCCTATATTATATTCTATAGTTTTATACTATGGTTATATCATATAGTTATATACTATGATTATATCTTATAATTATATCTAATTTGGTTATATCCTTATAGTTATATCCAATTTGGTTATATCATATAGTTGTACTCTTAATGTTAACGCAATTTGTTTTTCTTTTCCTATGCGTCAATATTAACAATACACTTTTTTTTTAGTTGCGCCCACGCTGTGCGTTAAAATTAAACGCACAACTTGGGCTGGGCGTTTTCCCTCTTTTACCCCTTATACGTCTATTTTAAACGCACAAAAGTGTACTGGTAATTTAACCGCACAAAATAATGTGCATTTAAGCAATTTTCCGTGTGCATATATGTTTTCCGTTGATATATAGATTCTTAATATGTGTATTATCTTTCGTATTAATAAGTCTTGTACATAGCACTTTTTCAATTAAGATACGTTTTTACGATTTTTTTGACATTTTGATTTTTCAGTAAAAGTAAATTTGTTGCTAATGTATAAGGAGGGCCGTTCGGATGGATTTATGGCTTAATATAAATACTAAGAACCAACCTCCACCGTCGGATGGATGGTATAGACGGTCCACAATAAACAACAAGGAAAAATAAAAATAAAAAGCAAGCGAGTCTGTATATAGGGACGCGGTGGCAAATTTGGAATTCCATATATCATTAAAACGTTATGACGCATATGCCCTCACCTGTAAAACCCCCCAAAAAATACTCAAATGCGCTCGACACTCTCTCTCCTTACACAGAATTCAAAGAGGAGAACTCGAAGAGACGACGAAGCTCACAACTAGCAATCGATCGAAGACGACAACTGCGAACGAGCAAATTTAGGGTTTGGAAGAACAACAATCTTATAATCTTACGATATGAGGAGCGGTACAAACTACAGCGACGACGACTTTGGAGGTACGGATGTCTAGGGTTTCAACTAGGTGATTTCTTTCAGTTTGAGATGGATCTGGAGTTTGAGATGGATCTGGAATTCGTAATGAGATATTCTTCTAGTGTGTCTTCGCTAGAATATGTCGATCAGTTACGTATTATGAGCTAGTGTGTCTTCGCTAGAATATGTCAGTGCATCTGTACAATATGCATTATGCGAGTTTTTGAAAGTTTTGCCTGATTGACGCTTCCATGTGTTATTAAAAGGAATTCATTTCATCGTTTGCTTTTGCAGACTTAGGTTATTTATGCTTAGGTTCATATTAAATCAAGGTTCATTAGTTTACAGATTGAGGTTCATTTATATATACATCAATGTTCAGAAATAGTATTGAGGGTTCATCTGGTTACACAATTAGATTCATGACTTTATACATTGTAGTTCATGCATCACACATAGTGAGGTTCAATTTAAAACCCAAGCAAAAAAAAAATGAAACTTCAAGTTCAAAAAATAGTATAGTGGGTTCATCAGTTTAGGTTCATATTAAAGCAAACTTAGGTTCATTTTGCAAACTGAGTTGGTGCAGAATCTAGGACTTTTTGTTGAATATCATGACATCAGGTTCATATCAAAGCAAACTTAGGTTCATTATGCTTTCCCTACCTCAGTTGGAACTTATTTGATGAGGTTCATTTTATAAGTTGGAGGTTCATTTGCTTTTTCCAGAGTTCATGCATGTATTATAAAAAACTTAGGTTCATTATGCTTTCCCTACCTGAGTTGGAACTCATTTGATGAGGTTCATTTTATGAATTGGAGGTTCATTTTCTTTTTCCAGAGTTCATGCCTGGAATGAACAGATCTTGAAGTTAGAGATTTGGATACTTAGGTTCATTTGTTGTGTATGAGGTTCATTTACTTTTTTTTAGAGTTTATTTCATAGTTTGAGGTTGATCTTACAATTGTGTTGTTTCTCTTAGCAGGATCTACCAATCGATCACGACAGTACTCCAAAAACAAAGGGCCAACATACAAAGACATAGAGATAGATTACGAAAGTACTGAGAGTGAGGAACTTGCAAAAACATTCAGAGTGTCTACTAAGAAGTCTCTGGTTTCAAAGAGAAAGACAAACCAGCCTCGAAAGAGAACACAACCGACTCCAATGAAAACACGAAAGCCTAGACAGAAAATGGCAAGAAAGAAAAGAGTGAGACAAACAGTGTCCAATACTTCAAAGGTTCAAAGTTCACAAGAAGAAGAACCAGCACCAAAAAAGCAAAATACAACAACAACAGCTGAAGAGAAGGAATTAGGTTCTGCAAAGAAGGAATTATAAGCCACTGAAGAAAATGTGACAACACCAGTGAACACAACGGCAACGGTTGCAACAACACTGGGTTCAAAGGAGAAAGAGAAGAGTAAAGCATCCAAAGAGACTGAGGAAAGCCTACAAATCACAGTGTCAAAGAGCACAGAAACAAAGAGAACAACGACTGACAGAGGGAGTTCAGAAGAAAAGAACAAGAGCACTGCATCACATAGTTGGCAAGAAACACCGGCCAACAAGACTGCCAACGACTCCAAACAGTAGCTCAACAAGTGGAGATATATTGGGTTCTGTAGAGAAGGGGAAGGGGAAGGAACTACAAGAGGAGGAAAGCGTGAGTTCACAGGAAAAGACCAAAAGCAGTGCATCAGAAAGTTCTGAACAAACACCAAAAACAAGACCAAACACTAGGTCAATGGTTGCACAAGCAAACACCAAAGAGGAGAAAGGTAAGAAAGACAAGGGGAAGCGAGTAATGGAGGTTGAGGAGGGAGACACTGCAAAGAAAAGGAAGAAAGCAAAATGGGTCATAGTCAAGGAAATAAGAGAGAGGAAGCTAGTAATTACAAAGGAAAAAAAAAGAGAAGGAGAAAAAAACAAAGAAGAACAACAAGCTGGAAATAGTTCTTGCACACCTAAAAATCAAAACAGAAGAGGACGGATCACAGTACAAGTGGTTAAACACAAGAAATGTGCTGAAAGCGTTTGTTAACGCACTGGACAGTATCCCTGAAAAAAGGAAGGAACAAGCAAAGGTCTGGATTAGAGAAATGGGGTTTGAAAGCATGCTTCATTTGAAGATTAAAGGGGTGCCTCATTGCCTGGCATTCTGGATCCTCGAAAACTACGATGAGATCAAATGTGAGATAAAGATGGTGGATGGAAGCACCATAAAAGTGACAGAGGAGGAAGTGCAGAGAGTGCTAGAGATTCCTAGAGGGCAGAGGAAGGTAGAAAGGAGAGGCAAAGAGGCCGCTGACAACGCCATTATAAAAGAATGGAAAGAGTATTTTGACAATATCAAGCAAATCAGGCCAAGTCATGTGGCAGCGAATGAAATACCCCAAATAAGTTGATAATGGCAAAATGGTAAATAAGATTTTGGGGATTTTATTAAAAAATAAATAAATTGGGAGATAAAAAGCAGATTTTGGGTTGAAAATCAAAATCAGAAATTGGGCATAAATACCCCTTCGGTCTTCTTGATTCAAGGGTGGTCCCATGTCTCTCTTATCTTCCTCTCGTCATCTCTCTGTGACCTCTCGGTGAGCTTCCTCTACCCAGCCGTCGTTGCTCCTCCGGCGAGCTCGACCCGGACCGCTATCGCCTCTTCCTCCCCTGTTTTGCCGCCGCTGTTCGCTGCTGTTGGAGCCGGTGTTGCTGGTGTTGTTGGCTGCGTTTTGCTGGTGTTGTTGTTGTTCTAGAGCAGCTGCTGGTGGTTGTTGTTGTTGTGCCGGTTGCCGCCGTCGTCCCGGCGTCGAGAAGCTCCCCGGTGGCTGCGTACTCGTGGCCGACGAGGTAAGAATTGTTTGCTGAATTTCTGCTGAACATATACGTATATGTTGCTGAAATTTTGGTGGCCAGAATTTGTGCTGAGTTCGAATATGAAATTGTGCAGCAAGTTGATTTTGAATTCGGTCCTTTGTGTGCAGCAAGGTGTTGAAGAGTTAATTTTGATGTTGGATTAATTTGGATTGATTTGGGGTATAATTTGGCCTAATTAATTAGAGTTGATGATAGGTAAAATTTGGGGGTTTACCTTGATCTGGATTTGTAAGGCTAATTTGATGCTGAACTTTTGGGTTGACAGATTGGACGAACTCAGGAATTTAGACAGCATATATATGATTGTTGTGGACTGAATTCGGTTATTTATTTGTGCAGCACTTTGATTTGAGATTTGGATTGATTTTGGATGTGATTTGGTTAATTAATTAAGGGTTTGATTTAGGGTTTTGAATTGGGGTTTTATTTGGTTGTGGTTTGGATGAGTAATTAACGTCAGGGATTTGCTCGGATTGATTTCGCAGGTTCGTTCGAGTTGGTTGGAGATCTCTGAGGTCGTTGTGGTTCGACTTGAGGCAAGAGGATCCTTGCCTAACTTATATATTTTTATAATTGATTTATGCTTAGATTATGTCATAATTAAATTATGGTTGCTTGAGCTATTTTAAATTGGTTTGAATTGACTATAATTGCTTGGTTGTGATGTGTGATAATATGTGTTGGTGTGTGATAATGTGTTGATATGTGGTGATATGTGTTGATATGTGGTGAAATGTGTTGATGTGTGATGAGGTGTGTTAAGGTGTGATTATGTGTTTGTGATTGTTGTTGATAGTGTATGTTGACACGTGTGTGTGTGTTGGCTTGAGTGTGAGTGTCTGTTGACACGTGTATGTGTATTGGATTGAATGTGTGTGTGTGTGTGGTGGATCGTATGTGTGTGTTGGATTGAATGTGTGAGTGTGTGTGTTGGATTGTGTGTGTATGTGAATATGTGTTAGCCTTTTCCGTATGTGATATTTGATTGATTGTCGTATATGATTTTATTTGATTGGTATCGGTGTGGTGGTGGAATGTTGTTCGATGGTGAAATTCCTTATATGTGAGGGCCTCGGTGGGTGTGAACCCCGATGGTCAGGAGGCAAATGGTGAAATTCCTTATATGTGAGGGCCTCGATGGGTGTGAACCCCGATGGTCAGGAGGCAAATGGTGAAATTCCTTATATGTGAGGGCCTCGGTGGGTGTGAACCCCGATGGTCAAGAGGCAAATGGCGAAATTCCTTATATGTGAGGGCCTCGGTGGGTGTGAACCCCGATGGTCAGGAGGCGAATGGTGAAAGTCCTTATATATCAGGGCCTCGGTGGGTATGAACCCCCGATGGTCGGAAGGTCGGAAATAGTGATGAAGAAGGAGGAGATATTGTGTGATTGTTATGTGTACCTTACTTGGTTGATTTGGTTGGATTGTGTGATTGTCATGTGTACCTTCCTTGGTTGGATTGGTCGGATTGTGTGATTGTTATGTGTACCTTCTTTGATTGATTTGGTCGGATTGTGTGACGGTTATGTGTACCTTATTTAGTTGTTTTGGTCGGATATTGTGCGAATGATCTATAATTGTTATGCGATTGTTATTGGTTGAATTGATGATATTATATGATTGTATATTGTTTGAAACTGTTTTGGCTCGGCTATTCTTGCCATAGTCTTTCAAAAGACTGACCAACCTCGGTTTACGTGCTGTGGTTGGCTGGGGTATCGGGTCCCCCAGTCAATCAGGCTTTGCAGATTTAGCGCCAGCAAGGAGGATCCTGATCACCGTCGGTTTGGAGTCGAAGGCTTTACTCTTTTGGTTTGGACTTTGACTTGGTTGTGCGTGTCGTTTTGGTTTTGGACCTTGTATGGGTCAAACTTGTTGTATTGGTTTTTGGTTTGTAAAGTATTGTATTTTCTGTAGGTTAAGTTTGATTGTGGTTTCAAACCCTGGACATGTTTTACAGGTTTTCCGCTGCTGCTTTTGATATATGTTATATATATATGGGTTATGTTTTGCAAAATTTTTCTTTACCCGCCTTATAATCCTTCTGGATTATGGCACTGTAGCACCACTAGCCTGGGGGTGTTACAGAAGTTGGTATCAGAGCTCTTTTCAAAAATGTGTTCTTTTAGAGTTTTCAACTTGGGAATTTCTATACGTTGTGGTTGTGGACGATCGGGTGATCAGGAATCCTTGCTGTCAACCGTAGTGAGTTGTGTTGGTAAGTATTGGTTGTTTGTGATGTTTTGTGCTAATGTTTGATATATTTATATGTGATGTTGAGTATTGATGATTAATTTCATATGTGATGTTTAATGTTGTTAAGTAAATTATTTATGGTGCGTTCTCTGGTAAGTGGGATGTGCTAGAGATTGAAAAGGTATGGGTGTGGTAGAGGATGAGGCCGTTGGGCTTATCGTCGGTTGAGTCTGGTAATTGATGATTAGGTATGAAGTTGTGGTATGCTACTGTTATAGCTGTAAATCCTTGAGTATACTGATGTGTGCTGATCAGGGAGACTACTACAGTTGATTTTGATCAGGCTATTGATGTTGGAAGTAGTAAGGAACAGAGAACTCAGTTGCATCTGAAAAAGTAGAATTTCGCGACTATGGGTTTGGCTGAGTTGAGAAGTAGAATGCGCAGGTTGCTACAGGCAGATTGTGGCAGGTTGTATATAGCTAAGAATTTTGAGTGGAACAGGAGATGTCAGGAAAGAGTTTCGTAGAACTCGGGAAGTGTTTGATTAGTGCATCAGCGTCGGTTTTACTGCAGGAAACAGAAAGGGTTATTATCTACAGCGGTGTGTCCAAGCAAGGTTTGGGTTGTGTTCTAATGCAGAATGGAAGGTCATTGCATATGCTTTTCGTCAACTCAAATTGTATAAGATAGAGTTGAACATGAGATAAAGATGGTTGCTAAAATTGATTGAGGATTATGGAAAAGATATTGTTTATCAATTAGAAAAGGGCTACCGTGGTTGCTGGTGCTTTGAATAGGAAGTCGACTCTCGAAGCATATGATTGCTTGTCTGACAGTTCTGCCGGATTGCAACTGAAATGGTGATGAATGAAAGTGAAATTGGTTCGGGAAAGAGCGGATATAGCTGAATGCGATGGAATGTTGAGTAAGTTATGCAGTGAGATTGCTCAGGGTAGAGTGTCCGGATTTCTTGTTCAGAAGGATGGAATATGGTGATTTCAGAATCGCTTATGGGTGCCGGCTGGCAAGGATATTAGAGAATGGTTTCTCAAGGAAGGTTATTCTTCGGCAAGTCATGTACATTCTGGAGTCAGTAAGGCGAGACAGATATCTGAACCTGCTTGATTCTAGTTTCGAGGACGAAACTCTTATAAGGGGGGGAGAATGAAATACCCCAAATAAGTTGATAATGGCAAAATGGTAAATAAGATTTTGGGGATTTTATTAAAAAAAAAAGAATTTGGGAGATAAAAAGCAGATTTTGGGTTGAAAATCAAAATCAAAAATTGGGAATAAATACCCCTTCGGTCTTCTTGATTCAAGGGTGGTCCCATGTCTCTCTTATCTTCCTCTCGTCATCTCTCTGTGACCTCTCGGTGAGCTTCCTCTACCCAGCCGTCGTTGCTCCTCCGGCGAGCTCGACCCGGACCGCTATCGCCTCTTCCTCCCCTGTTTTGCCGCCGCTGTTCGCTGCTGTCGGAGCCGGTGTTGCTGGTGTTGTTGGCTGCATTTTGCTGGTGTTGTTGTTGTTCTGGAGCAGCTGCTGGTGGTTGTTGTTGTTGTTCCGGTTGCCGTCGTCGTCCCGGCGTCGAGAAGCTCCCCGGTGGCTGCGTACTCGTGGCCGACGAGGTAAGAATTGTTTGCTGAATTTCTGCTGAACATATACGTATATGTTGCTGAAATTTTGGTGGCCAGAATTTGTGCTGAGTTCGAATATGAAATTGTGCAGCAAGTTGATTTTGAATTCGGTCCTTTGTGTGCAGCAAGGTGTTAAAGAGTTAATTTTGATGTTGGATTAATTTGGATTGATTTGGGGTATAATTTGGCCTAATTAATTAGAGTTGATGATAGGTAAAATTTGGGGGTTTACCTTGATCTGGATTTGTAAGGCTAATTTGATGCTGAACTTTTGGGTTGACAGATTGGACGAACTCAGGAATTTGGACAGCATATATATATGATTGTTGTGGACTGAATTCGGTTATTTATTTGTGCAGCACTTTGATTTGAGATTTGGATTGATTTTGGATGTGATTTGGTTAATTAATTAAGGGTTTGATTTAGGGTTTTGAATTGGGGTTTTATTTGGTTGTGGTTTGGATGAGTAATTAACGTCAGGGATTTGCTCGGATTGATTTCGCAGGTTCGTTCGAGTTGGTTGGAGATCTCTGAGGTCGTTGTGGTTCGACTTGAGGCAAGAGGATCCTTGCCTAACTTATATATTTTTATAATTGATTTATGCTTAGCTTATGTCATAATTAAATTATGGTTGCTTGAGCTATTTTAAATTGGTTTGAATTGACTATAATTGCTTGGTTGTGATGTGTGATAATATGTGTTGGTGTGTGATAATGTGTTGATATGTGGTGATATGTGTTGATATGTGGTGAAATGTGTTGATGTGTGATGAGGTGTGTTAAGGTGTGATTATGTGTTTGTGATTGTTGTTGATAGTGTCTGTTGACACGTGTGTGTGTGTTGGCTTGAGTGTGAGTGTCTGTTGACACGTGTATGTGTATTGGATTGAATGTGTGTGTGTGTGGTGGATCGTATGTGTGTGTTGGATTGAATGTGTGTGTGTGTTGGATTGTGTGTGTATGTGAATATGTGTTAGCCTTTGCCGTATGTGATATTTGATTGATTGTCGTATATGATTTTATTTGATTGGTATCGGTGTGGTGGTGGAATGTTGTTCGATGGTGAAATTCCTTATATGTGAGGGCCTCGGTGGGTGTGAACCCCGATGGTCAGGAGGCAAATGGTGAAATTCCTTATATGTGAGGGCCTCGGTAGGTGTGAACCCCGATGGTCAGGAGGCAAATGGTGAAATTCCTTATATGTGAGGGCCTCGGTGGGTGTGAACCCCGATGGTCAGGAGGCAAATGGTGAAATTCCTTATATGTGAGGGCCTCGGTGGGTGTGAACCCCGATGGTCAGGAGGCGAATGATGAAAGTCCTTATATGTGAGGGCCTCGGTGGGTATGAACCCCCGATGGTCGGAAGGTCGGAAATAGTGATGAAGAAGGAGGAGATATTGTGTGATTGTTATGTGTACCTTACTTGGTTGATTTGGTTGGATTGTGTGATTGTCATGTGTACCTTCCTTGGTTGGATTGGTCGGATTGTGTGATTGTTATGTGTACCTTCTTTGGTTGATTTGGTCGGATTGTGTGACGGTTATGTGTACCTTATTTAGTTGTTTTGGTCGGATATTGTGCGAATGATCTATAATTGTTATGCGATTGTTATTGGTTGAATTGATGATATTATATGATTGTATATTATTTGAAATTGTTTTGGCTCGGCTATTCTTGCTATAGTCTTTCAAAAGACTGACCAACCTCAGTTTACGTGCCGTGGTTGGCTGGGGTATCGGGTCCCCAGTCAATCAGGCTTTGCAGATTTAGCGCCAGCAAGGAGGATCCTGATCACCGTCGGTTTGGAGTCGAAGGCTTTACTCTTTTGGTTTGGACTTTGACTTGGTTGTGCGTGTCGTTTTGGTTTTGGACCTTGTATGGGTCGAACTTGTTGTATTGGTTTTTGGTTTGTAAAGTGTTGTATTTTCTGTAGGTTAAGTTTCATTGTGGTTTCAAACCCTGGACAGGTTTTACAGGTTTTCCGCTGTTGCTTTTGATATATGTTATATATATATGGGTTATGTTTTGCAAAATTTTTCTTTACCCGCCTTATAATCCTTCTGGATTATGGCACTGTAGCACCACTGGTCTGGGGGTGTTACAGCGAAGCTCAAAGGGTGCACATCGAAAGTATGGTTCAAAAGGTTGTTCATCGTGTTGTTCATGTCGGTGCTTGTGGAAAGCAACCAAAAGGGCACAACTCCTCAACACATGATGATCAGTGACGTTCAAGATATAAAGGGCTACAACTGGTGTGAGCTTGTAATGAGTGTCTTGCCTCAAACAACAAATGAATGGAAGGGGAAGAAAGAGAGGTTCTACAGAGGGCCCATCATCTTCCTTGTGGTAAACAACTCTTATTTAATTACAAAAAACATCTTCTACTGTGTATTATGTTGAATGTCATGTGTGTAGTAATATATTTATGTTCTTCTATACAGTTGTTGTATTTAGACAGGGTAACTGTCTTTGGAAACACAAACCCAAACAATACACCGGTCTTCCTAGGATGGACTGACGAGATTTTGGAGGAAAGGGAGAGCAGGGAGATGAAGTTTGGTGGCTTTGGACTAGGAACACTGCAACAACCAAGAGCAGCAAAGGAAAGGAAAGAACACGGATTTATGAATAACAAGCTACAGGTAAACATCAAGCTTCAAGTTCAAAAATTAGTATAGTGGGTTCATCAGTTTAAACATCAAGGTTCATTAGTTTACAGATTGAGGTTCATTTATATATACATCAAGGTTCAGAAATAGTATTGAGGGTTCATCTGGTTACACAATTAGGTTCATGACTTTATACATTGTAGTTCATGCATCACACATAGTGAGGTTCAATGTAAAACACAAGCAAAAAAAAATGACACTTCAAGTTCAAAAAATAGTATAGTGGGTCCTTCAGTTTAAACATCAAGGTTCATGAGTTTACACATTAAGGTTCATCCATGTATAGATGAAGGTTCAATGTGAATTGACTTGCATGTTCATGTAGTTCTGATGAGTAATACATGAAAAATGATCAAGAGGTGCATGAATAAATAGTATAAGGTTCATTAAACTGAATAATAATGTATGATGCCGGTGATATAATCTAGGGTAGTACTTTAATGTGAATTTGATTCATGGTAAATGTAAAATCAATCTCTGGTTCATGGAGTTGGGGAAAGAGGTTCATGAGCTTCAAATTTGACCTTTTTTTCTTACTAATTATATCAAGAAGCAAAAATATAAGTGGTTTAGGTTGATTTCCTTCGTGTGTCATGGTATTGTATGCTATTTTTTTTTTCCATCTATTTAGCACTTAAAATTGTTTTCTTGAATACAGGAGTGGTTGAATAACTTTACAGACCAACAAATTGTAGTAGCAACAGAAATGTTAAAACTCACAGACATGGTAGAAAATTTGCCTACTGAGTTCAACGAGGATCCCAAGGTCAGAAGCATGATTAAGACAGTGCATACGCTGATTGGGAAGAAAAAAAAAGAGGAAGAGGAACAAAGTGAGTTCGAACAGATATGGAATGATGTTGACCACCCTTTCTGGAGCGATCCACAGCTTAATGAATGCTTGAGACAAGTTGAGAAGGTTGATGCTTCTAAAGACAAGATGAAATTCTCACAAGCTGGAGCTTCAACTTCTAAAGCAAACCAGGGCGTGGATGCCACACAAAATTGGGAGGATGTCAACAGCATTCTGAATGAGTACACTGATGTGCTGAGAGACAAAGCAGAGGTAAGAGAACAAGTCGCAGAGGTGGAGAAAGAAAAGGTGGATGGGTTAGGTAATGAGAGTGAGAAACTAAACATTGTAAATGAAGGAGGCATGGGAGAAAAGGGACAAGGGTCCATTTCTGTGATGGAGAACACAGAGGAAGCAGTGCATTGGGCAGAGGGTGATGAGCAAGATACAGTAGTTGGAAGTAAGGACAAGGAACCAACACATGTAACACCAAAAACAAGGAAGAAGGCCACAAAGTCACCGGATTTGACAATACCATCCTTCAAGCTTATCAACTCAGAGGAGTTAGAGAACTTTGATGTTGAGCAAGACATGGATGAAGAACATGAAGTGGTTGATGCACACAAGGACAATGAGGTGCTTATGAGTTCAGAGGAGTTAGAGAACTTAGATGTTGAGAAAGACATGGATGAAGAACATGAAGTGGATGATGCACACAAGGACAAGGAGGTGGCTGAAACTGAAAAAGCAAGAGAAAAGGACAAGGGGAAGGGGAAGGGGAAGCAACTGCAGGATCCTACTGATGTGGTTCATAGGCCAAGGCACAAGAAACTTGTAGAAAAGCTCAGAAGCCCCTACAAAAGCCAAAGTGTGGACATCTTCGCCAAGAGAACTGAGGAAGCAATGGTGGTGTACAACTATTGTCTCAACTGCAGCATAGGAGGGTAAGATCTAGATACGTTATGACATATTTTATTTTATTATTATGGTCAATATTAGAGATAAAGATTTACTAATGGATAAAATTTCTATTTCTATACAATTGAATAGTGAGCCTCTATTCAAACACAAGTCGCTCAAAGTAACCGGAATGGAGCTGGCTATGGACATGGACATCCACTACAAAGCTATTGATGCTTGGACAACAATTTTGAACAATAATGAGGAAGTGAAGAGCAGTAACAAACCGAGTAGAGCATTCTTGTATGTCTACCAAATGGTACGTAAACTGTTTAAAATTTAACAAAATAAGGTTCATGGATATATACTATAAGGTTCATCGATATATACTATAAGGTTCAAAAGTTAACAAAATCAGGTTCATCATATAAAAAGTGAAGTTCTTCTATAAGGTTCATGTATAGGTATTTTCATGCAGTATTATAAGTTTAATTTGTTCTATATCTACTTAAAAAAATAGAGTAACAGAGCTTCATTTATAAAAAAGAGGTTCATGGATTATTGAATAAGGTTCATAGAATTGTACATCAAGGTTCAACAGTTTCTCTGTGCAGTTTTTAGCTTGTATATAAAATTGCTTTATGGTAACAAAAAATTGTGAAATGTTGAAAACAGAATGTCAACTTGAAAGATTAGTTTGGAGAGTTCACGAAGAACTTCGACTTCGCCGTGGCTGAGGTACATGGACGAAAAATAAAGGACGTAGACATGGTAAAATTGTTACTAGTCTGAGCTTGTCTGTTTTTTTTTTGTTGATTATTCTTTTGGAGTAAAATTAAAAGGTCACTAAATAAAGGCATTATTATAGGTTGGTGTACATGTCCCAGTCAACAATGACCATTACTTTGTCATTGCCATGAACATTAAGAGTAAATGCATACATGTGCTGGACAGTACGCCAAACAACGGTGATATGGGCCTCTATGCACCAGCTATTGAGAAGATGGTAAGTGTACAAGAGTGTCTAAAAACTGTGCTGGTTGAACAATTTTTTTTTTGTTTGGTGAAAAATGCACGTGAACACACATATAAGATGAAATATATCCATTTGTTGTGTGCAGGTAACGTTCATTGCAATGTACCTCCGCATGAATCACTTGATCAAAAGAGCAAACGACCTCGAAGCTGCAGAGGCTAAGGCGCAATTGATTCTTCTTCCATGCCAAGCTGAGAGTGTACAAGAGCAAAGCTCTGGGGTGTATGCCATGCGACATATAGAGAAGTACATGGGGGTGCCGAATGAAAACTGGGAGGACCAGATGAACAACAAAAACAAGAAGAAGGCCATTGAAGAACTAAGGATCAAATATGTCCATACCATCATCACCTCGGAAGCTACTGAAATGAAGGACAAGACACTTCAGACCATTAGAGAAAACCCTGAAGGACCAATTGAATGAACATTGGATGATTGTTAGTATTTTGGTTAGAATGATACTAGTTTGCTTGTGTGGATTGAGAAAATTAAAGATTTCAGATTTGGTAGTATTCTGTAGGCAAAGGAAAATATTGTGTACTAGCAGGTAGGACTAATCGGGTAGTTGACTAATTAGGATGAAGAAGATGTAGACTTCAATATATTAGCAGGTTCATGGATTTTGTCTTGTAGGTTCATTGGTTTTGTCTTGCAGGTTCATTGATTTTGTCTTGTAGGTTCATTGATTTTGACTTGCATGTTCACTAATTTTGACTTGTAGGTACATTTAGTCATAAGGATGATACTCCAATAAAAGTAACGAGCGACAAAATGTTCATCTTATTCATTGGGTTCATGAATTATAACAATTAGGTTCATCATGTACAACTAACAGGTTCATCGAGTATAAGTAACACGTTCATCAGATATAGAATAGGTTATACACTTCAAAAATCAAGTAGGTACTCATTTTGTGTTAAAAAAAAATTGTGACAAAACTCATTGAATAGAAAAGCAATATTCAAAGTTCAATAACTTTTGTCATTCAAGTACCATAAAAATGAAAAACTGAATATGGGTTCATAGAAGCTAGAAAATATGTTCATCTAAGTTAGTAGGTTCATCGACTATAACAAAACAGGTTCATCATGTATAACTAACAGGTTCATCAAGTATAAGGAACAGGTTCATCAGAGTTGTAATACGATTATGCACTTTAAATAAAAAAGACTGCATAGGATGGTCTATAAACTCATTGATTACAACTACAAGGTGCATCTGGAATGACAACAAACAGATTGGAATATTTTGATAGGAGGTTCATCATATTTGCAAACTAGGTTCATCGGTTTGAAAGGATAGGTTCATAGAATGAAACTAACAGGTTCATCGATTAGAACTCAAACAATAGGTCCACCAATGAAAGACCATAATGAACTAGTTACATAAGAGGTTCATTAGATGTATACAGTAGATTCCTGAGGAAAAATAGAAGGAAATTATTTATGAACTAGAATTAGCATGTGCAATATTGAACTCTTAATGATGTTTAGTAGAGCAAAATAAAATAAAAAATCTGCAAACGTAATAAAAATAACTAATCCAAAGGAAAATAAAGATGAAATGGAAAAATACTAAAGAGTACTAAGAATCAAGCATTTCAGTGCAAGTGCGACTATTGTGAGTGGCATACTTATTGCATCTGCCACAACGCCTTTGGCCTGCATGGCTAGAAGCAATAGAAATTTCTCTTCCACTCCGGATGCGTGAGCCGCTTCCTTTGTTCTTAGCTTGCTCTGGTGGCAGGACAACAAGGGAGACCAATCCTTTGAAACATATGACAGCTGCATAAAAAATCCCCACCTGCAGCTGAATGATCGACTGTGAACGTCTTGGAGAAGCAATCCTTGACACCATAGAATTTCATACCATTGACGTCAGACATGCTCACCATAAAGCATGATAAACAAGATTCCATAATCTGATCCTGAACAAGTTTGAAAATTGAGAGCGTGTACACCTTAGACGCATGCTTCTCCAAGCTTAAATGTGTCTTAAGATCTGGACGCATAGTGATAGATGCTAAAGTCGTGATGCCCAATCAAAGTAAATCCTTAAAAACCTAAACTAGTAGAATAGGGAAGCAAGGGTTGAATCCCACAGGGAGGAGTTAGCTTTCTTAATGCAAATTAGTGTGTCAAAGTAACAAAGAGGGGAATTCGTTGGTTGATTGAATTTCAAGTAAACAAAGTATAGTAAAAACAAAGGTTGTAATCAATTGGGGAAAAGTACTTAGCCAGACAAATATCCACCATTCAATTGATTGGTTGATCCTAGATTATCACTAATTCCTTCCTATGAATGTTCTTATTCCTTTTCTTAAGTTATAAACAAGACAAACAAACCCTAAGAATACTAACTATTAAATAACCATGAAAACCTCCATGATTCAATTCAACAGCAACAATGAACACAGGAATTTCAATAGATACATGCAAGAGTAGCAAACAGTCATACTATTGCATGCAATCAATTCTCTCTACAATAAACCAGTCCAAACAGTTCTTAGAATATTGCAGTTGCTACTCATGAATAAGGTAACTCAAACAGTAATTATCAAACCCTAGGAATAGACAATTACTAATATCAACTAGTTGCGTCCAACAAGCGAAATCAATAAGAATCGATGGGATGAAGCACAAGAGAATCAATACATTCAAAGGAAAAGAAATAGAGTTATAACCTCACAACCGTATATCAAATGAAGGCTTTAATCGTCGGACTAAGCAAAGGGTGCTTAGTTCTTCATAGTCCCAAAGGGAAAACAATACTGAAAATAATAGTCTAGGATCTTCATCTTGAAAGTGGCTGGGAAAATTATGTTAAATAAGCTAACCCAAAACCTAAAACTAAAAGATAACAAACATAACCTAAAAGGAAATAAAATAATCTAACCGGAATAAAGAAATAAAAAGAAAAGGAAAATAAAATAAAGTAAACTTCGGAAAATCTTCGGACGCGCTGATGAAAGGGATTTCCGCGATCGCGGAGAAAGCTTCCGCGATCGCGGAAAATAAACACTGATACTCTTTTGCTCTCGACTTTTCCGCGACCTAGCCTTGGAATTCCGTGATCGCGGAACTTCGGGTTTCTTCACTTCGCCTCTCGTCTCTTCGCCGTGACCGCGGTTTTGCTCCTGTAGCTCCACTTGGTTCTACTTCTTCGTCTTCTTGGGTGGCTTCCTTCTCTCTTCAATATATCTTCATTTAAGCTTATTCAAACCACCATATCCGCACTTCTACTTCTCAACTCCAATCTCTACAATACGCTCTAAACATCTCCAAATGGTACCCAAAACACCGGTAACAACTCCTAGTTAAACCCTACAAAGTAGCACTGATCAAATTCCCCCATGCTTAAACCTTGCTCGTCCTCGAGTAAGCTAATGTAAAACTTACTCCTCCAATCAAATCCCCAAGGTCTCAGGAAGCACAGAAAAACCATCTCCACTAAGAATTGCACCTAAACATGAATCTCCAAGGCACCAACACAATAAACACAATCACAACCTACAACCAAGCTTAAAGGAAAGTAGAGTACTTCCCCCAAGGCTATCCCGAACACCATAGAGTGAATAAAAATCTAATCCTAATCTCCATCTATCTTCTTATGCCTCCCAGAGTGACATACCCGAATCCTCCTTATAACACCTCTTCTTATGTCACCACGCCAGGAAAAATGAGAATTCCTAATTATCACTCTTCTTCTTTTCACTCATTTTGCCAAGGCGCCCTTTCGGATTTTCACCAAGCCACTCATTTCATTTTTTCAATAGATGGGCTCACATAAACTCACATCACTCTTGACCAATTATTACCCCAGCTTAATGCTGGTCCAAACCATCTGCTTATTACCTAAGCCGCCCTTGCGGGTTTTCGACTTATCCCAGGATTTTATTTTTGTCTTTTTTCAATATTTGACTTTTTTTTGCTTTTTCAATTTTTTTTCTTTTTTTTTCTCCTCAAACGACTAGCAAGTATAGAACACTCCCCCATGCTTAAACATTGCAATGTCCTCAATGTAATGAAAGACAAAAAGATGAAGCACAGGGAAAAGCAGAAAAGTACTCACAACCGTCGTTGAGTTGGCTTGAACCTGGAAGTTGTTGCTTGCGGTATATCAATATAAGTACATGTCGCGCTGGTCTTCAAAACAAATCCACCGTGCAACCAAATAGATCCACTGTAAGGTGTAGTGGTACATCAAAGAATCGGGGTTGCACGACCTTCAACGAACACATAATGGAGCCCAGATGTAAACGGGGTGTGGGCTCTGGTGTTCCTCCTCCCCAGCTGTCGAATGTCGGGCCATCATCGGTGCCAAATAAAAATATGGGGCTAATGTCTCCTTCTTGGCATCATGATGCGCACCGTCTTTCAAATTAAAACGCAGACAGCTGGGCCGCGATCGCGGAAAAACGCCAAACTCTTCTTTTTTTTTAGGAAAGGGGACTTACAGTGATATTTCCGCGGTCGCGGAAATACTTCCGCGACCGCGGAAAAGTTTCTGGTGTGAGGAACATTGTCTTCAATTCGGGTCTCCTTCCTACAGGTTAGTCTCAACGCAAAACAAAAACAAAGGCAAAAATGAAATAACACAAAAACAACTTAAAGACATGGAATGAAAAGACAATAAAAATAATACATACCTCGGGTTGCCTCCCGAGCAGCGCCTTAGTTATTGTCGTGGCTCGACCTGGTACTCTCTAATCATCCCAGGTTGCTCACAGCAACTGAACTCCAGGGGTCTCGATCAGGGGGGTGCCTCTTTGTATTCTTTATGTTGAGCTTTACCCCCATTCTCCTGCACTTCATGGTGGGTGGACCATTGTTCACATCAATGAGTGCACTTGCCATCTTCAGAAATGGTGATAGGTGCAATTTAGTGCACCTTAACTAGCGACTATTGACACGTTTTAGATGGAGTTTTGGTATAAGAAGAGGCTAAGTCTGTAATCCAGGAGAAGAGTTGAAGAAGTACAGATATGAAGGTTTTACAGCTTAGTGAAGAAGATAGAGGATTGATGGAGAAGTCTGCTCAAAACTAAAGGAGAAAGTTACCTCACTTGGTAGTATTTGGGAGAAGATGAAGGATGAAGAGGCTGGCCAGTGCCGCCCCGCGCCACTGCCATCGCGACCCGGCGAAGATCCTCAGAGAAGGGCTCAGAGAAGAAGCCACCGCCTCGCGGTGGAGCATTACCGCCTCGCGGTGGGAGTGAAGACCGCGCGGCTGACGTGTTTTATTAATATTCCTATTTTAGACATTATTACTTTAGTATATTTTATTTCCTTATTTTGTTTGCTAGGTTAAACTTATGAGAACCTATTTAAGATCTTTTTAATAGTTCGTAGAAGGGGTCCCTCTCTCTTTTTAACAATACAATTTCTAGGTTTTTGAACAATGGATAGCTAAAGACTTTTGTTTCGCTAGACAATTGAAGCACTACAATGAATTGGTTGTGAGATTTCTATGCCTTGTTCTATATCTTATTAAGTTGGATTGATTCTCTTGTTTGAACTGTCTATTGATTTATGTTGATTCTTCTAGCGTAGCTAACTAGGTTTTTCGGCATCTATCATATTGCTAGGATTGCATATAGGGGTTTCGAGTGCTTATCTAGTGGCAAACACAATTGTGTGTATAGGGGTTCCGAGCATACAATTGTGTGTGAGAATCAATTGCATGTTAAGTAGGGGAGTGAGTACTTATACGTCTTTCTACTTGCATGTATCCTATATCCTTGTGTGCATTGCTATTGATGTATTGGTGCTAGAGTACGCTGACAACTGTGAGAATCAGTTGTACTTTATCATTGGTACCGTAATAAGTCTATCGACAACTGTGAGAATCGATAGTATTCACGATCAGGGTGGGAACAATAATAAGATAGTAAAAGAATTTGGAAATATATTTTTCAGTGATCAACCGATTGCATTGTGGTGTGGATATTTGTCTGGTGGAATACTTTCCCTCATTATATTTCGTTTCTTGTCAGTAATTACATCTTTGGTTACATTGCGATTATTCCAAACAACCCCCTGTTACTTGTTAGTCACACGTTATTGCATACAGATAACCGACTCCCTGTGGGATCAACCCTGACTTACTTACTATACTCTTTAGTAGGTGAATTGGGATTATTTTGATAGGAAAACGACACCGGTTTCCGAACCTGTCAAATTTGGCGCCGTTGTCGGGGAGTCAAATTTTCTGTTTGTGATTGTTTGTGATTGACTGCCGTGTGGATCTATCTTATGATCCACACTTTTGCTTCTGATTCGCTACTTGTTGAAGTTCATACAGAGACAGGTACGAATGGTACAGACACTCCGACAATTGACGGAACCAACCTTGATACAGCAGTCATTGGCTGTAATCATTCCACCCCTTGCTGATGGGGTAACTTTTGAGCTCAGATCAGGAGTAATACGGTTACTCCCGAGATTTTATGGACGAAGTGGAGAGGATCCCATTCTTCATTTGAACAAATTCCATAGCATCCTTATGAGCATTAAGCCAGCCGATGTCACTGAGGAACAGCTTAAAATGAGAGCCTTCGGGTTCACTCTTAAAGACGAGGCTGAAGACTGGTATTATCATCTGCCTGGAGGGAGCATAGATTCCTGGACTAAGATGCATAAGGTCTTCCTTGCACGCTATTTTCCAGCTCAGATGGCAAACGCCTTGAAAAGGGAAATCACCAGCATCGAACAAGGTGAGGATGAGACCCTCTATGACTATTGTGAGCGGTTCGAGCGACTCTGCACTAGTTGCCCGTTCCATGGTTTTGATAAGAAATCTCTGGTGCTCTATATTTACAACGGGCTGATGGACGATGAACGAAGAATGATTGATGCTACATGTGGTGGTAGTATCCTAAATATGACTCCCGATGTCGCCATGACCACACTTCACGATATGGCTGAAGGTACAAGGGATTTTAATGAACTCCCAAGGACCAGATTAGTGAGTGCTATTATCTCCAGCGAGTCACATGTATCGCAAGAAATTGCTTCTCTGAAGGAAGTCATTGTGGGGATAGGTAAGCAACTGCAGGATACCACTATTGCTGAAGTTCATGCTGCTGAAGGCTACAGGCCTGTTATAACGCAACAACCTTGCTTTGATAACCCACCAACTGCTAGCAACCCCTCTTCAACCGAAGCAATGCTCAATGCCCTAACAATGCATTTTACAACGCATGTGCGCGAGACTGCGGCTGACATAAAGAGCATAAAGGAGTCCGTGAGCAGCCTAGTCGATGAGGTTGCTGGGTTGAGAAAAGAGTCCAGGAAAGAAACTTCACATGCAGTAACCCTACGGAGTGGCAAGGAATTACAAGTCACTCCTACTACTGAAGAGGACGACAACGCTGAGATCGACATTGCCAATAAGCCATTGTCACCGCCCCGCGGCGATTCTTACCGCGACCTGGTGACAGCTCCCAGTAATCCTACGCCATCACCACCGCCCCGCGGTGATCCACACCGCCCCGCGTTGAACTCACCGCCGCGCGGTGAGAGCCCAGAACTCGCAGATTTCCCTGACGAGGAGGAGGATCCCTATGTTCGCCCCAACTTCCTCCCCTTGGATTTGAGAAACCACCTGCCCCATTCCCAGAGGCACTCAAGGAAAGGAGAGTCATTGATGACAAGGATCTCTTTGACACTTTCAGTAAGTGTGAGGTGAACATCCCACTCCTCAAACTCGTCAAGAGTGTACCAAGGTACGCTAAGTTTCTAAAGGAGCTGTGCACTGTAAAAAGAAACCAGAAGCTGGAGGGAAAGGAAAAAGTCAAGGTCAGCGAACGCGTATCTGCTGTATTTCAAAGGCACATGCCAAAGAAGTGCGGAGACCCAGGTATGTGGAGCATTCCTTGTATTATCGGAGACACTAAATTTGGAAAAGCTATGCTCGACCTTAGTGCCTCCATTAATGTACTGCCCTATTCTCTCTATGAATCCCTTGGACTTGGACCTATGCAGGAAACATGTATTGTAATTCAATTAGCTGATAGGTCTAGTGTCTACCCGAGGGGAGTAATAGAAGATGTCCTTGGTATGGTCGATAAATTGATATTCCCTGCAGATTTTTATGTCTTAGATATGGAAACAGATACAAAGTCAACTCCTATACTGTTAGGTAGGCCATTTTTGAAAACTGCTAAGACCAAACTTGATTTGCAAAGTGGGACACTTTCTATGGAATTTGATGAAGAGAAGGTGGAATATAATATTTATGAAGCCATGAAATACCCCAAGGAAGACCATTCTTTGTGTTCCATTGATGTGATCGATTCTATTGCACATGATGTCTTTGATATTTCTGTTTCTGACGAGTTGATGTCTATTGTTGAAAATAATTTGGATGCGTCCTATGAGGAATACTCTTTACCCTCTAACATGCAGGAAGTCATCGCTCAGCTGGATACTCATGGTAAGTATTCTACAGATCCTTTGGGCATTGGCCCCATCTTACTAAGCCCGAGCGAAAGGCTCGTTCCTTCTGTTGAACAGGCTCCAGAGATCGAATTGAAGCCGCTACCGGACCATCTCAAATACGCTTTTCTTGGAGCCAAAGACACTTTGCCAGTCATTGTGTCTAGTACGCTTTCTGCAGATCAAGAAATGAAGCTGTTGGACGTGCTCAGGGAGCACAAAACCGCAATTGGATGGACCATTACAGACATAAAAGGGATAAGCCCCTCCACTTGTATGCATCGGATTCTGCTCGAGGACAGAGCTAAACCGTCTAGGCAGCCACAGAGAAGGTTGAACCCTCCAATGATGGAAGTGGTAAAGAAAGAGGTGCTTAAACTCCTCAAGGCTGATATGATCTTCCCTATTTCGGACAGCCAATGGGTAAGTCCAACCCAGGTTGTCCCTAAGAAAGGAGGAATTACCATAGTGGAGAATCAACACGGAGATTTAGTTCCCACCAGGACCACCACAGGATGGAGGGTGTGCATCGATTACCGTAAGCTGAATGCGGTAACTCGGAAAGACCACTTTCCCCTGCCCTTTATTGATCAAATGCTAGAACGCCTTGCTGGGCGGCCCTACTACTGTTTTCTCGACGGATATTCAGGATACTTCCAGGTAGCCATCGCACCAGAGGACCAAGAGAAAACCACTTTTACATGTCCCTTTGGCACTTTTGCATACCGCAGAATGCCATTCGGATTGTGTAACGCACCCGGTACATTTCAACGATGTATGGTTAGTATCTTCTCTGACTATGTTGAGAAATTCATTGAGGTCTTTATGGATGACTTTACGGTACATGGAACTAGCTTTGATTCATGTTTAGACCATTTGGCACTTGTACTTAAAAGATGTGTTGAAACCAATTTGGTTTTAAATTATGAAAAGTGTCATTTCATGGTAGAACAGGGGATAGTCCTGGGTCATATTGTCTCTGCTAGGGGTATTGAGGTCGATAAGGCAAAGATTGATGTAATTCATCTCTGCCTTATCCTACTAATGTGCGTGAAGTACGTTCCTTTTTAGGTCATGCAGGTTTCTACCGAAGATTTATCAAGGATTTCTCAAAAAATTCTTCACCCCTATGCGAGCTCTTGAAGAAGGAAGTGACCTACGTATTCACGGATGAATGCAAGAAAGCATTTGATTGCCTGAGAGAACGCCTGACAAGTGCACCCATTATTCAGGCACCTGACTGGTCTCGCCCATTTGAGATCATGTGTGACGCCAGTGATTATGCAGTTGGAGCAGTTCTAGGATAGAAAGTGGGACGGGCATCCCACGTGATTCATTACGCCTCCATGACTCTGAATGGAGCCCAGAGGAACTACTCCACCACTGAGAAAGAAATGCTGGCAGTTGTCTTTGCCTTGGAAAAGTTTAGGCAATACCTCTTGGGAGTCAAGGTGATTGTCTACACAGATCACGCAGCTCTTCATTACCTGATGACGAAGAAAGAAGCAAAGCCAAGATTAATCCGATGGGTTCTCCTTCTCACTGAATTTGATGTGGAAATCCGTGATAAGAAGGGAGCAGAGAGCCTCGTAGCGGATCACCTGAGTAGGCTCGTCCATGAGGAAGATAAACCCGGAGAGCAGAGCCCCATACATGGCACCTTCCCAGATGACACACTTTTTACACTCGAGGGCAGCTCAGAGAACACTCACCGCCCCACGGTCACCACCACCGCGACCCGGCGAGTTGTAGCCAGTATGAAGTTGGAGATACCACCGCCCGGCGGCGATGACGGCCGCGACCCGGCGGTTGGATTACTTGAGAACCAGGAAAGCTCACCGCGACCCCCAGAGACATCACCGCCCCGCGGTCACATCTCTAGAATCACACTTTGCCCTGGAGATATTTCTGACTCTCCTTTTCATATAGCCATGGACCTCTTCGGAATCCAGTCTTACAGACCATGGTATGCAGACATAGTCAACTATCTGGTTCGAGAGGAATTTCCCCCAGACTACACCAGAGCCCAGAAAGCAAAGGTGCGCAGAGAAGCTCGCCACTATGTTTGGGATGATCCCTACCTATGGAAGCATTGCGTCGATCAGGTAGTCCGCCGATGTCTCCCAGACAATGAGGTACAATCCGTCCTTAACTTCTGTCATTCTGAAGCATGTGGGGGTCATTTTGGAGCAAATAGGACTGCTAGGAAAGTATTGGAAGCAGGATTTTATTGGCCACACCTCTTTAGGGATGCTTACATTTTTTGTAAATCCTGCGACCGATGCCAACGGGTTGGCAACATCACCAGAAGGAATGAAATGCTGCAATCATCATTGATCTTCTGTGAGGTATTTGATGTTTGGGGCATGGATTTTATGGGACCATTTCCTAACTCTCATGGGAATCTTTATATATTACTTGCGGTGGACTACATTTCCAAGTGGGTGGAAGCGAAGGCCACCAGGACTGATGACTCTAAAGTTGTGGCAGGTTTCCTCAAAGAGAACATTTTCTCAAGATTTGGAATACCCAAAGCTTTAATTAGTGACAGGGGAACCCATTTCTGCAACAAGACAGTGACTGCCCTGCTGAAGAAGTATCACGTCACTCAGAGAATCTCCACGGCCTACCATCCTCAGACTAATGGGCAGGCCGAGAACTCCAACAGAGTGATTAAGGCTATACTAGAGAAGACAGTAGCAGCCAACCGGAGGGATTGGAGCATCAAGCTCAATGATGCGCTGTGGGCATACCGTACAGCTTTCAAAACTCCGATAGGGATGTCTCCATTCCGGCTGGTATTTGGAAAAGCTTATCACCTCCCCGTCGAACTTGAACATAAGGCGTGGTGGGCAATAAAGAAATGCAACTTGCAACTAGATGAAGCAGGCGAACTCCGCAAGCTACAAATGCAAGAACTGGAGGAATTATGCCTTGACGCCTACGAGAACTCAGTTAACTACAAGGCGAAGACCAAGCAGTGGCATGACAAGCATATTTTGCGAAAGGATTTCAAGCCATGAGATAAAGTTCTTCTATTCCAATCTCGGCTCAAGCTCTTTGCTGGAAAGCTGAAATCCAAGTGGTCAGGCCCGTATGAAATCGCTGAGGTGCATCCCCATGGAGCCATAGGCTTGATTAATCCCAAGACCGGCACCACCTTCAAGGTGAACGGCCACATATGCAAGCCTTACCACGAGGGGTTCGATCCAAACCAGGACGAGACACTACTCCTCGAACACCCTGACACTGAAGCAGGATGAGCCACAACCCACGTCGAGCCAACGACGTTAACCAAGGCGCTGTCCGGGAGGCAACCCGGGTTAGTTCTTTTCTTTTCCCTAGATTATTTTCGTAGTTTATTTTTGCTTTGTTTCGTTCGCCTGTTACTCACATTTCAGGTACGAAAGTAAATCCGAGAAAAGACGTGGTACTCAGCGTAACCCACCGCCCCGCGGCGACTCTCACCGCCCAGCGGTGGAATTCACCGCCCCGCGGTGGATCTCTGGTATAATTTCTCTACTCTAAAAAAAAAACAAGAAATAAAGGGCCCCGAAAAAACCTTAAACGGGTGAGTAATATTTTTATTTCTTGAGTTGGATACGAAGGAATTGACGGTGTCAGTTGAAAACCGCGGCTCGGTACCTCCCTTCTTCACTTATTACCCCATTAGCTCTCCCGGCAAACCCTAATCCCCTTTTTCTTCCCCGTCTCTCTCTCTGCCATGCCCTATTCCACGATCTCCAAAACCTTAGCCCACAACCCTCTCCACCGAAATTGGCCTCTCCCCTCACCTTGGTAGTAGAAGCCCTTAACCCAACCTTGTTTCTTCTCTACTCAGACCTTCCTTTGTGGCGATTTCCGACCCCCCCTGTGGTGGTTCGTAGTTGAAGGGGGGTGACCTTTTGCTTGTTGGTGTGATCAGTACCAAATTGGGTGCTCTTCCGGTGGTTTGGTGGTGTTTGAGGAGGAATCGCACAGTGACCGCCTCGCGGCGTAGTATCGCCGCCTCGCGCGAGTCAGATTTTTGAATTTGGAGACGAAGGTGAACAGTCGCCGCCTCGCGTCAACATCGCCGCGGCCCGGCTGCTGTGCTCAGAAATCATCGCCGCCCCGCGGTGACCCTCGTAGTCTGTCTTCGGCCGATTGTAATTGCCCTTTGCCTAGCCTTTTGTCTCAAGAACATTATTTCTTACTCAATGTCGAGGGCTAGGAAAGTTGGGATGACTGAGGAGGAGTTGAAAATATACGATGTGGTGTCGGCTAGACATGTACAGCCGACTCATTTCTTTGATAAGGGATCACTCGCTGAGTTGGGTTTGCTCGACATGACTCAGCAATGTCTGGACAAGTTGGGATTGGGGGGCTTCCTAGACAAATGTGCCCCCGTTTTCCCTGAACTTTGCTGCCAATTTATCGCCACCATGACTAAGAGCTACACGCGTCGTGTCATTAACGGCAAGGAGCAGAAATTCATTGCGGGTATCACCTTCAAGTATGAGGGTCGGAGTTATGGTTTTCCTATCGAGGAAGTTAGGGCGTTGCTAGGTGTTTCGAGACCGTCTACTGGTGGGTGGAGACATGGTCCCGACAAGGCGGCCATGAAGGAATTTTGGATCAGTGCATCGGGTATGCCTGAATATCAGAAGAAGGAAAAGACCAGTGACAAGATTGTCCATCCCTGCCTCCGCTTGGTATACACTGTGCTGCTTAGGACATTTTGTGGGTGTGTGGAGGAGGGAAAGGTTTCCCTGAAACGTCTTGGTCTTTTCTCCGCGATGATTGATCCATTAGATGAGGTGACCCCTGGATGGGTTGTGATTTGGCTGTATGGTCTGCAGCAGCTCCGCGAGGGCGCTGCGCAAGATATTGTTCAAGGAGGGTTGATTACCTTGATTGCTGCGGATAGGATTTCGTTGGATACTATGCCGCAGCCGCTCTTCCCTATTCGCTATGATATCCCTCATATGCGGCGATGTGGTATGTTGAGCGGATCTCTGGGGCAGTATATGTGGTGCTCTTATGGCGGTCATCTTTTACGTCTCCCTCGTCCTTTAGCTTATCCGAGAGATTTCACTGGTTGGTACATCCCTTCCGACGCTGAGATTATCCCTTCAGACGAGGAGACTGAGCCACAGGCTGCTTTTCCCATGACCATGGATGTCGATTCACCTGCTCTCGACGTGGCCTCCACTTCTGCACCGCCCCCTGAGTTCTCCTGGGACGAGATGTTCGTCCATTTTGATGCTTTCACGCAGCGTCAGGAGGCTGTGAACGACACGACATTGGCTCGGTTGCAGGCCATACAGGCCGAGATTACATGGGACATCACCGACCAGCTGAGTGTAGCCGAGGTTTTTATTCAGGAGCAGTACTTTAGGAGGCACCTACCTCCGCCGCGCCATCCGTAGTGTCCACCTTTCCAGTGAGTTTATTTTCTCTCTTCCCTATTTCTTTGTCTTCGTCTCTACATTGAGGACAATGTGTATTTCAAGTGTGGGGAGGGATTTAGACTCATTGTCTATCATAGCTAGTGTACAGATTTATTTCATGCATTTCGTACTTGCATTTTCGATATTAAAAAAAAAACAAAAAAAAACAAAAAAAAAGCCACAAAAATTTGAAAAGGCAATCAAAATCTTGGGATGAGCTGAAAACCCGCAAGGGCGGCTCAGGCAAGAAGCAGGTAGTCCGACTGGTATAGACCAGGGCAAAAGTGGACTGGAGTGATGTGAGAACATGTGAGACGTCTAGTAAAATGAAATGAGTGGCTTGGTGAAAACCCGAAAGGGCGCCTTGGCAAGATGAGCGGAAAAGAAAAAGAGTGATTCTAGGATTTCTCTTTACCTATTGGCGAGGCGTCATAAGAAGAGTCGGTATAAGGAGTTCGGGTAGGCCACTTTGGAGCAATAAGGAGCTATACATGAGTTAGGATTAGAGTTCTCTCGCATTATTCGTTTTGGTTGTTTGAGGGCTAATTGTTGAGTTGTTGTAGTCGTTAGTATCCTATGTTGTCACACTTCCTGAGGCCTTGCTATTTGATATAGAGGAGTATGTTTGAGCTGATTTACTCGGGATGAGTAAAGGTCTAAGTGTGGGGATATTTGATAGGTGCAATTTAGTGCACCTTAACTAGCGACTATTGACACATTTTAGATGGAGTTTTGGTATAAGAAGAGGTTAAGTCTGTAATCCAGGAGAAGAGTTGAATAAGTACAGATATGAAGGTTTTACAGCTTAGTGAAGAAGATAGAGGATTGATGGAGAAGTCTGCTCAAAACTAAAGGAGAAAGCTACCTCACTTGGTAGTATTTGGGAGCAGATGAAGGATGAAGAGGTTGGCCAGTGCCGCCCCACGCCACTGCCATCGCGACCCGGCGAAGATCCTCAGAGAAGGGCTTAGAGAAGAAGCCACCGCCTCGCGGTGGAGCATTACCGCCTCGCGGTGGGAGTGAAGACCGCGCGGCTGACGTGTTTTATTAATATTCCTATTTTAGACATTATTACTTTAGTATATTTTATTTCCTTATTTTGTTTGCTAGGTTAAACTTCTGAGAACCTATTTAAGATTTTTTTAATAGTTCGTAGAAGGGGTCCCTCTCTCTTTTTAACAATACAATTTCTAGGTTTTTGAACAATGGATAGCTAAACACTTTTGTTTCGCTAGACAATTGAAGCAATACAATGAATTGGTTGTGAGATTTCTATGCCTTGTTCTATATCTTATTAAGTTGGATTGATTCTCTTGTTTGAACTGTCTATTGATTTATGTTGATTCTTCTAGCGTAACTAACTAGGTTTTTCGGCATCTATCATATTGCTAGGATTGCATATAGGGGTTCCGAGTGCATATCTAGTGGCAAACACAATTGTGCGTATAGGGGTTCCGAGCGTACAATTATGTGTGAGAATCAATTGCATGTTAAGTAGGGGAGTGAGTACTTGTACGTCTTTCTACTTGCATGTATCCTATATCCTTGTGTGCATTGCTATTGCTGTATTGGTGCTAGAGTACGCTGACAATTGTGAGAATCAGTTGTACTTTATCATTGGTACCGTAATAAGTCTATCGACAACTGTGAGAATCGATAGTATTCACGATCAGGGTGGGAACAATAATAAGATAGTAAAATAATTTGGAAAGATAGTTTTCAGTGATCAACCGATTGCATTGTGGTGTGGTATTTGTCTGGTGGAATACTTTCCCTCATTATATTTCGTTTCTTGTCAGTAATTACATCTTTGGTTACATTGCGATTATTCCAAACAACCCCCTGTTACTTGTTAGTCACACGTTATTGCATACAGATAACCGACTCCCTGTGGGATCGACCCTAACTTACTTACTATACTCTTTAGTAGGTGAATTGAGATTATTTTGACAGGAAAACGACACCGGTTTCCGGACCTGTCAAACGGCCTACCCAACATCTCAGGAGCTGCATGCTTGTCCTGCCCCGTATCCAGCATGGAGAAATTCGCCTTTTCAATCATGGAGTCCTTGTGCTTCTCCTTCGGCTTCTTCTTGATCTTACACATCGCCTTTAAAAACCCTGCGCAATGAGGGATGTTGTTTGCCAGTTTGACCAAAGGAACATTTTCCTCGCAGTTACTGAAAGTCTCATAATTCTCTTTGTTGTTCTTCAGCCTTCGAGTATCCTTCATAGCCTCAGGAAAAGGAGCGGGAGGCTTCAACAAACTGAGCGGGGGAAAATTGGGCCCAACGTAAGCATCAGGAACAGCCTCGTATCATCTGGAGCTCCAGGAGGTTTGCCACGATCGCGGACTTCCTCTCCGCGGTCGCGGATATCTTCGAGCGAGTCTTCGTCCCCAGGGGCTGTTCCGCAATCGCGGAAATCCGTCTGCGGTCGCGGAAAATCATCGAGCAGCTCCTCTTCAGTAGCGACTTTTCCGCGAGCGCGGATATCTGGCCGCGGTCGCGGAAATTCGCCGATTTTTAACTCCTCTTCAGCAACAAATCCGCGGTCGCGGCCCTCTTCCTCGCGGTCGCGGCATTCTTCCTGTTCCCGGAAAAAATCTTCTTCAGAGAGCACTTTGCGGTCGCGGACATCGTCTGGAATTCCCAGCTCCTCAGTGAGCAAACCGCGGTCGCGGCACACCTCCCGTGGTCTCGGTTTCACTTCTACAGACATCTCGCTGTCTTCTGCACCCGTCTCATTAATTTGTTCTTCCCTTTCAGCTAATGGGTGACATGCTGCTGCTCAATACTTTGTAGGGTCATTGAAAAGGCATTCTCTCTCTGGTGCACTACTGGTTGAGATAGTAGTTTTGCCGACGCCCTGTCCTCCATTATGCTCATTGCTTGAGTCATTTTCCCAATCTGAATCTTCGAGTCCTGGGTACTGGACTTCATCACTTGTTCAAGTTGGATCATTTATTGTGTAAGAGATCGAAGCATATCCTCAGTAGACATGGAGGAGCTTGGATTGGGCACCGGTGGTCTATGCTCGTAGGCTGGACGGTAATGCTATGGAGTAACCTGTTGATAGTACGACTGTGGCTCCGAATAGAACTCCTGGTAGTCATGACCATAAAAAGGGTATTGATGGTTCCTATAACTCGAATTGGGGTGATCTCTCCACCCTGGAGTGTATGCGTAGGAGTATGGGTCATATCACGGCTCCTGCTGGATTTGGGGTAATCTCTCCATCTCTGTATCACAAGCTAGAAGTGGAGAGTCAGTAGCACGGGTGTGGACCATAAGAGAGGTCCACACAAAAATTGACACACAAACAAACACAAAGAAAAATAAAAACTTGCCTCCCCGGCAACGGCGCCAATTTGATAGATGCTAAAGTCGTGATGCCCAATCAAAGTAAATCCTTAAAAACCTAACCTAGTATAATAGGGAAGTAAGGGTCGAATCCCACAGGGAGGAGTTATCTTTCTTAATGCAAATTAGTGTGTCAAAGTAACAAAGGGGGAAATTGGTTGGTTGATTGAATTTCAAGTAAACAAAGTAAAGTAAAAACAAAGATTGTAATCAATTGGGGAAAAGTACTTAGCCAGACAAATATCCACCATTCAATTGATTGGTTGATCCTAGATTATCTCTAATTCCTTCCTATGAATGTTCTTATTCCTTTTCTTAAGTTATAAACAGGACAAACAGACCCTTAGAATACTAACTATTAAATAACCAGGAAAACCTCCATGATTCAATTCAACAACAGCAATGAACACAAGAATTTCAATAGATACATGCAAGAGTAGCAAACAGTCATACTATTGCATGCAATCAATTCTCTCTATAATAAACCAGTCCAAACAGTTCTTAGAATATTGCAGTTGCTACTCATGAATAAGGTAACTCAAACAGTAATTACCAAACCCTAGCAATAGACAATTACTAATATCAACTAGTTGCGTCCAACAAGCGAAATCAATAAGAATCGATGGGATAAAGCACAAGAGAATCAATACATTAAAAGGAAAAGAGATAGAGTTATAACCTCACAACCGTATATCAAATGAAGGTTTCAATCGTCGGACTAAGCAAAGGGTGCTTAGTTCTTCATAGTCCCAAAGGGAAAACAATACTGAAAATAATAGTCTAGGATCTTCATCTTGAAGGTAGCTGGGAAAATTAGGTTAAATAACCTAACCCAAAACCTAAAACAAAAAGATAACAAACATAACCTAAAAGGAAATAAAATAATCTAACCGGAATAAAGAAATAAAAAGAAAAGGAAAATAAAATAAAGTAAACTTCGGAAAATCTTCGGACGCGCTGACGAAAGGGATTTCCGCGATCGCGGAGAAAGCTTCCGTGATCGCGGAAAATAAACACTGATACTCTTTTGCTCTCGACTTTTCCGCGACCAAGCCTTGGAATTCCGTGATTGCGGAACTTCGGGTTTCTTCACTTCGCCTCCCGTCTCTTTGCCGCGACCGCGGCCATGGCCTCTGCGACCGCGGTTTTGCTCCTATAGCTCCACTTGGTTCTACTTCTTCGTCTTCTTGGGTGGCTTCCTTCTCTCTTCAATATATCTTCATTTAAGCTTCTCCAAACCACCATATCCACACTTCTACTTCTCAACTCCAATCTCTACAATACGCTCTAAACATCTCCAAATGGTACCCAAAACACCGGTAACAACTCCTAGTTAAACCCTACAAAGTAGCATTGATCACATAGTCGAAGAATCAAAGTTCAGCTTTGCCTGCTTGTGTCTCTGAGTGTCCAAGGCAATGTCAAAGTGCATCACCAACTCAACAAGGCGATAATATATGTCCGTGAAGTGACCAAAGTAACTGTTTGCAGATTCGGAAACAGAAGTAGTCCTAAGCAAACCACTAAACATCACATCCCTGAATTAGGTTGGGATCCAAAAATGTCGGATTGCAAACATGTCATCAAACCACCTCCTCTTCACCAAGGGGAATTCATCAAGCAATGCAGTCCATTGTGACTCAAACTCTGCAGGTGAAAGGTCATGGGTCCAGACAATGTTGTCCAACTTAGCCCTAAATTCTGAACCAGTGGCAGTGTCGTACTTGGTCTTTGCGGGGACTTTTTTCATGATGTGCCACATACAAAGCCTGTGGCACGACCGGGGAAAAACTTGTTCAATAGCGGACTTCATGGACTAGTCTTGGTCTGTCACTATAACCTTTGGCTCGTGCACCATAGCTGCCTTGAATTTCTCCAACAACCAAACATATGATCCAGCATCTTCCTTGAAAATTAAACCAGCCGCAAAAGTGACACTCGACTTGTGATGGTCTAGGCCGGTGAATGGTATGAAAATCAGATTGTACCTATATGGAAGAAATGTAAACAAAGCCATCGGTTACAACTAGAAGGTGCATTTGGAACCTCAACAAAGAGACTGGAATATTTTGATAGTTAGTTCATCAGATTTCAAACTAGGTTCATCACGTTTGCAAACTAGGTTCATCAGTTTCAACAGAGAGATTCATACAATCTAACTAACAGGTTCATCCAATAAAACTAACAGCAAAAGAACAAAAAACAGAGTAGTAAATACAAGGATAGTTACAGTGTAAAAGAAAAAAGGAAAATGCAATGAAGAAGGATAGCCAATAACCTGTTGGTTCGGTATGTAGCATCAAATGATACAACGTCACCAAAGAGAGAGAAGTTCTTGCGAGACACAGGATCAGCCCAAAATAAATGTGTCAAATGATCACAAGAATCAACGTCGTATTAAAAAAAGAAGGCAGGGCAAAGTTCTTTTTTGTTGAACAAATGGTTGATAGTCATCTGAGCATCGGAACCACCATAATAAGCCAACATATCTCGTCGGTAGTTCTTAAAGTCAACAACAGAAGCACCGACTTGGGAGTAGCTGATAAGCACTACTTTGTAGGGCTTAAGTAAGAGTCATTAGAGGATTTATTGGTGTCATTCGGGTAGATTTAGACACATTCATGTGTATGGTGTTTGGGGGCGGAGTTGGTGTTTTTGGAGGTGTTTGAACGGTTTTGGAGATCATATGAGACACTGAGGAGGAAGCCACCAGTAGTAGGCGCCAAGGGAGTGCAATGAAGAGTAGAAGAACAATGTGCTGAATTCAATTGGTTCGTTCTCTCTGCTCCGATGTCCAAATGGAGTGATTCCAATTCGAGGAGTTAGATCTTGAAGTCTATTGCAAGTCCTCAAAATATGAGCGCAATCCGAGTTGGGAATCAAACGTTATGGCATTTTTACGGAAGTGTCACAGGAGCTGAACCGAAGAACGGCGACCGCCGTACAAAGACGGCGACCGCCGTAATTACGGCGCCCGCCGTGAACCTTACGGAGCCCGCCGCATTTGGCTTTCCACCGACCTTGGCTACGAAGTGATTACGGCGACCGCCGTTTAATTGCGGCGCCCGCCGCATTTACGGCGATCGCCGTGGGAGATGCGGCGACCGCCGCCGATGTCAGAAGCCCGCCGAACGTGTTTTCCATATTTGTTTTATTTGGATTATTTTTATTACTTTTTATTATTTCGTTTTAGGTTAACTTAGCTTTATTTTCCTTTAGTATTTAAGGGTTGAGAAAAAAGGCTTGCTAGCCTATCTTGAATCTTCTATCTTTCTCTTGAACCCTAATTTCTAATTCTACGTATTCTCTTGCTATGAAGAACTAAGCCTCTCCTTGCTTAGTCAGACGCTGAAGCTTTCGTTTTGATAAAGTTGTGAGATTCTTGTTCTTAATCTATTGCATGTTTTTTATCTTTCTCTTGCTTAAGTTGTTTATGATTGATATTGATAATCTCTATTTGGACGCAACTAGGGTTTATTGTTATTGATCTATTGCTAGATTTAGATTGTTACTGGTTGAGCATATCTATTTCAGAGTAGCAACTGCATCGTGTTAGTAACTGGTTGTGCTAATCTTATGCAGAAGAGAATTGATTTACATTCTAGGGTAAAAACTGGTTGTTTTATTCTAGGGTTGTATCCAACTATATTCCTATCCGTAAGGCTGCTGTTAAACTGAATCTTGATAGTTTCAGGGTTGTTTAATTAGTTAGTTCTAATAGTATCTGGTTGTGCTATTAGTTACATCTGAAAAGGAATTGGAATTACCATTGCATGAGATTTTGAATGAGTATCTATGATCAACTTGTCATACGAATAGTGGATGTTGTTTGACTAAGTGCTTTTCCCATCACTGATTTCACAACTCTTTCGCTTGTTTACCTTTTGCATGCTTAGATTAATTAAACAAACAAAACCCCCCCTTTGGTTACTTTAGTTTGACACATAATTTGCATATTAAGATAGAATTCGTCTCCCTGTGGATTCGACCTGTACTTACCTAGGACTATGATTTAAGGTTTGTTTGGATATTTTGCATAGCAGTTTTTAGAACGACAAAAACCTGTTATCAAATTGGCGCCGTTGCCGGGGAGGCAATAATCTATTTTGTGTGTGATTTGTGTGTCAACTATTGTGTGGACCTATCTTACGGTCCACACCCGTGCTATTGATTTTTGTTTTTCCTTTTTGATTTTGTTACAGAGATGGATAGATTTCCCCAATTCCAGCAGGAGCCGCGATATGACCCATACTCCTACGCACATACTCCAGGGTGGGGATATCACCCCAATTCGAGTTATGGGAACCTGCAATACCCTTCATATGATCATGACTACCAGGAGTTCTACCCAGAACCAAACCAACAACAGGGTAATCCTTCACCTTCTATGGATGACATGATGAATATGCTGATGCAGAACATTGCTAAGTTGAGTAAGAGTTCATTGCAATTCCAAGAGACTACAATAGCTAGCATTCAGAACTTGGAAAGGCAGGTTGGTCAGATCTCTCAAGTGGTGAGTAAACTTGAAGCAAAGGAGTCGACAACTCCGAGACCGCATGAGGAATTCAGCGACCAAGAGGAGGAGAGCCACGATCGCGAAAATGATCCTGTGATGCTCGTTCCTCTCGAAAATGCCCCGGCAGCCCCCGACCCTCTCGAGGCTGCCTATGATAAGTATGTGCATCTCAACTCCTTTCCACTTGTCTCGTTGCACCCCGTCACGCCCCTCCATGCGGTATTCCAAGATACTCGAAGGCTGAAGGACGACAAAGAGCTATATGAAACCTTCAGTATCTGCGAGGTAACCATTCCCTTGATCGAACTGGCAAGTTGCATCCCTCGCTACACAGAGTTTTTAAGGGCGCTGGGCAATATAAAGAAGAAACCAAAGGGGAAGCACAAGAAGGAGGCCTTAATTCAGGACATATATGCAGCCCTTGAGATGTTGGGTAGACCGTTCCTGAAGATGGCAAGTGCATTCATAGATATGAACAGCGGTCCATCCATCAGCAAGTGCACAAGCAAGGGGGAAAGGCTCAACATGGAGCACACAAAGCGGCATCCCCCTGATATAGACCTCAAGAGTTCAAGTGATAGGACAAACCCGAGTTGAAGAGGATTGAGTAGTATGTCGAGCCAACGACATTAACCAAGGCGCTGCTCGGGAGGCAACCCGAGATTTGGTAGTTTATTTTCTTTCCCTTAGTCTTTATTCAGTTGTTTTCCTTTTAGTTTTTCCTTTCTGTGTCGAACTAACCTGCAGGAAGCGTGAAAAAACGGAGAAGGTGTTCACGGCGCCCGCCGTAATTGCTTCGCCAAGAAGGATAGCTGCGACATGAAAACGGCGACCGCCGTTTAATTACGGCGCCCGCCGCAATTATGGCGACCGCCGCACCCTTCACGGCGACCGCCGCACTTTCTCAAAAAAAAAAAAAAAATCGAAAAAAAAAAAATTCGAAAAAAATGGGCCCCGAAAAAACCTTAAACGGGGAACAAAAGACGAAAATAAGATACCCCGAAAAGACCTTAAACGGGGAGAAAAGTCAAAAAAAAAAATTAAAAAAAAAGTTTTACCCAGCTGTCCAGAGTTCCCCACGGAGAGGTGCGCATCATGTTGCTAAACGGAGGAATACATTCACCCTATATTTATTTGGCAATGATGATGGCCCTGCAGTCGACAGTTGGAGAGAAGGTACACCAGGGCCCGACCACGATGACATCTGGGCCCATTTTTGAAGGCCGTGCCGCCCTGAGTTCCTGTATAACCACCGCACTTCACAGTGGTTTCCTATGGTTGCACGGTAGATGAAGATAATGGCGTTGATGCCAGACATCCAGGACATGAACTTTCATGAGTACATCGCCAGCGACAAGGAAGTGTCCAAGCCAACTCGGCAACGTTGTGAGTTATTTTTTTGCTTTTCCCTGTGCTTTATTCTTTTGTCTTTCATTACATTGAGGACAATGCAATGTTTAAGCATGGGGTGGGGTTTTATACTTGCTACGTTGCTGAGGAGAAAAATGAATATAAAGAAAAAGCCAAAAATTTGAAAAAATGCATACATAAAAAATCCTGGGATAGGTCGAAAATCCGAAAGGGCGGCCTAGGTAATAAGCAGGTGGCTTGGACCAGCATTAGGCTGGGGTAATATGAAGTCAAGAGTGACGTGAGCTTATGTGAGCACATCTATTGAAAAATGAAATGAGTGGCTTGGTGAAAACCCGAAAGGGCGCCTTGGCAAAACGAGTGAAAAAGAAGAAGAGTGATTTTAGGATTTCTCATTATTCTTGGCGAGGCGTCATAAGAAGAGGAGTCAAAGAAGGATTGTCGGGTAGGTCACTCTGGGAGACATAAGGAGCAATAGATGGAGGCTAGGATTAGAGGTTACTCACACTATTGGATGTCCGAGTTAGCTTGGGGGAAGTACTCTGCTTGCCCCTTAAGCTTGTTGAGTTGTGGATGTGTTGTGAATGAGATTGGTGCCAAGAGCTTGGCATGGGTTAGGTGACTCTTAGTTGGAGGATATGCTTCCTGAGACCTTGGATGCTGCATTAGAGGAGTAGGCTCTTTATTAGTTTACTCGAGGACGAGCAAAGGTCTAAGCATGGGGTGGTTTGATAAGCACTACTTTGTAGGGCTTAAGTAAGAGTCATTAGAGGATTTATTGGTGTCATTCGGGTAGATTTAGACACATTCATGTGTATAGTGTTTGGGGGCGGAGTTGGTGTTTTTGGAGGTGTTTGAGCGGTTTTGGAGATCATATGAGACACTGAGGAGGAAGCCACCAGTAGTAGGCGCCAAGGGAGTGCAATGAAGAGTAGAAGAACAATGTGCTGAATTCAATTGGTTCGTTATCTCTGCTCCGATGTCCAAATGGAGTGATTCCAATTCGAGGAGTTAGATCTTGAAGTCTATTGCAAGTCCTCAAAATATGAGCGCAATCCGAGTTGGGAATCAAACGTTATGGCGTTTTTACGGAAGTGTCGCAGGAGCTGAACCGAAGAACGGCGACCGCCGTACAAAGACGGCGACCGCCGTAATTACGGCGCCCGCCGCATTTGGCTTTCCATCGACCTTGGCTACGAAGTGATTACGGCGACCGCCGTTTAATTGCGGCGCCCGCCGCATTTACGGCGATCGTCGTGGGAGATGCGGCGACCGCCGCCGATGTCAGAAGCCCGCCGAACGTGTTTTCCATATTTGTTTTATTTGGATTATTTTTATTACTTTTTATTATTTCGTTTTAGGTTAACTTAGCTTTATTTTCCTTTAGTATTTAAGGGTTGAGAAAAAAGGCTTGCTAGCCTATCTTGAATCTTCTATCTTTCTCTTGAACCCTAATTTCTAATTCTACATATTCTCTTGCTATGAAGAACTAAGCCTCTCCTTGCTTAGTCAGACGCTGAAGCTTTCGTTTTGATAAAGTTGTGAGATTCTTGTTCTTAATCTATTGCATGTTTTTTATCTTTCTCTTGCTTAAGTTGTTTATGATTGATATTGATAATCTCTATTTGGACGCAACTAGGGTTTATTGTTATTGATCTATTGCTAGATTTAGATTGTTACTGGTTGAGCATATCTATTTCAGAGTAGCAACTGCATCGTGTTAGTAACTGGTTGTGCTAATCTTATGCAGAAGAGAATTGATTTACATTCTAGGGTAAAAACTGGTTGTTTTATTCTAGGGTTGTATCCAACTATATTCCTATCCGTAAGGCTGCTGTTAAACTGAATCTTGATAGTTTCAGGGTTGTTTAATTAGTTAGTTCTAATAGTATCTGGTTGTGCTATTAGTTACATCTGAAAAGGAATTGGAATTACCATTGCATGAGATTTTGAATGAGTATCTATGATCAACTTGTCATACGAATAGTGGATGTTGTTTGACTAAGTGCTTTTCCCATCACTGATTTCACAACTCTTTCGCTTGTTTACCTTTTGCATGCTTAGATTAATTAAACAAACAAAACCCCCCCTTTGGTTACTTTAGTTTGACACATAATTTGCATATTAAGATAGAATTCGTCTCCCTGTGGATTCGACCTGTACTTACCTAGGACTACGGTTTAAGGTTTGTTTGGATATTTTGCATAGCAGTTTTTAGAACGACAAAAACCTGTTATCAGTAGCCGCCAACAAGTTCCTTGAATATTCTATGCGACTTGACTGGACCGATGTGCGCTTTCTCACAATCCATGACAAACTTCGTATGTCCAAAGTCCAACTTCCTCATAGACTTCATAAACTGTTTATCCTTACCAAAAACCATTTCATGTGTATGGCGATCTTCAAACGTTGTTACTTTGTAGCCCTGATTACCGACAAATGTAAGGGTGAGTTTCGCCTTACAACCAACTCTGTTTGAAGGATGTCGTCGCATGCGTTTTGTGTTGTTCTGGCCAGTTTTAAAACCTTGTCTGGTGCAATGCAAGTACTTCAATGCAACCACATTGTCTGCCATGCGTGATCCACCAAGCCTAACAACAAAGCCACATTCCAGTGCATATGCCTTGTAAAATTCAACAGCTTCCTCCAATGACCCAAACAGCATACCAACAACTGGTTTCAGAGCATCAACACAGATTGGAATGTGGTACACAAAACCACCTTGAGATAGACGGGCAACAGATAAGTCAAAAGACATCTCAGTCTCAGAATCACTTGGATATGAACTAGGGGAACTCTGACCAAGGGATACACTACCACTAGAACCAACAGACACACTTCCAGGCACTGCAAACATAAAGCACATTGAGGTTCAATTGTATTAGGTAGAGGTTCAAAATAATCGTCCATTGAAGAGAGCAAAACCTAATTATGAAAAGATGAAGACGAATCTGTCAAAGAAGACAATAGAAATGCCACAAACGAACAAATTGAATAGAATCATTCTCAGATGACTATCAAGCGTAGAACATAAATAAACGCAACAACAAATTCTGAAACCCTAGAACATAAATAAACAAATTAATTTACCAGAATCCATAGAAACGTCTATGCGAATCAATCCAATAGCGAGAATAGATTGAAAGAGGCGAAATAGATGAAGAACATGAACTGAAACGAGCGAGAACGAACGAGACCTCCAATGGCGATTCCGGCTACAACGACTACACCAAGAGAGACGGGAGCGAAACGAGGGAGACCAGAGAACAAATGAAGGTCGAATGACGAAAATGCCCCTCCGTGTTGTTAAATGATGGAACAATGCCAACCGTTTGATGGTGACACGTGGACGGCTATATCAAATGCTCAATGTTTACTTTAACACCCGTGCTCATTTGATCCTCTGAGTTGTGTTTATGCACTTTATGATATTTTTGTTTTTTATTGGATTTGTTTATATTACTTTATAACAAATTTATCGTCATATGATTATATATAATTTTATAATTAACTTTTTTTGCCAACGGATTAGGTGTATTACATATTACAATATTTCTATTTTTAACTATGTATTTTATGTAGGTCAGTTTATCATTTATGAACATTTTAATTTTAATTTATGGTAATTTTAATTAATCAATTGTGTTTATTAGAGTGCCCTAAGTGAATCTCAATCACAACAACAAGATGGACAAATGTCATGAAAATATAAAATTTGAATTATCATTTGCACTTAGCCACTTAGTACTTGACACTAGTTGACTAGATTAGTGAGTTTGTATCTTGAGCAATTAAAATGTGAAACTAGAAGATGGAGGAAAATGATCGAAATCCGCATGTTCTAGCTATTATACATATTGCGGAAACACAATATGGTAGGTTGAAAGTTTAATTAACGTGTAAAGAGATGGAGATAGCCAGGCTGTCCAATCAAATTATAAGGCCCTGTTTTATATTGATATGAGGCCTTAATAAATAAATAAAAAATCGTTAAATTTTAATAGTCTTGAACAATTTATGCTGAATAAAAATTATTTAATTTTGTTGATATACTAAAATAAATTAATTATTTTAAATGACATAATATTAAATAATGAATCTAGAAAATAACATCTTGACAAGTGAGGTTATGATATGAAATATAATAAATTTCACAATTTGACCTAGAAGCTTATAGAAAAATAACCACAACTAAAATTTATAAGAACAAATTAATTTAGTTTGTTGCTTGAAAAATAATAATAGTATTTGAATAACACGAATTGGAAAATGTGAAAAAGTTTTTAAAATAAATAGTTGTCTAAATAAGCCCCAAACTATTTTAAAAGCTTTTATTAGATAAAGAATGATAGGGTCTCATAAATATCTTTACTATCTTTACTCTATTTACTAGTAGAAAATATACTATTTTTTCCTTGTCTAAAGAATAAAATAAAATTTTCTCTAATTCTAAATGTAAACCTTCAGAAAAAATAGAAACTAGGGGGGAGGATCGAACACATGTACTATTTTTTTCCTTGTCTAAAGAATAAAGTTAAATTTTTTCTAATTCTAAAAGTAAACCTTGAGAAAAAAAAATAGAAACAGAGGTGGAGGGGTTATTCAAGTCTAGAGTGCTATTATCTTTTCTGCACTAGAGCAGCAAGAGAGAGAAAACGCTCTCAATGGCCAAAAGCAAAAAACCGTAAACACCACTACCTATGCCCCCCCCCCCCCCCCCCCCTTAACCGGATTTTCAGATCCCGCAAACCCAACCGAACCCACCGGCTCCGCGCCTCACCGGCACCAGCGCCTCACCGGCACCAGCGCCCAATCGGCACCAGCGCCCAACCGGCACCCGCCGACTCCCTCAACACCGCGTTGCATCTCTGCTTTGCCTTTGCCGGGAAGACGCCGGCGACTTCATCTATCTCTCCCGCCTCCTTCTCAAGCTTGTCTTCCTCTTGTTTGGGATCTCAGTTTCTCAGTAATAGGGTTCTGATTCTCGTTCACAGAGGTGAGCTTGGGGGAGAGAAGAGGAAGGAGAAGGGAAGAAGAAGAAGAAAAAAAAAATCTACTGACTTCGTCCAATACATTCATATGTTGATAGAGCTTTCCCAGGCGGCGAACCGAGTTGTTGTTCCGGACAAGGTCGAGGATGACCATCCTTCCGGCGGTGCAGTTTTCTGTGCTTTACTTCCCTCGTTCCTGGGTTGTTTTACTTTATTTTTCATAGTTTGTATTTATTGTGGTTTGTTGTTATTTTTTATGCTCTTTGTGTTCGGCCTCTCAAAGTTGCATAGCTTATAACTTTGAATTCTAATCTTATAAAATTTATTTAAAAAAAATCTAGAGTGCTATTACTTACTACTGTGATAGATAGTCATCGTGTGACTTAATAATAACTGTTATAATTATACAATAAATTTGGGTCAGAGACCACCCTTTTTCAACTGAGGCCCGGCCCTGGAGATAGCCATATGCTGGTGATATGGTGATATACAAAAGAAAAGTTGTTTCTACCAAAAAAAGGAAAAAGAAAAGTTGTTGGGTCGGGCAAGGGAAGCCAACGGTGAACGATCATCCACCCTTAAAATAACATTTGATCACTCACAACCGGTCAACCACCCTCCACAATTTTTGCTCTATCCTTGTTCCTACGCCTCCAGAAAAAAGGATCCCAACAAATCCAAAACAAGACTTGTAGACATGGAATTTCAAATATTATTTTTCCACCCATCTTGATGGACTATGGAGAACAATCTCCCTTCTGAAAAAGCCACCACCGCCGACCCGCCCGGTCAAGCACCGGTGAAGGCTACCGCCGATGATGAGACTCATTGCACCCTCAAGCTTCTTGCCGAGGACGTCGACCGATTCATCGCTTCTCTCTCCCCCGTCCCGGACAAGGCCAATTCTCCGGCGCCAGAAATCACCGCCTCCGCCGAGACCTACGCTGACGCGGTCGAGGCCGAGTTGGAAAGGAACGGTTCGAGCCCGTTAGCGGCCAACTCGGTCCTGGTCGACTCGCTGGGCCGACTCGGCAAGCTGAACACCCTACTCGGTGGGTTCTTGCCCGGGGAGAAGACAACGTCGTGGCTGAGTAGGACGAGTGCGGTTCTTCAGAAAGCGCTGATGTTGTTAGAGGACGAGCTCCGGAACATTCTAGAAGGACTCGCCTCCAATAGTGGCTCTTCTTCTTCTTCGTCCACCATGACCATGAGCCCGTCGGAGAAGACGACGAAGCACTTTTCTAGCTTCCACAACCACCTTTACCGCCACCAGGACCCCGATTCCGGCAGCCACCGATGCAACTCGGCCACTGCCATGTTGGACCCCGAGCCGTACCCGACAGAGGAGGACGATTTCCCGGCGATTTCGGACGAAACCGTGGTCCACATCCGGGCGGTCGTGGCCGCCATGATCGCCTCAGGGTACGAGATGGAGTGCTGCCAGGTGTACAACGCCCTCCGCCGCAACGCCTTCAAGTCCGCCATTAAAAGACGAGGGTTTCGGAAGCTGGGCATCGATGAGATTGGGAAGATGAGTTGGGAGCAGCTCGAATCACGGATCGCCACGTGGAACAGAGTAGTTCGGCACACGGCTAGGATCCTCTACCCGCGCGAGTGCAGCCTATGCAGTGAGGTCTTCTCTAATTACCCTACGATTTGTGAAGGGATAATGAGGAACCTCGCCAGAGCTGTGGTGATCCTCTTCCTCAACTTCGCGGAGGGGGTCGCGGCGACGAAGCGCGCCTCCGAGCGGCTCTTCAAGGTGATTGAGGTCTACGAAACCCTGACGGAACTCCGATCGGCCATGAGCGAGCTTCAATCGGAGATCTTAGCCGTCCAACGGAGGCTGGGGGACGCCGCCGTTGCCATTTTCTCCGATCTGGAGGGCTCTATAAGGAACGATCCGGCAAAGAACACGGTCCCCGGGGGGGGCGTGCACCCCCTGACTCGCTACACCGTGAACTACCTCCGCTACGCCTGCGATTTCAGGGACTCTCTGGAGGCAATCTTCGTCCGGAAATCCAGCGAGTCGGTGAAAGTGAAATCAGCGTTGTCGATGGAGCTCACGAGAGTCCTGTCCTTGCTGGACGCGAACCTGGACGCGAAATCAAGGCAGTACAAGGACGCGTCCCTGAGGTGCGTGTTCCTGATGAACAACGGGCGGTACATTCTGCAGAAGATCAAGGAGGCGCCGGAGATGCACGAGCTGGTGGGGCGCGTGGCCAGCAGGAAGCGGTCGACGGAGCTGCGGGCGCACCACAAGAGCTACCAGAGGGAGACTTGGAGCAAGGTGCTGCAGTGCCTGGGCCACGAGGGGCTGCAGCTCAACGGCAAGGTGCACAAGCCGCTCCTCAAGGAGCGCTTCAAGGGCTTCAACCAGATGCTGGACGAGATCCACCGGACGCAGAGCGCGTGGGTGGTCAGCGACGAGCAGCTGCAGTCGGAGCTCAGGGTTTCGGTGTCGTCGGTCATGATTCCGGCGTACAGGTCCTTCGTCGCCAGGTTCGGCCAATACTTTACTCCCGGGAGGCAGGTGGAGAAGTACATCAAGTACCACCCGGAGGACATTGAAGCAACCATTGAAGACTTGTTTGATGGAAACCCTAATTCAGCAGCCAAGACCAAGAAAGGTTTGTTTGATGCCAACCATTGATCACCTTCTTTCAACTTTTCATTTTCCTTCTTTTTGAATTCTTCTGCTTTATGTAATTATTATAATATATATATGTAGATTAATTCATCTTCTTAGTTTCGGGTGCGAAATATGTTTAATGTGCAAAGTGAGAAACGGTCGCGTTCATTTGCGTTCATAAATTGACATCACATGTTCATTATCTGGGCGATAATGTTCATTATATAGGGGGTAATATTCAAGGGACGATACTGTTAAAAAAAATGGAGGGAAAGAGTGAATAGTGACGCGGTAGCATAACCGTAAATACGGCAATTTTTATTTTTATTTTTTCGATCAACAATTTTTTTTTTTTTTTTTTTTATTGTCTCTGATCGTTTTGGAATAGACAATTATTGACGTTCACATATAAGTACTACATGTTCACTTTATGTGCCGTAAAAGTTCACATATAACATGATTATGTTCCAACACATGTCTTTGAACATTCAGTGCTTATTTGTGAACATGAATGTACAAATAAATGAACATTTAATGCTTATTTGTGAACATTCTATATATGCCAATCCAGAATGATCGGGGTACGAAAACGAAAAAAAAAAAAATGTACGGCCGAAATCACTTTGCATTTCGCACGGATAGGGCATTTCGCACGGGAACCCAAATCTTGTTTTCGATCTGTAATATACCATTGTCACATTTTACATTTTATAGAAATCTAGAGTTTTACGGGTTTGTTTATCAAGGCTGTCATGTGCTCCCTATTACATAGGTGCTAGTTTCTTAGTATTTGTTTGTTGATTTTTGTCATCAGTTCTTTTTTTTTTTATCGTTAGAGATAAATTTATGTACGGAAATTTCGCCTTATATCCCTAAGGTATGGCGAAATTCGCCTGATATCCCAAAAATTTACCAATTTCGCGTGGTGTCCCTGAGTTTTAATTTTTGTTCGCCAAATGTTCTTCCGTCAACTTACTAACAGAAAAAGTTTTTTTTTTAAAAAAAACCAAAAAACAAGTTCTCGTCTTCTTCATCGATTTGTTTCTGAATGTGCCTTGGCCTCTTCTTTGGCTTCCTCGGCTAAAGGATCCGCGTCATCGCCACAAAGTCGTCTTCTCTTTCTTGCTTCACAAAGGAATGCGGAGCTTCGCTCTCGGCCACTTCTCTCCGACAGCATCGCCGGTCTCGACGCCGTCGACATCGTTTCGCCTGGCCGGCCTCGCAAATTCCACGGTCTCGCCTCCTCCGCCGTACTAATTTTGTTTGTAAATTGAGGCCCAAATAAATTGCAAATCCCTAAAATTGAACTCAATGGTGGAGACCGGCTGAATTTTGTAATTCTTCCACTCTTCAATCTTACTGTTTATATCCTAAATGAATGCCTTTATGCTCTAAGAAAACACCAGCTTTTCACAAGCAGGAAATTATACCAAACCACATCTTGTTATCAACAAAAAAACTGAGGCCCCCTCTATTGCAGAAATGCAAACCAACTCCAATTCTCTAGGCACCCCCTATTAGCAATCCTGTAACCAAGTCTAATTCTCTGGGCTCTGCCCTTACTTCCTGTTCTCTAACCTTATAAGGTTTTCTTATTGAAAATACTGATCTTATGCTGCTTCACTTAACCAATAATTTCTCATATCCCTACTGCTATCACTCTTGGTGGTATTTTTCTGGAACAAGTAACCATATGCTTAACTGTTGGACCTTATGTCACTATCTCATGAGCACTTCTACTCATTATTTGAATTGGCTTCACTCTAAACACTCTGACTGCATTACTTGTGGTAAACTTTTAACAGGCACCAGGCGCAAGGAAGGAATTTGCTCCAAACTCCTGACTTCAACCGCTCTCTGTATCCAAGTTGCATCAATCTATTTAGTAGTTTGGCAATTCCATACATTATATTATGTACAGAATACTGAACTCAATGCAATTGAACAGAAGCTGGAAGAATTGCTGAATTTTGTTCCAATGGTGGAGAATTGCAAATCAATTTCCATGGACACTATAGGCCAGAAAATGAATTGCTGCATGCCTGTGCCTGTTGAATCCATGCCAATAATATCCAAGTCAATTTCCTTAATTTCCGTATACTTTGAGCATACTACTGCACACCCCCCACGTGCAATCAAGGACGGGTAGCCAACACAGCTTGGTTACGGATTTCAAGAAGATTATCTTTCTATATTATTTAGGATTTGCCTCCCTTAAAAGAGGAGCAGTATTCAGTCCTTTTGGTGCACGATATATGAAAGATTTGTGTGCTACATTCAGTCATTCGACCAGCTTATCCAAGTCAAATAGTGCAGTCTGTCATCTTGTCCACATACAACCATCATTGTCAATACTCAAAACTTTGATACAGAGATGATAATATCTCGGAGGAGCACATATCAAAATATTCTAGCTATGGAGAAGGGAGGAGCACAGATTCTACAACGAGATTTCTGTCTACCTGTGGATGTCATAGCTTATACACAAATGCTCAGCTTATATGCGTTTCAATTTTAGGGATTTGCAATTTATTTGGGCCTCAATTTACGAACAAAATTAGTACGGCGGAGGAGGCGAGGCCGTGGAATTTGCGGGGAGATTGAGCCGCAGCCAATTAGTACGGCGGAGGAGGCGAAGCCGGCCAGGCGAAACGATGTCGACCGAGACCGGCGATGCTGTCGGAGAGAAGAGGCCGATGCTGTCGGAGAGAAGAGGCCGAGAGCGAAGTTCCGCGTTCCTCTTATGAAGCAAGAAAGAGAAGATGACTTTGTGGCGATGACGGGGATCCTTTATCCGAGGAAGCCAAGGAAGAGGCCAAAGTACATTCAGAAGCAATTCGATGAAGAAGACAAGAACTTGTTTTTTGGGTTTCTTTTTGGAATTTTTTTTTAAAACTTTTTCGGCAAATTTTGCCATACCTTACCACGCAACATTTCCGATTTATGTATAACAAAACAATATGCAAATAGCCATGGAAGTTCGGCCACAACATATAAATCATGGGCTAAATGGCCACAGACTTTGACCACTGAAATATGAAACCATGGCTAACCTAATCTATCTATTCTATTACTATATATTAAAGCTCTAAAGCTCTCCCATTCCCTTTCGATCTATCAGAACGCTTCTAGATCCATCATTCTTACGTGTTATTTTCTTATTCGCTCTTTTTTTATTTACATAATTTTAATTCACTTTATATATAAAAACTTAACAAATCTTAAAATTATCTTTACAAATCTTAAAAAATTACAAAATACCAATCTTAACAAATCATTCTTTCATGTCATTTTCTTATTCATTCTTTTTTTATTTACATAATTTTAATTCACTTTATATACAAAAACCTAACAAATTATAAAATTATCTTTACAAATCTTAACAAATTACAAAATACCAATATTAACAAATTATAAAATACCAATTCCTACATAACTCAAACTTTATATTATATATCGTATAAAAAAAATTATACGGTAATATAGTAGCTCATACTAATGCTATATAATACAGGTTTAACTAACACCTATATTAGTATAGGTCTGAATTTATAATATATTATTTTAATAATTATGAGACTATGAATCATTTTCAATCCTCCAAAAATGTTCCATGAGAGTGTTTTTAGGAGGTTGTTAATGCTATATTTTTTAGTTTTCTTCATTCTTTCATTTATTATGAACATAACTGAAATATCAAATATTAAATTAAGCTACACAAACAATTTTACTTGACTAATATATTTATCGTTAAGATATCAAAATCAGATAGAGCTAAAAAACATTAATCAATAACATAGATTATGCTTAAGTGGTAGACTGAAACTAATAATATTTTTCTAAAAAGGGTAGATTGAGATTGAACATAATTCTAGGCTCACATAAATGAGGTGTCAATTTGTAGTTAATTATTTATTTTATTTTATTTTATTTCCAAATTAATTAGCTCTAAATTTTAAAATCTTATCAAATCTTCAACAAAATCTCATCAAAGTAATTTCTCTTTACAATAACTTCTAACGTAATTTTCTACTTGAAATGTGATACTTATATTTTTGTTATTGCATCAATAATATTAACGAATATTTAACATCATAAAAAATCATTTAGTTAATTAACATAAAATATAAAGTATTATCTAAGATTAGGTTACTCAACCCAAGATATTGAGATAGCATATCTTCTAATACTTTTTTTGGTAAATATCACGAATTAGTGATAAACTATTAAGCCAATTAAATAAAACCACGTAAGTTAATTAGTATATTGAAATAGCAATAAGATTGGTAAACGCTTTAGATAGCATATCTTTTTAATAATTATTTTTACTTACAATGCATTCACACTTTAAAATTTAAATAAACACACATAAATCTTATAGTAACAAAATCTTTAATCGATAAATTTCACATTTTTAAGATTTAAGGACAAATTATTTATGAACTTGAAATAATTAATGATGAATAAAAAAATTATGCATAAAAATATAAATATACTATTTAAAAAAAAGTGAACTAGGCTTTATTTGATTATCCAATTAAGTTAATTTAGTATATTAAGAATTGACAATAGATATAACTCCCCAACATATATATACATTTAATAATAAAACAATGATTAAACTAATATGATTTTATTTTCAATAATATGATCTCAATGTCTAAAGTCTGAATCGTATTATAAACAAGAAAAAAACTAACAAAAGTACTATTCTATCAGCAAACTAAATAAGTTTAAACAAAATATAGATCTAAACATATCATCAATAAGATACACGATTACTTTTCGGCGCATAGGCATTTTGCCGTTTGGCGCATAGGCTCGCACGTAACGTGAGGGTACAAACCACACGTTACGTGTGACAGTGCTCCACACGTTACGTGTGGGACAATTTCACACGTTACGTGTGGTTTGTACCCTCACGCTACGTGTGGGTTAGTCAATAGGGTTTAGAATGTTTATTTGTAGTATTTATTTGTTTATCTAAACACTCCTAAAATCTTGATTTTCACTCACATTTTTTGTACAAAAAATGGACAATCCGAACAATAACGAGTATTGGAGCAACAATGGGGAAGATATTCCACTTTGGAACGAGGTAATTTCTATAAGTAACCCTAAAGTTGTCTTTTTTATTTCTTGTTTTGAAAATGTTTAAAGTTCTTAGCTTCATGGTTAGGGTTTAGAGAAGTTATTTTTGATGGCCCATTATATTTGTTGTTTAGGATTTAGGAAAGCTATTTTTGATACTTATTGTTTAATATTAAAGATCTCATTTTATTGTTTAGGGTATTAGAAACAAAGATTGAGCGTTGTTTAGGGTTTAGGGCTACGAATTTGTTGTTACATTGAAGAACAGTTTCACACGTTACGTGTGAAGAATGTTCACACATAACGTGTGAAGGTGTTCAACACGTTACGTGTGGGTGTGTTTCACACTTAACGTGTGGACACTCTTCACACGTTACGTGTGTAATCACCACCCGAAACCAGGTTTCATTCTGTAATATGGCACGGTTTGACAGTAAACGTGCTTTTTTATAATCAGTGTACTAATTGATGACATGATTTCGTGTATGCAGACGAACTATCATTTATACGAGGGGTTAAACAATATCTCCCTCAATGACTGGAGCACTCCACAGAAGACATTTCCGGTTTGGGAAACGCCTGAAAAACTGCAGGATTGGAGCACGCCTCAGAAGACATTTCCGGTTTGGGAAACACCGGAAAAACTGCAGGATTGGAACACGCCTCAACCAGTTATTGATATACCATCATTTGATGTTGGGATACCGTTTCCTCCAGAAGCATCTTCATCTCATGCTACCCCACAGCTGTGCTTTCCATCCCTACACACACAGCCTCAGTTCAGTGTACTACCGGAGGAGGATGTGTACGTCTCGGCCGATTATTCAAGGTTCTTCACATCTGATCAAATCTGGCAGTCTAGAGAAGAAGCCTTTTTGTGGGCGCGGGAGATTGCTATGAATCAGCAATTCTGCATCAAAAAGTGGAAGAATAAAGCTTCCACCCCTTCGACCCTCGGGGGGACTTGGTTACCGTGTGATAGGCATGGACAAAACGTCCCTAAAGGAGCTGACCAAGTGAGAGACATCACAAGGTCGAAGAAATGTGAGTGTCCCTTCATGTTGAGGCTGAAAGAAAGGCCGAAGGGATTGTGGAGGATCACTGTATAACATGGAACTCACAACCATGTCATAGGAGACAATTTGTATGGTAGTGCATTAGCTGGGCGACCAACTGCTGAAGAGAAGGAGATTATAAAGGTGATGACGGTCAATCATTGCAAGCCTCAGAAGATTCATACTACAATCCAGTCGTCCCCTGGAAATTTGACCAAGATGAAGCAAGTATACAACATCATGCACGAGATAAGAAAGAAGTGCATGGAAGGAAGAACAGTTGTACAACAGTTCTTGTATGAGTGCAATGAGAAGGGGTACTTCATGGAGTATAGATTCAACAAGGAGACCAACAAGATAACGGATATCTTCTTTGCAAGCCAGGATCAGTTGCGGTTGCTGAAGGCATTTCCGTACATTGTGCTGCTGGACTCTACATATGCAACTAACTGGTTAGTAACAAACATATGAATTATACTCTTCATTTGTTCATGTCAAGGTTAGGACGCCATTGTATTTTATATATGATTATGTGTGCAGCTACAATTTGCCCTTCCTTGAAATTGTCGGCATCACATCAGTTTGGAAAAACTACAATATTGACGGGGCATTTCTGGAGAAGGAGGGCGAAGACAGTTACAAATGGGCCATAGAGCAACTTGCTAAGATGTTTGCCAAGGTGCAACGAGCACCCACATGTGCGGTCACTGATCGGGAGAAGGCATTGATGAACGCATTAGAGAAGCAGTTTCCAGAAGCAAAATTCCTCCTATGTAGGCGGCATGTGAGAAAGAATATTGAAGACTTCGGGAAGAAGGCCATGGGCAAGTTTAGGGGCACAACGTTTTCCAACGACTGCATGAAGCTCTTCAAGGAAACGACCATACAAGGGTACGAAAGATCACTCTGGAAGCTGAAGTGTGATTGGAAGAAAGCTCCAAAATGTGTTCAGTACCTACAAAAAAACTGGCTTGACCCCTACAAGGAAAGAATCGTCTCTGTATGGACAGATACAGTGTTTACGCTCGGTACTACCACCACTAACAGGTATGTGCATCAATGGTTTATCTAAATTTAGCTAGTTATTTGAACTTAGTTAGACCTTTACAACAATCAAACAAATTTTGGGATTCTTGATTGTAATACAGGGTTGAAGGGGCCCATTCCAGTCTGAAAAGCTTCTTCACAAGCAACGATGGCAACCTTTGCACTGTGTTCGATCAATATGATACACGGTTGCGCAATCATATTACTGAGATTCGGGGGGCATTGAATGAGAGCATTGGGAAGAGATATACGCTGCTAACAGACGCACATCTTTTTCGTAAGCTGCACTTCAAGGTGTCTGCGGTTGCACTAGCTCGTTTGATTGAGGAATACAGAAAAGGAGAAGCTCCAGTGTGGAGCACTATATACAGATGCCAGATGAGGGTCAGAGATGGCTTGCCTTGCGTTCATGACATGGCGCAAAATGTTCGGAGCGAGACCCCAATTGAACCTAGCTCGTTGCATCCGTTCTGGAGGCAACTGACCTTGTCAGAAGTGAAGACATCAGAAGAGGAAGAATTATGCACACGCAACGTGAATAGATCTTTGCTTGACGAATTTGCCCGAAGCGTCTTCCCCACATTGCCAGTGGAGATTCAACAAAGAGCAGTCTGTACACTTAGAAGTATAGCACATCCAGAGCAGACTACTCTGGAAGAGCCAGCCAAAGTCAGGCATAAGGGTCGGCCTCAAGGAGCTCTGAACTTTGCCACCAAAAGACAACCCTCATCATGGGAGCACACTGACCAACAGATGGACGAAACACCTCCGAAAAAGCAAAAAGGAAGACCACCGAAGATGGGCCTACCCTTACCGTGTGGTGCCACGTCATTGATCAAGAACCCATGGCGATATCTTTCACAGTTCCCCAAGTGTATGAGACCACACTTTGGAGGATGGTATGAGATAGTGGGTGATGGAAACTGCGGGTACAGAGCCATTGCGCATGGTCTGGGCTTAGGGCAAGATAAGTGGGAATTTGTTCGACGTACCATGATCGCTACGTTGAGAAAAGAGTATGAACTACTCGCGCCACTTTGGGTGTCTACGATGACACTTGAGGCAATGGAGGCGAAGCTTGATTGGTTTCCTTCGCCGAACAGGCCGGCCCCACCGGAGACGTGGTTGGAGCTCCCGGATATGGGATGTTTGATGGCAACGGCATTCACATGTGTGTTTGTTACCGTCGGTCGTGGCGTGGGGATGACATACCTGCCTATGAGGGGGAAGACAAACGAAGCATCGATTGGGGAGAATTTGAAGACGGTATGCATTTGCCATGTCGAGAACGAGCAACATTTTATTGCGGTATGTTTATACAATCTTGTGTTAAAACATCTGTTTATACTATCTTGTGTTAAAACATCTGTTTATACTATCTTGTGTTAAAACATATGTATGATGCATTGATTTTCATGTAGATTGGGCTGGCCAAAACTTCGCCCTTGCCTCCTATTTAATCGGGGTGGCTATATCATCATGACCCGTCTTCGGGTGATTACATAGATCAATGGCTATTAGATCGTTCGTTGGAGTATAAACCAGACAAGGACGAAAAGAAGCCAAAACGAAAGAAGAAGGTCGAAACAGTCGATTTATGTAATGAATGATATGAGTACGACATTCCTATAGTATGCTGCAATGAGTACGATATTCCTATTGTTGTCATAATCGAAACAACTTCCCCAAAACATTCAAACTGAAGTCATAACATTCAAACTTCAACAAAACATTCAAACTCAAGTCATAACATTCAAACTTCAACAAACACATTCAAACTCAAGTCATAACATTCAAATTTCAACAAAACATTCAAACTAATGCTCAAATGACGAAGCAACCAAGTTCAATGGTTCGAAAGGAAGGGATACATTTGCTCCAATGATTGCCGTAATGCCTCGGCTACGTCTTCACATCGGTCATCTCCATGGTGATGATCGCGATATGGATCCATACGTGAATAGCAACTATCAAGGCACTGCACAGAAGATAAGTGGATACGATTAATAAACATACACGAAGTAAAAAATAAACAGGATATAATTACATGATTACTTACCTGCTGCTGAGTGTAACGATCCTCTTGAGGGATGATGAATGGATGTGTATGTTGGAGATACCACTGCATGTAATCATCGGTACACTGGTGGTGTTGACGAACTGGAGGACCCATGGCTTGCAGGCTAATGGAATGTTCATTGCGGGCATTCCATGCATGTAAGGATCTATCGTACTCCACCGTGTAACTGCTAATCTTCACGCCCCTCCATGCCTTAATGGGAACAATCGGTGGTCTTGGACATTGTTGTACACGCCCAAACTGCCGAGCTACTCGATCCGGCATGTAAGGCTCGGTGACCCACAAACAGGATATGACTCCATGAAATCGCGATGAAGCAAACATCTCATTATTGAAGTCAATGGAGCCGTATGGCATCCACTCAACCTAAACACAATTGAATTTCAAACAACTTATAATGCATATATATTTTAACATAATAGATAAGGACCGTATATGCACTTACACTATCAGCATGCATCCCATCCAGCTCCTCCCTATAATTCCTGGTCCGGTTGGGTTCATGTGACATGTCCCATTTTCTGGCGTATGGGATCGGCTGTTGTGGGTCCCAGTAAACACTCTGTGCAGGTCTAAACATGGGAAAATACTGATATATCCATGACTACAAAATAATTACACATATGTCAATTCCCTATATAACAAACATATAATATATCTATAACAAAAATTTAGATATTTTTATTCAAGCCATTTAATACCTGGATCAGAGTGAAACATGTGGACATGACCCGTGCCTCTTTTCTTGTGCACTCGCCCAAGCTGCGGTACACGTGTGCAAGAACACCGGTACCCCATGCATAGTTCATGACTTTTGTGAGATCAGTCACGAACGGAGTGTAATAAACGGGCAAGCGATGCTGAGACTTGTCAGGAAAGAGGGCAGACCCCACCAAGTACAGCAAGAACCCAGCCGCCAGCTTCTTCGACGCCAACTCCTCGCAATGAGTCTTAAAATCTCCCGCGTGCAAGTTACCGGCGACGATAGCACCATCCTCCAGCTCAAAAAACTCATGCGTCTGCTCCATCAATGCCTTCTTCAAATCATTGCGGCTCAGCTGCTCGTGCCATTTCTTTGGGGGACCCATGTCTTGCCCTTATATGTTAAGCCCAAGGATCATCCATACATCATGGAGAGTTATAGTCATCTCTCCCCATGGCATATGGAATGAGTTGGTTTCCGGTTGCCAACGCTCGACGAAGGCACCAATCAGCGTCTCATCCACATGCTCATGCATCGCGTCTTCCGTTGTGAGACGCCATGAGCGTAACTGCTTGCCTCGCTGCTGGAACCTCAACGGTTGCACCGACTGTATATGAACATAATTAAGCAATCATACAGACTTATTTAAAACAAGATTAATAATTAAAAAAAATTGTGTTACGTGCAACTTACAACGCGCTGGTAAAGGAGGTACGCCACGTGGTTTACAAAACTCTTTAGGAGTTCAGGTCTCTCCGGACCTCCAGGAACGCTCACCACCAGTTCAGGGTCGTATCTGACATTCTTCTTTGACCGGGGTGGTTTTCCCCGTGAAGAAGAGGCTTCCTGAGGCTCCTCGCCCGGCTCCTCGCCCGCCGTGTTTGGGGCGTCTTCTCTTGGAATCCAGGCATTGCTGGACTGGGCCTGAGTCCCCTTGTAACACCCCGTAATTTTTAAGGGTATTTTTAAGCTTTACTCGTATGAGTTATTGTTGCAAAATAATTGTATGAGATATCGTTGCAAAATAATTATATAAGATATTGTTGTAAAATATTTATATAAGATGTTCGTGTAGGATAATTGTGGACTGTCAGGCGGCACCAGTACCGGCATCGGCATCGGCATCATGTAAGATGGTTGGGTGGCTTGGTAGCTGTGTTAGTTGGCCTGGGGAGTGTCACAAATATATGCAGGATAATTATATAAAGGATTTGTGCAAGATATTTGTGCACGGTATTTATATAAGATATTTGTGCACGGTAATTGTGCGAGGTAATTGCTTGAGATGTTTGTGCTAGATGATGCACGAATATATTTAACCCGGAGTTAAGAAAATTAACCCAAGTTGAGTTTGGATAAGAATTAGTGAAGTCGGCCAGAAACCGCGATCAACCGCGATTGACCGCGATGAACCGCGACTCACCGCGATCGGCCGCGATCGCGGTAATGCCTTTTTCAGAGGCGGTCGTCTTCCTCGAAGGCGGTTACTGTAGCTTTGTCCTCTGTTTTGGCTCGGCTGGGATATTTTTGGGCAGGCCAAGTGGCCCTTCGCCTTTGTCCCCTTGTCCCCTTGGAGGTGTCGGATTTGTGCTATAAAAGAAGGTGAAGACCGAACCCTTTCTTCTACTCTTCTTCTTCTCTCTTTCTCCTCTGTTCTCCCCTGTCTCGCCATTGATGCACGAGCTGTGAGCTCGGTTTTGGGCTTGAATCGAGAGGCTTTGTGGATTGGAGAAGGTTGCCAAGGTGTTAGGTGAAGCTTAGAGGTGCTTTGTGATCAATTTGAATGCAAGACGAAGCTTGAATTGATCGGGTAAATTCCCTCCCCACCATGGAAGCTGTCGAAGCTTGCCACTGTTGATGAACCGCGACCGACCGCGACCTGCCGCGATCGCGGTATTGTGTCCGAGTTGTGTGTTTTGTGGTTTGGCTTTGGGCTTTGCTCGTTTCCTTTGATTTCTTCTTGTATTCTTTTAGATTCATATATAAGTGTATTGAATCTAACTTAGGGTCTTGTTATGGGCCATTTCTTAGGGATTTATTATCCAAGATTTGCTCCAGTTTCAGATCCAGGAGCATGTTGTCTCTAAGCTTTGCTTAAGCTTCTGCGGATTTAGGCAAGTGGCGGTTCGCTCTTTCTCATCATTCCATACTTCAATTAATTATCAATAGTTTTGTTGTTAATTAATTTGGGATGATTGTTAATTATGTTGGAATTGTTTGATAACGTTATGTGATTAAAAAGAAGATATTATACTAGGTTGTATATTTTGCTAGAACCGACGCTAGTCTATTCTAGATTTGTGCAGGTGAAGGCCGTAAGGGACTTTGATGTGATTTATTGTGTGTGTTTAGATTATTAAATCTAGGGTGTTTGCCAGGTGGGCATAGATATGGATAGTTGTGCAGGTGGGGCCGTGATGGCTCTGTGTGGTGTGTTTGTGTGTTTAACTGTGTAGTTAGCACGAGTATTCATAGGGACAATGGATGGAGGTCCTGTCGTCTCTTTATAATAAATTGGTGAGTCATGACTAACTTCTATACTCGAGTGGAGTAAGAAGTGGTGCACTCTGCAGGTGTCACAACCCGGTTCAATATGTGTTTCGCGAGTGGCGGACATGTATGTAAAAGCTTGTAACGTGATGTGGTGTGTGGTCATTTAAATAAGATACGTGCCATGAGTATGCACATAATGAAAATGCCTTGACCATATTATTAAAGTGCCGTATGAGTAAGCACTTATTTAAAATGTTTGGCGAGTAGTGCAGCTAGGCGCTAGTGCAGCTAGGAAAAAGCTCGTCTTTCCAGGCAAGTGGTTTTTAATTAATTTGAGATAATTGAAATCTGATATTATATTAGGTTGTATTTCTGCTAGAATCAACGCTAATATAAAAGATATACTGTAATCATGTGACTTGAGATTGTGATGTGATTTGTGATATGTGGAACTGCTTTTGATGTGATTTATGATATGTGGAACTGTTTGTGATGTGTTTGTGTGAATTTTATGCCATGAGCCTTTGCTTAGTCTATTCATTAGACTAACGCTTGTATTTTATTTATTGGTAACGTCATGGGGGTGTCGTCCGTCCGTTTCGGCACATGCAGATCTGAGAAGGCTAGAGCGACTATGAAGATGAACGGTGTTTTGTTTTCGACAAGTTGTTTTGTCGCTTTGTGTTTAAAACGATTTCCGCTGTGCTATTTTGTATTTTGGTTATAAGTCTTCCGTTGTAAATTCTGATTTTTGTATTGATGATGTATTTGGGTCGTTTTAGGAATCGTGAAATTCTGTGACCATGTGGTTTAATAAAAGTTACGATTTTAGTATCGTAACTGTGTTTTAAGTCAGTTATGACGTCGGAAAAGCCTGGGGTGACTTCGGGGTTTTCGCCCGGGGTCATCGGCAGTAGCGCTTCCAAATGGGGTTAAATTTGGGGGTGTTACAGAAATGGAATCAGAGCCGAAAGTTTTTAAAACGGGTTTGGGATTTAATGGACCATTTACTCGTTTTGTTTGAAAATATTTTCGAACGGTTCTTGTGAACTCACCGGCGGCACCAGTGCCGGCACCGGCATCATGTAAGATGGCTGGGTGGCTTGGTTGCTGGGGTAGCTAGGCTTGGGAGTGTTACATACCGGTTTGAAATATTTTCATTCGTTGGAATATTTTCACTTGTTTGAAATATTTGCGAAGGCTCGAAATTTTCAAAAGTGAAAAAGTTACACCGTTCATAGTCGTGCCTCTTCTCTTGAGACTGTTAAGGTGAATCTCTAGTGAGACTTGAGTTTGAGGAAATAGGAGTTATGCTTTGAGGTTATAAGACTTGTGGTATCACTCTTTTTGAGGAAATAGGAGTAGTATCATTTGTGATTCGTTTCGAGGAAAGTAGGAATGAGATATTGTGATTATGTTTGGAGAAAATTTAAGGAATCTTAAAGGAAGGTGTTGAGTTATTCTTAAAGGATTTAAGTTAGAGATGGCATAAGGCCGGTTATGATTAAGGATATTAAGTTCGGATAATAAGTTTGTTGTTGAGGTAGGTTCCTCATTGGCTTAGTGCAAGTTTCGGGGTCGAAACTTAAAATAAGGGGGTAGTAATGTAACACCCCGTAATTTTTAAGGGTATTTTTAAGCTTTACTCGTATGAGTTATTGTTGCAAAATAATTGTATGAGATATCGTTGCAAAATAATTATATAAGATATTGTTGTAAAATATTTATATAAGATATTCGTGTAGGATAATTGTGGACTCTCAGGCGGCACCAGTACCGGCATCGGCATCATGTAAGATGGTTGGGTGGCTTGGTAGCTGTGTTAGTTGGCCTGGGGAGTGTCACAAATATATGCAGGATAATTATATAAAGGATTTGTACAAGATATTTATATAAGATATTTGTGCACGGTATTTATATAAGATATTTGTGCACGGTAATTGTGCGAGGTAATTGCTTGAGATGTTTGTGCTAGATGATGCACGAATATATTTAACCCGGAGTTAAGAAAATTAACCCAAGTTGAGTTTGGATAAGAATTAGTGAAGTCGGCCAGAAACCGCGATCAACCGCGATTGACCGCGATGAACCGCGACTCACCGCGATCGGCCGCGATCGCGGTAATGCCTTTTTCAGAGGCGGTCGTCTTCCTCGAAGGCGGTTACTGTAGCTTTGTCCTCTGTTTTGGCTCGGCTGGGATATTTTTGGGCAGGCCAAGTGGCCCTTCGCCTTTGTCCCCTTGTCCCCTTGGAGGTGTCGGATTTGTGCTATAAAAGAAGGTGAAGACCGAACCCTTTCTTCTACTCTTCTTCTTCTCTCTTTCTCCTCTGTTCTCCCCTGTCTCGCCATTGATGCACGAGCTGTGAGCTCGGTTTTGGGCTTGAATCGAGAGGCTTTGTGGATTGGAGAAGGTTGCCAAGGTGTTAGGTGAAGCTTAGAGGTGCTTTGTGATCAATTTGAATGCAAGACGAAGCTTGAATTGATCGGGTAAATTCCCTCCCCGCCATGGAAGTTGTCGAAGCTTGCCACTGTTGATGAACCGCGACCGACCGCGACCTGCCGCGATCGCGGTATTGTGTCCGAGTTGTGTGTTTTGTGGTTTGGCTTTGGGCTTTGCTCGTTTCCTTTGATTTCTTCTTGTATTCTTTTAGATTCATATATAAGTGTATTGAATCTAACTTAGGGTCTTGTTATGGGCCATTTCTTAGGGATTTATTATCCAAGATTTGCTCCAGTTTCAGATCCAGGAGCCCGTTGTCTCTAAGCTTTGCTTAAGCTTCTGCGGATTTAGGCAAGTGGCGGTTCGCTCTTGCTCATCATTCCATACTTCAATTAATTATCAATAGTTTTGTTGTTAATTAATTTGGGATGATTGTTAATTATGTTGGAATTGTTTGATAACGTTATGTGATTAAAAAGAAGATATTATACTAGGTTGTATATTTTGCTAGAACCGACGCTAGTCTATTCTAGATTTGTGCAGGTGAAGGCCGTAAGGGACTTTGATGTGATTTATTGTGTGTGTTTAGATTATTAAATCTAGGGTGTTTGCCAGGTGGGCATAGATATGGATAGTTGTGCAGGTGGGGCCGTGATGGCTCTGTGTGGTGTGTTTGTGTGTTTAACTGTGTAGTTAGCACGAGTATTCGTAGGGACAATGGATGGAGGTCCTATCGTCTCTTTATAATAAATTGGTGAGTCATGACTAACTTCTATACTCGAGTGGAGTAAGAAGTGGTGCACTCTGCAGGTGTCACAACCCGGTTCGATATGTGTTTCGCGAGTGGCGGACATGTATGTAAAAGCTTGTAACGTGATGTGGTGTGTGGTCATTTAAATAAGATACGTGCCATGAGTATGCACATAATGAAAATGCCTTGACCATATTATTAAAGTGCCGTATGAGTAAGCACTTATTTAAAATGTTTGGCGAGTAGTGCAGCTAGGCGCTAGTGCATCTAGGAAAAAGCTCGTCTTTCCAGGCAAGTGGTTTTTAATTAATTTGAGATAATTGAAATCTGATATTATATTAGGTTGTATTTCTGCTAGAATCAACGCTAATATAAAAGATATACTGTAATCATGTGACTTGAGATTGTGATGTGATTTGTGATATGTGGAACTGCTTTTGATGTGATTTGTGATATGTGGAACTGTTTGTGATGTGTTTGTGTGAATTGTATGCCATGAGCCTTTGCTTAGTCTATTCATTAGACTAACGCTTGTATTTTATTTATTGGTAACGTCATGGGGGTGTCGTCCGTCCGTTTCGGCACATGCAGATCTGAGAAGGCTAGAGCGACTATGAAGATGAACGGTATTTTGTTTTCGACAAGTTGTTTTGTCGCTTTGTGTTTAAAATGATTTCCGCTGTGCTATTTTGTATTTTGGTTATAAGTCTTCCGTTGTAAATTCTGATTTTTGTATTGATGATGTATTTGGGTCGTTTTAGGAATCGTGAAATTTTGCGACCATGTGGTTTAATAAAAGTTACGATTTTAGTATCGTAACTGTGTTTTAAGTCAGTTATGACGTCGGAAAAGCCTGGGGTGACTTCGGGGTTTTCGCCCGGGGTCATCGGCAATAGCGCTTCCAAATGGGGTTAAATTTGGGGGTGTTACACCCCTGGTCCTGAGTCCCCCATGTACATGCATGATCCTACATTTATTAAATAGATCAGATGCAATAATGAATTGTAAACAAATGCATGTTATACTAAATGTACTTACCATAGGCTGATGATAGGCAGCGTTCGGGTACACCGCCGGGTTCTCCCACGGGTTGTCCTGCTCCTCATCTCCCTGATAATAATCCCTCGGGCTATGATGAGGGCTCACATGCGGCGGTAGTACCGGCAGACTAAAATTCCGCCCGTAATAGTTATTCTGATCTATTGTATCAGAATAACAATGCAGCGGACTTCCTTCATAGTCTGGGTCCCTCGGAGGCTCAGAGCCTGCTCTACCCCCAATAAACGACGGCACTGCCATTAGGCTATGCACTCCTATCATGCCAGTATCGCCAGCAGCCCCACTACTGCTACCGACTCTAGTTTGAAACCCTAAACCAGCCCCAGTACTGCTACCTGCTCCAATCTGGTATGCGCCGGTCTCATCATCCCGGTAGCACACATCCCTCCGTTGCCTCCTTTCCGACCTTTTGACCTCTTCGCCAGTCACATACGACTGTTGGCGTACAAGGTTGCGACGTATCCTGCGTTCAGTTCTTTCCCCAGGTTCCATCTGCGTTTACATATCAACACATTTTAATCAACAAAAATCAACAAACAGAAAATCAACGTTCCAGATATCAAAAAAAATGCAAATTCACACGTTACGTGTGACTTGTTCTCACACGTAACGCGTGGTGCACATTCACACGTTACATGTGACTTGCTCTCACACATAACGCGTGGTGCACATTCACACGTTACATGTGAATGTGCTTATTCCAATTTCACCGGCAAGCCGCCGGCGACTTTCCGGCGATATTCCGGTCGTCTTCTCCGGTGAGACAGTCCGAATTTTAATCAACAAAAATCAAAAAATAGAAAATCAACGTTCCAGATATCAAAAAAAATGCAAATTCACACGTTACGTGTGACTTGCTCTCACACGTAACGCGTGGTGCACATTCACACGTAACGTGTGAATGTGCACATTCCAATTTCACCGGGAAGCCGCCGGCGACTTTCCGGCGATATTCCGGTCGTCTTCTCCGGCGAGACAGTCCGATTTTTTATTTTTTTTTATCAAATATACCCAAAATTCAACAACAAATCCACAATTTTTACCAATCTAACAATATCATCACTTCCACTTTCATTTTTCCACACAAAATGTCAACAAACCTAGATCTACCTAACCAAAACCCTAAACATCACAAAAACTTCTACAAAACCTAGATCTACCATCCAAATCATCTCCAAATCGTAGATCTATCATCCAAACCTAGATCTACCTAACCAAATACTATGTGTGGATCTACATTTCCTAACCAAACACTTTAAATTTATTAAAAACAAAATCAAATAATTATTTCTAGGAACTAACCTTACGCGGGAGGGGCGAGGAGGCGTTACGCGGGAGGGGCAAGGAGACGTTACGCGGGAGGGGCAAGGAGGCGCAGCGGCTGAGTGTTGATGCTGAATGAAGAGGAGGAGCCGAATCTGGCTTTTATAGCCAGATTCCCACACGTTACGTGTGATACAATGTCACACGTAACGTGTGAACCAATCCCACACGTAACGTGTGGAGCCAATTCACACGTTACGTGTGGGTCTTGAATGGGTCAGTATCGACGCGTAACGTGGGAAGTCTATTCTCACGTTACGCGCTGCCCTATGCGCCAAAAGGCAAAAATGCCTATGCGCCGAATAGTTGAGCCCATAAGATATTGTTGAAAGATTGACAAATAGTATCTTACTAACCTATTAAATTGAAGAAAAAATAGTACATTCCATTTCATATTTCAATTCCGGGTACTACTTCATTCTATATATACAAAAATCATTGTGCTTGAGAATTGGTGAAGTAACATGTACAATCATTATTTTTTTGGTATATTTAGAATGATTTTTTTCTCTTTATTGTTTATATATATAAATTCATCCACTTCCTTTCTATTGATATGTATATGTTTCAAAAAAATATAATATAATTACATGTTAATCTCATTTTTCGTATATATGATATTTCTTAATCACATAGTCATTGATTTCTAATTATATAACGTTTATTCGTTACAAAATTCTTCTTTCATCTTATGTTTAATATAATCTTAATAATCTACTCGTGCATGGTACGAGGGTTTAAACTAGTATATATATTAAAACTCTAACCTTTAGAGCCATGAGAATGTTTTTAGGAGATTGTTGAACCTATATTATTTAGTTTTTTGTTATTATTATTATGTGAAATATTAAACAAATTCTATATTTGTATATATATTAAAGCTATCATATAAAAAATCATCAAAATTATTGTGGGTCTTGAAATTGTGGGTTTTTTAAATTTATAATTTATTATTATGTCACTAATTTAGTAAATATCAAATCTAATAAATTTTCATAAAAATCAAATCAATAAATCTTAACAAATTAGTTATTTACTTCATTCTAATTATTAGCATACAAACGGACTCTTACACATTTATTAGGTGAATTATATTTTTATCAATGCCTGTCAAAAACCGACCGACCCGAAAACCCGACCTGACCCGATTTTTTTAGGTCGAGAACCGACCCGAAAGTCACTAGGTCAAGAAGGATCCGAATCCAAACCCGACCCGACCCGAATAGTGAATTCGAGCTCGAGGGACTCCGTTATTTCATATATTTTATTTCATTTAAATTAAATATTTTAAAATAATTTATTATATTATTATATAATATTAATTTTTTTAATATAATGATTTTATTAAATTTAAAAATCATAATATCAATCATAAAAAAATGAGCACCTTCGACCCGCTGGGTCAACCCAAACCCGACCCGCCCTACCCGAAAATTTTAACGGACCCGATGGACCCGAACCTGATTTGACCCAAACCCGACTTGATCCGACCCGCCCGACCCAGTTGACAGGTCTTGATAAGTGTACAATAGAATCTCAACATTTTCTTTTCTTCTTATGATATAGTTTGACAATAATATTTCAACACATATTAAATATATCATGCAATCTCTCTCCCACCTTTATTAATATTTAACTTTTTTTTTATAATATCTTATTTAACTAGCAACACTATATAAACCCTATATTGTTGAACATATTATTTTTAAACAACAAATATATTGTTATTTCAATCTTTTATTTATACAATATGAATAAGATATATTCTTCTTGAAATTATTTAAATTCGTTCACCCGTACATGATGCGGTTATTATACTAGTTAATCATGAAAATTGGCGACGTTTGAACCATGGCCAGTATTAGAGACGGATCTTAGCCACTGCAAATACGTAGCTGAATCAGTCACACTAATTGGCTACAGATGAGTTATAACTATACCTATACGGCTACATAGCCATGGTGTTCAGACCTGTCAAACGGGTCGGGTTCAGGTTTAAGCATATCAGGTCGATTACGGGTCAAAATTTACGGGTCGATTGTGGATCAGGTCATTGCGGGTTAGGTACGGTTTCGGGTCGATCCAGCGGGTCGAAAGCGCCCTTGTCAAAATTTTATAAAATGATTATTAAAATAATATTTTAATTAAAACAAAAAACAATAAATCAAAAAAAATTATTATATAATATTTAATAACAAAATATATTATAATGTTTAATATATGAAATAAAAACAAAATTGTAATGACCCAACCCAGAAATTTTCGGGTCGAACAGGTCGGGTCACTTTTGACCCAATACTTTTCGGGTCGGGTCTCGACCCAGAAAACGCGGATCGGATCGGGTTTGCGGGTAGGGTAAAAAATTGACAGCTCTAATGGTGTTCGACATCTGTGGCTAATTTGACAACTGATTAATTATATGCTAAGAGTCCTTTTTTCTTTTTAAATAACATACATTATAAGATAGTAGACATATATAATTGTACCATGACTTGTATTAAACCCTTATTTATACTATTATTTAGATTCCATCAATAAAAGATACCTTAGGAATTAGACATATAAACAAACACCAAAAGTTATCTATGTTTATTGGGGTTTTAAACCCATGGAATTTGGCCTTTAAGCAAGTGGAAACAACTTTAAATTATATGTGTTGATTAAGTATCTATATATAAACCATTCCATCAAAAAAATATGATATTATATTATAATCCTATACAAGTCACATTATATATACTAATTGCGTATAACAATTTAATTGTATGTGTTGATTAATCTATCTATCTATATATCTATATCTATATCTATCTATATACTACTACTAAAGCCACAATTATCTCTCATATGTGTTGCTCATCTAAGTATGCGACGTTATCAAATAATTATGTATATTTACCTATTCACCCTTATTCTATTTATAATTTATTTAATCTTTATTTATACAAATTTTCTAAATTACCACTCCAAAATATTTTCCATTGTACATGATAATTATGCACTAACCAAAAACATTATTATCATACTTAATTAGTGTCCATAATATAATATGTACGTTAATGGTCCGTAAACTCCATTATAAAGATATGTATATAGATAGATGGTCCGTAAATAGTTAAAGTTATACGATTCATCCACCAACATACATATAATTATGCACTTACCAAAAACATTATTATCATACTTAATTTGTGTTCATGATTTAATAAGGGTGAATAGATTGTCCGTAAACTCCATTATAAAGAATACAATATGCAATTTTATTTTTAGTGCAGTTTTATTTTTAAAAATTATATAAATTTTCTAATTTATATTTTCTTCTATTAATATAAATTCACACATCGACCTTCAATTTTCATTATACAATACACCTTATAAATTATTCCAATCAAGAAATTATTTTTCCTATATATCATGTTAATTTTCATATATAATTCTCTGTTATATTTTACATATTATAAACAAATTTAAATCCATTCTTAAAATATATGGTCATACCCGTGTAAGGCACATAGACACTAGTTAAGTATATATTTGTGCAGACAAGATCCTTATAATAAGTAAAATGCTATTGCCAAACAAAGTTTCCAAACATAAGATAACATGAAAGAATGACTAAGCAATAAGTATAAAAGAATTATCTAAATTCATTAAGTTAAATATGAAACATATACCTTAACTTCTCACAAAAATATTTGTCCTAGATGAAAGCATAGTTAAAAATATATATATTACAGTATATATATATTACAATATATATATATATATTGGTCCATGTTAGTTATATATTATAGTAATGATGGCGTATATGTATTATAATATCAACACATATATATGAAAAGCATACTATATAATAGCTAATATACGTTGTTAGAAATTCAAATTTCACAGATTTGCATGAATACCCTAAATGAGTATGTAACTTGTAAAAATAGATTCTTGTATTTTTTTTACATATATATACCATTTGGTGTATTTTTATAAAAAAAAAAATTAAAAATAAATAAAAGCAATAAAATTGGATAAAAGAAAAAGGAAATAAAAAACAAAATAAGTACACAAATATCATTATATATTATTTCCCTCCAAAACCCCCAAAATTCCATCCTTTTACTATAGTCTATCCCGCCCATCTCCCTCTCATTCTCCCGTCCATTCTCCAAACCTCCATCTGGACATTCTCCCGCCGATGAACTGGTAGTGATTTTCCCGCCCATTCTCCTGCCACGAGTTGTAAGAAAATCTAAACCTCATCTCCCTCCCATCTGACTGTTGAACTGTACCGCCGATGAACTGTTGGACTGAAAGAAGAATGTCGATGGACTGTTGAACCTCCATATTCCAAATTCTTTTTATCATGAACTGAACATTTCACAGTTATCTTGAACTGATGAACTCAACATTTCAAATTTCCTCTTTCCTTGTATAGGTTTTGAAAGTACACAAATTTATTTAGATTTAAGTAAAACAAAATTATTTCCAGGTTAAACAAAATTTGAGCCAAAATAATGTAAAACCAAAAATTCACAAGCGGAAAAACTTACTACGTCATACTTGGTTGTTTCTACTATTATCGAAAACTAATGTCGGCCTTAGGAAAACAAATGTCATAATTAAGAATAATAATGTCAGAACTACGAATAAAAAATTCACATCTTCCTCTATTGATAGTGATTTCAACACCCAAAAATCAACAATAAACTTTAGTATGTAATGTCACATTAAAGTTTAAATACAAACTTTAGTATGTAATGTGACATTAAAGTTAAAAGTTTAAATGCAAAAATCAACACTAAACTTTAAGGTTGATAGTATTAAATGCAAATTTTATTGTCAATTTCCAGATATTACATGAAGAATGCTCCATGTCTGTACATAATTTGCATTCTACCATATTACATGATAATGCTTGCCACTTAAATTATAGGACGCGTGACATCTGGCAGAATACTTCTACTCACAATCCCTCAAGTCTCTTATATTTACTTGGACGCGTGACATTTTAAATTAGTATTGTCATTTCTTGCTTACTATTTTGACAAATTGATATTGTACTACTGACAATTTTGACCGTATTCAGAATGCTCCATGTCTGTACATATTTAATAGATTTGACCGCTATTTTGACAAAATGCTCCATGTCTTAATTGCATCTCCCTCTTCCGATGCTCTGCTTCTTTGACTATTTTACTTTACAAAGATCTTAATTACAGAGATATTAATTGTACTTCATCTCACCCATCTCCTTCGAGTGTCTCTTGTTTGAGTATTTTTATCTTCATGCTTCCACTCATACTCTCTCTTTGTTTCACTTCATCTCACCCATCTCCTTCGAGTCTTCAACTCTTTTATCTCTCTTTCATCTCCTTAGAGCAGCTCGTCTGGTTGGGTTCTTTGCTTGTGGACTCACAAACTGCTGTTGGATTTTAATTGAGTGCCAAATAGGTATGGGTGATGAATACTCCACCATTTGAGACAAGGGAGAGGTTGGCTTCATGGATGTTCTCTCAGTCACTACTTCCACTCCTACTGAGGAGGGTCCTGACATTGTCTTTGTGCCATTTCCATTTGCTAAAGGAAAGCCTTAATCGGTTCATGTCAACGAGGTTGTCACGACTTCATTCATCATAGAAAACACCATTTCAGAAGATGTGGTACTTTGGGGTGTGAACATTTATGCTTCAAATCCCGAAGATTCATTCATTTTGTCACTGATGAAACCTCCATTTGGCCAGCCAGATGACATACCCGATGAAGCTTTTGTGGGTTCTTTTTCTATGGAGGACCGAATGTTGAGGCCACATGGTAGCCTGACTATATGGTTGTCTTGTGTGCCCAAGGAGATTGGCGTTTTCACATTTGTTGTGCATATCGATATTGCGGATGATAGAATTAAACGTGTTGTCTTCCTCTTGGCTGAAGTTGAAGTCTCCAAAGCTTTGGCATCTGAGAAACCATATAACATACCACCAGAAATAAGGAAAGCGATTGAGTTTGAGGAAATCCCTGAAGTTGTCTTATAAGGCTTAACATGGGAAACTTATGCGTCGTATTTCAATGCGTTGTTAGGGATGGAGGAACTTATCAATATGGTAATTGTTATATTTTCTCTGTATGGGGGTGGGGGGCTGATGGGATAGCTAGATGGCATGGTTCTCTCGTATTACCAACTTGTTGAATGATTCTCTTTTTATATTTGTTTACAGGTGACACGAAGGTTAGCAAGCGCTAAACCTGGATCGAGATTAAGTTCGCAAGCGACGAACTCAAAGAACAAGCTCTGGAATCCACCAGAAAATAAGAGAAAACTCTTAGGGTTTTTGATTGAATAAAAGATAACGTCTGTCAACAACCAAAAAGTGTTTAAATATGATAACGAAACTCTAGCGCGAAAATAAAGCGAAACCGAAATAAAATATAAATTGCAAAAAATACTAAAACACTATTTTGAGGCCCGAAACGTTCTCAGATGGCCTAAAAAGCCCATAAATCATAGCAAAGATATGAGTTTGACTTGTTGGTCTGGTCCGCTTCCCGAAAATATATTATGGGCATCAATCGGACACCGAACGACCAATATGCGCAAACCCGGACGAACCGATCTCCTCTTCGATACACACATCCAGCCTTCCTACATCAACAGGACTACGTGAAAGCTTATAATATGAAGTCTGTTACTTTGAGACAAAAAGATTTTGACTTTTTAGCACTTAAAGTGTCAGGACTTGCTGAAAGAAGGCCCTCACTTGTTTGTGGAGATGCCCATTACAACATCCGGACCCTCAACAGAATTATCAAAATCGTGCAATCATAATAACCATGTCAAACTACATGACACACATGACTAAAAATCTTGTCATCATGGTACAAATAAGACTGTCAAAGTAGTAATGAAAATTTTCAGAGAAGCATATTTCATACCTCTTTGCCTTCAGCCTCTACCTTCTCAACCTCATCCTCTAACTTTTCCTCCTAAACCTCAGCCTCTACCTTCCCATCCCCCTCAACCTCATCCGCCTTGTCATCATCCTTCTCCTCCTCCTCCTCATCCTCTACCTTTTCCTCCTCAACCTCAGCCTCTACCTTCTCCTCCTCTTTGTCACCACCCTGGCTAAGTTCTTCATTCTCATTACCCTCATCACCATCACCAACTTCATCATCATCATCATCAGAAACTTGCTCATCACCATGACTCTCAACCCCAGCCTCTACCTTCTCCTCCTCCTTCTCTTTATCACCACCGTGGCGAAGTTCATCATCATCATCATCATCATCATCAATCTCCTCATTCTATGTTTCATGGTCATCCTTATAAACTTCCCCCTCTTCCTCATCAGACTCATCATAGGATTCAAAATCATCTTCATCCTCATCCAAATACCTCTTTGGTTTCCCCTTACTCTTACGCTTAGGCACCTCCTCCTGCTTTGATACCCTCTTTTCCAGCCTTCTCATCCTCTCAAGCACTCCTTTTTCCATCCTCTTCAGCATTCTGAACATCTCACTTATCACCTCTGATGAATGCACATATGCATTACTCGGACTCGCTCTATCTTTTCCTTGCTTCCTCTTCCCATTTCCGTTCTTTTTCAAACCCTTCACTGCTTCCTTCACAATCTTGTCAAAATGCGGGTCATCATTTTCATTAGCATAGTAGTAGTCAGACAACTTATCCACCTCATCCTCATCAGGAATAAGAATGGGCTTGACCATATTTGTAGGATCGGCCAAAGACAACTACAACACTCCATGTTCAGGGGCTTCATCTGAAAACCAACGAAGATCTCGAGACATTGCAGATTCTCTCAACTTTGATGCAAATTGGAGACCAAATGTTGGCACAACTTCCCATACCCATATCTACAATAACAAGCGATTTGAGTATTAGCAAATTATGATACATTAAATCATGATATTCTGTCACCCTATAATTTAAATTAGGTCACCATGTAACCAAAAAACTGACTGGAATGCACATAAAACTATGATGGAAAACTAGTATGTTGTTTGAATCAAAACACAAATAACATCTTGCATATTCACGATGATCCTTTCACCCTGTATTAAAACATCCGGTCACACTATAGCATAAAGTATACTACTATGCTGCAAATAAAACACACTGTTGTTTCACTATGAGTACCACTCCATCCATACACCACAGAACTCAGTAATTCATATTTGAACCATTAAAAACTAATAATATAACTACCTGAAACACAACTGGTATGCCTTGAATGGAATATGAAATTCTTGGTAGGTTGGAGAGTAGCTTTGCCTTCTCTACTATTTGCATCCTTTTGGCCAATGTTGTGGTCAATGACTTGTGAAGCTCTTTATATACAACCCTTCCCCATTGATAATCCCAAAACTTATCCATATTCTCCAACAACCTAACATGCAGTGGCTTCACTAGCCTCTTCTTATCCCCTCCCAGCAATATACCCTCAACTATCAACAATAGTGCCAACTTCAGTTTGTAGTTGTCCAACTCACGATGTTCTTTGAATCTGTTGTAAACATCTTGTACTGTCATCTTAGGACCAACATGACTACCAAAAAACCGCTCACTTACTAGCCCATCAGCTTTAGTATCCACAACTGGAATTTCCCCACAATTCAGTCCAGTGATGAGAGCGAACTCCTTGATCGAAAACCTCAACTCTTTCCTTGCCACCTCATACCAAGACTCCCACTTCTTTTTTGTTTCAAGTTGCTTGAATAGAACTGCATGCAATGTTTGTGAAGAAAATGATATCAGCTGCAACATTTTCATTACTTTTCCAAACGGGCCATCCAAAACCCGTTGCCAATCCGCATGTGTCAACTTGTTTCAATCTCACGAACAAAGTGCACCCTACATTTAATGTTAATTCTTCCATAGAATGGTTCCCCTCTGTAAAAAATGTACCTAATATGCAAACGAAATGAAAAATACCCTAAACAAACAGAAAATATACAAATTGAACCATTTGTGAAGCCTGACATGACAAATGAAACAAAAAGCCTAAACAAACTCAAAATATACAAATTGAACCATTTCAGAAGCCTGACAGGACAATTGAAAAATGCCCTAAACAAACACAAAATATACAAATTGAACCATTTACGAAGCCTGAAAGGACAGAATGTAGAAAACTTACATCCCCTTTAAAGATTATGAGTTTTTTCGCCTTTACTGTTTTCGCTTTTGGGCTCCTCGACCTACCCTTCCCAGAATTTTTGGCTATGGGACTGTCAAATTTTTTTTTGCCTTTCACCTGCACTTCGTCTCTTTGCTTCTTCTTCTTTTGACCCTGGTTGTCGTCTTCTTTTCTCTCCGCTCTTCATTGGGCTCGATTCTTTACCGCCTCTAAGCACTGCCATTTTCTAGGGTTTTTTGTTACGCGGTTCATAGGTTGACGATTAGTTCGGAGAGGGGGGAGTAAGAAAAACTAGAGTTGTAGAGTCGCGTTAATGGGGAAAGATGGAGGGAGTAAGTAAGAAAAAGTGGAGTTGCAGGGAGTAAGAAAAAGTGGAGTTGAAGAGTAAGAAAAAGTGGAGTCGCGTTAATAGGGAAAGATGGAGGGAGTAAGTAAAAGTGGAGTTGCAGAGTCGCGTTCTGGGGAAGAAGAAAATGTCTGATGACAATGATGGAAGTTGTAGAGTCGCGTTATTGGGGAAGAAGCTTCGAGAATAAGCTTTTTGGAGGGAATTTGGGGATAAATGGAAGAATGACTTTGGGGGATAACAGGGCTTAGTCTTAACTTTTTATTAAAAAATAAATATTATTAAAAAGGTAAACATAAACAAATATTATTAATAAATTCTTTTTATACCCAAAAACAACCAAAACAAAAGCATAAAAGAAAAGGATAATTCCGACAATAGAATTATAGAATGTGACAAAAATCCGAAGTGTGCAAAATATAAACTTCACTGACAGGAATTATGAACACATTTGACAGAAAGTATGCAAACTATAAACTTCACTGACAGAAATTATGAAAACAACCGACAGGAAGTATACATCTACAACAAAAATTTATAGCTACATCTAGCCAAGAAGAAATGCACCAATTAATTTTGCTAGATTTCCAAAATAATTTGAACACCAATTATTGTCACCAAAGACAAGTCAATTCTAGCGAAAATTACACAATCAGAATCATACCACACTATCCCAACTATCCCAAACATTACATGAAAGCGAATAAGATATCCTTCACTAGTCAAACCACTTCATATCGAAAATACTAACGGCTATCCTTTTTCTATAGTGATCCACAAAATTGTCACCCACGTTCACGATGTTTTGACGTCCAGAACTTAGCATTTCTATGTACTTGATTGTGAAGACGCCACAATCGCCCATGCACAAGTAAAAAATGTAGTTGGTTTCCTGATATTATAACCACTTTCACACCAAATATTGAACAATTGATGTAAACAACTTACCCTTTCTTGTTTCTCTCCAATGTAGGAACACGAGTCACATTTAGGGGATTATCCCCCCTATCATCATAAATTGTTGCCAAGGGCTCATACTGTGCTATCATGACTAAGGATGGGCAAAAGTAGACCGGACCGTAAATTTATGGTCCGGTCCACGGTCCGGGAATTTGACATTTCCGGTCTTACGGTCTGGTTCGGTCCGGACCGTAAAATTTAATAAAAAAATTCCATTACTATTTTGGGCGTAATTTTTACAGTCCAGACCGTAATCAAACAATTTAAATGTCGAAAACTATGAAATCCGGTCTTCCCGGTCCGGACCGTAAAGGACCGGACCGTATCGGTCCGGGATGGTCCACGGTCCATACATTAAATTTTTTACGGTCCGCCGGTCCGGACCGAACCGTAAGTGTCTGGTCCGGACCGGATGCCCATCCTTAATCATGACAGGGAGAATAAATGTCAACTATGCAAGGAACCTATGGACGCCCCACAATTTGAACAAATTGACGTCGGAATCGTATACAGTGACGGACCATTTACTCAGTTGTATCTCCAAAGCTACCCAATGTTTCTCCTTGAAATTGAAGGGGAGGTATATACGATCCACGTCCTTCCAATCCTTTCCATAAAGTGCAGGCAATTCCCACGCATGTATCTCATCTTCGATGGATCAGCAACATAATTTTCCTTATCTGACAACCATCTCTTCATTTCCTTGTCCAAGTTCCGCTGAAAATAGGTGTCCAATATTGCCACTGGTTTGTCACGCACATGACAACCAAGATAATACATACATTCGTCCAAGTGCTACAAACAAAAAATATAATAGATGTCATACCATAAATTGAAGACTTGCTGCACGAAAATTTATATAAAAAATGAAAGAGGCTTACCAGAGATCTCAGCCACCCCATTGGTTGCAACAATATCTCAAAAAAATCCTTTTGTAGATGTTCTCCAGTTGGAGACTCAAATTCCTCACTACATCATAAGATGATTTAATTAACAACATCTCAAACATGCGTTCATATCATCAAGACATGAGGGATAACTTCCTAACCTTTCCTTCGAGTCTTAACCAACGGCACAATCTAGTCGTTTCTGATATACCTTTGGACGTTGAAACCTTGCATCATTTGGGATTATCGGCTTGTCTTGACATTCCTCTCTTCCTGACAGGATGGTCCGTCTGTTCGCAGTTGTATTATATTTTTTTGAGCGGGTTTTTCTTGTTGAGACTCCAATTGTTTCTTTGGTAGCGTCTCCTTCCACCTCAGCTTCTTTTGTCGCTACAGCTAGCATATGCAAATAAGTTTTTTCATAAATAAGATGTTGGAAGATTTATTAAAGTATGTCATCATCTTTAATTATTGATGCATACCTGAACTTCTTTTGTCATCCCTTTTGTAGTTTCCCTCTCATTCTGAACTGCACCATCTTCATCATCCTTCTTATTTTTTGAACGAGTCTTCCTTGCGAATACTTTTTGTTCTTTCTTATCTTTTTCTTCATTTTCACAAGCCTTTTCTTATCTTTCCATATTTGCTTCTTCTTCTGTCATCGTTTCTCCATATATCCTCTCATCTTGGACTAGACCCTCAACATCATCATCCTTCTGCTTTACTATACTACCTTCAGCCAATAGCTTGGCATTGTCGCCTGCACCATCATCATTATCATCCTTCTGCTTTTCTACACAGGCATTGTCGCCTGCACCATCATCATCCTTTTCCTTTTCAACAATACCTTCAGTTGGTAGCTTGCCCTTGTCACCTGCACCCTCAACATCATCATCCTTCTGCTTTTCTACACTACCTTTAGCCGGTAGCTTGGCATTGTCGCCTGCACCATCATCATCCTTTTCCTTTTCAATACTACCTTCAGTTGGTAGCTTGACATTGTCGCCTGCACCATCAAAATCATCATCCTTGTACTTTTCTACACTACCTTCAGCTGGTAGCCTGACATTTTCCCCTGCATCATCATCATCATCCTTTTGCTTTCGATAAATAACCATATATCCTAAATTGTCATTGTTGACTTGACTGTCACCATCATCATCGTCATCCTATAGGGGATTTGAAGCAGACCCCCCCCCCCCTCCCATTCCATCCATTTTGACATCCTCATCACGATCATGTACAACATTCTGCTTCAATAAATAAAAAATTAGCTTTAACATACAAGAATTATAACTAGGTACATCAATCTAAACATATTAAGTTGTAAATATGACATTCCTAAAATACAGTTCGACAAAAAAAAGAGCTTTATGCATCCATCCAACTTAAAAACACTGACTTTCTATTTTGTTACTATGGCATTCCTGTTATAGTGTTTGGAAAAAAAAGAGCTTTAACTTACAAGAAATATAACTAAGTGTATCAATATCAAGTTGTAAAACAGTGACATTTTAACTTTTTAATATGACATTCCTATTCTACATTCCGACAAAAATACTGCTTCAGCTTGCAGTAAATAAAAATCTAAGTTCCCAAAACAGAATAACGATTGTTGACAGTTATCTTACCTCCCATTCCTCCTGTTCAATGTCCTCTTCTTCATCATTTGTTGCATCTGAGTTGTTGTGGATGTCTGAGTTGTTTGATGTCTTCTTCTTCATCATCTGTTCCATTATGCCCAAGGTTTTTTTGATAGCAATAAATCCTGCTTCCACTTGGTTTTCCAAATTACTCATACGCTCATGAAGCTCTTTCATAGCGCACATCACCTGTCTTGCATCCAGGCTTGAGGACTTCGCAGCCGGGGCAAGGGCCGAAACACTCTTTCCTTTTCTTCTACCATTGATAGACCTCTTATTACTTAGCTCGAATTTCTCAACTGCCTTGTGAAAGTAAGTGTCCTTAACTTCTCCAACAAATTTTCATTCTTTTAAGACCTCCACCTCAGATTCTTTCTCTATTAACACCACATTTGGAATAAAACGGGATGTGGCCTTCCCCAAGAAAGACTCCACAGCTATCGCATCAGGTTGTGAATAGGATGACCATCGTAGACCGCGTGAATAGGCCTCCTTATCCACCAAATGTGCAAACGCTGAAGCAATTGGTTTTACAGCTTCAAATAGCCATACCCAGTGTTCTAAAAATCTCCGCCTAGGGCCGTCTAGGCGCTAGGCGGTCATCCACCGCCTAGGACCCCGCCTAGAGCCGCCTGGGCGAGAAGAAGTCTCAGATGTTGTGGAAGCAACAACATCTTAAGAGATGACGTATGCATAAAACATAGTTTTGGGTGAGACTTTGTAAAATAAGGCCCATTATTAAAAATCAAACCTCATTCCAACATAGTTTTATAAACATTAAAGGATTTGGGAGAACATAGTCAAATAATCAAATGGATCACGCATTAATTTTTAATCCGCCTAGGCCTCGTCTAGGCCCCCGCCTAGCCGCCTAGGCGCTCGGCCCCCCTCACCGCCAAGCTTCCGCCTAGCGAATTTTAGAACATTGCCATACCTGAAGTGCAATTTTTCTTGTCAATATGATTCTTATTTATTGTAAGAAACCATCAATATATTGTAATTAAAATACCAACTTCAAAACTATATACATTACATAAAAATACGTTACCTGAAAGGCCATTGGCAACCCCTTGAGTTTGTAACCCAACCTTGCACTTGAGTCTCTGCTTGTTTATACCTTCTCCAATCTATTCTTCACCGTTGAACTCAATCCCTGGTGAGTTTCAATGTAGCTAACCCTGCCTCACGGAAATTTCGTGAATCGATCGATATCAATCAATAATTTGACATGACCCGTGCTTATTCGAACCTTTTTCTCAACCCCAAGAATGACGCCCTCTAATTAAATCAATATTGCCATCTTATATTTCAAAGGGCTCTCATCACATGTACGCATACATAGGATCTCCAGCTCAACCAAGGTCAAATTTTGTACATCAATTATCTCTTTCATGGCATTCTTATCCGGCTTCAGATCATTATCATTAATTTTACAACAATTTAACCCCGTCACAAGTGTGAACTCCTTCATTGAAAAACGCAGCAGATGTCCTTGCAGGTCATACCACGTCTCCACAACTTGCTCGTTTCTACTTGACGGAATAAAACGTAACGCACAAGATGGCATGAAAAGGTTTGTCGACGAACCATCTTCACAGTAGGTCCAAATGGACCATCTATTATCCTCTGCCAGTCCACAGGGGAGAGGCATTTCTCAATATTTTTTAGCATTTCACGTCGATAGTTTTGGTTGACTCTGCCTTGAAAATTTTCCCCTTCAAATCTCAATAAATGACCCTAAACAATAAAAATTATATGAGGTCAATAAATACAAAATGAACATATACTTAAAAACTACATGACAGGATGTGAAATATGAAAAACTTGTCAGAATGAGCTAAACCAAATTATACCTTTTTAGCCATTTCAAATTCCTCCGTGTATTCTTTAATCGACTACAGCACTTTAGTTGGCCTGCTGAACATAGACAAACAACAAAGAATATCAACATTTTAGTTTTTTCTATGCACAAAATGGTTCTCATTTTCATAACAAATGATTAAAATTTGAAACAAACATACTGAGATGTAGAGATCAGAGGAGAAGAGAAGGAAGTTGCGAGACGAAGAGAGCTATAAAGTGAGACAAATAAAAACATTAACTTTTAACACACAACAATGTTTCACAAACTGACATTGTAATTGTTCATTTCAACAATATAACTATACCATGTGACAAAAATATGAACAATACTGACATGAAGTTTTCAACCAATGGTAATTCGTGAAATTGTGACAAAAATAAAAACTTATTTGACATTCTCATTGTTTATTGCGACAATATAACTTACGAAATAGCACAGTTAGTCTACATACATGGTTTCCACAGGTTTATATCAATCAATTTAAGTTACCATCCCCATTTCTACTACAAGGGTCTTTTTTTACCCAGTTTTCACAGGTTTATATAAATTGCTGCATTGAAGTTTAGTTCATTTTAGGTCAAAAGAACAACAATGACTAAACCCTACAAAGAACAACAGTGACTCAACCCTAAAACCCAATGAACAACATTGAAGCTACCCTAAAACGGCGTTGAATGGCTTCAACCCTAAAACAAAGGACATACCTCATCGGTGTTGAAGGCTCGAACGAGATAGACAGAAGAGGAAAATGAATCAGAAGCGTGAGCCGAATGCCATCGTCGGTGGAACACCTGCAATTTGGCGCCACCGTCAGAGGAAGAATCGGAAGCGCGAGCCAACGACGTTGAATGGCTTCGTCAGTGGAACACCTACAATTTGTCGTCGTCGTCGTCAGAAGGATCGGAAGCACGACTCCCACTAACGATGTACCTGATTATGGAGTTTTACAGCAGGCAAAACCATTTGAGTTTACGATGGAGCTTCAGGAGAAACCTTTGGGCTTCGATTTTGGGTTCTTCAGGAATCTCTCGTTTATAGGAGGATGGAGACGATGAAGTGAAAATTGAAAAACGATATCAGTTTTCTATACCCCTTTTCATTTTCAATTTCAAATTTGGCCAGAATTTAAAATTTTCTTTTTTTTAAACAACAAAACCATTGCCATGTCATATTCTGTTTTCCAAAAGAAAAAGAAAAGTCTAATTTCAATTTACCTTTTTATTTGGGGGGTATTTTTGCAAAAACAAAAGATTTTTGTTTTGGATGGGGTATATTTGCAAAAAACAAAGAGGGCAGGGTAGATATGCAAATGTAATTAGTTGCTATTTCTCTTAAAATTTGTAATATGTTTATAATAAATTTTCGAAAAGCATATATGCACACGATATTTTGCCTAAATGCATACGAACCTGTACGCTTAATGTAAGCGTACAGGTTCTATGCGCTTATATTAAGCACATAAGGGCAAAATAGGAAAAAAAAAATACCATTAGGGCCAAAGCTATTGTAGCTATGCGCTTATTTTAAGCGCATAGCTGCCATGGCCCTGAATAGATATGCCCTATATTCGCACAAAGCCTTCTTCCTCCTCCTTATTCTGCCCCATTCTCTACAACCCGTAAACCCTAAAATCGCCGCCCCCAATTTCCTTCTACCTCCATCTTTTCTTCTCCCTTAATCCCAAAATCAAGGATGGCATCGGGTTCCTCTCGAGTCAGCAACCCAAACAAAGCAAACGAGGCGGCTGGCGGTGCGGCAGGCGGCGGCAACGACGGTCCTGAGTTTCCGGCGGCGTTTGGAAGCTTCTCCGGCGATGGCGCTGTAGAGGCGGAGCTTGGAGGAGCGGTGGTTGGTCCCGAGGTTGCGGCGCTTGTTGGTTGTGCTCCGGTTGGTGGCGGGCCGGTCGGTGGTGGTGGCAGGCCGGTCGGTGGTGGTGGTCGTTCGGTCGATGGTCTTTGGGTGGCGATGGAGGAGGAGGAGGACGAGGACGAGGATGACACAATTAGACGACGGGTTAGGGGTGGTGCAAGACGACCTGTAACCCGATCGACACCCGTGCCAGATGTGTCGATCGACGTTACCGTCACTCCCGCACCGATAGGCGTCCACCAGGTATACTGCTTTTAAAATCATAATATTTTGGATTTCATTAAATTTTAGTTTCATTATATTATGGATTTTAGAAATTGAAAATATAGATTTGTAAGATTTTACTAGTAGGGCTGTGCAAATTCGGACCGGACCGGACCGAAAATGCCCGGATCAGATCGGGGGAATTACGGTCCGGTCCCCGATCCACATATTTATAAAATTCTGGATTCGGTCCAAACTCGGCCAGTTTCCGGTCCGGACCGGATGGACCGGTTTTTTTATTGTTTTTAATTTTATTTTATGTATTAATATCTCATAACACTATTAAAAATTAATTTCTACTATAAATATAAATTAATAACAAAATATATTGTCTAATATTATACACAATAGGTATAAAAATAGGAAAAATAATTAAATTTTAATTTCTCTAAAACAAAAAAATAAAAAAATACGTATACCGGACCAGACAAAATCATATCAGTCTGGTCCTGTCTCCGGTCCAAGGATTGTAAAAATTCCGGTCCATCGGACCGAACCGGAAAAAGCGGTCCGGTCTGATCTGGATCGGATGCACAGCCCTAGATTTTAGAATTTGAAATTAGAATTACCAAATAGATTTCATTAGATATCGGATTTTAGGATTTTAGAATTGAAAATACAGGATTTTAGATTTTGGATTTTGAATTGAAATTATATATTTGTTAGATTTTAGGCATTGTAGGCCTTAATGAGCCTTATTGGGCCAAAATTGCCTAATAAGGACCTATCGGGCCCAACAAGGAGCAATGGGCCCAAAAACGCATTATTGGACCCAAAATCCAACTGCTCTTTATTGGGCCCAATACGCCTAATAAGGTCGTATTTGGCCCAGTAAGTAGCAATCTGTCCAAAAACGCCTTATTGGGCCTTAAAGGGCATAAGGTGTTATAGGACCTTTTAGGGCCGAATAAGTAGCAATATGCACTGAAAGGGCCGAATGGGTCGTATTGGGCCCAATAAGGCCTTAGAGGCCCTTTTAGGGCGGAATGGGCCTTATTGGTCCCAATAAGTCCGTATTGGGCCCAATAAGGCCCATTCTGCCCTTTGAGGGCCGAATGGGCCTTAATTGGCCCAATAAATTTAGTTATCAAACATCTTCGGATTAAATTTCAGTTAAAGAAATATAAATACGTTTTTCAAACAAATACGTTTATAATAAAGTAACAAAAAAAATGTAGGCGGTACGAGACGCCTTAGGAGGTTCCGAGGGGCTGACACATCCGGCTCCGATAGCGGACCGACGTGTCGTGCCTCGGAGGCAGATCTCAGACACTGTACGTCGGCGCGCTGCTCTGCTACGAGCGGATTTTTTAGGTGCAGCTAGACCTGTCAAATGGGTCAAACGGGTCGGGTTCGGGTTTAAGCATATCGGGTCGGGTCGAGTTCGGGTCGGGTCGATTACGGGTCAAAATTTATGGGTCGGTTGTGGGTCGGGTCGTTGCGGGTCAGGTACAGGTTCGGGTCAACCCAGCGGGTCAAGAGCGCCCTTGTCAAAATTTTATAAAATGATTATTAAAATAATATTTTAATTAAAACAAAAAAAATAAAATCAAAAAAAAATTATTATGTAATATTTTAATAACAAAATATATTATAATGTTTAATATATAAAATAAAAACAAAATTGTAATGACCCAACCCAAAAATTTCCGGGTTGAACGGGTCGGGTCACTTTTGACCCAATACTTTTTGGGTCGGGTCTCGATCCAGAAAACACGGGTCGGGTCGGGTAAAAAATTGACAGCTGCATCACCAGTTCCTCAGCCTTCTGTTCAGACAGAGGATGATAGCATGAAGGACGTGTCTGTTGACGATATGGCGGTTGATGAGGAGGCGCAGCAGCCGCAACAGATGTCAGATGATGACGAGGGCTTGGAGGGAGAGTACATGGTTTCTTTTGAGCCGATTTTGTCGACGGATGAGACCGACCCTCCAGCCGCAGCCGCTCATTCTGTCCCCTCTCCTGTGCCCTTTCTCGTTCCGTCCCCGGTCCAGACCGGTCCTTCTGTCCCCTCCCCTGTAGCTTCCCCGCCACCCACTCCTTGCTATGCACCTCCTCCTCCCGGGGCACCCGTTATAGGCCATGCTCTTTGGATGTTATGAAGGCCACGCATCCCTATCCTACTTCAGAGCTACACGACCCACATTGCTAGGGCGATTTGGGACCTGACCCCTCTTGGCCCTCCTGTCCATATTGTTGCCCCCATCCTTCCGCGAAACCGACGCAGGAGAGGTCGAGGAGGTCGAGGAGAGGCCGCTCCAGAGGTTGATGCAGAGGCTGCTCAAGCTCCCCTTGGTACGGGCCGTCAGCACCGCCAGCCGACTCAGGAATTGGTACGTATTTAGGGTACAGTCCCGTTTTAGGTGAAATATAAATTTTAATTTTAATTTTTGTAACTAATATTAATTATCGAACATTCAGACCCGCAAGGTCTTGAAGGTCCACTTTCACGTCGGCTAGACCTCTCCGCTCGAGCAGTACATCAGACCCGGGCCAGACACATGGTTTCAGCTGGCGGAGCGTAGCGGTCTCACCCATCTACGCAGTCTAGGCACCGGGGCAGTGGATCATGTGTTGGTGTCGGCTTTTGTCGAGAGATGGCACCCTGAGACATCCTCGTTCCATTTTCCATGGGGCGAGATGACCATTACATTGCATGATGTTTATGAGATTCGCAGGGTGCCGATTGTCGGGAGGAGCTGCACGGGTAGCATGGGTATAGATCTGACTCAGCGGGTCGCGCGCTTCTTTGGGCATGACGACACCACACATGTGAACGGATGGTACATCAGTGGTGGCATTCCATTGGCCTGGCTACAGAGTGAGCTCGTGCAGATGATGAGGGCGCCGCAGAGGGACGAGAGCACTATAGCTATATTGTATCTGTTCCTGCTTCTCGGCAATACAGTGATGGTCGACAAGTCTACGAAAGCAATCAAGCACAAGTGGTTGTCGTTGCTTTTCGACCACGAGACCACGGGCCAGTACACATAGGGAGCAGGGATATTGGCGTTACTGTACAGAAACTTAGGCTAGGCGTCCAGACGAGATGCACAGGGCATTGCCAATTCTGGCATACTGTTGAGGGTAAGAAATGTCATTTTAAATAATAAATTTAAAATTTAAGTTATAAATTTTTATTTATTCTTATCGTTCGATCTTGATCTATAGTCATGGATATGGGCGTATTTTCCCCATTTCCGTGGACATTATGTCATGGACCCTGCTGTCATTGGCGCCGATGCTGCTGCTTTCAGAGACGGCCAGGAGGTTCCACATGGCAAGAATCCTGGTCGTTTGGTATATATGCGCCAGATTCTAGACAACATCAGATATGAGGAGGTAATCTGTTTCGTTATATGAATATTTTATTTTATAATATATATATTGACGCAAAATACTAACTTCATATAAATTACTTGTTACAGGTTCATTGGTTCCCTTTTGCTCATGTATCATTTGACCGGTCGGAGTACGCTCCTTCTATGTTCAGAGGTATAATCCAGATCTTGGATATACAGGAGCCGTATCTGTCGGTTCGCATCCTCCGGCAGTTCATGCATGTACAGGGGATCCCACACTTACCTCCAGAGCCTAAATCAGTCACCCGTGGGAACAACCTGACCCACTACGATGTCACATTCGAGGATGATCTGTTGGGGGCGTGGGATGAGGATCTGAGGCCTTTGATCCAGATTGAGGATCCACCAGCCACGCGTTATTGGGATGTGATGGATGACTATTTGGATTGGTTGGACGATTATTCTCATGTGTTGGTGGATCCCAGATCCACTAGACATGATCGTCCCGCGGGCCCTGTCCATCCCACACCTTCGGTGGACACTCTTGCGGTATGTTTAATTCGTTTAATTCTATAAATGTTTCTTATTAAATTGTCATATATAAATTCTAATGGGTATTATCATTACGAATACAGCGGAACCAGTTGGTTGCAGGTGAGCTCCGTGCATATTTAGAGACGCCAATGGATAGGAGCGTTATTCCCGTTGAGGTGGTTCAGGTGTTCATGAGTCGTCTACTGCATATGCTGATTGATGACACTCCTCCGATGGCCGTCCCTCCACCTCATGCGTCACAGATTTTTAGGGATTCTATACACGAGCATGGGGAGGGTAGTAGGAGTCAGTCGGGTGGAGATTAGGGATGTTATGTATGGTGTGGATTTGTTATGTATGTGTTTTTTGCTATGTATATATTTTATGTTATTTTTATACTTTTCATGGAATGGGGGAAAAACACAAGAAATGACTATTGGGCCCAATAAGACCCACTAGTATGGATTAGTCATGAAATAAGCCAAAACACACAAGAAATGCAAAATGGGCCTAATAAGGCTCAATAGTAGTTATTAGTCATGAAATAGGCCAAAACACACAAGAAATGCAAATTGGGCCCAATTTGCATTTGTATGGATTAGTCATGTAATGGGCCAAAAAACACAAAAATGGGCCCAATCTAGGCCCAATAGTAGTTATTAGTCATAAAATAGGCCAAAACACACAAGAAATGCAAATTGGGCCCAATTTGCATTTGTATGGATTAGTCATGAAATGGGCCAAAAAACACAAAAATGGGCCCTATAAGGCCCAATAGTATGGATTAGTTATGAAATGGGTCAAAAATACAAGAAATGACTATTGGGCCCAATAGTATGGATTAATCATGAAATAAGCCAAAACACACAAGAATTGCAAAATGGGCCCAATAAGGGCCCAATAGTAGTTATTAGTCATAAAATAGGCCAAAAAACACAAGAAATGCAAATTGGGCCCAATTTGCATTTGTATGGATTAGTCATGAAATGGGCCAAAAAACACAAAAATAGGCCCAATAAGGCCCAATAGTAGTTATTAGTAATGAAATAGGCCAAAAACACAAGAAATGACTATTGGGCCCAATAAAGCCCAATAGTATGGATTAGTCATGAAATAAGTCAAAACACACAAAAAATGCAAAATGGGCCGAATAAGGCCCAATAGTAGTTATTAGTCATGAAATATGTCAAAAACCCAGAAAATGCAAATTGGGCCCAAACTAGGCCCAATAGTATGGATTCGTCATGAAATGGGCCAAAAAACACAAAAATGGGCCCAATAAGGCCAAATTAGCATTTTTAAGGTACAAACGGCCAATAAAGCAAAACTACTAAAGTATAAATTTCATAAAACATCATGAAAGTAATAATTAGATAAGAAATCATAATATTTTATCAGTATAAACTATAATTAGATAAAACGTCATGAAAATGGGCCCAATAAGGCCCAATAGTAGTTATTAGTCATGAAATAGGCCAAAAACCCAGAAAATACAAATTGGGCCCAAACTAGGCCCAATAGTATGGATTAGTCATTAAATGGGCAAAAAAACACAAAAATGGGCCTAATAAGGTCGAATTAGCATTGTTAACGTACAGAAGGCCAATAAAGCAAAACTATTAAAGTATAAATTTCATAAAACGTCATGAAAGTAATAATTAGATAAGAAATCATAATATTTTATCAGTATAAACTATAATTCTCGAGTTCTTCATACTTCATGCTATAGCGTAAGTATAGAGTTTAATATATAACTTCATAAGACTTTGTCATATCATATGACTATATAGTACAATTAATAACTTCTTAAGAAATCATTATTTTACATTAGTAAAAACTATAATTAGCGACTTCATAAGACTTCATGGTATAGCGTAAGTATAAAGTCCAAGTATAAAATCTTAAGACTTTGTCATATCACATTACTATATAGTACAAGTGATATTTTTTAACGAAATGATTATATTACATTATTATAAACTATAATTAGCGACTTCATAAGACTTCATGTCTTCATGCTATAGCGTAAGTATGAAGTTCAATATATAACTTCATAACATAAGACGTCTTCATATCACATTAGTATATAGTACAACTACTACTTGCTTAAGAATTCATTATATTACATTAGTATAAATTATACTTCATGAATATTGTATAAGTATAAAGTATTAAATCTTCAAATAACAATTCATATTATCATAAATTTTTCTTATGAATGCCTTTGATCACGAAAAATAAATTTTAAGCAATGTGCATTTACTATAAGCGCATAGCATTAATTATAATTTTAAGCAATGTTGGGCCAATACAGTATTGGGCCCAAATATAGGCCCAGGTGCTGTGCGCTAAATTTAAGCGCACAGCTTTGTACGCTTATTGTAAGCGCACAAAACCTGGGCCTATATTTGGGCCCAATACTGTATAACGGCCGATTCTAACGGGTATAAATTTGACCGTTTGTGCGCTTATTGTGAGCGCACAAACGGTCATTTTTCTAACTGCATGATTTTCCGCCTATAAATACCATAGCAATTTCACTATCTTCCACATCCAAACACAACATTCAACTCACATTCGGTGGCTTCAATTGTCAACGGTCGTTTTTTGTGCGTTCCTGAGCTCAAGATCCGCCGTGCAGAGGAGAAAACTCGACCCACGAGGGATTATTCAGTTTCTCGGTAACGTTATTCATCTTTCTTTGGCTTTATATTTTTTTAAGAGTTTATAGCTTGTGATAAAAAAATCATATTCCAAATCGTTGGATAGTATGGCTTCGTCGTCCAGCATGTCCAGCAATGCACATGCTCCGGTTACAATGTGCCAATGCAATTTCCCGATCGTCTTGTACACTTGCGACATGCCCATTCACTACAAAAGAATGTACCTCGCATGCAAGGATTACATCTCAATGGAGCGGGATGGGGAGATGAGAGGGTGTCGTACCTTTAAGTGGCTTGATCCACCGTATGACGACAATGCTGCCAAGATTATCAAAGAACTGGTGCTGGAAAGAAATGAGCTTAAAAAGTTGTGCGACACCCTTTCAGATTCAAACGTGAAGTTGAGGAAGAAGATATATTATCGGGGTTATGATTACAAGCAATAAGTTTATTATGTCTTTTGATTACATAAGTCTGCAAATGTATGAATAATGTTATTATTACAACATTGAGTTGGAGTCATTGCCTTGTGGCCATTATCCCGTTCACCGCCTCAAGAATTCTAAAGGAGGGTGAGCCTTCGATGACCAAGTCAAACCCGTCGAACTTTCTGATTTGCCCCTTTTTTCTGGCAACAACACATAAATATTTGGAATCCACAAACTCCGATTCAGTATCATAAGGAGCTTCTTATATGATACTGAACCGGTGTTTGTGGATTCCAAGTATTTCTGTGCTGCTACCAAAAAAAGGGCAAATCAGAATGTTCGACGGATTCAACTTGGTCATCGAAGGGACACCCTCCTTTAGGATTCTTCAGTCGGTCAATGGGATAATCTGCACAACGCAATGACACCAACTCAATCTTGTATTTATTTGGATGTTGTTAGCTTTTTGTGCTTTGTTTCTAGGACAAATGGCCATCTATTTGTAAGCATGTAATCGTGTGGATTTGTAATGTAATATATTTTGGTTATGATAATTTGTGACTCCATAAGTGTGATGTATTTTGTTATTATGTAAGGTTGCAAATGTATAAATTCCAAGGTTATGATTGCATAAGTTTGATGTCTTTTTGATTACATAAGCCTTACTATGAAACCCACCAAAGCAAAAATCATGAGCAAATAACCAAAAGAGACTCATATCTAAAATTATATTGCATTACAAATCAGCTTAGAGTTTTACATCAAGTGCTGATAATGTGGATCAACTACGCCAAATAATCTGGATTCTGACCGGCTGCCTTGCGGCATTCCCTAAACTCTTGCAATTTCGAATCATACACTCATTCCCACCACATGATTCTTCGATCGCAATGTCTTTGCCACGCATACGTAACGAGTGGTAATGGAGAGTCGGTACTGAGCGTCACCTATACGAATACAAACAAAAAATATGCAATACTATACACGATATTGCAAATGAAACATCGAAGTACAAATAGAGATACAAAACATTACTGGTATCCAGTGGTTGTAATCCCCTATGTGTGCTATCCCCGACATTTGTAAGGGAGGTGTGAGGCATGGTCCAGACAACCTTATTGGTAAGCACAATGAAGGGTACTGAGATATGACGATCACAACAACATTATACACCGTGGCAAACACTAAACCCATGAATGGCATGTCAAGCCAATAATCTGGGCCGCAAGGGGTCTTCACATAGTTAATTTGAACCATAAGATCGTCCCATGACCCTGGTCGTATAGCTTCTCGTATCGGCTCCCACATTTGTCGGTTGGCACGCAACTCCTTTGCCATCGCACTACGGATCAAGGGATATTGACCCTGACTCATCCCAATAAGCACAGCCAAAGACCGATAACCACAATGTCCGTCTGAACGTACATCCATAGCACCGTTAATGTACCCAAACCAAAAGTAATCGATATTCTGAACCCCAAAGTCCACCCCAAAATGAAGCATGGGTTCTTCAAGCCACTCCGACAAACGAACTCCAACATGGTCGGTCTCGACGTACATCTTCTCAAATTGTGATTCTTCTGCTTGCGGTTGAAATTGCATGTCCTCGGGGTCGAGCACTACGAAACTTGCTTGCTTTCTGGGACGGTCTGGCCCTTTCACCTTCTCCTTTGCCTTGTCCTTTCCATTTCCCTTTGCCTTCTCAGACTTCAGTAAGTTTTCTCTTACATGCTTATGCAGGCTCTTTTCCCTAGTCGGCGACCCCTTTGCCTTGTTCTTCGCACCACTTGACCTTCCCTTTCTACAGATGTCCTTTGGCTCCATAAACGTACTCTATTCCGGATGCTTTAAGGCAATGTACATATCACTCACTTTCCATAACGTGGCTTGGCTCAAAGTTCGGCCTTGCACTCTCGACCACATCTCACGCAATCTCAACTCTGGAACGAACATCGGAACACTGTCGTCAGCAAGCGCAAATGTTATTGGATCCTCTTCCCAATGCAAGTCCTTATAGAAGTCGTGAATGTCGTCTGGAGTGAGAGTTGTCCTCGTAATGATGGATTTTGCAATATCGTGGACGCACGGCAACCCAAGGCAGTCTATCACCCAATGATCATCGCATACTTCTGAATAGTCCTCCTTGACTAACTTATCATACATGGCCAACAACAAATAAAAACACTTATCTGACACTCTGCAGAAGAGCCTTGAAAAGACCATTCGGGCAAGCTCCGGAAACCCTGGATCGTTGAACTCCATTGGTCGTGTAGACAGTGAGTTGTTCATGGTTGCCCTAATCGTGTCGATTTGAAGAATGATTGCATGGTGGATCCTTACAACCACTCTGTTAAAGCCGCCTCTGCTAGACCCCACAATATCTTTCAAGACACGATGCATCCCCTCAACCCTATCAAAACAAAATACATTTATTGCCTTAGCACGACTTTGGAACTCAATAGTAAAAACAATCAACTACACAATGTTCAAAGGATACCTGTTTGAAGTCCTCGTGAAGAAGTAAAGGGTGTAATCTGTCCAAGCTCTTACTATGCTTTCCTTGTAAGGAGTCCGCCATTCCCTCTCGACGTATCTAACAAGGCCGCTCTTCCACGACGTCCTCAATGCTCTCAGCTTCTCCTCGTAGCTTTCCTCGGTGGTCGAGCAAAAAAGTCCCCAGCACTGGTTTGTAAACATATCGACTCTGTCACTGTCTTTTATAACCTTGTCGGCATGTGCCTTGATGTTGTTTCTAATATGGACCCAGCACAAAAGATGTCTTATCGGGGCGTCTTCGAAAACTACCTTAATAGCTTTGATGAGAGCCTTTTCACAATCAGTCATTATAGCCTTTGGCATTACTCCCAACTGCTCAAACAAGTTCCGAAGGGCCCTCACTATCCACCGGTAATGGAAAAACTTTTCCGCTCGGGTGAATGCGTATGCAATGTTGAACGTCTTGTGAGTGCACGTAAAACCAACAATCTCTACCAAAGGCATATCATATCTATTCATAGACATAAGAAATAAAAGTACCAATATTTAATGAATATAACTAATCAAATTGTAGCACATATCAAAATATCTAACTATTATTAAAATGTATTATATACTTATTTGTCTTGTATATGGCGTCAATGATCACAACGTGCGAGAACTTCTTCAACAACCGTAGCGACTCCGGGTGAGAAAAAAATAGGATCTCCACCTCCTCCCCTTTCTTCACATTCCTAAGAGGATAAAAAAGATACCCGTTCTCTTTCAAAAAATGAAGAGATCACTGGGTAACCGTCAATTCCCCACAATCCTCATACTGGAGCTTCTGCAAGAAGTTGGAAACCTGCTTCATTGATGTTACATTTCCCGAAAAGTTTTTCCATAAGTCTGAAACAATCTCTTTCAGAGTCTTCCAACAATCGCCCCATCTCCTAGCCATGACCTCCTCCTCCTGGGTCATTCGACCCATGAATGCATTCCCATGAAAGCTAGTCCAAAGCATGTGGTTGTGGGTTCCATGTATAACATCCAAGACCCATCTTTCAGTAAGAGACCCTAGCTCGTTTTTCAAACGACACCCATACAGCTCGAATCTACAACCGCACTTCTTCGATCTGCGTTTTCGACTCCTCATAACCAACAACTCCGGATTTTCTACATTATTTTTCGGCCTCCCATATCTCGGTTTACCATATCTATCGCATGTCAAACTAACTACATACGGATATGAGGTACGTGTCACCAAAACTATCATCAACTCTTTTCCTCTAGCTCTCGCCCACTCAATCATTTCATTCCTACTCTCCCAAACTAGGCCAGTACGAAATCGTTCTCCATAATATTCCCCCTATAATTATTTTTTATTTATGAATTATTATACTGTCTACAATTAGAACAAGCTAATAATACAACAAATTTGCAAAGTCATTAATTCATAACAAATTTACCTGCTACAATAGAAGCTATAATGTATATATAAACTGTGTATAAAATAGAACAATGAAAAGATAGCATATTTTTGTTCATCTCTATCCCTATATACTTCATTAAAATACTTCATAAAAATACATATTTACATTCTGACTACTAAGTTTCTATTAAATGAACAATCAAATGGAGCGACTTTTGCTACATTACAATTAAATACAATCCGCATAGCTTTAATTAAAGGAAATAAAAAGCCCTTAATTATTTAAACACTAACCATGATCAAATCGCCGCTCAGATCACAATCATCTCCTTCGTCTTCGCAAGCCGACTATCAAGAGTCGCTCCATTCTTCGTCTACTTCTTCATCTTCTCGAGCTTGTACCCAATCTCGTTCCTCATCTTCATTTTGTATCCAATTGTTTTCCTCACTTTCATCATTAGAATACATGTTGAATGTTGTGTTTTGGTGTGGAAGAAGCAGAAAATGGTGGTGTGCATTTATAGGATGAAAATCCGGCCGTTAGAAATATGACTTTTGTGCGCTAACAATAAGCGCACCAACGGTCGGATTTTTCAAGATTACAATCTGTGCGCTTACATTAAGCGTACATGTTTTGTGGCTGTGCGCTTAAAATAAGCGCATAGCTACAATAGTTATGCCCTCATGGTATATTTTTTTCCACTTTTGCCCTTATGCGCTTATATTAAGCGCACAGAACCTATACGCCTACATTAAGCGCATAGGTTCGTGTGTATTTAGGCAAAAATTCGTATGCATATAGGGAGAAGTTTTATGAGCACGTCCGTATTTAATAGAAATTCAAATGTCAATCCTCATCGTCCAATCATAAATTGTAAACTACGGTTGCAATCCTCGATCCGAGGCCTCCTATACCAACTAATTATTCCACTTTGTCATTTAACCCAAAATTTTGAAGAACTATCGCGAATAGTGAAATCAAGCTGGCACCATGACAGACGAGCTTGGCTTGAAGAAGAAGAAAAGAGAGGAGAAGAGAGAGCGGGAGAGTTTGTTGTGAATTCTGTTCCGTGTGTATTGAAGTTTGTTACAGAAAGGCTTTTATAAAGGAGGTAAGCAACAAGCTACTTGGCAGCTTAACTAGTCAACTAGTCTAACAAATTTTAATCTAGCTTCATTTTGATCTCCTTTTTTCTCTCGGTCCAAACCCTAATAACTTCTCCCCACCCTCAGAAAACTCAACGCCTCCCTTTAATTCCTTGACATGAAATCATATACCAAATACATGCATCATATTCCGCCCCATGCCTCCAACTGCATGTGCCTAGACCTGGGCATCTCCGGGCTCGGGCCGGATATGGTCCGGGCTTGACCTAGAAATTTTATCCGTTTATCCGGGATCGGGCCGGGCTGAGCCCGAGAATAGGGCTTGGACAGTTGAACAAGCCCGTCCGCATTCCCGGGCCTGGGTAGCCCGCCGGGACCCGTATTCGGTTTTGTATATAATTCACATCTTATAATTCATGTCTATAATTAAAAAAATATCAAAATTGTTATAAGTCTAAATAGTCTTTCCACCTTACAATAAAAAACATTAAATATCCAATATTAAAGTCTACACACATGTGAGAACGAGGGGTGTAGTGGAGTTTGTAACCCTTAAAAATTTAGCTTTTATATTACTTAGTTTAAGTGTTTTTATTTTTATTTTTTTAGGAGTAGTAATAATGTAATGTTATATATATAAATAATATTTATATATTATATACGGGCCGGGCTTACCAGCCCTACAAGGCTTGACCACTTGTCCATACTCGGCCCTCCCGGTACTCGGGCCGGGTATTTTCGACCCTTTAGGGCTTACGAGCTTGTCCATACCCTCCCGTTTACACGGTCGGGCGGGCCGGGCTGGACGGACCAGTCCGCGTTTGCCCAGGTCTACATGTGCCATATCATCTAACCGCGTGTGTCACCACCAAGCAATACCGTCCGAATTTTCTAGAGGGTTTTTTATCCCTCAATTCAAATCATGGATCAAAATTTTAACAGCCATTAGCTAGCAAGTTTAAGGAATGTTCAGGTTCGATTTGTGTAATTTTGATATGCGATGATTAGCAGTGAGGTGCACTTGGTTTAATTTGTATGTGTTTTCCCTTTAACTTTTATGTTTTTTTTTATGTTGTAGTTAGCGGGTAAAGCAGTTGTGTATTGATTGATGATACAATTCAAGGACGAACTACGGTATCGGCAAGCCTGCAACAATCCCCCAGTACAATCTGTGAAGACAATGGATTAAGATGACCTTAGAGATTTTATGTATTCTTAATAGTGTCGAATTGTTTAGTTTTGTGAATGTGTTTTAATCTGATGTATTGTAATTTGATTTTTGTAAGTCGTCGACAAAGTTGTATACAATGTTTAGCAATAATATTCATTTTTATATTGTATTTCTGCTTATTTCTAATATCTCTATGATTATTAAAATAGTACCTTAAATTTGAAAACATCTCAATAATTATTAAAAATATAACAACTAAGAAAAAAATGTCATTGTCTTTTAAATCATTGATTTATTAGTCCTTATTAGTTTTTTTAACTCATAATTATGAAGCCACGAATAAGTAGTGACCACTAGGCGCAGAATATCGGATTTGGTTGAAATGTGACTTGATCGAGTCTACTTCGCTACAGATCGTATCCACGGTTCAACCATATTCCACTTATACGATAAAGCCGTGTCGGGATGCATGGCTATTAGACACGGCTGCCTCGTAGCCAATAGTTTGACACATCAAGAAAAGCCATGGACTAGGATGCCGTGTCTCTAAGCGATTACCGTGGTCAATCCGTAGTTAATCTGTGGCTATAATCGTGATTATACACAGTGGCCAAATCCCTGGCCAATTGAGACTTTTTTTGGTAGTGAATGAACTAAGCTATCAGTGCGGCATTTTCACCTTGTTTGAAGGTGGTATTTACAAGAGATGGTAATGTTGCCTTGTATGATGATACGTGTTATTATAGTAATCATATATCTATATGCCATATGTCTTTCTTTTGGTTTGCATGTGAGTTGGTGGGCTTTTTTAAGGTGCTTGGGACGGTTCAATGTGCCTTGTATTTTGCAACTGCAATGTATCTTGAGATCAGAAAAGGAGAGAGTTCTCCTCCCTTGAAAAGGGGATTCCTACTTACATCGGATCAAAAAACGTGTAAAATGTACACATACATCAACGGTTGTAAGAGTCATTCCTGTTTTTTTTTTTACAAACGACTTTACAAGCCGTTTCTCATTTTTTTTAAATCAACAGCTTGTAAAGCCGTTACTTTAATTAATTTTTTTGTTTGTTTTAATTTAACGGCTTTAGAAGCCGTTACTTTACTTTTTTGTTTTTTTTTTCTAATTCAACGGCTTTACAAGCTGTTAATCTTAAAAAAAAATTATAAAAAAATAAACAATTTCATTGTTAAACTTTTGGGGTATAATGGGTGTTTACGCGAATTTTTGATAAAACATAAAAAAATTAATACAGTTGAATAAACGCTTTATTAAATATAAATTATATCGTTAAAAAGATTAGCGGGTTTGAGTGAGGGTTAGAGTTAAATTATCGATTTATATACTAACATACCAAGTAAATATAAATCATAGAAAGGAAAAGGAAAAAGAAAATACTAGTTCAAATAAAGTACATAAAATTTGGATTTAGGGTTATACAGAAGATATTTAATTGTTTCTCTCATTCCCTGTCCTGTACGGGCCGTCATACCCTTGCCCAAAACTTGTCCCGTACTGTGGAGGATACTCTTCCCCGTACTGCCCGTACCCTTGCCCATACCCAAGTAAATCCAGGAATCCACTCGTTCCCCCATACTGCCCCCCGAACTCAAGGCCCCCTGTCGGGAGTGCGAACGGTGAGCCTTGGTATCCTTGCCCATAGCTTGGACCTCCCATCGCCGATGCGAACGGTGGGCCTTGGTATCCTTGCCCAAAGCTTGGACCTCCTGTCGCTGATGCAAACGGTGGGCCTTGGTATCCTTGCCCAAAGCTTGGACCTCCAATCGCCGGTGCGAACGGTGGAACTTGGTATCCTTGACCAAATCCTTAGCCGAAGTATGGACCCTGATACCCTCCACCTATACTTGGACTTGTGGATAGCCCATACTGTGTCATGCGCTCCTCGTATTCTGCTTTGGGAACTGGGACATATCCTTCTGGTTCAGTAGCCTCTACAACCAGAGCTTCAACTGGTTGGACATTCATAAGCGCATGGATCTGCTGAAGCGCCGCTTTTGCGATATTCAAGTCTGGCATTATATCCAACTGGCACAGGGTCTCGTTGAGTATCCCATGTATATGGTTTATTTTGATAACAAATTCTATGTATGCGGGCATGGGACGTTCGTTTTCCATCACATTCTTGGAATCCACATACATGTAAAGATGGAAATGATGTTGCAACCACGGAACGTAGCCATTCACTGTCTGTGAGCCTGTGGTACATTTGGGTAGCGTCAGAATCGGGGATTGGTAGTGGGACAAGTCATCCCAATGGTCGTCTGTGGGAGAGAACTCTGCCTTGTAACTCTTGAGCGTCAGATTTTTGATTCTACTCTTGGGGCGAATCGGGTCTATGAGAATCAGTTGAACCTTACCGAATTGATGAGTCACTCGATCAGGCATGTAAGGTTCACTGAATTTCATGCACCTCAGGGTTCCTCTGTACATCAATGTGTGGTAGTAACACTGTTGAACATTGTCCCACGACATCCATACGACCTGTACACATGAGAGTTTGAGCTTGTGTCGTATAAATTTAAATGAAAACCAATGTAAAATGAATACTGAAATTATCTTATTGTTAGAGAAATTTTAGTACCTCATCAGGTCGTAATAAGTCCAGTGAAAGCCTCATTTCCTTGACCCTAATGCTACATCCTTCTCTCGGCGATCGAGGATCGATGTAGGCCGTTCGTGGGCCATCATTTCTCAGGTCGTTTGGAGACAGATTCAAGTGGCCCCTACACTTTGGAAAGTAGCTCCAAATCCACTCCTACACGAAAATAAGTAAACTGTAGGCAAGTAAACTTGGAAAAATAATTATTTGAGATGACAATAAATGAAAGAGTTTTGGATCCTTACATGAAGAAGCAAAAGACAACCAGATATTTGAGCGGCATTTGCACGACTTGCCATACCGAGATGTCTGTACAAGTAGGCAAGCGTAGCTGCACCCCAAGCGTATTGCCCTGTGGCATCGTCATCCCATAGCAGCTGAAATAATCAGAGCTTTATTTTGTTCCCCGACTTGTCAGGAAACAAAGTGCTGCCAAGCAAAACGGCCAAAAACCCAGAGGCCATAACACTGTCGGATTGCTCAGTGGTCGCCAAATGATTATTCGGCTTACTCCAAACAAAACCAGATGACGATTTTGCCCTTTTTACCTCTTCTAATGGAATGTTTAGCCTTTTGGTGATATCTATAATTATTTCGATATCATCCAATGGTGTATGTACAACACGAGCATGGATTGGCAATTTCAGGATCTGAACGACATTGTGGAGTGTAATAGTAATTTCACCCCACGAAAAGTGGAAACTGTTTGTCTCCGGGTGCCATCGCTCCACGAAGGCCGATATGAGGGCACTATCTATCCCCTTGTACTTTTGGCTTCATTTCATACATGTCATAATCAACTATATTCGGGACAACTTCAGTGATACAATTTTCGCTTACCACATTTCTCTTGTCTGATTTGGTACTATTTGTACTTGGATGACCACCCATCACAACCTCGGCCTCTGCCTCTGCCTCTTGACTTTGTGTTAATGGTGGCGGAGTCAGACACACTGTGATGTCGGCCTCAACATTAGGCCTCACATTTACATACTCTGTGTTTGCAAATTCTTTGTTTCCTTTCTTTTTCAAACTCGCATATAACTCGATAGGCCAAATAGCATCTTCTGATTGCAAGTTTGCAAATTTTAAAGCATCAAGGTCCTCGTCATCTTTGACATCGAATGGTTGTAACTTTGGTTTCCGTGCTGACAAATATTTGAGCTCCATTTCATCTATCTCGTCAATGCATTTTATCTGCTCAACCAACTTTTTCCTCAGATTTGAGTAATTGATATCTTCAGACACAACAAGTGCTTTTGTCGTTGTGATTCCATCAAAAACCCACTTGTTTCCCTTACATATCCATTCACCACCTGTTCTCAGAGTCAAGTAGTATGATCTTGAACCTGTTATACGAAGAAAAAGCAAACACAAGTACAATTAATTTATGACAAAGGTTGATAGTATTATGACGAACACTAACAGTATTATGACAAACATGACTAACACCGACATTAGTTATAGAAAGTTAGGGTTTATCCCATCCTGAATTGAAGATAAAAAGGGTTTTCTAGCCAAAAGGGACAAAATTGTGTAGGAAAAACAAATATTTTAGAATCAAGGAACAAATGTGAAAGTCATATTTGAGTAATGCTAAAAAAGAAGCTGAAAGGTTGTTCTTTCTTGTTTAGGGAACCACAGAAGAATGTCTTGTAAAGAGGAATAAATGTGAAAGTCAGAATCACCCATTATTTAATTCTTCTATTCCAAAGACACTAAAGATGCAGTGAAAGCCTTTTTGAAGATTTGTGGATTTAAGGTTTTATAGTGTTACAGTGGTTTTGTACAGGTTTATAGTTGGGGTTAGTTTAGGTGAAGACTAACAAGTGGGTAAATGGGTAGAAAATGGAGGGAAACTTGTTCACTTTTGGAGGGAAAACAAAGGTCAAATCATGGCATGTACTATATTAACAGAGATCATATTAAGTAATTATTTTTGAAACAATATTAAAAAAGGAATGACATGGCCAAAAAATGAAAACCATAAATAAATGCATGACCGACCTTTCCCCTTCTAATTCTTCGCCCAACAACCAAAACCCTCTCCTTCTTGTTCATTTCGCTGAGTCGAGGTCCTTCATTGCGCCGAACACAAGGTAATTACACGGTGATGCTTTGTTGCTGCTTAATCATGTACTATTGAGGCTGGAAACCCTAAATAAATAGTTATATACTATGTACATAGATAATGTTTCTGTTGCCACACGTATGGTCCTTTTCATGGTTTATGTTGCCAATTGCTTGCTATTTAGTATGTACAATTTCGTGAGTTTTTTGTGTGCTTTTCGTAGTGGGTCAATCTAGTAATTAGAGGGTCACATAAGCAAGCATGTAACATGTTTTTTTTTGCTAGAATTTGGATTTGTTTCTGTAGTTCAACTGAAGTCCAATGTCACACAACGACACCTCAAGTTATCAAAGCGGGGACCCCAGAAAATATGAATTTCGACCTACATCTCCTACACGTTCTGAAATAGATGAGAAGTTGCAAGAAGAGTTAGAGATGTTGCTAACGAATAGCCCACGTTCCCAAATGTTGGATGAAATAATCACACGCCTACGTACTGAGAAACATGAATTTTGGACAAAGGATTATGGAACTCAATACAAATGAGATGCACTTCGAGGCTACAATTAGGGAACTCTATGCAAGGGTGGCAGAACTTGAAGGTGAAAACAAGACACTACACTCCTAGAAAAAAATTGAGCAAACTTGTATTAAATCCTATATGTGCGTTTGGTGTGCTTTTTATTTTATTTTTTAGTGATGCAACGGTGTCAAACACCGTTGCTCTTTTTTTTTAAAGGTTTTTTTAAATAAAAAATGTTAGTTTTTTTTAAAGGGAACGATGTTTGACACTGTTCCTATCTAAAATTTTAAAAATAAATAAAAAGGCAACAACTTCTCTCACCGTTCTTTGGAACGGTGAGAGAAAACGTTGATCTCAGTGGTGTTGCAGTGGTGTCTGCAGCACCACTGTCAGGTGCAATTAGCTGAGCCACTTGAAAAATACATGCACAATTTTCCCTTTGAGATTGCGTGCTCCATTCTAAGCGTGTCCAACAAACACTCTTATCTTATGTGTTACACGTTGGTTGGTTGGTTGGGATTTTTTTTATTTTACTTTTTTATAATTCTTTTCCTTTTTACATAATTCAAGTTTTCCTCTTTGTAATTGCTCATAGCATTTATGAGATTGCCATCTTTCTCCTTTCTGTTCCACCGCCTTCAATTCTGCTATTTCCCCCACCGCCTTCGACTTTTCTCTTTTTCTTCCTTGTGCAACACAATTTTGCAAACCCCGCCGCCTCATCTTCCCTTCGCTCTCCAGGCCCCGTCGGAGCTCCGATGCCCACAACCCCAACCCAACTCAGTAGAGACCTGGGCATCGAAAGTAGTAGAGTACCACTGGCTCCCCTCCCATCCTCAATCAAAGCCCAAAAGTCCATGTTTAACAGGCCAAGTGTAGGGATTTAGATACTTTAAGCAGAATTTCAAAAAACAATTTTCTAACATCTAACTTAGGATCTCATGCATAAACTTGATACGAATCATATATGAAAGAGTAACATACCTTTTGATGCAAAACTTGTTTTCGGGATCACCCTAGAGAATAGAGCCTCAATTATGACTCCTCTACTTAGTTCACACGAGCACGGTACTAGATCGTCTTGCGTTGCGTTTGCTAGAATGAACGAAAGCTCCAAGCTCCCTCTTGCACAAGGGTTCTGCCGTACATGTATATTGTAGGATGACTTGTGATTCTCTAATCACATGTATGTATTCTTCATCCACTTTATAAGAATTGGATTCTTATTTTTTTTATTATCATATAATAGAAAGTATATATATAAAATAATTATATATTATCTTATCATATATCTCATAAGATAAATTTCCTTTTAACTAGAAAGAGACATTTATGGTTGATACAATATTTTATCTTTCCAAAAGATAACTTTCCTAATGTCATCAAGTGAAAAGATAACATTTTATTATTACTTGATGAATAATCCACTCTTCCAACAATATACACTGGCCGAAATTTCCAGTCCCACAATGGGCCTCGGGTTACTTTGATCTAGCCCAATTACTCTATTGTGTGTGACCTTATATGACCCGAAAATAATAGCAATGAAACAAATCTAATTTATCCCATAAGTCATAGTTGGCTTCTAGCAAAGCACTAAGACTACCTAAAATATTCGAATTATTAATCTCCATTATAATCATATTCTATTATTAGTAATTGCCATCTTGATTAAAGGACATATTCCTTCAATCTCCCACTTGTCCTTAAACAAGTGTGAAATATCAATTCCTTTGTCACTTAGTGTCTAATCTGATGATATGATGACATCTTTTGTAATCCATATCAATATTTAAATTGTTTCTTGAACTCCGAGTTTGAACTATCAAAACAAATGATTACTATTAATCCATTTGAGCACGGCCATGCATGTTCAGTTCTTACTCTTCAAGTGGCCAAGACACCATTCCTATCCACATATATACAGATATATAAATAGGAGAACTTATCCAATCTTGTGTGACTATAGATCCCACTCAATTTTCAGCATTCTCGATCACTGCCTTTATAGCCGCCTTTTACGCAATGATGTTTGACAATGTCAATGACTACCAATCACCAAGCAAGAGGTATATCACACTTATGTTTGAGGAATCTACTAATCATAGTTCAACTTAAAATTCTACAACTCTTTTGAAGAATCTTAAGGCAGGTCTGCCCAACATGTATCCACCATACATGTCCATGTGATTGATTAGACATCTCCATGTCCCTATAGCCCGTGAAACTTGACGCTATCAATCAAATTACATAATAGCCCGTATTGAGTCATTTATGTCCAATTTAATGACTTAGACTACGGACAACTCATAATTCATAATATCAGCTCACTTAATAGGGTTTCATCCACCATAACTTTTATGATGATCCTATTTGATGATTATAAATTATTAGGACATTTTATTTAATTCTAAACCACAATTAAATAATAATGAAACTTTGTTTCAAAAACAAACATGATGCAATGTTTTAACAATAATGAAATCAACATCCATAATCTCAAAACAATACAATCTCAAATCCATTCTCCAATGTGCTTGAGTCCCTTAGCCCTAGTGACTGTCACGCTTGGGCTTAGGTATAGGCTTAGTTAACGGATCTGCAATGTCGTCATATGTATGTATTTTGCAAAACTTCACATCTCCTTAACGAGTAACTCATCATCTCCTCCCTACACCAAGAGATCATCTTTAGTGCTTCTTAAGTACTTTAGGATATTCTTAGTTGTATTCCAGTGTGCTTCACCTGGACTCGAATGGTATCTGCCATACACGCTCAAAGCGAATGCAACATCCGGGCGAATACAAACCATGACATACATGATGGATCCTACTATAGATGCATAAGGAATCCTACTCATTCTCTCTAGCTCAGCAGGTGTCATGGCATTGCTTCTTGTTGAGATGTAAGTCATGCTGCATAGGAAAGAATCCCTTCTAGGAATTCTTCATATTGAACCTATCAAGAACCTTATCCACATAAGTTCCTTGACTTAGTCCATTAAGTCTCTTAGACCTATCTCTATAGATCTTGATGCCTAATATGTACTCGGCCTCTCCTAAGTCCTTTATTGAGAAATACTTCTTAAGCCAGTCCTTAATGGACTCCAGTATAGGAATGTCATTTCCAATGAGTAGTATGTCATCCACATACAAGACCAGGAAGACCACTTTGCTCCCACTAAACTTCTTGTAAACACAAGGTTCTTCTTCACATCTGATGAAGTCAAACTGTTTGACCACTTCATCAAATCGAAGGTTCCAACTCCTTGATGCTTGCTTAAGTCCATAAATGGACTTCTTAAGCTTGCATACTTTCCTAGGATTCTGTGGATCCTCAAAACTCTCAGGTTGTGTCATGTACACATCCTCTTCTAAATACCCATTTAGAAAAGCGGTCTTGACATCCATTTGTCAGATCTCATAATCATAATGAGTTGCAATTGCTAGGAGTATCCGAATGGATTTGATCATGACAACTGGTGAGAAGGTTTCATCATAGTCAATACCATGAATCTATTTAAATCCTTTTTCAACCAGTCTCGCTTTGAAACTGTTACGTTTCCATCCTTGTCTGTTTTGAGTTTGTAAGCCCATTTGCACCCTATGGGTACTACCCTATATGGCAAATCTATCAAGTCCCATACTTGATTCTCAGACATGGAATCCATTTCAGACTTCATGGCAATACGCCATTTCTCGGAGTCTAGACTCACCACAGCTTGCTTGTATGTAGTAGGCTCATCATTTTCTAAAAGCAGGATGTGCAAACTCACAGTCAATATGAAATCAACATATCTCTTTGGCTGCGTTCTGGGCCTATCTGATCTACGTGTGGGCTGAACAATAGGAGGATCTGCCACAACATTTTATGGGACCTCATTGGAGTCAGATTTAGGAGAAACGATAAGAAATGGGATCTTGCGACTCCACTACCTTCGGTGTATGAGTTCCTTCTCCTTGCGGGATTAGGTCCCCAAATACTATCGTCGCTGACATAGAGTAATCCATGTCATCTTGTTGCTCAGTTTGTTGTTCTTCTCGAACTTCTTCGAGATCAACATTTCTCCTACTTGACTTTCTGGAAACAAATTCTTTTTCCATAAAGACACTATCCCTAGCAACAAACACTTTGTGCTCACTGGAATTGTAGAAGTAGTATCCTTTAGTTTCCATAGGATACCATACAAAGAAGCACTTATCTGATTTGGGTGCAAGCTTATCAGCTAGTAAACGTTTTACATAAGCTTTATATCCCCGAATCTTTAGAAAAGACAAACTTAGAACTCTTCCATTTCCTAACTCATAGTGTGTCTTATCTATAGCTTTGGACGAAGTCCTGTTTAGTGTGAACACTGCAGTTGCAAGAGCATATCCCCAGAAAAATATTGGAAGATCAGCAAAACTCATCATAGACCGAACCATGTCCAACAAGGTCCTATTCCTCCTCTCACACACACCATTCAATTGTGGTGCTCCTGGTGGAGTTAGTTGTGAGAAGATTCCTCAACTTCTTAAATAATGATCAAATTCTTGACTCAAGTATTCACTACCATGATCAGATCTTAGTGCTTTAATTTTCTTGCCAAGTTGATTTTCAACTTCATTCTGAAACTCTTTAAACTTTTCAAAAGATTCAGAGTTATGCTTCATTAAGTATATGTATCCATATCTACTTAAATCATCAGTAAAGGTTATGAAGTATCTGTAACCACCTCTAGCTTCTGTGCTTATTGGTCCACATACATCTGTATGTATTAGGGCCAAAGCTCAGTTGCCCTTTCACTTACCCAAGTAAAAGGTGATCTTGTCATCTTTCCCTTAGGCAAAATTCACATATTTCAAATGATTCACAATCAAATGAGGTTAGAAGTCCATCCTTTTGGAGCTTCTGTATGCGTTTCAAGCTTATGTGACCCAAATGACAATGTTATAAGTAGTTTTTAAATCATTTATTTTTTGCTTTTTAGTAATTATGTAATCGACATGGGATTCTAAATCAAGCATATAAAGTCCATTACTCAATTCAGTATTGGCATAAAACACATCATCCATATAAAAAAACAACAATTATTCTTAATAATGAATTCACATCCTTTAGTATCCAATAGAGAAGCTAAAATGATGTTTTTGATAATAGCAGGAATAGAATAACAATTGTTCAATTCTAAAACTAAACCAGAAGGCAATGATAGATTATTATCTCCTACTGTTAAGGCAATAACTTTTGCTTCGTTGCCAACATGTAGGTTTATCACTCATTTAGCCAACCTTTTACTTCTTTTGAAACTTTTTCATCTTCCAAGTACTTTGGGTAGTTCCTCTTCCAATGCCCCTTTGCATTGCAGTAGAAACAATCATAGTCAATAACTACTTTAGCTTTTTCAGAAGTCTGCTTGGGTTGTGCAACTTGCTTGCCCTTCCCTTGCACTTTCTTCTTCTGTTGTCCAGGTGCCCCTTTCTTGAACCCTTTTCCCTTGTTGACCACCAGAGTCTCTTTTTTGATGTCAACAGAGAGTTTTTGCTCAGCTGTTTTGAGCATCCCATGTAGCTCTTCAAGTGTTTTTCCAACCCCATTCATATTGAATTTCAGCTTGAATTGAAAAAATCCATCATGCAGAGAATGGAGTATGATGTCTGTAGCAAACTCTTGACTATAGGGGAAGCCTAGTCTTGCCATGTTCTCAAAATGTCCAATCATATTGAACACATGAGCACTGATTGACTTGCCTTTCTCAAGCTTGCAATCAAGAATTGCCTTGTGAGTCTCATATCTCTCTCATCCTTCCTTTCTCTTGAAACATAACTTTCAGGTTGTGAATGATGGTGTAGGCCTCTATCCTCTCAAACCTCTTTTGAAGGTTCGATTCCATGGAAGTCAGCATAAGACAAGTCATAATCATTGACTTATCATTGATCTGCTTTTCCTCTTCTATCTCCTCTAGAGTAGACATAGTAGTAAGTTTTGGGATATGGGTGTCAAGGATAATCTCTCTTCTTTTAGACATGAGAGCAATTCTCAGATTTCTTTCCCAATCGAGGAAGTTGTTTCCATTCAGCTTATTCTTCTCAAGAATTGAACGTAAGTTGATGATTGTTGAATTATCGTTTCTAGACATGATATCTACAATAGAAATAAGAGTTTGAATCATATGCGGAGCACTCTTCCCGTGCGGACGTGCGGAGCATGCACTTTTGGGTCTTATTTGTGCACTTTAACGTCTTATTTGTGCACTTTTTCAAAAAAAAAAAAAAATTCTTTTTCAAATTTTTTTCCAAGCATTTTTCAAAATTTTTGCAAAAGTGCACAAATAAGGCCCAAAAGTGCACAAATAAGGCCCTATAGTGCATGTACGCACGTCCGCACGGAAAGAGTGCTCCGCACCGGAACCGCACTCATAGAAATAATATGCAAAATATAAATCATGCTTGTCATGCAAGAGCTTCAAAAATTTAAACATGCTTTAAACATAAATAAGCTAATGCCATTTTATTCATTAATATTTTCCCTTTGAATAAAATGATTCCAAGATCCTATTTCAGATAAGACTTTAGACGTACTTTGGCACTTCCCTAAATCCTATGTGATCAAGGTAAGTAACTTTTACTAGTTATAACATTTATAACTCTTGGTTGATAGATTACATGTTATGTCAAATCTATCTCATGCCTCAAAATCCAAAACATTATCTTTTGGTCTTTTGTGAGTATAACCAAATCAAGGTTGTAAACCCCTTATATAGATTTACCCGTACTATCCCAAGGTTAAAGAAGGACACCTTGCTTTGGCAAAACCTATCCATCAAATTCCAAGGGCCTCATAGGTTATGATTTGAAAAGACAAAATCTTAATTTTCTTTTAAGGGAACTAGGTTTATCATGCAAGTCTATTTACTAGTGAACTAAATAGAATAATTAAACAAGCAAGTATAAACTTAGAGATATTTAAAGCAAAACAAATGCAATAAATAAATGTGATCCTAGTATGCCCCCTAAAAATCCATAAGATCTAATCTTCATAGATTGTTCTTGTCTCTTGGATCTTCATCCTTGATTCTCCTCTGGATCTCCATCCTAGAATCTTCATAGGATCTTCCTCTCTTGTATTACATAATGTAAATCTAATCTAATTTCTTGAAAATTATATTACAAAAATACATAACGATAAGCATATCGTATGTTCCATCCTATTTGGGCCATAACAGTCACCGCATGCAATAATAATATCATAATATTAAATCATACATGCATAATATAATATCAAATATTAAGAGACAATAATAGACCATTAATCATATTAATAGACTTTTAAGATTAAATTAATTAAATTATCCAATAAAATAATTAATCCAATCTTCTTATTATTTTAATTCAATAAAATCATATATGGAATTAATATCAATATTAATCATTATCATGTATAATTGGATAAAATATACTCTGGAGATAAGATATCTTATTACCATATCTAATTTAGGTAGTTATGATCTTAGGCTAACAATCCCTAACCCTATCCACCTAACCCTTACCGCCGCACCCTGCGGCCAGCCCACCCCAGTCAGCCACAGCAACAGCCCAGCCACCGCGCCGCACAACCCCGCCCCGCCGGACCACCATCGAACCGCCGTGAGCCATATTGGCCACCCAACCACGATTTTACCCTTTCTCCCACTAAAATTTTGTAACGATTACAAATTTTAATGATTTTAAAGATAATATGGTGTAATCTTCATAAAATTAATATTTTTGACAAATTAATGTATGAACCAATTTCCATACAAAATTAATCAACTTTGGGCATTCAAGGCATGAAATTCAAAATTTCTAGGGTTTGAATCAATTTTCACCAACATGAAAAATCAAGTAATTTTATGTGTGATTATGATTTATACAAGAAATCATATATCTTGCATACATTAAACATACAAATCGATTTTGGGGTCGAAATTAAGCAAAAAATCAGAATTTTTAACATGCATAATTTCGGTCATGAGGCTGAAATTTTCTAGTATATTATATACATAAAAGTCACAACTTTATGCATCCAATCAATTAAAATCACAATTTTAATCATACAAGTTAATCCATACATCAATTTTACCACTAAATTAAACCAAAATAATCAAGAACATGCATCAAAATTAACAACTTTAATCATGATCATATCAATTTATGCAAGAGGATTTGATACCACTGTAGGGATTTAGATGCTTTAAGCGGAATTTCATAAAACAGTTTTCTAACATCTAACTTATAATCTCATGCATAAACTTGATACGAATCATATATGAAAGAGTAACATACCTTTTGATGCAAAACTTATTTTCGGGATCACCCTGAAGAATATAGCCTCAATTGTGACTCCTCTACTTAGTCCACACGAACACGGTACTAGATCACCTTGCCTTGCGTTTGCTAGAACGAATGAAAGCTCTAAGCTCCCTCTTGCACAAGGGTTCTGTCGTACATGTATATTGTAGGATGACTTGTGATTCTCTAATCACATGTACGTATTCTTCACCCACTTTGTAAGAACTGGATTCTCAAATTTTTTTGTTATCATATAATATATTAGGAAAGTATATATATATATATAACATTTATATATTATCTTATCATATATCTCATAAGATAAATCTTCTTTTAATTCGAAAAAGACATTTATGGTTGATACAACATTTTATCTTTTCAAAAGATAACTTTCCTAATGTCATCAAGTGAATAGATAACATTTTATTATTACTTGATGAATAATCCACTCTTCCAACAATATACACTGGCCGAAATTCTCAGTCCTACAATGGGCCTCGGGTTACTTTGATCTAGCCCAATTATTCTATTGTGTGTGACCTTATATGATTTGAATATAATAGCAATGAGTCAAATCTAATTTATCCTATAAGTCATAGTTGACTTCTAACAAAGCACTAAGACTAAAAGCGGTGAAGATTTGACTCTCGACAAGTAATTGCCGCGACCACCCCTGTGAAGAATCGAAAGACAAAGAGAGGAGGCTCCGTCGACTGTGAGATATGTTGAATGATCGGCTACAAATTAGTAATGTTGTTCTTCACCATGCTCCTTTTCTCACATGTGTACCTTAGCTTGGATTCCAAGAATTTGTTGTCAGTTGAGGAGAACTTCTTGCTTTGTTATTCAAGATCATTACTTGTTTCAAGTCCTTATTCTGTTGGAAGGCAAGTTCTCCTTCATTATTTCAAGGCGAGTTCCTAACCGAGATAAACGCCATAGAGGATGTACAACATGCGCACAAACGTGGTTAAGTTATACGGATTATGTGCTGAAGGCGATCACAGAATATTGGTCTACAACTACATGGAGAATAATAGTCTTGCACATACTTTCCTAGGTAATTAACACAAGTTAAATTTTCAGCTTATAAGTTGTGACACAATATCCTTCAAATGGTTACTTAGTTACCACATCAATCGTAACATGTAATTATTGAAAGATAATACTATGTTTTTTTAGTCTTTTAGGACGATATGGGCATCATAATCATGGTATCGGTTTTAGCTGGAACATTGGGCTAGAAATTTGCATTGGAATAGCACGATGCCTTGTTTTTTTACATGAAGAAGTACAACAACATATCATTCATAGAGACATTTGGTGTTGCAAAGCTATTTCCGGACAATGTCACTCATGTTAGTACACGTGTTAGCAAGAACCGTACATGTAAGCTCAAAATCTTCTTTCTATCACAATGAGCCATTAGGCGTCATGTTCTTATATAAAAATCTGAAATTAAGCTTATAATTAATTTGACTGTTAAATCTTGCATTTATGTTTGACTAATTTTGGCATAGGATATTTGTATACCTGGATATCTCCGGACTCGGGCCGGATATGGTGCCAAATATCCGGCCCGGGTCATTGTGATAGAAATTGGTTCTTTAGAATGTGATTGATGTTTTTGTGAGATTTTGTTCGGATTCCAGCGAGAATAACGTCGTGGCTTTGCTGCTTCACTTGTTCAATTCTTCTTCCCCTTCTAATTTGGTGCATTCTGATTGAGAATCAAAGAAGATATGCACATTTTTGAAATTTTACTCGGTTTAAATATGTAAAGTGTGTTGTCCAACTATATGGGTTATTGAGATTATGGTTATATGCATGTTTTGGCGTTTCCTTTATTAAGATTGATATTAAGAAGCTTCCCTTTATTAGAGATAAATATCTATCATATGTTAGTTAGCCTTATTTATCTTATCTTTATCCACTTTGTCTATTAAGTTACTTATTTTCCAAGGATTAGAAGATATCTTATAGGATTCCCTTATTAGAGATATCTTCTAATCTCCATTGTATAAATACCAAAAGCCTTAGATCAATAATATACACAAGATTACATTCTCTATATGGTATCAACCTAAAACCGATCCTCTCTCCACAAATAATTTTACCCAGCCGACTCTCCTTCACCATGGCAGCGGACCACTCATCAACTCTACCCAATCCCCACGACACGAATGAGCCTTTCATCCTTGTTCATCTTCCTAGCATCAACAAACTTACCCCCACAAATTACTTGACCTGGAAACTTCAACTTCAAGCGACGTTAGAAGGCTATGATCTGTTTAAATACCTTGACGGGTCATATCTGCCTCCTGCAGAAACGATTACCACTGCCGACAAAACCCAACCCAACCCCAAACGTCTCACTTGGAACCGTCAAGATCGCCTCCTCTTTGGTGCGATTGTTGGCACACTCTCAGCCATGGTGGCCTCGCTAGTGACTACTGCAACATCTTCCCGACAGGTCTGGGAGATTGATAAGCACTACTTTGTAGGGCTTAAGTAAGAGTCATTAGAGGGTTTATTGGTGCAATTCGGGTAGATTTAGACACATTCATGTGTATGGCGTTTGGGGGCAAAGTTTGGTGTTTTTGGAGGTGTTTGAGCTGTTTTGGAGATCATAGGAGATCATAGGAAGCCACAAGGAGAAGACGCCAAGGAAGTGAAGAGAAGAGTAGAAGAACAGTGGGCTGAATTTAAATGGTTCGTTCTCTCTACTCAGATGTCCAAATGGAGTGATTCCAATTCGAGGAGTTAGATCTTGAAGTCTACTACAAGTCCTCAAAATATGAGCGCAATCCGAGTTGGGAATCAAAAGTTATGGCATTTTTACTGAAGTGTCACAGAAGCTGAAGTACTGGAATCCCACCGCACCCAGCGGTGGGCACTGCCGCACCCGCGGCGAGGTCGTCAGAGAACTGGAGTTTCTGTTAAATGGCCGCACCCGGCGGTGGAGCCACCGCACCCGCGGTGGAGACGCGCTGAAAGTCTTTTACGAGTTTTCTTATTCCCGTTTTATTTTATTTCCGAAACTTTATTTCCAAGTTTGTTATTTTTCTTTTCTTTATTTCTGAATTATTACTTTAGTATTTAAGTTAGGTTTAAGACTTTTTAGAGAGGATCCAATTCTCAAAACCTAGTTGCCACAGAGAAAATAGTTAGACCTAGTTTCATTCATCGTTGTTTTTCCCTTTTGCTCAGGCAGACAATTGAAGCCTTTGGATTGATTGGATTGTGAGGTTATTCCTTTACTATTTCTATGATTGTATTAATTTTCTCTCGTGTTTAATCTCATTGATCATATATCGATTCCCCTTGATTTGTTGATTAGGAAATCAATTAGATTGTTAATAGTAGTTCCCTCTAGTTTGACAACCTAGAGAAATTAGTATTATGCTATTGGTTCCCCTTTTCCATACAACCTGTTGAGATTGTTATTGATCATACTACTAAGGATTAGAGGATACTAGTTGAGAATTTAAATCCCTTAGTTTGTGTAGAGAATTAATTGCATGCAATTGTATGACTGGTTGCTATACTTGCATGTACCTATCTATTCATGAACTTCCTGCTGCTATTGAATTAAATCGTGAAGGTTAGTAGGGATTTGTTTAATAGTTAGGGTTATCAAGACTGGTTGGACTGATAACTATTTCAGAACAAGGATTAGGACTTTCATGAGTATTGAGGACTAGGAATAACCAATGATCGATCTATCAATCTGAAGTGTGGATATTTGTTTGGCTGAGTTATTTTTCCAATTTGATTTCAAGTCTTTGTTTTTATTTATTTTGGTTTTAATCAGCAAACCCCCTTGGTTACTTGTTGGTATACAATTACATCATTGGAATAGTATTTGATTCTCTGTGGGATTCGACCCTTACTTACCAGACTACATTAGTTAGGTTTGTTTAGGATTATTTTGTATAGGTGTCACGACAACGCCTATCAAATTGGCGCCGTTGCCGGGGAGTCAATTTTACTATTCTAATTGTGTGTTTGTTTACCAACTGTTGTGTGGACCTATCTTACGGTCCACACCTGTGTTACTAATTGGTTTCATTGAGATCTCAATCCAGACAGATGGCATCATTTGATTTTTACTATCAGCAGCAAGACTGGCCCCATTACTATCCTGAACCTCAAGAGACGAGCCAAAGTTCATATACGTCAATGGAGGAGGGCTTCAAGTCACTTGTGCAGAGCATGATGACTATTCATCAGGCGACAAACTCCAACATCCAACTTCTAACAACTCAAGTTGGAAGTTTGGCAACTCAGCTTGGAAGGTTGGCTCAAGTTGTGGCAAATATGAATGAGGATTTTGAAAAGCCACCACCCCAACCGACCCCAGTGGCTAATGTGAGTGGCATATCACAACTGAAAGGAGAAAAGACAGAGGAGAAAGTCGAGAACCAGCGTCCGCAAGTTTGGACAAAATTTTGCGGATCAGTTCTTGGAGTATACCCTTTGGAAGCGATTCCTGTTGATTACACTCCTCCACCTCGTGATCCTAGGAAGCCACCTCCTCACCTTCCTAAGATGCTAAAAGTGAAGAAGAAGCCGGTGCTTAATATGGAGCCGCGCAGCTCCATAGGTGAGCATGAGGTAAATCTCCCTTTACTTGATCTGATGCATGTTGTGCCTAAATTTGCTAAATACATGAAATGCTTATGCTGGCCTAGGAAGAGGAAGAAATTGACAAGAGTAATTAATTTGAATGAACATGTGTCTGCTGCATTCGGAAGACATTTGCCTGAAAAGTGTAGTGATCCTGACATGTTTAGTATTCCTTGTGATATAGGTTACTCCAGGTTTGATCATTGCATGTTAGACTTGGGCTCATCTATTAATGTGTTACCCTACTCTGTGTATAAATTGCTAGATCTTGGACCTTTGCTTGAAGCTGATTTAGTTATTCAATTTGTGAATGGATCCAAAGTTTTTCCGAAAGGAATAGTTGATGATGTTCTTGTAAAGGTTAATAAGATGATTTTTCCTGTGGATTTTGTGGTGTTAGACATTGGTTATGATATGCATGTGCCCCCTATACTGTTAGGTAGGCCTTTTCTTAAGACTGTTAACATCCGAATCATTATGAGTAGAGGTATTGTGTCTGTGAAGTATGGGGGTGATAGGGTGACATTTAAGATATTTGATCATAAGAAACACCCTCCTGATAGTAAGTCTGTGCTGTGTTCTGGATTGAGTGATATCACATGATCATAGTAGCACAATGTCAAGCCATGACAATAACTAAGGCGCTATCCGGGAGGCAACCCGAGGTATGCTTTTCTTTTCTTGTTTTTCTTTCCTTATTTTTGCATTTGTTTTGGTGTGTTTTTGTTTCCGACTAACCTGCAGGGAGGAGACCCCATGCCTATTGAAGAAAGTGTTTACCACCATTGTAAGTCTTTCCTTCCCTGTACTAAGTCACCCCCCGAAAAAACCATAAACGGGGAGCAAAAAAAAAAAAAAAAAAAAAAAAAACAATTCCGAAAAAACCTTAAACGGAATAAAAAAAAATATCGAAAAAAAAAAAAAAAGTTTTACCGAAGGCCAGCTGTCCAGAATTTCCCATGGAGAAGGTGCGCATCATGTTGTCAAGGAGGATACATTGCCTTACACTTGATTTGGCAACGATGATGGCCCTACAATTGACAGTTGAGGAGGAGGAACACTAGAACCCACACCATGATTACATCTGGGCTCCACCATGTGTTCCTAGACGGCCGTGCAATCCTAATATCATTGTTTTACCACTACTCACCAAAGTGGTTCCCTTTTGATTGCACGGTAGGAGAAGATTATAGAGTTGATGAAGACACCCGCCCAACACCAGAGACCTAGGCATTTATTGAGAAGACCGCCAGCGACACCTACAGTGTCCAAGCAGCTTGGCGACGTTTGTGAGTTATTTTTTGTTTTTCCCTGTGCTTCTATTCTTTTGTCTTTCATTACATTGAGGACAATGCAATGTTTAAGCATGGGGGAGAGTTCTATACTTGCTACGTTGTTGAGGAGAAAAAAAATATTGAAAAAGCCAAAAATTGAAAAAAGGCATACATAAAAATCCTAGGATAGGTCGAAAACCCGAAAGGGCGGCCTAGGCAATAAGCAGGTGGCTTGGACCAGCATTAGGCTGGGGTAATATGAGGTCAAGAGTGACGTGAGCATAATGTGAGCACATCTTTGAAAAAAAAATGAGTGGCTTGGTGAAAACCCGAAAGGGCTCCTTGGCAAAATGAGCGAAAAAGAAGAAGAGTGATTTTAGGATTTCTCTTTATTCTTGGCGAGGCGTCATAAGAAGAGGAGTCAAAGAAGGATTGTCGGGTAGGTCACTCTGGGAGGCATAAGGAGCAATAGATGGAGGCTAGGATTAGAGGTTACTCATACTATTGGATGTCCGGGTTAAGCTTGGGGGAAGTACTCTGCTTGCCCCTTAAGCTTGTTGAGTATGGATGTGTTGTAGATGAGATTGGTGCCAGGAGCTTTGGCATGGGTTAGGTGACTCTTAGTTGGAGGATATGCTTCCTAAGACCTTGGGTGCTGCATTGGAGGAGTAGACTCTTTATTAGTTTACTCGAGGACGAGCAAAGGTCTAAGCATGGGGGAGTTTGATAAGCACTACTTTGTAGGGCTTAAGTAAGAGTCATTAGAGGGTTTATTGGTGCCATTCGGGTAGATTTAGACACATTCATGTGTATGGCGTTTGGGGGCAAAGTTTGGTGTTTTTGGAGGTATTTGAGCTGTTTTGGAGATCATAGGAGATCATAGGAAGCCACAAGGAGAAGACGCCAAGGAAGTGAAGAGAAGAGTAGAAGAACAGTGGGCTGAATTTAAATGGTTCGTTCTCTCTACTCAGATGTCCAAATGGAGTGATTCCAATTCGAGGAGTTAGATCTTGAAGTCTACTACAAGTCCTCAAAATATGAGCGCAATCCGAGTTGGGAATCAAAAGTTATGGCATTTTTACTGAAGTGTCGCAGAAGCTGAAGTACTGGAATCCCACCGCACCCAGCGGTGGGCACTGCCGCACCCGCGGCGAGGTCGTCAGAGAACTGGAGTTTCTGTTAAATGGCCGCACCCGGCGGTGGAGCCACCGCACCCGCGGTGGAGACGCGCTGAAAGTCTTTTATGAGTTTTCTTATTCCCGTTTTATTTTATTTCCGAAACTTTATTTCCAAGTTTGTTATTTTTCTTTTCTTTATTTCTGAATTATTACTTTAGTATTTAAGTTAGGTTTAAGACTTTTTAGAGAGGATCCAATTCTCAAAACCTAGTTGCCACAGAGAAAATAGTTAGACCTAGTTTCATTCATCGTTGTTTTTCCCTTTTGCTCAGGCAGACAATTGAAGCCTTTGGATTGATTGGATTGTGAGGTTATTCCTTTACTATTTCTATGATTGTATTAATTTTCTCTCTTGTTTAATCTCATTGATCATATATCGATTCCCCTTGATTTGTTAATTAGGAAATCAATTAGATTGTTAATAGTAGTTCCCTCTAGTTTGACAACCTAGAGAAATTAGTATTATGCTATTGGTTCCCCTTTTCCATACAACCTGTTGAGATTGTTATTGATCATACTACTAAGGATTAGAGGATACTAGTTGAGAATCTAAATCCCTTAGTTTGTGTAGAGAATTAATTGCATGCAATTGTATGACTGGTTGCTATACTTGCATGTACCTATCTATTCATGAACTTCCTGCTGCTATTGAATTAAATCGTGAAGGTTAGTAGGGATTTGTTTAATAGTTAGGGTTATCAAGACTGGTTGGACTGATAACTATTTCAGAACAAGGATTAGGACTTTCATGAGTATTGAGGACTAGGAATAACCAATGATCGATCTATCAATCTGAAGTGTGGATATTTGTTTGGCTGAGTTATTTTTCCAATTTGATTTCAAGTCTTTGTTTTTATTTATTTTGGTTTTAATCAGCAAACCCCCTTGGTTACTTGTTGGTATACAATTACATCATTGGAATAGTATTTGATTCTCTGTGGGATTCGACCCTTACTTACCAGACTACATTAGTTAGGTTTGTTTAGGATTATTTTGTATAGGTGTCACGACAACGCCTATCAGAGATCCTCCAACAAACCTACGCCAAGGCGTCTCGGGGTCACATCAAACAAGTCAAACACAAGCTCCGCCACACCGAGAAGGGCAGTCACTCGATCTCCGAGTACATGCAGTCGCTCAAGCAAGCGGCTGATCTGCTGGCTTCTCTCGGCTCTCCCGTCCACAGCGAGGACCTCACCGACTATGTTCTTCGCGGTCTGGACGATGACTACAAACCCGTCGTGGATGGCGTCAACGCCCGTGATACTCCCATCTCCTTTGAGGAACTTCATGAAAAGTTGATCAATCATGAACTTTCTCTAAAAGTCACCAACACAGCTCCTGCTAGTCTGGCCACTGCACTGAATGTTCAGTCCCGACCCGGTCGCAATCGTACTCGTGGTCCCAACCCGCTTCCATCCCCCCCTGGCGCATGTCAGCAACATCAACCGACCGTCCCTGCCCCGTCTTCCTCTCCCTCCCCCTGGTCACCCAACCCCAACAGCCCACAATCCAACACCCAGCAACCACGACGCCCACCTAAACCTTTCCTTGGCCGGTGTCAATGGTGCAAAGAAACTGGCCACGTCCTCACCCAATGTCCTACCTTTCGCCAACTGCATCCCTCCATCAGCCTTCCCCACTCCAACTGCTTTCCCGCATCTACCCCGCAAGCAAACACCTCCACTACAAACCCGGCCGACCCCAACTTCCTTGTTGACAGCGACGCTTCTCATCACATCACGAATGACTTGAACAATCTTTCCCTGCATCAACCTTACACTGGTCCAGATGAACTCTTTATGGGCAATGGCACAAGTTTACCAATTACTCACACTGGCACTCTTTCTCTTAAATCTCCTACTCATGAGTTTCCTTTGTCGCATACACTTTGTGTGCCTTCCATGTCTAAAAACATAGTTTCTCTTTCACAATTTACAAAACAAACTCAATTTGCTGTTGTTTACTTACCTGACTCCTTTCTTGTGAAGGATATCAAGGCGGGTACTACAATCCTTAGGGGTCCTCTGGCCGTCGTCTCATCCAGTAGTTCATCATCTTAGCGTCTCCCCCTCCAAGTCATGGCATCACAAATTAGGGCATCCATCCTCGGCTACCTTCAAATTTATTCAGCAACATTTTCAATTAGGAACTTCATCTTTTTTACAGTCCGATTGTATTTCTTGTCACTTGAATAAAAACCATAAACTTCCGTTTCATGCAAGCACTCTTCGCTCTACTTATCCTTTGGAAATTGTGTATTCTGATGTGTGGTCTTCTCCTATGACGGTTTTCGTTATTACATCATCTTTGTTGATCACTTTACTAAATACACTTGGCTCTACCCACTCAAAAAGAAATCTGACACTCACTCTGTCTTCATAAAATTCAAATCCCTGGTTGAAAACTTCTTCAAAACCAAAATCAAAATTCTCTACTCTGACAACGGTGGTGAATATATTGGTCTCAAACCATTCCTTAGTAGCCATGGCATTAGTCACTTCACTTCCCCTCCCCCCACACACTCCTGATCACAACGGCACATCGTAGAAACCGGCCTATCCATGCTCACTTACTTTGGCATGCCACTTGATCATTGGCCTCATGCACTACTCACTGCCGTTTACCTCATCAATAGAATGCCTACCCCAATCCTTCACAATGAGTCTCCCTACTCCATGCTTATGCATAAACCCCCCAACTATGCCAAGTTTAGGAGTTTTGGGTGTCTTTGTTTTCCTTGGTTACGCCCCTACACTACTCATAATTTGGAATCCAGGTCTACTGTTTGTGTTTTTGTAGGTTACTCCTCCTCTCAAAGTGCATACCATTGCCTGGACCCTGTCACCCGGCGAATTTACACTTCTCGCCACGTCCGCTTTCTTGAAACACAATTCCCATACCGCTCTATCCTCCCTAACTCCACTATTACGTCCACCACACTTGACAATTGGGCCCACCTCTCCATCACACTCTTACAACCACCTCCTGCAAATACTCCAAACCCTACTCCTACCTTCCCTCAAAATTTCCCTACTGCCGTCACTCCACATTCCCCTCCAAATTCCCCTACCGCCCCTCCGCCAGGAAACCCGAACCCCCCTCAGCCTCCCACCAGCACCACCCCCCCTCCTGTCGTGTCTCCTCCTCCCTCGGTCATACCGGCACCACCTCCTCTCCCTGACCGTGGGATCATCACCCGATCCCGCAACAACATCACCAAGCCTATACAAAAATTAAACCTCCATGTCCACACAACTCCTTCCACCGAACCCAAAAACATAACCCAGGCGTTCAAGGACCCGGATTGGCGTGCTGCTATGCAACAGGAATTTCAGGCTCTCTCTGACAACAAGACCTAGACCCTTGTTCCATCCTCTCCCACTCAAAATCTTGTTGGTTGCAAGTGGGTGTTTCGCGTCACATATCACCCTGATGGAACTGTGGACAGGTATAAAGCACGCCTGGTTGCCAAGGGCTTTCACCAACGACCAGGACTTGACTTCTCTAAAACGTTCAGTCCCGTGGTCAAACCCGTCACCGTTCATATTATTCTATCTCTGGCTGTCTCGAAGGGTTGGCGGCTTCATCAACTTGATGTCAACAATGCGTTCCTTCAAGGCTCGCTTACTGAAGACGTATACATGGCTCAACCTGCTGGCTTTCTCGACTCATCTCGTCCCACGCACGTCTGCAAGCTTCAAAAGGCCATCTATGGCCTGAAACAGGCTCCCCGTGCATGGTACAATGCACTCAAGGGATATCTTCTTCACCTTGGCTTTACCAACTCTACCTCTGATGCGTCTCTGTTTATATATTCTTGTGGTCTAACAATACTCTTTTTGTTAGTCTATGTGGATGATATTATCACTATAGGAAACTCCCACTCCAGTGTCGACTATCTTGTTGGCAAGCTCTCTACAAAATTTTCTCTCAAGGATCTTGGCTCCCTCTCGTACTTCCTTGGTGTTGAGGTTCTTCCCACGTCTACTGGCCTCTTCCTCAACCAACGAAAATACGTTTCTGATCTGCTCCTCAAGGCAGGCATTGAGGCATGTAAACCGGTGTCTACCCCGCTGTCCTTCACCCCTCTGCAGTGTGATGATGGCACACCGCTTCCTTCTCCCACTGAGTATCGGGTAATTGTCGGAAGTCTCCAGTACTTAAGTCTCACCCGACCAGATGTGGGGTTTGTGGTCAACAAACTAGCCCAATTCATGCAAACTCCAACCTCGGAACACTGGGCTGCGTTAAAACGCCTTCTCCGTTACCTCTCGGGTACCCTCCATCATGGTATCCATATCAATGGCTCGTCCCCTCTCTCTCTCTCCATGCCTTCTCCGATGCGGACCACGCTGGTGACAAAGACGACTATGTCTCCACCATCGGCTATCTTCTCTTCCTTGGCGCGTCTCCGATTTCTTGGGGATCCCGCAAACAGCGCTCTGTGGCTCGGTCGACAACTGAGGCTGAATACAAGGCCCTAGCTGACACCTCTTCAGAGCTCCTTTGGGTTCTCTCGCTCCTTCGTGAGCTTGGTGTTCGCCTTCCGCAACAACCGGTAGTTTACTGTGACAATCTTGGTGCAACCTTCCTCAGCTCCAATCCAGTTTTTCACTCCCGTATGAAGCATATTGCCTTGTCATATCACTTTGTTCGCGAGCAGGTACAAAAAGGCACACTTCGCGTGACTCATGTTCCCACAGATGACCAACTCACTGACATCTTCACCAAACCACTCCTTGGTCCACGGTTCACTGCACTCGTCTCCAAACTTCGACTTTCCCAAAAAGGACGTCAAGTTTGATGGGGCATATTAGAGATAAATATCTATCATATGTTAGTTAGCCTTATTTATCTTATCTTTACCCACTTTGTCTGTTAAGTTACTTATTCTCCAAGGATTAGAAGATATCTTCTAGGATTCCCTTGTTAGAGATATCTTCTAATCTCCCTTGTATAAATACCAAAAGCCTTGATCAATAATATACACAAGATTACATTCTCTATACCCTTAAAGTGTGGTGACATTTCGATTCAAAGTGAAATAGTTATACTCATTCTAGGGCATTTATGTCTTTGTTTTTTTTTGTTTTCTTTTGCACATACATGAGGCCGAACCATCCAAATATGTTGTCCATCACATTTAGGTTGTGTTCGGTAAGTTGGAAATGGTGTGGGAAGTGAGTCCAAGCTAGGGGTGAGAAGCAATTTTGCTTACCCTTACCCCCCAAAGGGTAAGTAAAATTGTGAGTAGAAGTAAATTTTTCCACTTTCACTCACAACTTATCGAACGGACCCTTAGTTCAATACCGAAGGTTGAATAATTAAAGATACTTGTCGAGTTGAGAATGAACTTGAAAGCTTAAATTTTGCATTGGATAATTTCAAACAAATGGAAAGTTTTTGCCTTTTTTTCCTGTGTCTTTTGAACTTGGTGCACATATTATAACCTCACATGACTACTTGTATAGTTACATACACATTTCTTTGCATGTGATTATAAGTTATATACTCATCATAAGATATATTATGTTTAATGACTTTTATTTTCTCAAGTTATAAGCTCTGTTGCCTCAGCTAATTTGACAATATGTATGCAAATCACGATCCATTATTGATATTTAATATAGGATCATGAGGAGGTAGAAGAAAGACCCCATCTCGATGGATCCAATCACAATGAAAGGTGTAAACGCTCAAAGGAACATGGGAAGGAAAACTTCTAGGTTACTTTTCCCAAAAAGTTTTATTTTTTCCTTTTCATTTTTTTGTTGCCACTCTCTTGAATTTGGGCCGGATTTAATATTGCTTGTTGTAACTGAAAATGAGTTTCAAGTTTCGAATTTATATATTTTTCTTCTTGAGTATCCTCATTGTGGAGGTGATGAATTGCCATTGTCACACACATGACTCAACACATTTTTTCATTCACCAATAAACACCAAAGCTAATACTATCCAAGGAATTAAGATTCACCTTTTCAAAAGAAAAAAAACTTGGATGAAGGCAAGATTCATTTTAAAAAGGGTAAAACAAGAAGTTGTTTGGGAGTACTATTCGAGTATTCATTGAGCATTACTGATCTATAAATATTGGCATACACTTATTATTATTTTAATTTATTGACTGTATACTAGCTAATTACATTTTCATTATCAAATTTATGGTAATAATCCCCAATTTTATAGGTGTTCACTCCATGTGTCATCTTTTACATGAATTTTGTATTGTTTATATTTATTATGGTTTTCACAAACATAATATGAATTTTCAATAGCTATTTTCATTCTAAATTTTGTATTGACATGACATAATGATATATTTCTGGTAAGATATGGTACATCAACTATTGTGACCTATCTATCTAATACAGACCGAAGAGGAAATAACAACCCTTTCTCTAATTAAGGGTTTATTTGGTGAAGTGTTTATAAAGAATATTTTATTGAAAAGTTGTTAAAAAATAGGATTATTTATTAAACAAGGCCTAAGGAATCCTTCTGCTTCTTTCGATCACAAGTCTGATAAATACAACATTGCAAACCATAGCTCCACCTTCAACAACGTCTCATGTTGGCTCAATGAGCTTAATAGTACTTCCTCTCCTCTAACTAATGCTAATTCCTCCTAAATTCCTCAATTCGGAGTAGTTGATTATTTGTGTGTGTTGATTGAGATCTCAAATTGGTGTGACCTAATTTGTCAAAATAAATATTTGGATCTTGTCAAATTAAATGTAGATTGCCAATTTTGATCGTGTGAAGAACTTTAAGATATAGTACATATTCAAGTTACTTGATGTGGTGTATTACTCTTGTAGTGCTAATTAGCAAGATATTTACGAATCGAGGAAACATTCTACCCCTGGGTATAAGATGACATTTGGCATTGGAATCAGTTGTGGGGTTAAATGCATCAGAGATTTTCGGAGAGTATATTCAAAAAGGTTGACTATTGAACATTTTAACATTTTGCATATTCCTCATGCAATTGATATATTGTTTCATTAAAATACCTTTGAATAATACACATAGTAGGAAATTTTGGTTTTTACGGGGATTTTTGCGTGTTCTTTTCTAGCCTGACTGAATTCTTTTGAGCTTCGATAATTTAAAGTTTTTGTTGCATTGCTTTTGCTTTTGATACGTTAAGAATCGCATGTATGTCCGTGTTTTCAGTTATCCAAAGGGTTTCAAGGTAAAAGAGAATTGGTTGTTTTTTCAGTCAGGTGTTACAAAGCTCCATATACCATCAATATTATATATCATATATTAGAGCTATTCTTATATGAGAATATTTGAAAGTATGTTGTCATCTCCTTCTTCGCATATTATACTTTTTGAAAAGTAACTTAAATATAAGTCCATAGTTTATCACCATTCTTTAACATCCAAAACATTTCCATATCAGTGATCTAGATCCTTGTTGGGCCATGATCTTAATGGACCTTCAGAAGAGGCGGCCCAGTACGTGAAGTCATTTTTCTTTTCCTTTGAAGCGATCCACCAAGGAAGCGACCAGACGACGGAAGTCAAGATCAAGAAAACACCACGATCGGAAGCGTTATAAAAAATCCAGATCCTATGCAACGGCTACCAGCCGGTTAGATCAAGACATAAATGCCATAAGATTATGGCAAATCCAGCAATTAAAGTCGATCAACGAAGATCACGGATGAGAAAATGGCCGAATCTTTCTGAAGATTAAATGTATATAAAGGGTTTCTATGAATCATTGTAGAACACACGAGTACTCTCAGACATAATACAATCAACAACATCTTCCTCTCTTTATTCGTCCAAGTCCATCGGCTCAAAATCATTGTTCTAGTATTTAAACGTCCGGCAACCTTCACCTTTGGTTCGATCGACCCCCTACTCGGAGGGGATAAGCCAGTTTACACGCTATTTCTAACTCACTACATTCCAATTTCTATTTGATTCGAATTATCTAGATATTATCGATCTAATTATTGTCTAGTTGCCCTTCTTTAAGCGATTCAGGTCGGTTTGATCTTTTTCGCCCAAAACAATTTGGCGCCCACCGTGGGGCCTCTAGCCAATCAACGATCCAATCATCAAAACCAAAGCTCGTCCCACCATGACTGGCTCAGAGAACGCCGTGATCTCCAACGAAGGTCCAACCCAGAGCAACGTTCAAATCGAGAATCAGGAAGAGAACGTCGACGCCTAACCTGTCGCGGAATTGCGGATACAAGAACTTGCAAAAGCCATGAGCGTCCTTCAAGAAGAACTGGCCCAGCAACGGACCAGAACTGAAACGCTAAGTACTCAATCTGAATCAGAGATTTCTCGACTAACCCTTGAAAACGAATTTCTAAGATCACAGGTACAAACGTCCTCATTAATTCCCAGAGGATCAAGATGTATAGTCAACACAGAAGGACTGTCCATGCGACTCGATCTGGACGGAGCAGACGTAGCACCCGCAGTGGAGACCAATGCTTCCCAACACACTGGTATGTTTCAGACCCCTCCGGTCACCCTTGTTACGACTAACATACCAAACTCTGCGGCCGAGACCCTCGGGACTCGAGCGGCCCATCCATAGGCAACTGGACCGGTCGATCTCCAGGCCCTCATACAGCAAGCCGTCAACGAGCACATGAAGACTCTAGACGACCGTATCGCACGGATCCCAAGAGTTCCCCAGCCGAACTAGAGAGAGACAATCAACGGATACAAAGACTCGCCTTTCACAGAGGCGATTGCACGCTTCGAAATTCCAAAAAAGTTCCACGTCCCCAACATGTCCAACTACGATGGAACCGGGGACCCAGATGATCACGTTTCAATTAACAAGCAAAAATTAATGACTATTTCGATCCCTAGAGGGAACCGCGAAGTAGTCATATGCAAAAGCTTTGGCACGACTCTCGCAAGACCCGCACTAACTTGGCTTATGCATTTACCACAGGGTTCCATCGATTCCTTTGCCGACCTGGTCAATTCATTCAAAATTCAGTTCGCCAGCAGTCGTCGATTAGAAAAGCAGTCAAGCGACCTGTATAGGATCGTGCAGAGGTGCAATGAACCCCTGAGGGACTATCTTAACAGCTACAACAAGGAGAAAGTCGCGATCCTGCACTGCGACGTCCCAACATCGATCGAAGCATTTCGCCGAGGACTGGTCAGAGGTAGCGAACTCTACCGCGAGCTGACCAAGTACCCATGTCTAAGTTTCAAAGACGTACAAGCTAAGACCATGGCACAAGTCAGACTCGAAGAAGACGAGGAACCCTCCAAGACGAACAAGAGTCCCGATCGAGCTGATCGAAAGGCATCTTCGGACAGTCGGCGTGATCGGAGATACCAACCATACCCAAAAGGTCAAAACGACCACAGTCAGGTAAATAAATTTTACGACAGGATCCGGGATTGGCAAAACAACCCCGCTCTTCCCCCAAAGCTTCACTCTTACAACTTCAACATATCCGTATCGGAGCTCGTAAAAAGCTTCGACAAGTATGGAAAGGAAGTGAGGTGGCCTCGGAAGAGCGACAAGCCAGACGCCAGGAAAGACATGAACCGATGGTGCGAGTTTCACGAAGATCATGGACACTCGATGGACGAATGCATAGCCCTTCGCAAAGAAGTCGCTAGACTCCTCACGCAAGGGCTACTACACGATGTCATCTCAGATAAGGCCAAAGCGACCCTCAATCGAAGAGACCAGGTAACATCTGACAAACCGTCCTCTCCGATTCCTGCAAAAATTGTTAACACCATTTCAGGAGGGTCGGACGTATGTGGAAACACGTACTTAGCCGCCAAAAGACATGGTCGAGAAAGTAGAGGCAATAAACCAGCTCAGATAGAGACGAGACAGTTGCAAATCTCTGACGTTCCGACCATCTCCTTCGACGACTCGGAGGCTCAAGAGCTGGGCGAAATCGTGTTAACAATGTAGGCCGGTGGAGTCAACCAGCAGGTAAAATTCTTAATACTCGATTGCCCATCCCCATACAATGCAATCCTTGGCAGACCCTGGATCCACGCCATGAAAGCTGTACCTTCCACTTACCACCAGACAATAAAATTTCCTACCAAGTGGGGGGTACAGGAAATAAAAGGCGACCAGAGAGCCGCCAAGGAGTGCTACGTCACTTCAATGAAAGGGGCAGTCGACAAATCGTCCGCATAGCAGTCACAGTATGGCGAAGGGACCCCGCGATACGTCGAACCAGAAATGGAACAACTCGATGAGATCGCATTGGATCCCTCAAAGCCAACACAAACAGTAAAGGTCGGATCAAATCTAAACGATTCGACTAGAGCAGGTTTAATTTCCTTTTTGCGATCCAACACTGACTGTTTTGCTTGGTCACACGAAGACATGGTGGGAATTTCCCCAGATATTATTACTCACAAATTAAATATAGATCCCACGTACCCTCCAGTCAAGCAAAAAAGGAGGAAGTTTGCGCCCGAGCGCAACAAAGTCGTGGACGATGAAGTAAAGAACCTACTTGAGACAAGTAAAATAAGGGAAGTAAAATACCCCGACTGGTTAGCAAACGTCGTCGTGGTCCAAAAGAAGAACGGGAAGTGGAGAGTATGCATCGACTTCATAGATCTAAACAAAGCCTGTCCAAAGGACTCTTTTCCACTACCACACATCGACGCAAATGGTCGACGCGACTGCCGGGCACGAAATGCTGACATTCATGGACGCGTTCAGTGGATACAATCAAATCCTCATGGACCCCGACGATCAAGAGAAGACAACCTTCATAACAAGCCAAGGTACGTACTGCTACAAAGTAATGCCCTTCAGACTAAAAAATGCAGGGGCCACGTACCAAAGGTTGGTGAACAAGATGTTCAAAGAACAGATCGGCGACACCATGGAAGTCTACATCGATGACATGCTCGTCAAATCCAAACCAGCGGGGGACCACATCGAACACCGTAAGGAGGCCTTCGAGGTACTAAAAAGGTACAACATGAAGTTAAATCCGACCAAATGCTCTTTCGGAGTGTCCTCAGGGAAATTCTTATGCTACATGGTCACTCAAAGAGGGATCGAAGCTAGTCCCGACCAGATCAGGGCAATCGTCAACCTCAGGTCCCCTCGGTGCGTTAAGGACGTCCAAAAGCTAACTGGGCGGATAACAACATTGAATAGATTCATATCCAAGTCATCGGATAAATGCAAGCTCTTCTACGAGCACCCTGAAGAAGAACAAATCGTTCGACTGGACAGCTACACACGAGCATGCTTTCCAGGACCTAAAGGCATATTTAGCGAGTCCACTCCTACTAGCCAAACCAAAAGACGACGAGCCATTACCACTCTATTTGGCCGTATCAGAATCAACGGTCAGTGCAGTACTGACAAGGGAAGAAGATGGTAAACAATCGCCGGTCTACTATGTGAGTCGCTCCTTACTCCCCGCCGAAACCAGGTACACACCACTTGAAAAGCTGGTCTTAGCATTGGTCATAGCCTCGAATAAACTGCGACCCTACTTCGAATCACATGCTATTATTGTGAGAACTAACCATCCCATGAAGACAGTCATGAGGAAACCAGAATTTACAGGACGAATGGCCAAATGGGCCATACATCTCAGCGGATTCGACATTGACTACGAGCCAAGGACGACGATCAAATCTCAAGCTCTAGCCGACTTTGTGGCCGATTTCAGCCCAACACTGGAACAAGAAGCTATGAAGGAAGTCGAAAAGCTGAAAGTCGAAGAAAATAGGGGCACGTGGCAACTCCATACAAACGGAGCATCAAATGCAAGGGGAGTCGGCTTAGGCGTCATGATAAAATCTCCACGGGGGGATCATATAGCCCAAGCTGTGAGATGTGAATGGGATGCGACCAACAATGAAGCAGAATACGAATCTCTCATTTTCGGATTAACGCTCGCACACGACCTCGCGATTCTGGACCTAGAAGTAGCATGCGACTCCCTCTTAATCGTCAACCAGGTACAAGGTTCGTACGCCGCCAAAGATGATGAATGATGGCATACCTTGATGTCGTCAAAAAGCTGGCAAGCAAATTCCAAAGATTCACTATACGACAAGTCCCACGCGACCTCAACACGCAAGTCGACGCTCTAGCAAACCTTGGCTCCACCTTGCATCCTAACGACTTCTCTACCATTCCGTTGGAACATGTCACCACACCAGTGACAGAGGCTAAAGTCGTGTGCCCAATCAAAGTAAAATCCTTAATAACCTAAACTAGTAGAATAGGCAAGCAAGGATCGAATCCCACAGGGAGGAGTTGTCTTTCTTTATGTAATTTGTATGCCAAAGTAACAAGGGGGGGATTGGTTGATTGTTATGCAAGTAAACAAAGTAAAGAAGCAAAGGTTTGTAATCAAATTGGAAAAAACACTTCGCCAAACAAATATCCACCATTCATTTGATTGATTGATCCTAGGTTATTTCTATTATTTCCTTTGATTATTCCTGTCCCTATTCTGAAATAGTTACCAGTCCAACTCGGCCTGACAACCCTTACTATCGAACGCACGAAAAACTATCAAGATTTAGAACAATAGCAGCATAGAGCATAGGAATTAACTAGGATACATGCAACACCGATGTTTTGCAGCATTTAACACATAATCAAATCTCTTTCATAATAAACTAGTCCAACTAGTCCTAGAATATCATGTTTGCTACAAAAGATAAGGGATTTCAACTCGAAATATCCAAACCCTAGCAATAGACAATTACTAATATCAACTAGCTGGCCAGACCAGTCAAATCAATAAGAATCAATAGGACCAAGCTCAAGAGAAAATATATAATCCAAAGGAATAAGAAATAAAGTTATAACCTCACAATCATGAATCAAATGAAGGCTTCAATTGTCGGACTAAGCAAAGAGTGCCTAGTTCTTCATAGTCTTGAAGGGAAAACAATACTGAATGTAAAACTGAATCTGAATAATGAAAGTGGTTCGGAAAATTAGGTTAAATAACCTAACCCAAAACCTAAAACTAAAAGATAACAAACAAAGTCTTAAAAGGAAATAAAATAAAGAAACCAGAATAAAGAATTAAAAGAAAAACAGAAAATAAACTAAAAGTAAACTTCGGATGAAACCCTTCGGACGTGCTGCGCAGATTTCCGCGACCGCGGAAGAATTTCCGCGATCGCGGAAAATTCCTTTTCTGACTCCTTTGCTCTCGACTTTTCCGCGACCAAAATCCTTGCTCGTTCGCGATCGTGGATTGTCGCGTTCTTCACTTCTCGCCTCGTCTCTTCACCGCGACCGCGGCCCTCAGCCCCGCGACCGCGGTTTCTTCTATGTTGCTCCACTTGGCTTCTTTCTCCAGCTCTTCCTTCGTCTTCTACGTGGTTCTCTTCTCATCTTCTTGATGTCTTCATTTAAGCTTCTCCTAACCACCATATCTACACTTCTACTCCAAAACTCCAATCTCCATAATAACGCTCTAAACATCTCCAAATGGTACCCAAAACACCGGTAACAACTCCTAGATATACCCTACAAAGTAGCGCTGATCAACCAGCCGTCCCCAAAATCCTCAAAACACCTGGTCCCGACGACATCCAAACAGTGAATGACCTACCCCTAGAAGAAGTCGTCTCAGTAGAGGTAGGCGACCATACAGAAGAAGACGTGGTAGGCGGCCAAGACGATTGGACCACCCCCTACATCAAGTGGCTCAGAGATGGAACTCTCCCAACAGACAAAGCAGAAGCTAAAAGGCTCAAGGTACAAGCCGTAACCTTTGATTTTAAAGATAACGTACTGTTCAAACGATGTATCACAGGTTTATACCAATGCTGCCTCGAAACGTCCGAGGTACAACGCGTCTTGCAATCCTTACACGATGGAGAATGTGGGAACCACACCGGAGGACAAAGCCTATCCGGTAAAGCTCTCAAGACAGGTTACTACTGGCCCACAATGAACAAAGACGCGATAGAATACGTCTGAAGATGCGACGCTTGCCAACGGCATGCACCCGTCATACGTCAACCGTCACAAAAGCTGCATTCGACCCTGGCCCCATGGCCCTTCATGCGATGGGGGATGGACATCGTCGGGAAATTACCACCAGCGTCGGGACAACGGGTCTACTTCTTAGCCATGACTGACTATTTCTCTAAATGGATAGAGGCTGAAGCATATCGAGAGGTAAAAGAAAAACATGTCATCTCATTCATAAAATGTAATATCCTGTGCAAATTTGGCGTCCCTTCAGAGATCGTATGCGACAATGGCTCCCAATTCATCGATAGTCAAACTCGATCCTTCTGTAAACAATGGAACATTACGCTAGTTACATCCACACCAAGATACCCTCAATCCAATGGACAAGAAGAATCTAGCAACAAGATCATTATCAACAATCTCAAAAAACGCCTCACAGGGGCAAAAGGCAAATGGGCCGATGAGCTCCCCTTGATACTATGGTCAGACAGGACAACACCAAAAAATGCAACGGGGCAAAGCCCTTTTTCGCTAGTCTACGGAAGTGAAGCAGTCATCCCCACCGAGCTACTCGTCCCAACTGCCAGGTACGGACTCCAGACCCCAGAACAAAATGATGTCGAGTTGGCTCACAACCTCGACACCATCAACGAGACCAGGGAAAAAGCAAGGATCAGAATGGTCCGATACCAACAACAAGTCGCCCAGAGTTACAACATGAACGTCCGAGTCAGAGTCTTCAAGCTAGGGGACTGTGTCCTAAAGAAAACATTCCAAAATACTAGAGACCCAACCGACGGAAAGCTAGCACCCCAATGGGAAGGACCTTACCTCATCAAAGAGATCGTCGGACAAGGAGCTTATCGATTAGAAACAAAAGACGGACAACCAATCCCAAGAAGCTGGAACGCGATCCATTTAAAGTTGTATCATTTCTAAACTCTCTTCCACACTTTTGAGCATCTATTCCATTGCATTCATTTGGATCCCGATCACTGACTTAAGCATCGGAGAGTCGTTGGGCTACCCCCCAACGGTCACCGGAGAGTCGTTGGGCTACCCCCCAACGGTCACCCCAGACTTTTCTTATGTATACTTTCTGTTGGGCCTAGCATCCCCCTTGGAAGATGGATCGAGCAAAACGGGCCCAGGCCCAAGACAGATCGGAGGAACAGGGGAGAGTCCAGAGGAGGCGTCGAAGATTCTCTAGTCGAACACTATCTGACAGGTCGTGAAGATCCCGCAGAGCATTAAATGCTTAGATTGAGCAACGGCCACAACATTCAAACACCACCGTAATAACAACAATTAATGGCAGAATCCCTGCAATCACTCCCGACGTTGAAGATATGATAGGATTAAATCATAAACGGTAAAAAGGAGAAGGACTTACCATATATGGGGGAGGAGAAGATAAAGAAGGGACACTCATACGATTACATTACACACTCACTCGAACTTGCTCTGAAAGAAAAATGAGACACACTTGCTCTAGCCTAGCTCACCATGAGTCAATCACGCCTGTTTTCCGCCGGTCGAAACCTAGAAGTCACCGATCGAGTTCAATAAAATCCCTTGTCTTACTACGGTAAGTTGTACCTCCATTCGATTCGATCAATACTATATCTAATAAAATCATCTCGCTATTTCATATTTTCTTTTTACTTGTTGATTATCTACTTGGTTTGGATTGATTTCTATCGCCCGATCGACTAGTTACCCCGTCTAAGGCGATTTAGGTCGTCTGATCTTTTCGCCCCAAAACAATTTGGCGCCCACCGTGGGGCAACTTGCCGATCACCCTTTCGAAACTTTCCAACCATGACCATCGACCCACCTACCAACACTGAAGAACCGTGTCTCGAAGACGAAACCCAACCTCCAGGAAACACGACCGAAAATCCTACTTCAACCCAATTCCAAGAGCTTTCCCAGAAAATGACCGCCCTCCAAGAGGAACTAGCCCAACAACGCCAAAAGACCAAAACCCTAGCCGCCCTATCGACCCAATCCGAGGCCGAAATCGCACAACTAACTCGTGAAAATGAGTCTCTTAAGTCATAGGTACAATCAATGGCCTCAGGGTCTAGGAACATGCCCATCCACAACAGCGTCCGAATGCGCCTCGATATGGATAGCATCGAGCCGACACCTGCGAGCATACGACGGCCCGGACACACAGAGGGTACATCTCGAATTCCTTTTGCTAATCCGTTTTTGACTAACAATGTCACCTTTTCCACACCGATCGGGTCGGCAGGGGCCCGAATCGACGAACCGCAGGTTACCAATCCGCCAGATGTCCTAGCTCTTTTCCAGCAGACACTCGACCGACACATGAAGACGATCGACTCAACAGACTTCCAGGAGTCCCAAAACCAATCGAGAGAGAAGCGTCCGGCGGATTCGAAGAATCCCCGTTCGTCGAAGAAATCGCTAGGGTCGAGATCCCCAAGAAGTTTCATCTCCCCAACATGGCGACATTCGACGACACCAGCAACCCAGATGACCATATCTCTCTCTATAAACAAAAACTAATGGCTGCATCTGTTTCAAGGGAGAGCCGCGAGGCCGTCATGTGCAAAAGCTTTGGCACGACCCTCGCGGGTCCCGCACTAACTTGGTTTATGCGTTTGCCTCAGGGAATGATTGCATCATTTGCGAATCTGGTCAACTCTTTCAAGAGTCAGTTCGCCAGCAGTCGGAGGCTCGAGAGACAATCGAGTGACCTCTACCGAGTCACACAAAGGTATAACGAACCTCTCCGAAATTACCTCAACAGGTACAATAAAGAAAAAGTGGCGATCCCCCATTGCGACGTCACCACCTCCATTGAAGCCTTCCGACAAGGTCTGGTCAAAGACAACAATCTCTACAACGAGATCACCAAGTACCCGTGTAGAAGTTTCGAAGATGTCCAGGCCAAGACCATGGCCGAGGTAAGATTGGAAGAGGACCGTGAGTCGCGTAAAGCCTCACACGGACCCGATTCGTCTGATCGTAAAAATCCCTCCGACAACCGTCGAGACAGACGTCCTCACCCCTATTCTCGTAATCGAAACGAGCCGAACCAGGTAAACTCTTTCCAAGACAAGTCACATGGTTGGAGAGACGGTCCGGCGTTGCCTCCTAGGGTCCAATCTTATAACTTCAACGTTTCCGTGTCGGAGCTCGTCAAGAGTTTCGACAAGTATGGAAAAGAGGTAAGATGGCCCCGAAAGAGCGATCGACCGGACATCAAGAAGGACATGAGTCGATGGTGCGAGTTCCATGGCGACCACGGTCATTCGACCGACGAGTGCATCGCCCTACGAAAGGAAGTCGCTAGGCTGCTCGCACAGGGGCTCCTACGCGACGTAATCTCGGAGCGGGCAAAAGCCACCATGGAACGACGAGATCAGGTAAAACAAAACAAACCCCCATCTCCTATCCATACAAAAGTTGTCAATACTATTTCAGGTGGTTCAGACATATGTGGAAACACATACTCCGCGGCTAAACGACATGCAAAGGAAATCAAGGGTGATAAACCCGAGGCGTCAGGATTCAAGCTAAGAAAGACCTCCGACCTTCCGACGGTCACGTTCGACGAGTCCGACTCCGACGGGTCGGATAGCCATGACGATGGTCTGGTAATCTCTTTGTCCATTGGTAATTGCTTAATACGAAGAGTACTAATCGATATAGAGAGTTCAACCAATCTTTTAACCCTCGACGCCCTTAAAGAAATGGGTCTGATTGAGAACGACTTAATCAAAAAGTCGACCCCACTGGTCGGGTTTAGCGGTGAGGTTAAGCATACGACCGACGAAATCATTCTAACCACCTACGCTGGAGGAGTCAACCAACAGGTGAAATTCTTAGTCCTGGATTATCCGTCTCCCTATAATTGTATTCTTGGCAGGCCATGGATACACGCTATGAAGGCAGTACCCTCGACGTATCATCAAGTCATCAAGTTCCCCACTGAATGGGGAGTCCAAGAAATCAAAGGAGATCAAAGGACCGCTAAGGAGTGCTACGTCACTTCTATGAAGAGCGCAGTCGAACACAAGACCGCATAGCAACCACAGAGCGGCGAAGGACCTAATCGATACGTCGAACCAGAAATGGAAAAACTCGACGAGATCATACTAGATCCTTCAAAGCCAAACCAAACGGTAAGGGTCGGGTCGGACTTGGACGACTTGACCAGACAACAACTCCTCGACTTTCTCAGGATGAATGCCGACTGTTTCGCATGGTCGCATGAGGACATGGTTGGGATATCTCCAAACATTATTACGCATAAATTAAATGTAGATCCATCTCATCCCCCTGTCAAGCAAAAACGCAGGAAGTTTGCTCCCGAGCGGAACAAGATAGTCGACGACGAAGTCAAGAGCTTACTGGAAACATGGAAGATAAGGGAAGTCCACTACCCCGAGTGGCTAGCCAACGTGGTCGTAGTCCAGAAGAAGAATGGCAAGTGGAGAGTTTGTATCGACTTCACAGATCTCAACAAAGCTTTCCCTAAAGACTCGTTCCCACTTCCCCACATTGACGCCATGGTCGACGCTATGGCAGGACATGAAATGCTTACCTTCATGGACGCTTTCAGTGGCTACAACAAAATCCTCATGGAACCCGAAGATCAAGAAAAAATGGCATTCGTCACTAGTCAAGGTATCTATTGTTACAAAGTAATGCCTTTTGGTCTAAAAAATGCAGGGGCTACCTATCAACGACTAGTCAACAAGATGTTCAAAGACTAGATTGGGGACAAGATGGAAGTCTACATAGACGACATGTTGGTCAAGTCAAAAAAGAAAGAAGATCATATAGACCATCTTCGCGACAACTTTGAGGTGCTAAAAAGGTACAACATGAAACTAAACCCTACTGAGTGTTCCTTCGGAGTGTCATCAGGAAAGTTCTTGGGGTACATGGTAACACAAAGAGGAATAGAAGCCAGCCCAGAATAGATCAAGGCTCTCATCAACCTTCGATCCCCCCGATGCATCAAGGACGTACAGAAACTTACAGGTCGGATAGCAGCCCTGAATAGATTCATTTCAAAGTCGTCCGACAAGTGCAAACCCTTCCACGACGCTCTCAAGAAGAACAAGTCCTTTCAGTGGACGGAAGAACACGAGGCAGCGTTCCAGAACTTGAAGGAATACCTGGCCAGTCCCATGCTACTAACCAAACCTAAAGGCGATGAGCCCTTATTTCTATATCTAGCAGTGTCAGAATCAGCCGTAAGCGCAGTACTGGTCAGAGAAGAAGATGGCAAGGAGTCACCGATATACTACATTAGTCAGACACTGTTACCAGCAGAAACGAGGTATTCGTCACTTGAAAAGCTCATACTATCATTGGTGATGGCCTCGAACAAACTCAAACCTTATTTCGAATTCCATACTATTACTGTTCGCACTAATCATCCCATGAGAGCCATCATGAGGAAACTTGAGTTCACAGGACGAATGACCAAATGGGCTATACACCTCAGCGGTTACGACATCGAGTATGAGCCCAGGACAGCGATCAAGTCGCAAGCCTTAGCCGACTTTGTGGCCGATTTCAGTCTGACCCTAGAGCAAGAAGCCACAAGAGAGGTGACACAACTGCTCACGACAGAAGAAACAGGCGCATGGGAACTCCACACAGATGGTGCGTCAAACGCCAGAGGATCAGGGCTAGGGGTCGTGCTGAAATCGCCACAAGGGGACAAGATAGCTCAGGCCGTAAGATGTGAGTGGGACGCTACTAACAACGAAGCTGAGTATGAAGCACTCATATTCGGACTCATCCTAGCTCGCGACCTAGGGGTCCGAGAGATCGAAGTGATTTGTGACTCCCTGCTGGTCGTGAACCAAATACAAGGGTCGTATATCGCTAAGGACGTCAGAATGATAGCCTACCTGGAGGTAGCCAAGAAGCTGATCGGACAATTCCAAACATTCGACATCAGACAGGTACCCAGGGATCTTAACTCCCAAGCTGACGCACTTGCCAACCTAGGATCCGTCTTGGACCCGAAAGAATTTCCATACATACCATTGGCACACAACCCAGACACAGTGGACGAGATCAGAGAAAGAGCCCGAATCAGGATGGTCAAGTCCCAACAACAGGTCGCAAGGAGTTACAACAAGAACATCCGGATCAAGGCATTCAAAGTCGGAGATTGGGTCCTCAGGAAAACTTTCCAGAATACCAAGAATCCATCCGACGGAAAGCTCGCACCACAATGGGAAGGACCCTACCTAATCACCGAAGTGGTCGGACAGGGAGCATATCAGTTGGAAGATAAAGACGGACAACCAATCCCGAGAAGTTGGAATGCGGTACACCTAAAGCTATGCCATTTCTGAGCCAACAAGGTAAAACATTACATAACTTCACACATCGCTCATTATCGCATATGCATCTCTATTCTTTAAACAACTAGCATGTGACACTAAGTGAGGATTTCCTCCTTACAAAAACACGAATGCAGAACATCATTGACGTATACATTGGATCCAGTCATCCGCAAAAAGCACTTACATTACATCTACACGATCGATCGGAACACGGGGAGATGAACAACACAGGCACGTCGGCACACCGCCTGCCTTATACAAAACATAAGGTACGACACCTTATTACATTTACGCAATAGAAACATATTGCTTACCTCCCCGGCATAAAGTCATGACTAACACATACACCAACATTTACAGGCCTTCTCTACACACATACATACGGCGAGCCCCACTCGATGGAGCACACGGGTGAAACCGACATACAAAATATGCAACGTCATCGACGATCTCCATGAAAGTCTAACGACATAAATGAAACAAACGGACATACAATTCTATATGTAAAAGCAGATCGCATCAAATAAAAGCACGAACATTTTTATACAAATGCGCGACCCGCGATGGTAGACGGGTCGCCAAAACATGTTGTCTGCCTACATACCTGTAGGACTTCATAAACATTCACTTAAAAATATTCTGCGACCCGCGATGGTGGACGGGTCGCCAAAAACACCAAATATCCAAACCCACACACAAGTGGGACAACAAGTCAAACTACGCAAGAAAAATAAGTCAGGCATCAGGGACGACGACACTACCTTCAACAGGGGCTGGCTCCAGAGAAGCTACGCCATCAACCGGCTCGACATCGCCGGAATGGGCCTCGTCCTCGCCAACGCCCCCATCCGCAGCTTCCTCTCCGACGCCAGCCAAGCGGAAGAGCTCCTGACCAGGATTTCCCTTCGGGAACATGGAGTCCAAAGTCTCCTTCTCTGCCTTCAGATCCCAGAGCTCATGCTTGCCATCGTCAAACTCTTCTATCATTTCGACACGCGACTTCAATGCATAAAAAGCACCGACGTCGCCTGCGATTTGGCCAGCTGCGATTTGAGCCTGCTTCACCTCTTCCTCGACGCCTGATCGGCTCTCTTCAAACTCTTTCCGTCTTGCGACCAACTCCTCTTGACAACTCTTCAGCTCCCTGGTAAGGCGGCGCTCAGTCTCTCGACAACGACTCTCTGCTCCCTCTAGCTTGGTCCTCAAGGACGCAAGGGCGGACTCCGACCTGACAGCCCTTTCCTCGGCCTTGACGACCATTGTCTTGACACCGGAGTATGCTCCCAAGAGGTACTGAAAAGTCTAAAGCAAGAAAATATAACACGATCAGAAAACACAGTCGACGAAAGAGAAACACGAACGGAGACAACTCACCCTCCACGCGGAACACCCCGCTTCACCAATGCAGTCCAAGGGAGAGATGTAGTCGACCTCCGATTTCAAAGACGGATCCTGGGAGTGAAAGAGGTCGGCAATCGATTGACCGACCGCGCCGATTTTGTCGATCCCTTCAGCGATCGCCTCTTTCTTCCTAGGAGGCTCTTCTGCTTTGACATCACCAGGTGAAACGCCCGTATTCCTCTTTAAGCCACCTTTGACTTGAGGCGCCGGATCCGTCGGAACCGACTTACTCGACGCGATTTTGGCTGCCGCCTTCCTCTGCTCGATTAGGCCCTTCCCAGACACTCCTTTCAAACGAGCACTTGCTCGACCACCAGGGGAAGCTAACACGACAGACATAAAAAGATCATAAAGCATGCGACAAAGTGAAAAAGTACAGAGAAAACTCCCAAGGTCGAAAGCTTACCTTTGACGCGAGATGACGAAACAGTCGACATGTCGTCTTGAGCGCCAGGGGATGTCGACAACAGGTTGACGTTGACAAAACTCCTCTCCGACGCCGGAACAACAAGAACAGTTCTGGACAAACCCTCCGACCAAGCGCTCACCTCCAAATCTTCTGCCTCAGGAACTACAAAAAAGAAAAGTTAAAGCAAAGAGTTAAGACGCATAAACAAGCAAAGGAGAGAACAAACACATACTCTCTACTCACCACTCCGTCAACAAGAACAAACACTCTCCCCCCTTCTACAAAGACGAACGCTCGACAAAAAAGAACTTCGACCCCCATCCGCGGTCGTTGACATCAAGATTTTGCACCAAAGGCTTCCGACCCTGTCGAATGCGTAACTGGACACGGGAAGAACTCTTCGACCCAAGGAAATAATTGTACCACAAGGCATCAAAATCAAAACCAGCCCCAGATCAGACGTTCACAAGGTCCAAGACCCTGAGAACCCTCCATGCCTGTGGCATCACCTGACATGGCGCTAGCGCCAAAGTGGCCAAAAAATCCCTAACAAGGGGAGAAAAGGGGAACCTGTGACCAATCCGAAATGGATACGCATAAAAACAAACCCAACCCTCATATCGGGCATCGGCCCTCTCATTCGAGTGAGGCAATCTGGCGATCGTTTCCGGGGGAAAGCCTCCAACTTGAAGTATTTGCTCGAGCTCCGCCTGGGACAAAGTACTTGTCAAAGCATCAGACTCCTTCAGAATGAAGAGGGGAGGAGCTTCTCCCTCGCGCGAGTCAGAGAGAGTGTTCGATGACTCAGAGGCTTCACTAGAAACCATCTCAAGAACAGAAAGAGAAGGAAATCGAAGAGCTATGGCGAAAAGGGTTGAGAAACCTACCAGAGAAGCTTGTAAGAGAAGAAGAAGTGAAGTCAAATCGCCAAGCGTCCGCTCCGAATTTATGGAGGGGGATGATGATCTACAGAGATGTCGCATTGTGCTCCAATCTCCCGCCACGTAGCCCTGGACAACCGCGCCAAAAAAGGATGGTGGAGATCATGGCTAAAGAAGTTGCCTCGGATTTCACCTGCTCGCCTAGCCGAAAGCCCAAAGCAACTTGGGGCTATTGTTGGGCCTAGCATCCCCCTTGGAAGATGGATCGAGCAAAACGGGCCCAGGCCCAAGACAAATCGGAGGAATAGGGGAGAGTCCAGAGGAGGCGTCGAAGCTTCTCTGGTCGAACACTATCCGACAGGTCGCGAAGATCCCGCAGAGCATTAAATGCTTAGATTGAGCAACGGCCACAACATTCAAACACCACCGTAATAGCAGCAATTAATGGCAGAATCCCTGCAATCACTCCCGGCGTTGAAGATATGATAGGATTAAATCATAAACGGTAAAAAGGAGAAGGACTTACCATATATGGGGGAGGAGAAGATAAAGAAGGGACACTCATACGATTACGTTACACACTCACTCGAACTTGCTCTGAAAGAAAACCGAGACACACTTGCTCTAGCCTAGCTCACCAGGAGTCAATCACGCCTGTTTTTTGCCGGTCGAAACCTAGAAGTCACCGGTCGAGTTCAATAAAATCCCTTGTCTTACTACGATAAGTTGTACCTCCATTCGATTCGATCAATACTATATCTAATAAAATCATCTCGCTATTTCATATTTTCTTTTTACTTGTTGATTATCTACTTGGTTTGGATTGATTTCTATCGCCCGGTCGACTAGTTACCCCGTCTAAGGCGATTTAGGTCGTCTGATCTTTTCGCCCCAAAACACTTTCCAAATGAAAAATCTGAACAGGAACGAGAGGCCTCCAAGACGAAACAATAGACATACAAGCTAGATCCAGTCACACAAAAGCGCTTACATTACACTTACACGATCGATCGAAACACGAGGAGATGAACAACAAAGGCATGTCGGCACATCGCCTGCTTTATACAATACATAAGGTCGTAACACCTTATTACATCCACGCAATAAAGACATATTGCTTTCCTCCTCGGCATAACAATAAGTCATGACTAAACATAAACGTATACATTTGCATGCCTCCCCTTTTTTACACGACGCGGAAAGCCCTACTCGACGGAGCACACAGGTAAATCCGACACAGATCAAAGGCGTCACGACTACCTTCACTAGAAAGGGTCCAACAAAACACATAGACACAATGCAAGGTCGACCCTTTGTAAAGCATGTCACGTCAATAAAAGAAAGTCTAACTTTTTGTTACGTCTACACGAAACGCTTACGACTACAGGTTGCCACGACCACATACTACGGCCTAGGTGCGCAAAATGACAAAGTCCACCCATAAGACATAACGCGCAGAGACAAACGCGAAACAAACACAAGGTACTTTGCAAACAACTAAAACGTTTTACAAAACATGCGACCCGCGATGATAAAACATTGTCCATCCCATCTCCACGATAGGGCACAACATACTACCTAAAACGCTTGGATTGAAACATACACAAAACACCAAAGGGAAACGATGTCTTTTGTCTAAAACAAAGATCAAGACTCGCCTGACCTTTCACAAACTTCTACAGGAGCGACATCCTGGCCCTCGTCTGCTTCAGGGAGCTCCTTCAACACCTCCCCGACAACTTCCTCGACTGCCACAGGAACAGCCTCCTCTCCATGCTCGTCTTCACCAAGTCCCATCAGCTTGAACAACTCGTTGCCAGGATTGCCGCCAGGGTACAAAAGGTCCATATTCGCCCTCGCATCCTCGATGTTCCAAGACGACTGACCCCTTAAGGCATACTCCTCCATCATCTCAATACGGGACTTGAGGTAGAAATACGTCCCAATGTCAGTGGTGATTTGGGCATCCTTCAGACGAGCATCATCGACACTGCGCTCCAGCTCCCCAAAACGGGCTTGCGCATCGACCAAACCCTTCTCGGTCTCCACCAACTTCTTCTCAGCCGACGCCCGCTTGCTCTCGGCCACCTTGACACGTTCATTAGCCGCCTCCAACCGGCTCTCGGCCTCGGCTGTCCGCTTCTCAGCACCATCGCTCAACTCTTGCACAGTGGAAAAGGCGACAAGCGAATACTGAAGAGCCTATGAAAATAGCAAAACACATGAAAAAATTGAACACATGCACATTATAAGAGACACTTAAAAAAAAAGGAGTCGTCTCTTTTACTTACTCGTCAGGCGGCCGCCTCAACCTCGTCGATACAATCAACAGGGTGCAAGTCACCAATCTCCCTCCTAGCTTCAGAATCCAGAGTATGAAGCAGGTCTCCCAAATCTCTCTTCTTCACCATACCCACGGAAAACTCTGGAACGTCCGTCGCCTTCGTCTTTTCCCCTGAGGCTTTAGACGATGGCGAGTCCAAAGCAATGATCTTAGCCAACGAGAGGGCCTTGGCGCCCAACTTAGCCGATGAAGATGCCTTCATCGCCAACTTTTGATCTAGGAGACTCTTCCCAGACAAGCGAGCACTCGACCTCGCCCCCCGAGATACTGCCAGGCAAGTACAAACGAATAAGCATATGGTCGCTAGAAAGACCACCTACATGCATACCTTAAGGAACAAGAACATGCCTTTGGTAACGGAAGTAGATGGAGTCGTCATATCTAGAGGAAGGGCTAAATAGTTCACGTTCTTGAACGGTCGATCGGCTTCGGAAAAAGCAAGCAAAACCTCAGTGACAACGGCGAAATCAGAATCCGTCTTCTCCTCCGGACTAGGCACTGAAAAAGAAAACACGTAAGCGCCGGTTAACAAAGACGTCAAACATACGAAAACCAAAGACTAACACGATACCTGTCATCCTCCAAACATCACGCAAGAAAGAGCAGTCGAAACCCCCTCAACCGATTTTCTTTCAACAAAGAAGAAACGCGACCTCCACCCACGATCATTGACATTAAGGTTTAAAGCAATCGGTTGCCTATCCGGTCTAAGACACAGTTGGAAAAGAGAGGAACCCCAACTACTCAAGTAGTATGAGTACCAGAGAGCGTCAAAATCAAAATCAATTTCAACACTAGACACCAAAAGATCGACTACCCTAAGAAGAAGCCATGCATGTGGCATCACCTGACACGGAGAAAGGTTGAGAATGGACAAGAAATTTCTCACCGGATTCGAGAAAGGAAAAGAGTGACCGATCCTGAAGGGGTACTCGAAGAAGCAAATCCACCCATCGCGACACCAGTCGGCCCGCTCCTGGGGAAGAGGAAGACGAGCCACCGTCTCAGAGGGAAATTGACTCACTTCCATAATCGTCTCCAACTCCGATTGGGTTAGGGTTCCGGCCAAAGAATCCTCTGAACTAAGAAGGTTTAAGGGGGAGAAATTGTTACTCTTTCCGACAACGCCGAAAGACAAGGCCCTGGACTTCCTCGACTTCGAAGACGACATAGTACAAGCACAAAGAAAAACAAACTGGGAAAGAGATCTTTACCTTCGATCAAAAAAACCTTGCGAGAGTCCAAAAGAGATGATAATGAAAAGAAAGGGAAGTGATGGCCATTTATGGGAACTGTTTAAAACCGCAGTCAAGCTTGGCAACCAATAAGGAGGCGACACGTCATCGATCCACTGTAACAAATTTGCCAGGAAAAGATCACATCTAGGAAAAGAAGGAATCCAACCGTCCCTCAAACTGCCATCTCCGGCCCAACTCGATTCCTTGGGGAAATTGTTGGGCCATGATCTTAGTGGGCCTTCAGAAAAGGCGGCCTAGTACGCGAAGCCATTTTTTTTTTCCTTTGAAGCGATCCACCAAGGAAGCGACCAGACGACGGAAGTCAAGGTCAAGAAAACACCACGATCGGAAGCGTTACGAAAAATCCAGATCCTATGCAACGGCTACCAGCCTGCGAGATCAAGACATAAATGCCATAAGATTATGGCAAATCCAGCAATTAAAGTCGACCAGCGAAGATCACAGATGAGGAAATGGCCGAATCTTTTGGAAGATTAAATGTATATAAAGGGTTTCTATGAATCATTGTAGAACACACGAGTACTCTCATACATAATACAATCAACAACATCTTCCTCTCTATATTCGTCCAAGTCCATCGGCTCAGAATCATTGTTCTAGTATTTAAACGTCCGGCAACCTTCACCTTTGGTTCGATCGACCCTCTACTCGGAGGGGATAAGCCAGTTTACACGCTATTTCTAACTCACTACATTCCAATTTCTATTTGATTCAGATTATCTAGATATTATCGATCTAATTGTTGTCTAGTTGCCCTTCTTTAAGCGATTCAGGTCGGTTTGATCTTTTTCGCCCAAAACAGTCCTTGTATTTACCACCACTCCTAGGTCTTATCGTATTGAAATTAAATATCATCTACTTTAAAACTTGCCAATATGAACCTTCTTCTACATGCTATCCATAGAATCTTGTTCAAGACGCATTAGTTCCGACATGACAAAGGAAACTAGATCTACATGCTCTATGGAATCTTTGCATGTGGGGTCAAAAGCAGATTTTGTTGTTTTTAGATTCCAAATCCGTTTTTGTTAGGAGACTAGTATAGTTTATCTGTTATAGGGTGTTGAGGGATTGGAATGTCAAGAATTTTCCTAACACTTTTTTTGGGGGGGTCAGGATCTCTTCCAGCTTTGTTTTATTTCAAGTTTTGTTATTAGTGATAAATTTGCTTACTGAAAGCGATGTGTTGATAGCATTTTGTGATAGTATGTTATCCTTGAGGATGTGTTTAGATACCCAGGTATCTGTCCAGAATTTGATAGTTTTTTCATCCCCAACTAGCCAATGGAGGCCATCTTGGAATTATTTTCAGAGTTTGAGTAATTGTGATCATTGCCAAGATAGAAATCCTTTTTGTGTAGTTTAGAATTTTGACATTCTTCATGTATTTTTCATTTATGATTTTAACCTAGATATTATTTTGTTCTACAAATATTTTCCACAGTAGTTTCAGCTGTAAGGCTTTGTTCATATCTTGAGATTTTCTTATGCATGTTCCACCATTATTTTTGTTTTTTGCATATTTTGTCCCATCCTATTAAGGATTTATATGTCACGTCCTTATTCCAGAAGAATGATTTGTTAATTGAATCTAGTTCATTATGAATTGTAGCATGTAATATGAAGTTTTGCATCATAAAGTTAGGTTTTGTAGCTAGGTTTGATTTGATAAGGACAATTCTTCCTTCCCGAGATAAGGAGTTTGCTTTCCATTTAGTGAGTTGATTGTTTGTTGCTAAAATAGTTTCTTTAAAGGTATTATGATTAACTCTTCCATTAATGATTGGGAAACCTATATATTTATCTAGAGCAGTAGTGCTTGGAATACAAAGCACTGATTGGATCAGATTTTTAGTATTATTTGGTGTGTTGTTTGTAGTTTGAAAGGCAGATTTGTGGTAGTTAACACATCCGATATCGAGCAGTACTCCTCAATGATAGTTTTAATTTAAGAACATGCAGTTTGGTTAGCTTTTGAAAAAATGAGGATATCGTCTGCAAAAGCTAGGAATGGGATGTTAGTTCATCTTTTATTGATTTGAAAGCCAAGTTGCTTATTGTTCCTATTACTTTCCTTTTGAAGTTTTCTAGCTAGAATTTCAGCACCGAATATAAATAGGAATGATGATAGTGGGTCCCCTTGTCTAAGTCCTCTTGTGGGGTAGAAAAGTTCAGTTGGTCCGTTATTGACCAAGACCGAGAAAGATACCGTTTTAATGCATTTTGTGATCCAACCTATAAATCTTGTTGAGAATCCGAATTTTGACTTTAAGGATGAAGTCCTATTCAATTTTGTCATAAGCTTTTTTCATATCAAGCTTGATTGCTACCCATCTTTCTTTCCTTTTTTTGGCTTGAAAGAAGTGGAAGATTTCATGAGCAATGAGGATATTATCATGTATAGCTCGATCAGCTATAAAGGCCCCTTGTAAAGGATGTATTAGTTTGTTTATTATAGGTTTTTATCCTATCTGTTATGATTTTAGAGATTACTTTATAAATAATAGAGCAAAGACTTATTGGTCGATAGTGGTTTGTGGAATTGGGATTATCACACTTTGGAATAGTGTAGTAAATGTGTTATTAATTTGTTTGGGAGTTTACTAGAGTGAAAAAAGCTTATGACTGCCTTAATGACCATATGTCCAACAATATGCCAGTATTTTCGATAAAAAAGAGTTGTCATGCCATCTGGTCTAGTGGATTTATTATTGTTTATGGCAAAGACAACACTTTTAATCTCCTCATTTGTTACGTTTATTGTTAATTCATTGTTGTCTTGGGTTGTGATTCCATTGTCGATATTTGTTAGATAGTCAAGTAGGATATTATTGTTGATGTTATTCTTTCAAAATGTTTTTTCAAAATCAGATATAATTTTTTTCCAAATATTCTCAAGGCCTATGATAATCGTGCCGTCTTGTGTATGGATTTCTCGAATGATTTTCCTGCTACGTCTTCCCGAAGCTACTTTGTGAAAGTAGCTGGAGTTAGTATCTATTGAATGGATATATTTAGTTTTTTCTTGTTGCCTCCAATATTTCTTATGGAAAGATAAAAGATTTTCCTTTTTATTTATTAGTTTATTCTGTTTATTTTTGGTTTGGGTCGATGATGATGTTTTTTTTGGATATCAGAAAGAGCATCCTCAACGTTTTTAAGTTGTGTAAAGATATTTCCAAAGGTTGTTTTGTTCCAATTTTTTGCACTTACCTTCAGTGCATGTGTTTTTTTAACGAGATTGTACATATGGGAACCATGGTTGTTAATGCGCCAGGCTTGTTTAACTAGGTTTTCAAGTCTTTTTGAAAGGTCCACATTTTTTTCGAATTTAAATGGCTATGCTTTAATATGGTTTCAGTTTTCCCGTTCAACAGATATGGGACAGTGGTCAGGGACAGTGGTCAGAAGAAGTAAATGCATGTTTTTTTGTGAAGATTCCAAGGAACCGTTGGATAATTTGATGGTGTGTTAGAACGCGATCAAGTTTCTTGTAAACATTGTTAATATCAGTTCTGTTTTTCCTCCAAGTAAATTCACAACCTTGAGTTGGGAGATCCACCAGATCACAGTTATTTTCTAAGTTATGGAGTCTTTGATGTCTAGAAGAAGGTAAAAGTCAACTACTTTTTTTTGCGAGTTATTCTAGATTTCATTAAAGTCACCTATTAGGAGGCATGGTATATGTTTTGCGAGATAAAATTTGTTAGATGTCTCCAAAAGGCATCTTATCACATTCTCTGGGGGGAGCATATATGAACAAGAGCATAATACTAATGTTTTTGTCAAGATATTTATATTTGATAGCGATGAATCAACTATCAAGATGAGATTGTTCGCATAATTCATTCTGCTTTTGGTATGCTTTCCACATAACATATATTCATCCAGCATAACCGGTTGCTGGACAAAAGTGAAAGTTATCGAAACCTGCTTTTTTCCACATAAGTTTTTTTGGTTCTTTGTTTGTTCTTGTTTCAACAAGAGCCATTATTTGGATTTTCTCAATTTACAGAATGATTCAATATCAGTCCAAATGTGATTTCGACCGATACCATGACAATTCCATAAGCCGATCTTCATAAAAACATATGGCTTTTTTTTTGCAAGCATCGTTATTCTTTCTATTGTTCTTACTGTTATTCTTGCTATGATTTTAGCAATTTTAGGTTTATGTTTGTAACTTTTATAATTGGGACAGTCTGTTAGGTTTTGTTCTGGATGAATAGTCATTGGATAAGAGTTTTTGTTGTAAATTATATATGTGTAATAAAGGCTCCCATTTTTGTTCAATAATTTTTTATGATTCAATGCAACCGATAGTGCGCATGCGCCATTTATAGCGAATGATGTTTGAATGGCTAGAGTATAGTTTTGTTGTAAGGCTCCCATTTTGGTACATTAATTTTATATGATTCATGCAATCGATACTGCGCATGCGCCATTTGTAGTGAATGACGTTTGAATGGGTAGAGTATAGTTTTGTTGTTCGTTGAGTAGTTATATGAAGAAAAAATTCAGTTCTCAAAGAAACTGAGCATGTAGTGCATCTGGGCCTAATAATTGGTAAAGCATCAAGCACTAGTGGAAAAAACCCTTTTAGAGGCGGGCCTATTGACACTTATTGAGGCGTACAACGTTCGCAGCAAATGAGGGGGCCGCAACAAGTAGGGACCCTTTTTGAGGCGGGCAATATACGCCTCTAAAAGGCACTTTTTGAGGCGGGCGTCTATAGGCCCGCCTCAACAAGTGCCTCACTATGGCGCCAAAGTGAGGCACTTTTAGAGGCGGGCCTAGGGAAGCCCGCCTCTAAAACTCACTTGTTGAGGCGGGCCTACATAGGCCCGCCTCAACAAGTGCCTCCCATTGAGGCACTTTTAGAGGCGGGCCTATGGAAGCCCGCCTCTAAAAGCCACTTGTTGAGGCGGGCCTAGAGTGGCCCGCCTCAACAAGTCTTTTTAAAAAAAAAAAAAAATCGGGACCCCGGTTTTTTGTAATACCGGGGTCCCATTCCTAAAAAAAAAAAAATCAAATCAAAAGTTGCAGTATTGCACATGGAGAATGATATTTGATGAACCATTGCAGTAATGCACATTTGGGTAAAAACTCAACACAAGTCCATGTACAATTAAAAAACAGGACAATTCAAATTAATGCAACATCAGCAGCTGTACAGGAAGTTTGACAGAAATTTTACATTCTCATAGCTAAAAATATAATGTACTGTATGTGAAAGAAAAGGGGACAAAATCAGACATCCAGCAAACTTTAATATAATGTACTGTATGTGTTTCTTTTCCCTTTCAAATTTTCAGTCCTGTTGATTTCCAATTCCCATAGCTAAAAATAGTAAATTCTTGACATTAATCAACAGAATTAACTGAATTGAATGAAAAACTAATTACCTCATGATCATTTCCTTTTGAATCCCTCCTAACAACTCTTCTTGGCTTTCTTCCAAACCTCTTAACAGAGCTTGTCCTCAGCATATCTTCCTCTCTTGTTCTTCTAATGGGAATTGTCCCTTGTGGGCATCTCTCTCCATTTACTTGCCACATCTGAAAACTCTCCTCCATTCCCCTTGGATTCACTCCTTTTGGTCTCTCTGGCCGCCTTCTTCTGCTTGTACTTGAGAGCAAAGACGACGTAGAAGATCAAGTTCAGCAAACTCAGCCCCGCGAGTAGCCAGAAGAAGTAGTCGAGGTGGCCCTCGTTCAAGTTGTTCGGGATCCACCCGAGCCCACCACGAGCAGTCGTCACAGCAGCCACAACCGTCAGTATGAACGAGCTCAGGTAGTTACCCAAGCAAGTGGTGAGAAGAGAGAGGGCGCTGCAGAGACTCTGCATGGCGTCAGGTGATTGGTCATAGAAAAACTCCAGCTGTCCAATGAAGGTGAACACCTCAGCAGCTCCTGCATAGACAGAAAAATTATTTTGTCAATGAGAGATATTTACCAGTCTAAGATTGGACTCAACCTTGTTGGAAGAGGTAGGATCAAATATTTCCGAGGGATCTCATTCTCTATTAGTAGAATCACAATCTTCATGAACATTTTTGTGTATACAACCTACATAGTGTGTTCTTATGCATACCTACATTTTATCAACATCGAATAATTGGAAGCATCACTCACAAAGCAAGAACAATAAGTCATGAAGATCATAAAGAATCGCATCCTGAAATGTTTCTTAGATCACATCAGCTATCCTACTGATCGATTAGGCTTGTTTAATATGTTAAACTTTGTAATAATCATCCAAATGTGCTGCATTTTTACATCCCTTTCATGCATGTCTTTTGAGTATATCTATGGCTTGACTTGCAGACATTTAACGATTTCTTTATTAGAGAGTTGAAGCCAGGTGTGAGACAAAATTTGAGCAAAGAGACTATCAAGAAACCTTTACGAAGGGTTTTCTATCTAAAAAATTAATGGCGATTAGTGCATTTGACAGAGGATAAAGTGATGTCCTAGAGCGTAAATGGGTCACCGTACATCCAAGGACGACTCATTTCTAGTAATAAATGCAAAACAAGGAAGATTTAATACTCATTTCTAGTAACTATCCCGTCAAGGGCCTAAATTATGAATTCTATCCCGCCAAGGGCCTAAATAGATATCCTCTAGTATATTACATCTTCAATACATTATAATACATAGATTATGAGACAGAAAATATAGAGAAACGCATATTAGAGAAACGCATATTCATAGGGGCATTTCATCAAACACCTTCAATACATGTGCCGCATCAGAAAATTAATGTGATTAGTATGCACGAGCTTTAAACACAAAATACACAAATTCGAAATTCATGAAACACGTTCAGTATATTAGGATTTGCTCGTATTTTACTTCTCCAAATTTTAGAGATTACCTGTTTTCTAAACGTATTTTACTTCTTCAATCAGGTCCATAACCATATGGAACAGTTATACAGTGTTGGACAAGCACAACCAACCTCAATTTCATTTGCTACTCAATGCCCAGAGCTTTTAACCTCTAATAGCAAATTCACAGACATTGAAACCTAAGGTTTAAGGAATTTTGAATTGATCCATCCCCAAACGTCATCTAAAATTCACAATTGATGTCGATATGCACCGTTTAATCATAGCAAAAAACAACGACAATCAGCAAACAAGCAGTAAAGAAACGAAAAAAATTAGGGATACTGGAAATCGATTAGGCGAAGCGAGAACATACGATTGGGAATTCGAGAGGAGAGCGACGAGTCATCTTCTCTTCTTCCGGCGCCATACAAACCACCTGTCCTCGTCGGCGGCGGTCGCTCCTCGGTATTCTCGGCGTCCCATTCAGGCCGAAAAGAGCGATAGGAGAGCTGTGAATTCCGAATTGATTGCCGGCGGAAGTAATGGAGAACGATGTGGACGGCAAGGAAGAAGATTGCGAGGAAGAAAGGGAAGGTGAGAAGGAAAGAGACGCCATTGTTAGGGTTTATGTGGTTCGAGTGGCGAGCTCTCTCCTGTCCCAGACAGAAAGGGATTTCAATCGGTTCAATTCAAGCTTATAGAGGCGGGCCTCTTAATGCCCGCCTCTATAAGCTTCAGCGTCGCCGAGTAAAAGAGGAAATAGAGGCGGGCCTCTTTACGCCCGCCTCTACTGCATACATTTGTTGAGGCGGGCCTCTTATAGCCCGCCTCAACAAAAGTTAATAGAGGCGGGTTTTTATGCCCGCTTCAATTATGTTCCATTAGAGGCGGGCCTAAAATTGGCCCGCCTCTAATACTTTAGTGGGAATATTTTTTCGGAAACTTTTTGAGGCGTATAATTTTTTGCCCGCCTCAATAGATTTTTTAGAGGCGTATAAAATAATTATACGCCTCAAAAACCTGAAAAACTGGTTGCGTAGGTGGTTGTTGAGGCATTTTGAAATATGTACGCCTCTAATAGGGAGCCTTAAAAAGTATTTTTTCCACTAGTGAAGAGGTAAATTAGAGATTGTTTTAGGAGAGTAGTGTCTGGTTCTATTATAGATAGAAATTTTGTTTGTATGGGAAATTGTTGAATATATTAGATAGGACCTTTTTAGGTGTTTAAGTCTATGGGCTAGGGTGTAATGACATGTCGAACCCCAAATTTGTTTTAAGATTCCATTCTTGGGATTTTGAACTCAATAAAGAGTTGATTTTCCCATATTTCATTTGGCCATGACTCATGTTATTAATGATTATAATGGTGAGATACTTCCATAAGGAAATAGACCCTGTACTTAAGAGCCAAAGATGGTAATCCTGCATATAATGGGGAAGGGGGCAAACAGATGGGTATAGTCTCTCATTTGAATTAACTAAGTTTGAGTCTATATTAGAGTCCTTTTTACAAGAATTTTTAGTAATGAGATACAAGATCCATGTTATGTTGGTTAGGCAACAACATCTACATATGAGACCCAAGGTGGGTGTAGTGGTATAGTGGTTGGAAGTAGTGTCAAGACCCGAGCAGGTAAACCTGGAAAGGAGCACCACCTGATCATCTTCCTGGTATATCTTGAAGACAATACACAAATTTCTAAGTATTTCTTGCACAAGATCAGTAAAAGTAGTAAAGATATGTTTGTGGGATAGATTATATGTATTACATAGTAAGTAAGATATAGAGCAAGGGGTTAAATTAGAGTACTGAATGTTAGGGAAACCAATTCTTTCTATTGTTGTTCTGCTGGTAGAGTATTTAGTACGTACAATCCAGTGAGAAAGGCCAAAACAAACTAATTGTTAATATCCTAGGTTGGATCAGGAGTTGTTTTTACATAATAAAATCACATTTTGTAGATGATTCATTCATCTTGATATTGTTTGATCGAAACACAACGCTATAATGAATATAGTTTATGGTATTGGAAGATGATCCATTTTTTGTGAGTAGTATGTAAGTACACTTACACATCCTTAAGCATAAACAAATTCAAATAAGTGATGTTGAGACAAAAAGGGGTAATTCCATTGACATAGTAAGCTTAGCAAGGAGAGTGCCAATATTAATCTTTCCTTTTCTTTTGTCTTTGATGTTTAGGTTATCAGAGATTACAACATTAGGTTTTGACCCCGTGACATTTTTACTTTCGGCTGTAACATCCTTAGAGGAAGAGGCATTACCATTATTGATAACAACAAGGGTTTTGGTGATAATATATTGTGGAGTTGAAATGAGACAACATCAACAACAAGAGTGGGTAGTGCTAGTAAATTTTCCAGTAATATACACTTACTGCTCATGTTGTTTATATTTTTAACCTTTTCTCTTTCTATATACACCAGGTTGGAGAATATCAAGGTGCTTACAAGGTTAGATATTAATAATGATGCAAACTACCCTTTTCATCACATATATATTTCTCTTATAGCTTATCTTCAATAATGTTAGGTCCTATCCTAATGCTATATGCTCAAAAAAATCTCAGAGGCTTGGTAAGATGTATATTTCCTTGATACTCAATTTATCATGGCTGGTGTTTTGTCTACCTTCTAGATTACCTACTTTGGTAAGAACCCAAAACATAATAAAAAGAGATTTCGATTAGAATGCTTGAAACCTATTTTTTTTTCTTTGAAGTGAATTCTTCAAGTCATTTTTCATGTTCTTTTTCTCAAACAAATACAATTTTTTTTTATCTTGTAAACATTTTTATAACATCAGTATGTATGAAACAAGATCTATGCACACCGAAAGAAAAAACATGTCAAAAAGCGCTCAACATTTGTACTACTTCAACTATGGCTCATGCAACAATATGTCTTTGAAACATGAAAAAATATGGTCTTCCTGATTTCATAGCGAGGTTATTTTGAGAAGTCAATTCACTGAACCATTATTACCTTTGATGTTCAACAACAAATGTTTATCAATAAATCATAAAGCTATAGAAGAATGGGAGAAAGAGCATGCTGAAGCAGTCAAGCCTTTTTCTATTCCTATGAAAGAAAATCGATTAATTCTTACTTGAAGACGTGAAAATCCATATATATGGTGTTACCTATAGAATTCGGTCTGCATTAAAAAGAGAAGTGTGAAAAGATGATTTTTGTAATGACAACGGCCGCTTATCTGAGTGTTCATAAAACTTTTACGGCGTGTTCATAAACTTTGTATTGTGTGTTTATCAACTTATTGAAACATGTTCATATATTCATACTATATGTGCATAAATTTATTGAAAAATGCGTATTCATAAATGTAGTTCTATTTGTTCTTAAATGTTATATTGCATGTTCACAAATTTTATATTGTGTTTTCATGAGAATGAGCATTCTCACAATCCCCAGATTCGCCCGTTCTCACTCAAACCTCACCCTTTATTATATATCTAATTTCATGTTTTGACACTCTTGTTATGTAAGAGTCCAAGTGTTTCTTACTTTTCTAAATTACATGTTTTAGTTTTGTAAGATAGATGTTGAATACTTAAAATTTCATTTACCAATCGAACACTATTTTGTTACAAGAGATTTAGAATTATTTTATGAATATTTTATGCTCATTTTTTGTACATGCTATACTTATCATATATTTATTCTTTTCACATATTGGTTATACAAGATTAACCAAAAAAATCACAATAAAGGTTGATGAAATTGCGAGACTAAAAACTATGTCGTTTTTCTCCACAATCCTTTAACAAGAAAAATGTAATGCATATTTATTTGAGAATTAAGGCTAACTAAATCGATCAAAATACCAGTTCAACAATTAGAAAGACAAGAGACGGAGGTTGCATGACCTGTTGTACGCCACAAGCAATATAAATTGATCAAGAATTCAATATTTTTGTTAAAATAATATATCCTTCATTAGATTTTCAACTACCTACACAAAATCATTCTTACTCCAACATTGTATAATTTCTTGAGAAAACCAAGCACCAACCATCCAAAATCCATTTCCAGAAGGGAAAGAAAAGATGGATAAAACAAATTATTAATAAAAGTTAACTACCCTAAAACCAACCAAAGAAAAATAATACTATAACCAAGAAGTCGAGATTAGGTTTATAATTTGAGCAGAAAAATGTTGAAAACCATGAGAGCACTCCAAAGTTGGACTCTCAATTCTTATCTTTGCTCTCACAAACATAGATATGGGATCTCGTACAACAGGCATTTAATGTGAGAAATACGAAGCAACGACATCCGCTGATTTAAGCAATTCGACGGCCCTCATAAAACATGCATCACTTTGTTTTTTATTTATCTCAGGGGCTTTTTTGTAATTTGCCCTATTTCATCAATAGCTTCTTCCTGAACATATGTTGTTCTTCTTCGATGAAGTTGAGTTCGTCGCCGTCGTTGTTGGCTGAAATCGTTCTTATTCATTTGATTTCATCCTCATCAATCCATCTTCATCATTTTCGTTCTAGTTGATTCTCCCTCGTGGTTATGTGTTGTTCAACTTTGTTCTATTTTTAAGCTTCAATTTTTTTTTATGTGAATGGAGTATTTAGGCTTGTTTTTGTGTGTAGAAATTCAGCTTTTTGTCTTTTGATTCCACATTTGGGGATGAGTTTAAGATTGTTGTTAGTGGAGATGATTGATTACCATCTTTGAGAAGCTTTGGTTTGGTTAGGATAGATGAGTTAAGTGATGCCCACAAGGTGTTCGATAAAATATCCGAAAGAGATATTGTTAGTTTGTGCATGGATGAAATGCCTTCTATGGTGCATATCTCACTTTGTTCATGACATTTTTGTAGACTTTTGACATGAAGAATATGAGAAGATCATGATAGTATAAAAGAATGCTTGCCTCAGTTGATTTTCCAATATGCACAGATTATGAACCTCAAGCAATTAATTATAAACATTTTGGTATTATTTATGAACCTGATATGTTTTTGTGCTGAAGTTGTGATTGCTTCAATTGATGTCTTGATTGTGCAAATTCTTTCCATTGATCAATCTAAATTTGACATCTTTATGTTGATCTAATAGATTAATTTGATGTTAGTTATTTTGTTTTTTTCTTAAATTTTTTTTTGCTTTTGTGTTTTAAGAGAATCCCACAAGGTGTTCGATTAAATGTCTTAGAGAGATGTTGAGAATAAGACATGGTTGAATGCCCTTTATGGTTGATAATTAGTTTTTTTTCACATTTCTTCACACATTTGATGTGAAGAACCTGAGAAAGCCATGGTAAATGCACAAAATGAAATGAACCACAATGAAATTAATATGAACATTGACATTATTATATATGAACGTCATATGACTATATATGAACCTTGAAACATAAAATATGAACCTTTAGTTTATATATATGGTGCACGTATTATGGAAAAAAAATTGAAGTTTTCAAAAAATAAGTATGAACATTAGATGATTATATATGAACATTGACATGTTACATATGAACCCTTATGTTTTCATTATTCCTAAACCATGAAAATTAAATATGAACCTTAGGACAATATATATGAATTGTAACATGATATATGTGAACCCAACTTAAACTGAGGCTTTTCACAAGCACAATATGTAGCCTATGAGGGATTTGAACCCGGCCACATCCATGTGTACCAACACATTGCTCTACCATTTAAGCTAATAGGCTATGACAAATCAATTAGTTTGGACATGGAACAATGAATTTCGATATTTTCAATGGTGCAAGATGATGAAATGAAATATGAATGTTTTTGAAAAGACTAAATATGAACCATAATGCTTTATATATGAACATTAACATACAAAATATGAACCCTAGCCTTTTTTATGAACATTCAGACATAATTCGTAAACCAAACCATTCACCCAATTCAGTAACTTACATTTGAGCCCTAGAATTTTTTGAATCCGAACAATCCTAAGTTTGTGCAACAAATTAGATAAATTTTTCCTTTGTTGTGTGTTGTTGGTTGTCGAGCGAGAATAAAAAACTGAAGTAGGTAATGGATTCCATCGATATGTGACGAAGAAGGTTAAATTCAGCGAAGCTTCCATGGACTTGCGAACAAGAATGTCGAAAATCCAGCGTAACTTCCATAAATCTATGATGAAGAAGGTAGAAATTAAAATCAAGGAGAGATCCCATGGGTGTAAAATGGCCTAGCGAGTTTAATAAAATTCGGTTGTGTTGGTGAACTTCAATGGATGAACCAGAGAGGAGAATAGAGCGTAGAAGCGGAGAGGAGAGGAGAGGAGAGGAGAACTCTTCCGTGTCCTTGTAATTTTAAAGTATTTACAAAATTTGCCACTCTAAATGAACCGAGCCTTTTTTCTGTTTTTTTTACTGAACAAGTTTGCTCTAATCTCATCCACACATTACCTTCATCTGACGACCTACAACGCTTATGTAGTACATTGATGCATCTGAAACGAACTCCACAAACATATTATATGTCGTTCAAACACGCATTCGAAAAGCGTAAACTACCATAAACTTGAACTTCACTTAGGAAGAACAATCCAGAAGTCAATTTGCACCATCCTAAGTCCTAACCCAAACGATTGAGACTAAAACAATTATCAATAAGATTTAGAACCTCAAATTAGATTTAAAAGCAAGACACATAATATACCCGAGGTTACATTCCGCTCACATATCTAATAACATGAAGCTTAAATGTTTTTGCCTCATTCTATTAATAAAGTTATAACGAAAAATTCATAGATGTATAATTTGTCTCAGAGAAATCATCATTTGGACATATACAAGGTAAATATCAAATTATGTTTGAAATACGCCTTCACTAGCAACATGATTTTTTTAAGCTAGGAAATCAGATTTTGTGGTAAGCAGTGCAAGTCTCTACAAAGATATAGCTTACATGAAAATAACATGGATAAATCATCACTCAAAGTGTTTAATGTAGATAAGGTTCTATGGATTCAAAAAAGTATCATAGGGACAAGAAAAAGAACACTACCTTGAGAGAGAAAATGATAAAAAAGAACAACGATATTGACTGCACAAACTGCCAGCAAGGAAATGATCATGTGAGATCTCATTCACAACTCAATGATGCGGGTAATGTTACCTGTGCAAATAGTATTCCTACCAATTAAACCACCTGATTTGAATTCCTCAAGTGAGATATCTGTCTAACATTATAGGCATGTTACCTTAATATAATAGAGATTTAGGATATGACTAAATAGCTCTCACCCATTAGATTGTTCGAAAGAACTAAACTCCCACAATATCATTAGAGAATTATTCGCATAACTTCCCTTACAATGAAGAATCGGCAGAGTAGTGTAGAGAGGCAAAGTAGACAGTATTAGCAGATGTCCTAAATACATCAATGACCCTCAACCAATATTAGACTCGTGAGATCTTTCTTGCTACTGTTGCAGACTCGTGGAATGGAAATGTTGAAGGTGTTCCAATGTTCCAAGTTGTTTCTAAGCTGAAAAGGCTTAAGGCCAATCTGAGAAAATTCAGCAGTGGTAGTATTGAATATTTGAATCCATCTCAGCTCATAATGAATCTCTTCGGGCCATCCAAGCTAGTGTTGTTGCTAGTCCCTTTGATCCTGCCATTCTGTTTTCTGAGAAAGAGGTGCTTCAAAATCTTGCCCGGGATACTTCTAATATCTCTGCTATGTACAACAATGTTCTAAAAATCCCCGCCTAGGCCCCATCTAGGCGCTAGGCGGTCACCCTCCGCCTAGGACCTGCCTAGATCCGCCTAGGCGATAAGAATCCTCAAATGTTGTGGAAGCTGCAACATCTTAGAAGATGACAGATGCATTAACATAATTTTAGGTTAGGCTTTGTACAATAAAGCCCATAATATAATATCAAATCTCATTTCTACATAGTTTTATAAAGATAAATGGATTTGGAAGAACATAATCAAATAATCACATGGATCATGCATTAATTTTTAGTCCGCCTAGGCGCTATGCCCCGCTAGGCCCCCCCCCCCCCCCCTCACCGCCCAGCTTCCGCCTAACGACTTTTGGAACATTATTGTATAGGCAACAAGGTAAGTTGGCTTGGCTGCGAGATGCTGACCACTGCTCACGTCTCTTCCATAATAAAATCAAGCGCAGACGATCCTTCAACCATATTGGTGTGCTTTAGGATGATTCGGGGGATCTTTTGACCAACTCTCTTGCACTCTCCCATCATATTATTGAGTTCTTCTATAATCTGTTGGGGAATGAAATGAGCCATGCCGAGTTTGATAATCAATATGTGCAGTTTGGACCCTCCATCAGCCAGGATCAGGGCCAAGAGCTTATTCGCCCCGTTTCAAGTGGACAAGTACGTTCAACTATCTTCTCTATTGATCCTTATAAGTCCCCGGGCCCGGATGGTTATGGATCTCTTTTCTTTATTAAAGCTTGGAATGTGGCTGGGAATGATGTCTCCAAGGCTTGCCTGAAGTTCTTTGCCAACTGTAAGCTGCTCAAGCAAGTCAATCACTCTATTATCTCCCTCGTGTCCAAAGTGAGTTGCCCTACCACTATTCGAGACTTTTGCCCCATCTCTTGCTGTAACACCTTGTATAAAGTCATCACTAAAATCCTGGTTGATCGTCTTAAGGGTGTGCTCCCCAACAACATTTGCTCTCCAATTTGCATCAAAGTTGAGAGAATCTGCAATGCCTCGAGGTCTTCATTGGTTTTCAGATGAAGCCCCTGAACATGGAGTGTTGGAGTTGTCTTTGGTTGATCCTACAAATGTGGCTAAGCCCATTCTTATTCCCGATGAGGATGAGGTGGATAAGCTGTCCGACTGCTGCTATGTTGTTGAAAATGATGACCCGCATTTTGACAAGATTGTGAAGGAATCAATGAAGGGTTTGAAAAAGAAGGGGAAGGGGAAGAGGAAGCAAGGAAAAGATGGAGCGAGCCCGGGTAATGCATCTGTTCATTCATCAGAGGTGATAAGTGAGATGTTCAGAATGATGAAGAGGATGGAAAAAAGAGTGATTGAGAGGATGTGATGGTTGGAAAAGAGGGTATCAAAGCAAGAGGAGGTGCCTAAGCGTAAGAGAAAACCAAATAGGTATTTGGATGAGGATGATGATGATTTTGAATCCTATGATGAGTCTGATAAGGAAGAGGGGGAAGTTTATAAGGATGACCATGAAACAGAGGATGAAGAGGTAGAGGATAAGAAGGTTGGGAGTGAGGGGGTTGGGAGTAAGGAGGTTGAGAGTGATGGTGATGATGATGATGCTGCTGCTGCTGCTGATGATGATGATGATGATGATGATGATCATGAAGTTGGTGATGGTGATGAGGGTAATGAGAATGAAGAACTTCGCCAGGGTGGTGACAAAGAGCAGGAGGAAGAGAAGGTAGAGGCTGAGGTTGAGACTCATGAATGTGAGCAAGTTTCTGATAATGATGATGGTGAAGTTGGTGATGGTGATGATGGTAATGAGAATGAAGAACTTAGCCAGGGTGGTGACAAAGAGGAGGAGGAGAAGGTAGAGGCTGAGGTTGAAGAGGAAAAGGTAGAGGATGATGAGGAGGAAGAGAAGGATGACGACAAGGCGGATGAGGTTGACTTTGAGAGGGATGGGAAGGTAGAGGCTGCGGTTCAGGAGGAAAAGGTAGAGGATGAGGTTGAGGTGGAGAAGGTACAGGCTGAAGGCAAAGAGGTATGAAATATGCTCCTATAAAAATTGTCATTACTACTTTGACAGTCTTATTTGTACCATGGTGACAGGATTCTTAGTGTATCTGTCAGGATGGGAGTTTGTATGTTTTACAAGAAAAAGTATGGCATGGTGATAGGATTTTTAGTCATGTATGTCAGTAGTTTGACATGGTTATTATGATTGCAGGATTTTGATAATTCTATTGAGGGTAACAATGATGTTGAAGGTCTGGATGTTGTAATGGGCATTATTCAAGACCTAAAGGAAAAGGCCGGCGATAGAGAAAAGGACTAGGAGCAATATTTTACTAATGATCTTGAAGGAGCACCAAGGGTTACCCAGAACGAACCTCTTGAAGTGATAACCACAACGGCCACAGAGGTGGGCGCTTTGGTTGAGGCTGAGGAACCTCTTGAAGTGCTAGCCGTTGTGGTTGATGTATCCAACAAGGGGAAACCCAAAAAGAAACAAAAGCAGACTCCCCCACCGAAAAGGGTCCTTCCTAGCCGTATCATGAAGCCATCCGCCAAAAAGCTAACACCTTACACAGATGCGAAAAATGGGGGAAATGTGAAGAAGATAACCAATAATTCACACGTGAAAGAGATGAATGCTTTGCGGCAATGGATGGATGATGAAAGGTTAGTATCTCACATATTTAATAATGTTGAACTATCTCATGGATTTAATTACGCCTTCGTTATTTTTCAGCTCTGAGCCAAGAGTTGGACTAAGTGGTGAATCGATGGACAAGGGTTGGTTTCGCCTAATACTGGAACCAAAATCTTGGTTGGGTGATGGTGTAAGTTATTTAGTTATGATGTAAAATTAGTTAACTGTTGAGATTTTTTGCAATGTCTGACAGGATGATTTATATTTTTTTGAAGCAAATGGATGAAGTTTGTTGTTATATCCGTAAGGCGCTTCTAAAGTCTGAAGTTAAACACAAGGCCACAATATTAGACGTTTTCAAAGCTGTTGATTATACGGATGCATTCAAATACTATGTCAAAAATGAACAAACTATTCCACCTACACCTAAACTTGCACTTCAATACTTTAGGGGAGATAGGCCTGTAGTGTATGGGTCCAGTTGGGATGATGTGGACTTCATTTATGTCCCCTACAACTTCAATAATGAACATTGGGTGGCTCTAGAGATTGATCTGCAGCAATGGCGGACAAATGTATATGATTGTAATATGGATTTGAACAGTAACTTGGACGTAGAGACCATGGTGTTTGGGGTGAGCAAGTTTCTTCCTCACTTCATCACACAGTACCCACCTCTTGCCAAGAAATTTGAACATCGGGGTACTGAAGAGTTTACATTATCAAGAATTCAAGGAGTGAAGCAGAACAAGCGCGGGTAAGTCGAAATATCATTCCCCTTACCAATTTTATTATATACGTCATCTAACTAACTTTATTGCATTTTGTGTTCGTAGTCATGACTGTGAGATATACACTTTGAAACACATTGAGTTGCTCAGTGCTGGTTGGAAAAATATAGACGTTGTGGTAGACAAATTTATCAACGACTTCAGGAGCGATATGGCTCATAGCGTGTTTGACGGGGTATGGAGGTCGAACCTATGGAACCCGAGGTTTAAATTGGATGTTTGGATAAAAGATAGGTTCTTTTTATGTTTTGGAGGACATTTGCTTAGATTACGTACAATTGGATGTCTTGGATGACATTTGCTTAGATTATGTACATGACAACTCGAACAAAGATGTGGTAGTTGAATGGCAGTTATGTGTGTGTAGGTTATATGGCAGTTACATGGCAGTTGTGTAAAATAATATAGAGACATTGACTAACTTTACAATATACATATAATAAAGTAGCATGACAAGATGAATGTAAGAGGGATATGGGATACATAAATTAATGTCACAGGACATTAACACTACGAACTCCTTTTTAGGAGAGAAAAGAAAACCGTCATAAATGTATTCGTAACTGCCAACCAACGCCTCTTTATATACCCATAACTGCCAACCAACTCTAATTTACGAAGATAAGTATATATCGGACATGATATATAAATTATTGTGACAGGACATTAACACTACTAACTTCTTTTAGGAGAGAAAAGAAAACCATCATACATCTATCTGTAACTGTCAACCAATGCCTCTTTATATACCCCCTCTTAGGCACATTTCCTCATCCACAACTCGTCCCAACATCTTCCTAATCTACACAACTCCACATTCCCTCCTCTTCCTTCGTTCCCATGGACAGAATATAGGGTGTTTACCACGGTCCATACCGGCGGGAATATCGTCCCTACGAGGGGACAAATGGCCAGAAATTCCACCCACTTCTACTAGGGTAGCATTACCCAAAACTGGTCGTCGTTGGCTGAAAGGGTAAGTAAGAGACATTTGGTGGCTCATTAGCCAACTTTATAATTTTAACAATTGTGAACGGGACGCTTGCTACTTCTTTGAAGTAGTACCCCCGCACGGCGGCCCTCGTACCTTGAAGGCCTTGCAAACCGTGGAGATGCCGCCGCCCTTGCCGCCTTTGGTAAAACAGTGGCTTTCATTGATATATACGTCGTGACCGGAGATGTCGCCGACGTGCTTCAGCCATGCAACGTCCCACCCTCATCCGTCTCCTCCGCAAGAGATGTTTTTATGTAATATTTAGTATTTTATTAAGTACTTTAGTGTAGTGACTATGTAATGTCACGTAGTTGTTAGTACTTTATGAAGTATTTTGGAATGCATTTTAGTGTAGTGACTATATAATGTCACGTAAATCTAATGCTTTATGAAGCATGTTATGTATTTTCGTTTTATATAATATAGTACTTTATGATAATGTCGCGTAATTTCAAATCATATTAAAGAAGACATGCCAAGTCAGTGAGTATGACAGGATTGATTATGTTTTTCCTATGTGGTTTTCAGATGCCACTCATGTTGGTCGGTAGGTTATTTAAAACCATATTGAATTTGTCATGATATATATGGAAGAATAACAAGTGGGTAAAGGGGTACAAAATGGAGGGAAACTTGTGTCATATCAATTTAACCTAAAGTAGTCCATATTGAACTTGTCAGGATATATATGGATATATGACAGGATTGTATTACATTAACAACTTTCGACTAAATATCATTTCTACCAATTCGAACCACACAAATCACATTAACTACTTTTAAACCATACCGACCATGACTTGCTTCTGTGTTCGAAGAAAAGAAAGTTCACAAGAAAAAGTCATAAGAAAATTACATTAACGTGGTTCAAAAGTAATATGAGTGGTAAGAGATCCTTCAAAAGTTTGGATCTCTTACTACACATAATAACAAAGGAGATCTTTCAAGAGTTTTCATCTCTTACAAAACATATTAACAGGATGCGTTCAACATTAAACGAGAAGAAGCATCAACATCAAAAGTAGTCGTGGTTCAAAAAACCATTGAAACAGTTAGCCTGATCATGGGGCGGCTGCGGGATTAGGACAATTTCGTGAGTTATGGCCGAGGGTGCCACAACTTCCACACCTTATCCTCGGACCCCTGTATTCTCCACGTGACGGGATTCTTTTCTTCCTTGGTCTTCTAGATTTCCTCCTAACTTTCAGGGGCAAGCATGCTTTATTCAAGACAATGTCAGGTTCTTCCCAACGCTCAAAGGCAGGGACCGGATACAATGTTTCCTTGTATACTTCCTTTCATTTTTCAGTTGTAAATAAGGGATGCACCAGCTGTACAAGATCGACACCACAATCCTTGGCAGCCGCTATGGCATGCGCACAAGGAATTTGGTCAATTTGGAATGCATTGCAGTAGCATGTTCGAGCATGGAGGTTTACCAAGAATGTAGTTTCATTGGCATGCACATGAAACTCATATTGATTCAGCCTAGTCACAACCATTGTCAACGATCTCAATAAATGAACTTGTAGCTCACGACACAATGTCGGGGTTTAGCACTTCTGAACAAGATTCTCCCTTTTTCCTCCGTTCACAAAACCATTGACATTCACTATACCATCAAGCAAGCCAATCAGCGGCATTCGACGCGGCCCCATTAATCGGCTATTAACGGATTCCGCATTGTTGGACCTCATAATATTGAATCTATTCGCGGGAATATGCGACCTTGTCCACGCTTCAAAATCCAACACCCCTTAGGTAGGTATGCACTTCCGGGGACTGGGCGCAAAGTCTTGCAAACTCACAGTTGAGCTCATGTTTTGTGTAGGCTTGATTTGCCTTTTGGTATAGAATTCAAAAGTAATTCCTTTTAAATTTGGCCTTCACGTTTTGAAAGAGGTGAAGTGTGCAACAACCATGCTTCGCGAAGATGTAGTGCTCTCTTAAACCTTTGTAAATGCTTCCTTGACGGTTAGACACAAAGACGAGGTCATGCTCGTAGGCTACAACACAACGTAGGTGTCGGAAAAAATATGATCATGAGCTGTCATTCTCGCTATCAACTACAACAAAAGTCATTGGATATATCTGTCTGTTTCTGTCTTGTGCCACTGCTACTAGAAGTGTGCCCTTGTACTTTGATCCCAAATAGGTATCATTCACAGTTATGACATGCAATAAATTTCACTCAGCTTTACAAAATGACAATCTATACATGACAATAGAATACATAAATGCTACAATAGACTGCATATATTTGACAACAAATACATTGACCATGACAAAACTTATATTTAACTTTCTTAAAAGTTGCATTCCAATACGCCAAGCACCCAAGCTGAAAAAAAAATACTTGAATCGACGATTAGAATCTACTTCAACATGTGTGACTGTCCATGTATTCATCATTTCCAGCATGTACATGTATCTGTGAAGCCGCTTGTAGCTTTGCTCAGTTGTGCCTCTTATCCTATGGCGGTTAAACGTGCTCGATTTGCCTTGTCGTAACTAACTTCCACTCCTATTTTCTTGATTAAGTCTTGAATTTGTGCAGCACGAGGTCCATTACATGTACCGGTTGTGTTAAAGTTATAACAGATTAAGGTTAGTTAATATACATACTGATAAATATATATGATCGTACTGGCAGGATTGTTTACTTACCTTGACATTATGTGGTCAACAATTACTCTTGAACTTGCATGTGTGTGGTGGTTATGCTTTAGCTTTATGCCACATGTGTGATGTCCACAATACTTCCTTACTTCAAACAATCTTGTTTTGCCAAGAGCGGTCCCATGACAAAAAAAGGTGCAACTAGGATCAATGCACCTTACCACATATAACTTCATATCAGACTTCTGGACATGCATCTGGAAGCACCTCTGTAATGCCATCAAGGATAGACAATCCTTAAGATCCTTCTTGCAACTGAAATGCTCTCCAACTTTTATTTCCAGATCATTGCAGCTCACCCCATCACCCTCCATTGGCTCTTCCAAATCATCCAATTGCCTTTTACTAAAATTTTTGCTACGATGGTACTCAACTTCAATCTCTTGGAGAACATCCTCATCAGTGTCATCCATCAATGGCCCTTCTTCAACATCTTCCTCAAAATCATCCTCAAAGTCATCCCAAACATCATGCACAACATCTTGGCCAACGTCTTCCCCATAATCATTGTCGATCTCAATACATTCATGTATTAATTTCCTTCATGTGGAAGACCTTATTTCTCTCCCATCAGTTTTCGAATCTGCCTTAGATTGGCTCACCAAGTCAACTATTTATACATCCCCATTGTTGTCACAACAAATTTTTGGTTTCATTTCATACATGTCACAATCAACTATATATATTCGGGATAACTTCAATGGTACAATTGTCGCTTACCACATTTCTCTTGTTCGATTTGGTACCATTTGTACTTGGATGACCACCCATCATAACCTCGGCCTCTTCCTCTTGACTTTGTGTTAACGGTGGCGGAGTCAGACACACTGTGATGTCGGCCTCAACATTAACCCTCACATTTACTTACTCTGTGTTTGCAAATTATTTGTTTCCTTTCTTTTTCAAACTCGTATATAACTCGATAGGCCAAATAGCATCTTCTGATTGCAAGTTCACAAATTTGAAAGCATCAATGTCCTCGTCATCTTTGACATCGAATGGTTGTAACTTTGGTTTCCGCGATGACAGATATGTGAGCTCCATTTCATCTATCTCGTCAATGCATTTTATCTTCTCAGCCAACTTTTTCCTCAAATTTGAGTAATTGATATCTTCAGACACAACAAGTGCTTTAGTCGTTGTGATCCCATCGAAAACCCACTTGTTTCCCTTACATATCCATTCACCACCTGTTCTCAGAGTCAAGTAGTATGATCTTGAACTTGTTATACGATGAAAAAGCAAACACAAGTACAATTACTTTATGACAAACCTTGACAGTATAGTGTCTAACACTGATAGTATTATGACGAACATGACTAACACCGACATGAGGGTAATAGAAGGTTAGGGTTTTAGCCCATCTTGAATTGAAGATAGAAAGGGTTTTCTAGCCAAACGGGACAAAATTGTGTAGGAAAAACAAATATTTTAGAATCAAGGCACAAATGTGAAAGTCAGATTTGAGTAATGCTGATAAAGAAGCTGAAAGGTTGTTCTTTATTGTTTAAGGAACCACAAAATAATGTCTTGTAAAGAGGAATAAATGTAAAAGTCAGAACTCACCCATTATTTAATTCTTCTATTCCAAAGACATTGAAGATGCAGCGAAAGCCTTTTTGAAGATTTGTGGATTTAAGGTTTTGTGGTGTTACGGTGGTTTTGAACAGGTTTACAGTTGGGGTTATTTTAGGTGAGACTAACAAGTGGGTAAAGGGGTAAAAAATGGAGGGAAACTTGTTCACTTTTGGAGGGAAAACAGAGGTCAAATCATGGCATGTACTATATTAACAGAGGTCATATCAAGTAATTATTATTGAAACAATATTAAAAAAGGAATGACATGGCCAAAAAATGAAAACCCTAAATAAATGCATGACCGACCTTTCCCCTTATGATTCTTCGCCCAACAACCAAAACCCTCTCCTTCTTGTTCGTTTCGCTGAGCCGAGGTCCTTCACTGCGCTGAACACAAGATAATTACACGATGATGCTTAATTATGTACTACTGAGGCTGGAAACCCGAAATAAATAGTTATATACTATGTACATAGCTAATGTTTCTGTTGCAACTCGTATGGTCCTTTTCATGGTTTATGTTGCCAATTGCTTGCTATTTAGTATGTACAATTTCGTGAGGTTTTTTGTGTGCTTTTCGTAGTGGGTCAATTTGGTAATTACGTCACATAAGCAAGCATGTAACAGGTTTTGTTTGCTGGAATTTGGCTTTGTTTCTGTAGTTCAACTGAAATCCAATGTCAGATAGGGACACCTCAAGTTATCAAAGTGGGGACCCTAGAAAATATGAATCATGGTGTAGCATGGTTGATTCTACATGTCAAAGTGACAAGACTTTGATGTCGCTCTTCATGTAAGTTTTGAAAATTCAAAAACAATGCTAGCACTAGACACACAGACAATAGTTGCCAGTACACTGGATATCATTACATTACTAGAAAAAATGATAGTTGCCAGTACTCAAAAACTGATCGACCAACACTAGCATCACATCAAAATTTTATGGATCCTGCTCCTTCATGCGAAAAGCATAGCCTTCATAGGCGTTATTCGCAACACAATGGCATAACATTTTGCGCCAGTGACAGTCCTGTCAATGGCCAACAAAACGGTTACGCAACATTTTAATGCATCTGATAAACAACTAAGTTTTTTTACCGAGAAATACCTTTCTAATAATATAAGGGTTTCCAACAATAATAATCAATGATCTGGCACGAGTCATGGCAAAATTAAACCTCTTTGGGTTGCTCAGAAATCCCAAACAGAAAGTCCTCTCATATTCGCCGTGTTTCTCGGTTGATCTGACGGGATGATCACTTCCCTTTCTCCACCCCGAAATTGCTCAACCCCGCCTATCTTAATATCAGTCATATGTAGAGACCTGCGAGCCTTTCCTATCTTTACTACTTGTTGTGGGAAAGGGGTAATAATCCCAATGTCATGCTCAAAGACATTCCTTTTTTTGAGCTTTTGTACGAGCTCAACCACCTTGCTAGCTTCAATCCTATTGAACTATGAAGGGCTGCCCTTTTCCCTCTCATCCAAGCCTTGGATGCCATAGAACATCACAGGGAAGTTCCCATTGGGAAGCAGATCAGCCCAAGGTAAGGAAGATGTGTCACTTTCTTCTCGATATGGAATCAATGCTCCTCTATAAAACAATCTTGAAGGAACAGAAAGAACTTCGGGGTGGCTCCGATAATTCTTCACCAACATTGTGACATAATTGCGATCCCATGATCTATAAACTTCAAAGCCCAACAACCTCTCTATAAAAGACCTTCCCAACCCATAAGCCTCAACTTGCTTTGAATGAATATCAGGGCCAAGTTGCTTGGGATCACCAGAAAGAACAATAACTGTGTTGTTTTCGTAGAGGGTTGATATGGGGATCATTGTCTCTAGCTTTGAAGCTTGGCTTGCATCATCTAAGATGATGAGGGAAAAATGGCCACGGTTAACCCCTTTAGCATAAAGGTAAGATGCACTCGTGCATGTCGTTATTATTATCCTGTAGCTGCAGAGTGCATATCGAGAAGGGCAAGTGAAGAAACATTCACTATAGGTACATAACCTCAACAATGCAACGTTCATTTTTTCTAAGGGACGACGTGTGGCATTCAACCTAAAAATATCTTCCTCACTAAGTTTCATCCCCTCGTAAAGGATTTTCTCTAATATGTGATCTGCCGCGCAATTTGAAGAAGCACATACCAATATCTGAGAATTCCGTCTAGTTTTATATAGTTGGAGGATCACCTCCACCGGTGTTTTTGTCTTTCCTGTTCCCGAGGGTCCATAAATCACATAAGGAGCTCCTCCTCTGCACCCTAAAATTAAGCAAACAACACTTTTTTGCTCATTGTTAAAAAGACGTAAGATAGACACAAGATTGTTTGTTGTAATCCTCCGCTTTCCATCATACTCATGGGGAAAGAGGAACTTTTCGTGTAATGCCTCTGCAGATAGAATGGCTTGACGGAGCCTACTGAAATTTTCCCCATTGTACACAAAACAGATTTCATACAGATTGCTATCTTTGTGCCTTTGGTAAAATCCATCATGAAATTGCAATAATACTTCATCAGTTTCAACACGGTGGATCCAGCCCAGTTAAAATAACATTGGCAAGTTCAACATGAGAAAACAACATTGGCAACGATAATTCGTGCAATTGTGACAAAAAATATGAACTTCTATGACAAAAATGTTAACACCAATGACATGAAGTAAAAAAATTACCTTCACCCAGTTTACCACACATACCTGATCAAGAGAATATTCCCCATAAGCATTTACCACAGACAAGTAAGGGCCTTCTTTCAGCAAGTCCTGGCACTTTAAGTGCTAAAAAGTCAAAATCCTTTTGTCTCAAAGTAACAGATTTCATATTATAAGCTTTCACGTAGTCTTGTAAACAAATATGAAAAAAAGAATCATTCAACAAGTTGGTACTACAAGAGAACCATGCCATCTAGCTATCCCCTCAGTCCCCCCACCCCCATACAGAGAAAATATAACAATTACCATAATGAGAAGTTCCTCTATCCCTAACAACGCATTGAAATATGATGCATAATTTTCCTCTGTTAATCCTTGTAAGACAACTTTAGGGCTTTCCTCAAACTCAATCGCTTTCCTTATTTCTGGTGGTATGTTATATGCTTTCTCATATGCCAAAGCTTTGGAGACTTCATCTTCAGCCAAGGGGAAGACAACACGTTCAATTCTATCATCCGTAATGTCGATAGGCACAACAGATGTGAAAACGCCAATCTCCTTGGGCACACAAGACAACCATATAGTCAGGCTACCATGTGGCCTCAACGTTCAGTTCTCCATAGAAAAAGAACCTCTGGCTGGCCAGATGGAGGTTTCATCAGTGACAAAACAAATGAATCTTCGGGATTTGAAGCATAAATGTTCACACCCCAAAGTACCACATCTTCTGAAGTGGTGTTTTTTATGGTGAATGACGTCGCGGCAACCTCGTTGACAGGAACCGATTGAGGCTTTCCTCCAACAAATAGAAATGGCACAGAGATAATGACAGGACCCTCCTCAGTAGGAGTGGAAGTAGTGACTGAGGGAACATCCATGAAGCCAACCTCTCCCTTGTCTCCAATTATGGAGTATTCATTAGCCATACCTATTTGGCACTCAATTAAAATCCAACAACAGTTTGTGAGTCCACAAGCAAAGAACCCAATCAGATGAGCTGCTCTAAGGAGATGAAAGAGAGATGAAGAATCGAAGGAGATGTGTGAGATGAAGTGAAACAAAGAGAGAGTAGGAGTGGAAGCATGTAGATAAAAATACTCAAACAAGAGACACTCGAAGAAGATGGGTGAGATGCAGTACAGTTAATATCTATGTAAATAAGATCTTTGTAAAGTAAAATAGTCAAAGAAGCAGAGCATCAGGAGAGGGAGATGCAATTAAGAAATGGAGCATTTTGTCAAAATAGCGGTCAAATCTATTAAATATGTATAGACATGGAGCATTCTGAATACGGTCAAAATTGTCAGTGGTACACTATCAATTTGTCATAATAGTGAGCAAGAAATGACAATACTACTTTAAAATGTCACGCGTCCAAGTAAATATAAGAGAATTGAGGGATTGTGAGTAGAAGTATTCAGCCAGATGTCACGCACCTACAAATTAAGTGGCAAGCATTATCATGTAATATGGTAGAATGCAAATTATGTACAGACATGGAGCATTCTTCATGTAATATCTAGAAATTGACAATAAAATTTGCATTTAATACTATCAACCTTAAAGTTTAGTGTTGATTTTTGCAGTTAAACTTTAAACTTTAATGTCACATTACATACTAAAGTTTGTATTTAAGCTTTAATGTGACATTACATACTAAAGTTTACTGTTGATTTTTGGGTGTTGAAATCACTATCGCTATCAGTAGAGGAAGAAATGAAATTGTTATTTGTAGTTCTGACATTATTATTCGTAAGTATGACATTCGTTTTCCTAAGGCCGACATGAGTTTTCGATAATAGTAGAAACAACCAAGTATGACGTAGTAATTTTTTCCGCTTGTGAATCTTTGGTTTTACATTATTTTGGCTCAAATTTTATTTAACCTGGAAATCCGCTTGTGAATCAATTTGTGTACTTTCGAAATCTATACAAGGAAAGAGGAATAACTACCAGTTCATCGGCATCAATTTGAAATGTTCAGTTCATCAGCTCAAGATAACTGTGAAATGTTCAGTTCATGATAAAAATAATTTGGAAGATGGAGGTTCAACAGTCCATCGGCATTCTTCTTTCTGTTCAACAGTTCATCGGCGGTACAGTTCAACAGTCAGATGGGAGGGAGAGGAGGTTTGGATTTTCTAATGGCGGGAGAATGGGCGGGATGGAGGTTTGGAGAATCACTACCAATTCATCAACATTCTTCTTTTAGTTCAACAGTTCATCGGCCGGCGGGAGAATGTCTAGATGGAGGATTGAAGAATGGGCGGGAGAAAGGGATGGAGATGGGCGGGAGACATTATAGTAAAATGAGGGAACTTTGGGGGTTTTGGAGGGAAATAATAATTAATGATATTTGTGTACTTGTTTTGTTTTTTGTTTCATTTTTCTTTTCTATAATTTTATTGCTTTTATTTACTTTTTGAATTAAAAGAAAAGATTTATTATTTTGCAAAAATACACCAAATGATGTATATATGCAAAAAAAAATACAAACATCTATTTTTGCAAGTGACATACCCATTTAGGGTATCCATGCAAATCTGTGTCCTATTCTAACCTATTCTTAAATTTAGAACGTCAATGGCGGAGAGGAGAAAGTGGATATCAATGGTGGAGAAGGGATTCCTCCTGCCTAATTATTTATTATTTTATTTTTTAATCTTCCTAATTCATTAATTTGTAATCTTTTCTTTTATTTTTATAATCTTCTAATTGATTTGTATATTTAAATAAGGAAGTATTAGTTATAGATTTAGCTTGTAATAAGGAAAGTTTAGTACATAAATCTCTTTATATATAAATTGATATAAAAATGAAAAAAATGAAAAAAGACATGTGACAAAGTGAAGGAAATGACGACGTATGGCGTAGTAAGATTTTGCTTTAGTACATATGTAGTAGATTCATTGATTTGTAATCTTTTAATTTATTTTTGTAATCTTCTAATTGATTTGTATATTTAAATAAAGAAGTATTGGTTATAGATTTAGCTTGTAATAAGGAAAGTTTAGTACATAAATCTCTATACATATAAATTTATATAAAAAATGAAAAACAAAATTGAGAAAAAAACATGTGGTAAAGTGAAGGAAATGGTGATACATGGCATAGTTAGATTTTGCTTTAGTATATATATATAGTAGGTTTTTTTTTGAATTTGTTTTGCACCGTGAAATTTCGTTAGGACCTATCATGTTTGTGCGTTACGTTGTGTTGATAAACTTTATAAACCAGACTTTTAAAAGTTCGGGTTATAAAGTCTATTTTTATGCGCCAACACATAGTGCATAGCCAAGCTAAAAAGCATATTCCTATGCACGAAGAATTGGCGCATAAAAGCAGTGTGGGAACAAATTTTAAATGGTGCAAATATTTTTTTTACTATAAATAGCATATTTTCACACCTTATTTGGATGTAATGTCTGTAACACCCCCGATTTATGCCGGTAGTGCCACACACCAGTGACCTCAGACTTAAAAGTCCAAAGCCACCCTTGGCTTTAAACAGAACAATTATGCTTAAATAGATAAATAAAAATTAAATAAAAAAGAGTAGCGAAATACTTTTTAAAAGAAATACTTAACCTTTATTAAAATCTTTCCTCGTAAATTGATGAGAGAAATTGATGAGAGAAGTTGATGAGAGAAAAAACAAATATAAAAGGCATGCTTTAAGAGAAGACATCATTCAAAGGATAGTTTATGATAATTTTTGGTATAAATTATCAAATGAGTAATAATAGTATGGTGGTAAAATAAATAAATATAACAATGAATGTAATTGTAGAATTTTAAATAACAATAAAGGTCATGAGAATTATTATGTTGTCCATAGAGGGATAAAATAATAATTGTCCTAAGTATGTTATTTCTTTAAGCTAAGGATGGTCTAAATTATGATTAATTTTATGATAATTATACTTTAGATAAAACTTATCAATTTTGACTTAGAATATTTAAATCAAGCTTAACAAAATTTTGTTAAGGATTTAAGTATGGTCAAAGTGATAAGAAAAATAACTTAAGCTTATCTTAATCTAAGTTAAATTTTTCTATACTTTAATTTTGGGTTAAAATAATATTATAAACTTAGAATATTAAAATAATTAAGTCTGGGTAAGTTTTGTAATTTTTAAAAGTTAAGATAAGGGCATTTTTGCCACAACTTAAGAAAGTTGGGCAAAATGTGCAAATAGGCCAAATATAGGAGAGCGTGTGTAATTAACCACAAATAGGTTTCTTCTTCCCATCCCTCTCCTCCATTAAAACGTGGAGCTTCAAGGTATTTCCATGGCGGAAATTCGACTCCATTGGATCCCGATTCGAGCCATTACTCCTTGGGCATTCAAGACAACCTTATCCTACACGTAATCCGTCATTCAATTGGGTTGAATGTCGGTTAAAATCGGAGAATTCTATCCCCAAAGCCACTGTGTCGTCCAAGGAGCCGATTTGAACAAATCCCAGATTGGATCATATCGTCTTCAATATGAGGGCCTTAATCACCGGGTCATGTTGAGGGAATCCTAAGCTTCAAAATGCCTTTAAAATCTCTCTCAATCGTTGCTTCAATTCACCCAATTTCATTCAAAACTATCAAGAACCCTAGAACCCGATTTCGGTTATTCAACTATAAAATTCGAGAACTTGAAAGCTTTATTCTGGCAATTGGTGGTACCATTGGCTTCTTCTTTGAGTCCTCTTTCAAAGCCCTCTCCTTACGACGCCGGAGATCCGCCGCCGCCGGCCAATTTGCACCTTTTCCGACGAGGTGCCCAATGCCATAAGACAAGGTTAAATTTTGCCACTTCGTGATTTTGTTATTTTGATTTGTTTAGGCTTAATCTTGATTAAATTTATTAATCCAGATTAGTGGGAAATATTTTAGGATTAATGTGATTTTATAAAAAATAAAATTAAAATTAATTTAATTTAAAATATTATCTTATATTATAAATGGGTAAATTATGGCTATTCATTTAGATAATATTTGGACTTAGAAAATTTTAGGATTATAAATAAAATATTTTATTAATTTATTTATTCTATGATTATTTAGAATATACGACTAATTAATTTTTTATTGTATAAATAATCATTTAATAAAAAAGCCTTCAAATTAATTTATTTATGAGTTAAATAAATTCAATTAGAAACCGAGACATTATATCCTTCAAATAATGATATTGAATAAATTATTTAATATAATTTATTCATTGTGTATGATTTTGGTACGTCTCGGATTGGCATTTGGAACGGGAATAAAGCAGGGAGTCGATTTGCTTTTTGAAAGCAACCATCTCCGAAACATCGTTCATTTTCTTCATGATTCAAGGCAAGTGGCGGTTCGCTCTCACTAATTTATTCCATATTTTTTTAATTGACAATTAATTTATTGTCTTAATTAAGTTGGGATAAATATTCTTAAGTTCTCGTTTGGGAACTTGTGTGTATAAAGTGCTGTGTAAAATGAACATTTTTATTAGGTTGTATATATGCTAGCTATAACCCTTATATATATTATTATTATAGGGTGCTAGATAATAATTGGTGTGGATTGTTGTGCTTTGGTGTGAATAATAATTGCTAGTTAGCACGAGTATTCGTAGGAACGCTATTTACCTTGCGAGGTTTAGCTGTTTCTTTACAACTTGGTATTAGGAGGATAATTGCCCAAATACTTTTGGTCATGACCTACCCATATTTTATATAAGTGGTGGTGTACTTAGCTAGTGCTGAAACTCGGGATTCGTCCCATTCTAAATCTCATTGCGAGATCAGTTGTGGATAATAATAATAAAAGTCTTAACGTTAATGTGCGTTTTGGAATTAAATAAGACAAGTGTTGCGTGACACATAATTAATATACCCTCGGGCGAGAAGTACAACGTGGAACCCGCCCGGTCTCTTGTCTAAAGTAAGTCCCCTTTCCAATCTGGATTTGCATTACGCGGTGAGGTTGGTCGAGGACCCAAATATTCAACAAGATGTTTTTAAAACTTTGTGTGATAATATAATGTTCCCAAACAGATTCATGTAATTTCCCATAAGACTCAATTCGTTGGAGTCTTCTCTTTAATCACACCTCTTCATTCTTTTCGGTAGAAGTCTATAGTCATATACCGTTTACCGAGTTTTATTCGGGAAACAAGGGTAGTGATTATATACGACTAGGAGAACCAATCTGTTTTCACCATTGCATAGTCTTTCATTAGACTAACCAACCATTTCTATTCCTTGCATGGTTGGCTGGTGTCATCCGTCCTATACGGCACATTAGAGGTTGGTCCCCGACGATTTGAAATAACCAATCGAAGAGAAGGCTTACAGTTGAAGGTTGCGTCTTAAGTAGTAATAATTTAAAGGTGTGTGTGTTTTGAAATAAATGTAATGCTTATATAAATTAGTTATGTAATTAGGGTTTCTTTAAAAAGTCTTCCGCTGTAATTTTAAAAGCCTTCCGCTGTAAATTCACTTTGTTGTATTACCGCCCTTTTCATTTTACGAGAGGAACTTTTATAAAAGAATTGAGTTTGCTTTACACAAGTCTTCTGCTCTTTACTCTGCTAATATTTATTGTTTATTTTAATCATAATTGTTCGGATTAAAGCCTACGGTGGCTTTGGACCTTACAGTCTGAGGTCACTGGCGTGTGTCACTACCGACATAAATCGGGGGTATTACAATTATCGTATCAGAGCAATGGTTTTAAAATACTTGACCTAATGTTAGGTTTGAGAATTTTCAAAATTATTTTTGAAACTATTTTATTTTTATTAATGAATGTTTGAAAAATTAAATTATTAGCATTAACTTTAAGGTTTTAAAATTTCTTAAAGTTTAGAAAATTTTAAAAGTAATGGTTTAAAATTTCTTTTTATAAGTATTAATTTTTATAGTACTTTTATAAAATGGTATTGTAAAGGTTAAACTAAGTTTATGATTATAAATCTTGAAAGTGTGGTTTTGATTTTGGTAAATTTATGATGTCATTAGTTTAAGAAGTTATTCTATTAAATTAAAAGAATAATGTTTGAAAGTATAATATTTAATAATGAGTGGTTTTCAAACTTCTGCAAACTTCGATTTTGTTACTTATTCCTTAGATCCATTCATAAGGATATCGTCCATGCTTAGGTTTAATGTCATTCTAAGGATGCCATTTCTCCTATGTGTCTTATTCTCAAGTAAGAGGATAAGATCATTTGAAAAGTAATGGTGGAGGGTCAATCCATCTAATATAAGTTACAAAAATAGCAACCCATACCCCCTTTCACTAACCCATTTGCATTTCTAACCTACCCTCTTTGTTTTTTGCAAATATACCCTATCCAATTTTTTTTCCTTTTGTTTTTTCAAAAATACCCCCCAAATAAAAAGGTAAATTAAAATTAGAGTTTTCTTTTTCTTTTGGAAAATAAAATGTGACATGGCATTGGTTTTTTTTTTTAAAAAAAACAATACAAATTTAATTCTGGCCAAATTTGAAATTATAAATGAAACTTGCTACAGAAAACTGAAATGGTTTTTCAATTTTCACTTCATCGTCTCCATCCTTCTGTAAACGAGAGGTTTTTGAAGAACCCATATTGCAGGTTTCTCCTGAAGAACCCCAAATCAAACCATAAAGGTTTCTCCTGAAGGTACATCATCCTAAATCAACCCAAATTGCAGGTTTCTCCTGAAGAACCCAAAATCAAACCCGAAAGGTTTCTCCTGAAGGTCCATCGTCCCCATCGTCTCCATCGTAAACTCGAAAGGTTTCTCCTGCTGTAAACTACATAATCTCCTGAAGGTCCATCGTCAACGCGAGTCGCGCTTTCGATTCTTCCTCCAATGACGGCGCCAAATTGCAGGTGGTCAACGCCGTTGGCTCGCGCTTCTGATTCCTCTTCCTCTTTTATCTATCTCATTCGAGCCTTCAAGGTGTGTCCTTCGTTTTAGGGTTGCAGACATTCCACACGGTTTTAGGGTTGCTTCACTGCTGTTCATTGGGTTTTAGGGTTTAGTCGTTGTTGTTCATTTTTATGGATTGATATACTTGTCATGAATTATGTCCGCTAAATTTCGTCTCTTTTGACCTGAAATGAACTGAATTTAAACGCAGTGATTTATATAAACCTGTGAAAACTGGGTTAAAAAAGACCCTTGTGGTAGAAATGGGGATGGTAACTTAAATTGATTTATATAAACCTATGGAAACCCTATATGTAGACTGACTGTACTATTTCTTAAGTTATACTGTCAGAATAAACAATGAGAATGTCAGATAAGTTTTAATTTTTCTCACAATTGCACGAATTACCATTGGTGGAAAACTTCATGTCAGTGTTGTTCATATTTTTGTCACATGGTATAGTTATATTGTTGAAATGAACAATTATAATGTTAGTTTGTGAAACATTATTGTGTGTTAAAAGTTAATGTTTTTATTTGTCTCACTTTATAGCTCTCTTCCTCTCGTAACTTCCTTATCTTCTCCTCTGATCTCTACATCTCAGTATGTTTGTTTCAAATTTTAAGCATTTGTTATGAAAATGAGAACCATTTTATGCATAAAAAAAAACTAAAATGTTGATATTCTTTGTTTTTTGTCTATGTCCACCAGGCCAACTGAAGTGTTGTAGTCGATTAAAGAATACACGAAGGAATTTGAAATGGCTAGAAAGGTAAAATTTGGTTTAGCTCATTCTGACTAGTTTTTCATATTTCACATACTGTCATGTAGTTTTTAAGTGTATTTTCCTTTTGTATTTATTGACCTCATATAATTTGTATTGTTTAGGGTCATTTATTGAGATTTGAAGGTAAAAAATTTCAAGGCATAGTCGACCAAAACTGTCGACGTGAAATGCTAAAAATATTGAGAAATGCCTCTCCCCTGTGGACTTGCAGAGGATAATAGATGGTCCATTTGGACCTACTATGAAGATGGTTCATCGACAAACTTTTTCATGCCAGCTTGTGCATTACGTTTTATTTCGTCAAGTAGAAACGAGGAAGTTGTGGGAGACGTGGTATGCCCTGCAAGGACATCTGTTGCGTTTTTCAATGAAGGAGTTCGCACTTGTGACGGGGTTAAACTATGGTAAAATTAATGATAATGATCTGAAGTCGGATAAGAATATCGTGAAAGAGGTATTTGATGTACAAAATTTGACCTTGGCTGAGCTGGAGATCCTATTTATGCATACACGGGAAGACAACCCTTTGAAATATAAGTTGGCATTATTGATTATACTAGAGGATGTCATTCTTGGGGTTGAGAAAAAGGTTTGCATAAGCACGGCTCATGTCAAATTATTGACTAATATCGATCGATTCATGAAATTCCCGTGGGGCAGGGTTTGCTACATTGAAACTTACCAGGGTTTGAGTTCAACGGTGAAGAATAGATTGGAGATGGTACAAACAAGCAGAGACTCAAGTGCAAGGTTGGGTTACAAACTCAAGGGGTTGTCAATGGCCTTTCATGTAACGTATTTTTACGTAAAGTATATAGTTTTGAAGTTGGTATTGTAATTACAATATATTGATGGTTTCTTACAACAAATAAGAATCATAGTGACAAGAAAAGTTACGCTTCAGGTATGGCTATTTGAAGATGTAAAACCAATTGCTTTAGTGTTTGCACATTTGGTGGATAAGTAGGCCTATCCACGCGGTCTACGATGGTCATTCGATTCACAACCCGATGCAACGGCTGTGGAGTCTTTGTTGGGGAAGGCCACATCCCATTTTATTCCAAATGTGGTATTAATAGAGAAAGAAGCTGAGGTGGAGGTCATAAAAGGATGCAAATTTGTTGGAGAAGTGAAGGACAATTACTTTGACAAGGCAGTTGAGACATTCGAGCTAAGTAATAAGAGGTCTATCAATGGTACAAGAAAAGGAAATAGTGTTTTAGCCCCTGCCCCGGCTGCGAAGTCCTCAGGCCTGGATACAAGACAAGTGATGTGCGCTATGAAAGAGCTTCATGAGCATATGAGTTATTTCGAAAACCAAGTGGAAGCATGATTTAGTGCTATAAAAAAAGCCTTGGGCATAATGGAACAGATGATGAAGAAGAGGACATTCAACAACTCAGATGCAACAGATGATGAAGAAGAGGACATTGAACAGGAGGAATGGGAGGTAAGATAGCTGTCAACAATTGTTATTCTGTTTTATAACTTAGATTTTTATTTCCTGCAAGCTGAAGCAATATTTTTGTCGGAATGTATAATAGGAATGTCATATTAAAAAGATAAAATGTCACTGTTTTTCAACTTGATATTGATACACTTAGTTATATTTCTTGTAAGTTAAAGCTCTTTTTTTTTTGCCAAACACTAATAACAAGAATGTAAGAGTAACAAAATAGAATGTCAATGTTTTTAAGTTGGATGGATGCATATAGGTTAGGGTTATTTCTTACAAGTTAAAGTTTAATTGTTTGTCAAACTTTATTTTAGGAATGTCATATTTACAACTTAATATGTTTAGATTGATGCACCTAGTTATAATTCTTGTAAGTTAAAGCTAATTTTTTATTTATTGAAGCAGAATGTTGTACATGGTTGTAATGAGGATGTCGAAATGGATGGAATGGGGGGGGGGGGTCTACTTCAAATCCCCTACAGGATGACGATGACGATGGTGACATTCAAGTCGACAATGGTAATTTAGGATATATGGTTGTTTTTCGAAAGCAAAAGGATGATGATGGTGCATGCGACAATTCCAAGCTACCGGATGAAGGTAGTGTAGAAAAGCAGAAGGATGATGATGTTGATGGTGCAGGCGACAATGACAAGCTACCAGCTGGAGGTAATGTTGAAAAGGAAAAGGATGATGATGGTGCAGGCGAAAATGGCAGTGTAGAAAAGCAGAAGGATGATGATGATGATGGTGGTGGTGGTGGTGGTGGTGTAGGCGACAATGCCAAGCTATCGGCTGAAGGTAGTGGAGAAAAGCAAAAGGATGATGTTGATTGTGCAGGCGATAATGGCAAGCTACCAGCTGAAGGTAGCGTTGAAAATGAAAAGGATGATGATGGTGCAGGCGACAATGCCAGTGTAGAAAAGCAGAAGGATGATGATGATGATGATGGTGCAGGCGACATTGCCATGCTACCGGCTAAAGGTAGTGTAGAAAAGCAGAAGGATGTTGTTGATTGTGCAGTCCAGGATGAGGGAAAATATGGAGAAACGATGACAAAAGAAGAAGCAAAGGTGGAAGGAGAAGAAAAGGCTTGTGAAATTGAAGAAAAAGATAACAAAGAACGAAAAGTATTCGCAAGGAAGACTCATTCAAAAAAGCAGAAGGATGATGAAGATGGTGCAGTTCAGAATGAGGGGAAACTACAAAAGGGACGACAAAAGAAGTTGAGGTATGCATCAATAATTAAAGATGATGACCTACTTTAATAACTCTTCCAACATCTTATTTATGAAAAAAGTTAATACAGACGCTAGCTGTAGCGAGAAAAGAAGCTGATGTAGAAGGAGACTCTACCAAAGAAACAATTGGAGTCTCGACAAGAAAAACCCGCTCAAAAATAATAATACAACTGCTAAACAGAGGGACCATCGTGTCAGGAAGAGAGGATTGTCCAGACAAGCCGATAATCCCAAACGATGCAAGGTTTCAACGTCCAAAGGTATTTCAGACACGACTAGATTGTGTTGTTGGTTAGACTTGAAGGAAAGGTTAGGAAGTTTTGATATGAACGTGTGTTTGAGATGTTGTTAATTAAACCATCTTATGATGTAGTGAGGAATTTGAGTCTCGAACTGGAGAACATCTACAAAAGGATTTTTTTGAGATATTGTTGCAACCAATGGGGTGGCTGAGATCTCCGGTAAGCCTCTTTCATTTTTATATAAATTTTCGGTGCAGCAAGTCTTCAATTTCTGGTATGACATCTATTATTTATTTATTTTTGTAGCACTTTGACGAATGTATGTATTATCTTGGCTGTCGTGTGCGTGACAAACCAATGGCAAAATTGGACAGCTATTTTCAGCGGAACTTGGACAAGGAAATGAAGAGATGGTTGTCAGATCAGGAAAATTATGTTCTTGATCCATCTAAGATGAGATACTTGTATGGGGAACTACCTGCACTTTATGGGAAGGATTGGAAGGACGTGGATCATATATACCTCCCCTTCAATTTCAAGGAGAAACTTTGGGTAGCTCTGGAGATAGAACTGAGTAAATGGTCTATCATTGTATACGATCCCGACGTCAATTTGTTCAAATAGTCGAACGTCTATTGGTTCCTTCAAGAGTTGATATTTATGTGATACCCCGTATTTTTTTTGTAAGCTATTTCTGGAGTTCCAGGATTTTTCCCGAGTACCTGATAAGCACTACTTTGTAGGGTTTAACTAAGAGTCATTAGAGGGTTTATTGGTGCCATTCGGGTAGATTTAGACACATTCATGTACATGGCATTTGGGGGCGAAGTTGGTGTATTTGGAGGTGTTTGAGCGGTTTTGGAGATCATATGAGACACTGAGGAGAAGCCACCAGTAGTAGACGCCAAGGGAGTGCAATGAAGAGTAGAAGAACGGTAGGCTGAATTCAATTGGTTCGTTCTCTCTACTCAGATGTCCAAATGGAGTGATTCCAATTCGAGGAGTTAGATCTTGAAGTCTACTGCAAGTCCTCAAAATATGAGCGCAATCCGAGTTGGGAATCAAAAGTTATGGCATTTTTACGGAAGTGTCGCAGGAGCTGAACCGAAGAACAGCGACGGCGCCCGCCGCCAGGCTTACGGCGACCACCGCAATTACGGTGACCGCCGCCCACCTTACGGCGCCCGCCGCCAAAGGAGTTCCAGCAACTTTGGCTACGACTTGGCCACGGTGCCCGCCGCCGCTGTTCAGAAGCCCGCCGAGCCGATTTTCCTTATATGTTATTTCGCATTATTTTATTACGTTTTTATTATTTCGTTTTAGGTTAACTTAGCTTTATTTTCTTTAGTATTTAAGGGTTGAGAAAAGGCTTGTTTGCCTATCATCATCTCATCAAATCTCGGAACCCTAATTCTACTTCTCCTTTCTACGTTATGAAGAACTAAGCCTCTCTTGCTTAGTCAGACGCTGAAGCTTTCGTTTGGATTCAGTTGTGAGATTCTCGTTCCTTATCTATTGCATGGATTTTATCTATTCTCTTGCTTGATTGCTTATGATTAATACTGATAATCTCTAGCCTGCGCAACTAGGGTTTGTTTCTATTGATTGATTGCTAGATCTAGATTGTTACTGGTTGAGCATATCTATTTCAGAGTAGCAACTATATCGTACTAGTAACTGGTTGTGCTAGTCTTATGCAGAAGAGAATTGATTTACATTCTAGGATAAAAGCTAGTTGTTTTATGCTAGAATTATATCCAACTATATTCCTATCCGTAAGACTGCTGTTAAACTGAATCTTGATAGTTTCAGGGTTGTTTAATTAGTTAGTGCTAATAGTATCTGGTTGTGCTATTAGTTATATCTGAAAATGAATTAGAATTTCCATTGCATGAGATTTTGAATGATTATCTATGATCAACTTGTCATACGAATAGTGGATGTTGTTTGACTAAGTGCTTTTCCCCACTGATTTCAATATTTTACTTTGTTTACTTTTGCATGCTTAGGTTACTAAAACTCACAAAAACCCCCTTGGTTACTTTGGTTTGACATACAAATTGCATATTAAGATAGAATTCGCCTCCCTATGGATTCGACTTGTACTTACCTAGGACTACGGTTTAAGGTTTGTTTGGATACTTTGTATAGTAGGAATTAGAATGACAAATTCCTGTAATCAGTACCCGTTATGTACGTCGGATTTAATTCAGAGAGTTTAAGACGTTCGGTAATGCACTCTGTATCTGTAATATTTTTCTCAGTGAAATAAAATACAGACGACGTGCTTTGGATTTTAATACTCGTTCGCGTACGATAATTTTTATCCCGGGTTAATATCGTTTTCGTCTCAGAGCTGAGGAGGCGGCAAAGCCAAGGGCGGCGCCCGCCATACAGTGGCGGTGCCCGCCGTCGCAAGGCTCGAGGAGCAGGCTGGGTCTTCTCCTAGCTGGGGACGCCATGCCTATGGCGGCGCCCGCCGCATTTATGACGGCGCCCGCCATCGTTGTTGTCCGGAGGTCCTTGCCCGAAGGTCGCCGGCGTGGCTCTGGCAGCGCCGGCATAGCTCTTCGTAGGGCCATGATTGTGTTTCCTGGAATTTGGCTATAAAAGGAGGTGTTTGGGAGGGGTTTTGAGCTCAATCCACAGCCCAAGCTCTCCCAAATTCTTGCCTCACCGGAGTTGTGCCTCGCCGGATTTCTGAAGCTTTCGCCGGAGGTCGTTTGGTGGTGTTTCCAGAGTTCCTTTGTGAAGCTTTTGGTAGCCTTGGAGGTTAGAAACCAAAGCAAGTCGAAGGAGGTCGAGTCGCTCGTGTTTTGGGTGAGGTTTCTCGCCGCTTTTGTCGTCTGAGTTCTTCACGGCGCCCGCCGTGATGAACTGCGGCGACCGCCGCCAAGAACGGAGACCGCCGCCAGTGTCCAGAATGCCTTTTTGGGCTTTTGGCTTTGGTGGTCGTCGTTTCCTTTCGATTTATTTCATCGTCTTTAGATTCGTACTGTTGTTATGTCGGATCTAACTTAGGGTTCCTTTTATGGGTCGACTTGAAGGTCGTTGTGCTGTCGGAGCTATACCCGTGTCGAGCCCGGAATCCCGTCGTTGTCATTAGGCTTTTCTGCGGATTAAGGCAAGTGGCGGTTCGCTCTTGCTCATCGTTCCATATTTACATTAGTTATCAGTAGTTTATCTGAGTAATTAATTTGGAATGATTACTGTGTTTATCTGGAAATGGTTTTATAAACTGTTTTGGAAACGGTAATAATGATATTATAATAGGTTGTATATCTGTTAGAACAACGCTATTAATTATGCTCGCCTTGAGGGCATTTATGTGGATTTATCCTGAACTATTGTTGTGCTAGAACTGTTTAGTTAGCACTAGTGGTTAGGAACGCTATGTACCTTGTGGGGGTTTAGCTATTTCTTTATAACTGGTACTTGGTGGATTTTCCCCAGTACTTTCTCTTTGGTCATGACCATACCCTTACTTGGGGTTGGCGCACTTCGCTAGTGCCAAATCTTCTAAGGTTCATCCTTTCTATATCTCTTGTGGGGAGGTCTGATATCTCTTACGGGGAGATCCGATATCTCTCGGGTGGAGATTTAAAAGCTTATAACGTAATGCTCGTTTTGGAATTTAATAAGATAAAGTGCCCGAGTGCACATAATTAATATACCTTTGGCGAGTAGTGCAGCTAAGTAAATATTGCAGCTAGGAAATCTCGTCTCGACTTTTGATCAGAGTACGTTCTCTTTCTAATCTGGATTCGCTGTAAGCGGTGAGGTTGGTCGTGAACCGAAACATCTAAGTCAGCTTTTAAATCACTGATGTCTGATTCTGTAAACGTTCCAGATTTGTCATTTTTCCTTAAGACTCACTTCCGTTGGAGTCTTCTTTCGGGTAGATTTCTGTGAATATTCAGTCTTCCAGAATCTTCTCTTGTGCATGCCTTTTTTCATATTCAAGTATAGTATGATGGTTGACTAACGTACTCGACTTTTATTTGAGAGATGAGGAGTCTAACCTAATACGACTGCTTCGAACCACTCTGCTTTGTTCCCTTGCATAGTCTTTCATTAGACTAACCAACCGATAATTCCCTTGCATGGTTGGCTGGTGTCATCCGTTCGATTCGGCACATCAGATAGAGTGAAGATATGAGGAGACTAGATTGACTATGAAGACGACGGTTGTTTTTGGATGTTTTAATAATTATCTTTTAATCAGGTTGAGATCCTTGGGCAAATGATCATTGCGATCACAATCCTTGTTGTAATGTCTTTTTTTTAGACTTCCGCTGTAACTTATTTACTCTGTTATATATTTTATAAGACTTCCGTTGTACCTTGTTTAAAGACTTCCGCTGTACTTTGTTTAAACTCTGTGTTTGTCCTATTCGGGATTGGGATGTAATCCCGGGACTCATGTTTTATAGGAATAAAGTTATCATTTTGTATCATTGTATTTCATGATTTGTATTTAAACGGTAAAGCCTTGGGTGATCTCGGTAAGGAACACTGAGGTCACTGGCGGTAATACCTTTCCAAATGGGTTCAGATTTGGGGGTGTTACAGTTGTGGTATCAGAGCGTAAAGTTTTAAAATGGGTTGGGTATTTGGAAACCATTTACTCGTTTTCGATTGAAAGGTATTTTCAAAAGGTTCTGAGTTTAAAAAAATAAAAACGGTGTTTTCATTTTCAACCGTTTATAGTCATGTCTTCTATACAGTCTGATATAGTAAGCTTGCTTCTATGTCTAGAAAGACTAATTCCTTCCCCGTTGCCCCGTAAGTTATGGGTGCATTCTGTTCTCTTCAGAGGAACCCGGGAGAAGCCTAGGTGGTGTCGCCATACCCAATAAGGCTTGAATTCCCAGTTCTCTCGCTTTGAGTTGAGGTTGTAGAACCTAGTAACTCGGTTTAAGTTCATCAATAGAAACTACCAAGTTCGATCTATTCTAAGTTGATTTTATTACGATAAGTATATCAGAATGATACTAATGTGATAAAATCCTTGGAATGTGATCGGTGAACAGATGGTGAACACAAGGAACGTTATCCGTGCTGGTGCTGGGCCCAGCAATGACCCCAGACTGAGTAGGAGGAATTTTGTAGATCCAACAGGAGAGCGTGAGTTTGTCTTCAATAATAATCCTGTAGGCACTGACCCAGCTCAGGACGACGCACCAAGGATATTTGATGTAGCGGCCGTTGCAGAAATTCAAGGAATTGTCATGCAAGCGATCGCCGATGCGCTACGCCCGAATGTGCCTCAGGCACAAGGAGTGCCAGTACCTCCAGAAGTTCCGAGGTTTGAGGAACAAGAGAATCATGTACTACAGGGAGGTGTGATCAGGGATAGAGGGGAGTATGGCCGAGCTTTGAAGGCTATTAACTCTATGAGGCCTGATAGCTTCGATGGAAAAGGAGAGCCAGTCAAGGTGGCTCATTGGTTTTCCCACATAGAGCGGTTATTCCGCAATGTTGAATGCACTGAAGCTGAGAAAGTGCATATAGCTTCTCTTCAGTTAAAGGAAGAATCCAGTGAATGGTGGGAAAGCACCGGCTTAGCTGATAGCCCTGTTTTGAACTGGTCGATGTTCAAGTCAAAATGATTGATCGTTTCTTTTCCCGAGCTATGAGGGAAGAGAAGCACAAGGAGTTTTTATATCCGCAGACAGATGGTTTGAAGGTGACTGAGCTTGCGACCAAATTCAATCATTTGCTGTAGTACGCTGAACCTGAGATTTCCAGCGAAGCACAGAAGATCTGGTATTTCCACGAATGGATGAATCCAGATATTAAGCCCTGGATGGTGCGTCACGGTTGCTCTACCCTGGAGCAGTACATGGATGCAGCCTACAAATTGGAAGTGACTCTGGAGGAGTCAAAGAGGAAGCGTAACAGCCAGAGACAAGTGCAGAACCAGCCGTAGGCAGGTGGGTTTAAACGTCCCGCGCCACCATCTGATTTTGCCAAATCTGGCCGAGCAAGAACGAGTATGACTCACGATGGGTCTACGCAACGTTCGGGTCAGGGCAATAATCCGATCCAGTGCTACAACTGCGGTACGCACGGGCACAAGAGCAATGAATGTCTGAAGGACAAAAAGACATGCTTTGGCTGAGGAAAGGAGGGTCATATGCAGGCATTCTGTCAGCGGAGGAATGGGAAAGGAGCTGAGTCACGGCAAGAGTCTGTTAATTAGAACAACCGACTCAAGTTCAGTCCGGTGGAAGCTCCTAGCCCTTCAATGCAAACAACTGCGCAGAATAAGGGGAAAGCCCCAGTGGCCTCTGGAAGTCAGGGTCAACGCCTTTACGAGATGCGTGAGGCGGAGGGACCCTATGCTTAGAGTGCTTTGTATCTGCATTCTACTTTTGTTGGTTTGTTGTTGTTGTGGGTGCTACCCAGTCTTTCATTTTGGATGGTTGTAAGTTAAGTTCTATACGCGGCTAAGTTTGTGAACCTTTGGTTGTAAATATTCTTAATATAAATATTTGGTTAGAACAAATCGTCTGTCGGAACTGTCAAATACCATCGAGGGTAAGAAATTCAAAGCGATTTAACCTAAATAACCGTGGTTCCATACGATAATTATTCTCGATATGGATTGACTGACGCGTCATAAGGCGGTGATCGACTTCAATTCTTGATATTTATGTGGTTAGAGAATTTTTCGGATGTCTTTTCATAAGATATTCCTGGTTACCCCAAATCGTGATGTGAAGTTTGCCGTTGATCTCGAGCCAAGTACCGCGCCGATCTCGGAGGCACCGTACCAGATGGCTCCTGATGAAATGCAAGAGTTGAAGACGCAACTCGAGTATCTTCTTGACAAAAGTTATATAAGGCTGAGTGCATCTCCTTGGGGAGGGTGCCCCGGTTTTATTTGTCAGAAAGAAAGATGGACCGTTTTGACTTTGTTTTGACTTTTGAGAGTCGAATATAGCCATGATCAAGAGCAGATATCTGTTGCCAAGGACTGATGATCTGTTAGATCAACTATAGGAAGCAAAAGTTTTCTCCAAGATCAACCTGAGACCGGGATGTCATCCGCTCATGATTCATAAGGAAGGTATTTCGAGGATTGCGTTTCGGACAAGAGATGGTCACTACGAGTTTGTAGTCATGCCATCTAGACCTACCAATGCTTCAGTAGTTTTCATGAATCTAGTGCATCGATGTTTTCACCAGTACTTGGATAAGTTCATGGTGGTGTTCATCGATGGCATTTTGATCTTTTCCCGAGCAGGGAAGTTCACGAGAAACACCTGCGGATTGCTTTGTCGGTCCTTAGACAACATCAGCGTTATGCTAAAATTGTCTAAGTGTGACTTTTGGATCTAGAAGTGGCTTTCTTAGGCCATGTGATCAATGAGAATGGGGATTATGGTTAATCCCCAGAAGAGTGAATCAGTAGTTGTTTGGAAGCGGCCTCAGAGTGTGAATGAGGTGCGCAGTTTTCTAGGGCTTGCTGGGTATTATAGACGGTTCATGGAAGGATTTTTCTAAGATCGCTCCACCCATGATCGGTCTGTTCCGCAAGGTCCACCAGAAGTTTGCCTGGAATGACAAGTGCGAGGTCAATTTTCAAGAAGTTGAAACAGTGTATGACCTCTACAACAGTTGTGACACTAGGGTTACTTAAGAAACCCAGATGTTAGAAGAAGTCTACCACCAGGAGATTGTCCATTTACATGGTGTTCCTAAGACCATTGTATCGGATCGAGATGACCGATTCATGTCAAGATTTTTTGGCAAGAACTTCACAAGGCCATGGGAACTGAATTAAGATTCAGTACAGCATTTCATCCTCAGACAGATGGACAGTCTGAAAGGACCATCCAGACCCTGGAGGATATGCTAAGAGCATGTGCACTCGATCGTCCGACTAGCTGGGAAGACAGCCTGAGTCTGATTGAGTTCACATACAATAATAGCTGGCATGCTAAGATCAAGATGACTCCGTTTGAAGCTTTGTATGGTCTCGGATGCAGATCTCCGATTTGTAGGGATGAGAATGCCGACAAGATTCTGCTTGGACCAGAGTTGGTCGAAAGGACAACTCTAGACATTGCTTTGATTAGACAGAGGATGTTGACCGCCCAGAGTCGACATAGGTCTTACGTGGATCATGAAGCGTAGAGATGTCGAGTTCAAGGTTGGTGCCAAAGTATTTGTCAAAGTATCACAATCCAAAGGTGTTTTCAGGTTTGGTAAGCGTGGGAAGCTTAACCCTCGCTATGTGGGACCATTCGAGATTCTGGATAGAGTGGAATCTCTAGCGTACCGCTTGGCGTTGCCATCGGCTCATCCAGTGCATAATGTGTTCCACGTCTCTTTGCTCAGGAAGTATGTGCCAGATGAGTCTCATATGCTGAGTTATGAGGACATCGAGATTCAAGCTAATGGTACTTATGAGGAGAGGCCCGTGCGCATTTTGGAGCGTCGTGAGAAGCAGCTGCGTAGCAAGATCGTACCGTTGGTACGGATTCAGAGGTCCAAGTCTGGATCGGAGGAAGTTACTTGGGAAACGTGGGAAACTGAGTCAGATATGTTCAGGCATTTTCCCGAGTTATTCTCGACCTAAGTTTTGGGGTCGAAACTTCTTTTAAGGGGGAGGAGATGTGATACCCCGTATTTTTTTTGTAAGCTATTTCTGGAGTTCCGGGATTTTTCCCGAGTACCGGTTATGTACGTCGGATTTAATTCAGAGAGTTTAAGATGTTCGGTAATGATCTCTGTATCTGTAATATTTTTCTCAGTGAAATAAAATACAGACGACGTGCTTTGGATTTTAATACTCGTTCGCGTACGATAATTTTTATCCCGGGTTAATATCGTTTTCGTCTAAGAGCTGAGGAGGCGGCAAAGCCAAGGGCGGCGCCCACCGTACAGTGGCGGCGCCCGCCGTCGCAAGGCTCGAGGAGCAGGTTGGGTCTTCTCCTAGATGTGGACGCCAGGCCTATGGCGGCGCCCACCGCATTTATGACGGCGCCCGCCGCATTTATGACGGCGCCCGCCGTCGTTGTTGTCCGAAGGTCCTTGCCCGAAGGTCGTCGGCGTGGCTCTGGCAGCGCCGGAGTAGCTCTTCGTAGGGCCATGATTGTGTTTCCTGGCATTTGGCTATAAAAGGAGGTGTTTGGGAGGGGTTTTGAGCTCAATCCACAGCCCAAGCTCTCCCAAATTCTTGCCTCACCGGAGTTGTGCCTCGCCGGATTTCTGAAGCTTTCGCCGGAGGTCGTTTGGTGGTGTTTACAGAGTGCCTTTGTGAAGCTTTTGGTAGCCTTGGAGGTTAGAAACCAAAGCAAGTCGAAGGAGGCCGAGTCGCTCGTGTTTTGGGTGATTTTCTCGCCGCTTCTGTCGTCTGAGTTCTTTACGGCGCCCGCCGTGATGAACTGCGGCGACCGCCGCCACGAACGGCGACCGCCGCCAGTGTCCAGAATGCCTTTTTGGGCTTTTGGCTTTGGTGGTCGTCGTTGTGGCGTCGTTTCCTTTCGATTTCTTTTGTCGTCTTTAGATTCATACTGTTGTTATGTCGGATATAACATAGGGTTCCTTTTATGGGTCGACTCGAAGGTCGTTGTGCTGTCGGAGCTATACCCGTGTCGAGCCCGGAATCCCGTCGTTGTCATTAGGCTTTTCTGCGGATCAAGGCAAGTGGCGGTTCGCTCTTGCTCATCGTTCCATATTTACATTAGTTATCAATAGTTTATCTGAGTAATTAATTTGGAATGATTACTGTGTTTATCTGGAAATGGTTTTATAAACTGTTTTGGAAACTGTAATAATGATATTATAATAGGTTGTATATCTGTTAGAACAACGCTATTAATTATGTTCGCCTTGAGGGAATTTATGTGGATTTATCTTGAACTATTGTTGTGCTAGAACTGTTTAGTTAGCACTAGTGGTTAGGAACACTATGTACCTTGTGGGGGTTTAGCTGTTTCTTTATAACTGATACTTGGTGGATTTTCCCCAGTACTTTCTCTTTGGTCATGACCATACCCTTACTTGGGGTTGGCGCACTTCGCTAGTGCCAAATCTTCTAAGGTTCATCCTTTCTATATCTCTTGTGGGGAGGTCTGATATCTCTTGCGGGGAGATCCGATATCTCTCGGGTGGAGATTTAAAAGCTTATAACGTAATGCTCGTTTTGGAATTTAATAAGATAAAGTGCCCGAGTGCACATAATTAATATACCTTTGGCGAGTAGTGCAGCTAAGTAAATAGTGCAGCTAGGAAAGCTCGTCTCGACTTTTGATCAGAGTACGTTCTCTTTCTAATCTGGATTCGCTGTAAGCGGTGAGGTTGGTCGTGAACCGAAACATCTAAGTCAGCTTTTAAATCACTGATGTCTGATTCTGTAAACGTTCCAGATTTGTCATTTTTCCTTAAGACTCCGTTGGAGTCTTCTTTCGGGTCAATATCTGTGAAGATTCAGTCTTCCAGAATCTTCTCTTGTGCATGCCTTTTGTCATATTCAAGTATAGTATGGTGGTTGACTAACCTACTCGACTTTTATTCGAGAGACAAGGAGTCTAACCTAATACGACTGCTTCGAACCACTCTGTTTTGTTCCCTTACATAGTCTTTCATTAGACTAACCAACCGATAATTCCCTTGCATGGTTGGCTGGTGTCATCCGTTCGATTCGGCACATCAGATAAAGTGAAGATATGAGGAGACTAGATTGACTATGAAGACGACGTTTGTTTTTGGATGTTTTAATAATTATCTTTTAATCAGGTTGATATCCTTGGGCAAATGATCATTGCGATCACAATCCTTGTTGTAATATCTTTTTTTTTTTACTTCCGCTGTAACTTATTTACTCTGTTATATATTTTATAAGACTTCCGCTGTACCTTGTTTAAAGACTTCCGCTGTACTTTGTTTAAATTCTGTGTTTGTCCTATTCGGGATTGGGATGTAATCCCGGAACTCATGTTTTATAGGAATAAAGTTATCATTTTGTATCATTGTATTTCATGATTTGTATTTAAACGGTAAAGCCTTGGGTGATCTCGGTAAGGAACACTGAGGTCACTGGCGGTAATACCTTTCCAAATGGGTTCAGATTTGGGGGTGTTACAATTTATTCTTCATGTTATGATAGCACACTATGAGCCCTTGGCAACAATTTATGATGATAGGGGAAAATCCCCTAAATGTGACTCGTGTTCCTACATTGGAGAGAAACAAGAGAGGATAAGTTGTTTACATCAATTGTTCAATATTTGGTTTGAAAGTGGTTATAATATCAGGAAACTAACTACATTTTTTACTTGTGCAGGGGCGATTGCGGCGTCTTCACGATCAAGTACATAGAAATGCTATGTTCCGGACGTCAAAACATTGTGAACATGGGTGACAAGCTTGTGATTCACTATAGAAAAAGGATAGCCGTTAGAATTTTTGATATGAAGTGGTTTGACTAGTGAAGGATATCTTATTTTATTTAATGTTTGGGGTTGTTGGGATACTGTGGTATGATTCCGATTGTGTAGTTTTTGCTAGAATTGACTTGTCTTGGTGATAATAAGTGGTGTTCAAATTATTTTGGAAATCTAACAAAATTGGTTGGTGCATTTCTTCTTGGCTAAATGTAGCTGATAATTGTCGTTGTAGATGCATACTTCTCGTCGGTTGTGTTCATACTTATTGTCGGTGATGTTTATAGTTTCCATTCTTTCTGTCAAATGTGTTCATACTTCATGTCAGTGAAGTTTATAGTTTTGGGATTATAAAAAGAATTTTTTAATAATATTTGTTTATGTTTACCTTTTTGTTTTATTATTATGAAATTATAAAAAGGTAAAATAATATTGTTTTGAATAAAAAGGTAAGACTAAACCCTGTTATCTCCCAAAGTCGTTCCATTTCCCCCCAAATCCCTCCAAAAAGCTTCTTCACGAAGCTTCTTCCTCATTAACGCGACTCTGCAACTTCCAGTGTTGCTATTTCCCTTTCTTCAACCCAAACCCGACATTTGCCCCCCTCCACTTTTTCTGACTCCCCCCTCCAGTTTCTTCCTCATCTCTCCATTGTTGCTATTTCTCTTTCTTCAAACTAAACATGACATTCTGAACCTCATAACAAAAAAAACCCTAGAAAATGGCAGTGTTTAGAGGCTGTAAAAAATCGAGCCCAATGAAGAGCGGAGATATAAGGAAGAGAAAAGAAGACGACAACCAGGGTCGAAGGAAGAAGAAGCAGAGAGACGAAGTGCAGGTGAAAGGGAAAAAAAACTTATAATAGTCCCATAGCAAAAAAATCCGAGAAGGGCAGGTCGAGGAGCCCAAAAGCAAAAACAGTAAAGGCGAAAAAACCCAAAATCTTTAAAAGGAGATGTAAGTTTTCTACATTTTGTTTTTGTTTAGGGTATTTTTCATTTCTCCTGTCAGGGTTCGCAAATGGTTCAATTTGTATATTTTGTGTTTGTTTAGGGTATTTTTCATTTGTCTTGTCAGGCTTCTCAAATGGTCAAATTGGTATATTATGAGTTTGTTTAGGGTATTTTTCATTTGTCCTGCCAGGCTTCTCAAATGGTTCAATTTGTATATTATGAGTTTGTTTAGGGTATTTTTCATTTCGTTTGCAGATTAGGTACACTTATTACAGAGGAGAACCATTCTACAGAAGAATTAACATTAACCAGTAGGGTGCACTTTGTTCGTGAGATTGAAAACAAGTTGACACATGCGGATTGGCAATGGGTTTTGGATGGCCCGTTTGGTAAAGTAATGAAAATGTTACAGCATGTATCATTTTCTTCACAGACATTACATGCAGTTCTATTCAAGCAACTTGAAACAAAAAAGAAGTGGAAGTCTTGGTATGAGGTGGCAGGGAAAGAGTTGAGGTTTTCAGTCAAGGAGTTCGCTCTCATCACTGGACTGAATTGTCGGGAAATTCCATTTATGGATACTAAAGCTGACGGGCTAGTAATGGAGCGATTTTTTTGTAGTCCAGGTGTATCTAAGACGACAGTACAAGATGTTTACAATAGATTTAAAGAACATAGCGAGTTGGACAACTACAAACTAAAGTTGGCACTATTGTTGATAGTTGAGGGTTTGTTGCTGGAAGGGGATAAGAAGAGGCTGGTGAAGCCGCTGCATGTTAGGCTATTGGAGAATATGGATAAGTTTTGGAATTATCCATGGGGAAGGGTTGCTTATGAAGAGCTTCACATGTCATTGACCACATCGCTGGCAAAAAGGATGCAAACAGTAAAGAAGGCAAAGCTACTCTCCAACCTACCAAGAATTCCATATTCCATTCAAGGCATGCCAGTTGTGTTTCAGGTAGTTATATTATACATTTTTAATGGTTCAAATATGAATTACGGAGTTCTGTGGTGTCTGGATGGAGTGGTACTCATAGTGAAACAACAATGTGTTTTCTTTGCAGCATAGTTGTATACTTTATGCTATAGTGTGACCGGTTGTTTGAATACAGGGTGACAGGATCATCGTGAATATGTAGGATGTTATTTGTTGTTTGATTGAAACAACATACTAATTTTCCGTCATAGTTTTGTGTGCATTCCAGTCAGATTTTAGGTTACATGGTGACCTGATTTAAAATATAGGGTGATTGGATATCATGATTTAATGTATCATAATTTACTAATACTCAAACCGCTTGTTATTGCAGATATGGGTATGGGAAGCTGTGCCAACATTTGGTCTCCAATTTGCATCAAAGTTGAGAGAATCTGCAATACCTCGAGGTCTTCGTTGGTTTTCAGAGGAAGTCCCTGAACATGGAGTGTTGGAGTTGTCTTTGGCTGATCGTACAAATGTGGTTAAGCCCTTTCTTATTCCCAATGAAGATGAGGTGGATAAGCTGTCTGACTGCTACTATGCTGATGAAAATGATGATTTGTATTTTGACAAGATTGTGAAGGAAGCAATGAAGGGTATGAAAAATAAAGGAAAGGGGAAGAGGGAGCAAGGAAAAGATAGAGCGAGCCCAAGTAATACACTTGTGCATTCATCATAGGTGATAAGTGAGATGTTCAGAATGATGAAGAGGATGGAAGAATGAGTGCTTGAGAGGATGGGAAAGCTGTAAAAGAGGGTATCAAACCAGGAGGTGCCTAAGCGTAAGAGTAAGGGGAAACCAAAGAGGTGTTTGGATGAGGATGAGGATGATTTTGAATCCTATGATGAGTCTGATGAGGACGAGGGGGGAGTTTATATGGATGACCAGGAAACAGAGGATGAGGAGTACAAGATAAAGAAGGTTGAGAGTGAGGAGGTTGAGAGTGATTATGATGATGATGAAGCTGGTAATGGTGATGAGGGTAATGAGAATGAAGAACTTCTCCATGGTGGTCACAAAGAGGAGGAGGAGAAGGTAGAGGATGAGGTTGAGGAGGAAAAGGTAGAGGAGGAGGAGGAGGAGGAGGAGGAGGAGGAGGAGGAGAAGGATGATGACAAGGCGTATGAGGTTGAGGGGGAGGATAAGGTAGATGTTGAGGTTGAGGAAGAAAAGGTAGAGGATGATGAGAAGGAGGAGAAGGATGATGACAAGGCAGATGAGGTTGAGGTTGAGGGGGAGGAGAAGGTAGAGGTTGAGGTTGAGGTGGAGAAGGTAGAGGCTGAAAGCAAAGATGTATAAATATGCTCATCTGACAGAATTTTCATTACTACTTTGACAATTTTATTTGTTCCATGGTGACAGGATTTTTAGCGTCTCTGCCAGGATTGGAGTTTATATCTTTTACAATTTTATTTGTGGCATGGTGACAGGATTTTTAGCGGTGTATGTCAGTAGTTTGACATGGTTATTATGGTTGCAGGATTTTGATAATTCTATTGAGGGTAACAATGATGTTAAGGGTCCAGATGTTGTAATAGGCATTGTTCAAGAACTAAATGAAAAGGTTAGCGATGGCGAAAAGGACTAGGACCAGGATTTTACTAATGATCTTGAAGGTGCCCCAGAGGTTACCCAGAACGAGTTTGAGGAACCTCTTGAAGTGCTAGCCACTGTGGTTGATGTATCTAGCAAGGGGAAATCCAAAAAGAAACGAAAGCAGAATCCCCCACCAAAAGGGTCCTTCCTAGCCGTATCACGAAGCCATCCGCCAAAAAGCTAACACCTTACACAGATGAGAAAAAGGGGGGAAATCTAAAGAAGATAACCAAGAATTCACAAGTGAATGAGATGACTGCTTTGCTGCAATGGATGGATGATGAAAGGTTAGTATCTCACGAATTTAATTATGTTGAACTATCTCATGGATTTAATTATCCCTTCGTTCTTTTTCAGCTATGAGCCAAGAGTTGGACTAAGTGGTGAATCGATGGACAAGGACTGGTTTTGCCTAATACTGGAACCAAAATCTTGGCTGGGTGTTGGTGTAAGTTATTTAAATATGATGTCAAATTAGTTAAATGTTGGGATTTGTTGCAATGTCTGACAGGATGATTTATATTTTTTTGAAGCAAATGGATGAAGTTTGTTGTTATATCCGTAAGGCACTTCTGGGGTCTGAAGTTAAATACAAGGCCATAGTATTGGACATTTTCTGGGGTGAAGATTATAAAGATGCATTGAAATACTATGTCAAAAATCATCAAAGTGTTACCACATGCACCTAAACGTGCACTTGAATACTTTAGGGGAGATAGGCCTCCAGTGTATGGATCCAGTTGGGATGATGCAGACTTCATTTATGCCCCCTACAACCTCTTTAATGAACATTGGGTAGCTCAAGAGATCGACATGCAGCAATGGCATACAAATGTATATGATTGTAATATGGATTTGAACAACATTTTGGATGTAGAGAACATGGTGTTTGGGGTGAGCAAGTTTCTTCCTCACTTCATCAGACAGTACCCGCCACTTGTCCAAAAATTTGCAGATCGGGGTACTGAGGAGTTTACATTTTCCAGAATTCAAGGAGTGAAGCAGAACAAGCGCGAGTCAATTGAAATATCATTACCCTAACCAATTTTATTATATACTTCATCTTACTAACTTTAATGCATTTTATGTTCGTAGTTATGACTGTGGGATATACACTCTGAAACACATAGAGATGCTCAGTGCTGGTTGGAAAAATATTGACGTTCTGGTAGACAAATTTTTCGACGGCTTTAGGAGCGATATGGCTCACAACGTGTTTGACGGGGTGTGGAGGTCGAACATATGGAACCCCAAGGTTTAAATTGGATGTTTGGTATAGGCTTATTGAGGTCGAACAACATTAGGTTCTTTTTGTGTTTTGGATGTGTTTGATGATAGGATACGTACCATTTAAGTGCCATTTCATGCTCGATCAACAAAGATGTGGTAGCTAAGTTCCAGTTAAATGGCAGTTATGTGCATGCAAGTTAAATGGCAGTTATGTGGAAGTTAAATGGCAATTAAATGGAAGTTACATGGTAGTTAAATGGAAGTTAAATGGAAGTTACATGACAGTTACGCAGTTAAATGGCAGTTGTGTAAAATAATATTGAGACAATGACTTTATAATATACGTATTATAAAGTAGCTTGACAAGATGAGTGTAGGAGGGATGTGGGATTTCTGTTAAATTATTGACATAGGGGATTGTTTGATATTTACGAAGATAAGTACATCACAAACAAGATATATACATTACTCTGACAGGATATTAACACTACTATCTCATTTTTAGGAGAGTAAATAAACTGTCATCTCCCTAACTGCCAACCAACTCCTCTTTATATACCCGTAACTACCTACCAACTCCTCTTTATATACGGGTCTTGGCCATATTTCCTCATCTACAACTCTTCCAACATCTTTCTAATCTACACAACTTCACATTCCCTCCTCTTCCTTCCTTCCCATGGATGAACAACCGGCGGAACATAGGGTCGTCTTTGCGAGGGGACAATTCGCCAGAAATGCCACCCATGTCTACGAGGGTGGCATTTCCCAAAACTAGTCGCCGATGGATGAAAGGGTAAGAGACATTTGGTGGCTCGTTAGCCAACTTTATAATTCTAACAACTGTGAACGGGATGCTTGCTACTTCTTTGAAGTAATACCCCCGTGCGGCGGCCCTCGTACATTGAGGGCCTTGTAGAACCGTGGAGACGCCGTCGTGCTTGCCGACCTTGGTAGAACAGTTGCTTTCATTAATATATATATCGTGACCGGAGAGGTCGCCGACGTGCTTCGCCCACACGACCTCCCAACCTCAGCCATGTCTTCCACATGAGATGTGTTTATGTAATATTTAGTCTCTATTTTAATTAGTACTTTTGTGTAGTGAATATCTAATGTCACGTAGTATTTAGTACTTTATGGAGTATTTTGGAATGCATTTTAGTGTAGTGACTATGTAATATCACGTAAATTTAGTACTTTATGATAATATGTGTAATACTTAGTTCTTTATGAAGGATGTTATGTATTTTCAGTTTATATAATATAGTACTTTATGATAATGTCACGTAATTTCAAATCATATTAAAGACGACATGACAATTCGGTGAGTATGACAGGATTGGTTATGTATTGTCTTCCTATTTTAATCATTCTCTTCTTCTTCATATGTGGTTTTTAGATGCCACTCATTTTGGTTGGTAGGATTATTTGAAACTATATTGAACTTGTCATGATAAATATGGAATCATGAAAGGATTGTGTCATATCAATTTAAGGAAGACTAGTCCATATTGAAGTTGTTAGGATATATATGGAATCATGAAAGGATTTTATTACATTAACTACTTTCGACTAAATATAATATCTACCAATTCGAAGCACACAAATTACATTAACTTCTTTTAAACCATATCGACTATGACTTTCTTTTGTCTTCGAAGAAAATAAAGTTCACATAAAAAAGTCATAAGCAAATTACATTAACTAGGTTCAAAAGTAATATGAGTGGTAAGAGATCTTTGAAAAGTTTGGATCTCTTACTACACATATTAACAAAATAGATCTTTCAAGAGTTTGCATCTCTTACTACACATATTAACATGATGCGTTCAGCATCAAACGAGAAGAAGCATGAACACCACAAGTATTCGTGATTCAAAAAACCATCAAAAGAGTTAACCTAACCAATAATTTTAAACCTGATCATGGGGCGGCTACGGGGTTAGGACAATTCCGTGAGTTATGGCCGAGGGTGCCACAACTTCCACACCTTCTCCTCGGACCTCTGTATTCTCCACGTGACGGGATTCTTTTCTTCTTTGGTCTTCCAGATTTCCTCTTGACGATTGGGGGCAAGCATGCTTTATTCAAGACTATGTCAGGAACTTCCCAATGCTCAAAGGCAGGGACCAGATACAATGTTTCCTTGTATACTTCCTTCCACTTTTCAGCCGTAAATAAGGGATGTACCAGTTGTATAGGATCGACACGACAATCCTTGGCAGCCTCTATGGCATGTGCACAAGGAATTTGGTCAATTTGGAATGCGTTGCAGTAGCATGCTCGAGCATGGAGGTTTACCAAGAATGTAGTTTCATTGGCATGCACTTGAAACTCATATTCATTCAGCCTAGTCACAACCATTGTCAACGACCTCAAATAATGGACTTGTAGCTCACGACACAATGTCGGGGTCGGCACTTCTGAACAAGATTCTCCCTTTTTCCTCTGTTCACAAAACCACCGAATCATGACATTCACTATACCATCAAGCAAGCTAATCAGCGGCATTTGATGCATCCCATTGATCTACTATTAATGGATTCCGCATTGTTCGATGTCATAATATTGAATCTATTCGCGTGCATATGAGACTTTGTTCACGCCTCAAATCCAACACCTCTTAGGCAGGTACCCACTTCTGGGGACTGGGCGCAAAGTCTTGCATACTCACGGTTGAATTCATGTTTGATGTAGGCTTGATTTGCCTTTTGGTACAGAATCCACAAGTCATTCCTTTTAAATCTGGCCTTCATGTTTTGAAATAGGTGAAGTGTCCAACAACCATGCTTCGCGAAGATACAGTGCTCTCTTAAACCTTTGTAGATGCTTCCGTTATGGTCAGACACAAAGACGAGGTCATTGTCGTCGGATACAACAGAATGTAGGTGTCGTAAAAAATATGACATGAGCTATCATTCTCGCTGTCAACTATAGCAAAAGCCATTGGATATATCTATCTATTTCTGTCTTGTGCCATTGCTACTAGAAGTGTGCCCTTGTACTTTGATCCCAAATAGGTACCATCCACTATTATAACCTGTAATCAATTTCACCCAGCTTTACAAAATGACAGTGTATATGTGATAGTATACTAATTAAATGCTATAGAAGACTACATTTATTTGACAAAATATACATTCACCGAAACTTATATTTACCTTTCTTAAATCACGCATTCCATTTCGCCAAGCACCCAAGCTGAAAAAACAATACTTGAATCGACGATTAGAATATACTTTAACATGTGTGACTATCCCTATATTCATCATTTCGAGCATGTACATGTATCCATGAAACCGCTTGTCGCTTTTCTCAGATGTGCCTCTTATCCTGTCTATGGCGGCTAAACATGCTCGATTTGCCTTGTCGTAATTAACTTTCACTCCCATTTTCTTCATTAAGTCTTGAATTTGTGCAACACGAGGTCCATTACATGTACCGGTTGTGTTAAAGTTGTAACAAATTAAGGTTAGTTAATATACGTACTGAAAAATATATATGATCTAACTAACAAGATTGTTTACTTACCTTGACATTATTTGGTCAGCAATTATGCTTGAATTTGCATGTGTATGGTGGTTATGCTTTAGCTTCATGCCACATGTATGTTGTCTATAGTACTTCCTTACTTCAAACAATCTTGTATTGCCAAGAGCGGCCACACAACAAAAAAAGGTGCAACTAGGATCGATGCACCTTACGACATATAACTTCGTATCCGACTTCTGGACATGCATCTGGAAGCGCCTCTGTAATGCCATCAAGGATAAATGATCCTTAAGATCCTTCTTGCAATTGAACTGCTCTCCAACTTTTATTTCCAAATCATTGCAGCTCACCCCATCACCCTCCATTGGCTCTTCCAAATCATCTAGTTGCCTTTTACTAAACTTTTTGCTACGAAGGTACTCGGCTTCAATCTCTTGGAGAACTTCCTCATCAATATCAATAAATAAGTTGTCCACTTCATCAGTGTCAACCAACAATGGCCCTTCAAAGTCACCTTCCCTACAATCTTCTTCAACATCTTCCTCAAAATCATCCCAAACATCATGCACAACATCTTGCCCAACGTCTTCCCCATAATCACTGTCAATCTCAATACATTCATGTATTATTTTCCTTTATGTGGAAGACCTTGTTTCTCTCCCATCACTTTTCGAATCTGCCTCAGATTGGCTCACCAAGTCAACTATTTATACTTCCCCATTGTTGTCACGACAAATTTTTGGTTTCATCTCATACATGTCACAATCAACTATGTTCGGGACAACTTCAATGGCATACTTGTTTCTTACCACATTTCTCTTGTCAGATTTGGTACCATTTGTACTTGGTTGACCACCCATCACAACCTCAGCCTCTACCTCTTGACTTTGTGTTAACGGTGGCAGAGTGAGGAACACTGTGATGTCGGCCTCACATTTACATACTCTGTGTTTGCAAATTCTTTGTTTCCTTTCCTTTTCAAACTCGCATATAACTCGATAGGCCAAATTGCATCTAATGATTGCAAGTTCACAAATTTGAAAGCATCAAGGTCGTTGTCATCTTTGACATCGAATGGTTGTAACTTTGGTTTCCGCAATGAAATATATTTTAGCTCCATTTCATCTATCTCGTCAGTGAAATTTATCTTCTCAACCAACTTTTTCCTTAGATTTGAGTAAGTGATATCTTCAGACACAACAAGTGCTTTTGTCGTTGTGATCCCATCAAAAACCCACTTGTTTCCCTTACATATCCATTCACCACTTGTTCTCTGAGTCAAAAGCAAACACAAGTACAATTATTTTTTGACAAACGTTGACAGTATATTGTCTAACACTAATAGTATTATGACGAACATGACTAACACCGACATTAGTTTTAGAAAGTTAGGGTTCTAGCCCATCCTGAATTGAAGATAGAAAGGGTTTTTTACCCAAACAGGACAAAATGTGTAGGAAAAACAAATATTTTAGAATCAAGGAACAAATGTGAAAGTCAGATTTGAGCAATGCTGAGAAGAAGCTGAAAGGTTGTTCTTTCTTGTTTAGGGAACCACAGAAGAATGTCTTATAAAGAAGAATAAATGTGAAAGTTAGAACTCACCCATTATTTAATTCTTCTATTCCAAAGACATTGAAGATGCAGCGGAAGCCTTTTTGAAGATTTGTGGATTTAAGGCCGGTTTTGTGGTGTTACGGTGGTTTTGTACAGGTTTACAGTTGGGGTTATTTTAGGTGAAGACTAACAAGTGGGTAAAGGGGTAGAAAATGGAAGGAAACTTGTTCGCTTTTGAAGGGAAAACAGAGGTCAAATCATGGCATGTACTATATTAACAGATGTCATATCAAGTAATTATTTTTGAAACAATATTAAAAAAGGAATGACATGGCCAAAAAATGAAAACCCTAAATAAATGCATCACCGAACTTTCTCCTTTTGATTCTTCGCCCAACAACCAAAACCCTCTCCTTCTTGTTCGTTTCACTGAGCTGAGGACCTTCACTACGCCGAACACAAGGTAACTACACGGTGATGCTTTATTGCTGCTTAATTATGTACTATTGAGGCTTAATTGAGGGTGGAAACCCTAAATAAATTATTATGCACTATTAAGGCTTAATTGAGGGTGAAAACCCTAAATAAATTGAAGCTTAATTGAGGGTGGAAATCCTAATTAAATTGTTATATACTATGTACATAGCTAATGTTTATGTTGCCACTCGTATGGAATTTACCTTTGTTTATGTAGTTCAACTGAAGTCGAATGTCAGACAGCGACACCTCAAGTTATCAAAGCAGGGACCTCGGAAAATATGAATTTCCACCTACATCTTCTACACGTTCTGAAATAGAGGAGAAGTTACAAGAAGAGTTAGAGATGTTGCTAACGAATAGCCCACGTTCCCACATGTTGGATGAAATAATCACACGCCTACGTACTGAGAAACATGAATTTGGACAAAGAATTATGGAACTCATTACAAATGAGATGCACTTCGAGGCTACAATTAGGGAACTCTATGCAAGGTGGCAGAACTTGAAGGTGAAAACAAGACACTACACTCCCAGAAAAAATTGATCAAACTTGTATTAAATCCTATTTGTGCGTTTGGTGTTGGTGTCATTGTAGGAATTAGTGCTTTTAGTATTTGTTATCGAGCATGTAGGTCATAACTATGAAGTATATACCTGATGACTTTGGTTTTTTATGTAAGAGGATGATTCTACATGTCAGAGTGCCAAAAATTTAATGTCGCTCTTCATGCAAGTTTTGCAAATTCAAAAACAATGCCAACACTAGACACACAGACAATAGTTGACAGTACACTGGATACCATTACATTACTAGAAAAAAAGATAGTTGCCAGTACTAAAAAATTGATCGAGCTACACTAGCATCACATCGAAATTTATGGATCCTCCTGCTTCACGCGAAAAGCAAAGCCTTCATAGGCGCTATTTGCAACACAATGACATAACATTTTGTGCGAGTACCAGTCCTGTCAATGGCCAACAACACGGTTACGCAACATTTTACTTCATTTGATAAACAACTATGTTTTTTTATTGAGACATACCTTTTCAATAATATAAGGGTTTCCAACAATAATAAGCAACGATTTCGCTGTGTTTCATGGTTGATTTGACGGTTGACAAGATGATCACTTCCATTTCTTTACCCCGAAACCGCTCAACCCCGCCTATCTTAATATCAGTCATATGTAGAGACCTGAGAGCCTTCCCTAACTTTAGTACTTGTTGTGGGAAAGGGGTAATAATCCCGATGTCATGCTCAGAGACATTCCTTTTTTTGAGCTTCTGTACGAGCTCAACCACCTTGCTAGCTTTAATCCTATTAAACCATGAAGAGTTGCCCTTTTCCCTCTCATCCAAGCCTTGAATGACACAGAACATTATAGGGAAGTTCCCGTTGGGAAGCAGATCAGCCCAAGGTAAGGAAGATGTATCACTTTCTTCTCGATATGGAATCAATTCTCCTCCATAAAACAATCTTGATGGAATATAAAGGATTTCAGGGTGGCTCCAGTAATTCTTCACCAACATTGTGACATAATTGCGATCCCCTGACCTGTAAACTTCAAAGTCCAACAACCTCTCTAGAAAAGACCTTCCCAACCCATAAGCCTCAGCTTGCTTTGAATGGATATCAGGGCCAAGTTGTTTAGGATCACCAGAAAGAACAACAACTGTGTTGTTTTCGTAGAGGGTTGATATGGGGATCATTGTCTCTGGCTCTGAAGCTTGGCTTGCATCATCTAAGATGATGTGGGAGAAGTGGCCATGGTTAACCCCGTGAGCATAAAGGTAAGATGCACTCGTGTATGTCGTTATTATTATCATGTAGCTGTATAGTGCATCTCGAGAACGGCAAGTGAAGAAACCTTCACTGTAGTTACATAATCTCAACAATGCGGCATTCAGTTTTTCTAAGGGATGACGTTTGGCATTCAACTTAAAAATATCTTTCTCGCTAAGTTTCATCCCCTCGCAAAGGATTTTCTGTAATATGTGATCTGCCGCGCAATTTGAAGAAGCACATACTACTATCTGAGAATTCCGTCTAGTTTTATATAGTTGGAGGATCACCTCCACTAGTGTTTTTGTCTATCCAGTTCCCGGGGGTCCATAAATCACATAAGGAGCTCCTCCTCTACACCCTAAAATTAAGCGAACAACACTTTTCTGCTCCTCGTTAATAAGACGTGAAATAGGCACACGATTGTTTGTTGTAATCCTCCGCTTTCCATGATACTCATGGGGAAAGAGGAAATTTTGTGCAATGCCTCTGCAGATAGAATGGCTTGACGGAGCCTACTGAAATTTACCTTGTTGTACACAAAACAGATTTCATACGGATTGCTATCTTTGTGCCTTTGGTAAAATCCATCATGAAATTGCAATAATACTTCATCAGCCTCAACACGGTGGATCCAGCCCTGTTAAAACAACATTAGCAAGTTCAAGGTGAGAAAACAACACTGGCAACGGCAATTCGTGCAATTGTGACAAAAAAATGAACTTCTATGTCATTGTTCCTTCCGACAATAACACATAACCCTTTGACAAAAATGTCAACGTCATTGACATTAAGTAAAAAATTACCTTCACCCATTTTAGCACACATACCTGATCAAGAGAATATTCCCCAAAAACATTTACCACATCTCCACGGACAAGTGAGGGCCTTCTTTAAGCAAGTCCTGGCACTTTAAGTGCTAAAAAGTCAAATTCTGTTTGTCTCAAAGTAATAGACTTCATATTATAAGCTTTCACATAGTCTTATACACGAATATAAAAAGAGAATCATTCAACAAGTTGGTACTACGAGAGAACCATGCCATCTAGCTATCCCCTTAGTCCCCCCGCTCCCATACAGAGAAAATATAACAATTACCATAATGAGAAGTTCTTTCATCCCTAACAACGCATTGAAATACGACGCATAATTTTCCTCTATTAAGCCTTGTAAGACAACTTCAGGGATTTCCTCAAACTCAATCGCTTTCCTTATTTCTAGTGGTATGTTATATGGTTTCTCAGATGCCAAAGCTTTGGATACTTCATCTTCACCCAAGAGGAAGACTTTGAAATGTTCAGTTCATGATAAAAAGAATTTGGAAGATGGAGGTTTGGAATTTTTTACAACTGATGGCGGTACAGTCAGATGGGAGGGAGAAGAGGTTTGGATTTTCTTACAACTGATGACGGGAGAATGGGCAGGATAATCACTACCAGTTCATCGACATTCTTTTGTCAGTTTAATAGTTCATTGGCGGGAGAATGTATAGATTGAGGTTTGGAGAAATCACTACAGTTCATCGGGGAGAATGGGCGGGATATTGGGCGGGAGAGACTACAGTAAATGGAGGGAATTTTGGGGGTTTTGGAGGGAAGTAATATATAATGATATTTGTGTACCTTTTTTGTTTTTTGTTTCCTTTTTCTTTTCTGCATTTTTTTTGCTTTTATTTACTTTTTAAATTAAAAAAAATTAATATTTTGCAAAAATACACCAAATGGTGTATATATGCAAAAAAAAACAAGCATCTATTCTTTCAAGTTGCATACCCATTTAGGGTATTTATGCAAATCCGTGTATAAGTTATTGGTTTGGACCCTTACAATTTGTATCATAACGTAAGTGATTAAGTATCATGTAGAAGTTGGAAAATTTTAAATTGACGTTATGGTTCATCAACAGATGGTGAACACCCGATCCACCAAACGAGCTGTCAATGAAGGTCCTAGCAATGGTTCCGAGTTCAGCTAAGAAGTGTTGCTCATCAAGGGGATGACGTGGGATCTGGCTCGCATAACAATAACCTGCCCATGCGGGAAGAGGTTCATCAGGGACAAGTGGACCCTCAAGCTGCGAGGGAAGTTCCACTCAATCCACCTCCTGCCCCGATCGTGTTGGATGCGACGGTCATTGGGCAGATAGTGAGACAAGTGGTCGAGGTATTGACAGCCCAAGGGATAGCGCAAGCTCAAGAGGATCCCGTTTCTCAGGTCGTAACTGATACTGGGGGACGTGAAGGTCATGTACCTCCAGTGATTCCCGAAAGAAATGATGGGAACTACAATCGAGCATTGAAGACGATCAATTCAATGCATCGGGATAGCTATGATGGAACCGGGGAACCAGATAAGGTTGCCTATTGGCTCTCTCATATGGAGCGATTGTTCTGAAACATGGTATGCACCGAGATTGAATAGGTGCACATAGCTTCGTTACATCTGAAAGACGGAGCAAGTGAGTGGTGGGAAGGAACTTGTTTGGATGACCACCCAAATCTGAGTTGTGCAATGTTTAAGGCCAAGCTCATTGATCAATTCTTATCCCGTGCTATGAGAGAAGAAAAGCTGAAAGAGTTCCTCTACCCAGAAACTGAAGGAATAAAGGTGACTGAACTGGCGGCAAAATTCAATCATTATGTTGGTTCAGAAGTACATTCCGAAGAATAGAAGATCTGATACTTCCATGGGTGGATGAATCCAGAAATAAAACCTCTAATGGTGCGTCATGGTTGCTCTACTTTGGAGCAGTTTGTGGATGTGGCATATAAGATAGAGGCTACGCTGGAAGAATCCGCCCGAAAGCGGGAGGAGCATAATAAGGTGAAGGGTGGGCAACAGAACTGGAAGGGTAATGCATTTAAGTGGCTGGCATCGCCTACCAAGTTTGATAAGCATGGTCGTGCTAAGACCGAGACGACTCAGTCTGACTCCACCAAAGGCTCATGTTGGAGTAGCGGTTCAATTCTAAGCCATAACTGTGGTGAAGCTGGGCATAAAAAAATTAATTGCCAAAAAGAGAAGCCGGGTATGCTATAATTGTGGGAAAGAAGGCCACATGAAAACATACTGTAGGCAGAAGGGTCAAGGGCCAACACAATCATTCCAGGCCTCAAATGTTGGCAGTAGGCAGAACCCAAAGCCGAAAGTGTCCGCTTCTGAGCAATCTAATGCTCGGAAAAAAGGCAAGGCGCCTATTGATTCTTTGAGTCAGGGGCAACGACTCTTCGTGATGCGTCAATCTGACGAGAAGGAAACCCCGAACGAGTAGTGTATTTTGTTAAGCATTTCTATGAATAAGGAGCGATGACTTGTGTCTATAGTCTCCATAATTGAGTAATATGTCTATTTGACATTTCTTTAGTTGTCTTAATGTAATGTTTCGAATAATAAAGAAGTATTTCCTTGTTTCTGAAATTACTAAATTCGTTACTATTGCAAGTTATTCGTTCGTATGAGAATCCTTGAGTGCCAAGAACAATACATGTCACGTGTTAATAAAGACTGTCTGGACTAATAAAGGATAGTGTTGGGTTAGGACATGTGTGATTGTTCCCTATCTTGTTAGCGTTAGTTTCACGGTCGAAACTATTTTTGTAACACCCCCAAAACTTAACCCTTTTGGAAAGGTATTACCGCCAGTGACCCCAGTGTTCCTTACCGAGATCACCCAAGACTTTACCGTTTAAATACAATTTATGAAATACAAATGATGCATAATGATCAAAGTATTCAATCCAAAACATAACGTTGTCAAGGAACAAGAGTTACGGGATTACAACCCAATCCCGAATAGGATAATACATAGTTTAAACCAAACACAGCGGAAGTCTCATAAAACACCTTACAACCAAAGTCATTGTCCAAAAGATCTCAACCTGATTAAAGAAATAATTAAAACATTGAAAAACCACCGTTGACTCCATAGTCCTTCTGGTCTTCTGAACTACTTCTTATCTGATGTGCCGAATCGAACGGATGACACCAGCCAACCATGCAAGGGAAAATATTGGTTGGTTAGTCTAAATGAATAGACTAGCAAGGGTATAAAGCAGAATGGTTCGAAGCAGTCGTATTAGGTTAGACTCCTCGTCCCTTGAATAATAATCGAGTACGCTTGTCAACCACCATACTCCTACTGGAATAAACAAGAGGTATGCACAAGAGAGGATTCTGGAAGACTGAATCTTCACAGAAATCGACTTGAAAGAAGACTCCAACGGAAATGAGTCTTTAAGGAAGTATGACAATTCTGGAAAGTTACAGAATCATACAACGATGATTTAAAACTGACTGAGATGCTTCAGTCAACGACCAACCTCACCGCCTTTCAGCGAATCCCGATCGGAAAGAAGACGTACTACATTCAAGTCAACACGAGTCTTCCTAGCGGCACTATTACCTAGTTGCCCTACTCGCTGATCGTTCATTAATTATGTGCGTCAAGGTAGCACTTATCTGATTATGTTTCAAAAACACACATCACATTATAGACTTTTACATGTGTACCCCACCAATGGGACGACACATCTTAGTATACGTTTTGTCGAAAGTGACGTACACCGAAAGGTTTGTGACACCAGCTAAGTGTCCTGTCTCTACACACTTGTGAAAGAGACCGATCATGATCTTAGAATAGTATCAGATGGAGACGAGCCACCCCGATACCAGATTATAAAGAAACGACTGGACAGAGTCCGAGTAACGTTCCTATTTAACAGTGCTAACTAAACAGTTACAGCACAACGACAGTTACAGGATAAACCCACATAAAGGCCCGAAAGGCGATCACAGATAATAGCGTTGTTCTAACAGATATACAACCTATTATATGATTTTCAAAACAGTTTATCAAAACCGTTTCCAGACAAACAGAGTATTCATTCCAAATTAATTACTCAGATAAACTACTGATAATTAATGTAAATATGGAACGAATGAGCAAGAACCGCCACTTGCATTAATCCGCAGAATAGTCTAACGATGTCAACTGGATTCCGGGCTCGACACGGTATAGTTCCGACAGCACAACAACCTTCGAGTCGACCCATAAAAGGAACCCTAAGTTAGATCCGACATAAACAGTACGCATCTAAACACGGCGAAAGAACACGAAAGGAAAGACGCCATGACGACAACCGACCAAGCCAAAGCCACGAAGGCATTCTGGGCACTGGCGGCGATCGCTGTTCTTGGCGGCGGTCGCCGCATTCATCACGGTGGTCGCCGTGAAGAACACGGTCGACAGAGACGAGAGAAATCTCACCAAAACAAAGCGCGTTTCGACCCCTTTCCGCCTTGCTTGGTTTCTGACCTCCAAAGGAAACCAAGAGGCTTCAAAAGGGCTACTGGAAACACCACCAAACGACACCGACGAGGGCTTCAGAAATTCCGGCGAAGGGCACAACTCCGGCGAGACGAATTTTGGCAGAGATTTGGTGCTGGGATGGCTCAAAACCTCTCCCCCAACACCCCCTTTTATAGCCAAGCATTTGGAGTTCAAAAACAAGAGGGCCTAGAGCTAGTTCGGCGCTCGCCAAAAGTCGCGCCAACGACCAACAGGCAAGGACCGCCGGACAACGAAGGTGGCAATTACGGCGGGCGCCGTAATTTACGGCGGTCGCCGCGGCCTGGCACACCAGCTGCCTCCTCGAGCATTGGGACGGCGGGCGCCGTGACTTTACGGCGGTCGCCGTGCTTGGGTCTCACTACGGCGGTCGCCGCGACTTTACGGCGGTCGCCGCGACTTTACGGCGGTCGCCGTGACACCTTTTTCCCGCCCGTTCAGCTTTGAACGAACATGACATTAAGCCGGGATAAAAATTATCGTACGCGAACGACAATTAAAATCCAAGGCATGTTATCTGTATATTATTTCACTGAGAAAAATATTACAAATACAGAGCACATTACAGAATGTCTCAAGCTACCTGAATTAAATCCGACGTACACAACGGGTACTCGGGAAAATTCCAACATTCCCAAAATAACCTTACAAAAATACGGGGTATCACATCTCCTCCCCCTTACAAGAAGTTTCGACCTCGAAACTTAGGTCTAGAATAACTCGGGAAAACGCCTAAGCATATCTGACTCGGTTTCCCACGTCTCCCAAGTGACTTCTTCGGTCCCTGACTTGGACCACAGCACTCGTACCAACGGCACGATCTTGGTGCACAAATGCTTCTCCCGATGCTCCAAAATACGCACGGGCCATTCTTCATAAGTACCATTAGCTTGAATCTCGATGTCCTCATAACTAAGCACATGAGACTCATCTGGTACATACTTTCTGAGTAACGATACGTGGAACACGTTATGCACCGGGTGAGCCGATGGCGGCAACGCCAAGCGGTACGCTAGAGATCCCACTCTATCTAGAATCTCGAATGGTCCCACGTAGCGAGGGTTAAGCTTCCCACGCTTACCAAATCTGAAAACTCCTTTGGATGGCGATACCTTGACAAAAACCTTGTCACCGACCTCGAACTCGACAGTCATGCGCTTCCGATCTGCATAGGACTTCTGTCGACTCTGAGCGGTCAACATCCTTTGTCTGATCAAAGCAATGTCTGAAGCCGTCCTTTCGACCAATTCTGGTCCAAGCAGAATTTTGTCGGCATTATCATCCCAACAAATCGGAAATCTGCATCTACGACCATACAAAGCTTCAAACGGAGCCATCTTGATTCTAGCATGCCAGCTATTGTTGTACGTGAACTCAATCAGACTCAAGCTGTCCTCCCAGCTAGTCGGACGATCGAGCACACAAGCTCTAAGCATATCCTCCAGAGTCTGGATGGTCCTTTCAGACTGGCCATCTGTCTGAGGATGAAAAGCTATACTGAACCTCAACTCGGTTCCAATAGCCTTATGAAGTTCCTTCCAGAATCTTGACATGAAACGGCCATCTCGGTCCAATACAATGGTCTTAGGAATGCCATGTAAGCGGACAATCTCCTTCTGGTAAACTTCTGCTAACTTCTGGGTTTCCCATGTGGTCTTGATGGCTATGAAATGAGCACTCTTCGTAAGCCTATCCACAATTACCCAGATAGCATCTCTCTGACTTCGAGTCTTGGGTAGCCCAGTGACGAAGTCCATGGAAATGTCCTCCCATTTCCATTCTGGTACGGGCAGAGGTAGCATCTCACCACCTGGCCTGCAGTGTTCGATCTTGACCTTCTGGCAAGTTAAGCACTTTGCCACAAAGTCTGCTACGTCCCACTTCATGTTTGGCCACCAAAACTTCTTCCGGAGATCCTTGTACATCTTGCTAGAGCCAGGATGCACATAATAAGCAGATGAATGAGCTTCTCTCATCACCAACTGACGAAGACCTTCTGTGTCAGGCACACAGATCCGATTCTGAAACCAAAGTGATCCATCATCCTGAACCACAAAACTGGGAGCTTTCCCATCCATCACTTCACTGCTTAACTTTACCAAGATGATGTCATCGACTTGCTTTTCTTTGATTTGATCCAGCAGTGTAGCCTGAATTTCCATCATACTCAGGTACCCTCTACGCTGGTCATATAAGACTTCAACGTCGCATGACTCTTGGTTTAGCTTGGTCTGAGTAGTAAGTAGAGCAACTACAGTCTCATGCGTTGTCTTCCGGCTTAGTGCATCAGCTACTACATTAGCCTTGCCCGGATGATACAATAACTCCATGTCGTAGTCCTTGAGCAACTCTAGCCAGCGGCGTTGTCTCATATTTAGCTCCTTATGAGTAAATATATACTTGAGACTTTTGTGGTCAGTGAAAACTTGGCATCTTATACCGTAGAGGTAATGCCTCCAAATCTTCAGCGCAAAGACCACCGCTGCTAACTCAAGATCATGGGTCGGATAGTTTTCTTCGTAAGTCTTGAGTTGTCTAGATGCATAAGCAATGACTTTGCCCCTTTGCATCAAAACACAACCAAGACCACACTTGGAAGCATCACTATAGACCACATAATCGTCGTTCCCCTCTGGGAGTGCTAACACGGGTGCCGAGGTCAATCGTCGCTTCAACTCCTGGAAACTAACCTCGCACTTGTCATTCCAGACAAACTTCTTGTGGACCTTGCGGAGTAGATTGGTCATAGGTAGAGCGATCTTTGAAAATCCTTCTACGAACCTTCTATAATACCCGGCAAGTCCAAGAAAACTGCGCACCTCCTTCACATTCTAGGGCTGTGTCCATTTAGCCACCGCTTCAATCTTTTGGGGATCAACCATAACCCCATTTTTATTGATCACGTGGCCTAAGAAAGCCACTTCCTTCATCCAGAATTCACACTTGGACAGTTTAGCATAAAGCTGATGTTGTCTAAGGATTGACAAGGCAATCCGTAGATGTTCCTCGTGGACTTCTTCATCCGGAGAATAGATCAGGATGTCGTCTATGAAGACCACCACGAACTTATCCAAGTACTGGTGAAAACATCGGTTCATCAAATCCATAAAGACAGTTGGAGCATTTGTAAGCCCAAAAGGCATCACTACGAACTCGTAATGACCATATCTAGTCCTAAACGTAGTTCTAGGAATGTCCTGCTCACGAATCCTGAGTTGGTGATATCCAGATCTCAAGTCGATCTTGGAGAAAACCTTTGCTCCCTGCAACTGGTCCAACAAGTCATCAATCCTAGGCAAAGGATACTTGTTCTTGATCGTCACCTTGTTCAACTCTCGGTAGTCGATACAAAGTCGGAACGATCCGTCCTTCTTTTTGACGAACAATACCGGAGCACCCCACGGCGATGCACTCGGCCTGACATAACCTTTGTCAAGAAGATCTTTAAGTTGATTCTTCAATTCTTGCATCTCAGCTGGAGCCATCCGATACGGGGATTTGGAAATCGGCGCCGTACCAGGCTCGAGATCAATTGAAAACTCTATGTCACGGTTCAGGGGTAATCCAGGAATTTCTTCCGGAAAGACATCCGAAAACTCCCTAACTACAGGAATATCAAGAACCTCAGGTCCATCCTTCACAGGCGAATCCAAGTAGCAAAGGTACCCGACACATCCTTGTCGTAGTAGCTTAAACGCAGCCATTGCATTGATCAGCTTGCCGTTATCAGCGTCATTTCGACCTTTGAACTTGCACACGAACTGGCCCCCAGATGACACCGTCACCGTTCTTGAACTGAAGTCGATCACCGCCTTGTGACGCGTTAGCCAATCCATACCGAGGATAATGTCATATGGATCCATGGCTATACAGATTAAATCTGCCTCAAATTCCTTACCCTGAATGGTAATCGGAAAGTCGGATAGATGCTTGGTTCCCACCAAACGTTCTCCATTAGAAAGATTAACGACAAAAGGGTCGCACGAATCGTTGCACACTAAATCTAACTTGCTAACGCAACTATCCGAAATAAAGGAATGCGTAGCACCAGAATCAAATAGAATGCACACTAAAGTAGAGTAAAGGTATAAAGTACCTTGAGCAATTGGAGCATTAGGTCCATCTGCTTCACGCATCTCATACAAGAGTTGTCCCTGACTTCCAGAAACAGTTGGGGCCTTTCCCCTGTTCTGAGCAGTCGTCTGGACCGAAGGGCTAGGAGTCTCGGCAGGCTTAAACCTAGGTCGGTTGCTCTGATGAACTGACCCTTGCTGCGACTCTACTCCCTTCTGCTTCCCCTGCTTGCAGAACTTCTGTAGATGACCGTCACGTCCACACCCAAAGCACGACCTCTTCTCCCTCTGACACTCATTGCTCTTGTGCCCAGCAGTACCACAGTTATAACACTTAACTGAACTCCGGGTCTGCCCTGACTGCTGAGTCGATCCTCCTTGCGTCATCTCCGTCTTAGCTCGGCCAGACTTGGCAAAGTTAGACGGTGGCGCAGGGCGCTTAAAACCACCTCCTTGGTTCTGATTCTGCATCGACTTCTGCCGGTTGCGCCTCTTGGTCGACTCCTCAAGAGTTACCTCCAGCTTATAGGCACAATCAACATACTGCTCCAAGGTAGAGCATGTGTGATGCACCATTAACGGCTTGATATCCGGGTTCATCCACTCGTGGAAGTACCAGATCTTTTGGGCCTCGCTGGTAATCTCGGCAGTGGCGTATTGCAAAAGATGATTGAACTTAGACGCCAACTCGGTCACTCTCAGACCATCTGTCTGTGGGTACAAGAACTCTTTATGCTTCTCCTCTCTCATAGCACGAGAGAAAAAGCGATCAACCATCTTGGGCTTGAACATCGACCAAGTCAACACTGGGCTCTCAGCCAGACATGTGCTCTCCCACCACTCGCTAGCCTCCTCCTTCAGCTGAAGAGAAGCGATATGGACCTTCTCGGCCTCAGTACACTCCACGTTCCGAAACAGCCTCTCCATATAGGAGAACCAATGTGTCATTGCCACTGGCTCCCCTTTCCCGTTATAGCAATCGGGCCTCATGGAAGTGATGGTCTTTAGAGCGCGACCATAGTTGTCTCTTGCCCTGACGGCAGTCTCCTGAATCACAGGGTTTCTGGGTTCCACAACATCAGGAACCGCTGGGTGGGTAGGCACTTCTTGCGCTTGAGGCGCACTGGGTCTCAATACATCCACAATCGCCTGCATCACAATCCCGCGAATTGCCTCAACAGTTGTGGCTTCAAACAGCGTTGGCGTTTGGGTCTGATCCTGACCTTCACGCCTCTACTGGACGCGAGACTCTGACTCGTGCTCATCCTGAACACCTCTTCCTGCTGGCCTGGGATTTTGACTAGTCCCAGCACCGGCTCGAGTCGAGTTCCTCGTGCTTCTTGGGTTCACCATCTATTTACCGATCAAATTCCAAGCATTCAATACATTAATATTATGCAATATACTTATGCAATATACCAACGTAAATAAATTACTCAGAATAGATCAACTTGGCATTTTATAGATGAACCTTCGAACTGTTACACAAGCTACATATAAGTCTATCATTCGAGCGTTAGGACAACATTGCTCGAAGATATAAGTGTTTCACAGAGTACTTGCCGCAATAATGAAATATTACACAAAGTACAACTTGGAGTACTAAGAAACGAAACTACTGCGATAGGCAACGCCACTCCTCCTCAAGGCGTTCCAAAATGTCTCCCATAAGACTGGTTACTCGTGCATGGTCTCTTCGGGCTAGGCTCACCATCGAGCTCTGGCGATGGGTTTCGCACCCTGCTTGACCATGAAGCACATGGTCCTATCTCGGTCATCGTAAGGTATGGGTCGTCCATGACTGGTCCTCCTATTCCAGCCCTCCTCTGAGTACTGGCGATCAACTCATCCCATTGACTCTGCTGTTCTGTAGAGATTACCTCGCTCTGGCGGAGGATCTCCTGCAGCTCGAATTCCGACCTCCTTCTTCTTGGAGTAGGGATAGGCTGAAATTCCCTGTCACTTCTCCTAATACTGTACTCGGTATACAGTGCCTCCCAATCAGCTTATGACATGGGTGCATACTCTGGCACTGGTGACAATCCTGTACCGGGCTCCTGATTCTGCCCTCCAAGGTCCAACTCCGGGTCCTCTTCTGGATCATCCTCTATGGGATCCTCATCCTCGGGATCATCCTCGATGGGATCCTCATCCTCGGAATCATCCTCGATGGGATCCTCATCCTCGGAATCATCCTCGATCATATCCTCGTCCTCGACAGGATCTTGCTCAAGCATCTCCTCTTCCTCCTCCTCGTACTCGATCACCTCTGGAATTGGTCCCAGCAGAAAGTGTCTTGGTAAACCCCTTGTTCATACCTTGATAACTCATCCCAGCAGAAAGTGTCTTGGTAAACCCCTTGCTCCCATTCCTGTACTTCCTCCACCCTTGGTGGCGGCACAGGTACAGCCTCAGGGACCATAGCATCCCTAGCTACAAGGACAACCGACTCGGGGAGAACGTGCTTGATGTCTTCGGGCAGGCTACTCGGGCCTCCAACCTCGAAACATCGCTGAGGTAACGGAAAATCTAGCCTCGGCTGGTCCGACTTGGCGTCTTCCGACCCCTTACCAATAGAAAAGCAGACACCCATCCTATCAAACAATAAGGAAGGAATTAGTCTTTCTAGATATAGAAGCAAGCTTACTACATCAGACTATAAAGAAGACACGACTATGAATGGTGTTTTTAAATTCTTTTTAGTATGAAAATTCATAGCCCTTTTTAAAGCATTTTCAAAAATGGATAAATGGTTTATAAAAATTCCAAACCCGTTTTAAAACCTTTGGCTCTGATACCACAACTGTAACACCCCCAAAACTTAACCCTTTTGGAAAGGTATTACCGCCAGTGACCCCAGTGTTCCTTACCGAGATCACCCAAGGCTTTACCGTTTAAATACAATTTATGAAATACAAATGATGCATAATGATCAAAGTATTCAATCCAAAACATAACGTTGTCAAGGAACAAGAGTTACGAGATTACAACCCAATCCCGAATAGGATAATACATAGTTTAAACCAAACACAGCGGAAGTCTCATAAAACACCTTACAACCAAAGTCATTGTCCAAAAGATCTCAACCTGATTAAAGAAATAATTAAAACATTGAAAAACCACCGTTGACTCCATAGTCCTTCTGGTCTTCTGAACTACTTCTTATCTGATGTGCCAAATCGAACGGATGACACCAACCAACCATGCAAGGGAAAATATTGGTTGGTTAGTCTAAATGAATAGACTAGCAAGGGTACAAAGCAGAATGGTTCGAAGCAGTCGTATTAGGTTAGACTCCTCATCCCTCGAATAATAATCGAGTACGCTTGTCAACCACCATACTCCTACTGGAATAAACAAGAGGTATGCACAAGAGAGGATTCTGGAAGACTGAATCTTCACAGAAATTGACTCGAAAGAAGACTCCAACGGAAATGAGTCTTTAAGGAAGTATGACAATTCTGGAAAGTTATAGAATCATACAACGATGATTTAAAACTGACTGAGATGCTTCAGTCAACGACCAACCTCACCGCCTTTCAGCGAATCCAGATCGGAAAGAAGACGTACTACATTCAAGTCAACACGAGTCTTCCTAGCGGCACTATTACCTAGCTGCCCTACTCGCTGATCGTTCATTAATTATGTGCGTCGAGGTAGCACTTATCTGATTATGTTTCAAAAACACACATCACATTATAGACTTTTACATGTGTACCCCACCAATGGGACGACACATCTTAGTATACGTTTCGTCGAGAGTGACGTACACCGAAAGGTTTGTGACACCAGCTAAGTGTCCTGTCTCTACACACTTGTGAAAGAGACCGATCATGATCTTAGAATAGTACCAGATGGAGACGAGCCACCCCGATACCAGATTATAAAGAAATGACTGGACAGAGTCCGAGTAACGTTCCTATTTAACAGTTCTAACTAAACAGTTACAGCACAACGACAATTACAGGATAAATCCACATAAAGGCCTGAAAGACGATCACAGATAATAGCGTTGTTCTAACAGATATACAACCTATTATATGATTTTCAAAACAGTTTATCAAAACCGTTTCCAGACAAACAGAGTATTCATTCCAAATTAATTACTCACATAAACTACTGATAATTAATGTAAATATGGAACGAATGAGCAAGAGCGAACCACCACTTGCCTTAATCCGCAAAATAGTCTAACGACGTCAACTGGATTCCTGGCTCGACACGGTATAGTTCCGACAGCACAACAACCTTCGAGTCGACCCATAAAAGGAACCCTAAGTTAGATCCGACATAAACAGTACGAATCTAAACACGGCGAAAGAATACGAAAGGAAAGACGCCACGACGACAACCGACCAAGCCAAAGCCACGAAGGCATTCTGGGCACTGGCGGCGGTCGCTGTTCTTGGCGGCGGTCGCCACATTCATCACGGCGGTCGCCGTGAAGAACACGGTCGACAGAGACGAGAGAAATCTCACCAAAACAAAGCGTGTTTCGACCCCTTTCCGCCTTGCTTGGTTTCTGACCTCCAAAGGCAACCAAGAGGCTTCAAAAGGGCTGCTGGAAACACCACCAAACGACACCGACGAGGGCTTCAGAAATTCCGGCGAAGGGCACAACTCCGGCGAGACGAATTTTGGCAGAGATTTGGTGCTGGGATGGCTCAAAACCTCTCCCTCAACACCCCCTTTTATAGCCAAGCATCTGGAGTTCAAAAACAAGAGGGCCTAGACCTAGTTCGGCGCTCGCCAGAAGTCGCGCCGACGACCAACAGGCAAAGACCGCCGGACAACGAAGGTGGCAATTACGGCGGGCGCCGTAATTTACGGCGGTCGCCGCGGCCTGGCACACCAGCTGCCTCCTCGAGCATTGGGACGGCGGGCGCCGTGACTTTACGGCAGTCGTCGTGCTTGGGTCTCACTACGGCGGTCGCCGCGACTTTACGGCGGTCGCCGTGACACCTTTTTCCCGCCCGTTCAGCTTTGAACGAACATGACATTAAGCCGGGATAAAAATTATCGTACGCGAACGACAATTAAAATCCAAGGCATGTTATCTGTATATTATTTCACTGAGAAAAATATTACAGATACAAAGCACATTACAGAATGTCTCAAGCTACCTGAATTAAATCCGACGTACACAACGGGTACTCGGGAAAATTCCAACATTCCCAAAATAACCTTACAAAAACACGGGGTATCACAATTTTTAAGCGGGTAGTATTGTAATATCCCACTTAATATAGAAGGGGTAAAATAGTAATTTTAATTTGATAAAAATAAAATTTATGAAATTTATTTTATTTCTTTAAGAGGAGTAATTTAATTTTCATGAATCTAGGTTCAAAGGATAGTTTATGATAATTTTTTATACAAATTATCAAATGAGTAATAATAGTATGGTGTTAAAATAAATAAATATAACAATGAATGTAATTGTAGAATTTTAATTAACAATAAGGGTCATGAGAATTATTATGTTGTCCATAGAAGGATAAAATAATAATTGTCCTAAGTATGTTATTTCTTTAAGCTAAGGATGGTCTAAATTATGATTAATCTTATGATAATTATATTTTAGATAAAACTTATCAATTTTGACTTAGAATATTTAAATCAAGCTTAACAAAATTTTATTAAGGATTTAAGTTAGGTCAAATTCATAAGAAAAATAACTTAAGCTTATCTTAATCTAAGTTAAAATTTTCTATACTTTAATTTTGGGTTAAAATAATATTATAAACTTAGAATATTAAAATAAATAAGTTTGGATAAGTTTTGTAATTATTAAAAATTAAAATAAGGGCATTTTTGCCACAACTTAAGAAAGTTTGGCAAAAATGTGCAAATAGGCCAAATAAAGGGAGCGTGTGTAACTAACCACTAATAGGATGTCTTCTTCTCATCCCTCTCCTCCATTAAAACGTGGAGCTTCAAGGTATTTCCATGGCGGAAATTCGACTCCATTGGATCCTGATTCGAGCCATTACTCCTTGGGCATTCAAGACAACCTTATCCTACACGTAATCCCACATTCAATTGGGTTGAATGTCTAAGGGGCCGATTTGAACAAATTCAAAATTGGATCAAATCATCTTCAATCTGAGGGAATTAATCATAGGATCGTGTTGAGGGAATCCTAAGCTTCAAAACTCCTATAAAAGCCCTCTTAATCGTTGCTCCAATTCACCCAATTTCATTCGAAACTCTCAAGAACCCTAGAACCCAATTTTGGTTATTCAACTATAAAATTCGAGCACTTGGAAGCTTTATTTTGGCAACTGGTGGTACCATTGGCTTCGTCTTTGAGTCCTCTTTCAAAGCACTCTCCTTCCGACACGGAGATCCACCGCCGCCGGCCAATTCGTGATTTTGCCAATTCATGATTTCCGACGAGGTGCCCAATGCGATCCGACAAGGTTAAATTTTGCCAATTCGTGATTTTGTTATTTTGATTTTGATTTGTTTAGGTTTAATATTGATTAAATTTATTAATCCAGATTAGTGGGATATATTTTAGGATTAATTTGATTTTATAAAAATTAAAATTATATTAATTTAAAATATATTTATAATATTATCTTATATTTTAAATGAGTAAATTATGGCTATTCATTTAGATAATATTTGGACTTAGAAAATTTTAGGATTATAAATGAATTATTTTATTAATTTATTTATGCTATAATTATTTAGAATATACGACTAATTAATTTTTGATCGTATAAATAATCATTTAATCAAAAAACCTTGAAATTGATTTATTTATGAGTTAAATAAATTCAATTAGAAACCAAGACATTGTATCCTTCAAATAATGATACTGAATAAATTATCTAATATAACTTATTCATTGTGTATGATTTGGGTACGTCTCGGATTGACATTTTGAACAAGAATAAAGCAAGGAGCCGATTTGCTTTTTGAAAGCAACCATCTCTGAAACGTCGTTCATCTTCTTTGTGATTCAAGACAAGTGGCGGTTCGATCGTGCTAATTTATTCCATATTTTTCTTAATTAACAATTAATCTATTGTCTTAATTATGTTGGGATAAATATTATTAATTTCTCATTTGGGAACTTGTGTGTATAAAGTGTTGTGTAAAATAAACATTTTTATTAGGTTGTATATATGCTAGCTATAACCCTTATATATATATTATTATAAGGTGCTAGACTGCTAGATAATAATTGGTGTGGATTGTAGTGCTTTGGTTTGGATAATAATTGCTAGTTAGCACGAGTATTCATAGGAACGCTATTTACCTTGCGAGGTTTAGTTGTTTCTTTATAACTTGGTATTAGGAGGATAATTGACCTAATACTTTTGGTCATGACCTACCCTTATTTTATATAAGTGGTGGTGCACTTAGCTAGTGCTGAAACTCGGGATTCGTCCCATTCTAGATCTCATTGCAAGATCAGTTGTGGATAATAATAAAAGTCTTAACATTAATGTGCGTTTTAGAATTAATTAAGATAAGTTCCGCGTGACACATAATTAATATACCCTCGGGTGAGAAGTACAACGTCCAACCCGCCCGGTCTCTTGTCTAAACTAAGTCCCCTTTCCAATCTGGATTCGCATTACGCGGTGAGGTTGGTCGAGGACCCAAATATTCAATGTGATACCCCGTATTTCTGTAAGGGTATTTTGGAAATTACCTGAACATCTGTTGTGTACGTCGATTTAATTTCGGAGATAGAAAGACATTCTGTAATGTTCTTAATCTTTGTAATATTTTTCGAAGTGAAATAATATACAGTCAACGTATTTTGGGACTTAATACTCATTCGTGTACGATTATTATTTATCCCGGGCTAAGGCCAAAGCTAATCCAAACTTAATCTGATGCAAAAAGGGCCTTGGCGATGACCGCCGTAAGGCTAGCGGCGACCGCCGCCCAGTAGCCAGCGTCATCGTTATCTTCCTATGCAAGTGGCCTAGGAATGCGGCGACCGCCGCCAGAAATACGGCAACCGCCGCCAGAGACCCATAAGGGCGGCGACCTCTTGCCGGTCGCGGAGACCGCCGCCACTGCTGCAGGGGCTTGCCGGCGACCGGGGGACGGCTTGATCTCGGCCCTCCACGTGCATGGCTTGTCATTTCTTGTTCCCTTGTCTTGAGGCTATAAAAGGAGATGGATTGGGATCGAATTGAGCACAGAAACGAAGCTCAAATCTCATTTAAATCATCTCGTCGGAATTAAGCTCTCGCCGGAGTTTTCGATATCGATCGCCGGAGCTCCATTTGGTGTTATTCCAGTTGCAAAGTGAAGCTTTGAAGGCCCTTAGAAGCTTAGAATCCAAAGCAAAGGAAAGGAGAAGCAAAACAATCAAAGTCGGTGAGTTTTTGCCTCTCGTGTATATTTTCTGGTGTTCGTAGCGGCGCCCGCCGTAAGGCAGGTGGCGACCGCCGCCACGAACAGCGGCGCCCGCCGTAAGGCAGACGGCGACCGCCGCCCAGAAGCTCTTGGCTTGTTTCGGCCTTGGCTTCTGTGGTTTCGATCGGGCTTCGTTCCTTTCAATTTCTTTCGTTATTCTTTAGATTCGTACTCGTTGTTGTAGAATCTAACTTAGGGTTTCTTTATGGGTCGATCCGAAGGAATTTGTGTTGCCAGATCTGTCCCTGCTTCGAGCCCGGAAACCAGTTGTCATCGTACCTAGATTCGTTTAAGCTTCTGCGGATTTAAGGCAAGTGGCGGTTCGCTCTTGCTCATCATTCCATGTTTCCATTAATTATCAGTTGTTTAATTGAGTAATTAATTTGGAATGAATATTGTGTTCGTCTGGGAACAGTTTTGTTAATTGTTTTGGAGAACTAAAATATGATATTATAATAGGTTGTATATCTGTTAGAACAGCGCTATTATGAATATATATTTATGTTGATAGCCTTGAGGGCGGTTATGTTGATGTTTGTGGACTATTGTTGTGTGTGAACTGTTTAGTTAGCACTAGTAGTCAGGAACGTTGGACTCGTTGGAATCCAGTCGTTTATTTAATAATTTGGTAGAGAGGTGGCTAAGCCCCACCTAATACCACATGGACGGTCATGACCTAACCTCTGATACACGAGTATAGAGGTGGTGCACTTAGCTGGTGTCACAAATCTCGGAATCTAGTAGAGAGGTGGCTAAGCCCCACCTAATACTATATGTATAGGATCCATGGGATATATACATTTAAAAGCTTATAACGTGTTGTGCGTTTGAGAATATCATAAGATAAGTGCCGTTGTCGCACATAATTAATATACCCTGGGCGAGTAGTGCAGCTAGGCGCTAGTGCAGCTAGGAAAGCTCGTCTTAACTTATAGTCGCTCGAATGCGATACTGTAATTCTGTGATTCTTTAAATGTTCCAGACTTTGTCATGCTTCCTAAAAGACTCAATCTTTTGGAGTCTTCTCTTGGATATTCCGATAAGATTCATTTCAGTTGGAATCTTCTCTTGACCATGCCTTTTCATACATTCCAGTAGCAGTATGGTGGTTGACTAGCGTACTCGACTATTATTCGAGGGACGATGAGTCTAACCTAATACGACTACTTAGAACCTTCTGCTTTGTGCCCTTGCATAGTCTTTCATTAGACTAACCAACCAAAATTGTTCTCTGCATGGTTGGCTGGTGTCATCCGTTCGATTCGGCACATCAGATAGAGCGTAGATATGAGGAGACTAGAATGACTATGAAGACGACGGTGGTTTTTGGATGTTTTTAATGTTTTAATCAGGTTGAGAACCTTGGGCAGGTGATCATGATGATCACAACCCTTTTTGTAATATTTTAAGAAAGACTTCCGCTGTAACTTATTTACTCTGTATTTTGTTTAACTCTGTATTTAGTCCTATTCGGAATTGGGATGTAATTCCGGGACTCATGCTTTAATCGAATATTATGATGATTTTGTATCATAAGTGTTTCATGGATTGTATTTAAACGGTAAAGCCTTGGGTGGCTTCGGTGAGGAAAATCGAGGTCACTGGCGGTAATATCTTTCCAAATGGGTTAAGATTTGGGGGTGTTACATTCAACGAGATGTTTTTAAAACTTTGTGTGATAATATAATGTTTCCAAACAAATTCATGTAATTTCCCATAAGACTCAATTCATTGGAGTCTTTTCTTTAATCATACCTCTCCATTCTTTTCGATAGAAGTCTATGGTCATATACCGTTTACCGAGTTTTATTCGGGAAACAAGGTTAGTGATTATATACGACTACGAGAACTAATCTGTTTTCACCGTTGCATAATCTTTCATTAGACTAACCAACCGTTTCTATTCCTGGCATGGTTGGCTAGTGTCATTCGTCCTATTCGGCACAGTAGAGGTTGGTCCCCGACGATTTGAAGTAACCAATTGAAGAGAAGGATTTTAGTTGAAGGTTGCGTCTTAAGTAGTAATAGTTTAAAGGTGTGTGTGTTTTGAAATAAATGTAATGCTTAAATAAATTAGTTATGTAATTAGGGTTTCTTTAAAAAGTCTTTCGCTGAAATTTAAAAAGTCTTCCGCTATGAATTCATTGTGTTGTATTACCACCCTTCTCATTTTACGAGAGGGACTTTAATAACAGAATTGAGTTTGCTTTACACAAGTCTTCCACTATTTACTCTGCTAATATTTATTGTTTATTTTAAGCATAATTGTTCCGATTAAAGCCTAGGGTGGCTTTGGACCTTACAGTCTGAGGTTACTGGTGTGTGGCACTACCGACATAAGTCGGGGGTGTTACACTCACCGTATAATGCGAATCCATATTGGAAATGAGACTTACTTTAGACAAGAGACTGGGCGGGTTTCACGTTGTACTTCTTGCCCGATGGTATATTAATTATGTGCAAAATGAAACTTATCTTATTTAATTCCAAAATGTGCATTTACGTTAAAAAAAATTATCCACACCAATCTCGAAATGAGATATATCATGGGACGAATCCCGAATAACGGTACTAGATAAGTGCACCATTACTTATATTCGAATAAGGTAGGTCATGACAAAAAAGTATTAGGGCAATAATCCTCCTAATACCAAGTTATAAAGAAACTATTAAACCTCCCAAGGTAAATAGCGTTTCTACAAATACTCGTGCTAACTAAGCAAACAAGTCTACACCAAATTCATCTAGCACCCTACAATAATAATATATATAAATACGAGGGTCGTTGCTAACAAATATACAACCTAATAAATAAGGTTCATTTTCACACCAATTTAACACACAAGTTCTCAAACAATTTTTTTAATAATATTTATCCCAACTTAATTGCACAATCGATTCATTGTCAATTAATATGAATATGGAATAAATTGCAAGAGCGAACCGCCACTTTCCTTGAGTTATGAAGAAGTTGAACGGCGTAACGGGGATGGTTGCTTTCGAATAGCAAATTGGCTCCCTGCTTTATTTCCGTCCAAAAGAGATTATGAGATGTACCCAAATCACACAAAATAGATAAATTATAATTAGATAATTTATTCAATATCGAAATTTGAAGGATACAAGTCTTGGTTTTTTATTGAATTTATTTAACTCTAAATAAATAAATTTCAAGGCTTTTCAATAAAATGATTATTTATACGATATTAAAAATCATTTAGTTGTATATTCTAAATAATCATATTATAAATAAATTGATTCAATAATTTATTTATAACCCTAATAATATATAACCCAACATATTATCTAGATGAAGTGTTAATATTTAACAATTCATAATACAAGATAATACCCAAAAATATAATTAATTTAATTTTAATACAAATAAACTAAATTTAGCCTAACATAATTTTTAACTAATCCAGATTAATGTAATTAATCAAGATTAATCAAAATTAAAATAAAAATAAAACACCGAATTGGAAGAAAAAGCTACCGGAAATTCGTGAAGAGCACCGATTGGAAAACGGGTAAATTCGCCTTCGTCGGAGCACCACTGGAGCTGGGACCAAAAGGCTTTTGAAGAGTACTACTTGGTGGATCTAGGGGCGGCATCAATTCCAAAAACGAAGCAAGGTGGTGGTCAAATTCTTCGGTTGAACAGTCGCGTCGTTCTTCTAGGGTTCGAGAGCTTTGGCTTTGAAATTGGATAAATCTAATCATGGGTGAAGCTCTATTTATGGGACTTTGATAGATCTCTCAAAACCCTACAGATTGATATAAAATTTGACTCAAAACGATCCCGAATCAGATCCAATTTGCCATAAAAACGAGATTACACGTTCAAGATCTTTTTCTTGCCTTTCGGGTGAAATTTGATCTTGTTTGGTGATGAATATACCAATTTTAAGGTGTATGCGAATGATTTAGTGTTACCTAAATTGTCCAAGCCTTAATTTCTAAAAACCAACCAAAATCTTGTCCAAAATCCTCCATGGAAGGTAAGTTTCCATGTGGGAAGCTAGAGGTTAAAGACAGGTTAAAGACAACCTATTAATTGCACACCCTCCTTATTTTTGGCCAAATTACACATTTTTTCCCAACTTTTTAAAGTTGTGGCAAAAGTGCCCTTATTTGACTTTTCAAAAAAATCCAAAAATTATCCAAACTTATTTATAACTTATCCTAAGTTTATTTATACATTTTAACCCAAATTTAAGTTAAAGTAAAAATTAAATTAGGCTAGTTTTCATCTTTTCTTATAACCTTAACTATATATTAATTATCATTCTATTATTCTTACTTTAAATACTTTATGATTAGCATGATAAATTTATTTGAATTAATATTAACATAACTTAACATAATTTAAATAGTTCATGACTCAAAAAGAGATAACCTACTTATGTTAATTATTATTTTATTCTCTCATGGATAAACATAAATATTCTTATAACCTTTATTAATATATATAAAATTTTCCAAAACCACATTCATGGTTATATTTAACTATTCATTTCTACACCATACTATTATAACCCATTTGATAATTTATACAAACAATTATTTTAACCTGAATTTTGAACATAAGTTAACAAAAATTTAAATTACTCCTCTAAAAGAATTAAAATAAATTTCACAACTTTTATATTATCAAATTAAAATTATCATATTACCCTTCTAATTTAAGTGGGATATTACAATGTCAAGTTGTTCTGTAAGTAATTGGACTATTGGAGTGTGGTATTGAAAAAAATATTATTTTTCTCATTAGAAGTAAATATTATTGAAAAGTAAGAGTTATTTGTCCAAAATCTTAAAACATAAGGTTTAATAAATCACTTTTTTTATATTTCTCATCGGAAGTTATAAATTATTGTAATATCAGGCTATTTGTTTATTAACCTCATAGATCTTATAATTTGTAGCACTTACGGGTGATTAATTAAGGAATTGAATATATTTACATTTGGGCATATTAATAAACTTAAAGTTACCTTAAACACATAAATTAGCATCATTTATCGAAAAGGGCATCAAATTATTCTTTTCGTTTTACACTAATTAGCACAATTATACTTTTAGATAAGGTAGTATGTTGCACTCAATTTTAAACTTAAAATTCACATGAAAAAAATCACAATATTCGTTTTCTTTTGACTATGCTGAAGTTTAAGTTTTTGACCGCTTTTAAAGTAGATTCTTAAGGTTTTATTAGATATTATTTTATTAGTTTTTAGTAATAATGAAAAAATGGTTAAAAGCAGTTGTAAAGAAGGTAGTGGAGAATAATATGGGAGAGTGGAAGATATATAAAAATTTAGAAAAATTAAATTAAAAACACGTATCAAATAGAAAAGAAGTCAAGTGTGTGTCACATGCAGAATTAGCCAAGTGGCTCAACTTTTTGTGAAGACTTGCCTTCTCAATTAACGTATTAGAAAGATTGTGAGAAATGAAGGTAATTTGGAGAAAATAATATAAGGATTTGCATGGCAAGTTTTGTCAAAAGATTGAAGAATTTGGGTGGATTTGTAATATTTAAAGAAAAAAATGAAAATTTAGCAACTTTCTTATGCTTTGTTTTCCTCCCTATTCTTGTACTAGTCAAACGATATTTTTAATATACTTTCATTTCTTTTTCCTTCTATATTTTATTCTCTCTCACTCAAACGATAATCATAACAATGGAAAAGATTCAGCGATTAATCTCTTTATTGGTTATCAAGGCTGATTTGATTCGTTGGTATTTTACCGAAAAAAATAAGTTATTCTCTTAGTTAATAATACTTGAAGAATGTAATAATTAAGTAAAAACACTATAAATGTTTTAAAAATTATTAATTATCCACCTTATATTTTTTACTGTATGCATAGAAAATGTCAATATATGCAATTTTCAATAACGTTCCTTATAACTCACCAATAAATCATTACATAAAACTCTAAAATGACAGATATTTCTTAATAAAAATAAAAGGATAAAATTACACTTATTACAAAAAAGAGGATTATCTAAGATTGTTTGTAGTCGTAGTTAATAATTTAAATCTTCCTAATTACTCAATCTAGGCTTTGTTGGGTGTGCGATAATCAGGTGAGAACGGTTGCCCAAGTGCATACACGAGAACAAATTTGTATATGCATACTTATTAAGAAAACGTATGTACACTTTGATGTGTTAAAACTTGTGTCACATCAAGACTATCAAGACTAAGCCTCACCAAGCTCCTCTGAAGCTTCACCAAGATCACCTGAAGCTTCACAAAGCTCACATGAAGCTTCACTGAGCTCGACAAGTGATGTGCTCAAGCCAAGCAAACCTCTTTACAACTCCACGAACGAACTTGGTCCAATCGCCACCATTAAAAAAACATTGATAAAAGCTATTGAAAAAACAAAATATATTATAGATCTTCATTGTAACACCCCCAAAACTTAACCCTTTTGGAAAGGTATTACCGCCAGTGACCCCAGTGTTCCTTACCGAGATCACCTAAGGCTTTACCAAATAAATACAATTTATGAAATGCAATTGATACACAAAGATCAAGCAATAAATTCCAAAACATAACATTGTCGAGGAAACAAGAGTTACGGGATTACAACCCAATCCCGAATAGGCCAAACACAGAGTTCAAACAAAGTACAGCGGAAGACAAATAAAAGATTTTACAAACGGGGTTGTGATCGTGATGATCACCTGCCCAAGGATCTCAACCTGATTAAAAGCAATTATTAAAACATCCAAAAACAACCGTCGTCTTCATAGTCAATCTAGTCTCCTCAAATCTTCACTCTATCTGATGTGCCGAATCGAACGGATGACACCAGCCCACATGCGGAGAACAAAGTTCGTGGGTTAGTCTACTTGAATAGACTAGCAAGGGTAAAAATCAGAATGGTTCGAGTGATCGTAACCGTTTACTATCATTGTCCCTCGAATAATAACTGAAGGGACGATACATAACCCGGCACTTTCACGGAATAACAACAAGAGGTATGCATGAGAGAAGATTCTGGAAGACTTCATCTTCATAGAAATCGACTCGTAAAGAGACTCCAAGAGATTGAGTCTTTAAGGAAATATGACAAATCTGGAATGATTACAGGATCATACAACAATGATTTAAAACTGACTGAGATGCTTCGGTTCACGACCAACCTCATCGCCTACAGCGAATCCAGATTGGAAAGAGAACGTATTACATTCAAGTCAAGACGAGTTTTCCTAGCTGTACTGAACTTAGCTGCACTACTCGCCCAAGGTATATTAATCATGTGCACTCGGGCACTTATCTTATTTAATTCCAAAACAAGCATTACGTTATAAGCTTTTACATCTCCACACAAGAGATATCGGATCTCCTCACAAGAGATATCGGATCTCCTCACAAGAGATATCAGATCTCCTCACAAGAGATATCGAAGGGATGAACCCTGGAAGATTTGGCACTAGCGAAGTGCGCCTACCCTGTGAAAGGGTATGGTCATGACCAAAGAGAAAGTACTGGGGATGAACCACCAAGTACCAGTTATAAAGAAACAGCTAAACCCCCTCAAGGTACATAGCGTTCCTAGCCACTAGTGCTAACTAAACAGTATAGCACAACAACAATTACTGGATAAATCCACATAAAGGCCCGAAAGGCGATCACAGATAATAGCGTTGTTCTAACAGATATACAACCTATTATATGATTTTGAAAACAGTTTAACAAAACCGTTTCCAGACAAACAGAATATTCATTCTAAATTAATTACTCAGATAAACTACTGATAATTAATGTAAATATGGAACGAATGAGCAAGAGCGAACCGCCACTTGCCTTAATCCGCAGAATAGTCTAACGACGTCAACTGGATTCCGGGCTCGACACGGTATAGTTCCGACAGTACAACAACCTTCGAGTCGACCCATAAAAGGAACCCTAAGTTAGATCCGACATAAACAGTACGAATCTAAACACGGCGAAAGAATACGAAAGGAAAGACGCCACGACGACAACCAACCAAGCCAAAGCCACGAAGGCGTTCTGGGCTCTGGCGGTGGTCGCCGTTCTTGGCGGCGGTCGCCGTGAAGAACACGGCGGTCGCCGTGAAGAACATGGCCGACTGAAACGAGAGAAAACTCACCCCAAAACACGAGTGGTTAGGCCTCCTTCGACTTGCTTTGGATTCTAACCTCCAAGGCTAACCAAAAGCTTCACAAAGGCACTCAGGAACCACACTAAAGCAACACCGGCGAGACCTTCAAACTCCGGTGAAAACACAACTCCGGCGAGAGGCGAATTTGGCAGAGGTTTGGTGCTGGGATGGCTCAAAACCTCACCCCCAACACCTCCTTTTATAGCCAAAGTGTCTGAAGCGTTCAACCAAACCCTGAGACGCGGCCGAAAGCAAGATCGGCGCCCTCGATTTCCGCCGGCGACCAACGGGCAATGCCCATTGGACAATCACGGCGGTCGCCGTTTTTGCCTGCGGCGGGCACGCGGCGGTCGCCGTAAATGCGGCGGTCGCCGTTGCCAGGTTTGTCACGACCAACTAGAAGCTGACACGCTGACTCCTCGGGTCCAACCACGGCGGTCGTCGTTTCTCCCTTTTTCCCGCCCGTTCAGCTTTGAATGAACCAGACGTTAAACCGGGATAAGAATTATCGTACGCGACAACAATTAAAATCTAAGGCACCTTGTCTGTATATTATTTCACTGAGAAAAATATTACAGATACAGAGCACATTACAGAATGTCTCAAGCTACCTGAATTAAATCCGACGTACACAACGGGTACTCGGGAAAATTCCATAATTCCCAAAATAACCTTACAAAATTACGGGGTATCACATCACCTCTCTCTTAAAAGAAGTTTCGACTCTGAAACTTGGCCGAAAAAAACAACTCGGGGAAAGTATCTGAGCATCTCTGCCTCGGTTTCCCAAGTAACTTCCTCAGTCCCAGACCTGGACCACATAACTCGTACCAACAGTACGATCTTGTTGCACAGTCGCTTCACACGACGATCGAGAATGCACACTGGCATCTCCTCTCAAGTACCATTTGCCTGAATCTCGATGTCCTTATAGCTCAGCCTACGAGACTCATCTTGGCACGAATATCCTTAGCAATGATACGTGGAACACATTATACACTGGGTATGCCGATGGTGACAATGCCAAACGGTACGTTAGAGATCTTACTCTATCCAGAATTTTGAATGGTCCCATGTAGCGAGGGTTAAGCTTCCCACGCTTACCAAACCTGAAAACATCCTTGGGTGGCGATACTGTGACAAGTACCTTGACACCAACCTCGAACTCAACACTTTAACACTTCTGATCTGCGTAAAACTTTTGTCGACTCTGAGCGGTCAACAACCTCTGTCTACTCAGAGCAATGTTCGAAGTTGTCCTTTCGACCAACTCTGGTCCAAGTAGAATCTTGTCGGCGTACTCAACCCAACAAATCTGAGATCTACATCTGTGACCATACAAAGCTTCAAACGGAGCCATCTTGATTGTAGCATGCCAACTATTATCGTATGTGAGCTCAATCAGACTTAGGCTGTCTTCCCAGCTAGTCGGATGATCGAGTACGTATACTTTTTAGCATATCCTCCAGGGTCTAGATGGTCTTTCAGACTGACCATCTGTCTGAGGATGAAACGCTGCTGAATCTCAATTCAGTTCCCATGGCCTTGTGAAGTTCTTGCTATAAACTTGACATAAATCGGCCATCTCGATCCGATACAATGGTCTTAGGAATGCCATGTAACGTACAATCTCCTGGTGGAAACTTCTGCTGACCTCTGGGTTACCCAAGTAACCTCAGTTTCCAATGCAAACACTATTGCTGCTAGTTCTAGGTCATGTGTTGGTTAGTTTGCTTCATAGGTTTTCAATTGTCTAGATGCGTATGCAATATCCTTGCCTTTCTGCATCAAAGACACATCCCAACCCATTTCTCGAAGCATTAACTATAGACCATATAGCCATCATTCTTTCTGACAACGCCAAAACTGGTGCAAAAGTCAGACACTGTTTCAACTTCTTGAAAACTGGTCTTGCACTTGTCATCCCAGACAACTTCTAGTTGACCTTGTGGACAGACTGGTCATAGGTGGAGAGATCTTAGAAAAATCCTTTCATGAACCGTCTATAATGTCCTGCAAGCTCTGGGAAACTGCGCACCTCGCTCACACCCTGAGGCCGCTTCCAAATAACTACTGATTCACTCTTCTGGGGAATAACCATAACCTCATTCTTATTGATCACATGGCCTAAGAAAGCCACTTCTAGATCCAACAATCACACTTAGCCCACTTTGCGTACAACCGACTTGGTCTAAGGACCAATAAAGCAATCCGCAGACGTTCCCTGTGAGCTTCCTTGCTCGGGGAAAAATCAAAATGCCATTGATGAAGACCACTATGAACTTATTCAAGTACTGGTCTAAAATATCGATGCACTAGGTTTATGAAAACTCCTAGAGCATTCGTAAGCCCAGATGGCATGACTACAAACTCGTAGTAACCATCTCTTGTCCGAAACGCAATCCTCGGAATATCATCCTCACGAATCCTGAGCTGATGAAAACCAGATCTCAAGTCGATCTTGGAGAAAACTTTTGCTCCCTGTAGTTGATCCAGCAGATCATCACTCCTTGGTAACAAATACTTGCTCTTGATCGTGACTTTATTCAACTCTCGAAAGTCAAAAATAAAGTCGAAACGGTCCATCTTTCTCTTTGACACATAAAACTAGGGCACTCCTAATCAAGGTGATGCACTCAGCTTTATATAACTTTTGTCAAGAAGATCCTTGAGTTGCTTCTTCAATTCTTGCGTCTCAATAGGAGCCATCCGGTACGGTGCCTCAGAGATCGGCGTGGTACACAGCTCGAGATCAATTGCAAACTCCACGACACGATTTGGGGTATCCAGGAATATCTTCTGGAAAGACATCCGTAAATCCTCTAACCACAGAAATATCAAAAACTGAAGTCGATCACTGCCTTGTGACGCTTCCGTCAATCCATACCGAGAATAATTATCATATGGACCATGGTTATTTAGGTCAAATCGCTTTGAATTTCTTACCCTTGATGGTAATTGACAATGCGACAGACGATTGGTTCCCACTAAATGGTCACCATCTTGGACCAGCCCACTACATGATTCACAGATGACTCACTAGTGGCTCCGAGTCCAAGCCCAGCCATTACCAGCGTCCTCTGTTATTATGAGCCGCTGTCTATACATCTCAACCCATCCTTGGTAGCTCCACCTAATTAATAGGCAGCCATCTCCTCAGAGGTTGTTGGTGAGTCTCGAACACGAGACCTTACCCCATCAACAAGCAACGAAACATAACTTGGTATAAACCAAAGGTTCATATATAAGAAGAGTTACAACAAAAGGTTCACAACCTCGTTGCACACACCACTTAACTTACAACCATCCAAAATAAAAGTCTGGGTAGCACCCACATCAACAACACATTAACAAAAGTGTAATGCAGATACAAAGTACTCTAAGCATTAGGAGCATAGGGTCCATCTGCCTCACGTATCACGTATAGGCGTTGACCTTGACTTCCTGAAGCCATCGGGGCTTTCCCTTTGTTCTGCGCAGTCGTCTGCATTGAAGGGCTAGGAGCTTCCACCGGACTGAACTTGGGTCGGTTGTTCTGATTAACAGACCCTTGCCGTGACTCAGCTCCTTTCACATTCCTCCGCTCACAGAACGCCTGCATATGACCCTCCTTTCCGCAGTCAAAGCATGTCTTTTTGTCCTTCAGACATTCATTGCTCTTGTGCCCGTGCATACCGCAGTTGTAGAACTGAATCGGATTATTGCCTTGGCCAGAACGTTGCGTAGACTCATCATGAGTCTTATTCGTTCTTGCTCGGCCAGATTTGGCAAAATCTGATGGTGGCGCGGGGCGTTTGAACCCACTTGCCTGAGGCTGGTACTGCACTTGCCTCTGGCTGTTACGCTTCTTGGTCGACTCCTCCAGAGTCACCTCTATCTTGTAGGCTGTATCCACATACTGCTCTAGAGTAGAGCATGTGTGGTGCACCATCATCGGCTTGATGTCTGGACTCATCCATTCGTGGAAATACCAGATCTTTTGTGCCTCACTGGATATCTCAGGTCCAGCATACTGCATTAGATGATTGAATTTGGTTGCAAGCTCGGTCACCTTCAATCCATCCGTTTGCGGATACAGAAACTCCTTGTGTTTCTCCTCCCTCATAGCACGAGAGAAGAAACGATCAGTCATCTTGGTCTTAAACATAGACCAGGTCAATACCGGGCTATCAGCTAAGCCGGTACTCTCCCACCATTCGATGGCTTCTTCCTTTAACTGAAGAGAAGCTATATGCACTCTCTCCGCTTCAGTGCACTCAACATTACGGAATAGCCGCTCCATGTGGGAAAACCAATGAGCCACCTTGACTGGCTCTCCTTTCCCATCGAAGCTGTCAGGCCTCATGGAGTTAACAGTCTTCAGGGCTCGGCCATACTCCCCTCTATTCCTGATCACCCCTCCCTGCAGCACATGGTTCTCTTGTTCCTCAAACCTCGGAACTTCTCGAGATACTGGCACTCCTTGTGCCTGATGCACATTCGGGCGTAACGCGTCGGCAATCGCTTGCATGACGATTCCCCGAATTTCTGCAACAGCTGCTTTATCAAATATCCTTGGAGCGTTGTCCCTAGCTGGGTCGTTGCCTCCAGGATTATTATGGAAGACAGACTCACGCTCTTCTGATGGGTCTGCAACATTCCTCGGATTTAGTCTGGGGTCATTGCTTGGCCCATCACCAGTACGGATAGTGTTCCTCGTGTTCACCATCTGTTTACCGATCAAATTCCAAGGATTTTATCACTTTAGTATCATTTTGATATAATTATTGTAATAAAATCAACTTAGAATAGATCAACTTGGTAATTTCTATTGATGGACTCAAACCAAGTTACTAGGTTCTACAACCTCAACTCACAACGAGCGAACTGGGAATCAAGCCTAGCTAGAGATGGTGAAACCACGGCTTCTCCCGGGTTTCTCTGAAGAGAACAGAATACACCCATATCAAATGGGGCAACGGGAAAGGAATTAGTCTTTCTAGACATAGAAGCAAGCTTACTATATCAGACTGTACAGAAGACATGACTATGAACGGTGTTTTGAAATTCTTTTCACTTTGAAAATTCAGAGCCCTTTTGTAGCATTTTCAAAAACGGATAAATGATTTATAAAATCCCAAACCCGTTTTAAAAAATTTGGCTCTGATACCACAACTGTAACACCCCCAAAACTTAACCCTTTTGGAAAGGTATTACCGCCAGTGACCCTAGTGTTCCTTACCGAGATCACCTAAGGCTTTACCAAATAAATACAATTTATGAAATGCAATTGATACACAAAGATCAAGCAATAAATTCCAAAACATAACATTGTCGAGGAAACAAGAGTTACGAGATTACAACCCAATCCCGAATAGGCCAAACACAGAGTTCAAACAAAGTACAGCGGAAGACAAATAAAAGATTTTACAAACGGGGTTGTGATCGTGATGATCACCTGCCCAAGGATCTCAACCTGATTAAAAGCAATTATTAAAACATCCAAAAACAACCGTCGTCTTCATAGTCAATCTAGTCTCCTCAAATCTTCACTCTATCTGATGTGCCGAATCGAACGGATGACACCAGCCCACATGCGGAGAACAAAGTTCGTGGGTTAGTCTACTTGAATAGACTAGCAAGGATAAAAAGCAGAATGGTTCGAGTGATCGTAACCGTTTACTATCATTGTCCCTCGAATAATAACCGAAGGGACGATACATAACCCGGCACTTTCACGGAATAACAACAAGAGGTATGCATGAGAGAAGATTCTGGAAGACTTCATCTTCACAGAAATCGACTCGAAAAGAGACTCCAAGAGATTGAGTCTTTACGGAAATATGACAAATCTGGAATGATTACAGGATCATACAACAATGATTTAAAACTGACTGAGATGCTTCGGTTCACGACCAACCTCATCGCCTACAGCGAATCCAGATTGGAAAGAGAACGTACTACATTCAAGTCAAGACGAGTTTTCCTAGCTGCACTGAACTTAGTTGCACTACTCGCCCAAGGTATATTAATCATGTGCACTCGGGCACTTATCTTATTTAATTCCAAAACGAGCATTACGTTATAAGCTTTTATATCTCCACACAAGAGATATCGGATCTCCTCACAAGAGATATCGAAGGGATGAACCCTGGAAGATTTGGCACTAGCGAAGTGCGCCTACCCTGTGAAAGGGTATGGTCATGACCAAAGAGAAAGTACTGGGGATGAACCACCAAGTACCAGTTATAAAGAAACAGCTAAACCCCCTCAAGGTACATAGCGTTCCTAGCCACTAGTGCTAACTAAACAGTATAGCACAACAACAGTTACTGGATAAATCCACATAAAGGCCCGAAAGGCGATCACAGATAATAGCGTTGTTCTAACAGATATACAACCTATTATATGATTTTCAAAACAGTTTAACAAAACCGTTTCCAGACAAACAGAATATTCATTCCAAATTAATTACTCAGATAAACTACTGATAATTAATGTAAATATGGAACGAATGAGCAAGAGCGAACCGCCACTTGCCTTAATCCGCAGAATAGTCTAACGACGTCAACTGGATTCCGGGCTCGACACGGTATAGTTCCGACAGCACAACAACCTTCGAGTAGACCCATAAAAGGAACCCTAAGTTAGATCCGACATAAACAGTACGAATCTAAACACGGCGAAAGAATACGAAAGGAAAGACGCCACGACGACAACCAACCAAGCCAAAGCCACGAAGGCGTTCTGGGCTCTGGCGGCGGTCGCCGTATTCATCACGGCGGTCGCCGTGAAGAACACGGCGGACTGAAACGAGAGAAAACTCACCCCAAAACACGAGTGGTTAGGCCTCCTTCGACTTGCTTTGGCTTCTAACCTCCAAGGCTAACCAAAAGCTTCACAAAGGCACTCAGGAACCACACTAAAGCAACACCGGCGAGACCTTCAAACTCCGGCGAAAACACAACTCCGGCGAGAGGCGAATTTGGCAGAGGTTTGGTGCTGGGATGGCTCAAAACCTCACCCACAACACCTCCTTTTATAGCCAAAGTGTCTGAAGCGTTCAACCAAACCCTGAGACGCGGCCGAAAGCAACATCGGCGCCCTCGATTTCCACCGGCGACCAATGGGCAATGCCCACTGGACAATCACGGCGGTCGCCGTTTTTGCCTGCGGCGGGCACGCGGCGGTCACCGTAAATGCGGCGGTCGCCGTTGCCAGGTCTGTCGCGGCCAGCTAGAAGCTGACACGCTGACTCCTCGGGTCCAACCACGGCGGTCGCCGTTTCTGAACGGCGGTCGCCGTTTCTCCCTTTTTCCCGCCCGTTCAGCTTTGAACGAACCAGACGTTAAACCGGAATAAAAATTATCATACGCGATGACAATTAAAATCTAAGGCACCTTGTCTGTATATTATTTCACTGAGAAAAATATTACAGATATAGAGCACATTACAGAATGTCTCAAGCTACTTGAATTAAATCCGACGTACACAACGGGTACTCGAGAAAATTCCATAATTCCCAAAATAACCTTACAAAATTACGGGGTATCACATTCATACACACCTTGCTTCCTGAAGAAAAAAATAGATCTTCTGGCCCACATGCAAGACGAGGCATTGGAGATTTCAGCTCACAAGGCCATCACAAAACACGAACACCTTGATACCAGCGACCTTCTCGCCTACACGAGCCAGATCAGCCACGCCCTCCTTAGTCTGCAGCGGTTGAAGGTACCGGAGGCTGATTTCTAGAACCTGTTTAAAGAACAAGGATTAACCCCCTGGTATTTCGCCATGTCCCAGAGCCTCCCACCTAGAAACCGTATGTTCATGTTATTAGTGGGAACCTTCCAAAGCCTCGTTCTACCACTGGTGTAAATATGGGTGGTCAAAAAGGTCATGTCTCAAGAGCTTGGGGTCAAGATGTCGTCCGTGTACACTTGAAGATGCACTTTGGTGTATGAATCGACAACCATTTCTGGGGGAGTGGGGTTAAGGTTAGCAATGGGTTTGGGTGAGGAGGAGGAAGAGGGTTGCAATAAGAGAGAGTAGAGACGAGGTAAGTATTTTTGCTAACAGTTATAAACAGATTTTCAGTTTTAATGGTTGGTAGTTGGTGAACTAAGAAAATTAATTAGTGGAATTTAAGACAATGTACTTTGTAGTGGTCAAATCGAAAAATATGACTTGCTTGAAAAATCTACATGTTCTAGACTGAATATGCCCTGACAAAGCTGATAGGCCGAATATGTTCAAAGGAAAAAATGACTTCCTTGAAAAATGTACATAACTTTGGGGTGAAATTGCAGGAAATCACCCGTTATATAGGGCTATTTGCCTACAACCACCCCTTATACAACTAATTATTTACAATGACCCCTAAATTCAATTTCGTTAACAATAAACCACCTCCACCCAAAATCCGTCAACTTTTTCCATTAGAACGTGTGAAGTTACCAAAATGCCCCCAAATCTGAATGTTTTAGCGGGTTTTGGGCAAGTTTGGGCATTTATTTTCTAATCATTATTGGACCTGGTTTATGGGCGGTTTAGGGTAAATAAAATACCCCGATTTACATCCCCTCTCTCCTACTATGCATGCGGCCTTCTCTCCACCGCATATCTATCTCTATTGGATGGTGCTCGCTTCTCTCTCCGATCTCCCCTCAGTTCCCTCCTCCATTGCTCAATTTCTCTTTTCCTTCCCTCTCTCTATAGCTCCTAGCATTTTGAACAGACAAAATTTTTCAATTCATGGATTTTGGTTGTCCGATCTGATTTTATTTGTCTTTCCTTCACGACTTTCCTTTCGATCCCTATTCAAATGTCTATTTGTGGAGATTTGACTGCCAGAATCTACCCTAAACCCTATGCGGTTCTTCAAACCGATCATTCCGAATCCGGATCCGACTACTTTGACCGCTTGTTGAACTCTCTCCGCCTCATCGTCTTCAACAACATCGGCGATGTCAAGGCCCTAGGCCGCTGCTGCGTTGTCTCTAGACGCTTTCACTACCTCGTCCCTTAAGTTGAGAATGTTGTCGTTCGCGTCGACTGCGTCATCTCTGACGATGAGTCCTCACCCGCTTCCTCTTTCTCTGATAAGTCCCGCTGTCCCATTGGTAACCTCTTATGTGTTTCCATCTTCAAGTCTCTTCACGCTCTCGGCCCTAGGAGATATTTTGTTGCGTCATCTTTGTCGTTATCTATTTCCCTAGCCCATTCCTCTGCTACCTCCGCCTTGTCGGTGAGTAGTGGTGGTGAAGGAGGAGGGGTTGAAGAGGAAAAAGAGTAGGGTAGAGTCATCCATCATTCTCTCACTCAGGTCCTTGAGAACTATGATGAAATCTAATTCCTCCGAATTGAGCTTCCCAATGGAAAATTGGGATCGACGATAGAGTTTTGTTGTAATGGAGGGCCAATTTTAACTCCAGCCTTGATAATTGCGTCGATCGCAGAAGAGAAGTGAAATCGACTAATCCTCCCAAAACAGAAGAGAAATCGAGCTTCCCAATGGCGAAGGGGAGGTAAATCAGGGTATTTCATTTACCCTAAACTGCCCAAAAATCGGGTTCAACAATGAATAGAATGAAATGCGCAAACTCTCCCAGAACCGGCTAAAACATTCAAAATTGGGGGCATTTTGGTAACTTTACACGTCCTAACTGCAAAATTTGACGAATTTTGGGTGAAGGTGGTTTATTGTTAACAAGATTGAATTTAGGGGTGGTTGTAAAATAATAAGCTGTATAAGGGGTGGTTGTAGGCAAATAACCCTATATAACAGGTGGTTTCCTGCCATTTCGCCTAACTTTGGCTACAAAAAGACGAAATAAAGGGTGACAAACTATCTATCAAAATGATCACAAAGTATCATGAAATGCACATATATTAATGAATTACAACAACCATGTCTTACTTGTTCAAGGGTAGAACCATTGGTACCCATTAACAGTTCAATTAGTATCCTAAAAAACATAATTGTTCTCCGAAATACATACACCACCCTGAAAATACTACCACAATCCATCTATTATGCCTTTAAAAAACTCTTTCACGGACTCTCCCAAGTACATCTAAAAATGCTATGCGCCATTTGGTTTCTGAATCCATCTATGAACTTGTCGGCCATAATATCGACATTTCACATTCCATAGGCCAACAATTCAATGTACTTGAGGGTGTACACCCTACAATCTCCTCTGCAACATACAAAAACAAAACTTAGTATATACATGGTTTAATACAAGACTTTGCATTGCATGTCAAGGGTACTTCCCACGCTTGTTTGTTTTATTGTCCTTCGGCCGCGTCACAGACATTGGGTTGTCATAAAGTGAAGCACATCCCTTGGCTGGAGGCTCGCACTTCTTGACATACAGTGGAATAACCTCAGTCACTGGCGCAATATGTTCAAACACCTCCTTGTCTGTGTACAACTTTACGTCAGAGTCACACACGGTGACACACCAGTCAAGAGGTCAATCTTTAAGGCAACACAATGCTTCAACACGATGTTGAAGGACACATATATGCGGTGGGCCTCCTCCCAACTCTTGGGAACATCAATCGGTGATTCATCTTTCATATACTTTATCAGTTCGTCCTTGCCAACTTTTGGATAGGTGTTCCTAATGCCATCGAGCTTCGTGGTCACGAAGGTTATCCAGAATGTGTCAAGCACTACCACCTTCATGTATTGCGCATGATCTTGTGAGATACGTTGACGAAGGAAGTACATAATTTGCTCCATATGCTGAAATGGTTCATGAAAGTTAATGTCTACAATGAAGAGGATGTTGCATTTGCTAAAATAAAGGCGAAGTTGCATTGGAATATTACCTCACCGTCCAACCAGTTCTTGGGCTCAAGGATTTTTTGAAAAAAAATCCTTGTCCAGGGGAACCCTAGTAGGGCCTAATCGGGGTTCAACACTATGGTGATAATGCATTAGAACACACAAAAATACTTATGAGATATAATGGCAACAAATCATTAAGTTTGGTTTTAATTACTAGTTCACATCATGCATCCATTTCACTAAATCTGTCATCCTCAGTTCTTTGGATTTTTTTGTAATCTTTCGCATAAAATTTTTGCTCTTCCAAATTGCGCCAATGTGATTTTGCTTGTGCAGAAAGCTTTTGAGTGCGATTTGGAAGGATCTTCTTCACTGGTGTACTACCCTTCACTTTTCCCCTCTTCTTCGCCCCTTTGCCTTTCTTTGCATCCACCTCTTTATCAATTACATGTGATCCCTCCTCTTGTTGCACCTAACTTCCTCCCTTCCTCACCTGACTTCCGACCTCCTCACTCGACTTTCTCCCTCTTTCACCTTTCCCCTATGCCTTTGTTACCTCCTCCTGTTGCACCTGACTTCCTCCCTCTCTCACTTGACTTTTGACCACCTCACCTGACTTCCTCCTTTCTTTCATATTTCCCCTCTGCCTTTGTTACCTCCTCTGGTTGCACCTCACTTTCACCCTCCTTACCTCATTGTGTTTCATCTTCCTTCTGTTGTAGCTCTTCTGGTTGCACCTCATTTCCTCCCTCCTTACCTCCTTATGTCTTCCCCACAGTCCTTCCATATGCATCACCATTTGTATGTGCCCCTTCCTATGTTACCTCATGTGAATGCACCTGATTTTCTACCTCATCTCCTACTTGGGTCTCCTCCTCAGTCCTTTCATGCCCATCACCATCTCCCTGTGTTGCAACCTCATATTGCACCAGATTTTCTCCCTAATCATGTCCATGTGTCTCATTACCATCCATTTTCACTGTACTATTAATTTTGGAAGAAGAACATACTTTGTTACTGGTTTCCTACAGGTGTGTAGTCGTCTCAATAAGTATTGACAATGCATTGTCCTCGCCCATTTCATACCCTTCATCGGGTAGGACAATGCATTCCACTTCCAGCTTGTTCTTATCCAAGTCTTGAATTGATTGCTCATTGACTCCTGAAACACCCTCAAACTAACAATCACACCACATTACACAATTATGAGTACATGTAGTTTTGGGATATTATGGTAATGTTACTTTACTTACCTCTATTGATACATATGCAACCTCAATGTCCTTATCACCAAACACCTGGGCACCTTCTTCATCCTCCTTCTCTTGTACTTGATCATCTTCTTACATAGGATTTCTCTCTTTATTTTGTCCAACCTCATTCCCCAACAAAGTATCCAAGTCACCCTCCCTCCTTAGAACATGCTCTTCATCATCACTTCCCTGAAAAATATAAAATAGGATCTGAACTATGTAAATTTTCTCTGAAATTTGTTTGACCAACATTAGTGCAAAAAAGACAGCAGCTATATAATGAAGGGCCTACCTCTTTTTCACCTTCAAACACTGTTTCATATTCTGAAATGACCTTCCTCTTGCTTTGATGGTGTTCTTCAATGTTATGATGTCATCACTCTCCACAATTTCATCATCATCACCCTATGACTCTTGTAAACATATATACATATAAACAATAAGCATTCATTGTGCAAATGATAAGTCCATATATACACATAAGCACTACTGAAATGAAATACCTCTCTTCCATCATCTCTGTCACTAGATGAAGATTCTTTTTCCGAACCAACTTTGTATTTCCATCTTTTCCTCGACCTAAGGCATGCATCCCTTAATTGCATGAATCCATCCTTCATTCCCCAACAAAGTATCCAAGTCATCCTCCCTCCTTAGAACATGCTTTTCATCATCAATGCCCTGAAAAATATAAAATAGGATCTGAACTATGTAAATTTTCTCTGAAATTTGTTTGACCAACATTAGTTCAAAAAAGACAACGGCTATATAATGAAGGGCCTACCTCTTTTTCACCTTCAAACACTGTTTCATATTCTGAAATGACCTTCCTTTTGCTTTGATGGTGTTCTTCAATGTTATGATGTCATCACTCTCCACAATTTTATCATCATCACCCTATGACTCTTGTAAACATATATACATATAAACAATAAGCATTCATTGTGCAAATGATAAGTCCATATATACACATAAGCACTACTGAAATGAAATACCTCTCTTCCATCATCTCTGTCACTAGATGAAGATTCTCTTTCCGAACCAACTTTGTCTTTCCATCTTTTCCTCGACCTAAGGCATGAATCCCTTAATTGCATGAATCCATCCTCCATTCTTTGCATCAATTCTACCAATTCATTCAAGCAAGTCATCATTTGCCTTGGGTCCAATACATCAATCTTCGGAACCTGCCTTTTACCACCTTTCTCTTACTTCTTACCTCCATGGCCCCTCTTTCTATTGGGATTTAACCTCTTCACAACGTCATCAAGGAATTGTCTTTGCACTCCCCTAGGAAGTAATAAATTTCTCCCAAGTCCTCTCATTCCTTCTCCACAAGGATTTGCTTCACATCATACCTCCCCTTTTAGGCATCCATAACCGACTCCAAGTCCGGTCTACTTCTTTTGAGCCACATTAAACCTCGTGGAAGAATAGGATTCTTAATCCTTTATGCAAACTTGTTGCCAAGGTGTTGTAAGACCTGAGGCATTAGAAGCGCCATCCCATGCCAACTCGTGGACTTCCCAAGAGGTCACCCATCTTGGTACTACTTCCGCCCTAGCACGCTTAACTTCAGAGTTCTTTGTCCTCACTTGAACCATGAAAAGGAAGAACTCTTATTGACATGGGTAGCACTCTAATCCTTATAAACGATTACAAATTTTGGGTGTTATAATCACCCCCACACAAAAACCTTGGCGGCCTCGTCAAGGCCCAAAGACCGCCCTCAAGGCCAAGTCCACTCGTAACCTAGAGTAGGCTTTGATACCATTTTAAGATCCGAGGCCTTAGAAGCGCCATCGGTGATGACCAACCCGGGGACTTCCAGGAGGTCACATGTCCACTTTCGCCCTAGCATGCTAAAATTCAGAGTTCTTTGTCCTCACTTGAACCATGAAAAAGGAAGAGCTCTTGTTGACATGGGTAGCACTCTAATCCTATTAAAGGATTACAAATCTGGGGTGTTACTGGTGTAGCACTGCCTCATATAACCAAATCTGAAACAAAAATAAACTGCAATTAGACCACAAGTATGAACAACAAATTAAACTGCAAATGTACTGATGTAACTACTTACAACTTACTTGAAACACCATTAGAAAACCCTTTATAGTGTAATATGCTTTAGCTTGTTTTGAAATTGAAAGTGCAAGCTGCACTGACTCCAATCTTGAATCCAATGCAGTAGACAAACTCTCATGGAGGTTTTATAAGCACTCATACCACATGGGAAGTTATTGAAACGATCCAATTCTTGAATCAACTTCACATGTGAAGGTTTGACCTTTCTATTCTTATCACTTCCAAATATCACACCCTCAACTATTATCAACAATGCCATCTTTAGTTTGAATATGGCGTCCTTACGACATGAGATGAATCTGTTTAAAAGCTGAGATATTGTAATACTCTTCACATAAAAAATTGGTTCATTGCAGCCTTGGCATCTACTATGTCCTCCTCATCCGGGATGTCGCGATTCAATCAAGTTATAAGCCTAAACTCTTCTATTGAAAAAAACGACATGGTTTTCCTCCCAGATCATACCATGTCTTCCACTTCTTATTTGTCTCCAGTTGCCTAAACAACACATGGTGCACGAGTTGTGCTGACAATTTCAAATTCTTCATGATCTTTAGAATCCCCCCAAAAGGCCTCTCTAGAATCCTTTGACAATCTTGAGCACTAACGTGTTCTCAATCGTTTGCAGATAAGCAAACCTTTAATTCTGATTTATCCTACCATAAAACATATCATCCATATCTCACTTGTACTTTATATGTAAAAAAGTTTGCATTCACAAGATACATCGCATTAAATCAAACCCACAAAGCAATAATCAAGAATAACATCTACACTTCAAAAATTTGTTTTCCTTGCAAAAGATTGTTTTCAGGCTAATATGAAGTTTTGTAGGCTAGTACGAAGTTTTTCATGTCATTTATCTCATATATGTTAAACAAGTATACAAACCACATCTTAATCACAACTTAATCAAACATCAAAATTGCCAGAATCCTTTTACACTCACAACTAGGCGAATTACATCTTCAACACATGGGGTAATCACGCTTTAATAGGGCGGAGCTTCAAAGATACGTTTTACAGGGTGATTCATCCTCTGTTTTTCATTATTAACCTGAATACACATCTATTCAGTCTGGCAAAATGTGATTTAGACCGACAAATTTGAGAAGACGAGAACTTGCTACAAATTCATTAAACAAAATTTTCAACCAAAAACATTAACACATTACTCAAGCAACAAATTTCAACCAAAAATTTTAGACCTAGCATGCAACAACATATTGTCTAGATTTTCTCCACTAAAGAAGAAGAATTTCAATATGAACTAACCTCGCCAAGTGCTTTTGAAGACCTTCCGGACTTTGATTCTTCCGCCACCGCCACACTTTTCTTCTTCTTGTCATGCATGGACACCACTGGACTGGGTTCTTCCTCTTCATCTTCAGAACTGTAGGATATCTTCGTTCTTGGTTTCTTCAATTTCCTCGGTTTTGGAGTTGCTCGTTCATCTAGGTCACTATCGTTAGGCCTTTGTTGTTTCACATTTCTCACGACCATCGTCGTTTCATCTTCATCGGAAGAGTTGATTTTCCTCTTACCCTTTGCACGAACCCTATTGTCATATCCTGCCGAACTCTTCCATGCCCTGGTCTTTGCCATCTCTTCAATTGAGTTTTAGGGTTTTCGTGGGTTGCGAGATTTCTGTATTTTCAAACTAGATGACAAAGAGATTTGATGGAATCGCTTGAGAGATTTGTCTATATTCTTCTTCTGGGTTTGTGTAAACATGAAAATTGACAAAGATTTGGGGAAGAAGAAGAGGCGACAATGGAAAACTATTGGAGGAAAGTTGTGAAAAGTGAAATTTTAGGACCATGATTTCATTTGGTTCAGAAGTTTATTAATGACACATTAAAATCAATTTTTTAAGTGTAATTGGTAACTTCCATAAATCAGGTTTCTAGCAAAAAATTTATTATTAAATTTATTATACTTTTTTCTTCATATTACATTATCCATTAAAGGTTAGTATTTTTGCAAACAAATTAGGCATATGTGCAATCTACATATATGTAGTGCAATTTTCTTAAAAAGTTGGGCATTCTTACAAACTCATTAGTGAAAGTATGCATTTTTTTTGCTAATTCGCCTTTTTATAACCAACACGTTACACACACACATATATATAGAGGGGTGCTCAGGTAAAACGAGTGTCGTGATAAAACGAGTGGAGGGATATGGGGGGTTGGATGCAAGGAGATGGACGAACAAATTTGAGAGAGATTTGTGGGTGCATGAGGGTTTGTTACATTGGATTAGGAAGTAAATTAGGTAGTTACCAAAATCTAATAATGCTATTTATTTTTATTATTTAAAAAAGGATAGAATCTTAGGAGAAATAAATTAAAAAACCCATTAACATGAAATTATTTTTCAGATTTCGTACCCTCTATAACAATTTCTTGGATTAAACTCGTTCATCATCGTTTTTACAACGTTCATGAATATCGATTATTTGTTTATGAATATCAATTATGTGTTCATGAATATCAATTACTTGTTTATGAATATCGATCAAGTGCATCTCCATGCTCATCAAATTCATAAATCCGTAAACTTGTTCTTATTGTTCTTCCATGGTTTCCTGATTATCCTCTATTTTTGTATGAGTATCTTTGTTTAGTATGTGAATATTTGATTTCTTAAAGACATGAATATCACTCTTAAAAGATGAATATCACCACCAAATTCGTGAATATTGATCACCACCCAATTATATGAATATCATCACTCAAATTACACGAATATCATGACCTAATATCGTGAATATCATGTCTAATAACGTGAATATCATCTATTACTCGATTTGTAATCGTTCGACTGCTGGAGTTTGTAAGGCCCGAGCCTTAGAAGCGTCATCCCATGCCAACCCGGGAACTTCGCAGGAGGTCACCCATCCTGGTACTACTCCCACCCTAGCACGCTTAACTTCAGAGTTCTTTGTCCTCACTTGAACCATGAAAAGGAAGAGCTCTTATTGACATGGGTAGAACTCTAATCCTTATAAAGGATTACAAATCCGACGTGTTACAATCACCCTCACTTAAAACCTTGACAACCTCGTCAAGGCCCAAAGACCGCCATCTGGGTTGAGCGACCGTCCACCGGACCAAGCCCACTTATAACCCAGAGTCTGCTCTGATACCATTTGTAAAGCCTAAGCCTTAGAAGCGTCATCCCATCCCAATCCAGGACCTTTCCAAGAGGTCACTCATCCTGGTAGTACTCCCGCTCTAGCACGCTTAACTTTTGAGTTCTTTGTCATCACTTGAACTCTGAAAAGGAAGAGCTCTTGTTGACATGGGTAACACTCTAATCCTTATAAAGGATTACAAATCCGGGGTGTTACAGTGTCGCCAACCTCTACAAATTTGACACCGCATCTCTGACTTGGCGCTCTTCGCTTGCGATGTCCTTCTGCATCTCTTCCTCCGACCATGAGATTTTGTCGCCGGAGAGTGTTAAGAAGGCCACCATCATCACCAGATTCAACTTCATCACCAGAATCAGACCTAGAATGTCGAGGACGAAAACGACCGCAAAAACGCACTAACTATAGAAAAAATCAAAGCTTTTAGATTGCCTATTTTCGAATCAAAAGATGAACCCTAATAAAGCCGAATAAGAATCAAATCTCGTAGAAAAGAATATATAGAACATTTACCGAGTAAGCAGTATAGAATGGGGCATATATCGATCTTGTAAATCCAATAGGATGGATCGAAGTGAATGGCAATTCCGATTGGCGCATCTTCCATTTTGACAATCAACACCGTCGATGAATCGATCCCCCACCACCATCAGGCGAGTCAAGGCGGAGTCGGGGCGGAGCAGGTAGAGTCGGAACGGAGTCGCAGCAGAGCAGGCGGAGTCAGGACAGAGTAGCTTCAATGGGATTTTGGGGTTTCTGATTTTAGAAGAATGCTTTTAAGAAAACGAGCAATTGACAAAGAAAAGATTTTCTAATTTTATTAATTTTTACAAAAAAATCCTTAATTATGTGAGATTGAAAAGAGAGAAATCAGATCTCAATTAATATAATATTCTTAATTATCTCGTTAAATTTGATTTCCTACAATTTATCACACATATTTATTTTACTCCCCTATTATAATTAAGTCTCAATCGTTAAAAGATCTTAATCTAATGATTCAAATTAGTACTTTTGTTTTACCTCAGCATCCCGTTTTAACAGAGCCTCTATATATAGTGGCGGAGGTATGTGAGACCGAGTGGGGGCTCTGGGATTTTAAAAGTATAAAAAATATTTTTAACTTTTTTCAAAATAATTTATGTAGTTTTCAATTTTAATAATAATTTTTATATAGGATTTGTTATGTATAATTCTAAAAAATACTAAAAATAACACAATTTTATCCAATTTTGCACCCAATTTTTTTAATAAAAATGTAATACTTTTTCTATATCTATCCTTATTTGTGCTAAAAAATTTAAAATTTAGGGTTTATGGATTTGCAAATTTTGAAAATCAATTTTTATATAAATTTGTTGAAATTACGCAATGAAAGTAGTATGTAATGATGAAATTTGTTTAAATTGTGTATTTTTTTGTCAATTTTGAGTAAAATTTCATTTGAAGTTCGAATATAGAGTTTGTTGGTTGAAATTGTGGTTGTTTATGCAAGATAGATGATAGACTTAAAAATTACAGTTTAAAATTTTGTATAAAGTAGACGATAATATTTTACTATGCTTTCGACTGAACTAAAATTCCGCCTCCATCACTATAAAGGAAAATTGCTCGATACTCTTAATTAAGCTCTACGTGATGCTCTATTCAATATTCGACTCTTAATTAAGCTCTACGAGATGCTCTATTCAATATTCGTAATAACATTATGCTCACACTTTGAATGATGCTCTACCCGACATTCTCAACGATACTCTTGCTAGTACTCTTGCATAATATCAATATATTATTACATATCTGTTATCGTATTATTATATGTATAAAGTTGAGCACATGCTATATTTACACGATTACTTTTCGGCGTATACCCAAAATTGCTTTTCAGCACATAGGGTCCACACGTTACGTGTGGAGTGTCTCCCCACGTTACGTGTAAGAGCAGACCCTTTCAAAGTTTCATACGTAACGTGTGTTGTAGCTCCACACGTTACGTGTATTGTATCTCTACACGTTACGTGTGGGTGTGTATCACACGTAACGTGTGGTGTTTTTAGGGTATTATGTATAATTTAGTATATTTATGCATAGCATATTATTGTATATTTTTAGAATTTATTTGTGGTTCAATGTTGAATTATTGATTATTTTATATATATTATAATGTTGTTTATGAATGTTGTATCATATTATTGTATATTTTTAGTATTTATTTGATTATCTAAAATTAATAAAAGAAATACCCCAAAATATACAACCTAGAAGACGAAATAGAATTGTTCATTACGCTGGATGACTACAACCACATTTAGCTCACAATACAGGAAATAATACAAGTTCTTCATAAACTTAGAAACCCTAACACAAAATAAATGACATCGTCTAGTTGCGTTTGAAGAATTTAGGATAGTCTCTGGTAAAAGTTCGCTTCCTATCATATCTCTGCTTTGATAAAATTGCTTGCTCCCTACAAAGGTTGATAGTACGTAAACAACATTACACAAAAGATACGACATCAAGGCAGTATACGATGTACATCATTATATAGTTTGAGGTTATACCTACGCATCTTATCCACATCTTGTAAAAGTTTTTGATTTTTCTTAACAAGAGCTTGATTCTCCTTAACAAGATCTTGTTTTTCCCGCCATTGTTGTCGAATAATCGCGTGTGCCCTGTCCTCGTATATAGGATCAATCCACTTCTTGTAAAAACACCCCAGTCTTGGGCATCCCCAATACCTTCTTCCGTAGTTCCACTGCAAATCCCAAGTACGGACAATGGCTTTCAAATTATACGCGCATAGTGGGTTTGTTGATTATTCGGATGAAGATGCCATTATTTATTATAGTGCTTGGTTTCCTACAAATATCATGAATCCATTAATATAAAAAATTGGTGATAATAAATCAAAAGAAACTGGAAGAAGAAGCTTACCCACAATTGAATCTTCAAGCGTCGCTTGTGTTGGACTTGTTATAGAGAACAAACAACCCTAATGCCTCTTATATAGTGAAAAGCAATGTGTTTGACAGCTAATATACAGCTGTATATAACTGTAGTATATAATGACCTCAACCACTAGCATTAATGAACTCAACCACTAGCATTAATAACTTCTCAACAATCATTTACCACCCTAAACCCTAAAACCTAATTAAAAGTTCCTCTCCTCAATCTCACAAACAAGGTAACTAAAATACCCGATTCACCCTTATTAATTAAAGATAAATAGTTAACCCTAACCCTAAACCCTAACCTAAACCACATTACCATAAACCCTACCTTAACCCTAACCCTAAACCCTAATCCCTAAACCTAAACCACATTACTGTAAACCCTACCCCAATACCATATCCCTAAACCCTAAACCCCAAACCCTAACCCTACCCCCAACCCAAACCCTAACAAAAAGCATCATATGCCTAAACCCTAAACCAAACGTAATGTGGGGAATCAGAACACACGTTACGTTTGATGATATCCCACACGTAACGTGTGGATGGGGATCACACGTAACGTGTGGTTCAGTCTGTGGCAAAACGCATTGAATTAACCGTCTTGTCCCCACCTAACTTTAATAATGACCCTTCTTCTTCCCCGACTAACGATCCATTTTGAGCCTAAACCCTCATTTGAAACACTCACAAATTCTTGTTTTGCACTCTAAAGTTTTGTTAAAAAAAATGGACAATCCGAACAACAACGAGTATTGGAGCAAAAGTGGGGAAGATATTCCAGTTTCGAACGAGGTAATTTCTATTATGTAACCCTAAATTTATCTTTTTTCGTTGTTTTGAACTTGTTTAAAGTTTGTAGCTTGATGGTTAGGGTTTTGAAAGGTATGATATTTGTTATTTAGGGTTTAACCAAGCTAGACATGATATTTGTTGTTTAATATTAAAGATCTCATTTTATTGTTTAGGGGATTAGAAATAAAGATTGAGCATTGTTTAGGGTTTATGGCTGCGAAATGGCTATTACATTGAAGAACAGTTTCACACGTTATGTGGCAAGATAGTGAACACGTAACGTGTGGAACGGTTCCATACGTAACTTGTGGGAGAGTTCCACACGTAACGTGTGAAACGCTCCCACACGCTACGTGTGGAATCACAACCAGAAACCGGTTGTAGGTTCATTCTGTAAAATGGCACGGTTTGTCACTAACCGTGCCATTTTACAGAATCTGCTCTTTGAAAGAAAATTTTGAATTTAGGTTTATAATTTGTGCACTACTTGATGAGATGATTTCATGTGTATGTAGACGAACTATTATTTATACGAGGGGTTAAACAATATCTCCCTCAATGACTGGAACACCCCACACAAGACATTTGCGGTTTGGGAAACGCCTCAAAAGTTACAGGATTGGAACACGCCTCAACCAGCTATTGAGATACCATCCTTCTCACTTGGGATACCGTTTCCTCCAGAAGCATCTTCATCTCATGCTACCCCACAGTTTTGCTTTCCATCCCTACACACACAGCCTCAGTTTAGTGTACCACCGGAGGAGGATGTTTACGTCACTGTTGATTACTCAAGGTTCTTTACAACTGATCAAAGCTGGGAGTCTAGAGAAGAAGCATTTTTGTGGGCGCGGGAGATGGCTAAGTGTAAACACTTATGCATCAAAAAGTGGAGGAATAAACCTTCCACCCCTTCGACCTTTGGGGGGACTTGGTTACCGTGTGATAGGCATGGACAAAACGTGCCTAAACAAGCTGACCAAGTGAGAGACATCACAAGGTCGAAGAAGTGTGGGTGTCCCTTCATGTTGAGGCTGAAAGAAGGGCCGAAGGGATTGTAGAGGATCATTGTACAACATGGAGCTCTAAACTTTGCCACCAAAAGACAACCATCATCATGGGAGTAGACTGACCAACAGATGGACGAAACGCCTCCGAAAAAGCAAAAAGGAAGACCACCGAAGACGCTTATAGCAAAGCCTTCGGGTGACACATCTTTGATCAAGAACCCGTGGCGATATCGTACCCAGTTTCACATGTGTATGAGACCACACGTGGAAGGATGGTATGAGATAGTGGGTGATGGAAACTGTGGGTACAAAGCAATTGCGCATGGTCTGGGTTTAGGGCAAGATCAGTGGGCTTTTGTTCGACGTACCATGATCGCTACGTTGAGAAAAGAGTATGAGCTACTCACGCCACTTTGGGTGTCTACGATGACACTTAAGGCAATGGAGGCGAAGCTAACATGGTTTCCTTCCCCGAACAGGCCGGCCCCACCGGAGACGTGGTTAGACCTCCCGGATATGGGATGTTTGGTGGCAACGGCATTCACATGTGTGTTCGTTACCGTCGGTGGTGGTGTGGGAACGACATACCTGCCTATGAGGGGGGAGCCAAACGAAGCATCAGTTGGCGAGAAGCTGAAGACGATATGCATTTGCCATGTCCAGGAAGAGAAACATTTTATTGCGGTACGTTAATACAATCACATCTGTTGATACTATCTTGTGTTAAAACATATGTATGATGCATTGACTTTGTGTAGCTTGGCCTTGCCGAGACATCTCCCTTGCCTACTCTTTACCCGGCGTGGGTGGTATATCATGACCCGTCTGCGGGTGATTACATAGATCAAAGGACGTGTGATCGGTTGTTGGAGTACGAAGCAGCCAAGGCCGAAAAGAAGACAAGACGAAAGAAGAAGGTTGAAACAGTCGATTTATATAATGAATGATATGTATGAATTATGATGCAATGAGTTCGACGTTTCTATTCCAAACATCCCTAAATCCAAACAACTCATAAAAAACATTCAAATAGAAGTCATAACATTCATTGTTGTCATAATCCAAACAAGTCATAAAAAACATTCAAATAGCAGTCATAACATTCATTGTTGCAATACTCAAAGGTTCAATGAAATACATAAAATGAAACAAGTTTAATCCTGAAACAAGTCTTCACGGCTTCCTCAATAATTGGGAAGGAAGGGATACATATGCTCAAATGACCGGCGTAAAGACTCTGCTACATCTTCACATTCATGGTTGTGATGTTGCTCAAGCTCATTGTAGCATTGTTCGAATGCCTGCACACAACACAAAAACATTGATATGTATGAAAAAATACAGATAAGAGTTAACCGAACATTAAACAATCTACAAATCAGTCAAATTCATACCCGTGTCGCGTCTTCAATGGTAGGGGGGTTGACGAATGGATGTGTACGTGGGAGGTACCATTCCATGTAATCATCGTTGCAGTCATGGCCTTGCTGGATTGGAGGGCCCATCGCAGCTAGGGTCATGGAATGTACAGTCTGCGCATCCCATGCAAATCGAGCTCTGTCGTACTCAACCTTGTAGCTGCTGATCTTTACTCCTCTCCAAGCCCTTAGAGGCTCTATAGGAGCTCGTGGAATCTCCTGAACACGGCAAAACTGTCTCGCCACACAGTCTGGCATGCACGACTCGGTTATCCAAAGACACGATATAACTCCATGGAAGCGAGTAGGAGCGAATCTCACATCGCTAAAGTCAATCGTACCGTACGGACTCCAATCAACCTAAATAAACATAAATATATGTACATACCATGTCCGCAGTCATCGTATCGAGCTCCACTCTGTAGTTTCTCATCGGGTTGGGTTTCGTTGTCAGTTCTCATCGACTAGCGTAGGCAACCGCATCATCAGAGTTCCAATCTCTACTCACTATAGGTCTGAACATGGGGAAATATTGATATATCCACGCCTGAAAGAGAATTTACGTAAGCAATCCTTGTTATTGAATAAATACAGATACAATAATAAAATAAGGTGAAACCAATGGTTTTTATAATTTACAAAAATACCTGAATCATAGTATAGCACGTGGACATGAGTCTTGCTTCCTTTCTTGTGCACTCGCCCAAGCTGCGGTACACGTGAGCAAGAACGGCAGCACCCCATGCATATTCATTAGTGCACGAGTGATCCTCCAGAAACAAGTGACAGTAGAGTGGCAATCTATGTTGGGACTTGTCCGGAAATAGGCAAGAGCCCAACAAGTACAGCAAGTACCCAGAAGCACGCTTCTCGTCATTCAGCCCATTGCAATGTCTCTTGAACATATCAGCAACTACAATACCAGATGTCACATCCTTAGCAGCCAACTCAAAGAATCCCGTTTCCTCAGCCACCACCGCCTTCTTCAAATCAGTCACAGTCAAAGAACCTTGTGGAGGTGCTAAGTCTCTTCCATTGATGTTTAGCCCAAGGATCAACAATACGTCATGGAGAGTTATGGTCATCTCTCCCCATGGCATATGGAACGAGCTGGTCTCAGGTTGCCAGCGCTCAACAAACGCACCTATCAGCGTCTCGTGCACATGGTCATGTATCACATGCGGAATATGACATACGCCTCAACTAGCAGCCAGATTACCCCATGGCGTTGACAACTCCAGACGCCATGCGCGTGTCTGCTTGCCTCGTTGCTGAAACTTTAACGGTGGCACATGCTATAAACATTTGCATTTTTAAACCAATGTAAGGAATCGATTTGACATATTTATATAAAAACGTGAAATGACAAGAATAAGGTTTTTCATGTAAATTACAATGCGCTGATAAAGGGTGTACGCCACGTGATTGGCAAAACCCTTCAGCAGCTCGGGATTCTCCGGACCTCCATAGACTCTGACCTGCAATTCCGGTTCATATCTCCCTTTTTTTTGCTTCGGGGTGGTCTTGCCTGCGAAGAGGTGCCTTGTTGTTGCTCCTCGTCCGCATCATCATCATGTTGAGCTCTTGGAGCCCAGGCTTGACTGTCTTCGTCCTACATGTTTTTAAACAAATGATAAGCAATTACATATTTATCATACAATCATATTTTCATATATTAGGGCTACTTACCATATGCACCGGTGCATTCGGGTTGACCCCCAAGCTCTCCCACGGATTGTAACCCATCTCATCATTTACGTCGCCTTGATAATATAAGGGGCTATGATAGGACGTGGACCTGTGAGGGCTCTGATGGCCAACTGGGCACTCATGACGGTAAGGGATTTGGGTCAGCCTCTGCTGCGGTGGCGGACTCAATGCAGGACCATAATAGTTATTCTGATCGATCGTATCAGAATAACAATGGAGTGGACTCACGTTGTACTGTGGGTACAACTGCGGGTCCGAATCTGCAGGGCCACCCCCCACATAAGATGGTGCAAACGGGAACACACGGGGGTCAGCATTGCCCGCCTGCCCGTGGCCCGCCTGCCCGTGCCCTCCCGCATCTTGTGCAGCACCCGCAACCCTACGGGATAGCTCACTCTCAGTCTGATACGAAGCAGCCCGGACGAGGTCTCGTCTGGTTCTACGCCTCGTTCTCTCACCAGGCTCCATCTACCACAATAAATCATTTTTCTAAGCGAAAATACAAATCCGATAAAGTTCTTAAACATATCCATCAAACCCTAATCCCTTTCATACAAATCCATCAAAATTTCTAAATATCCAAATTTCATACAAATGTCTAAATTCCATACAAATCCATCAAAATTCCTAAATATCCAAATTTCATACAAATGTCCAAATTTCATACAAATCCATCAAAATTCCTAAATATCCAAATTTCTTTCAAATGTCCAAATTTCATACAATTGTCCAAATTTCATACAAATCCATCAAAATTCCTAAATATCCAAATTTCATATAAATTCCAAATTTTATACAAATCCATCAAAATTCCTAAATATCCAAATTTCATACAAATTCCAAATTTCATACAAATCCATCAAAATTCCATACATATGTCCAAATTTCATACAAATGTCCAAATTTCATACAAATCCATCAAAATTTCATACAAATGTCCAAATTCCTAAATATCTAAAATCCATTAACTAAATATCCAAATTAAACATACATGCGAATTCCAGGGCCGGAGACTCGTCGCCGGAGAGTCGTCGCCGGCGGAAAATGGCTAGGGCACAACACGTAACGAGTTGTCAGCGACCACGCGTTACGTGCAGAGGCCCATATCGCGTAACGTGGGAAAGCGCTGGGGACGTTACGCACAGTGCCCTTGCCAATTCGCCGGCGACGACTGCACATTCCGACGACTGCAGAATCCGATTACCCTTCAAAAAAATCTTACAAATGCAAATCTAACTACGAAATTCAAATCTAACTACAAAAAAATCCTAAAACACCACTATTTCATACAAATCTAACTACAAAACCTTGTGGATCTAATATACAAAAAAAAAACTTCATAATTTTTAAAAACAAACGATGGAATACTAACCTTCTTGATTCGTGGATCTACGTAACGCGCAAAGCTTTTTGATTCGTAACGGGGCGTCGTCGGAGGTGCGTAACGCGCTATGAGGGTTTAGAATGTGTGCAGCGGCGGAATGAGAAAGGAAGGAGGAGATGAAGGTATTTAAACCTGGTCGGCTCAACACGTTACGGGTGAAGACAGCTCCCGCGTTACGTGTGGAGGTTGAAGCCGCGTGACGTGTGGAGCAACGCCCGACGTAACGTGGAATGCCTATGCGCTGAATGGCAATTTTGGGTATGCGCCGAATAGTATAACCCTATATTTATTACATTTATTAATCAAAATCACTACTATTTTTATATAATTATTATTATACAAAAAAAACGTTAAAGTTTGTGGATAGCACAGTGGTTAAGATAGCTTTTAATATCCAATAGATATTAGGTTCAAATCTTGATAATAGCATCGTGTAAAATTATACATAAGTGAGTACATGCTATATTTATTACATTTATTATCAAAATCACTATTATTTTTATATAACTATTATTATACAAAAAAAACCCAAAAGGTAGTGGGTAATATAGTGGTTAAGATAGCTCTTAATCCCCAATATATCTTAGGTTCAAATCTTGTTATTAGTATTGTGTAAAATTATACATTTTAAGCCACATTTACTGCTCTCATTAATTATAATAATCTTTACATTATTACTTACATATATATTATTAGAAATAGAATACAATAAACCATATGTAGTAGTGATTTTTTTACATATTTTTTATTATCCTAAAGATTGTAAGGTATTAATCATGTTTCTTGTACAATTTTATATCTTATATAGATAAGTCTAATTATTAATAAATTAAGTCAATTTCGCTATTTTTTCAAAAAAGATTAATTAATGACAAATTTTCAAATCTCATTCAACTATGAAACTTATGATACCAAACCTATTTTTCTAATGCTCGAATATGTCATACGAAAAAACTATTTGCACACGAAAATTTGTTTTTATGTACACTATTTTGTGCGTTTAGATTAGCAGTACAAATGTGTGCGTTAAGTGTTAATGTATAAGGGGTAAAATCTAAAGTTTCTGAAAATACGGCCAGCAGAGTTGTGCGTTAACACTTAACACACAAGTTTGTGCATTAACACTTAACGCACAAGTTTGTGCATTAACACTTAACGCACAAGTTTGTGCATTAAGTATTAACACACAACTCTGCTGGGCTTAAATGAAATGGGCTTTGCATAAGCCCAGTCCATTTAACTTGTGCGTTACCAATTAACGCACAACTCTGTGCGTTAAGTGTTAACGCACAAGTTGTGTGCGTATAACTACGCGCACAACTTCTTCTTCCCCCATCGCGACGCCGATTTCTGCGAACGCGATAAACCCTAAAATTTCGATGGCGATTCTCCTCAACCTTAAACCCAAAATTGGCTATGGATCCATCTTCTTCTCCCTTGGGCGAGTTTTCCGGTGGTTCTGGGGTAGAAAATAGGGACGGTGGTGATTCTGGTGGTGGTGTTGTAGTGGTAGGAGGTCCGACAATCGGCGGTGGTGTTGCAGCGGCATGAGGTCCAGCGACAGGAGGTCCAGAGGTCCTACAGGGAAGAGGTTAATATGGTGGTGGTCCGTGGTCGGTGCTGGTGGTCCGGCGGCAATGACCGTTTGGGTGACGATGAAGGAGGAGGCGGAGGAGGAGGAGGAGGAGGGGTTAGTTTTTAGTCAACCTCGACGACCGGCCCAAGCAGTGGAGGACGAGGAGGTGGTGGAGGCCATGGTGTTAAGTGGTGGTGCTAGACGATCGGTGACCCGATCGACACCCGTTCCAGATGTGTCAGTCGACGTTCTTGTTACTCTCGCACCCGCACCAATATACGTCCATCATGTATGTAATGCGTTTTAAATTCATAATAACAATTTCGTTTTGAAATTAAATTGTAAATTTAATTGCATAATATTTTAGATTTCCTTATGAATTAGAATTTAGATTTTGATAGAATTTAGATTTATTAATTTAGAATTGAAACGAAATTGTTAGAAACGAATATTATTGTATTTGATATTAAATTAGGGTTTAGGGTTTAAAAATAAATATTATGAAATCTAATTTAGAATTAGTAAAATTGGATACGAAATTGGATATGAAATCGAATCGAATTTATGAAAACGAATATTATGAAACTAGAATTTGGATTTTGGATATGAATTTATATTCGTTAGAATTTGGATATGAATTAAGATTCGTTGGATTGATTTTAGAATTGAAACGAAATTGTTAGAATTTATGAAATTAGAAATTATATTTTGGATATATGAATTTAGATTCGTTAGATTCTGGATATTAATATAGATTCATTAGATTTTAGAATTGAACGAATATTATGAAATTAGAATTTATATTTTAGATATGAATTTAGATTCTTTAGTTTTTATATGAATTTAGATTCGTTAGATTTGTTTGATTTTAGAATTGAAACGGAATTGTTAGAATTTTGTATTTTATTTCATTATTGTTTTTTATTGAATATTGTCATATAAATGAATATTTTATTGTTGCAAAATGAAATTATATATTGCAAATACGATTAGAATTTAGATTTCATTATTAGGAATTAGATTGATTAGAATTTGGAAATAGAAATTAGTATATAATTAGATTTCATTATTAGAAATTTAAATTCTAAGAATGAAATCAAATTTATAATGAAAATCGATTAGAATTTAGATTTTCTTCTAAATTCTAATTAGATTTCTCTAAATATAATTGGATTGAAATCTAATTAGAAATGAAATTTGTAATGAAGTTAAATTGGAATTAAATTTCTTTATAATGAAATATAAAACAAATACGATTGTCAAACAAATACGTTTATAATAATTTACAAAATAAATAATTTAGGCCGTACGGGACGCCTTAGGAGGTTCTGAGGGACTTACACATCCGGCTCCAATAGCCGACCGACGTGGTGTGCCTCGAAAGCACATCTCTAAGGCGTCCCGTACGGCCTAATTTATTTATTTTGTAATTTTGTACGTCGTCGTGCTGCTGAGATACGAGCAGATCTATTAGGTGCAGAGACCCCACTTACACAGCTTTTTTCTCAGACAGAGGATGCCATCATGGAGGACGCCTACGTCACATCTGGTGACGATATGGCGGTTGATGAGCAGGCCCACGAGATGTCAGACGATGCAGAGGACCAGGTGGGAGAGTTTCGGGTTTCATTTGATATGATTCGGCCGACCGAGGATCTGAGGACGGATGACACTATCCCTACCAGTTCCCCTCAATTTTCCGATCATGGTCCCTCTTTCGTTCCCTCCCTGGATCAGACCGTCTCTTTTTGTCCCCTTTCTGATCTAGTACCGAGTCATTCCCCTCCACCCGCTTGATGCGCCCCTGCCCACCATGAATGCCACAGAGGAAGAAGAGGCTATGAGCATTCGCTCAGAGGGACCAATCACAAGATCACGCGCCAAAGCCATCGTCAACGCGACGCAATCCTTGGTTACTCGCGTCGTCGCCAGCCAAGGCACCCAAGAGACCGCGTTCTCTTTGAAGCGTCTTCAACCAAGCCCAGAGAACGCGTTCTCTGTCTGTCATCTCTCAACCATCCAATGAACGCGTTCTTTTTGAACTGAATGTAATCTCGAGACATTATTGTTTTGTTATTTCTTTTGGGGCGTGTGCTCCACGCATGTCGCGTGGGCCGGCCCACTATTCGAGATTCGGCCCATCCGAGTCCCGCGACCTAGCATAAAAGGACAACTCGTTCTTCTGTATTAGGTTACGTTCATTTTAATCAAAGCCTGAGTATTGAGAGCCATTTGCCTCCTCCCCTTTGATCAAACGTCAAACACCTCTCTGACTTCTCATCTCTTTCACTCCGCCGCCGACGCTACGGCCACCACTCGATCTTTCGAGTCTATCCCCTCCGCTGTCGATGCTACGACAATCACTCGATCCCTCGAGTCCATATCATCCGTTGCCGACGCTACGGCCAATTGCTCGATCTCTTTCGAGTCGATCTCCCTCACGCGCCAGCCTCCAAACACTGCGTTCCTTCATTCCAATCCCTGCACGGCTTCCCAAACAAGATCAGAGATCCTTCACCACTAGTAGGAACGCATCAACTGGCATAGCCTTTGATCTTGTAAGTCGCTTATCAAGTTCTCAATTGTTCACAATTTTTTTTTTACTCACCCATCATCCTTGCTTCCGCCATAATCACTGAATTTTTTTCTCTCTCATACACATACTTGTCCCATCGGTGTCTACAAGAGAATCTCTTGGCCGATAATTGTTTGATCACCTAGCGAAAATTGTGTGATTTTTTTGCATGAAATCTGCGTAATTAATTCAAAAATTGTCTTAATTGATCGCGTGAATCTCGCATTCATATCTTGCCATATTTTCTTGTGTGACCGTCATAAATCTACATTACACTTTCTCTCTCCTATCGTGTAAATCTAGCGATTTCTTTCCTTAAGTTACTTAGCCAAAATAAGGCAACCTCTCCCCTTAACGGCTAGGCTCATCTTCTTCACCTCTCCACCGTCTAGTGTCACGCGTGTAAGTGTGTCTTGTGTGTATGCGTTCTTTACGCAAGAGGTTAAGACTTCTTTCTTTTGGTTTCGTTGCTTTTGTGCTTGCATATCACACTTGCTTTGCTTGCCTACTAGCCACCCTCAAGGCCAAAAGAACGCGCTATCCTACGTGAACACTTGCTACTTGTTGAGTGCTTACTTGTTCATTGGTTTTATATTGTCTTTTGTGCATTTTTACTCGCGATGGATGGACATATTGTTATAGGTAGCCTTATGGCACCCACTGGTGGGAATGTTCAAGGAGACGGCAACAATCATCCCCCACAACAACAACAGCTCGCCCAACATGAAGTGGTGCCACTCGCAAATCCTCCAACAGAACCCATTCTGGAGCTCTCGGAGGAACAACACAAGATCCAAGGCCTTCGGCGCCAACTTGCCGAATTCCAGGCAAGGGAACGCGCTGTGATGGCACAACCAACACCAACTTTTCAAATACCCATGAATCCTCTAGTCGCACCGCGACAAACAGAATTCGGGCCAAGCAAACAACACGTCAACAAGGGAAAAGGATTGATGCCCTCATCCTCCAACTTGCAACCGCATCTTCAACGGATCCAATCCGTGATAGAAAGCCGCTAAGGCTACGTCTCGCATCGCGACCGCTATGCACCACATGCAACACCAGTCTGCGATGAAACCGACTCCGACCGCGAAGAGGTTTCCCATGGTGAGTTTTCTGAACCTTATGATTTCAATGACAGGTACGAAGTCAGAGGAACAAGGCGCCAACGCGAAATTGCCTCTACACCGCTAGCCGACAAAGCCAGACGAGCAGAACGCGACGAAGGCAGACCGCGATGATCCAATCGCGCCCAAGATGCAGTGATGCGGGAGCATCCGAGGCTTCACCCAAGACGTACACAAAGAAAGATGGCCAACTCACAAGGGTTCGAGCCAAGCCATTCAGGAAGAAGATGGTCCACTCACAAAGAGCTCGAGCCAAGCGTATGCAAGAGGAACTCAAGAACTTGGTTAGCCTCCATGCCTCAAGGGAGCCCACCCTCGTCGAGGACTTCACCGAATCAATACTAAGGACCTTGGTGACCTTCCGAGCTGAGCCAAGCACCGGAAAATGGCGACCACAAGAGTTGAGAGCCAAGACCCTGACTCGGCCCACACAACTCGGCCGGGTCCAAGCCGAGTTGTATCCAGTTAAGACGACGTGTCCTGACTCGGCCCCAAACTCGGCCACCCTGTCTGACTCGGCCCACCAAACTCGGTCGGGTCCAGGCCGAGTTTGCTCCAGTTGTTGTCCTTTGTTCCGGGCTTTGATTGGCTTCTTGTGGGGGCCACTTAGGGACTTTCTTCCTTGTTCTTTTAAGTGTATTTTAAGACTATTTCAAGTGCCTTTTGTGTGGGCCTTTGTGGGTTTGTTTGGCCTTTGTCTTAGGGTAGTATATAAGGCCACTTTGTTGTCTTCTTTAACAACTTTGATGAAATGAAAATGTTGCTTTGAGCACATGAGTTTGAGAGCTCTCATGGGAGAGGCTTCTCTTAGTTGATTCGATCTTGCTTGGTTTGACTTGCGTGTGTCAATCTCCTCCATAGGATTGGTGCTAGTAGGCATTCACAAGAATCCTCCTCGTGCTCCTTGGATTCGTCCATTGTTGTGTGAGGTTGTAGAAGGAGGGGTTGGTTGATATTTGGTATTGGTTCTTGGGAGACATCTTAGGGCTCCAAGGGTCTTGCCTCTATTCAATTCGGTTCTTTCTATATCCCTTTTTGTTTATCTTTGTTTATTTTTCATTTGCTAACTTCCATTGTTGTTGCTTCTCTTTGTGCTTCATCTTCCATCTTCCTTTGAGTCACTTGGCGTCAAGATCGGGCCACCCGCGGCTAATCCCCGCATCAAATTGGTATCAGAGCTCCGGTGAGGCGCCAAGCCACCCCCCTCAACCAGCACTCAGCCAAGCCACCCTTGTGGTTAGCTCCTTTGAGCCTTCTTTCCATTTCTTGTGTTTTCTTCTTGTGTTTTCTTGCTTTGTTGTTTCTAGTTTTATTTTGCTTGTGCTTGTGTATTTGTGGACTTTGCTTGCTTGATATTGCCATCACCACTCCAAAAAAAAAATCCAAAAGAAAGCCCTATCAACAAGCCTTGCAAAATCTAAACAAAAACCAAAAAAATTAAAAAATTCTCTGGCGACCGGAAAACCCTTCCACCGCCTTGCCACCACCACCGTCACCACCCAACAGCCACCACCCACCACCACAGCAACCCCACGTGCTCAGCCATGTCCCATGCCCTTGAATATTTGAATGTTAAGGCTTAAGTTGTGCATGTGATCTTGAGCAATTTGGGCAAAGGAACCTCTTGCTTTCTTTCTAGACCACTTTGGTTGTCTTAGACATATTGGGAAAGAGCCAAGTCAAGCTTGTTTGGGATAGAGAGCTTGAAAGCTACCCCTTGACATTAGTAGCAAAGAGTCCAACTCCTTTCTCTCTTCCAAATTTCAGCCATATCCCTTCTTGCCTTACAAATTCAACCTTTTCTTCCAAAGTCAAGCCAAGGGAAAGCCAAGAAAAGAGAGCCCACACACCTTGTCTTCTATTTTTGTTATTTCACGTTTTCTTACAAAAAAAAAGAGAAAAGAATATCAGAAAAAATTTTAAAAAACAAAAAAAGGAAGAAAGAAAAGGAATTCAAAAAAAAAGAGAAAGAAGAAGAAAAGAAAGCTTGTGCATGCGACTCTTGTTCTTGTATGAAGACCTTGATTGTGTTGCTCTCCATTGATCTCTCCAAGTGTTTATTGATCTCCCAAGCTTGATACCCTACTCACCTTGCCTAAACACATTCCATATCATTGGCAATTGTTCACAAGTTCATGAGTATTGGTAATGCATGCTAGATATAACATTGCTTTGTTGAGTCTTCTAAACACTTGTCATTGAGTCTTTCTTCTTGATTGTTAGATTCCATTTGTGTGATCTTATTGAGTCCAATCGTGTTTGAGTTTCCAATTATGTGTCTTCTTGAGCTCATTTCCAAGTCCAAACACCTATCTTAGCTCCACCCAATTGCATTGTCCTTCTCTTAAGTCCAAGAGCTAATCCACATTGGTTTGTGTTGTCTAAGATCACCAATTCCACGTGAAGTTTTTGATCCTTGCAAGGCAGATTTTTGTGATCATAAGCATGTATCGACATCAACAAGAGAGTGAGTGATCAAACACACGAGAGTAAACACTTGTGAGGATGTTTTGATTTCACTAACTCTAACTTGTTTCTTGGAGTTTGTTGATCATGTCTCATATAGGGAGTCCATCACATGAAGGAGGGTCCGACACCATGTCACCCGAGTTGTTCAACATGCTTAAGGCAATGTCGGACAACCTTGCTATCTTGTCCAATCGGATGGTAGCATTGGAGACAAGAGTGCCCAAGCCCGCAACCGTGCCTCTTGGCACCTGAACTGAGCAAGGAGGCCCCTCCAATGCCGTGTCCCAAGAGACGCGCCGAGTGCCCATAGCCGCCAACTTCCCCCGGCGTAGAGATAAGCCTAATGGTCCTAACCATTTAAATGAATTTCAGGGAATTCCTAGGCGTGCCTATCATGAGGAGCCAAGGCGAGCCTATGAAGATGAAGAATGGGAGCAAGTGCCACATCGAGGTTTCCAAGGAAGAAGAGGCCGAGAGCAAGAGCAAAATGATATTGACAAGATCAAGGTAAAGATCCCATCTTTTGAAGGCAAATGTGATGCATATGTCTACATGGAATGGGAGACCAAGATTGAACAAATTTGGAGTTATCATAACTTTCCCTAGCATAAAAAGGTACAACTCGCCACCCTTGAATTCAATGGTTATTCACTAACATGGTGGGATAATCTTGTGAAAGAAAGGAAAAGAACCTTAGATGCACCTGTGACAACTTGGACTCAAATGAAGGCCTTGATGAGAGCTCGCTTTGTGCCTCAACACTACACACAATTGTTGCCCCTAGCCATCAAAAGTGAAGGAAAAACTAAGGCTAGGAACCAAGGAGGAAGAGTAACAAGTGGGATGCCCAACTCTTGGAAGAATCCTACTCAAAACCGAGGCTACCAACCTTATGAAAGAGAGGCATCTCAAGCTAAGGACAAGGGGCAATCATCAAACCCTCATTGGGAGCAAGGAGGGCCGAAGAGGAGTGCTCAACCGACACCCTCCATACCGAGCCCAAGGCAGCCAACCGTGGCCCCTAATGGCCCCAAGGGGAGTGATGAAGAGCTCAAGGACGAATCAAATCAACCTTCCACTCTAATGGGAGAGGAGTTCAAGCCAAGAAGAAAGGAGGAAATTGAAGCACCCACTACAAGAGGCAATCGTTTGCCCATCATTGTGCGTAGTTCATTCAAATCCTTGGCTACTCCATGGACGGACCGGACCCACATGGTTCCTTCAAGCTTGTCCTTCCTACCCTATGAAGAGGTTGAAGTCAAGAAATCAATTTTCAACCAAGAGAAGAAGGATGTGCCAATGGAGACTAATGCAAGGGAAGTACCACTTATCTCCACCTTTTCAATTCCATCTCTTGAGTTTGAAAATGAGCATATCATTCCATATAGGACAATACACATGAAGAAATCAGTCTTTGCATGTAAAACTAGATATTCTTGTGTGCATCAAAGTTCTTTAGCATAATACATGTCTTGTGGAATGCATCTTGTTCATAATATGATCCTTATGTCCATGCATGTGCGTTATGTTGTTAGTTGCACTCCTAAGCTTGAACGTAGGACTAGGAGGAGTGGAATACTATTTGCATGCATGTTTGGGTATCATATAGTTATTGGAAGATTTGTGCTTACATTCTTACTATTGTGTAGACATGCTAGAGGGCCTTATTTTTCCAGTGTTGTTATGCCTAAGCCCTCTAAGAAAGCTGAATTCATTGCATGCCCTAAACTTCATAATGCATCTTATGTGAGTAACCCCTTTATTGACCAAATTGTGGAGTTGCATGGAGTTTCTAGTGCTTTGATTTCAGGCCAGGAATTGAAGTATGTGATCTACTCCATGCTGAAATTCGGAGAAGTGCCCTTTGAGCCCGGAGATCATGGTGTCCTTAATGTGGTTGAATTGGTTCATTCCTTGAGGAAGGAAGATGAAGACATAGACGTGCTTGATTCGAGGTCGAATCCGCTTCAAGAAGGGGAGAATGATGAGGGATCACCTAGCTCACCACCAAAGTCACCTACACTAGAAGATGGAGTTAGCCCCACATTCAATGTAGCCGACCTCACGCCATATCTCTCCATGGACGTGCTTGATTCGAGGTCGAATCCTTTTCAAGAAGGGGAGAATGACGCGGGAGCATCCGAGGCTTCACCCAAGACGTACACAAAGAAAGATGGCCAACTCACAAGGGTTCGAGCCAAGCCATTCAGGAAGAAGATGGTCCACTCATAAAGAGCTCGAGCCAAGTGTATGCAAGAGGAACTCGAGAACTTGGTTAGCCTCCATGCCTCAAGGGAGCCCACCCTCGTCGAGGACTTTACCGAATCAATACTAAGGACCTTGGTGACCTTCCGAGCCGAGCCAAGCGCGGGAAAATGGCGACCACAAGAGTTGAGAGCCAAGACCCTGACTCGGCCCACACAACTCGGCCGGGTCCAAGCCGAGTTGTATCCAGTTAAGACGACGTGTCCTGACTCGGCCCCAAACTCGGCCACCCTGTCTGACTCGTCCCACCAAACTCGGTCGGGTCCAGGCCGAGTTTGCTCCAGTTGTTGTCCTTTGTTCCGGGCTTTGATTGGCTTCTTATGGGGGCCACTTAGGGACTTTCTTCCTTGTTCTTTTAAGTGTATTTTAAGACTATTTCAAGTTCCTTTTGTGTGGGCCTTTGTGGGTTTGTTTGGCCTTTGTCTTAGGGTAGTATATAAGGCCACTTTGTTGTCTTCTTTAACAACTTTGATGAAATGAAAATGTTGCTTTGAGCACATGAGTTTAAGAGCTCTCATGGGAGAAGCTTCTCTTGGTTGATTCGATCTTGCTTGGTTTGACTTGCGTGTGTCAATCTCCTCCATAGGATTGGTGCTAGTAGGCATTCACAAGAATCCTCCTCATGCTCCTTGGATTCGTCCATTGTTGTGTGAGGTTGTAGAAGGAGGGGTTGGTTGATATTTGGTATTGGTTCTTGGGAGACATCTTAGGGCTCCAAGGGTCTTGCCTTTATTCAATTCGGTTCTTTCTATATCCCTTTTATTTATCTTTGTTATTTCTTGCTATTTTTCAGTTTTCTAACTCTTGTGTGTTCATCCCTTCCCCTCCATCTCCATGAGTCTCTCTTGGCGTCAAGATCGGGCCACTCGCGGCTAATCCCCGCATCACGCAGTGCCACATCAATGTCACCATGCTCCCACCCCAGTCCCATTCAACGTGGAGGACCATCTGGTCCATCAAAGTACGCGGACGCCTCACTATGGCTCAGATGGCTACTTCTCCCACACTCCTCTTCACCAAGACGAGTTCGAGGAGTTTGATGATGAAGAGATGGAGGACTCAGGGATGATCAATCCCGGAAATTTCCATCTACCACTCGGTGACCCTATGGAGTTGCAAGACAGGCCAGCCGATTGGATCCCCCCAGCTAGGCTCAACCAAGGCGCAAACATGGCCAACGCGTCCTTCCACAGGCGTGATAACATGGAGAGAAGGCATGACATGCCTTATGATGTTCGCCACGACGCGGCCCAACAAGGACACCACCAAAGCCGACGCGCCCAGGCGATGGAGCAACAGGCTCCGCTTGGCAATGAACGCGACAATTTTGGCGCGCGAAGGCAATAGCAAAGGCATACCCACTTTCCACCGGCCCAAGGCCACGCGTATGCCCCCCTGGACATCCCAGCGCCGCGTTTGCAACAAAGGCCTCAAGCCAATGCTCCCAGGCTCAATCGACACGACATAAAGGTAAAAGTTGAATTCTTTTTTGGTGAATACAACCCTGCAGTTTTTCTTGAATAGTTGCAGGCCACAGAGTACACGTTGATCTATTGCCATGTCCCAGAAAAGGACTACGTGGCCACCGCCACAGTCCACTTCCGTGGCGCCGCGAGAATTTGGTGGCATCGATTTGTGGATGATCGCATAAGGAGGAACTTGGTGCCTCTCACCGAATGGCACCAGCTCAAGTTTATGATGACACTCAAGTACGTGCCCCAAGATTACAAGAACCAAATGCGCCTAGACATTTCCATGGCAAAACAAGGCTCGAAGACCCCCCTTGAGTTCTTCTCGCAACTTGAGGATATGTACTACAAGGCGTCCATTAGCGTGGCTCCCTCCACGATGAGGACGAAGTTTTTGAGTGGTCTCAACCCCAACATCCGAGACCAATTGGAGATCCTTCCCATCAAGGACCTCAACACGCTCACGCACACGACAATGCAACTCCACAATCAAATAGTGCGAAAGCGTCAAGGACCCTACCAACCCTATGGGCAAAGAAGGTATGACTCTCAAACTAGTCAAATTCCTTCGACTAATGTGCGCGGTCCTCCCCCAGGCACCACCGTATCACATCCCAACAGACAAGGAAAGACCGCATCAATACCCAGCAGTGTTCCACGCGCGCCACCACCAAAGGGTACACCACCAACCCAGGAATGCGCGCGTGATATCGAATGCTACAAGTGTGGAGGCAGAGGGCATATCATGAAGAATTGCCCAAACAACAAGAAAGTTCTCTTCTCCACAATCTCCGCGGGTTATGAATCTTTCGAGGAGGAAGACACCACACTTGAGACCATCGATGACGGGTTCGAAGATGACGAGGAGGCTTACACCTGTGAAGCCACAGCGTTAAATGAAGGCACAGCTCTGAGCCTTGTCACGCGACGCCTCCTCACTGTCAAGGAAGCCACCCTTGGGGATCAACGCGAGAATCTCTTCCACACGCGTTGCTTGGTCAAGACTGCGACCTTGAGCGTCATCTTTGATGGAGGCAGCTGTTGCAACATCATTAATGAGAAGGTGGTCAATCACTTCAACCTACCAACCACTCCTCACCCACAACCATATGGACTGCAATGGATTTCCTCGAGTTCTGGTAACACTGTCACTCATCAATGTCTTATTTCATTTTCCATTTGTCAATATACAGACTATGTCCTATGTGATGTCATTACCATGGACGCGACACATCTTTTGTTGGGGAGCCCATGGCAATTTGACAGGCGTGTTCTTCATGATGGCTATTTAAACACTTATGTGTTTACTTACCATGAAAAACGCATCACACTCTTACCTATGTCGCCACATGAGATTTTACAGGACTAGGTAGAGCGTGATAGATAGAAGGCAATTGAAGCTTCAAAGAACCAGACTCCAGGCAGCACGCGTTCTTCATCTGGGAATAGGGTAGCTAGCACCGACAACGCGTCCAGTGATCGGACGCGTCCCAAATAAGGGCCAAAGACCGCGCCAAAAATCATCACATTGCAAGGCTCCTGTGAACACAGGCTGCTCCTGGCGCGGCCAAGCGACCTCACTGCCCCCTTGAGTGGCAAGGCACCCTGCTTCCTCTTAGTGCCCACCCCTTGCACCCAAGAGGCCCCCGTCCTGGAAACTCTGCCGAATGCGATCTTCGAGCTCCTTGAAGAATTCAACACTTTATTTCCAGAGGAGCTGCCCCAAGGCCTTCCACCTTTGCGAGGCATTGAGCACCAAATTGACTTAGTGCCTGGTGCCTCTCTCCCCAATCGAGCTGCTTATCGCGCTGGCCCAGATGAAACAAAGGAGCTCTAGCGCCAAGTCTAAGAACTCCTGGATCGCAGCTACGTGAGGGAATCCTTAAGCCCTTGCGCGGTCCCAGTGATCCTAGTTCCGAAGAAGGATGGCTCGTGGCAAATGTGTGTGGACTGCCGCGCCATCAATCAGATCACAGTCAAGTACAGACACCCCATACCGCGCCTTGATGACATGCTCGATGAGTTGCATGGTGCGACCCTATTCACCAAGATTGACTTGAAGAGCGGATATCACCAGATTCGCATGAACGAGGGTGATGAATGGAAGACCGCGTTCAAGACCAAATATGGTCTCTATGAATGGCTAGTCACGCCTTTCGGCCTCACCAACGCGCCAAGCACCTTCATGAGGCTCATGAACCATGTTTTAAGGGACTTTCTGGGGAAAATTGTTGTAGTTTACTTTGATGACATTTTGGTCTATTCGCGTAGTCTTGAGACTCATGTACAGCACCTTAGGCTTGTGTTAGAGTGCTTGAAACGCGAACAACTGTATGCCAACCTTGGCAAGTGTCGATTTGCCTCCGACACTACAAACATTCTAGGCTACGTGGTCTCCAAGGAGGGACTCCGCGTTGATGAGGAGAAAGTGAAGGCCATCAGAGATTGGCCAACACCCACAACACCAACAATGGTTAGAAGCTTCCTTGGTTTGGCTGGCTTGTACAGGCGTTTTGTTCGGGACTTCAGCTCCATCGCCGCGCCATTACATGAACTAACAAAGAAAGGCGCCGCGGTGATTTTGAAGGAGACACACAACAACACGTTCAACGAGTTGAAAGAGGCCCTCTGCAAAGCGCCACTGTTACAACTCCCCGACTTCAACAAACACTTTGAAGAGGCCCATCGCGTTCTTCAGCGAGAAGCTCACTGGGGCCACTTTGAATTACCCCACATACGACAAAGAGCTCTACGCACTAGTTCGCGTCCTCAAGACATGGCAGCACTACCTGTGGCCACGCGAGTTCGTAATCCACTCGGACCACGCGACAATCAGCTATCTGAAGAGTCAAGCACACCTAAGCCGCTGCCATGCTCGTTGGGTGGAATTTATGGAAACCTTTCCTTATGTAGTGGTGGATAAAAAAGATAAGGAGAATGTGGTCGCCGACGCCCTTTCTCGCAGGTATGTTCTCCTTACTCATCTTCAGTCTAAACTTCTTGGCTTTGCATTGATTAAGGATTTATATCTGCTTGATCCTTTCTTTAAGCCCATTGTAGAACAATGCCTTAGGGACCGCGAGTTCGAAACCTACTTCTTCCATGAGGGTTACCTTTACAAAGCAGGCCGTTTGTGCATTCCTAGCTCACCAATTAGGAAACTCCTCATCCAAGAAGCCCATGAAGGACGCGGTCATTTTGGGGTCACCAAGACTTTAGCTACTTTTTGCGAGCATTTCTTTTGGCCGCGTATAACCACCTAGGTGACGCGCTATTGCACCAGCTGTGTCACATGTCAACGCGCCAAATCCACCTCCCATCCCTATGGTCTCTACACGCCCCTACCCATTCCCTTAGGCCCTTGGGAAGATTTGTCCATGGACTTCATCACAGGTTTGCCTCTATCTCGAAAGGGTAAAGATTCAATCTTTGTAGTTGTAGACAGATTTTAAAAAATGGCTCATTTTATCGCGTGTAAGACCACACATAATGCTAGTGAGATTGCCGCGTTGTTCTTTGACAACGTGGTCCGTTTAGACGGGGTACCGCGATCTGTTGTGAATGATCGCGATACAAAATTTGTTGGTCTTTTCTGGAGAACCCTTTGGGGGAAGTTGGGAACCAAACTTTTGTACTCCACTAGCTACCACCCCCAAACTGATGGTCAAACAGAGGTGGCCAATAGAACCCTAGGAGCCCTTCTTAGGACCATGCTCAAATCCAACCCAAAACGTTGGGAGGACTTACTTGCCATTGTTGAGTTTTCTTACAACAGGTCCAGGCACTCAGCAACAAAGCTCACGCCATTTGAAGTGGTCTATGTAAGAAACACACTGAGTCCGCTGGACATGCTACCGCGTCCACTGAAGGATACTGAGCACACCAACGCGGCCAACCGCACCGCGATGATCCAGGAGTTGCACCAAAGAACGCGGGCACAACTAGAACGCCGCGCTGAACAATATGCCACACAGCACAACCGTGGGCGACGCCGCGTTATATTTGCCCCAGGAGACTTGGTGTGGGTGCACCTTCGCAAATGTCATTTTCTAGATAAGCGCAAATCCAAGCTGGCCCAACGTGGTGATGGCCCTTCTCGAGTTGTGAAGGCCATTGGAGACAACGCATACGAGATCGTGCTGCCACTAGACTACGGTGTCCACGCGACCTCCAACGTCGCCGACTTGGAGCCTTATGTGGAGCCTGAGTTCGATGATGGTGAAGCGGGGACGCTTCACAGCCAAGTGGGGGAGGGTGATGCGCCCCTGCCCACCATGAATGCCACAGAGGAAGAAGAGGCTATGAGCATTTGCTCAGAGGGACCAATCATAAGATCACGCGCCAAAGCCATCGTCAACGCGACGCAATCCTTGGTTACTCGCATCGTCGCCAGCCAAGGCACCCAAGAGACTGTGTTCTCTTTGAAGCATCTTCAACCAAGCCCAGAGAACGCGTTCTCTGTCTGTCTTCTCTCAACCATCCAATGAACGCATTCTTTTTAAAATGAATGTAATCTCGAGACAATATTTTTTTTGTTATTTCTTTTGGGGCGTGTGCTCCACGCATGTCGCATGGGCCGGCACACTATTCGAGATTCGGCCCATCCAAGTCTCGTGACCTAGCATAAAAGGACAACTCGTTCTTCTGTATTAGGTTATATTCATTTTAATCAAAGCCTGAGTATTGAGAGCCATTTGCCTCCTCCCCTTTGATCGAACGTCAAACACCTCTCTGACTTCTCATCTCTTTCACTCCGCCGCCGACGCTACGGCCACCACTCGATCTTTAGAGTCTATCCCCTCCGTTGTCGACGCTACGACAATCACTCGATCCCTCGAGTCCATATCATCCTCTGCCGACGTTACGGCCAAGTGCTCGATCTCTTTCGAGTCGATCTCCCTCACGCGCCAGCCTCCAAACACTGCGTTCCTTCATTCCAATCCTCGTGCGGCTTCCCAAACAAGATCAAAGATCCTTCACCACTAGTAGGAACGCATCACCGCTCCTTCTCATTTACCAGCTCCAGTTGTTGGGCCCGTTCTAGGGCAGGCTCCTTGGATGCCAGGAGGGCCACGCATAAATGTCCTTTTTCCCAGCTACACCACACACATTGTCAGGGCTATTTATGACTTGACCCCTCTTGCCCCTCCCCCTCTTTCTATCCATGTCCCGCCCTTCCGCGACAAATACACAAGAGACGTCGAGGAGAGGACGCCCCAGTTGCAGAGGCCGCTCCAGAGGCTGCTCAGGCTCCTCGTCGTTCAGGACGTCAGTGGCACCGGCAGACTCAGGATTTGGTACGTTTTTTAGTGCATTCCCCCTCTTTAGGTGAAGTTTAAGTTTTATTTGTTAATTTCGTAACTAATATTAATTATCGAACATTCAGACTCGTAAGGTCTTGAGGGTCTACTTCCACGTCGGCTGGACCACTAAGTTGGAGCAGTTTATTAGACCCGGGCCAGATGCATGGTTTCAGCTAGCAGAGTGTAGTGGTCTCACACATCTACGCATTCTTGGCATCGGGGCAGTTAATCCCGTCCTGATCTCGGCATTTGTTGAGAGATGGCACCCTGAGACGTCCTCGTTCAATTTCCCATAGGGGCGAGATGACCATTACACTCCATGATATTTGTGAGATACTCAGAGTGTCCATTAATAGGAGGAGTTGTACGGCATCAGAGGATATGGCTGATCTAGAGGTCAGATGGAGGATCGCCTAGGATCTTGGATTTACCGCCACTACTTAGGTGGACAGGTGGTACAAGGACGACGGCATTCCTTTGCAGTATCTGTAAGACACACTCACCGGGATGATGCAGAGCGACGAGAAAGATGAGAGCGTCATCGCTTCATTTTATCTGTTCTTGCTGCTCGGCACTACAGTCTTGGTCGACAAGTCTACCAAGATGATTAAGCACAAGTGGATGGCGCTGCTGTTGAACCACGAAGCCTGATACACTCTACTTTGTAGTGCGTAACTAGGAATTATTAGTACGCTATGAGAGATATTTGTACTAGTTTAGGATTTAATTTATGATTGATGAGAGTGGGACGATTAGTACATAAAGGGTTGATTTTAGTGAGTTTGGAGCATCGGAAGCTGAGGAAGGAAAAGCCGCGGGCGTGGCCAAGGAAGAGTTTGCCGAAGTGCTAGGAAAGGAAAGCCGCGATCGCGGCCTAAAAACCGCAATCGCGGCCATTGAAGAAAATGCTGAAGTCAAAGACAAGCAAAGCCGCGATCGCGGCCTTTGAAGAAAAATCAGCAGAGTTGCCGTTTCGGATTTCCTTAGTTATTTGATCAGTTTTTATTAATTGTTTTAATTACGTTTTTATGGAAACTATTATCTTTAGCCTAGTATATAAATACTTTGCTAAACCTAGTTTTCATTATGTTGTTTTTTTGGAGAACGATCATTTCTATTGTTTTTGGAGTTTTTGCAAGACTATGAAGAACTAAGTTCCTTTGCTTAGTCAGACAATTTGAAGCCTTCGTTTGTTTTGGTTGTAATATTATCCTTCTTGTTCTACTTCTTTGAATGTTATTGATTCTCTTGAACTTAATCCCTTTGAGTTTTGCTAATTGGCCATTGGTATTACTCTTATGCTAGAGTTGGATTATTTCTAGTTGAAATATCTGATTCAGAGTAGCAACTACGATATTCTAGAACTAGTTGTGATTGTTTATTGTAGAAGAGAATTGATTTGCATGCTAAGTAAAAACTAGTTGTTTTATGTTGCATGTATTTGCTGAAATTCCTGAACTTACTGTTGCTATTAAATTAAATCTCGATAGTTTTCTGATTGTTTGATAGTTAGTATTATTAGGGTCTGGTTGTCCTGTTAATAAACTTAAGAAAAGGAATTGGAACATTCATTGGGTTAAAGAACTGGAGATAATCGATGATCAACCAATCAAACTGAAGTGTGGATATCTGTCTGGCTGAGCTCTGTCGTCAATATCTGTTTACATCTTTGTTAATTCTGTTAGTTAATTTCGTAGCTTTAGAACTCAAACCAAAACCCCCCCATTTGTTACTGTTTATGATTGGTAAACAATTTCTGCAAACAGGATAAATAGCTTGATTCTCTGTGGGTTCGACCCTTACTTGCCAAACTACATTAGTTGGGTTATCACTAGTGGAAAAAACACTTTTTGAGGCTCCCTTTTAGAGGCGTACATATTTCAAAACGCCTCAACAACGACCTACGCAATCAGTTTTTCAGGTTTTTGAGGCGGATAATTATTTTATACGCCTCAAAAAAATCTATTGAGGCGGGCAAATAATTATACGCCTCAAAAAGTTTCCGAAAAAATATTCCCGCTAAAGTATTAGAGGCGGGCCAAATGTAGGCCCGCCTCTAATGGTACATAATTGAGGCGGGCAAAACAGCCCGCCTCTATTAACTTTTGTTGAGGCGGGCATATTATAGCCCGCCTCAACAAATGTATGCAATAGAGGCGGGCATAAAGAGGCCCGCCTCTATTGCCTCATTACATTCAGCTTATAGAGGCGGGCATATTAGGCCCGCCTCTATAAGTCTACCCTAATTAAATTAAAAACATTCAGCTCCGTGCGCGCCTTCGTTCATATCTTCGTATCGTCGTCTTCGCCGAGCTCCGACTTCCTCTCCTTTCGCCGAGCACTCGGTTTCACCAGAGTTCTGACTTCCTCACCCGATTCCGCTGGCCGGTAAGCACATCTAACACCCTATTTTACTTTAATTTCATCAAACACATTTACAATTTTATTTAGGTTCATACCGAATTGGAGAAGTAATTGGAGAAGTAAAATCATAAGTACTGAAGCTTGTACGGATTTGGAGAAGTAAAATACGTGCAAATCCTAATGTACTGATTTCGAATTTGTGTATTTTGTGTTTAAAGCTTGTACGAATTTGTGTATTTTTGTGTGTAAAGCTCGTGCATTGAAGGTGTTTGATGAAATGCCCCTATGAATATGCGTTTCTCTAATAGGCGGGCCTAATACTGATTTCGAATTTGTGTATTTTGTGTTTAAAGCTTGTACGAATTTGTGTATTTTTTGTGTTTAAAGCTCGTGCATTGAAGGCAATGAGGATGTAATATACTAGAGGATCACATTTTTACAGTTTATTTAATTGGGGAAATTACATTCTGCAGGTTGATAGAGGCATTGTCTTGAAGGATCGATATTGGGTCAAGGTAATACTTCTACCCTAATTCCTTAGGCCCTTGGCGGGATAGAATTCATAATTTAGGCCCTTGGCGGGATAGTTGAGTTTGTATTTTTTTCTTGCTTAGTTGCGTATTATTATCTATTTAGGCCCTTGGCGGGATAGTTGAGGTAATTTATTGACAAGTAGATTTAATTGCATTATGAATTGTCTTCCTTGGATTTTTTATTTTTATATGTACTCATATGCTTTTTTTTATATGTACTCATGAAATCATGATCTAGTTTTTTGTGTATGAGCAATGCTGAAGCAAATGAGTCTTTATTACATAGACGTTAATTATACCTTGTTCTCCTCTTAGGAAGTTCATTTTCATGTGACAATGCAGAAGCTTTATGTTACAATAAGTAATTTTGTGTGTGTGCTTGTTGCAGGAATTATAGCCACTATGTCTAACGAAAGTGGAAATGCTATTTTCCCTACCCAAGGTGATCCTGAATCACAAGGTGTTAGCGCGATTACACAGATCGCTAAAGGGCGTGGTCCGTCAAAAGGCGTTCAAGTAAAAAGGCCTATGCACCTTGAGTTTAATGAGTTTAATGTCCCTGATGGCGAGTGGTCGAAACAATACGGAAAGCAAGTTGGGAGTTGTGCTCAAAGAATTAATATTAACGTGAAAGAATACCGAAGGATAGATGAGCAGACGAGGCAAGGGTTTTGGGAGGAGACCAAGGTATAATGTCTTTTTAAATTGTTTTAAATATATACTATATTAACTATCATTCTAACTTATTGTAAAAATCCACAGCTTATGTTCCACATCATTGAGGATGTCAATAAATCAAGGGAAAAATACTTCCATTCTTGTGTGGCAAAACGATTTAGAGATTTCAAGAGCAAGTTGGTAGCTCGATGGATAACTAAGACGCAAAAGCCGTCGAAGTATCCTAGAAACAAGATGCCTTGGGAAATCTACCACCACATTACAGAGGCTGATTGGTCAGTTTTTCTTCAAGAATATTACAGGCCAGAGTCATTGGTAATAATGCTATTTCTTTTTAGTATTAAAGATTTCTAGTCAGCTAGTGGAAATCATTGGTAATAATGCAATTGACTTTTGACAGGCTCGTAGTGAGAAAGCAAAGGCAAGTGCATCCCACCACAAGAATCCTCATCGCACCGGCCAGGCGGGTTATATTAGAAAACGACACGAGTGGATAAAAGAAGGACGACTCCCAGAGGAAGCAGCTTTATCTCTGTCAAGTAGCTCCTCAGTGAACTCATCGGTTCCTAGAGCTAGAAAATACAGATCAAAGGAGTGGGTTTTGGCTCATCAAGTTCGAACTGAGGATGGAAAGTGGGAAGTTAGCCCGAACGATAAGGATGCCGTAGAAATTGCAAGAAAAGTTGTAAGTAGTGCTTTTTAATGAATATTTACTTAAATTTACTTGGAAATATGAACTAATCTATACTTTCCTAATTGACATTATAGGAGGAGTATATCGAAGAAGAAGAAAAAGGAAACCTTACTTTCGAGGATGATGAGGATGCCCTCACCAAAGCCATTGGGAAAAAAGATCATCGTGGCCGTGTCAAGGCAATAGGTGGAAATGTGGGTTATAGAGTTGCTTTCGGTCCAAGAGAACGACGGAGAAGATGTCTAGTGAAGCTTCATCAGATCTGATCGAATCGATCAGATCTGAAGTTAGAAAGGAGTTTGAAGATGAGTTAGATAAAAGGGTTGCTGAGGCCCTCCAAAAGCAACTACGCTCCATGTTACACATAAATCAACCAAACTTCACTTCTACTCCCGTTCTTGAACTTAATGTTGATGCACCCTATACCACTTGTCCTGATTCCACACCGCAACCACGTGAGCTAAAGGTATGATTGAGTTTGAGTATTATCATGAACTCTTTATGTCCAAATACCTCTTATAACATGAATTAAAATACCTCTTATGCAGGAAAGGACTCCATGCCATCTTGCCCTTGAGGATACAGATTCTGGTAACAAAGTGCTCGTAGCGGATGGTATGGTACAACCCTCAAACGGTGCATCGTCCCAACACTTTACACCGATGAAGCATGATCACTACAAAGTCCAAGTTGATTTTGTTTATGATGGACATCATGATGATATTCTTCCGGTGCCTACGGGTGATGGTTTCACTAACTTAGGCGGTGCTCAGGGTAGTTTCGTGCAATGGCCGATCCGCTTAGTGATTTTCGAAGACGACGAGGTAAGAAATCTAGGCTCAATAATAATGTACACATTACTCACTCTTGCTCATCTATAATTCTAATATATATAGGACTATACTACTCCACACCCAACAAAGAAGTCCAAGTCATTTCTCTCTAAAAAGGTGGATGACAGTGCCAAAAATACAAAGGTAAGTCATTTCTCTCTAAAAAAAGGTGGATAGAATTCATAATTTAGGCCCTTGGCGGGATAGTTATTAGAAATGATATTAAATCTTCCTTGTTTGTGCTCAATAATACAAATGTTACTTCATTATTATTGTTTGGAAATTTCATGTCAAAATAACTCTTAAGTCTCAGTCCAATAAAGAGGTGGTTGGTAGCTGTGATCGTAAAACAGAAGAATCAGCCGCCAAAAGGAAGAAAGCAGAAAACGAAGAAATTCAAGGTCATGGCCAGTCATGCAAGTGGTTGCAATTTGTTATGTCTTCGGTGCCGGGTGGTATATATGATAGTACTCCCATCCTATTGGATGCCTCGGTTTGGAATTATGTGACAGATCAAGAAACATACGTCACTGCATCCGATGTAGAAGAGTTCCTTAAGGGGGCATGCTTAAACATTTCTGTGATTCAAGTCTACATGATGTAAATGTTTTGATCAGTCTTTATCTTTTAATTGTCAACTATCATTCTTAATCGTTTTTTCTTTAATTGTTCAACTATCATTCTTAATCGTTTTTTCTTTAAATGTGCAGGTATTTATTGGACAATCACACATATGCATTTGAAAATTCTCGAATTGGGTTCATTTGTCCTGAGATGGTGTCAAGCACTAGAATCAAGGCCGATCCATCTGTTCCAACAAATTACTTGCAACGTGTGTTCAATGCTAACAGTGCCAAATTGTTTTTGCTCCCATATAATCAAGAGTAAGTGTTTTCAATAAGTTTCATATATAATTAGTATTTTAAGCAATCATTAATGTTTATCAATTTACGTTTAAATGATGCAGCAATCATTGGACTCTGTACGTGATAGACCTATTTAAAGCACAGGTCTATCTTTTCGATTCTCTAAAAGGTCCAGACAACAGAACGACTGATGCATCTGGAATCATGAATTTGTAAGTTATTTTGCTTACGAACTAGTTTTTTTTGGAATATTAACAATATCAGTTTCGTGACTGTATTATGTTGATTTTCTAGGGCATTTCAAGTGTTTAAGTATCAAGGTGGGAAGTGCGATAAATCAATAGGAAAACGTAAGACGTTGAGAGTCTGCAATATAGAGGTACATATAGCATTTTAAACGCTTTAGGTTTGTTTATTTATAATCAAAGGCCTTGTATCTAAGACAACCCCCTTATGTTGTGTAATTAGTGCGCTCAACAAAGCAGCGGAACCGAGTGTGGCTATTATGTCATGAAGTTCATGTTAGAGATAGTCACGGGACTCGAGGACTCTGATGAGCGACTAGATAAGGTATGTAACTTAACTAACTATATATTGATAGTATTTGTGTTTTGTGTCAATAATTTCTGTGTTTTTTATGAAGCTATATCCTAAGAGGAAGACAGCGTATACTTATGAAGAAATGGATGTTGTTCGTGAGCAATGGGCAGAGTATTTTACATCAAAGTATTTATTATTGGATTGAACTTGTTTGTACTTGTCATGTAAACTGTTGTTGAGAACCTGACTGTACTCTGGTGAAATCTGTTGTGTTGTTGTATATTATTCTGTGAATAAAATCAGGAATCTATTCTGCAAATTTAATGTGTGTATGGTGCATCATAAATCTGTTGCGTTGTTGTACTCGAATTGTAGAAATAACTTTTAGAGGCGGGTCTATGGAGACCCGCCTCTAAAAGCCACTTGTTGAAGCGGGCCTCTATAGGCCCGCCTCAACAAGTGCCTCACTATGGCGCCAAAGTAAGGCACTTGTTGAGGCGGGCATATAGAGGGCCGCCTCAACAAGTGGACTTTTAGAGGTGGGCCTACATAGGCCCGCCTCTAAAAGTGCCTCACTTTGGTGCCATAGTGAGGCACTTGTTGAGGCGGGCCTATAGAGGCCCGCCTCAACAAGTGGCTTTTAGAGGCTTATATTGCCCGTCTCAAAAAGGGTCCCCACTTGTTGCAGCCCCCTCATTTGAAGCAAACGGTGTTCGCCTCAATAAGTGTCTAAATGCCCGCCTCTATTAGGGTTTTTTCCACTAGTGTATTAAGGTTTATTTGATAGGTACATACGACAAAAGCCCTGTCAAAGCCACGGGCCGGTATTCATGGGGAGCTGGTGTAATAACCCTCAATTTTGGCAAGGGTATTGTTGTAATTTCTCAACTCTATTTCTAATAAAGGAACTTTGGTATTTATTTAATAATTCCAAATATAGAAAAGAAATAGAGAATCTTAATATAAGTTGTTACAACCTTAAAGTTGTGAGTTATTTAAATTTTTGGGTAACATCATGTTGTTCTTAAATTTAAATAGAACTTATAAAATTTAACCTCGAATATTTAGATCAAATTTATCATTTTTATTAAGGTATTTAAATATGGTTAAAGTCATAAGAATTGTAACTTAAGCTTGTCTTAGCCTAAGTTAAGCTTATTTTAGCCTAAGTTAATTTTTATAAATATTAATTTTGGTCTAAAATAATATTAGAAACATAGAATTGTTAAAATAATTAACTTTGGAAAAGTTTGGGAAATTTTCATAATTTTTAAGGGCATTTTTACCCCAACTTGAAAAGTTGGGGCCAAAAGTGCAAATATGCCAAAAGTTGGAGGGTATTGTTCATCTTCCCCTCCAAGCTCTTGGCCGTGGACAACAATGGTGGAATTTGGCCATTCCAAGCCGCGTTTTGGGCTCGATTCAACCAAGTAACCCATGAGATTTTTAGTATAGTATTAATCCCGCAAGATCTCGGTGGAATCGAAAGGAAATAATCAAAGACGAGATCGAATTTCATCATATAAGGCAGGTAACCCACACGGATGGCGCGGTCAGAGTTGGTCACGCTGCTGCGGCTGATGTATGCAGAGACGCCCAGGGAGAGTGGCTCTGTGGGTTCGCTCACAATATTGGTTTGTGCTCAGTCCCGATGGCGGAACTATGGGGCATTGTGTCGGGGCACAAATTCGCGTGGGACAAGGGATACAAGAGGGTTTGTCTTGAAACAGACTCGCAAGTGGCGAATCTATTACTACACAAACCTATGGATCGTGCTCACCCCTTATCTAGCCTCGTCTTCATGGCGCAAGACTTCATCAATAGGAATTGGGAAGTTCAATTCATGCATATTTTTTGGGAAGCCAATTCGGTTGCTGATCATTTGGGTTCACTAGCTTTTGATTTTTCGTTTGGTTTTTATGTTATTTAAATTCCGTCTGATCGGGTGTATTTTTGTATTACGAACGATGTGAGGTCTTTTTCTACACCCCTCCTGGTGGGTAAGTAGTCCTTTTCAATAAAAGCCGCGAGAGTGCCACCTCTCCTTCTACAAAAAAAAAACGTTTTTGTACGTTTCTGACGTTTTGGAAACTTTGGGAAATCGAGGCTAATCCGAGATCGTTTCCTTGCAAATTTTATATGGAATCGAAGATCTCTCTGAGACCTATCCAACCCCTATAAATAGGACATCAATCGTTGAGGTTTCGACACCCAATTAAATCCTAGAAGCTCAAGAACCCTAAATTTCGCAGCCCTCTGTTGCGGGATCAATTTCCGCCACACCAGAGCTCCATTCCCTCAATTGTCTCCACCATTAGTTCCGCCTTGAAGTCTACCTTCAAATCCCTAATGCCCCGCCGCCGGACAACCACCGCCGGCCACCGAAAACGCCAGAAAACTGAAGCAGCTCCACCGAAGTCGTCCGGTTTGGGTATTTTCCGGATTTTGTCCGATTTTTATTTTTATCTTGTTATTATTTTTCTTAATTAAGGGTAATTAAATTAATCTTAACTACTAAATAATAAGATGGAATTAATTTTATTTTAGTAAAATTTAAATTAAATTAATTAAAATTACTTTGGGTATTATCTTAGACTATGAATGGTTAAAATATTAACTTTTCATTGGGATAATATTTTGGAGTAAAATTTCTGGACTAATATCTAAATTATGAGATTTATTTATTTATAAAAAGATTATTTAGAATATGTGATTAATTGATTTTTAATCATGTAGATAATGATCCTACCGATTAAGCCTTGAAAATTGAATTAATTGGAGATAAATTAATTCAATTTAAATCTTGAGACATATACCCTTCAAAATTCAGTTTTAAATAAATTATCTAATCTATATATATATTAAAGCAAAAGAATTTAGAGCCACCATATTGATTATGGCTCCATAAATCCTATGTGTCAATTTGTGTTTAATCCACTTTTTTTATTAACAATTCTATTCAATTTAAATAACAATATCTAATCACAACTAACTTTAAATATTTAAAATTTTAAATCACAATATCTAATCACAACTAACTTCAAATATATAAAAATCATATACAACGTTTTTATAAAATTTGATTTCTACAAATTACACATACAATAAGCTTATAATATATGTCAAAATAATATGTGATAGATTTCCTACTGAACTTGTATATAAAATACAACTTATATTCATTTATGTAATTAGAAATATTATTTTCATGAGTTTGCATATATAATTTGACCTATATAAATTTATGGGCAAAAATCATACAATATATACAATTTCCAATTCATAGTACATGTGCTTTTATAATCAAGCCCACTATAGCTATATATATATATATTAAAGCAAATGAATTTAGAGCCATCATATTGATTCTGACCCCACAAATCCTATGTGTCAATTTGTGATTAATCAACTTTTTTTATTAACAAAATTCTATTCAATTTGAATCACAATATCTAATCACAACTAATTTTAAATATTTAAAAATTTGAATCACAATATCTAATCACAACTAACTTCAAATATATAAAAACTATATGCAACTTTTTTTATACAATTTGATTTCTACAAATTACACATACAATAAGCTTATAATATATGTCAAAATAATATATGATAGATTTCCTACTGAACTTGTATATAAAATACATATTATATTCATTTATGTAATTAGAAATATTATTTTCATGAGTTTGCATATATAATTTAACCTATATAAATTTATGGGCCAAAATCATACAATATATACAATTTCCAAATCATAGTACATGTGATTTTATAATCAAGCCCACTATATATATATATTTAAGCTGTCACATTTCGAGCTACCAGAATGATTTTGGCCTCACCATGTTGACATGTCAAATTGTGGTTAATTCTAAATTTTAATTTTAGTTCATTTTTTCAAGTATACTTCATTTTTAAATTTGTCACTAACAACTTTTCAACTAGATATGATTTTTAAAAGTTAGTTAAATCTTAAAATTGTTTATTATACAATATCTATAAAATTTTGTTAAACTTAACAAATTTTCAACCCATAAATTTCACATTTTGAAATTTGTCTTGATAATGAGCAAGTAAAGATCAATTAATTGTTTCAGAAAAAAACATATCAAGAGAGAAATTATAATAAAAAACAAACATATTTTATGGTCTTATAATTACTTTTTTATTTCGCAATAAACTTAATCCCACAACTTTAATGAATAATAAGATAACAATAAGAATATACTTAGTCATAACGTTTTACCTACATTCACCGGCGGACCGAGGTGAGGCCTAGTGCCACTGGAAATTAAAAAAAATTTTAAAAATATATATTTTTCTTGATTTTTTTTGGCTATTTTCAAACATTTTTTTTTATTTTTTTCCTTAAAATTTTTTCTTTAAAAGTTTTCAAAATAATATATATTTTTCAATTTTTTAAATAATAATTTTTATATAGGATCTGTTATGCATAATCCTACAAAAATACAAATGAAATACAATTTATCCAAATTTGCACACAAATTATTCAATAAAATGTAATACTTTCTCTATATCTATCCTTATTTGTGTTAAATTTTTCTAAATTTAGGGTTTATAGATTTGTAAATTTTAAAATCAATTTTTATACAAATTTGTTGAAATTACACATTGAAAGTAGTAAGTAATGATGAAATTTGTTTTAGATTGTGTAATTTTTTATCAATTTTAAATATTTTTTTGGAGGGTTCGAATATAGTATTTGTTGCTTGAAATTAGGGTTGTCTATGTAAGGTAGACATTAGACTTAAATGGATGATAGAGTTTGAAATTAAGGTTTTATTTAAAATAAACGGTACATTTTTTCTCTTTGAAATTTTAGCCCCTACTGAACTAAAATCCTGCGTCCGCCCCTGCCAACATTACAACTACATATGTATTTTTACAATTTTGTTCGAATTATCGAGTGGGATGAAACGCAACGAATACTCAAATCTCATAGAAATGCCACATTTTCCAATATTCACACTTTATATACGTAATTATAATATCATGATCATCCTAAACAAAATAATTATTAAATAAAATATCTTTATTTTAATAATAATACAAACCTATATATAATTTCCAAAAAACTAACTAAATATAATACTTTTCACATATTAAATAAAGGTAGTGAGGTTCATAAAAATTATTATTAACTACGTATAATAATTATGCTATAATAGTTTTCATAATTATGTAATTAATCATCATTAAGTTATAGGTCAACAATATATAAATTGAGAAACGACCTTATTATTGGGCCATTACAACAAGGAAGGGAGAGTCAAACACTAAGCTGAAAAAATTTATTTTGGGCCATCGAATATTGAAATACATCTTTTAATTTATTATTTAATTTAGTAGTTATGCTTTGTTTGAAGAAAAATTGGCATCCTATAAGAATAGAAAAAATATACATTTTTATAATTCATATATTTATCAAAGATTTTGTAGGATAATACTAAATCAGCATAAAGTAAATCATATTTACAAAAAAACATTTGAATTTGAAATTTTGAATTTATATGAGAAATTCAATCAAAAACTTCTACTAAGATAATCGTGCTTTAAGATTTTATGCGAAACCAACAAATATTTTATACTATATTTGTTGATTAGAAATAAAAAGAATTAAATAAATAAGCCTCCTACAAAATTGTAAAAAAGCATTAAGAATTTAAAATAGCCTAATATAAGCAAAGGTTTTTAAATTTTATAGTGATTGAGAGAGTTATGTTAGATAATATTTTTATAAATACTATATAAATTTTAAAACAGTCCCGTGCAGGGCACGGGCTTTCAACTAGTTATAATTTATTGTGTGTGTGATTTGGGTATGTCTCGGATTTGCTTTTGGAACGGAAATAGAGCAGGGATTTAAGTTGCTACTCGGAAACAACCATCCCCGTGATATTGTTCATCTCTTTGTGATTCAAGGCAAGTGGTGGTTCGCTCTTGCATATTTATTCCATTTTATCTTAATTGCCAATGAATCAGTTGTGCTATTAAGTTGGGATAAATAATTATTTTCTTGTTTGGGAACTTGTGTGAATAAATGGTGTGATTAATTGAACCTTATTATTAGGTTGTATAATATGCTACCTATGACCCTTATATATATTATTATTATTATAGGGTGCTAGATATACTTGGTATGGATTTTTTGTGCATTGGTGTGGATATATAAATGCTAATTTATCACGAGTATTCGTATGAACGCTATTTCCTTACGAGGTTTAGTCGTTTCTTTATAACTTTGTGTTAGGAGTTTAAATGCCCTAACGCTTTTGGTCATGACCTACCCTTATTCTATATAAGTGGTGGTGCACTTAGCAAGTGCCAATCTTCGTGATTTATTCCCATTCTATATCTCATTGCGAGATTTATAGTGGAAATTAAAAGCTTCAACGTAAATGCACGTTTTGAAATTAAATAAGATAAGTGCCTCGTCGCACATAATTAATGTACCCTCGGGCGAGAAGTACAACGTGGAATCCGCCCAGACTCTTGTTTTAAAGTAAGTCCTCTTTCCAAACTGGATTCGCATTATGCGGTGAGGTTGGTCGGGGACCTAAATAATCAAGATCGTTTTCATACTTTGTGAGAAATATAATGTTTCCAAACAAACATAAGTATTCCTATAAGACTCATTTCCTTTAGAGTCTTCTCTTGTTCCATTCCTTTTCTATCATTTCAGTGAGAGTATCTGGGTTATGTATCGTCTATCGGTTTTCATTCGAGAGACAATAATAGTAACTGGATACAATCACTAGAACCATTCTATTTGAGCCCTTTTTTAGTCTTTCATTAGACTAACCAACCTTTCTTTTCTTTGCATGGTTGGCTGATGTCATCCGTCCTATACGGCACATCAGGTACAACTTCCCAGATCGAAGCCACAGAACGAAGACGTTGAAGGAACCTGCATTTTCTTTGTTATTTGATTATTTCGAACAAGGTTTAATCATGTTTGTGTTTTGAATATTTAATTCTTCTGCTGATATTTTGGTATACATTATTGGGTTGCTGTTTTTGCAACGTCATTTATAATAAAATCTTGATTTCGGTTCATATATATTATTGTTCGTTTAAATTATTATTTTGCGATCAATACTGTAAGCCTTGGGTGATTTCGGATATGCGTTTCGAGGTCACTGGAAGTAATATTCTCAATTTAATTTAGGGGTGTTACAGTTATGGTATCAGAGCTAAATGTTTTAAAACACAAAACTTTTAAACCGTTTTGTGTTTGTTTGAGTTTTATAAAACAAGAACTTGTTGTAAGAATTTTCTTTACTATAGGCCCTAAGTAAGGCTTAGGATAACAATGTCTTTAAGTGATTTTAAACCACAATTATTTGGTGGGGTTTATTTCAAAAAGTATAATATTATAATATAACAGTTTTGAAATGGAAGACAAGGGCGGGTTTAACAACGAGTTAAATTGTCTTAGTAGTTTTGTGTAATTTTTTTTAGCTTCTGCCAACAATAGTAATTCATTTACTCATGCCTAGTATAGAAGATAAAATTTCTATATTTGGAAGGTTCTAACCTCTCCTTGTATCTATTCAGACAATGGTGTTTACCTGAGCCCAGCTTAAGGCCTAGGAAGAAACTAAGACCGCTTCAACGATCGAGCCTGAGCCTGTTTCCGTTGAGATGGCCGAGTATGACGGCCCAATGGTAGATTTCATCCCACCAGGAAAAAATGTGGAAGATTTAGTAGTAGCTGAGGCCACTGAGGAGGAGGACCCAAGTGAGGATCCCGAGTACGAGAGTGAGGGTGAAAGGGAAGTGAAATCCAAGCAATCCCTAACCCCCGAGGTCGTTGATGAAGATGAGGACCCAATCGAGGATTCTGAGAGTGAGGAGGAGCCATTGGATTCCTACTACGAGAGTTGGGAGGAAATGTACGGGCCTGATCACCCGGTTGGCGCTTTGTCACCCACGTACACGCCTCTATCTCCAACTGCTTATGAGGCTAAGGGACTTTCCAATGCTGAACGGGAAGAATATGACCCGACTTTACCACCAGCTAATGTGGATCCTTCTCCTGACTCTTCGCCTCCTCGGCCCCATGAATGTCCAATCACTCATGAGATGCTTGATGGGATGTCTACCCCAGAAGCAATGTGACTTATCGATGAAAGGACTGAATAGACCAGGTTGCTAATACGACCTTGGGATAGATACTTCGCTTGCGGAAATGTTGAGCCACCGGTGACTAAGAGGCCTCGTACTTGGATAGAGTATCTGGATTCTGAGGGCACAAAGCCACGATAGGCTCGTGTGAATGTCCCGGTGCTTCACGAGTATATGAAGGACTGGAGGGACTCTATTGGCGACTTAAAGGGTAAGGCTCGAGACTTTGTGTCGACTCTCAATACTTGGTGAGAGTGCGCCCACACAGTGTTGGATAAGCTAGAGGATGCCGACAAGTCTTAGAGACTCTTTGGGAGAAAACTTCAAAAGGCTCTGAGCCTCAGAAGGGCGATGTGGGCAAGTCTGGAGAGCCATCAGTGCCTTCTAAGGGATCAAGTGATCCAAAACAGAAGAGGTCAACTGATGACTCGGAGGTAGAGCCACGTCCGATGAAGAGAATGACGGCTAAGGCCTATAGAGACTTGTTTCGAGACCCTGAGAAGAAGCAATGATTTATAGTGCATTAGTTTCTTTCCAGTTGTTCCCACTGAGACAATAATGGAGCAGTAGTCTCCTCATGTTATTTCCTCTTTCTTTTTGGTTGTTGTTTGACACTTGGTGTGTTTTTCATTAATGAAAAGTTGAGTTTATTAGATGGCTATCTTAATTATTGCATTTGGGTATTTATTACCAATAGCATAATTTCGATTGGCTTTTATATGTAATAAACTTAAACGCAACCTAATGGGGAACACTTAGTCGTAACCAAGCGGTTGTCAGAATTTCCAGTAACCATTCAAGGTCGGAAGTTTAAAGCTGACTTGATCTACATAGCGATGGCTCCATACGACATTATTCTCGGGATGGACTAGTTAACGCGTCACAGGACAGTAATCGACTTCAACACGAGGACAGTGACAGTTTCATATGGGAGCTAGTTTGTGTGTAAGTTCAAGGGTCGTAATGGCGCCGATAACGGAAAGTTGATCAATGCGATGGCTGCGTTTAAGTTACTTCGACAAGGTTGTGTCGGGTACTTGTGTTATCTAGATAAACCCAAAAAAGGATGAAGTCTTGGTTCAAGATATTCCTACCATGTGTGATTTTGCCAACGTTTTTCCGGAGGAAATTCCAGGGTTGCCCCTGAACCGTGACGTGGAGTTTACTATTGAACTGGAACCTGGTACGACGCCAATTTGTTAGGCACCTTATCGTATGGCTCTAGTGGAGATGTAAGAACTGAAAATTAAACTTGAAGAGTTGCTCGAGAAAGGATACATAAGACCGAGTGCATCGCCTTGGGGTGCCCCGGTTTTATTCGTCAAGAAAAAGGAAGGTTCATTTAGGCTTTGCATCGACTATCGAGAATTCAACAAGGTCACGATCAAGAATAAACACCCATTACCATGGATAGATGATCTTCTGGATCAGCTGCAGGGAGCTAAAGTCTTCTCCAAGATCGACTTGAGGTATGGATATCATCAGCTCAGAGTTCGTGAGGAGGATATTCGGATGACTGCATTCCGGACAAGATATGGTCACTACGAATTCGTAGTCATGCCATTTGGACTTACGAATGCTCCATTAGTTTTCATGGATTTGATGGACATATGTTTTCATCAGTATCTGGATAAGTTTGTGGTGGTGTTTATTGACGATATTTTGATCTATTCGCCAAATGAAGAAGTTCATGAGGAGCATCTTCGCATCACGTTATCGATTCTTAGACAAAATCAGCTATATGCTAAGTTGTCTAAGTGTGACTTCTGGTTGAAGGTAGTGGCTTTCTTATGCCATGTGATCAATGAGAACGGGGTAATGGTTGACACTCAGAAGATTGAAGCAGTAGCTGACTGGAAGCGATCTCAGAATGTGAAGGAGATACGCAGTTTCTTAGGACTTACTGGTTATTATCGATGGTATATAGAGGGATTTTCGAAGATCGCTCTACCCATGACCGGATTGCTCCGCAAGGTCCATAAGAAATTTGTATGGGATGAGAAGTGCGAGGCTAGCTTTTAGAAGTTGAAAGAGTGCCCGACGTCAGCACTTGTGCTGATATTGCATACACATCTCGACAGTTGAAGCCTTACAAAGCAAACTACCCAACCCATGATTTGGAGTTAGCAGTTGTGGTATTTGCGATGAAGATTTGGAGACACTATCTCTACGGTGTCAGATGTCAGATCTTCACCGACCACAAGAGTCTGAAGTATGTTTTTACTCAGAAGGAGTTAAACATGAGGCAACGACGCTGGTTAGAGTTGCTCAAGGATTATGACATAGAGTTGTTGTATCATCCGGGCAAAGCTAATGTGGTGGTAGATGCATTGAGCCGAAAGATGCCGCATGAGACTGTGATAGCTCTTCTCACTGCTCAAACAGAATTGCAGCAAGGATTGTGCAAAGTAGAGGTCTTATTTGATCATCGACATGGACATCTGAGTATGCTTAAAATTCAGGCCACGTTGCTTGATCAAATCAAGGATAGACAAGTTGATGACTTGGTTTTGGTGAAATTGTGTAGCGAAGTCTAGGATGGGAAAGCTCCAAGATTTGTGATTCAGGAGGATGGATCCCTTTGGTTTTAGGACCGGATTTGCGTGCCTGATGATGACGGCATCCGCCAGCTGATAATGAGGGAGGCCCATTCCTCTGCTTATTTTGTACATCCGGGATCTAGTAAGATGTACAAGGAGCTACGAAAGAAAATCTGGTGGCCCAATATGAAGTAGGATGTAGCAGAATTTATGGCAAGATGTTTGACCTGTTAGAAAGTGAAGATTGAACATCGAAGGCTAGGGGGAGAATTGCAACCTCTTCCTGTTCCAGAATGGAAGTGGGAGGATATTGCAATGGATTCTGTTATGGGTATGCCGAAGACACAAGGTCAGAAGGACGTTATATGGGTGATTATTGACCGGCTCACGAAAAGTGCGCACTTTGTGGCCATCAAGTCAACCTGGGGAACCTAGAAGCTCTCTGAAGTGTTTTTACATGAGATTGTTCGTCTGCATGGTACACCCAAAACCATTGTATCGGATCACGATGGCCGATTCATGTCGAGATTCTGGAAAGAGTTGCATAAGGCAATGGGGACGGAGTTGAGATTCAGTACTGCATTTCATCCTCAAATGGATGGACAGTCAGAGAGGACAATCCAGACACTCGAAGACATGTTGAGAGCCTGTGTGTTGGATCGTCCGACCAGTTGGGAGAACAGCTTGAGTCTGATAGAGTTTACATACAACAATAGTTGGCATTCAACCATCAAGATGGCTCTATTTGAAGCCTTGTATGGTCGGAAGTGCAGATCGCCAATTTGTTGGGATGAAAATGCTGACAAGATATTGTTAGGACCTGAATTGGTCGAAAGGACTGCCTCAGATATTGCTTTGATCAAATAGAGGATGCTTACCACTCAGAGTCGACAAAAGTCTTACGCTGGTTTAAAACGAAGGAATGTCGAGTTTGACGTTGGAGATAAGGTCTTCGTCAGGGTGTCACCAACTAAGGGTGTTTTCAGGTTCGGAAAGCGTGGAAAGCTCAATCCGCGCTATGTTAGACCATTTGAGATCCTTGATAGAGTTGGATCTTTGGCATATCATTTAGCATTGCCACCTTCAGCACATCCAGTGCATAATGTGTTTCATGTCTCTCTGCTGAGAAGGTACATGCCAGATGAGTCTCATGTTCTGAGTTACGACGACACCGAGATTCATCCGAATGATACATACGAGGAGAGACCGATGCGCATCCTAGAGCGTCGAGAGAAACATCTGCGGAACAAAGTGGTTCCATTGGTGAGGATCCTTTGGTCGAAGTCTAGGACCAAGGAAGTAACTTGGGAAACCTGGGAGACCGAAGCTGATATGCGTAGTCGTTTCCCAAGCTGTTTTCGGCTTAGTTTCGCGGTCGAAACTTTTTCTTAAGTGGATAGTCATGTAACAACCCTCAATTTTGGCAAGGGTATTGTTGTAATTTCCCAACTCTATTTCTAATAAAGGAACTTTGGTATTTATTTCATAATTCCAAAAATAGAAAAGAAATAGAGAATCTTAATATAAGTTGTTACAACCTTAAAGTTGTGAGTTATTTAAATTTTTGGGTAACATCATGTTGTTCTTAAATTTAAATAGAACTTATAAAATTTAACCTAAAATATTTAGATCAAATTTAACATTTTTGTTAAGGGATGTAAATATGGTTAAAACCATAGGAATTGTAACTTAAGCTTGTCTTAGCCTAAGTTAAGCTTATTTTAGTCTAAATTAATATTTCAAAATATTAATTTTGTGCTAAAATAATATTATAAACATAGAATTATTGAAATAATTAAGTTTGGGAATGTTTGGGGAATTTTTGTAATTTTTCAGGAATTTTTAAGGACATTTTTACCCTAACTTAAAACGTTGGGGCCAAAAGTGCAATTATGCCAAAAGCTGGAGGGTACTGTTCATCTTCGCCCCCCCAAGCTCTTGGCCGTGGACAACAATGGTGGAATTTGGCCATTCCAAGCCGTGTTTCGGGCTCGATTCAACCAAGTAACCCATGGGCTTTTTAGTATAGTATTAATCCCGCAAGATCTCGGTGGAATCGAAAGGAAATAATCAAAGACGAGATCGAATTTCATCATATAAGGCAAGTTTTTGTACGTTTCTGACTTTTTGGAAACATTGGTAGGACATCAATCATTGAGGTTTAGACACCCAATTAAATCCTAGAAACTCAAGAACCCAAATTTTTGCAGCCCTCTGTTGCGGGATCAATTTCCACCACACCGGAGCTCCATTCCCGCAAATGTCTCCACCATTAGTTCCGCCTTGAAGTCTACTTTCAAAGCCCAAAGGCCCCGCCGCCGGAAAACCACCGCCGGCCACTGGAAACGCCGGAAAACTGAAGCAGCTCCACTGAAGTCATCCGGTTTGGGTATTTTCCGGATTTTGTCCGATTTTTATTTATATCTTGTTATTATTTTGCTTAATTAAGGGTAATTAAATTAATCTTAACTACTAAATAATAAGATGGAATTAAGAGAGTTTTTAAATTTAAGCAAAGGTTTTTTGATTTTATAGTGATATAGAGAGTTATGTTAGATAATATTTCTATAAATACTATATAAATTTTAAAACAGTCCCGTGCAGGGCACGGGCTTTCAAGTAGTTATAGTTTGTTTTGTGTGTGATTTGGGTACGTTTCAGATTTGCTTCTGGAACGGAAATAGAGCATGGATTCAAGTTGCTACTCGGAAACAACCATCCCCGTGATACTGCTCATCTCTTTGTGATTCAAGGCAAGTGGCGGTTCGCTCTTGCATATTTATTCCATTTTATCTTAATTGCCAATGAATCAATTGTGCTATTAAGTTGGGATAAATAATTCTTTGCTTGTTTGGGAACTTGTGTGAATAAATGGTGTGATTAATTGAACATTATTATTAGGTTGTATAATATGCTAGCTACGACCCTTATATATATATATATTATTATTATTATTATAGGGCGCTAGATATACTTGGTGTGGATTTGTTGTGCATTGGTGTGGATATATAAATGCTAGTTTAGCACGAGTATTCGTAGGAACACTATTTCCTTGCGAGGTTTAGTGTTTCTTTATAACTTTGTGTTAGGAGGTTAAATGCCCTAACACTTTTGGTCATGACCTACCCTTATTCTATGTAAGTGGTGGTGCACTTAGCTAGTGCCAATCTTTGAGATTTATTCCCATTCTATATCTCATTGTGAGATTTGTTGTGGAAATTAAAAGCTTCAACGTAAATGCACGTTTTGAAATTAAATAAGATAAGTGCCTCGTCGCACATAATTAATGTACCCTCGGGCGAGAAGTACAACGTGGAACCCACCCAGACTCTTGTTTTAAAGTAAGTCATCTTTCCAATCTGGATTCTCATTATATGGTGAGGTTGGTCGGGGACCCAAATAATCAAGGTCGTTTTCAAACTTTGTGAGAAATATAATGTTCCCAAACAAACATAAGTATTCCTATAAGACTCATTTCCTTTAGAGTCTTCTCTTGTTGCATTCCTTTTCTATCATTTCAGTGAGAGTAATTGGATTATGTATCGTCTATCGGTTTTCATTCGAGAAACAATGATAGTAACTGGATACAATCACTAGAACCATTCTGTTTGAGCCCTTGTTTAGTCTTTCATTAGACTAACCAATCTTTCTTTTCTTTGCATGGTTGGTTGGTGTCATCCGTCCTATATGGCACATCAAGTACATCTTCCCAGATCGAAGCCACGAAACGAAGACGTTGAAGGCAGTTGCATTTTCTTTGTTATTTGATTATTTCGAACAAGGTTTAGATTTTGTTTGTGTTTTGAATATTTAAGTCTTCCGCTGATATTTTGGTATACATTATTGGGTTGCCATTTTTGCAACGTCATTTATAATAAAATCTTGATTTCGGTTCATATATATATATTATTGTTCGTTTAAATTATTATTTTGCGATCAATACTATAAGCCTTGGATGATTTCAGAAATGCGTTTCGAGGTCACTGGCGGTAATATTCCTAAGGTAATTTAGGGGTGTTATAGCTGGCATCTTGGCATTCTTGTACCGGAATTTAGACAGGCATCGAGACGAGAGGCACATGGCGTTGCCAGTTGTGGCATACTATTGAGTGTAAGAAATGGGCTTTTAATTAATAAATTTAAAAGATACGTTATAACTGTTTATTTTTTTAATTCGTATCATTCAATCTTGTTCTACAGTCATGGATATGGATATATTTTCCCCATTTCCGTGGACACTATGTCATGGACCATTGCTGCCATGCTAGACGAGAGGCGCAGAGCATTGCCAGCTGCAGGGAGCTAAAGTCTTTTCCCCCATATTTACATTACATCCTTAGTCCACAAATTTTGGAATTAGCATGAAATGCCTTGCTTATATTACATGGGTACCTTTTTGGGCATAAACAATTGCAAAAAATGCCTATTTTTCCTAATTTTGAATTTTCTAGAAAAAGATAAACTCAATTTTCATTTTCCCTTTTTTTTTTGTTGCTTTGGGATTATAAGGGAATTTTTTAATGTGGAAAGTTTACCTTTTTATAAAAATGGAAAGTTTACCTTTAAGCAGCAAATTTATTATCCCCAAAACCGTTCCCTTCCTGATGTGATCTCACCTCCCATGACGGCTAGAGACGAGGAGAACGCCATGAGCCTTCGCTCAGAGGGCCCAGTGACAAGGTCCAGGTCCAAGTCCATCGCCGACGCCGTGCACTCCCTAGTCGCACGTGTCATCGCTAGCCAAGGAAGCCCAGAGACAGAACCTAGACTCGTCGTCCTCGCCACCATCGGCATCGGAGAAACAAGCCCATCGCAGTCGGCACCGGGTGCACCCACTGCTGAGCCCACCGACCCATCATCGTCATCGCTCGCCTTGTATGCGCCCATGCTCTCGCCACCACCGGGTTTTGACACTAGAGGTTTATTTGCCATTGTTTTGGCATTGTTTTGAGACATTTCTATCCTTAGTATTATTGCTTGTTTTAGATAGTTTCCTTTTATAGCAAGTTTCTATTTTTAGGGTGTGTGCCTTTGCATGCTTGCATGGGCTAGCCCACTAGGCTCGACTCGGCCCATCCGAGTTCTCGCCTTTAGTATTTAAGTTCAAACATTGTTATTGTTTTACTTACGTTCAATTTTAATCAAGGCTTTAGTAGATTGTTTATCCTCCTATCCTTGATCGGACGTCACCCTCTATCTTTGCATCTCCTTCACCCGCCGCCGACGCTACGGCACTCGCTTGAGCCCCTCAAGTAAAGTCTTCCTTCACATCTCCCTTCCTCCACGCCGACGCTACGGCAAAGGCTTGATCTTTCAAGTCAACTATCCCCAAATCATCACACCATCACTTCCACAATCAATCCATACAATCGCTTCCGCCATCGCAAACCATTCGCCTCACCAATCGCTTCCATCGCACCCACAATTGGATCCAAACCCTTCGTTGTCGCCGTCGCTAGCACCGCTGTGACATTCACCTTCGTCGTTACCACCGAGCCTAGACACTCACCCAGTCGATCGCTCGTCGTCGCCATCGCCTTCGCCATCGACATCACCATCATCGTCGTCTTTGCCAACGTGACACTTGTCGTCGCCGCCGCCGACACCACCCAGACAACCTCCATCGGGTTCTCCATCGGCCACCACCGTGTCCGATAACCTCAAACGATACTATTCACTTTGCCACCAATCTTGTCAACCTTTTGTGCAAGACAACAAGGGTTTGCACCCAAGGATTCCACGGCAGGTTTGACAAGGACAAGAGTGACTTATCGCCCAAGACTAGATCCAAGGCATCACCTTTGACAAGTGTGCTCGTCATCGGAGGCAAGCACACATCAACTGGCATCAGAGCCCAGCAGTCTTGTAAGTCACGAACTCAAGTTTACATCTTGTTCACAATTTTTTTTCTTGACCCCATCGTTGCTTTCGCATCATCATTGTGAGAAAAACCAAAAGTTTCCATATTTGCTAAGTCCAATCGGTTTCTACAAGGTAATTCCTTGGCCGAATTTTTTTTTCTTTGCTCCCTAAGTTTTGGTGTATTTGGTAACTTTGATATCTTGCATGCTAGAATAATTTGTTTCCTTGTTTCTTGCGTTGATAGAGTTTCCATATTTTGCTTGCTTTACTTTTTAGTTAGTTAGCCGAATTTCCTTATAAGATATCATCAAATCTTATCTTCTTTCTCTCTCCAATCTCTTAAGATCACACGCTTGATCTCTTCCAGTTACTTAGACCGATTTTATTTTCCTTTTTCAATCTGAAAGATCAAAAGATAAAATCTCGGATATATAAAAAAAAAAAGGATAATCCAAAGCGGATATTAAGAAAAAAAAGTTTCCAACTTAGGGAAAGCCAAAATAAGGCAACCCTAACCCACTCGCTCCGGTCTAGGCTCATCTTCTCAACCCCTCCTCCGTCTAGGTTTAGCTTCTTAGAAGGTATTGTCTTGCTAATTTGGTTGCTTTGTTTATGTTTGATCTAGGGTTTCACTTTGTTCTTGTGTGTTTGATTGACGACTTGCTTGATACACCATCTCTTGTGACAAGCCTAGCCGCCCTCACGGCAAGCCCAAACAAGCCCTACCCTACGTGAACTTTGTGACTTGATTAGTGATTTCTTGGTTGTTGTTCTTTGTGCTTGTTGTTCATTTTTACTCCCATGTCTGGCTATATTGTTATAGGTAGCCTTACGGACAACATGTCTAGCGAGGACAACGCAAGCGCCGACAACACCAACCCACAACCCCAGTCGTTGGGTCCACAACAAGACCCTCCACTACAAGATCCCCCTCCACAAGATCCCATCTTGGAGTTGTCCGAGGAGCAACAACTGATTCAAGCTCTACGACAACAAGTTGCAACCTTGCAAGCACAACAACGAGTGGCACCGATCGTGCCCACTCCCACCCCATTGATCAACATGGACGCGCCGACTCAACCCATAGCCACCGACGCGAGTCCATCAAAAGCTCGCGTGGAAAAAGGAAAAGGCATCATGCCTTCGACTTCCCAACTTCAACCACGCCTCAACAGAATCCAAAGTGTGATCGAAAGTCGCCAAGGCTACATTTCTCACCAAGATAGATACGTTCCCAGAGCCACACCCGCTGGCTTCGACACCGGCTTCGGAGATGCCGATGACTCTCAAGGTGAGTATTCTGATCCCTATGATTTTGATGCTAGGTATGCCTCTCGGAGAACCCAGTGCCGTGTGCCAGGCTCAGCGCCTCGCGACGGCCGCCCTCGTAGAGCCGAGCAAGCCGATGCGACGCCGAGAAGACCCAGTGGACGGCCCAGTCGTTCATAGCGACGCGATGATGTGGCCCTGAGGACGCCTAATACCCAGCCCAGATCCTATGATGTGTGTGACCATCTTCAACACCAAAGCGCTCGGACGCCACACTATGGGTCCGATGGCTATGCGTCCATGACACCCATAGTCCAAGACGAGTTCGACGATGAAGAAATCGAGGACTCAGGTATGGTTAATCCTAATTTCTTTCATCCACCACTTGGCGATCCAATTGAATTGCAAGAACACCCCTCGGATTGGATTCCTCCACCGCGTCTCCCAGCACAAGGAGCACGTGATCGTGACATTGGCGGCGAGCGCCGCGATGCCATGCCCAGAGACATTCGCCGAGCCGACTACGACGCCCAGCCGCGACAGCGCCGACGCAACGATGCCTACGCGCCCAGGGACGGGTTTGCTCGCGGCGATGAACCCCTAGCCCGCGAAAGGCGCCGTCTTGGACGCGATAGAGCCCCTAGTGTACGTGCCTACGAGAACCCTCTCTACGCCACCGCGCCACACAACGCGCCCATGCCAGCCCCTGCCCAGCCTCGATACCAACGACATGATGTCAAGGTAAAAATCGAGCACTTCTTTGGTGAATACAATCCCTCTGTTTTTCTTGAATGGGTGCAGGCTACGGAGTACACCCTACGCTATTACCGAGTTCCCCCTGAAGACCACGTCGACGCCGCGACACTCCACTTTCGAGGCACCGCCCGCGTGTGGTGGCATAGGTTCGTGGATGACTGTGTCCACCGACGCCTACCCTAGGTCACGGAATGGCACCAATTGGCGTATGTGATGACCAAGAAATATGTGCCTCCAGATTACCGCAACCAAATGAGAATAGAGATCGCCATGGCTCGCCAAGGCTCACAAACTCCCCTCGAGTTCTTCTCCAAGCTAGAGGACATGTATTACAAGGCCAACATTAGCGTTGCACCATCAACTTTGAGAACCAAGTTCTTGAGTGGCTTGAACACGCCCATCCGTGATCAACTTGAGATCTTGCCCATCAAGGATTTGAACACCCTCACGCATACGGCGATGCAAATCCATGCCCAACTCACTCGCCGAAAGTCCTACACTTGGAAAAGTGGCCAAACAAGGTATTCTTCTAACCCTAGTAGTTTGCCTTCTACTAATGTGCGCCCTAGTGCTTCTTCCACAGCTGCGTCAAGCTAAGCCCCCAAGGCGAAGCCCTCGACGCCAAGCGCAACGCCGCGTGCCAGCACGCCCAGACAACCTCCAGTGGGCACCGATCGCGCGCGCGATGTCGAATGCTATAAGTGTGGTGGACGGGGACACTTGAAGGACTGCCCCAATGCTCGCCGAGTGCTCTTCTCCACGGCCGCTGCTGGCTACGAGTCTTGCGACGATGAGGAGCCCACTCTCAAGCCTATAGATGAAGGCCACGAAGAAGAGGAAGACGCCTACGACTGCGAACCCGCTTCACTGCATGCGGGCACGCCATTGAGCTTAGTGACATGGCGTCTACTCATAGTCAAGGAAGCGAGCCTAAGCGACCAATGTGAGAACTTGTTCCACACAAGGGCACTTGTCCAGACGGCTTCCTTGAGTGTCATTATTGATGGAGGATCATGTACCAACATCGTGAATGAGAAGGTCGTGACACACTTCAAGTTGCCCACGCTACCTCACCCACAACCTTATGCCCTCCAATGGATTTCTTCTAGTCCAGGTAACATAGTATCTCGCCAATGCTTAATTTCTTTTTCCATAGGCCAATACTGTGATTCTATACTATGTGATGTGGTTGCAATGGACGCCACCCATATTTTGCTTGGGTGCCCATGGCAATTCGACAGGCGCGTGCTCCATGATGGCTATTTGAACATTTATGTGTTCAATTACCACAGAAAGCACGTCACTTTGCATCCAATGTCTCCCCATGAGATCTTGCAGGACCAGGTTGAGTGTGACCGCCAGAAGGCTAATGAGGCCGCCGCTACAAGGCCAAACGAATCCCTAGAGGCACTCTAGAGGCAAAACTCCTCCAATTCTGGCAACATTTCGTCTCCACCAGGCACTGCCCAGAAGAGGATGAACTCCACAGGTGGGCCATCCAATGCCCATCTGGATCGTCATGGCGCCGCTGCTAGTGCCGCTAGCAAGGCCAAGAGAGGCACACCAGAGTCTTGGCCAGGTTCTTCCCATTCTGGCTTGAGCACTGGTCCACATACACCCATTGCCTCACAAAAATCGCCCAGTGCCTCGCCATCGACATAGTTGGTCATTCCGTTGCCGCAGACGCCACCATTGCAAGGCCGTTGCGAGCATAGACTACTGTTGGTCAGGCCCAATGAACTCACTGCTGTGTTGTCTGGCAAAGCTCCCTAAATTCTTATTGTGCCGACTCCGTGCATCCCAGAGTCATCGAGTGCCGCACCTGTGCCACCAGCCATCGTCGCGCTGCTCGCCGCATTCGACGACGTCTTCCCCGACGAGTTGCCACAAGGCCTACCACCACTGAGGGGCATTGAGCACCAAATTGACCTAGTGCCTGGTGCCTCCTTGCCCAATCGCGCCGCTTACCGTGTTGGCCCAGAAGAGACCCAAGAGTTGCAGCGCCAGGTGCAAGAGTTGTTGGATCGCGGCTATGTCAGGGAATCTTTAAGCCCTTGTGTTGTGCCCGTGATCCTTATGCCCAAGAAAGATGGCACGTGGAGAATGTGTGTTGATTGCCGTGCTATAAACCAGATTACTGTGAAGTATAGGCATCCAATTCCATGCATGTACGACATGCTTGATGAGCTCCATGGCGCCACACTTTTCTCCAAGATTGATTTGAAGAGTGGTTATCACCAAATTCGGATGAAAGAAGGTGATGAGTGGAAGACCGCCTTCAAGACAAAGTATGGGCTCTACGAGTGGCTTATCATGCCTTTTGGGCTAACCAACGCGCCCAGCACCTTCATGCGCTTGATGAACCATGCCTTGAGAGCTTTCCTTGGCAAGTTTGTTGTCGTCTATTTCGATGACATACTTGTGTACTCACGCAGCCTTGAGGACCACGTCGACCACCTACGCCTTGTGCTTGATTGCCTTCGACGTGAGCGCTTATTCGCCAACCTTGGCAAGTGTAGATTTTGCTCCAACTCTACTAACTTTCTTGGCTACGTCGTGAGTAGTGATGGCTTGCGCGTCGACGAAGAGAAGATCACGGCCATCAAAGACTGGCCCACGCCGACGACGCCGAACCAGGTGCGAAGCTTCCTTGGCCTCGCAGGCTTTTATAGGTGTTTTGTGCGAGACTTCTCATCCATTGTCGCGCCGTTGCACGAGCTTACGAAGAAGGGCAGCACAGTCTTGTGGCTTGAGGCCCACGAGAAGGCCTTCACGGCTTTGAAGCGGGCCTTGTGCCAGGCACCTTTGCTCCAGCTCCCCGACTTCACCAAGCATTTTGAGGTGGAGTGTGATGCCTCAGACATCGGCATTGGTGGTGTGCTACACCAAGAGAAGAGGCCCATTGCATATTTTAGTGAGAAGCCCACGGGGGCCACACTCAACTACCCCACCTATGACAATGATTTATATGCCCTAGTGCGTATGCTAAAGACTTGGCAACATTATCTTTGGCCACGTGAATTTGTCATCCACAGCGACCACGCCGCCTTGAGCTATTTGAAGAGCCAAGCCCACCTCAACCGATGCCATTCTCGTTGGGTGGAGTTCCTTGAGACATTTCCCTATGTCGTGGTCCACAAGAAGGGCAAATAGAACATTGTGGCCGACGCTCTCTCTCGTAGGTACGTTCTCTTGACTCATGTGCAAACTAAGATTCTAGGCTTTGCTTTGATTAAGGAATTATATGTTATTGATCCTTTCTTTGCCCCTATATTCGAGCATTGCCTTAGACTACGTGAGTTTGAGTCTTATTTTATTTCTGAGGGTTATTTGTACAAGGCTGACCGCCTATGCATCCCTAGGTCCTCCATTAGGCTCCTTTTGATTCAGGAAGCACACGACACTCGTGGACATTTTGGGATTAGCAAGACCTTGGCCGCCCTTAGAGAACACTTCTTTTGGCCTAAGATGACCCACCAGGTGACATGCTATTGTAGGAGTTGTGTGATGTGCCAAAGAGCCAAAGCTAGGTCAAGCCCACACGGCCTCTACACGCCCTTGCCCATTCCTAGTGCCCCCTGGGAAGACCTTTCTATGGATTTTATCACGGCTTTGCCCCTCTCTAGACGAGGTAAAGACTCTATTTTTGTGGTCGTAGATAGGTTTTCTAAGATGACACACTTTATAGCTTGTAAGACAACCCATAGTGCTAGTGAGATTGCAGATTTATTCTTTGAGCATGTGGTACGTCTTCATGGAGTCCCTCGTACCATTGTTAGTGATAGGGATTCTAAGTTTGTTGGTCATTTTTGGAGAACACTTTGGGGTAAGCTAGGCACTAAGCTTCTATTTTCCACTAGCTACCACCCCCAGACCGATGGCCAAACAGAGGTCACGAATAGAACCCTAGGAGCCCTCCTTCGCACGATGCTTAAAGCGAACCCTAGGCATTGGGAGGACTTACTATCACTTGTCGAGTTTTGTTACAATAGATGCAGGCACACAACGACCAAGTTGACACCGTTCGAAGTGGTTTATGGCATGAACCCATTGACGCCACTGGATCTGTCGTCGCGCCCACTCCGAGACCCAGTGCACGTCTTCGCCGCCAATCACGCCGAGCATGTACAAGAGCTCCATCGTCGGACCAGGGAACAATTGGAGAGGAGGGCCTCGCAGTATGCCTCGCAGAAGAACACTGGCCGCAGCCGCATCATTTTCGCACCCGGAGACCTCGTCTGGGTGCATTTGCGAAAAGAGAAGTTCCTCTCGCGGCGCAAGCACAAATTGGCACCACGTGGAGATGGCCCATTCCGTGTGATCAAGGCCATAGGGGACAATGCCTATCAACTCGAGCTCCCATCGGATTTTGGAGTCCATGTGTCCTTCAACGTAGCGGACTTGACACCATATGTGGAGCCTGAGTTCGATGATGGTGAAGCGGGGATGCTTCACTGCCAAGTGGAGGAGGGTGATGTGATCCCACCTCTCATGACGGCCATAGACGAGGAGAACGCCATGAGCCTTCGCTCAGAGGGCCCAGTGACAAGGTCCGGGTCTAAGGCCATCGCCGACGCCGTGCACTCCCTATTCTCATGCGTCATCGCTAGCCCAGGAAGCCCAGATACAAAACCCAGACTTGTCATCCTCGCCACCATCGGCATCGGAGAAACAAGCCCATCGCAGCCGGCACCGGGTGCACCCACTGCCGAGCCCACCGACCCATCGTCGCCGTCACTCGCCTTATCTGCGCCCATGCTCTCGCCGCCACCGGGTTTTGACACTTAGAGGTTTAATTGCCAATGTTTTGGCATTGTTTTGAGACATTTCTATCTTTAGTATTATTGCTTGTTTTAGATAGTTTCCTTTTATAGCAAGTTTCTATTTTTAGGGTGTGTGCCTTTGCATGCTTGCATGGGCTAGCCCACTAGGCTTGACTCGGCCCATCCGAGTTCTCGCCTTTAGTATTTAAATTCAAACATTGTTATTGTTTTACTTCCGTTCAATTTTAATCAAGGCTTTAGTAGAGTGTTTATCCTCCTACCCTTGATCGGACGTCACCCTCTATCTTCGCATCTCCTTCACCCGCCGCCGACGCTACGACACTCGCTTGAGCCCCTGAAGCAAAGTCTCCCTTCGCATCTCCCTTCCTTCGCATCGACGCTATGGCAAAGGCTTGATCTTTCCAGTCAACTATCCCAAAATCATCACACCATCACTTCCACAATCCATCCATACAATCGCTTCCGCCATCGCAAACCATTCGCCTCACCAATTGCTTCCATCGCACCCACAATCGGACCCAAACCCTTCGTTGTCGCCGTCGCTAGCACCGCTGTGACATTCACCTTCGTCATCGCTATCGCCGTCGCCATCGAGCCCAGACACTCACCCAGTCGATCGCTCGCCATTGTCGTCGTCTTCGCCAACGTGACACTTGTCATCGTCGCCGCCGACACCACCCAGACAACCTTCACCGGGTTCGCCATCGGCCACCACCGTGTCCGATAACCTTAAATGATACTATTCACTTCGCCACCAATCTTGTCAACCTTTCGTGCAAGACAACAAGGGTTTGCACCCAAGGATTCCACGACAGGTTTGACAAGGACAAGAGTGACTTCTCGCCCAAGACTAGATCCAAGGCGTCACCTTTGACAAGTGTGCTCGTCATCGGAGGCAAGAACACATCACTTCCCCCCCAGATTCCCTCCAAAACCTTCCCCGACATTGTTGCAAAACCATCTCTCTACAACTTCCATCTCTCTCATCGGTCAACTTCTTATAGTTTCTTCAACCCTTTCTACGCCGCCCTCCAATTTCTCTGATTCCTTCCTCTCCGAACTGAACTGAACCACCATTGTTTGTACCCCAGAACCTCTAAAAAAAGCCCTAGAAAATGGCAGTGCTTAGAGGCGGTAAAGAATTGAGCCCCCTGAAGAGCGGAGAGAAACGGAAGAGAAAAGAAGACTCCACCACCCAGGATCGAAAGAAGAAGAAGCAGATAGACGAAGTTCAGGTGAAAGGGAGAAAAACCTCTAACAGTCCGATAGCCAAAAAATATGGGAAGGGCAGGCCGACGACGTCAAAAGCAAAAACAGTAAAGGCGAAAAAGCCCATAATCTTCAAAGGGGATGTAAGTTTTTATACATTTTGTCCTATCAGGCTTCACAAATGGTTCAATTTGTTTGTTTATTAGATTTGTTATTTGGTTTGCAGATTAGGTATAGTTATTACAGAGGGGAACCATTCTACGGAAGAATTAACGTTAACTGTAGGGTGCACTTTGTTAGTGAGATTGAAAACAAGTTGACACCTGCGGATTGGCAACGGGTTTTGGATGGCTCGTTTGGAAAAGTAATGAAAATGTTGCAGCAGGTATCATTTTCTTCACAGACATTGCATGTAGTTCTATTCAAGCAACTTGAAAAAAAAAATGGGAGTTTTGGTATGAGGTGGTAGGAAAAGAGTTGAGGTTTTCGATCAAGGAGTTCGGTCTCATCACTGGACTCAATTGTGGGGAAATTCTGTTTGTGGATACTAAAGGTGAGAGGCTAGTAATGGAGAGGTTTTTTGGTAGTCCAGGTGGTCCTAAGACGACAGTACAAGATGTTTACGACAAATTCAAAGAACATCGTGAGTTGGACAATTACAAGTTGAAGTTGTGATGCGACCCTGCCTTCCATGATGGACACAGAGGAGGAGCTTGCCATGAGCCTACGCTCAGAGGGCCCAGTGACAAGGTCAAGGGCCAAGGCCATCACCGATGCCGTGCAATCGCTAGTCGCTCGCGTCATCGCTGGCCAAGGAGCACCCGAGACCGAACCCAGACTCTAAGTCCTTGCCACCATCGGCATCGCAGAGACGAGCCCATCGTCATCGACACCGGACGCGCCCACTGTCGATCCCAGACACACGTGACATCGTCGCCGCTCCCAGTGTCTGCGTCCCATGCCTTGCCGCCAACACCGGCGCCTATCGTATGCATTTAGAGGTTTATTTGCCTCGTTTTTGACATTGTTATTTGAGACATTTCTATTGTTAGTATTTACTTGTTTTAGAAAGTTTCCATTTATAGTCTTTCTATTTTTTTAGGTGTGTGCCTATTGCATGTTGCATGGGCTAGCCCACTAGGCTCGACTCAGCCCATCTGAGTCTCGCCTCTAGTATTTAAGTTAAAATTATGTCTTGTCATTTCTTTACGTTCAAATTAATCAAATCTTAAGTCGAGTGAAATCTTCCTTCCTTTGATCGGACGTCAACCTATCTCTATCTTCACATCCCCTTCACTCCGCCGCCGACGCTATGGCAAACGCTTGGAACCCTTCAAGCAAAGTCTTCCTTCGCATCTCCCTTCACTCCGCCGCTGACGCTACGGCCAAAGACTTGATCTTCAAGTCATCTATCATCAACCATCAAACCATCTCTTCCATCGCCACCCATCAAATCGCTTCCATAATCGCACCCACTATCGCACCCACACCATCGATGTCACCGTCGCTAGCCAATCGCTTGTGACATCCACCACCACCATCGCTATCGCTGTCGCCATCGAACCCACACTCGAACCCAGTCGATCGCTCACCATCGCCATCGCCTTCGCCATCATTGTTGTCAACGTTGTCTTGACACTCGTCATCGTCGTCGCTGCCTATATCACCCAGACACTCACCACCGGGTTCGCATCCAGTCACCACCGTGTCCGATAACCTCAAAAGTTACTGTTCACGTACGCGCATCCATTGTCAAGCTTTCGTGCAATTCATCAAGGGTTTCCCTAAGGTTTCCACGGTAGCTTTGACAAGTGATACTTGTGACTTCTCGCCCAAGACTAGATCCAAAAGGGCCACCTTTAACGTTGTGACCTTCATCGGAGGCAAGAACACATCAACTGGTATCAGAGCCTAGCAGTCTTGTAAGTCACGAAATCAAGTTTACATCTTGTTCACAAATTTTTCTTGATCATCATCCTTTGTTTTCGCTTCATCATAATCGAAAAACCAAAAAGTTTCCATATTTGCATGTCCTTCAGTTTTCACAAGAAGTTTCCAGAGCCACACCCGCTGGCTACGACACCGGCTCCGACCACGCCGACGACTCCCAAGGTGAGTTTTCTGAACCTTATGATTTTGATGCTAGGTACGCTTCTAGACGCACCCAAAGCCGTGTCCCAGGCTCAGTACCACGCCAAGGCCGAGCCCGCAAAGCCGAGCTAGCCGCTGCGACGCCGAGAAGACCCAATGGACGACCCAATCGTTCACAGTGACGCGACGATGCGCCTAGGAGGACACCCACTACCCAGCCCAGAGACTATGACGTTCGAGACCATCTGCGCCATCAAAGTGCAAGGATGCCCCACTATGGCTCCGATGGCTATGGCTCCTCGACGCCCACCATCCAAGACGACTTCGACAAATTCGACGATGAAGAGATTGAAGACTCAGGTATGGTGAATCCTAATTTTTTTCATCCACCTCTTGGAGATCCTCTTGAGTTGCAGGATCGACCATCGGATTGGATCCCACCGCCGCGCTTACATGCCCAAGGCGCCCATGATCGTGACACTCGCAGCGAGCGCCGAGACGAGTTGCCACATGACTACCGTCGCCGAGCCGACTACGATGCCCAGCCACAACAGCGCCGACGCGACGATGCTTACGCGCCCAGGGACGAGTTAGCCCACGGCGATGCCCACCAAGGCCGCGACAGGCGACAAGTTGGGCGCGCCCCACCCCCTGGCTTACGCGCTTACCAAAATCCTCTCTTTGCAGCCACGCCCAACAACGCGCCCAATGTCGCGCCCGTTCCTCGTTACCAGCGACACGAAGTCAAGGTAAAGATCGAACATTTCTTTGGTGAATACAACCCTTCTGTTTTTCTTGAATGGGTACAGGCCACCGAGTACACATTGAGATATTGCCGAGTGCCGCCTGAGGACCATGTCGACGCCGCGACGTTGCACTTCCGAGGCACCGCCCGTGTGTGGTGGTATCGCTTCGTTGACGACTGCGTCCGACGCCGCCTCTCTCTCGTCACCGAATGGCATCAATTGGTGTACGTGATGACAAAGAAGTACGTGCCTCTAGATTATAGAACTCAAATGCGTATGGAGATAGCCATGGCTCGCCAAGGCACCAAGACTCCCCTAGAGTTCTTCTCCACCTTAGAGGACATGTACTACAAGGCCAACATTAGTGTTGCCCCTTCGACATTGAGGACCAAGTTCTTGAGTGGGTTGAATGCTCCCATCTGAGACCAACTCGAGATCTTGCCCATCAAGGATCTCAACACTTTGACACACACGGCGATGCAAATCCACAACCAACTCAATCGCCGCAAGAAATACACCTGGCAATCTGGCCAAACAAGGTATTCTTCTACCCTTAGTCAATCCAATTCTACTAATGTGTGTTCCACTTCCCCAGTGACAACCGCGTTTAGCCAAGGCCGACAGCCGAAGCCCTCGACGCCAAGCACAGCGCCCTACAAAACCGCGCCCAGACAACAGTCAGCGGGCATAGACCGTGCGCACAACCTCGAGTGCTACAAATGTGGTGGCATGGGACATTACAAGAAAGATTGTCCAAATGCCAAGAAAGTGTTCTTCTCCTCTACCGCCGCCGGTTATGAGTCTTACGAGGAGGATGAGCCCGCTCTCGAGCCCATTGAAGAAGGCATCGAGGATATAGAGGACCCCTACGATTGTGAGCCTGCTTCACTGGATGCGGGCATACCACTAAGCTTGTTGACACGATGAATCCTCACGGTCAAGGAAGCGAGCTTAGTAGACCAACGAGAGAACTTGTTTTACACAAGGGCACTCGTCCAAACGGCTTCCTTGAGTGTCATCATTGATGGAAGAAGTTGCTGCAACATTGTGAATGAGAAGGTGGTGAAGCACTTTGCCTTGCCTACGATGCCTCATCCACAATCGTATGCCCTCCAATGGATTTCTTCTAGTCTAGGTAACACAGTATCTCGCCAGTGCCTTATCTCCTTTTCTATTGGTCAATACTGTTATTCTATACTTTGTGATGTCATTGCAATGGACGCCACCCATATTTTGCTTGGGCGCCCATGGCAATTCGACAAGCGCGTGCTCCGATGGATATTTGAACACTTATGTGTTCACTTACCACGGGAAGCGCGTCACTTTGCATCCAATGTCTCCCCATGAGATCTTGCAGGACCAGGTTGAGAGAGACCGCCAGAAGGCCATCGAGGCCGCCGCTACAAGGCAAGCAGAGACGCCAGCGGCACTCTAGAAGCAAAACTCATCGAATTCTGACAATTTTTCGTCTCCACTAGGCACTGCTTCAAAGAAGATGAACGCCACAGGTGGGCCTTATAGTGCCTCCCTAGATCGTGATGGTGCCGCTACTACTACCGCTAGGAAGGCCAAGAAAGGCAAAACACAGAACTGGACAGGCTCTCCAGATTCTGGCTCGAGCACAGGTGTCCACACACCAAGGGCCTCACAAAAGTTGCCAAGTGCCACCCTTCCATCATAGTTGGCCATTCGATCGCCTTAAACGCCTCAGTTGTAAGGCCGCTGTGAACACAAGTTGCTTCTAGTGCGGCCCAGTGAGCTCACTGCTGCTTTGACGGGCAAGGCTCCATGTTTTCTTTTGGTGCTCACTCCTTGCATCTCTGATTCGACTAGCGCCAAGCCATTGCCGCCTCCAATCTCCGCTTTGCTTGCCGACTTTGCCGACGTCTTTCCAGAGGAGCTACCCCATGGCTTACCACCACTGAGGGGCATTGAGCACCAAATCGACTTGGTGCCTGGTGCCTCGTTGCCCAATCGCGCCTCTTACCGCGTCGGCCCTAAGGAGACCCAAGAGTTGCAGCACCAGGTGCAAGAGTTGTTGGATCGTGGCTACGTGAGGGAATCATTGAGCCCTTGCGTTGTGCATGTGATCCTTGTGCCCAAGAAAGATGGCACGTGGAGAATGTGTGTTGATTGCCGTGCAATAAACCAGATCACCGTGAAGTATAGACACCCAATATCGCACCTTGACGACATGCTTGATGAGCTCCACGACGCGACTCTATTCTCCAAAATTGATTTGAAGAGTGGTTATCACCAAATTCGGATGAAAGAGGGTGATGAGTGGAAGACCGCCTTCAAAACCAAGTATGGGCTCTACGAGTGGCTTGTCATGCCTTTTGGGCTCGCCAACGCCCCAAGCACATTCATGCGCTTGATGAACCACGTCTTGAGAGAATTTATGGGCAAGTTTGTTGTCGTTTATTTTGATGACATCCTTGTCTACTCACGCAGCCTTGAGGATCACGTCGAGCACCTACGTCTTGTTCTGGATTGCCTTCGATGTGAGAGCTTATTTGCCAACCTTGGCAAGTGTCACTTCTGCTCCGACACTACAAACTTCCTAGGCTACGTTGTGAGTAAAGATGGCTTGCGCGTCGACAAAGACAAAGTCAAGGCCATTCGCGAGTGGCCGACGCCGACGACGCCCACCATGGTGAGGAGCTTCATTGGCCTCGCCGGTTTCTATAGGCGCTTTCTGAAGGATTTTAGTACAATCACCGCGCCTCTGCATGAGCTCACGAAGAAAGGTGCCACTGTGACTTGGCTCGAGGCCCATGAGAAAGCCTTCTCGGCTTTGAAGGATGCCTTGTTCCACGCGCCTCTACTCCAGCTCCCTGACTTTGCCAAGCACTTTAAAGTGGAGTGTGATGCCTCTGACGTCGGCATTGGAGGTGTCTTGCACCAAGAGAGGAGGCCCATTGCCTTCTTTAGTGAGAAGCTCACAGGGGCCACCCTCAACTACCCCACATACGAAAATGAATTATATGCCCTAGTTTGTGTGCTAAAGTCTCTGCAACATTACCTTTGTCCACGAGAATTTGTCATCCACAGCGACCATGCCGCCTTGAGCTATTTGAAGAACCAAGCCCACCACAACTGACGCCATGCTCGTTGGGTGAAGTTCCTTGAGACTTTTCCTTATGTCATGGTCCATAAGAAAGGCAAAGAAAATGTGGTAGCCGACGCCCTTTCTCGTAGGTACGTTCTCTTGACTCATGTGCAAACTAAGATTCTAGGCTTTGCTTTGATAAAGGAATTATATGCTATTAATCCTTTCTTCAAACCAATATTAGAGCATTGCCTTAGAAGCCGTGAATTTGAGTCATATTTTCTCTCTGAGGGTTACTTGTACAAGGCTGGATGCCTATGCATCCCTAGGTCCTCTATTAGGCTCATTTTGATCCAAGAAGCACACGATGGCCGAGGCCAATTTGGGATTGCCAAGACCTTGGCCGCGCTTAGAAAGCACTTTTTCTGGCCTCGTATGACCCACCAGGTGACCCGCTACTGTAGGAGTTGTGTGACGTGCCAAAGAGACAAAGCTAGGTCTAGTCCACACGGCCTCTACACCCCACTGCCCATACCCGCCGCCCCTTGGGAAGACCTTTCCATGGATTTCATCATGGGTTTGCCCCTCTCTCGTCGAGGTAAAGACTCTATCTTTGTGATTGTAGATAGGTTTTCTAAGATGGCACATTTTGTAGCTTGTAAGACAACCCATAGTGCTAGTGAGATAGCCGATTTATTCTTTGAGCATGTGATGCGTCTTCATGGAGTCCCACGTACCATTGTTAGTGATAGGGATTCCAAGTTTGTTGGTCATTTTTGGAGAACACTTTGGGGTAAGCTAGGCACTAAACTTCTCTTCTCCACTAGCTACCACCCCCAGATCGATGGCCAAACTGAGGTTACGAATAGAACCCTAGGAGCCCTCCTTCGCACCATGCTAAAGGCCAACCCTAGGCGTTGGGAGGACTTACTATCTTTTGTGGAGTTTTCTTATAATCGTTGCAGGCACACGGCGACCAAGCAAACACCCTTCGAGGTCGTCTATGGAAGGAATCCCTTGACGCCTTTGGATCTATCGCCGCGCCCACTCTGAGACCCAGTGCACATCACTGCCGCCAATCACGCCGAGCAAGTGCAAGAGCTGCATCGGCGAACACGCGAGCAATTGGAAAGAAGGGCCTCGCAATACGCCTCGCAACACAACTCTGGCCGCCGCTGCGTCGTCTTCGCACCCGGGGACCTTGTCTGGGTGCATTTGCGAAAAGAAAGGTTCCCCTCGCGGCGCAAACACAAGCTGACCCCATGTGGAGATGGCCCATTCCGCGTGATCAAAGCCATTGGGGACAATGCCTATCAACTCGAGCTCCCAGACGACTATGGAGTCCATGCGTCCTTCAACGTCTCGGACTTGACACCTTACGTGGAGCCTGAATTTGATGATGGTAAAGCGGGGACGTTTCACATCCGAGTGGGGGAGGGTGATGCGACCCTGCCTTCCATGACGGCCATAGAGGAGGAGCATGCCATGAGCATACGCTGAGAGGGCCCAGTGACAAGGTCAAGGACCAAGGCCATCGCTGACGTCGTGCAATCGCTAGTCGCTCGCGTCATTGATGGCCAAGGCACACTCGAGACCGAACCCAAACTCCAAGTCCTCGCCACCATCGGCATCGCAGAGACGAGCCCATCGTCATCGGCATCGGATGCACCCACTGTCGAGCCCAGACACACGTGACATCGCCGCCACTCCCAGTGTCTGCGTCCCATGCCTCGCCGCCAACACCGGTGCCTATCGTATGCGTTTAGAGATTTATTTGCCTCATTTTTGACATTGTTATTTGAGACATTTCTATTGTTAGTATTTACTTGTTTTACAAAGTTTCCATTTATAGTCTTTCTATTTTTTTGGGTGTGTGCCTATTGCATGTTGCATGGGCTAGCCCACTAGGCTCGACTCGGCCCATCCGAGTCTCGCCTCTAGTAATTAAGTTAAACTTATGTCTTGTTATTTCTTTACGTTCAAATTAATCAAAACTTAAGTCGAGTGAAATCCTCTTTCCTTTGATCGGACGTCAACCTATCTCTATTTTTGCATCCCCTTCACTCTGCCGCCGACGCTACGGCAAACGCTTGGAACCCTTTAAGCAAAGTCTTCCTTCGCATCTCCCTTCACTCCGCCGCCGACGCTACGGCCAATGACTTGATCTTCAAGTCATCTATCATCAACCATCACACCATCGCTTCCATCGCCACCTATCAAATCGCTTCCGTAATCGCACCGACACCATCGTTGTCGCCGTCGCTAGCCAATCGCTTGTGACATCCACCACCGCCATCGCTATCGCTGTCACCATTGAACCCACACTCGAACCCAGTCGATCGCTCACCATCACCATCGCCTTCGCCATTGCCGTCGTCAATGTTGTCTTGACACTCGTCATCGTCATCGTCGCCACCGCCGATACCACCCAGACACTCACCACCGGGTTTGCATCCATTCACCACCGTGTCCGATAACCTCAAAAGTTATTGTTCACGTACGCACATCCATTGTCAAGCTTTCGTGCAATTCATCAAGGGTTTCCCCAAGGTTTCCACGGCAGCTTTGACAAGTGATACTTGTGACTTCTTGCCCAAGACTAGATCCAAAAGTGCCGCCTTTGACGTTGTGACCTTCATCGGAGGCAAGAACACATCAAGTTGACACTATTTTTGATAGTTGAGGGCATGTTACTAGGAGGGGATAAAAAGAGGTTGGTGAAGCCGCTCCATGTTAAGCTGTTGGAGAATATGGATAAGTTTTGGGATTATCCATGGGGAAGGGTTTCTTATGAAGAGCTTCACAAGTCATTAACCACATCACTAGCCAAAAGGATACAAACAGTAGAGAAGGTAAAGCTACTCTCCAACCTACCAAGAATTCCATATTCCATTCAAGGCATGCCAGTTGTGTTTCAGGTAGTTATATTATGCATTTTTAACAGTGTGTTTTCTTTGCATCTTTGCATCATAGTTGTATACTTTATGCTATAGTATGACCGGATGTTTCAATTCAAGGTGACATGATCATCGTGAATATGCAGGATGTCTGTTTAGTTTGAAGAGTGCATTTACAGAATATGATGGTGTAACAACAAATGTGATGTTATTTTTCCTTTTATATAATATATGTGCATTCCAGTCAGATTTTATGTTACATGGTGACTGGATTTGTAATATAGGGTGACAGGATGTCATGATTTAATGTAGGGAATGTATCATAGTTTTATGTGCATTCCATTTTTGTCTGGTTTGATAATTTGCTAATACTCAAACCACTTGTTATTGTAGATATGGGTATGGGAAGCTGTGCCAACTAGGGTTGAGCACGGGCCTAAACCCGACCCTAACCGACCCGAACCCGAAAAGCCCAAAACCCGAACCCCTAAAAAAATGGGACCGAAGACTGAACCGAAAGTTCGGGTTCGGTTCGGGTTCGGGCTAAAACAGCATTCGAACGTAAAAACAGGCCAAAACCCGAACCAAACCGAACCCGAACCCAAAATCTTAAAAAATGCGGCCCGAAAGCCGAACCGAAGTCATGTGGGTTCGGGTTCGGTTCGGGTTTTTCGGGTCGGTTTCGGTTCGGGCTTTCGGTTCGGTCGGCCCGTACTCAGCCCTAGTGCCAATAGTTGGTCACCCATTTGCATCAAAGTTGAGAGAATCTGCAATGCCTCGAGGTATTCGTTGGTTTTCAGATGAAGTCCATGAACATGGAGTGTTGGAGTTGTCTTTGGCTGATCCAACAAATGTGGTTAAGCCCATTCTTATTTCCGATGAAGATGAGGTAGATATGGTGTTCGATTGCTACTATGCTAATGAAAATGATGACCGGTATTTTGATAAGATTGTGAAGGAAGCAATGAAGGGTTTGAAAAAGAAGGGAAAGGGGAAAACCAAGAAAGCAAAAGATGGGGCGAGCCCGAGTAATGCATTTGTGCATTCATCAGAGGTGATAAGTGAGATGTTTAGTATGATAAAGAGGATGGAAAAAGGAGTGCTTGAGAGGATAGGAAGGCTGGAAAATAGGGTATCAAACCAGGAGGAGGTGCCTAAGTAGAGGATGAAGATGAGGTATCAAACCAGTAAGAGGAAACCAAAGATTAAAGGTGATGAGGATGATTTTGAATCATGTGATGAGTCTGATGAGGATGAGAACGAAGTTTATAAGGATGAGGATGACCATGAAACAGAGGATGATGAGGAGGTAGAGGATCAGGATGTACAAGAAGAGGAGGTTGAGAGTGAGGGGACAGATGACGATGAGGAAGTTGAGGATGATGATAATGGTGATAATGATGAAGATGGTGATGGTGATGAGGGTAATGAGAATGAAGAACTTCGCCAGGGTGGTGATAAGAAGGATGACAAGAAGGATGAGGAGGATGACAAGAAGGAGGAAGAGGAGGAGGAGGAGAAGCATGATGACAAGGACGATGAGGTTGAGGATGATGACAATGAGGTAAGGAGGACGATGAAGAGGAGGAGGAGGAGAATGATGATGACAAAGAGGATGAGGTTGAGGGGGAGGAGAAGGTAAGGGCTGAGGTTGAGGAGGAAAAGGTAGAGGCTGAAGGCAAAGAGGTAGAGGATGAGGTGGAGAAGGTAGAGGCTGAAGGCAAAGAGGTAGAGGCTGAGGTTGAGGTTGAAGGCAAAGAGGTATGAAATATGCTCCTATGAAAAATGGCATTTACTACTCTGACAGTTTTATTTTTACCATGGTGATAGGATTTTGATAGTTTATGTCAGGATTGGAGTTTATATCTCTTACAATTTTGTTTGTACCATGGTGACATGATTTATAGTCGTGTATATCAGTAGTTTGACATGGTTATTATTATTGTAGGATTTTGATAATTCTAATGAGCATAGGTTGGTCTTGTATGGTGAGTCTCCGGATGTTGTAATGGGCATTGTTGAAGCCATAAATGAAAAGGTTGGCGATGCCAATAATTGCCAGGATTTTACTAATGATCTTGAAGGTGCCCCACGGGAGGAGCTTACCTAGCAGGAGCAGGAACCTCTTGAAGTGTTAACTACAGCGGCCATAGAGGTGGCCAATGTGGTTGAGGTGGTTGATGTATCCAGCAAGGGGAAATCCAAAAGGAAACGAAATCAGACTCCCCCACCGAAGAGGGTCCTTCCTACCTGATGTGATCCCACCTCCCATGACGGCCACAGACAAGGAAGAAGCCATGAGCCTTCGCTCAGAGGGCCCAGTGACAAGGTCCAACTCCAAAGCCATCGCGGACGCCGTCGCGTCACTTGTCGCATGCATCGTCGCTGGTCAAGGAAACCCAGACGCCAACCCAAGACTCGTCGTCCTCGCCACCATCGGCATCGAAACATCGCGATCATCGCAGCCGGCATCGCGTGCACCCACTCGCGAGGCCATCGACCCTTCGTCGTCGTTCCTCGCGGTGTTTGCACCCATGCCTTTGCCACGTTCTTTTTGAGACACTTTCTATATTTGTTATTATTGCTTATTTTAGATAGTTTCCTTTTATAGTCATTTCTATTTTAGGGTTTGTGCCTTTTGCATGCTTGCATGGGCTAGCCCACTAGGCTCGCCTCGGCCCATCCAATGTCTCGCCTCTAGTATTTAAGTCAAACTATGTTATTGGTTTTAGTACGTTCAATTTTAATCAAGGTTTCAAGTAGAGTGTTTATCCTCCTTCCCTTGATCGGACGTCACCATCTATCTTCGCATCCCCATTCCCTCCGCCGCCGACGCTACGGCAATTGCTTGAGCCTTCAAGCCAAGTCTTCCTTCACATCTCCCTTCCTCCGCAGTCGACGCTACGACACCAAAGACTTGTCTTTTCAAGTCATCTATCCCTCATCAAATCGCTTCCGCCATCGCTATACAGTTGCCCCATCCATCGCTTCCATTGCGTCCATCATCGCCACTAATTCCATCGCGTTCGCCAACGCCTTCGCCATCAACGTCATCTTTGTTGTTGTGACACTCAACGTGACACTCAGCCTCGCCGACACCGCGATCTTCCAGACCACCTCCACCGGATTCGCTTCGCAGCACCACCGTGTCCATCTTGTCAACCTTTCGTGCAAGACAACGTGACTTCTAGCCCAAGACTAGATCCAAAGGTGTCACCTTTGACAATTGGCTTGTCATCGGAGGCAAGAACACATCAACTGGCATCAGAGCCCAGCAGTCTTGTAAGTCACGAACTCAAGTTTGCATCTTGTTCACAAAAATTTTCTTGACCCCCATCGTTTGTTTTCGTAAGATCTTGAGAAAAAACAAAGTTTCCATATTTGCATCACCTAATCGGTTTCTACAAGATATTATCTTGGCCGAATTTTTTTCTTTATTCCCTAAGTTTTGGTGATACAAGCTTCTTAAGGCCGAGTCGTGTTAGGTAATTTATTTTCTTGCATGCTAGAATATTTTGTTTCCTTGTTTCACGTGTGGATAGAGTTTCCTTGTTTGCTAGATTCTATTTTTTAGGTTGTTAAGCCGCAATTTCCTTATAAGATATCAAATCAAATCTTATCTTCTTTCTCATATCTCTAAAAATCACACTTGTGATATTCTTGTTACTTAGACCGATTTTTCTTTTGTTTCCTTTTGCAAATCCGAAAAGATCAAAAGATAAGATCTCGGATATTAAAAAAAAAGATATCCAAAAGATATTCCAAAAAAAAATGTTTCCAAAGTTAGGTAAAGCCAAAATAAGGCAACCCTAACCCACTCTCGGTCTAAGCTCATCTTCTCAACCCCTCCGCCGTCTAGGTCAAGCTTCCTAGAAGGTGATTTCTTGCTAATTAGGTTACTTTGTTTACGTTTGTTTTAGGGTTTCAATTTGTTCTTGTTTGTTTGATTGCAACTTGCTTGATACACCATCACTTGTGCAAGCCAAACCGCCCTCACGGCAAGCCAAACTAGCCCTACCTACGTGAACTTTGTGACTTGACTAGTGATTTTCTTGGTTGTTGTTCTTTGTTGTCTTTTGGTTCGTTTTTACCCCCATGTCTGGCCATATTGTTATAGGTAGCATGGCGGTTGGACAACGTAAAGACCAAATTGGAGTCGACAACACCAATCCACATCCACCGCCGTTGGGTCTACCCCAAGACCCACCAACGATTGACCCCCCACAACAAGACCCCATCATGGAGTTGTCCGAGGAGCAACGAGAGATCCAAGCTCTTCGTCAACGCGTTGCTCAGTTTGAAGCCAGAGAACACGCGGCACAACTCGTGCCCACTCCAACACCCCTGAGTACTATGGATGCGCTGGCTCAGCCACAAGCCACCGACGCCGGTCCATCGAAGACAAGAGTCGACAAAGGCAAAGGAATCATGCCTTCGACATCTCATCATCAACCACAACTCAATCGTATGCAAAGTGTCATCGAGAGTCACCAAGGTTTTGTTTCGCACACGGACCGCTACGTGCCCAGAGCCACACCCGCTGGCTTCGACACCGGCTTCGACAACGACCACGACGCTGAGGACACTCAAGGTGAGTTTTCTGAACCATACAACTTTGATGATCGCTATGCCTCTAGGAGAACCCAGAGACGCGTACCGGGATCAGCGCCACGCAAAGGCCGCCCTCGTCGAGTCGAGCACGCCGATGCGACGCCAAAGACACCCAGTCGCCGACCAAGTGGGCATACGCAACATGATGATCAATTTAGGACCCCAAATACCCAGCCACGGAGCCATGATGTACGCGATCATCTTCGACACCAAAGTGTTCGGACGTCGCGTTACGGATCCGATGGCTTCGCGTTGATCATACCCAATGTCCATGATGACTTCGACGAGTATAGCGATGAGGAGATCGAGGACTCCGGTATGGTCAACCCTAATTTTTTTCACCCCCCTCTTGGAGATCCACTTGAATTGCAGGATCACCCTTCAGATTGGATACCTCCACCTCATCTCCAGCCCCAAGGAGACCGCGTTCATGACATTGGCGGCGAGCGCCGCGATGTCAAGCCAAGGGACATTCGCCAAGCCGACTACGATGCCCGGCCGCAAAGACGCCGACGTGACGACGCCTATGCGCCAAGGGATGAGTTTGCTCGCAGAGAAGATCACCAAGATCGCGATAGACACCGGGTTGGACACGATAGACCCCATGATGTGCGCGCCTACGAGAATCCTATCTACGCCGCCGTGACAAACAACGCGTTCATCCAAGCACCTGCCCAGCCTCGATACCAACGACACGAAGTCAAGGTAAAGATCGAGCATTTTTTTGGTGAATACAATCCATCTGTTTTTCTTGAATGGGTGCAGGCTACGGAGTACACCCTACGATATTGCCGCGTTCCTCCTGAGGAGCATGTTTACGCCGTGACACTTCACTTTCGAGGAGCAGCCCGAGTGTGGTGGCATCGCTTCGAGGATGATTGCGTGCGTCGTCACAGAACACGCGTCACAGAATGGCATCAACTAGTCTACGTGATGACCAAGAAATATGTGCCTCCAGACTATAGGAATCAAATGAGAATGGAGATAGCCATGGCTCGACAAGGGTCGATGACTCCACTCGAGTTCTTTTCCAAGCTTGAAGACATGTATTACAAAGCCAACATCTTCGTTGCACCATCGACTTTGAGGACGAAGTTCTTGAGTGGCTTGAACACCAACATCCGTGATCAACTCGAGACTTTGCCCATCAAAGACTTGAACACACTCACACATACGGCGATGCAAATTCATGCACAAATCTCTCGCCGAAAGTCTTACACTTTTCCAAGTGGCCAACAAAGGTATTTTCTAACCCTAGTGGATTACCTTCTACTAATGTTCGCCCTAGTGTCTCTACCACAGCCGGGTCGAGCCAATCCCCCAAAGCGAAGACTTCGACGCCAAGCACCGCGCCACGCCAGAACGTGCCCAAACAAGCTCCAGTGGGCACAGATCACGCGCGTGACCTTGAGTGTTACAAGTGTGGTGGAAGAGGCCACTATAAGAAGGATTTCCCAAACGCTCGAAAGGTGTTGTTCTCCACGGCCGCCGCCGGCTATGAGTCTTGCGACGACGAGGAGCAAACCCTAGAGGCCATCGATGAAGGCATCGAAGAGGAGGAAGACGCCTATGACTGCGAACCCGCTTCTCTGCACGCGGGCACGCCATTGAGCTTGGTGACGCGTCGTCTCCTCACAGTCAAGGAAGCGAGCGTCCACGACCAACGCGAGAACTTGTTCCACACAAGGGCTCTCGTCTAGATGGCTTCTTTAAGTGTCATAGTTGATGGAGGATCATGTTCTAACATCGTCAATGAGAAGGTCGTGACACACTTTAAGTTGCCTACGACGCCTCATCCATAGCCTTATGCCCTCCAATGGATTTTTTCAAGTCCAGGTAACACAGTATCTCGCCAATACTTAGTTTCTTTTTCCATAGGGCTATATTGTGATTCTATACTTTGTGATGTCGTTGCAATGGATGCCACCCATATTTTGCTTGGGCGCCCATGGCAATTCGACAGGCACGTGCTCCATGATGGCTATTTGAACACTTATGTGTTAAATTACCACGGGAATCGCATCACCTTGCATCCAATGTCTCCCCATGAGATCTTGCAGGACCAGGTTGAGCGCGATCACCAGAAGGCCATTCAGGCCGCGACTACTAGGTCCAACGAGTCCCCAGAGGCACTCCGAAGGCAAGAATCCTCCATTTCTGGAAAAATTTTGCCTTCCCTGGGCACTGACAAGAAGAGGACCACCGCGATAGGTGGGATACCAAATGCCCATCTGGATCGTCATGGCGCCGCTGCTGGTGCCGCTGGGAAGGCTAAGAAAGGCACTCCAGAGGCTTGGCCAGGTCTTTCCAATTCTAGCGCGAGCAATGGTCCACATATTCCCAGTGCCCAACAAAAATTGACCAGCGCCTCGCCATCGACAAAGTTGGCCACGCCGTTGCCGCAGACATCTCCCTTGTAAGGAAAATGTGAGCGACGCTTGCTTTTGGCCAGGCCCAGTGACCTCACTGCGTGTTTGACTGGAAAGGCACCATGTTTTCTGCTTGTACCAACCCCATGCATCCCTGAGTCGTCGAATGCCGCGTCCGTGCCGCCAGCCATCGTGACCTTACTCGCAGCTTTCTACGATGTCTTTCCTGATGAGTTGCCACAAGGATTACCTCCACTAAGAGGCATTGAGCACCAGATTGACCTTGTGCCAGGTGCTTCCTTGCCCAATCGCGCTGCGTATAGAGCTGGCCTAGAGGAGACCAAAGAGCTCCAATGCCAAGTGCAGGAGTTGTTGGATCGTGGCTACGTAAGGGAATCTCTCTCCCCTTGCGTTGTGCATGTGATCCTTGTGCCCAAGAAGGATGGCACATGGATAATGTGTGTTGATTGCCGCGCTATAAACCAGATCACCGTCAAGTATAGGCATCCTATTCCATGCCTCAACGATATGTTTGATGAACTTTATGGCGCCACACTTTTCTCCAAGATAGATTTGAAGAGTGGTTATCACCAAATCAGGATGAAAGAAGGTGATGAGTGGAAGACCACATTCAAGACGAAGTATGGGCTCTACGAGTGGCTTGTCATGCCATTTGGGCTCACGAACGCGCCAAGCACCTTCATGCGCGTGATGAACCACGTCTTGAGAACCTTCCTTGGCAAGTTTGTCGCCGTTTATTTCGATGACATCCTTGTGTATTCACGGAGCCTAGAGGAGCATGTCGATCACCTTCTCCAAGTGCTCGAGTGCCTTCGAAGCGAGAGCCTATTCGCCAATCTGTCCAAGTGCTCATTTTGCTCCGCGTCCACCAATTTTCTGGGCTATGTCGTGAGTAGTGATGGTCTACGCATCGGCGAAGAGAAGATCGCGGCCATCAAAGAGTGGCCGACACCGACGACGCCGACACAGGTGTGAAGCTTTCTCGGCCTCGTAGGATTTTATAGGCGCTTTGTTCGAGACTTCTCCTCCATTGTCGCGCCTTTGCATGAGTTGACGAAGAAGGGAAGCACTGTCTTGTGGCTTGAGTCCCACGAAGCAGCCTTCTCGGCTTTGAAGCGAGCCTTGTGCCAAGCACCTTTGCTCCAGCTTCCCGACTTCGACAAGCACTTCGAGGTGGAATGTGATGCCTCAGACATAGGCATTGGTGGTGTGCTGCACCAAGAGAAGAGGCCCATTGCATATGTCAGTGAGAAGCTCACGGGGGCCACACTCAATTACCCCACCTACGACAAAGAATTATATGCCCTAATACGCGTGCTAAAGACGTGGCAACATTACCTTTGGCCGCATGAATTTGTCATCCACAACGACCACGCAGCCTTGAGCTATTTGAAGAGCCAAGCCCACCTCAATCGATGCCATGCTCGTTGGGTGGAATTTCATGAGATATTTCCTTATGTCATGGTCCACAAGAAGGGAAAGGAGAACATTGTCGCCGACGCGTTATCTCGAAGGTATGTTCTCTTGACTCATGTGCAAACTAAAGTTTTGGGTTTTGCTTTGATTAAAGAATTGTATGCTAGTGATCCTTTCTTTGCACCTATATTCGAGCATTGCCTAAGATTTCGAGAGTTTGAGTCATATTTCCTTTCTGAGGGTTATTTATACAAGGCTAGTCGCCTTTGCATCCCTAGGTCTTCCATTAGGATCTTTTTGATTCAAGAAGCACACGAAAGTCGTGGACACTATGGGATTAGTAAGACCTTGGCTGCCCTAAGAGAACATTTCTTTTGGCCTAAGATGACCCATCAAGTGACTAGGTTTTGTAGAAGTTGTGTGACATGCCAAAGAGCCAAAGCTAGGTCCAGCCCACACGGCCTCTACACACCTTTGTCCATTCCTAGTGCCCCTTGGGAAGATTTGTCTATGGATTTCATCACGGGTTTTCCCCTCTCCAGACGAGGTAAAGACTCTATTTTTGTGGTCGTAGATAGATTTTCTAAGATGGCACATTTTATTGCTTGTAAGACAACCCATAGTGCTAGTGAGATTGCCGATCTATTCTTTGAGCATGTGGTGCGTCTTCATGGAGTCCCACGTACCATAGAGAGTGATAGGGATTCTAAGTTTGTTGGTCATTTTTGGAGAACTCTTTGGGGTAAGCTAGGAACAAAACTCCTATTTTCCACTAGCTACCACCCCCAGACCGATGGCCAAACGGAGGTCATGAATAGAACCCTAGGAGCCCTCATTCGCACGATGCTTACAGCCAACCCTAGGCGTTGGGAGGACTTACTATCACTTGTCGAGTTTTGTTACAATAGATACAGGCACACGGCGACCAAGTTGACACCTTTCAAAGTGGTGTATGGCATGAACCCATTGACGTCGCTTGATTTGTCGCCGCGACCACTGCGAGACCCAGTGCATGTCTTCGCCTCCAATCGCGCAGAGCAAGTATAAGAGCTCCATCGATGAACCAGGGACCAATTGGAGAAAAGGGCCGCGCGGTATGCCTCCCAGAAGAACAATGGCCGATGCCGCGTCGTTTATGCACCCGAGGACCTTGTCTGGGTGCACATGCGAAAGGAAAGGTTCCCCTCGCGGCGCAAGCACAAATTGACACCGCGTGGAGATGGTCCATTCCGCGTGATAAAGGCCATTGGGGACAATGCCTATCAACTCGAGCTTCCCCCAGATTTTGGAGTCCACGCGTCCTTCAACGTCGTGGACTTGACACCATATGTGGAGCCTGAGTTTGATGATGGTGAAGCGGGGATGCTTCATAGCCAAGTGGGGGAGGGTGATATGATCCCACCTCCCATGACGGCCACAGACGAGGAAGAAGCCATGAGCCTTCGCTCAGAGGGCCTAGTGACAAGGTCCTGGTCCAAAGCCATCGCGGACGCTGTCGCGTCACTTGTCGCACGCATCGTCGCTGGCCAAGGAAGCCCAGACGCCAACCCAAGACTCGTCGTCCTCGCCACCATCGGCATCGAAACATCGCGATCATCGCAGCCGGCATCGCGTGCACCCACTCACGAGGCCATCGACCCTTCGTCGCCGTTCCTCACGGTGTTTGCACCCATGCCTTCGCCGCGTTCTTTTTGAGACACTTTCTATAATTGTTATTATTGCTTATTTTAGATAGTTTCCTTTTATAGTCATTTCTATTTTAGGGTTTGTGCCTTTTGCATGCTTGCATGGGCTAGCCCACTAGGCTCGACTCGGCACATCCGATGTCTCGCCTCTAGTATTTAAGTCAAACTATGTTATTGGTTTTAGTACGTTCAATTTTAATCAAGGTTTCAAGTAGAGTGTTTATCCTCCTTCCCTTGATCGGACGTCACCCTCTATCTTCGCATCCACATTCCCTCTGCCGCCGACGCTACGGCAATTGCTTGAGCCTTCAAGCCAAGTCTTCCTTCGCATCTCCCTTCCTCCGCAGTCGACGCTACGACACCAAAGACTTGTCTTTTCAAGTCATCTATCCCTCATCAAATCGCTTCCGCCATCGCTATCCAGTCGCCCCATCCATGGCTTCCATCACGTCCATCATCGCCACCAATTCCATCGCGTTCGCCAACGCCTTCGCCATCAACGTCGTCTTCGCTGTTGTGACACTCAACGTGACACGCAGCCTCGCCGACACCGCGATCTTCCAGACCACCTCCACCGGATTCGCTTCGCAGCACCACCGTGTCCATCTTGTCAACCTTTCGTGCAAGACAACGTGACTTCTCGCCCAAGACTAGACCCAAAGGTGTCGCCTTTGACAATTGGCTTGTCATCGGAGGCAAGAACATATCACTACCCATATGACGAATCCATCTTCCAAAAAGCTAACACCTTACACAGATGAGAAGAAGGGGAAAATGTGAAGAACATAACAAAGAATTCACAGGTGAAGGTCCGAAGGAGATGACTGCTTTGCTGCAATGGATGGACGATGAAAGGTTAGTAACTCACGGATTTAATTATGTTGAACTACCTCATGGATTAAATTATGCCTTCATTCTTTCTCAGTTCTGAGCCAAGAGTGGGACTCAATGGTACATCGTTGGACAAGGCCTGGTTTCGGCTATTACTGGAACCAAAAGCTTGGCTGTGTGATGATGTAAGTTATGGAGTTTTGATGTCAAATTAGTTAACTGTTGGGATTTATTGCAATGTCTGACAGGATGATTTTTATTTTTTGAAGCACATGGATGAAGTTTGTTGTTACATCCGTAAGGCGCTTCTGGAGAATCCTGCACGCAATCATAAGGCCATAGTATTGGACGTTTTCTGGTATGCAGATTATAGAGATGCATTGAGATACTATGTCCAAAATGATCAAGTTGTTCCACCTACAAATCAACGTGCAATTCAGTACTTTAGGGGAGTTAGGCCTGCATTGTATGGGTCCAGTTGGCATGATGTGGACTTTATTTATGCCCCCTTCAACCTCCTTAATGAACATTGGGTTGTTGTACATATCGATCTGCAGCGATAGGAGATAAATGTATATGATTGTAATATCAATTTGTACAGAAACTTGGACGTAGAGACCATGTTGTTTAGGGTGAGCAAGTTTCTTCCTCACTTCATGAGTCAGTACCCGCCACTTGCCCAGAAATTTGCAGATCGGGGTACTGAGGAGTTTAAATTTTCCGGAATTCAATAAGTGAAGCAGAACAAGCGCGGGTCAGTCAAAATATCATTACCCTTACCAATTTTTTTTATATACTTCATCTAACTAACTTTGATACATTTTGTGTTCCTAGTGGCGACTGTGGGATTTACACTCTGAAACACATAGAGATGCTTGGGGTTGGGTGGAAAACTATTGACGTTGTGGCCGACAAATTTATCGACGGCTTCAGGAGCGATATGGCTCACAGCATGTTTGACGAGGTTTGGAGGTCGAACCTAAAGAACCCCGAGGTTTAAATTGGATGTTTGGATAATTTTATTCAGGTCGACAACATTAGGGTCTTTGTGGTTTGGAAGATTTTTCGAACAAGTTGGGTCAGTCGAACATTAGAGTCTTTGTGGTTTGGATAATTTTATTCTGGTAGAGTACATTAGTTTCTTTGGTTTGGTGGTTTGGGTGATTTTGTTGTTCGATAACATTAGGTTCTTTGTGGTTTGGATGAATTTTCCAACATGTTGTCCTCTTTGTGGTTTGGATGAATTTGTTTACATTACAATGGTATGACAACTTGAACAAAAAGCATACGTGACAGGCTTACCTAAATGGTATGACAATGGTATGACAACTTGAACAAAAAGCATACGTGACAGGCTTACCTAAATGGTATGACAGGATACGTTCCATTTAAAGTATACTCGATCAAAGTATATGAGGTAGTTAAGTTCCATTGCAGTTATGTGCGTGCCAGTTACATGGCAGTTAAATGGTAGTTGTGTAAAAAAATACTGAGTATTTAAAGTACATACCCGACAGGATATACAAATTACCGTGACAAAAAATACAGAGTATTTTAAGTACATACCCGACAGGATATACAAATTATCGTGACAATATCTAAAGTTATAATTAACCCTACTAATTCCTTTTATAGGAGAGTAAATAAACCGTCATAAATCTACCCCTAACTGCCAACAACTCCTTTTTATATACCTCGTCTTAGCCACATTTCCTCATCTACAACTCTTCCAACATCGTCGTAATCTACACAACTCCACATTTCCTCCTTTTCCTTCCTTCCCATGGATGAACAGCCGGCAGAACATAGGGTGTACACCACGTTCCATACCGGCGGGAGAATCGTCCCTACGAGGGGACAAATGGCCAGAAATGCCACCCACTACTATGAGGGTGGCATTTCTGAAAACTGGTTGCCGATGGCTGAAATGGTAAAAGACATATGGTGGCTCATTGGGCAACTTTACAGTTTTAACAATTGTGAACGGGACACCTGCTACTTCTTTGAAGTAGTACCCCGCACGGTGGCCCTCGTACCCTGAGGGCCTTGCAGAACCGTGGAGACGTCGCCGCCCTTGCCGACCTTGGTAGGACAATGGCTTTCATTAAAATATATATCGTGACCGGAGAGGTCGACGACGTGCTTCACCCACGCGACCTCCCAGCCTCAGCCATGTCCTTTGCAACCATGTCCTCCGCATGAGATGTGTCTATGTAAAATTTAGTATTTTATTTAGTACTTTAGTGTAGTGACTATGTAATGTCACGTAGTATTTAGTACTTTATGATAATAAGTAGAATATTTAGTACTTTATGAAGCATGTTATGTATCTTCCTTTTATATAATATAGTACTTTATGATAATATGTCAAATACATTTAGGACAAGATTGGTTAGTTCAATACGGATATGACAAGAGCATGACAGAATATCTAAAATATCATTTACTTGTGCTTATGTAGTGCAAAATATTCAATCGGATTTGACAAGAGCATGACAGGATATCGAAAATATCATTTACTTGTACTTATTTAGTGCAAAATATGCAGTCGGATTTGACAAGTCAAGATATCTAAAGAGTATCCAAAATATCATTGACTTGTACTTATTTATTGCAAAATATTCAACCGGACAAGATATATATCAAACTATGACAGGATATATTGAAAATAAAAGTTCTAAAACTAAGTAAGCGCAAAATTAGGGGTACAAGCGCGAAAAATGTTTCATTCAAAATGGATACAGTTCACACTTACTTTCCAGTTAATGCCCCCGATTGACTGGCCTCTCATAGTCTTCATCTATTCTTCTTCTTCACTCCTGACATTCTTCAGTTGGGGTTTGTTTGAAGCTGAACGACCATCCTTCAGGTACATTTTCTCTTCTTCTTCATCAATCTAAAATTTAAATTAGGGCTTTTCGCTCCTAAAATTAGGGCTCTTCTTCACCACTTCCATTTGCTTTGAAATTAGTGCTTTTCGCTTTTAAAATTAGGGCTTTTCGCTCCTCATTCTTTAGCTTAATGTGTGAATCGATATGTATTCCGTAGTTGCTGCTTAATTACAAGAATATGGGACTCTGAAAGTGACCACATGAATGATTTTAGTCTCCCACTACAGAATTCCTTCCAGTCCGACCCCGGATTGCGAAGAGAGGTGTTGGAGACACTAACTAATTTTAGTGCGTCATCCCGTTGCATGCTATCTGATGACCTAAGGGTGATTTCTATCCTATCCTCTCGGTTTTTTTACCTACCTTGCCAATTATTGACCGAAATGGTATTCTCAAATGCAGACTTCAGGATGAGTTCAGGGAGGAAATGGTTGAGGATGAGTTCAGGGAGGAAATGGCTTTATTACAGGAAAGCCTGGTTGCTTACTTTAGGCATCATACGATTGCCGAGAACGCCCTTGCCGACTTGACAGAGAGGTTGTCTGGTTTAACAATCGCGCATCTGCTGGTTTGCATGGAATGAGACGATCTAAGAAGGTTCAAGCGGGTTACGATACCTCTGTTGATTGTCCTAGTTATTTTGATTATTTTGATTTGTCTTCCTATAGTGGCTTATAAGTTGTAAGAAGATGGAACCACAGATGCCATTTTCAAACTTTATGCATTGTACTAGCTACGCATACAAGTTTGTCATTTTGTATGGTCACTTAATGGATAAGACAAGTATTATCATTTCAGTCATTCTCTTATTCTTCTTATACTAATCATTCTCTTATTCTTCCTATGTGATATGGATTGCCACTCATGTTGGTCGATAGGATTATTTCAAACCATACTAAACTTGACAGGATATATATTGAATTATGATAGGATTGTGTCATCAATTTAACGCAAACTAGTCCACACAAATTACATAAAATACATATCGACCATGACTTGCAAATTACATAAGAAACTTACATTAACTAGGTTCAAAAGTAATATGAGTGGTAAGAGATCTTTCTAGAGTTTTGATCTCTTACTACACATATTAAAGTCATAAGCAACATACATTAACTAGGTTCAAAAGTAATATGAGTCATATCAATTTAACGCAAACTAATCCACACAAATTACATAAAATACATATCGACCATGACTTGCAAATTACATAAGAAACTTACATTAACTAGGTTTAAAAGTAATATGAGTGGTAAGACATCTTTCTAGAGTTTTGATCTCTTACTACACATACTAAAGTCATAAGAAACATACATTAACTAGGTTCAAAAGTAATATGAGTCATATCAATTTAACGCAAACTAGTCCACACAATTTACATAAAATATATATCGACCGTGACTTGTAAATTACATAAGAAACTTACATTAACTAGGTTCAAAAGTAATATGAGTGGTAAGAGATCTTTCTAGAGTTTTGATCTCTTACTACACATATTAAAGTCATAACCAAAATATGGCCGATTGTTCACAAAATATGGATCTGGTATTAAGGGGATGTGTCCTCGCAGCTTGGCAAACGTTTGTAGCATGTCCTCTAGGTATGTCCTCTCAGCCCGCATCTTGAACAACGCTTGACTTTTCCATAATTCCTCTCCCAATGCGCCTTAAACCTATTAACCCTAGGCCTTCCAATGTGTCTCCTCATGAGCGGTGGAAGACAAGGCTTATTGGATACAGATGGAGGAACATCCCAATGACTGGTTGGGTGCACTAGGTGCACTGTTTCTTTGTAAGCTTCCTTAGCCGTATCGTTCATGTAAAATGGACTCACCAAGGAAGAAGCATCAACACCCCTATCATTCTCTACAGCAAGGGCATGTGTGCATGCAATCCTGTCAGTCTGGAAAACCTTGCACTGGCAGGTTTGAGCGTGAAGATTCACTTCAAATCTATTATCTTCATCTGTTACCTCCGCCTCAAAATTACTAAGCCTACGCACCTTCATTGATAAAGACCTCAGGTACCTGTCGTCCATAATCTTAGTGATTTATTTCGTAACACTCTCAGCCCACCTGCCTGCGTGTTCCCTCCGCTCACAGAACCACGTTGCAAAAGTTCGTAGAATCACATCAAACAATGCAACTATAGGCCAGGCACGCTCCTCCTTAAATAGTGAATTCAAACATTCAGCATTGTTCGTTGTCATTATGTTGTACTTGTTTGTCGGAAAGTGAGCCCTTGACCACATGGATAACCCTGCACTTAGAACATATTTTGCAACCTGTTTTGAATCACTTTCCAGTTTTCGTAATTGCTTTGTATACTCATCAACGGTGTAAGCCTTTGCAACCTTGTTCCACTGACTCAACAGGTCTCCCCTACGGTATTTTGTCTTGAAGTTCTGGTATATATGATAGGTGCAAAAGCCATGACCTGTAAGAGTATAGTGTCTTCTCATTCCCCTTGCAATACTCGCATGACGATCAGACACGAACATAACCTCTGCCATGTCTGTTACAACGGCTTTCATCTGACTGAAGAAAAATGACCATGACGCATCATTCTCGCTGTCAACCACTGCGAATGCGAGAGGATATATGCCTATGTTTCCATCTTGGGATGTAGCTAGAAGAATATGGCCAAAGTATTTCCCACTTAAAAAAGCTCCATCCACTGATATTACCTGCCACCAGAAAACAATCCTTATAACAACTTTTCATCCTGTCATGATTCTACAGTAATCTTGTCATGCGAATACATCATATCATACAACTCTACTAATCCTTGATTGTATAAAAAAATACTTAACAAGCATGCATACCTTCCTCAATTGGGACAGTCCCCTTATCCAAGCACCCAAGGACCAGAAGTAGTACTTGCAACGGTTGTTAGAATTTGTGGTAATAGACATGTGGGAGCCAAGATTCATTTTTTCTAGCATGTAAAGCCACGAGTTCAACTCTCTGTAACTCCCCTCCGCAGTACCTCGTATCATGTCATCGGCTAACAAGCGTGCTTGATTGGCCTTAGAATAAATGGCATCAATTTCGATGTCCTTCATGGTACTCTGTATTTCTCTTGCTCTTGGGGCTTCCTTTCGACCTCCGAACCTGTCAACAATAGAATAGAATCGTCAATCACATTATGGCAATAAGGCATTTTACATACCTGAAACAACTTAGTTTTACCTTGGAAGTATCTTTTCAGCTATTATGGATGCAGTTGCATGTTTGTTGTGGTTATATCGATAACGCTGTAACACCCCGGGCCAGAGGTGCTACAGTGCCATAGTCCCAAAGGACTATAAGGCGGGTGAAATAAAAATTTGCAAACATATCCCATACATAATATATACCAAAAGCAGCACAGCGGAAAAACCTGTAAAACCTGTCCAAAGTTGAAACCATAATCAACTTAACATACAGAAAGTACAACCATTTACAAACCAAAACCAACAACCAAAAACCAAACCAATACAACAAGTTCGACCACTTCAAGGTTCAAAACCAAAACGACACACACAACCAAGTCAAAGTCCAAACCAAAAGAGTAAAGCCTTCGACTCCAAACCGACGGTAATCAGGATCCTCCTTGTTGGCGCTAAAACTGCAAAGCCTGATTGACTGGGGGACCCGATACCCCAGCCAACCACGGCACATAAACCGAGGTTGGTTTGTCTCACGAAAGACTATGGCAAGACTAGCCGAGCCAAAACAGTTCAAAACACATACATATATCACCAATCAACTCACAACACCGACAACACGCCACACAATATATAATATCATAACTATACTTAATCATATCAACCAACCAATGCCAACCACACGTCAAAACATATACACACACTATCACATACCATTCATTACACATCCTTATCCAACTCTTCACTATACTAACCTCAATCAATCCATCCTCAAACTCATCACAAGCATAAACGAATAAAACGATCCAATCCAACTTCACTGACACGTCCAATCCATCCTTCTCTCTATTACTAATACCTCAATCAACAACTCTATGCACATATACATCTCTTACTACTGACTTATAACCAAAGCTAACCAATAAGACTGAACTCACTACTGCACTACACAACAAATTCAATTAACCTGCACATCCACAAACACATAAGCATCAACGAGATAATCATCACATATAAACATAAAGAAAATAACGATCCAGGCCAGCCACCCTTCTGGTGCCGCCTGTTCGTTAACATAGACTGTAACTCATACACTCAAATTCAACCCTTGTTGGCCCACACCCTCAAGATGGGAAACCAACCTCCACACTTAATCAACATAACCATCTTCTTGTAACTAGTTACCACCAACAATCATACAAACAGAGATTCATATCACAACTAACTACAATAACCAACATTTGACAACAAGTCAAACTAGCCAACAATCAATATCTAACATAAAACCAATAACTAAACACACAGTCAATATTTACCAACACAACCACTAAATCAAACGACAACAATCATCATCACGAAACCACTTTAATCAGGTACGCAACCAACATCCAACACAAAACCACTTAATCAGGTATGCAACCAACATTCAATACATAATCAACACACAACCGCCAACCCTCCAATCCAACCTCCATCTCCACCACCACATCACCGGGTGAGACAATCAACACACACAACCATCAACACCTCCAATCCAACCTCCGTCTCTACCACCACATCACCGGGTGAGACAATCAACACACATTTTCCGGATGGGACTTTCACCATCCAACCCTTGGCCCTTAACGACGTAGGCGTGCACCCTACGCGGTTTGGTGAGACTATCATCACCTGACCCTTCGACCTTCGGGGGTTCATACCCACCGAGGCCCTAAATATAAGGACTTTCACCATTCGCCTCCTGACCATCGGGGTTCACACCCACCGAGGCCCTCACATATAAGGAATTTTACCATTTGCCTCCTGACCATCGGGGTTCATACCCACCGAGGCCCTCACATATAAGGAATTTCACCATCGAACAACATTCCACCACCACACCGATACCAATCAAATAAAATCATATACGACAATCAATCAAATATCACATACGGCAAAGGCTAACACATATTCACATACACACACAATCCAACACACACACTCACACATTCAATCCAACACACACATACGATCCACCACACACACACATTCAATCCAATACACATACACGTGTCAACAGACACTCACACTCAAGCCAACACACACACACGTGTCAACAGACACTATCAACAACAATCACAAACACATAATCACACCTTAACACACCTCATCACACATCATCCAAGCCATTATATAGTCAAACAAACCAATTAAAATAATAGCTCAAGCAACAGTAAAATTAAACATAATCAGTTTATAAAAATATATAAGTTAGCAAGGATCCTCTTGCCTCAAGTCGAACCGCAACGACGACTCCAGAGATCTCCAAACCACGCGAACGAACCTTCCAAAAATCAGCACTACACATTCACCAAAATCAACCCCAAGCTCACGAAATTGGCTCTTCAACTGCCCACAAAGAATATTTCAACATCAATTCGGACTACACACAACATCAATTCGAACCACAACATCAATTCGAACCACAACATCAATTCGAACATAAACCCTAAAAATTCAGCAAAGCCTCAACCAAATTGAAATTAATCCAACCCATAAGCTCACCTTGTCGACAACTAAGCGGTAGTCACCGGGAAGAGGCTCCTCGTCGCCGGAACCACAACAACAACAATGAACAGCAGCTGCACAACCCCAAAACACCACAATTTGCTGCACAAATTCAGCAAAGAAATGGAGTCCGAAAATCTAACAGACCAACACCCCATTTCTTACCTCGTCGGCGACCACAATCTCAGCCCCGGGAACACCACCTCTCGCCACCGGAAAGCTGCAGTACGACCGGACAGCAGAAGCTCGAACCAGCAGCGACGAGCTCCACAGTAGCAGCTACGAACAACACGCAGCAGGGAGGAGGAGGAACAGCGGCGGCGCGGTCCAAGTCGGCACGCCGGAGACGAGTTGGCTGAGCACAGGAGAAGGTCGGATCGCCGGGGAAATGGTTGGGCACAGGAGGGAGAGACCACGTACAGGGGATGAGTTCGGGAAGGAGACAACCGATTATATTGAGGGATTTAGGGATTTAATCCCCAAAATTCTATTTCTCCCACTTAAGTAATATTCCATAATTAATTTACCCTTATGCCATTCTCCTGATCTTATTTGGGGTATTTCATTCTCCCCTCCTTATAAGAGTTTCGTCCTCGAAACTCAGATCAAACAGGTATGGACATTGATCTCTCATAACTGATTCCAGAATATACAAGACTTATCGAAGAATAACCTTCATGGAGAGTTAACTCTCTGATCTCTTTATCAGCCAACACACATAACCGATCTGAAATCACAATACTCCATCTTCCTGAACAAAAATCCGAACACCCTTTCCTGAGCAATATCAATGCATATCTTACTTAACTTCCATCGCATTCAGCTGTGTTCTCTCTTTCCCAAATCAATTTCACTTTCACCATTCACCAACTCTTGTTGCAATCCCGACTGAACTGTCTGACAAGCAACCACATGCTCGAGAGTTGACTTCCTACACAAAGCATCAGCAACCACGGTACCCCTTTCTGATTGATACACAATATTTTTTCCATAATCCTCAATCACTTCTGGCAACCGTCTGTATCTCATGTTCAACTCTCTCTTATACAATTTGAACTGACGAAAAGCATACGCAATGACCTTCCCATTCTACATCAAAACGTAACCCAGACCCTGCTCAGACACATCACTTTAGATAACAACCTTTCTGTTCCATGCGGTATAACCAACACTGACACATTAATCAACTCTTCCTGAGTTCTTCGAAACTCTTTCCTGCCATAACCTGTCCCATTCAAAATTCTCAGTCATACACAGATAACCGACATAACCTTTCCTTAACAATTTTACAGCTGTCGCCGCACAACAATTCTGTCAGAGTAATTAGGATCATAACCCTCAAACACGTGCACTAAACCCTTATCTGTTGTTACAATAACTATCGTCTTCCTGCAGTCATACGCACATTCTGTTCCTCAACTCAGCCGAACCCATTGTCGAAAAATCCTACTTTTTTAGATGCTATTGAGTTCTCTGTTCCTTACTACCTCAAGCATCAATAATCTGATCAGAAACATCTATAGCAGTTTCCATAATCAAACACTCATCAACATACTGCTCAATGGTTGCACAGCTGAGTCTCACCATCGAGATTCCATCTCGGAACACAACCATATCTGAAAGCGCTCTAACTGCCTTCTCATTCTTGACAACTATAGCAGCATACAACTTCTTCATACCCTATCATCAGTTACCAGACTCAACCTCTTGACGATAAGCCCAACGGCCTCATCCTCTACCATACTCATACCTTTTCAATCTCTAGCACGTCCCACTTACCAGGGAACGCACCATTTAAATTTACTTAACAACATTAACCATCGCATATGAAATTAATCATCAATACTCAACATATAAACATTAGCATAAAACATCACAAACAACCAATACTTACTTACCAACACAACTCACTACAGGTTGACAGCAAGCGTTCCTGATCACACGATCGTTCACAACAACAACGTATAAAAATTCCCAAGTTGAAAACTCTGAAAGAAAACATTTTTGAAAAGAGCTCTGATACCAACTTTTGTAACACCCCGGGCCAGAGATGCTATAGTGCCATAGTCCCGAAGGACTATAAGGCGGGTGAAATAAAAATTTGCAAACATATCCCATACATAATATATACCAAAAGTAGCACAGCGGAAAAACCTGTAAAACCTGTCCAAAGTTGAAACCATAATCAACTTAACATACAGAAAGTACAACCATTTATAAACCAAAACCAACAACCAAAAACCAAACCAATACAACAAGTTCGACCACTTCAAGGTTCAAAACCAAAACGACACACACAACCAAGTCAAAGTCCAAACCAAAAGAGTAAAGCCTTCGACTCCAAACCGACGGTAATCAGGATCCTCCTTGCTGGCGCTAAAACTGCAAAGCCTGATTGACTGGGGGACCCGATACCCCAGCCAACCACGGCACATAAACCGAGGTTGGTCAGTCTCACGAAAGACTATGGCAAGACTAGCCGAGCCAAAACAGTTCAAAACACATACATATATCACCAATCAACTCACAACACCGACAACACGCCACACAATATATAATATCATAACTATGCTTAATCATGTCAACCAACCAATGCCAACCACACGTCAAAACATATACACACACTATCACATACCATTCATTACACATCCTTATCCAACTCTTCACTATACTAACCTCAATCAATCCATCCTCAAACTCATCACAAGCATAAACGAATAAAACGATCCAATCCAACTTCACTGACACGTCCAATCCATCCTTCTCTCTATTACTAATACCTCAATCAACAACTCTATGCACATATACATCTCTTACTACTGACTTATAACCAAAGCTAACCAATAAGACTGAACTCACTACTGCACTACACAACAAATTCAATTAACCTGCACATCCACAAACACATAAGCATCAACGAGATAATCATCACATATAAACATAAAGAAAATAACGATCCAGGCCAGCCACCCTTCTGGTGCCGCCTATTCGTTAACATAGACTGTAACTCATACACTCAAATTCAACCCTTGTTGGCCCACACCCTCAAGATGGGAAACCAACCTCCACACTTAATCAACATAACCATCTTCCTGTAACTAGTTACCACCAACAATCATACAAACAGAGATTCATATCACAACTAACTACAATAACCAACATTTGACAACAAGTCAAACTAGCCAACAATCAATATCTAACATAAAATCAATAACTAAACACACAGTCAATATTTACCAACACAACCACTAAATCAAACGACAACAATCATCATCACGAAACCACTTTAATCAGGTACGCAACCAACATCCAACACAAAACCACTTAATCAGGTATGCAACCAACATTCAATACATAATCAACACACAACCGCCAACCCTCCAATCCAACCTCCGTCTCCACCACCACATCACCGGGTGAGACAATCAACACACACAACCATCAACACCTCCAATCCAACCTCCGTCTCCACCACCACATCACCGGGTGAGACAATCAACACACACTTTCCGGATGGGACTTTCACCATCCAACCCTTGGCCCTTAACGACGTAGGCGTGCACCCTACGCGGTTTGGTGAGACTATCATCACCTGACCCTTCGACCTTCGGGGGTTCATACCCACTGAGGCCCTAAATATAAGGACTTTCACCATTCGCCTCCTGACCATCGGGGTTCACACCCACCGAGGCCCTCACATATAAGGAATTTCACCATTTGCCTCCTGACCATCGGGGTTCACACCCACCGAGGCCCTCACATATAAGGAATTTCACCATCGAACAACATTCCACCACCATACCGATACCAATCAAATAAAATCATATACGACAATCAATCAAATATCACATACGGCAAAGGCTAACACATATTCACATACACACACAATCCAACACACACACTCACATATTCAATCCAACACACACATACGATCCACCATACACACACACATTCAATCCAAAACACATACACGTGTCAACAGACACTCACACTCAAGCCAACACACACACACGTGTCAACAGACACTATCAACAACAATCACAAACACATAATCACACCTTAACACACCTCATCACACATCATCCAAGCCATTATATAGTCAAACAAACCAATTAAAATAATAGCTCAAGCAACGGTAAAATTAAACATAATCAGTTTATAAAAATATATAAGTTAGCAAGGATCCTCTTGCCTCAAGTCGAACCACAACGACGACTCCAGAGATCTCCAAACCACGCGAACGAACCTTCCAAAAATCAGCACTACACATTCACCAAAATCAACCCCAAGCTCACGAAATTGGCTCTTCAACTGCCCACAAAGAATATTTCAACATCAATTCGGACTACACACAACATCAATTCGAACCACAACATCAATTCAAACATAAACCCTAAAAATTCAGCAAAGCCTCAACCAAATTGAAATTAATCCAACCCATAAGCTCACCTTGTCGACAACTAAGCGGTAGTCACCGGGAAGAGGCTCCTCGTCGCCGGAACCACAACAACACCAATGAACAGCAGCTGCACAACCCCAAAACACCACAATTTGCTGCACAAATTCAGCAAAGAAATGGAGTCCAAAAATCTAACAGACCAACACCCCCTTTCTTACCTCGTCAGCGACCACAATCTCAGCCTCGGGAACACCACCTCTCGCCATCGGAAAGCTGCAGTACGACCGGACATTAGAAGCTCGAACCAGCAGCGATGAGCTCCACAGTAGCAGCTACGAACAACACGCAGCAGGGAGGAGGAGGAACAGCGGCGGCGCGGTCCAAGTCGGCATGCCGGAGACGAGCTGGCTGAGCACAGGAGAAGGTCGAATCGCCGGGGAAATGGCTGGGCACAGGAGGGAGAGACCACGTACAAGGGATGAGTTCGGGAAGGAGACAACCGATTATATTGAGGGATTTAGGGATTTAATCCCCAAAATTCTATTTCTCCCACTTAAGTAATATTCCATAATTAATTTACCCTTATGCCATTCTCCTTATCTTATTTGGGGTATTTCAAACGCAATCCACAACTATGGGTTCCATCAAACTTTCGAACCACGAACAAACCACTTTCTTTCCTTACTGAGCCACGACATCCAAATGGGCATGCTTTGTCGACACACCCTACTGCATATGTTTTTTTGTCAGACTTCTTCACCCTTAGTTGGAAACAATCCCTCAAAGCAATTGCAGTTAACGCATCTTTCAACTCTTTATTGGTAGAAAATATATCTCCCATCTTTATCATATTATCAGCCACGTGCTTTACTTCATCATCTTGGAATTTGGCCCATTCACCATCCTCATCCATTGCTCGGTAATACCTCTCTTCAACTTATGCTACATCATTCATAAAAGCGGAGTCCATTTCCTCCTCGCCAAGGTTATCATTCATAAAATCAGTGTGGCCTTCCGCTTCATCGTCATCAATTACGACCAAGTCACACCCATGTGCTTTGTTGTAGAAACAAGAACATCGTCGTCGCTGCTTATTAACCCACTTTTTTTGGTTGCAACTTCTTCATTGTCGCTGCTTAGTGAGACAACTTCTGCTGGTGTTGATTCCTGGCAAAACCATTTTCTTACATCATCCCTCTTTCTTTTCCGGTCACCATCCACATATGTCCTGTCATCCATCCAGGACGTTCCCCTTGCATCCTGAAGAACATCATGATGCAGTATATCATCTAGTATCATGTCACCCATGCTATTTTCTCCTTCCTCTGTTTGGACATGAGTTTGTGTCTGTGTTACCAATGGTGGGGGTGCACTTAACTCTGCATCGATACAAGGTTTCTCCTCAAAAAACTCGCCAAACAAGTTATTTGCACCCTTCACTGTCAAGCTTGCATAAAGGGATATCGGCCAGACCCCCTCTTTACAAGATTTCATATTAAGAAATCTGAATGCTTCAAGATCATCGTCGTCAGTCAGATCAAAAGGTGGCATATTTGTTTTGAAAGCTGAAGTGTAACTCAACTTCAATAAAAAAACATATCATGATCAACATAGAGCTTTTCGGAAATTTTTCTCCATAACTCTTCAAACGTTGAGGTATCCGAGACCATAATTCCGTTTGCCTTCTGCGTGCCTTCATAGGTCCAAGTTTCACAACGCAACTTCCACTCCCTACCTCTAATCAAAGACATCATGAACTTTGCTCGACCTACAACAAAAAGTAACTGTAAGAATACAAGTGGATACAAGTGGCAGTTAATAGGCATTTTCAACTCTGAAAACAATAACAACTTACCCATGCCGTATTCAATGTTTGGTAATATTCCCTTCTTCTGAACAACTAACAGGGGAATGGCTTCAATGAAGTGTGGCAGGATTCTTTCTCGCTCAAAGAAAGGGGAATATTGTTTAATGAAGTGTGGCAGGATTAAAGAAGAAGAAGAAACAAGAGGAATGAAGATGAATGTAGTCTGGCAGGAATTTCGAAGATGTTGATAAAAGTCGCATGTAACAGAGGCAAAAGAGAGATCAAAGTTTTTTGGGGGGGGGGGATTTTTTTTGGAGGGAAAATTGGAGTGATTGATGTGACATGTGCTTTAATAAGGTTATACTTCTTTCTTTCATCTTTCTTTCCCGGTTACTTTCTTTATCTTGTCAGATTTTCTTTCTTTCTTTCTTCTTACCTTCCATATGTACTTGTTCATTGAAAAATTCCTATTTTTTAACTTTTTTCGGGTGTACTTGTATATTAAACAATCCCAGTTTTATTTGTTTTTCATTTCTTTTACCTTTATTTTTATGGAAATGAAAAGGTTTTCAAGTTTTTTGTATTTCAAAGAAAATATAAATACAAATTGAATGGGTACTTTATTGGGCATGATTGTAATACCAAAAGCAACTAGCCTATTTTTGCTAAATCCATCTTCCAATTGGGTATTTTTGCAAAAACGTCTTTTATCCAATTTTGCACCCAAATTTTTTAATAAAAATGTAATATTTTCTCTATATCTATCATTATTTGTGTTAAATTTTTTAAAATTTAAGGTTTATGGATTTGCAAATTTTGAAAATCAATTTTTATATAAATTTGTTGAAATTACGCAGTGAAAGTAGTCTGTAATGATGAAATTTGTTTAAATTGTGTATTTTTTTGTCAATTTTGAGTAAAATTTCATTTAAGGTTCGAATATAGAGTTTTTTGGTTGAAATTGGGGTTGTTTGTGTATGATAGATGGTAGACTTACAAATTACAGTTTAAAATTTTGTATAAAATAGACGATAATATTTTACTATGCAGAATTTTAACTTCCACTGAACTAAAATTATGCCTGCAGCACTATAAAGGAAAATTGCTCGATACTCTTAATTAAGCTCTACGAGATGCTCTATTCAATATTCGTAATAACATTATGCTCACACTTTGAATGATGCTCTACCCGACGTTCTCAACGATACTCTTGCTAGTACTCTTGCATAATATCAATCTATTACTACATATCTGTTATCGTATTATGAGTTTGGATCATATGCGGAGCACTCTTCCCGTGCGGACGTGCGGAGCATGCACTTTAGGGCCTTATTTGTGCACTTTAATGTCTTATTTGTGCACTTTTTCAAAAAAAAAAAATCTTTTACAAATTGTTTTCCAAGCATTTTTCAATTTTTTTGCAAAAGTGCACAAATAAGGCTCTAAAGTGCACAAATAAGGCCCTATAGTGCATGTCCGCACGTCCGCATATCCGCACGGGAAGAGTGCTCCACACCGGAACCGCACTCATTAATCAAAATCACTACTATTTTTATATAATTATTATTATACAAAATAAACTTTACAGTTTGTGGGTAGCACAGTGGTTAAGATAGCTTTTAATATCCAATAGATATTAGGTTCAAATCTTGATATTAGCATTGTGTAAAATTATACATAAGTGAGTACATGCTATATTTATTACATTTATTATCAAAATCACTATTTTTCTTATATAATTATTATTATACAAAAAAAACTCAAAAGGTAGTGGGTAGTATAGTGGTTAAGATAGCTCTTAATTCCCAATAAATCTTAGGTTCAAATCTTGGTATTAGTATTGTGTGAAATTATACATTTTATGCCATATTTACTGCTCTCATTAATTATAATATTTTTTACATTATTACTTAAATATATATATTATTAGAAATAGAAGACAATAAACCAATAAACCATATGTAGTAGTGATTTTTTTACATCTTTTTTATTATCCTAAAGATTGTAAGGTTTTAATCATGTTTCTTGTACAATTTTATATCTTATATAGATAAGTCTAATTATTAATGAATTAAGTCAATTTCGCTATTTTTTGAGAAAATATGAATTAATGACAAATTTTCAAATCTCATTCAACTATGAAACTTATGATACCAAACCTACTTTTCTAATGCTCGAATATGTCATACGAAAAAGCTATATGCACACGAAAATGTGTCCTTATGCACACTATTTTGTGCGTTTAGATTAGCAGTACAAAGGTGTGCGTTAAGTGTTAATGTATAAGGGGTAAAATCGAAAGTTTCTGAAAATACGACCAGTAGAGTTGTACGTTAACACTTAACGCACAAACATGTGCGTTAACACTTAACGCACAAACATATGCGTTAAGTTTAAACGTGCAACTCTGCTGGGCTTAAATGGACTGGGCTTTGCACAAGTCCAATCCATTTAACTTGTGCGTTAACAATGAACACACAAATCTGTGCGTTAAGTGTTAACGCACAAGCTGTGTGCGTATAACTACGCGCACATCTTTTTTTTTTCATCGCGACGCCGATTTCTGCGAACGCGAAAAACCCTAAGATTTCGACGGCGATTCTCCTCAACCTCAAACCCAAAATTGGCTATGGATCCATCTTCTTCTCCCTTGGGCGAGTTTTCCGGTGGTTCTAGGGTAGAAAATAGGGACGGCAGTGATTCTGGTGGTGGTGTTGCAGCGGCAGGAGGTCCGACGGTCGGTGGTGGTGTTGCAGCGGCAGGAGGTCCGGAGGTCCGACATGGAGGAGGTTAAGGTGGTGGTGGTCCGCGGTCGGAGGTGGTGGTCCGGCGGCAATGACCGTTTAGGTGACGATGGAGGAGGAGGCGGAGGAAGAGGAGGGGTTAGTTTTTAGTCAACCTCGACGACTGGCTCGAGCAGTGGAGGACGAGGAGGTAGTGGAGGACATGGTGTTAAGTGGTGGTGCTAGACGACCGGTGACCCGATCGACACCCGTTCCAGATGTGTCGGTCGACGTTCTTGTGACTCCCACACCCGCACCGATAGACGTCCACCAGGTATGTAATGCGTTTTAAATTTGTAATAACAATTTCGTTTTGAAATTTAATTGTAAATTTAATTGCATAATATTTTATATTTCATTATGAATTAGAATTTAGATTCATTAATTTAGAATTGAAACGAAATTGTTCGAAACGAATATTATTGTATTTGATATTAAATTAGGGTTTAGGGTTTAAAAACAAATATTATGAAATCTAATTTAGAATTAGTAAAATTGGATACGAAATTGGATATGAAATCGAATCGAATTTGAGAAAATGAATATTATGAAACTAGAATTTAGATTTTGGATATGAATTTAGATTCGTTTGATTGATTTTATAATTGAAACGAAATTGTTAGAATTTATGAAATTAGAAATTAGATTTTGGATATATGAATTTGGATTCGTTAGATTTTGGATATTAATATAGATTCGTTAGATTTTAGAATTGAAACAAAATTGAACGAATATTATGATATTAGAATTTATATCTTAGATATGAATTTAGATTCTTTAGTTTTTTATATGAATTTAGATTTGTTTGATTTTAGAATTGAAACAGAATTGTTAGAATTTTGTATTTTGTTTCATTATTGTTTTTATTGAATATTGTCATATAAATGAATATTTTATTGTTGCAAAATGAAATTATATATTGCAAATACGATTAGAATTTAGATTTCATTATTAGGAATTAGATTTGATTAGAATTTGGATATAGAAATTAGTATATAATTAGATTTCATTATTAGAAATTTAATTTCTAATAATGAAATCAAATTTATAATGAAATTCGATTAGAATTTAGATTTTCTTCTAAATTCTAATTAGATTTCTCTAAATCTAATTGGATTGAAATCTAATTAGAAATGAAATTTGTAATGAAGTTAAATTGGAATTAAATTTCGTTATAATGAAATATAAAACAAATGCTATTGTCAAACAAATACATTTATAATAAATTACAAATTAAATAATTTAGGTCGTACGGGACGCCTTGGGAGGTTCTGAGTGACTTACATATCCGGCTCCAGTAGCCGACCGATGTGGTGTGCCTCGGAAGCACATCTCTAATACTGTACATCGTTGGGCTGCTAAGATACGAGCAGATCTATTAGGTGCAGATACCCCACTTCCACAGCCTTCTGCTTAGACAGAGGATGTCATCATGGAGGACGCCTACGTCACATCTGGTGTCGATATGGCGGTTGATGAGCAGGCCCACGAGATGTCAAACGATGCAGAGGACCGGGAGGGAGAGTTTCGGGTTTCATTTGATCTGATTTCGTCGATCGAGTATCTGAGGATGGATGACACTATCCCTACCAATTCCCCTCATTTTTCCGATCATGGTCCCTCCTCTATTCCCTCCCCGGATCAGACCGTCTCTTTTTGTCCCATTTCTGATCCAGTTTCGAGTCCTTCCCCTCCACCCGCTCCTTCTCATTCACCAGCTCCAGTTGTTGGGCCCGTTCTATGGCAGGCTCCTTGGATGCCAGGAGGGCCACGCATAAATGTCCTCATTTCCAGCTATATCACACACATTGTCAGGGTTATTTATGACCTGACCCCTCTTGTCCCTCCCCCTCTTGCTATCCATGTCCCGCCCCTCCCCGCCCTTTCGCGACAAAGACACAGGAGACGTCGAGGAGAGGACGCCCCAGTTGCATAGGCCGCTCTAAAGGCTGCTCCAGAGGCTGTTCAGGCTCCTCGTCGTTCAAGACGTCAGTGGCGCCGACAGACTCAGGATTTGGTACGTATTTTAGTGGTCTCACACATCTACGCATTCTTGGCACCGGGGCAGTTGATCTCGTCCTGATCTCGGCATTTGTCGAGAGATGGCACCTTGAGACGTCCTCGTTCAATTTCCCATGGGACGAGATGACCATTACACTCCATGATATTTATGAGATACTCAGGGTGTCCATTAATAGGAGGAGTTGTACGGCATCGGAGGATATGGCTGATCTAGAGGTCAGACGGAGGATCGCCCATGCTCTTGGATTTACCGCCAATACTCAAGTGGACAGGTGGTACAAGGACGACGGCTTTCCTTTGCAGTATCTGCAGGACACACTCACCAGGATGATGCAGAGCGAGGAGAGGGACGAGAGCATCATCGCTTCATTTTATCTGTTCTTGATGCTCGGCACTACAGTCTTGGTCGACAAGTCTACCACGAGGATCAAGCACAAGTAGATGGCGTTGTTGTTCAACCACGAAGCCACAAGCCGGTATTCATGGGTAGTTGGTGTAATAACCCTCAATTTTGGCAAGGGTATTGTTGTAATTTTCCAACTCCATTTCTAATAAAGGAACTTTGGTATTTATTTCATAATTCCAAAAATAGAAAAGAAATAGAGAATCTTAATATAAGTTGTTACAACCTTAAAGTTGTGAGTTACTTAAATTTTTGGGTAACATCATGTTGTTCTTAAATTTAAATAGAACTTATAAAATTTAACCTAGAATATTTAGATCAAATTTAACATTTTTGTTAAGGGATTTAAATATGGTTAAAGCCATAGGAATTATAACTTAAGCTTGTCTTAGCCTAAGTTAATTTTTCTAAATATTAATTTTGGGCTAAAATAATATTAGAAACAAAGAATTATTAAAATAATTAAGTTTGGAAAAGTTTGGGGAATTTTCGTAAATTTTCAGGAATTTTTAAGGGCATGTTTACCCCAACTTGAAAAGTTGGGGCCAAAAGTGCAAATATGCCAAAAGCTGGAGGGTACTGTTCATCTTCCCCTCCAAGCTCTTGGCCGTGGACAACAATGGTGGAATTTGGCCATTCCAAGCCGCGTTTCGGGCTCGATTCAACCAAGTAACCCATGGGATTTTTAGTATAGTATTAATCCCGCAAGATCGAATTTCATCATATAAGGCAAGTTTTTGTACGTTTCTGACGTTTTGGAAACATTGGGAAATCGGGGCTAATCCGAGATCGTTTCCTTGCAAAGTTTATATGGAATCGAATTTCTCTCTGAGACCTATCCACCCCTATAAATAGGACATCAATCGTTGAGGTTTCGACACCCAATTAAATCCTAGAAACTCAAGAACCCTAATTTTCGCAGCCCTCTGTTGCAGGATTCATTTCCGCCACACCGGAGCTCCATTCCCGCAATTGTCTCCACCATTAGTTCCGCCTTGAAGTCTACTTTCAAATCCCTAAGACTCCGCCGCCGGAAAACCACCTCCGGCCACCGGAAACGCCGAAAAACTGAAGCAGCTCCACCGAAGTCGTCCGGTTTGGGTATTTTCTGGATTTTGTCTGATTTTTATTTTTATCTTGTTATTATTTTGCTTAATTAAGGGTAATTAAATTAATCTTAACTACTAAATAATAAGATAGAATTAATTTTATTTTAATAAAATTAAAATTACTTTAGGTATTATCTTAGACTATGAATGGTTAAAATATTAACTTTTCATTGGGATAATATTTTGGAGTAAAATTTCTGGACTAATAAATAAATTATGAGATTTATTTATTTATAAAAAGATTATTTAGAATATGTGATTAATTGATTTTTAATCGTATAGATAATCATCATATCGATTAATCCTTGAAAATTGAATTAATTGGAGATAAATTAATTCAATTTAAATCTTGAGACATATACCCTTCAAAATTCAGTTTTAAATAAATTATCTAATTATAATTTATTTTGTGTGTGATTTGGGTACGTCTTTGCTTCTGGAACGGAAATAGATGAGGGATTCAAGTTGCTACTCGGAAACAACTATCCCCATGATACCGCTCATCTCTCCGTGATTCAAGGCAAGTGGTGATTCGCTCTTGCATATTTATTCCATTTTATCTTAATTGCCAATGAATCGGTTATGTTATTAAGTTGGGATAAATAATTCTTTTCTTGTTTGGGAACTTGTGTGAATAAATGGTATGATTAAATGAACCTTATTATTAGGTTGTATAATATGCTAGCTACGATCCTTATATATATATATATATATATTATTATAGGGCGCTAGATATACTTGGTGTAAATTTGTTGTGCATTGGTGTGGATAATAAATGCTAGTTTAGCACGAGTATTCGTAGGAACGCTATTTCCTTGCGAGGTTTAGTCGTTTCTTTAAAACTTTGTGTTAGGAGGTTAAATGCCCTAACGCTTTTGGTCATGACCTACCCTTATTCTATATAAGTGGTGGTGCACTTAGCTAGTGTCAATCTTCGGGATTTATTCTCATTCTATATCTTATTGCGAGATTTGTTATGGAAATTAAAAGCTTCAACGTAAATGCACATTTTGAAATTAAATAAGATAAGTGCCTCGTCGCATATAATTAATATACCCTCGGGCGAGAAGTACAGCATGGAATTCGCCCGGACTCTTGTTTTAAAGTAAGTCCTCTTTCCAATCTGGATTCGCATTATGCGGTGAGGTTGGTCAGGGACCCAAATAATCAAGGTCGTTTTCAAACTTTGTGAGAAATATAATGTTCCCAAACAAAAATAAGTATTCCTATAAGACTCATTTCATTTAGAGTCCTTTCTTGTTGCATTCATTTTCTATCATTTCAGTTAGAGTAATTGGGTTATGTATCGTCTATCGGTTTTCATTCGAGAGACAATGATAGTAACTGGATACAATCACCAGAACCATTCTATTTGAGCCCTTATTTAGTATTTCATTAGACTAACCAACCTTTCTTTTCTTTGCATGATTGGCTGGTGTCATCCGTCCTATACGACACATCAGGTACAACTTCCCAGATCGAAGCCACGGAACGAAGACGTTGAAGGCAGCTGCTTTTTTTTTGTTATTTGATTATTTCGAACAAGGTTTAGATCATGTTTGTGTTTTGAATATTTAAGTCTTCCGCTGATATTTTGGTATACATTATTGGGTTGCCGTTTTTGCAACGTCATTTATAATAAAATCTTGATTTCGGTTCATATATATATTATTGTTCATTTAAATTATTATTTTGCGATCAATACTGTAAGTCTTGGGTGATTTCGGATATGCGTTTCGAGGTCACTGACGGTAATATTCCTAAGGTAATTTAGGGGTGTTACAGTTATGGTATCAAAGCTAAAAGTTTTAAAACTTGAAACTTTTAAACCGTTTTGTGTTTGTTTGAGTTTTATAAAACAAGAACTTGTTGTAAGAATTTTCTTTACTATAGGCCCTAAGTAAGGCATAGGATAACAATGTCTTTAAGTGATTTTAAACCAAAATTATTTGGTGGGGTTTATTTCAAAAAGTTTAATATTATAATATAACGGGTTTGAAATGGAAGACAAAGTCGGGTTTAACAACGAGTTAAATTGTCTTAATAGTTTTGTGTAATTTTTTTTAGCTTCTGCCAATAATAGTAGTTCATCTCCTCATGCCTAGTATAGAAGATAGAATTTCTATATTTGGAAGGTTATAACCTCTCCTTGTCTCTATTCAGACAATGGTGTTTACTTGAGCCCAGCTTAAGGCCCAAGAAGAAACTAAGACCGCTCTGACGATCGAGCCTGAGCCTGTTTCCGTTGAGATGGCTGAGTATGACGGCCCAGTGGTAGATTTCATCCCACTTGGAGAAAACGTGGAAGATTTAGTGGTAGCTGAGGCCACTAAGGAGGAGGACCTAAGTGAGGATCTCGAGTACGAGAGTGAGGGTGAAAGGGAAGTGCAATCCAAGCAATCCCTAACCCCTGAGGTCATTGATGAAGATGAGGACCCAATCGAGGATTCTGAGAGTGAGTAGGAGCCATTGGATTCCTACTATGAGAGTTGGGAGGAAATGTACGGGCCAGATCACCCGGTTGGCGCTTTGTCGCCCACGTACACGCCTCTATCTCCAACTGCTTATGAGGCTAAGGGACTTTCCAATGCTGAACGGGAAGAATATGACCCGACTTTACCACCAGCTAATGTGGATCCTTCTCCTGACTCTTCGCCTCCTTGACCCCTGGAAGGTCCAATCACTCAGGAGATGTTTGATAAGATGTCTACCCCAGAAGCAATGCGACTTATCGATGAAAGGACTGAATGGACCAGGTTGCTAGTACGACCTTGGGATAGATACTTCGCTTGCGGCAATGAGCCACTGGTGACTAAGAGGCCTCGTACTTGGATAGAGTATCTGGATTCTGAGGGCACAAAGCCACGATAGGCTCGCGTGAATGTCTCGGCACTGCACGAGTATATGAAGGACTGGATGGACTCTATAGGCGACTTGAAGGATGAGGCTCGAGACTTTGTGTCGACTCTCAATACTTGGCAAGAGTGCACCCACACAGTGCTGGATGAGCTACAGGACGCCGACAAGTTCTTTGTGACTCTTTGGGAGAAAACTTCGAAAGGCTCCGAGCCTCAGAAGGGCGATGTGGGCAAGTCTGGAGAGCCATCGGTGCCTGCTGAGGGATCAAGTGATCCAAAACAAAAGAGGTCAACTGATGACTCGGAGGTAGAGCCACCTCCGATGAAGAGGATGACGGCTAAGGCCTATAGAGACCTATTTCGAGACCCCGAGAAGAAGCAATGATTTATAGTGCATTAGTTTATTTCCAGTTGTTCCCACTGAGACAATAATGGAGCAGTAGTCTCCTCATGTTATTTCTTCTTTCTTTTTGGTTATTGTTTGACACTTGGTGTGTTTTTCATTAATGAAAAGTTGAGTTTATTAGATGGTTATCTTAATTATTGCATTTGGGTATTTATTACCGGTAGAATAATTTCGATTGGCTTTTATATCTAATAAACGTAAATGCAACCTAATGGGGAACACTTAGTCGTAACCAAGCGGTTGTCGGAATTTCCAGTAACCATTCAGGGTCGGAAGTTCGAAGTTGACTTGATCTACATAGCCATGGCTCCATACGACATTATTCTCGGGATGGACTGGTTAACACGTCACAGGGCAGTAATCGACTTCAACACGAGGACAATGACAGTTTCATCTGGGAGCCAGTTTGTGTGTAAGTTCAAGGGTCGTAATGACGCCGATAACAGAAAGCTGATCAATGTGATGGATGCGTTTAAGTTACTTCGACAAGGTTGTGTTGGGTACTTGTGTTATCTGGATAAACCCAAAAAGGATGAAGTTGTAACACCCCCAAATAAACCCTTGAAAGTATTACCGTCAGTGACCTCAGAATACACGTCTGGGGTCAGCCAAGGCTAAATCATTTTATAACAACCATATAATAACACAACTATATTATATATCATAAAGATTACCAAATATTATTCAAAACAATATCATGGTTTACAACTGTTCGAAACCAAATACAAACCAAATACAGAATTGTTTAACACATCGGAAGTCATGAAAGTTAAATAAATAAATGTCACGAAGGGTCTCAATCTGAGCAATCTCACGCCTAGGATCTTCAACCTTGGAAAACTCTTTAAAACATCATCTGCCCTCATCATCGTAATCTGGCCTTCATGGAAAGGGACGTTTACCTGATGTGCCGTATGAGACGGATGACACCAGCCAACCATGCAAAGGAAATAAACTGGTTGGTTAGTCTAATGAAAGACTATGCAAGGGTAAAATAGAAAAGGTTCTAAGTAGTCGTGTTAGGTTACACCCGTCGCTTCTCGAATAATAACCGATGACGACAGTGAACCTCAACACTTCTACGGATACATAAGAAGAGGTATGAACAAGAGAAGACTCCAAAAGATTGAGTCTTATGGGAAACATATGAAGAGAAGACTCCAAGAGATTGAGTCTTTCGGAAAGTATGACAAGTGTTTGGGAACGTTACAGTTTTCACACGAGCGTTTAAAACGACTTGATCATTTGGGTTCACGACCAACCTTACCACGCAATGCGAATCCAGATTGGAAAGAAGACTTACTCTGACTGAAGTCCGGGCGGTTTCCAAGTTGTACTTCTCGCTCGAAGGTTCATTAATTATGTGCATAACCGCACTTATCTTATTTAATTCCAAAACGTACATTCACGTTACAACTTTTAGGGTATATCATCTCATCATGAGAGATATCTTGGGAATAAATCCCGATTATCGGCACCAACGGTGTGCACCTACCCTGAGTAAGGGTACAGTCATGACCAAATAGTACTAGAGCAAAATCCTCCTAATACCAGTTATAAAGAAACGACTAGACCTCACAAGGTACATAGCGTTCCTACGAATACTCGTTCTAACTACACAATTAAGTTCACACAATAACCCACACCAATACCACCACGGTAATAACAGGTATAATAGCGTTGTTTCTAGCAATATATACAACCTATTATAATATCATATTTTAGAGTTTGGATCATATAGGGAGTTGATTTAGGGTATAAAATAGGGAGCTCTTGCAACCGTTTGATCTACTTCATCTAAGGGACGAAAATCTTTCTAGCTTTTAATTAAAACGGTGGCATAATTGTAATATATGCCAATTTTTAGTTTCTTTCCAGTTATACCCTCACCTTCTCTGTGCACAGCCTCCGCCTCCGCCATTGTCGACCTCGCTTGCTTTGTGAAATCGCAAGAGAGCGTCTCCCCCGCTCATCTGTGCACAGCCTCCGCCATTGTCGACCTTCCTTGCTTCGTGAATTCGCAAGAGAGCGTGATGGAGGATGGTACTAATTCGTTCTTTTGCTTCGTGAATTCGTTACAAATTCTATGTTCCGGTGCAAGAGGGATGAATTGCTCAATTTGAGATTTGCTTTCGTTTTGATTTGTGTTCATTTGTTTTGATTTGTGTTCATCTGTGCTTATGAATTCGCAAGAGGGATTTTTGTTCTTCTAGTGGTATCGTTGACAGATTTACTTCAGTTTTGATTTGCGATTATCTGTTCCTGAGGTGTCGTATGAGATTTTGGTTTGATTTTAACAATTAGTCCTTATTTGTGCACTTCCACTTTGTGTACGTATTTTTTGTTCGTTGGATTTGCGTTTATCTCTGTTATATTTGTGCATTCCTTGAACATTTGTTATTTATGAACCAATTTATCTTATTCATGCACTTTAATACATTTTTTATATTTTCAGTGGGTGTTTCGGATGTTGTGGGCAGTGGTGGTGTTGATTCTTCTTCATTTGTTGACCCGGATACCAATGAGAGCTATGTGATTCAATTCTCGCAAGAAGGTCAAACAATGTACTATTTGCCTCGTTGCGAAGAAGATATAAAGCCTTTCATCGGTCAAATGTTTACTACACTTGAGCAAGGTATGGATTTCTACAAGCGTTATGCACTGAGATGTGGGTTTGATGTGCGCAATGGTTGCTCCCACAAGGACAAAAAGGATCAGATTGTGGTTCTGAAATACTTGGTTTGTACTAGGGAAGGCTATAAAGTTGGTCAAAATAAACTTAGACAACGCACTCGTGTTTCAAATAGGGTTGGTTGCAATGCGAAAATTATTTTTAGATATGCTGGCAGATCTGGATATAAGGTGAAATCATTTGTAGAACGTCATACGCATCGGTTTGTTGATGATCCTTATAGGCAGTTTATGAAGAGTAATCGAAATATGGACACTGGGCATAAGAAGTTTGTGTTGAATTGTTCAAGAGCTAATGTAGGGCCTGTTAAATCTCATCGATTGTACAAGGAAATTGTTGGTGGCTATGGAAACGTGGGAGCTTCTGTGGTTGATTTTAAAAATTTTAGGCGAGACTTGTTGGCATACTTTGCTGGATCGGATGCTTAAATGTTGATTGATCGGTTGTTTGCTAAAAAGGAATTGTGCAGTGCATATTATTTTGATTACGATATGGATGATGTGGACCGTTTGAAGAGTATATTCTGGGCTGATCCTGTTTCAAGGAAAAACTTTGCCTTTTTCGGTGAGGTTGTCTCGTTTGATGCAACTTATCGAACTAACAAGTAAGTGTCATACACTTGTGCACTCTCACTATATATATGTGCACTTTTACACCTTATTGATGCATTATTTTACATAGTGTAGTCTAATAAATTTCTTCTTATATGTTTGCACAGGTATAACCTGGTTTTTGTACCATTTACTGGGCTTGATCATCATAAGAGATGTGTTACTTTTGGTGTTGGCTTGGTGTTAAAGGAAGATCTCCCGTCATATGTGTGGTTGCTAGAGAATTTCAGGAAAGCAATGGGAAATGATCCTAGGATAATAGTCACAGATCAGGATCTTTCAATGAAGTCTGCTGTTGCACAGGTATTTCCTAACACACGTCACCGCCTTTGCATGTGGCATATTATGCAAAAAGTTCCAGACAAGACAAAATCTGATGTAGATGGTGGTGAGCCTTTTAGAAAGAAGTTGAATAGTATAGTATGGACTCATGAACTTGAACCAGTTGAGTTTGAAGAGAAATGGTTACAGTTGGTAAATGAGTATGAATTGGAAAACAAGAAGTGGTTTAATGATATGTTTTCCATTCGCCAGTTTTGGATCCCTGCGTATTATAGAGATGTGATGTTTGGTGGCTTAGTTAGGACAACATCTATTTCTGAGGTTCAAAACAAATTCTTTGGCCATTTCACCAACCAAAATTTAAGGCTTGTCGAGTTGTTATTGCATTATGAGTCTGCATTAGATGCTCAAAGACATAATCAGGCAAAGTTAAATCATGACTGCATGACTATGTTGCCTAATTTTAAGACTGAAATGCAACTGGAGAAGCATGCATCAGAGCATTATACGTTGACTGTTTTCTTGGATATTCAGAAAGAAATTTATGCCTCTTGCTTTTCTTGTCGTATTACTGGGATGCAATCTGACAACGATGATGTGACTTACAAAACCAAAGAAGGCGATATGGAAGAGGTCAAAACTGTGTATTACTTTGCATATGGTAATGTTGTTTGCAGTTGTAGATTGTTTCAACGGATAGGATACCCGTGTCGCCATATGTTTGTTGTGTTTAAGAACATGGGCATGGACAAAATCCCCATGAATTTTGTGTTGTCTCGCTGGACAAAGTCAGCTACGATAAGTCCTATCTTTTCTATTGATGGGACATTGGTTCAGCAGTGTTTTGAAATGGAGGAAAGGCAGATTATGATGAATACTTTGCTTTCAGACTTTTATTGTTGTATGGGTCTTTTAGAGCGGAATCCGGATCGATTGAAGGATTTCACGCAACTTTTGAAGGAGCAAAAAGCAGCGTTAATTGAGTGTAGTGGGGGTATTCAGAGTTCTGGATCAAGCAATGCACAGATGGCTGAGACATTTGCTGGCACTAGTGTACCGTCCACTATAACTGTGTTACCACCGACCCAAGCAAAGAACAAGGGTAGCGGGAAGCGAATCATGAGTTCAAGGGAGGCAGCAACTGCTGGCAAGAGGCGTTGTGGTAAATGCAAAAAAATTGCATTCCACAATAGTCGCACATGTACTGAGCAAACAAATTTAGAGTAGTTGATTCTAGGTCTTGCATTTTTTTGGGGGGGAAGTTATCATTGGAACATTTTGACTTTTGTTTTATAAGATTTCACAATAAAAATTGTGTGTCTAGCTGTTCAAACTCTAAATTGCATCAGGCAGACAGTTTTTGATGCTGTAGCACTGGATTTCCCTTTTGCACTGTTCTGAGATGCAGTTGCAAGTATATTGCATTCATTTCTTGATTCTGAGTATGATCAAATGTATCATAACAAAAGACAATACCATGTAGTTGCTAGCAGTATCATGTAGTTGCTAGCAGTATCATGTGTTGTCTAGTTGTTCAAACTCTAAATTGCATCAGGCAGACAGTTTTTGATGTTGTAGCACTGGATTTCCCTTTTGCACTGTTCTGAGATGCATTTGTTAAGGTCAAAATCTTCAGAAGTTATTCTGACATGAAATCCCTATACTTTTGTGTACTGAACCAGCCAACATATTTGATATGAAGAGTGGATGAATGCTGAATGTTTAATCTGCTGCTACAGAGAATACATTAGGTTCAAAACTTTTAATGTAATTTCCATCCACGTAAACACATGATTCATGATAAAAGATCCTCCTCTTTGGGTCTAGCACATTTAGAAGCTGTTCGGCATAAATGCTTTGGCTAGCAGTAAAAATAATGATCTCAATTCTAAAATAGGCCAGCCACCCTGTCCATGAAATCCTGAAGGTGAGGACGACAACAGACATGAACTGTTTTAAACCTGCCACCCTGTCCATGGAATACAGATAAATAAATAGACAAATAAAGCTATATTTTCTATTATTCAAGCACATAATGCTATTATTCAAGCACAGAATACTCTTATTCATGCACAGAATGCTCTTACTCATGCACATAAATCTATATTTTCTAATTTGTTTACCAATCACCAAAATGGCAGTAGGCTTGTGATATTTGTGCACACAAAAGTATAAATGGAAATGCCAAAAACTTGGAACCCTAATAAGCACTTGCATTCATTTTTATAGCATTCCAAAAACTTGACCATCCTACATACAAAGTGCATCTATTGTTTAGAAAACATTCAACCAACCTACCAATAGTTCGACCATTTCATAACCTGTACATAACACTTCTTCCAAAAATATACAACCAGTCAATAGTTCAACCATAAATCATCTATTTCTTCTTTCTCTTGCAGTCTTCTTTGTACTGCTTTGCCCACTTTTTTACCTGATCGCTCACTTCATTAATTGTGGATGTCAACATAGCATGGACAAACTTCTTCCTCAATATACCACTTGTCTTGGTGTCATTCCTTGGGCTTAGTCCATGATGCCACTCCTGGACTCCCATATATGTCTCCATAGACCTCATTGCATAAAGCCCTATGTCTGATCCGAGTGTAGTTGTCGCCCCTTGCATGTCGAGTAATGATGGACACATGTTCATGCTTTGGAGAGCATTTGCCTTCTTGTGTAACCTCATTTTCTTGAAATAGTTGAACATGAGGTCCCTCTGCAAAAGAGATGATCTTTTCAATCAATGTTCATCAAAATAAATCTGATTCTGAAATCTGTCCCCAAAGTGCAGGGTTTACTATTAAATGTGCATACATATGTGTCTAAAGTGAGTAAACTCATCCTATTTCTAGGCAGCTATTCAATTCCACGCAACAAGCATAAACATAGAACACTGACCACAATAAGCTTTTTAAGATTTAGACACCTTACCAGAGTTTGTGGGATGTCTCCGTATTTATCTTCCATGGATTCATTACTTGAGTAGCTATCCAAGATAACGATTGTATTGGCCTTCAAATTGAATGTGATCACAAAATAGCGGTAATCAACTATTACTGGAATGAAGACCTTGCAAGTGGAACAATAGGTTTTGTTAGTGTTTTTCTTTTGGATTTCAACTAGTGCTGAGAAAAGAAAATATACCATATCAATATCCTTCATCTGCCTTCCATCCACAACATGTAGAGCAGTTTCTATCATTGTTTCAAACTGGTTTTCAGTAATGCCTACACTCTGCATTATTTTTGTGTGCAAAATGTTAGACGATTTTCAAATAAATGCTTTTATACCTTAAATTTGAGCTAAATCATCAGCAAACCTACTTGGATGAACACGCTTCCAAACAGTCTTGATGGTTTGTCTTTGCTTTTCCTTTGTTCACCTTGATTGAGGTATGTAGACCACACATTAATAACTTCGGCATCCATGTCTGCATCCATGCTTGCAAAGGTGATTTTGTCTACGATTAAAGTCTTGAACTTGAACACAACATTCCTGAAGTAATACAAAGCAACTATTAGTGTGGGGGAAGCAGGGTTTAGTTTTTGTACAAAAGAACAGGTCTTCTTTTGATAAATCATAATTATGCACAAACAAGTCTTATTAAAGCACTGATATACATAAATGATGCACAATCATATATGTATCCAATAAGTGACCATGTAGTTCATACTTGCAATTTTCATGATCTGCAAATACTATGTAGACAGCCTCTAATTTATGGTTTTTGTAGAAGTTTTTGCTTATGCACAAATAACTCTTATTAAAGCACTCCTATGCATAATTCATGCACTTCAGAAAATAATTCAAGAAAATACCAATATTATAAGCTTAAACTTACAGTTCACTACCAGATTCATTTAAAATATAGTCCCAAATCTGATTTTGATCTTCTGTCATTCTTTCACCTATCACTATTGTCCTCCGAAAGTAGGGGCTTCTTTGAGTGTCTGTTAGCCGTGTTTTCCGTTTCTCTGGCAATTCCTCTTCAAACACAACAGCTTGATTCCCCTTCGCTTTCCCTTTCCCCTGTGTATAATTAAACAAGTATTTATGAAAAGACAAAATATGATGCAAGTATGCTAGGGAAGTCATATGTTGTGTTATACCTTATCCCTTCCCCTAGCCACATCACCTTGATAGTGTACTTCATCCGTCTCATCTGCATTTACCTTTCCTTTCCCCTGTGTATAAATGAAACATTATTTCATATATAGTACAAATACTTCCAATCAAACTCTTGTATAAAAAAACATTGAATGTGGATGCTAGAGAAGACATCTCATTTTTATACCTTATCCTTTCGCTTAGCCATATCCACTTGGTGCTCTATATCATATGTCCCCCCTGGCTTATCGTTTACATTATCCACATGCCCTTGTTGTACTACATCACCTCCCCCTGCCTTATCGTTTCCCTTAGCCACATCCACTTGGTGCACTACATCATCTGTCCCTCCCACCTCATCTACTAAGCTTGTTGTTGCACCTTCTTGCAAGTTTTTGAAGAGGTCAAATGATGGCGGAGTAAAATCACCTGGACATCTCATTTTTTTCCTTTGATATCTTTGCCTTTTCCACCTCATTCAAGCACTCCAACAGTTGTGGGTCATTCCAGAATGGATGTTGAGACTCATTCCATATCCTTTCAATATCTCTTGCTTCATCCAATATTTCTTGGGTGCCTTCAGCCATGCCAATCAAGCTTTTCCCAACCTCATACATTTGTTTAAACATTTCCTCTTGCTTGAACTCTTGCTTGATTGTGTCGATATACTCGGCCAATTCAACAATTGAAGTGGCAGCTTTTTTTATTTTATTGGCAAGGACTAGAAGGGAATCCTGTGTTTACAACCCAAAAAAAACCTATCATAACTATACACAAATAATCTTAATTATGCACAATTAGCTCTAATTAAAGCACTCCTAAACATAGTAACCAAATAGGAAGTAGCATTATCAAACAGGAAGTACCTTATGTTAAAGATCTGCTTACGCACATATAAATATTAATTATGCACAAAAAGCTCTTATTAACGCACTCCTTTACATAATTCATGCACTATAAGCATAACTAGTTGTTGGTAGCTTCTAATTCATGCACTCTAACCATAGTTATTTTATCATTTTAGAACGTGTAACTGATGATATTTTTTTTACTGAACCTTAACCAAAAAGAAATCAAGAGAAAGGGAGATAAACGAGAATAGAAAGCTACCAGTAAGGTTTCTGGTTGTTGTGGTGTTGTCTGTGATCCACACCCTTGTTCCTTGATGTTGTTCGCAGCAGGTAGTGGCCCTTGTGGAGTTGTAGATACACCTCTGTCCAACACATGTCCTAGTCCAAATCCCCCAAGCTTGTCCTCTTTTTGTTGCCTTTCAGTGAGTTGGCCATCACCCCAAGCCAAGAATACAGGAAATACAGTAGGTGGCATTTCTCCCAAGATTGAGACTCGATCAACATAAAATAGCTGCATTTATGAAACATATGAAATTTGAATCAGTATACAGCTTACTAGAATCATGTGCATAAATCGATATAAAAAAATGTTTTCTTACACTTAGGAACAGTATGGGTCCGGTAAACATCCCAGCTCTCTTCTTCTTCCATTTTTGAGCTGAATCAACAAGTGCACTCATCACCATCCCACACCAATTCATTACAGGATAGTTATCCACATTGTCAATCGCCCACTTTTGATTGGCACTTCCATTACCGGTGCTTTCAACCAGCAAAGTAATGAAGTACACGATGAAATTCATCTTGAACCACTTGTCTGTAGTTTCACATTCTTTCAGTTGTGTTGCAACTGTAGTTGGCCTAACTACAACGTCATCACCTCCGTAGAAACTCTTCCATTGAGAAAGTACTCATGCATCATCTTTCTTTGCCCTTCTCTTAACTGCTTCATTTCCTATAGGTATCCCCAATACCCTATGTACATCAGCATCTGTTATGTGGATTGCATGGCCATTTGCCATGATCAGTTCACATCTCACTGGGTCAAAATGATCGACCAACCAGAATCCAAGGCTATGCGGCACATCAGTAATGTCCAGGTCTAGCAGATGACCAAAGCCCATATCTTTGATGCAATTCTTTTTATCCTCTGATAGCTCTTTAATGGTCTGTACAAACTTCTGCGGAACTGTCCTTGTATCTAGACTTCCATGTCTCCTTCCCATTGTGTTCCTTGTCTTCTTTACCACCACCTTACTGTGTCCAGCTTCTTCATTTCTATGACATTCCAACACCTCATTATGTTCTAAAATATCCTCCTCTTGAATATCTTCTAAGCCATGTTGCTCACCACCCTCTTCTTGAACTTGTTCCAATGTATCACCCATTGGAGCTTCTTTATGACTATCCTCTGCAATCAAGTTTTTCTTCAGTTTTTTCCCCTTCTTAGGGACTTTTTCTGGCTGAACATCTTCACTATCATCATCTTGTGTAGTGCATTTCCTCTTCAATGCTCGCCCTTTTTTTGCTGGAGCTTTAACTATAGGCTGCACAGTGCCCTTCTTTACTGCATTATTCTTCTTCGTTTTTCTTCTTTTTTCATGTTGCACTTGCTTTTCTTGTGCAGAGATTGTGTCTTGAGTAGGAGCAATTTCTTATTTCATTGCGTTATAATCTTCTGCATCTTCTTCCTCCCCATTGTTATCTTCTTCACTAACATTGTTCTCAGGCTGCATTTTAGTCATGCTGTCTTCCTCAGTCTCCTCTGTATCATCTGTATCATTAATCTCACTGTCATGTAATTCACTATCTTCTTCTGAGCTATTTGTGTCATCAGGTATAAGCTTCTTCCTTTTATGTGCATCACCGATTGTAGGCAAAGGAAAGTTGTTGAGTGGACCCTTTGGAGATTGTACTGGTGGCAGCTTCAACCTGACTCTCATACCCGTTGGAGATGGGGTATGACTTTTCTCTTGTCTTGGACTTTTATTTTCATTTAGTTTATCTGTGCATAGGAACAAACAATTAGTTCTATGAAAAAACAACAGTAAAGACATCTGTCATAATGAAAATCATATGAACAAACAATTAGTTCTGCAGTACATCACACTTGCATATACAAGAAGCAACTTGTTGAATTAAACTCATCAAGCAATGACACAGAATAAAAATCATCACTTAAGAGTTTATACTTTCTTAAACCTTATTCCATTGACAAATCTCATTTGGAAAAATGTTGCAGTGGACTGAAAACCAGAATTCAAATCAATCATAGAGTAGGAGGCAGATTGTCTCATACAAAAAAAACTCTTCCTAATGCACATAAAACTCTTACTCATGCACAAAATAATCTTACTCATGCACATAAATCTATATTTTCTATTTTGTTTACCAATCACCAAAATGGCAGCAGAATAATTCATGCACATAATCTTTTGTTCATGCACTAATTTTCATAACTCATGCACATAAAGCTCTTATTCATGCATGGAAAGCTATATTTTGATGCATAATTCATGCACACAGCTAAACTTCTCCATGGAATACAGATAAATAAATAGACAAATAAAGCTATATTTTCTATTATTCAAGCACATAATGCTATTATTCAAGCACAGAATACTCTTATTCATGCACAGAATGCTCTTACTCATGCACATAAATCTATATTTTCTATTTTGTTTACCAATCACCAAAATGGCAGCAGAATAATTCATGCACATAATCTTTTGTTCATGCACTAATTTTCATAACTCATGCACATAAAGCTCTTATTCATGCATGGAAAGCTATATTTTGATGCATAATTCATGCACACAGCTGAACTTCTCCATGGAATACAGATAAATAAATAGACAAATAAAGCTATATTTTCTATTATTCAAGCACATAATGCTATTATTCAAGCACATAATACTCTTATTCATGCACAGAATGCTCTTACTCATGCACATAAATCTATATTTTCTCATTTGTTTACCAATCACCAAAATGGCAGCAGAATAACTCATGCACATAATCTTTTGTTCATGCACTAATTTTCATAACTCATGCACATAAAGCTCTTATTCATGCATGGAAAGCTATATTTTGATGCATAATTCATGCACACAGCTGAACTTCTCCATGGAATACAGATAAATAAATAGACAAATAAAGCTATATTTTCTATTATTCAAGCACAATGCTATTATTCAAGCACAGAATACTCTTATTCATGCACAGAATGCTCTTACTCATGGCCGTGAAAGGTACAAGTTGGAACTGCACTGAGAAAGGACAATCATCGTCTAAAAGAAATGGAAGTTTTGGCAGGAAAGAAGTAGATCGACTAGTAAATCCTTCCAAAATAATAGCTAAAGAAGGGATCCTCAACTATAGCTCATGTGTAGATCAATTTCCCAGCACTGAGCAAAAATTAACACTACACAACCAGACACACAATTTCAGCAAGGTTTTTAAGTGGAACGAATGAGCCTATAAACCAACATCCATCATCGAACCTCAGTTGAATGCTACGCTTACGCTGTAGCGCGCAAGTAATCAAAAACGTTCAGTTGAAACCCTAATTCGAGCACACAAAAGCCAGAAAGAGTTAAAAAATCTAAACAATCAAATAATAAAGCATAATGAACGATCCAAACTTCTTTCTCTCCCCCAATTCCAAACAAGCAAGCACGAGATCTAATATTTACATGGAATTAGGCAAAACTGAAATTGATGCACAAAACGCTAAAATCGAGCACACAAATGGCAAATTCGAGCACACAAAAGCCAATTTCGAACACAAAAGGCCAAATTCGAGCAAAAAATATGCTAAATACGAGTAAAAATCCCTAAATCTGAACTTAGAACCCTAATAACATCATCAAAGCCACAATAATGAAAATTTTAGGGATTCGAGTAGTGATTTTGTTTACCTTTGGATGATTTCCGTTTTCCTTTCGAATCGTGCCCCGCTTTCGCCATGTTCTTCGAATTTTAGGGCTTGCATATTTGGATCATTGTCGGATTTTGATTGCGGCAGTCGTGCTCCTTCAACACATCACAATCCCTGGATTTTTCTTTTTTGGATCGTTGCTTTGTGAGATTGTTGATTTACGATGATTTTGGAAGAGATTTGGAGATGTGGAAGTCGGTGATTTCTTATGGGAGAGATGGACTCATGAACTGGCGATCGTTGCTTTGGGAGTGTTTGAGGAAGAGTGCAGAAGAAGAATGATTTTGTTCAGGTTTGGGAAGGGTATGGACTTTTTGATTAATTACATTCACTGCCCCTCTAAATGAGGCGCGTGCTTCTTTTCTCTCTTGCCTCAGCCATATGACGTGGCTCCATCTGAGCCTTCCATGTTCCGCATCCAACGGCCACGAAAATTCCTCACTTTACACTGTAGAAGAAATCCGTACCAGAATCGCACTCTCATATTTTAATCACATCATTTATAAAATTTGTTCCCAAACGAAAACAATACTTCATTCCAATTTAATTAACAATCAAAGTAATTGATAACTAACGTAAATATGGAATGATAAGCAAGAGCAAACCACCACTTGCCTTAATCTAGCTGACTTGACGATAACGGGTTTCGGGATCTAGAAACTGGAATCTGATTACGGATTCCTATGACAACGATGAAACCCTAGGTTAGATTCGATACGATCGGACAAGGGTATAAAAATGAATAACGATACGAATCAAAAGGAATAAAGCCTGAGTCATAACCGTGGTTGTCCAAGCCACGATCGCGCTTGCCAGGGCAAGACGCGGTCGCGGTTTGGACTTCCGCGGTCGCGGAATTCTGGGCAACTTCCACGGTCGCGGAATTCATCCCCGCGATCACGGATCCCCTTCTGACGTGACTCTCCTCCGGCTTTGAGGCTTACCGACGACTCGAAGACGATGACGAACTCTACACCTTTTGCAAGGCCACCACTCCAAGCTTCCAGAGACACAACGGCGACCACAAAACTCCGGCGAAAGCACTAACTCTTGCGAGCTTGAAAATGAGAGAAAGAGAGATGGATTGAGCTGTGGATGAGATTCCAAGCTACTCCGACCTCCTTTTATAGAGCAAATGGGAGCTCAACGCCGAGAAGATGGATTGATCGACATCCCCAACGGCAAAACAGCGGCATCCGAACCGGCGAAACGCGAAGGGAAAATAAAGACGACGATGAACAAATTTCCGCGATCGCGGAAACTCTTCCGCGGTCGCGGAAATGCCGCGAATGCATCGTTTGGCTTTTGGTCGCGGTTTCACTCGCGGTCTTTTGCTAGAATGTATTTGTAGCACTACTAAAAATATTTTAAGACTCCATAATGTATTTAACGTATATTATAACGTTAAAAAAGATTATTATAGAGATCATAGAGATTACAGAAATTGCCCATTATGCCCTTCATACAGAAATGATAGTTCGGGACTTTTTAGGGGTTATTACATTACCTTCCCCTTAAAAAAAGTTTCGACCCCGAAACTAGGCCTAAAACAGATTGGGAAAACGACTAAGCTAATCAGCCTCAGTCTTCCAGGTTTCCCAAGTAACCTCCTCAGATCCAGACTTGGACCAGAGAATCCGCACTTATGGTACCACCTTGTTCCGCAAGTGCTTCTCGCGGCGTTCGAGGATACGCACAGGTATCTCCTCGTAGGTACCATTTGCCTGAATCTTGATGTCCTCATAACTTAGCACATGAGACACATTTGGCATGTACTTCCTTAGCAGAGACACGTGGAACACGTTATGCACTGGTTGCGCCGACGACGGCAATGCTAAACGATACGCTAGAGACCCCACTCTATCAAGGATCTCAAACGGTCCCATGTAGCGAGGGTTAAGATTCCCATGCTTGCCGAACCTGAACACACCCTTGGATGGTGACACTCTGACAAATACATTGTCACCAACCTCAAACTCGACATTCTTGCGCTTCAGATCAGCATAAGACTTCTGTCGACTCTGAGCTGTCAACATCCTATGTCTAATCAAAGCAATGTCCGAGGCAGTCCTTTCGACTAACTCCGGTCCGAGCAGAACCTTGTCGGCATTCTTATCCCAACAAATTGGAGATTTGCACTTCCGACCGTACAAAGCCTCGAATGGAGCCATCTTGATGGTAGAATGCCAGCTATTGTTGTACGTGAACTCAATCAGACTTAAGTTGTTCTCCCAGCTGGTCGGACGATCTAGTACGTAAGCTCTCAGCATATCTTCCAGTGTCTGGATGGTCCTCTCAGACTGTCCATCCGTCTGAGGATGAAACACAGTACTAAACCTCAACTCAGTTCCCATGGCCTTGTGGAGTTCTTTATAGAATCTCGACATGAATCGGCCGTCATGATCCGATACAATGGTTTTTGACGTACCGTGCAAACTTACAATCTCATGTAGGAAAACTTCTGATAGCTTCTGGGTTCCCCATGTTGACTTGATGGCCACGAAATGAGCACTCTTCGTGAGTCTGTCAATGATTACCCATATGGCATCCTTCTGACTCTGAGTCTTTGGCAAACCCGTGACGAAGTCCATAGTAATATCCTCCCACTTCCACTCTGGCACTGGGAGAGGTAGCAATTCACCACTTGGTCTTCGGTGTTCTATCTTGACCTTCTGACAAGTCAAGCATTTCGCCACAAATTCTGCTACATCCCACTTCATATTGGGCCACCATAATTTCTTTCTGAGGTCCTTGTACATCTTATTGGATCTTGGATGTACAGAATAAGCTGACGAATAGGCCTCATTCATCACCAACTGGAGAAGGTGATGCGTTCGTGCTTGTGAATGCCGGATCGATGACCTTGGTGGGAAGTCGCGTGGGTCTCTTTAGTGGTTGGATGAGTGGAACGCGGTGTTGGTGGCCTCGCGTGGGTAGATGAACGCGATGATGGATGGTGGTATTGCGATGGCAAAAGCGATTGTTGGAGGGATAGATGACTTGAAAAGACAAGTCTTGATCCGTAGCGTCGGCAGCGGAGTGAAGGAAGATGCGAAGGAAGATTTGGCTTGAAGAATCAAGCGATTGCCGTAGAGTCGGCGGCGGAGTGAAGGAGATGAGAAGATAGAGATGTGTTTGACGTCCAATCAAAGGAAGGAGGCAATATGCTCTCAAACTTAAGCTTTGATTCAAATTAGACGTAACCTAGTACATAAGGTCGAGATGACCTTTTATAGGACATAGTGGGACTCGGATGGGCCGAGTCTCGCTTAATGGGTTGTCCCACACGACATGCGTGGAACACACACCAAAAAGAAACACTGAAAATAATAATGTTCTAAAATTTACAAAGATATTCAAAGAACACGTTCAATGATGATGGGGAGGATCTTTGAGATAGAACGCGATCTCTGGACTTGGATGGAGTCGCTTGAAGGAGGATGTGGTCTCTGTACCCGATGCGAGGCGCGTGAAGGAGATCACGATCTTTGTACTTGGTCCTTCAGATCCCATGGTCATGGCTTCTTCTTCTATGGCCGTTATGGAGGACAAGGTCGCATCACCCTCCCCCACTTGGCTGTGAAGCGTCCCTGCTTCACCAACATCGATCTTGTGCTCCACATATTCCTCCAAATCCGCGACGTCGGAGGTCGCGTGGATGTCATAGCCTCTGGGCAGCTCAATCTGGTTAGTTGTATCTCGAATGGCTTTCACGACGCGGAATGGCCCCTCTCCGCATGGAACCAAGTGGTGCTTGCGCCGCGATTGGGATATGTCATTTTGCAAGTGCACCCAAAGGAGGTCTCCGGTGTCGAACACGAATCGACGGCGGCCACGTTTGTGCAGATAAGCACCAGTCACCCAGTCGATTGTGATTTGAATGCCACGCAAGGCTGGTAGAGCTTGGGGAGGCGCCTCTGGCAAAGCTTCCCTGATGGGGGTCTCTGGAGTGCAACGCATTGGCACCAACAAGAAACATGGTGCGTTGCCTTGAAAGGTAGCATGGAGGTCGCAAGGAAGTCCAAGAAGCAAGCTGTGCTCTAAGGTTCCTTGTAACGCGGTCTTTGCACCGTCCTGGCCTCTAGATCGCGTTGTGGGCTCTTGGTCATTGCAAACGACTTTGTGCCCTTTGGAAGAACGCGTTGTCCGGCTACTTGGGTATGCAGTGTTGGAAGCATCTCCAGGATTTGAGTAGTGTCGTGTTGATCTTGACGCGGGCTTTGCTGCTTCCATAGTCTTTTCTCGATCACGCTCGACTTGAGCCTATAAAATCTCATGGGGAGACGTAGGTAAGAGAGTCACGCGCTTCCCGTGGTAGGTAAATACATAGGTGTTTAGATACCCATCGTGAAGCACGCGATGATCGAACTGCCATGGACACCCAAGCAAGAGATGGGTGGCGTCCATTGCAATCACATCACATAAAATTGTGTCATTGTATTGACCAATGGAAAAGGTAATAAGACACTGTCGTGAGACAGTGTTACCTGAGCTTGAAGATAGCTATTGTAGGTCATAAGGTTGTGGATGAGGCGTTGTCAGCAGGCTGAGATGGTTGACCACCTTCTCATTGACGATGTTGCAACAGTTTCCTCCATCGATGATGACACTAAGGGACGCCTTCTGGACCAAGAAATGCGTGTGAAAGAGGTTCTCGCGCTGATCGACAAGGCTTCCTTCCTTGATGGTGAGGAGGCGCCACGTGACTAGGCTCAATGGTGTGCCTGCATGGAGCGTGACAGCCTCACACGCATAAGCGGTCTCGCGGTCTTCTTCGAATCCTTCTTTAATTGTCTCAAGCTGGGTCTACTCCTCCTCGTAAGACTCACATCCCGCGGCATTTATAGAGAAGAGGACCTTCTTTTTGTTTGGACAATCCCGTTGGTAGTGGCCGCGCCCTCCACACTTGAAGCATTCCATGTCACGTGCGTGATCATTGCCCTAGGAGTGGGCCTTTGGCGCGGTCGTGCGAGAGGCCATGGAATTGGGCATCACGTTCTTTGCATCTGAGATTGGAGCACGCACATCAGTAGTAAGGGATGGACTACGGTTAGGATCATACCTTCATTGACCTTGATTTTGCCAAGAGGACTGCTTTCGACGCGCGAGCTGGTTGTGGACATGCATCGCCGTGTGGGTCAACGTGTTGAGATCCTTGATGGGCAAGATCTCAAGCTGGTTGCGGATTGGCGCATTCAGGCCACTTAGAAACTTGGTCCTCAAAGTCGATGGTGCAACGCTTATGTTTGCCTTGTAATACATGTCCTCTAGCTTGGAGAAAAACTCGAGGGCAGTTTGTGAGCCTTGACGAGCCATGGCTATCTCCATTCTCATTTGATTTCTGTAATCTGGAGGCACATATTTCTTGGTCATCACGTACACGAGTTGGTGCCATTCGGTGACCCTTGTTCGGTGGCGACGCACGCTGTCATCCTCGAAACGATGCCACCAAACTATGGCTGCTCCGCGGAAGTGAAGTGTCGCGGCGTCGACATGCTTCTCAGGTGGCACTCGACAATAGCGAAGTGTGTACTCTGTAGCCTACACCCATTGAAGAAAAACAGAAGGGATGTATTCACCATTAAAATGCTCGATTTTTACCTTGACTTTGTGTCTTTGGTATCGAGGTTGGGCAGGGGCTTGCAATGGCACGTTGTGTGGTGCGGCGTCTTAGAGAGAGTTCTCATAGGCGCGAACGCCAGGGTCTTCAACGCGTGCATGGTGAAACCTCTCGCGTGCTTGTTGTGGTTCGTCGCGAGCAAAATCTTCCCTGGGCGCGTAGGCGGCATCGCGTTGACGATGTCGTGGCCGGGTTCCATGATCGGCTTGGCGGACATCTCTGGGCATGACATCGTGGCGCTCGCCGCCAATGTCGTGATCGCGATCTCTTTGTGCTTTGAGACGCGGTGGAGGAATCCAATCCGAAGGGCGGTGCTGCAATTCAAGTGGATCTCCAAGAGGGGGGTAAGAATAGCCAGAATTTATCATACATGAGTCTTCAACTTCCTCGTCGTCGAAGTCGTCTTGGACTCTGGGTGTGATTGATGCATAGCCATCGGACCCGTAGTGTGGTGTCCGAGCACTTTGATGTCGTAGGTGGGCACGCACATCGGAGCCTTATGGTTGGGTAATTGGTGTCTCGAAATCGGCCTCATCGCGTCGCTTATGCCCACTGGGACGACGACTGGGTCTTCGCGATGTCGCAGCGGCTAACTCGGCTTTGCGTAATCGTCCTTCGCGATGTGCTGAGCCTTGAATGCGGCGCTGGGTGCGTCGAGATGCATACCTGTCATCAAAATCGTATGGTTCAGAAAACTCACCTTGATGAACATTGTCGTGGTCGGAGCCGATGTCGTAGTCGTTAGGATTTGCTCGCAGAGCAGAATGATCGCGGTGTGACACGTATCCCTGATGACTCTCTATGACTGATTGAAGTCGTTGTAGGCGCGGTTGGAGGTCGAAGGCATCAACCCTTTTCCCGTATCCACGCGTTGTTGGCTTGGACCAGCGTCAGTTTGTCGTGGTCCTCCCGCGGCATCCATGTTGATCATCTGTGTTGGCACGGTCACCACAGTTATGACGCGCTGCATGGCTTGGAATTTGGCAACTTGGCACCTTAACTCTTGTATCTCGCGTTGTTCAGCCGAGAGCTCCATATGGAGATCTTCATCGTGTTGGTCTTATTGTGGCACCAAGGGTAGATTTGGCGTGTTCTCATTTCCTAAGACAATGTCACCAGACATCGCGAGTAAAAACGAACAAAAGACAACACAACCAAAGATCACGCAAGCAACGAGCAAGTAACAAGTGTTCACGTAGGAGGACGTGTTCTTTTGGCCGTGAGGGCGGCTAAAGGCAAGCAAAGCAAGTGTGATATGCAAGCACAAAAGCAAACGAAACCAAAAGAAAGAAGTCCTAACCTTTTACGTAAACAATGCGTACACACAAGACACACCTTCAAGTGTGACACTAGACGGTGGAGAGATGAAGAAGATGAGCCTAGCCGTTGAGGGAAGAAGGTTGCCTTATTTTGGCTTTACTTCTTTTTGAATTATCGCGTCCTTTTATGTTAAATGCGACTTGACTTTTTTTTTTGAATTTGAAATTAAAATCCGAGATCTTAGTCTTTGATTGAAGATCGGATAAGAACTAAATGAAACAAAATAAAATAAACGGCTAAGTAACTTATGGAAAGAAATCGCGAGATTTACGCGATAGGAGAGAGAAGATTTAATGCAGATTTATGGCGGTCAACACAAGAAAATATGGCAAGATATGTTTGCGAAATTTAAGCAATTAATTAAGGAAATCAAGCAATCAATTACGTAGATTTCATGCACACAAATCACACTATTTTCGCGCGTGGATCAAGCAATTATCGGCCAAGATATTCTCTTGTAGAAACCGATTGGACAAGCATGTGTTTGAAGAGATTTTTTTTTTTGACAAACGCGGAAGAAATGATGATGGGGGAGAAAAAAAAATTGTGACAATGGCAGAAGCAAGATGATGGAGAAGAAAAAATTGTGAACAAATGAGACTTAACAAGCGACTTACAAGATCAAAGGCTCTGATACCAGTTGATGCGTTCCTGCTTGTGAATGCCGGATCGATGACCTTGGTGGGAAGTCGTGCGGGTCTCTTCAGTGGTTGGATGAGTGGAACACGGTGTTGGTGGCCTCGCGTGGGTAGATGAACGCGATGATGGATGGTGGTATTGCGATGGCGGAAGCGATTGTTGGAGGGATAGATGACTTGAAAAGACAAGTCTTGAGCCGTAGCGTCGGCAGCGGAGTGAAGGGAGATATGAAGGAAGACTTGGCTTGAAGAATCAAGCAATTGCCGTAGCGTCGGCGACAGAGTGAAGGAGATGAGAAGATAGAGATGTGTTTGACGTCCAATCAAAGGAAGGAGGCAATATGCTCTCAAACTTGAGCTTTGATTCAAATTAGACGTAACCTAGTACAGAAGGTCAAGATGACCTTTTATAGGACATAGTGGGACTTGGATGGGCCGAGTCTCGCTTAATGGGCTGGCCCACATGACACGCGTGGAACACACACCAAAAACAAACACTGAAAATAATAATGTTCTAAAATTTACAAAGATATTCAAAGAACGCGTTCAATGATGATGGGGAGGATCTTTGAGATAGAACGCGATCTCTAGACTTGGATGGAGTCGCTTGAAGGAGGACACGGTCTCTGTACCCGATGCGAGGTGCATGAAGGAGATCGCGGTCTTTGTACTTGGTCCTTCTGAGCCCACGGTCATGGCTTCTTCTTCTATGAGAAGATAGAGATGTGTTTGACGTCCAATCAAAGGAAGGAGGCAATATGCTCTCAAACTTAAGCTTTGATTCAAATTAGACGTAACCTAGTACAGAAGGTCGAGATGACCTTTTATAGGACATAGCGGGACTCGGATGGGCCGAGTCTCGCTTAATGGGCTGGCCCACACGACACGCGTGGAACACACACCAAAAACAAACACTGAAAATAATAATGTTCTAAAATTTACAAAGATATTCAAAGAACGCGTTCAATGATGATGGGAAGGATCTTTGAGATAGAACGCGATCTCTAGACTTGGATGGAGTCGCTTGAAGGAGGATGCGGTCTCTGTACCCGATGCGAGGCGCATGAAGGAGATCGCAGTCTTTGTACTTGGTCCTTCTGAGCCCACGGTCATGGCTTCTTCTTCTATGGCCGTTATGGAGGACAGGGTCGCATCAGAAGGCCATCCCCGTCAGGCACACAAATCCGATCCTGAAACCAGAGTGATCCATCATCTTGAACCACGAATCCGAGAGCTTTCCCGTCCAACACTTCACTACTTAACTTCACTAAGATCACATCATCAACCTGCCTCTCCTTGATCTGATCAAGTAGCGTAGCCTGAATCTCTAACATACTCAGGCATCCTCAACGTTGATCGTACAAGACGTCAATCTCGCACAATCCTTGGTTCAGTTTGGTCTGAGCAGTGAGTAGAGCTACTACGGTCTCGTGTGGCGTCTTTTGGCTCAATGCATCGGCTACCACGTTAGCCTTGCCCGGATGATACAACAACTCGATGTCGTAGTCTTTGAGTAGCTCCAACCATCGACATTGTCTCATATTCAACTCCTTCTGAGTGAACACATACTTGAGACTCTTGTGATCGGTAAAGACCTGGCACCTAACACCATAGAGATAGTGCCTCCAAATCTTCAACGCAAAAACCACAGCCGTTAACTCTAGATCATGCGTCGGATAGTTTGCTTCATGGGTCTTCAACTGCCGAGATGCATACGCAGTAACCTTTCCCTTTTGCATCAATACACATCCTAACCCATGCTTTGAAGCATCACTATAGACCACATAACCATCAGTTCCTTCCGATAGCGCCAAAACTGGTGCGGACGTTAGGCACTCTTTCAACTTCTGAAAGCTCGCCTCGCACTTGTCGTCCCATATGAACTTCTTATGGACCATGCGAAGCAAACCGGTCATTGGTAGAGCGATCTTTGAAAATCCCTCCACGAACCGTCTGTAATAACTTGCAAGTCCCAAGAAACTGCGCACCTCCTTTACATTCTGAGGTCGCTTCCAGTTGGCTACCGCTTCAATCTTCTAGGGGTCGACCATAACCCCATCCTCATTGATCACATGGCCTAAGAAAGCCACTTCCTTGATCCAAAAATCACACTTAGACAACTTCGCATACAGCTGATTTTGTCTAAGGACAGACAAGGTGATTCGAAGATGCTCCTCATGAGCCTCCTCGCTCGGGGAATAGATCATAATATCATCGATGAAGACCACCACGAACTTATCCAGGTACTGGTGGAAACATCTATGCATCAGATCCATGAAGACTGTCGGAGCATTAGTAAGCCCAAATGGCATGACTACGAACTCGTAGTGTCCATACCTCGTTCGGAATGTTGTCCTCGGAATATCTTCCTCACGAATCCTGAGCTGATGGTAACCAGATCTCATATCGATATTTGAAAAGACTTTTGCTCCCTGCAGTTGATCCAACAGATCATCAATCCTAGGCAACGGATACTTATTCTTGATCGTGACCTTGTTCAACTCTCGGTAGTCGATAGAAAGTCAGAACGAACCATCTTTCTTCTTGACAAACAAGACCGGAGCGCCCCAAGGCGATGCACTCGGCCTTATATACCCTTTTTCAAGAAGGTCCTCGAGTTGCTTCTTCAACTCTTGCATCTCCGCGGGAGCCATCCGATACGGTGCTTTCGAAATCAGTGCAGTTCCGGGTTCGAGATCAATAGTGAACTCTACGTCACGATTTGGGGGTAAACCGGGAATCTCTTCCGGAAAGACGTCCGGATACTCGCATATCACAGGAATATCAAGAACTGTAGTCTCATCCTTCTTGGGCTTATCCAGATAGCACAGGTACCCGACACAACCTTGTCGAAGTAGCTTACACGCAGCCATCGCATTGATGAGCTTTCCGTTATCAGCGTCATTACGACCCTTGAACTTGCATACAAACTGTTGGGCCCAGATTTATCCCATGAAAACGGATCAAATGAATTGGGCCAAGATCCAAGCGGAATTGGAAGCTAAGAGAAACCAGGAAGAAGCGTCGGATTCCCTGCAGTCGAGTGCCTCCCGACCAACTGCGAAGATCAGGCTGGAGCATTAAATGCTTGATCGGTGGCAGCATCAACAGCATTAAACTCAGAGTTTATGCTAGCAATCAAGAGCATATCCCAAGAATCTCGCCCAAGCATTGAATGCTCAATCAAAGGCAAATCCCAGCAATCACTCCCAGCATTAAACACGGAGATAATGCTGGCAATTAAGAGCATATCCCTAAGATCTCGCCCAGATTTAATGAGGAAGATTGCAAGAAGAGAATAACGGTCACAAGATGATATTTGCCATATATAGACCACGACGGAACATGGAAGAGGGATATCTACACTCATCTACACCCAGCATCTACCGACTTACTCTTCGGAAGTCTTACGAGTACACCCACTCCAGCTTACTCTCCTCGAAACCTCGCTCAAATCTCCACCGATCGAGCCTCAGAATCACCGGTCGGACCCGATCCGATCTTCTGTCCTCCAAGGATAAGTTGTACTTTGATCCGACTCAATCGTCAATATATCAATAAAATTACTTTATTATTTCGTATCTATTCTTTATCTGTTGATTGTCTATTTGGCTTGGATTGATTTCTATTACCCGATCGACTCGTTACCCCGTCTAAGGCGATTTAGATCGTCTGATCTTTTCGCCCCAAAACAAAAATTGGCCCCCTGATGAAACTGTCACAGTCCTTGAGCTAAAATCGATTACCGCCACATGACGAGTCAGCCAATCCATCCCGAGAATAATGTCGTATGGAGCCATGGCTATACAGATCAAATCCGCTTCGAACTTCCGACCTTGAATGGTAATCGGAAATTCAGACAGACGCTTGGTCCCTACTAGATGTTCACTATTGGGAATGTTTACCACAAATGGCTCACAAGCCTCATTGCACACTAAGCCTAGCTTACGTACACAGTTCTCCGAAATGAAAGAATGAGTGGCACCCGAATCAAACAATATGCACACAGAAGTAGAATGGAGGTATAGAGTACCTTGAGCAATGGGGGCATTAGGTCCGGCAGCCTCGCGCATCTCATAAAGCCGCTGACCTTGACCTCCAGAAGCAGATGGGGCTTTCCCCTTGTTCTGAGCAGTTGTCTGCGTCGAAGGGCTAGGAGTCTCCACTGGCTTGAATCAGGGTCGGTTGTTATGGCTAACAGACCCTTGATGTGACTCAGCTCCCTTCTGTCTCCTTTGCGGACAAAACATCTGCAAGTGCCCCTCCTTCCCGCAGGCAAAACACGTCCTCTTATCCTTCGGACACTCATTGCTCTTGTGCCCCGGCGTTCCACAGTTGTAACATTGGATCGGGTACTTGCTCTGACCCGAGCATTGAGTAGAACCTGCCTGTGTTGCCTCCGACCTAGCCCGGCCAGACTTGGCAAAATGCGACGGTGGCGCAGGTCGTTTAAACCCACTAGCCTGAGGCTGGCTCTGTGCCGGTCTCTGGCGATTGCGCTTCTTCGCCGACTCCTCCAGAGTTACCTCTAATTTATATGCGGCATTCATGTACTACTCCAAAGTAGAGCATCCGTGGCGCACCAACAATGGCTTGATGTCTGGGTTCATCCACTCGTGTAAATGCCAGATCTTCTGCTCCTCACTGGACACTTCCGGCCCAGCATACTGCAGTAGGTGATTAAATTTGGCCGCAAGCTTAGTCACCTTCAATCCATCCATCTTCGGATAAAGGAATTCCTTATGTTTCTCCTCCCTCATAGAACGGGAAAAGAAACGGTCGGTCATTTTTGTCTTAAGCATTCCCTAGTTCAAACCAGGATGATCAGCTAGACCAGTGCTTTCCCACCATTCGCTAGCCACCTCCTTTAGTTGAAGGGAAGCAATGTGCACTTTCTCAGCCTCAGTGCACTCGACGTTTCTAAACAACCTCTCCATGTGTGAGAACCAATATGCCACTTTGACTAGTTCCCCCTTGCCGTCATAGCTGTCAGGCATCATGGAACTAATGGCCTTCAACGCTCGACCATAGTTCCCTCTGTTCCTGACGACGTCTTCCTGAGGTACAAGTACTGTTGACTCCTCAAATTCAGGCATAACCTGAGGATCCGAAACACCATGTGCCTGTGGTGCAATTAGCCGCATTATATCGGTGACCGCTTGCATGACGATCCCCCGAATAGCCTCTATAGCCGCAGTGTCAAATACCACTTGAGGATTGGCCGGAACTTGGCCACTACCCACGGGGTTGTTGTGAGAGACCGACTCGCTCTCATCCCCTTGATTTGCGGCATTCCTCAAATTCAACCTGGGGTTGTTGCTTGGCCCAGCACCAACACAAATAGTGTTTCTTGTGTTTACCATCTGTTTACCGATCAATTTCCCAAGTTTCTCACAACATTAATATCACACTTTTAAAATGCACAACACATAGAATTCACTCGGAATAGATCAAACTGGTAAACTTTTATTTATGAAGTGAACTGAAACTGAGTTCGATAAGTTTTACAAACGCCCTCCTAAATGAAAAGACAAAATTGCTAGGAGGCTAAGGTTCTAAAGCAACAAGACAGTATAACTAGAAAAGAAAATCACTTCGACATGCTACTGATCATTTCCAGGTGCCATGAAGAGTTTCCTATACCCATTAGACCTCTGACATCTTCTCTTCGGAAGTGGACCATCCTCGGGTTCCGGTGTCGGACTCCTCGACCTACTAGGACCCGGAGCACACGGCTCCCCCCTAGGCCTCGGTACACTTGGTCCCTCCTCGGTCACAAGAACACTTGGCCCCTCCCCAGGTACTGGTGGGTAACAAAGCTCCTCAAGGAACCCTGGTTGAAAGTCCGCCCTGTTCACCTCGTACTGAGGGTTGAGTAGCAGCTTCGCCTGTCGAAGGTACTCCTGGAGCTCGCGGACGTCCTCTATCATACGGAAGAGACCGAGTTCAGTCTCGTAAGTCCTCTCCTCCATATCGTACAAGGCGTTCGTCCACTCCTCCATACGCTCAACAAGCACTCGGGGCCTAGGCCTTGCCTGTTGGGTCGGAACCACCCTCGGGGCACCCATCGATTCCTAAGGCCTTGCCCTCATGCGAGCATGCTCAGTCATCTCCTCCACCTGGCGATGAGCCTCGGAGGAAACCATCTCACTCTGATGAAGCACGCGCCGAGAAGCGGGGCTCACCATCGGCCTTCTCGGTGTGGGGATAAATTACGGGTCCACTGGTACATCCAGTGGCCCATACCTCCTCCTGTTGATACCCGAAATCCCAAGTGCCTCCCAAGCGGCAGGGGACAACGGCGTATACTCCTCATCAAGCGGAAACTCTGGACTCGGGAAAATGAACTGCATTCACGGGTTCTCAATGTCCTCAAGTAGGTGCTCTAGGCCATCTGACTCATAGCCGAACTCCTCGAGGTCCTCTTCGGGGTCCTCTTCCTCCGGATCTTCTTCTTCTTTCAGGTCTTCCTTTGGATCCTCCTCGGGATCCTCCTCCACACGAAGTCATCATCATAGTACCCTCCATGATACTCCGCCGACTCCTCCTCCTCCGTGTCCTCCCTCGGGTCCGCTTCGGGCTCCTCCTCAGGACCCCTTGCCTCATCGGACACCAACACTACCGTCTCCTCGAGTATGGTCTTCACCACCTCAGGTGGACAACTTGGCTCCCCGACCTCAACGCATCTAGGGGGAACCGGAAACTCAAGCCTAACCGGAGATAACGGAACCACCTCGACTTCCTTCCTACTCCTGAGTTGTGATACGAATGCACCCATATCCTACGAGGCGATGAGAAAGGATTAGTCTTTCTAAATATAGAAGCGGATTTACTATATCAGACTGGAAAGAAGTCACGACTTGAATGGCAGAGATTTTAAAATAACACATTTTACTCAAGTATGATTTCGTTCAAAATCTTTGACTTTTGGAACTAATCGACAAATTTCTCAACACGAACGGGTAAAACCCTTTATAAAATTTTTGTTTTAGGTAAAACGATTTGAAAACCCAACCCGTTTTAAAACTTTCGGCTCTGATACCAAATCTGTAACACCCCCAAATAAACCCTTGAAAGTATTACCGGCAGTGACCTCAGAATACACGTTTGGGGTCACCCAAGGCTAAATCATTTTATAACAACCATATAATAACACAACTATATTATATATCATAAAGATTACCAAATATTATTCAAAACAATATCATGGTTTACAACTGTTCGAAACCAAATACAGAATTGTTTAACACATCGAAAGTCTTGAAAGTTAAATAAATAAACGCCATAAAGGGTCTCGATCTGAGCGATCTCACGCCTAGGATCTTTAACCTTGGAAAACGCTTTAAAACATCATCTGCCCTTATCATCGTAATCTGGCCTTCATGGAAAGGGACGTTTACCTGATGTGCCGTATGAGACGGATGACACCAGCCAACCATGCAAAGGAAATAAACCGGTTGGTTAGTCTAATGAAAGATTGTGCAAGGGTAAAATAGAAAAGGTTCTAAGTAGTCGTGTTAGGTTACACCCGTCGCTTCTCGAATAATAACCGATGACGACAGTGAACCTCAACACTTCTACGAAAACATAAGAAGAGGTATGAACAAGAAAACACTCCAAAAGATTGAGTCTTATGGGAAACGTATGAAGAGAAGACTTCAAGAGATTGAGTCTTTCGGAAAGTATGACAAGTGTTTGGGAACGTTACAGTTTTCACACAAGCGTTTAAAACGACTTGATCATTTGGGTCCACGACCAACCTCACTGCGCAATGCGAATCCAGATTGGAAAGAAGACTTACTCTGACCGAAGTCCGGGCGGTTTCCAAGTTGTAATTCTCGCCCGAAGGTTCATTAATTATGTGCATAACCGCACGTATCTTATTTAATTCCAAAACGTACATTCACGTTAAAGCTTTTAGGGTATATCATCTCATCACGAGAGATATCTTGAGAATAAATCCCGATTATCGGCACCAACTGTGTGCACCTACCCTGAGTAAGGGTACAGTCATGACCAGATAGTACTAGGGCAAAATCCTCTTAATACCAGTTATAAAGAAACGACTAGACCTCGTAAGGTACATAGCGTTCCTACGAATACTCGTTCTAACTACACAATTAAGTTCACACAATAATCCACACCAATACCACCACGGTAATAACAGGTATAATAACGTTGTTTCTAGCAATATATACAACCTATTATAATATCATATTTTAATCACATCATTTATAAAATATGTTCCCAAACAAAAACAACACTTCATTCCAATTTAATTAACAATCAAAGTAATTGATAAATAACATAAATATGGAATGATAAGCAAGAGCGAACCGCCACTTGCCTTAATCTAGTTGACTTGACGATAATGGGTTTTGGGATCTGGAAACTGGAATCTGATTACAGATTCCTACGACAATGACGAAACCCTTGGTTAGATGCGATACGAACGGACGAGGGTATAAAAACGAATAACGATACGAATCGAAAGGAATAAAGCCTGAGTCGTGACCGTGGTTGTCCAAGCCACGATCGCGCTTGCCAGGGCAAGCCGCGGTCGCGTTTTGGACTTCTGTGATCGCGGAATTCTAGGCAGCTTCCACGGTCACGAAATTCATCCCCGCGATCGCGGATCCCCTTCCGACGCGACTCTCCTCCGGCTTCGAGGCTTACCGACGACTCGAAGACGATGACGAACTCTACACCTTTTGCAAGGCCACCACTCCAAGCTTTGAGAGACACAACGGCGACCACAAAACTCCGGCAAAGCTCCGGCGAAAGCACGAACTCCGGCGAGCTTGAAAACGAGAGAAAGAGAGATGGATTAAGCTGTGGATGAGATTCCAAGCTGCTCCGACCTCCTTTTATAGAGCAAATGGGAGCTCAACGCCGAGGAGACGGATCAATCGGCATCCCCAATGGAAAAATGGCGGCATCCGAACCGGCGAAACGCGAAGGGAAAATAAAGACGAAGATGAACAGTTTTCCGCGGTCGCGGAAATGCCGCGAACGCGTCGTTTGGCTTTTGGTCGCGGTTTCACTCGTGGTCTTTTGCTAGAATGTATTTTTAGCACTACTAAAAATATTCTAAGACTCAATAATGTATTAAACGTATATTATAACGTTCAAAAAGATTACTACAGAGATCATAGAGATTACAGAAATTGCCCATTATGCCCTTCATACAGAAATGATAGTTCGAGACTTTTTAGGGGTTATTACAAAAGTCTTGGTTCACGATATTCCTAGCGTGTGTGATTTTTCCAACATAAGACTGAGTGCGTCGCCTTAGGGTGCCCCGGTTTTATTCGTCAAGAAGAAGGATGGTTCATTTAGGCTTTGCATCGACTATCGAGAATTGAACAATGTCACGATCAAGAATAAATACCCATTACCACGTATAGATGATCTTCTGGATCAGATGCAGGGAGCTAAAGTCTTCTCCAAGATCGACTTGAGGTCTGGATATCATCAGCTCAGAATTCGTGAGGAGGATATTCCAAGGACTGCATTCCGGACAAGATATGGTCACTACGAATTCGTAGTCATACCATTTGGACTTACGAATGCTCCAACAGTTTTCATGGATTTGATGCATATATGTTTTCATCAATATCTAGATAAGTTTGTGGTGGTGTTTATTGACGATATTTTGATCTATTCGACAAATGAAGAAGTTCATGAGGAGCATCTTCGCATCACATTATCAATTCTTAGACAAAATCAGCTATATGCTAAGTTGTCTAAGTGTGACTTCTGGTTGAAGGAAGTGGCTTTTTTAGGCCATGTGATCAATGAGAATAGGGTAATGGTTGACCCTCAGAAGATTGAAGCAGTAGCTGACTGGAAGCAACCTCAGAATGTGAAAGAGGTGCGCAGTTTCTTAGGACTTGATGGTTATTACCGACAGTTTGTAGAGGGATTTTCGAAGATCGCTCTACCCATGACCGGATTGCTCCGCAAGGTCCACAAAAAATTTGTATGAGATGAGAAGTGCGAGGCCAGCTTTTAGAAGTTGAAAGAGTGCCTGACGTCAGCACCTGTGCTGACACTGTCAGAAGGAACCGATGGGTATGTGGTCTACAGTGACGCTTCAAAACAGGGTTTAAGATGTGTGTTGATGCAGAAGGGGAAAGTTATTGCATACGCATCTCGACAGTTGAAGCCTTACGAAGCAAACTACCCAACCCATGATTTGGAGTTAGCAGTTGTGGTCTTTGCGATGAAGATTTGGAGACACTATCTCTACGGTGTCAGATGTCAGATCTTCACCGACCACAAGAGTATGAAGTATGTTTTTACTCAGAAGGAGTTAAACATGAGGCAACGACGCTGGTTAGAGTTACTCAAGGATTATGACATAGAGTTGTTGTATCATCCGGGCAAAGCTAATATGGTGGCAGATGCATTGAGCCGAAAGACGCCGCATGAGACTGTGATAACTCTTCTCACTACTCAGACAGAATTGCAGCAAGGATTGTGCGAAGTAGAGGTCTTGTTTGATCATCGACATAGACATCTGAGTATGCTTAAAATCCAGGCCACGTTGCTTAATCAGATCAAGGAATGACAAGTTGATGACTTGGTTTTGGTGAAACTGTGTAGCGAAGTCCAGGATGGGAAAGCTCCAGGATTTGTGATTCATGATGATGGATCTCTTTGGTTTCAGGACCGGATTTGTGTGCCTGATGATGACGGCATCCGCTAGCTGATAATGAGGGAGGCCCATTCCCTTGCTTATTCTGTACATCCTGGATCTAGTAAGATGTACAAGGACCTGTGAAAGAAATTCTGGTGGCCCAATATGAAGTGGGATGTAGCAGAATTTGTGGCAAGATGTTTGACCTGTCAGAAAGTGAAGATTGAACATCGAAGGCCAGGGGGAGAATTGCAACCTCTTCCTGTGCCAGAATGGAAGTGGGAGGATATTGCAATGTATTTTGTTACGGGTCTGCCGAAGACACAAGGTCAGAAGGACGCTAGGACGCTATATGGGTGATCATTGACCGGCTCACGAAAAGTGCCCACTTTGTGGCCATCAAGTCAACTTGGGGATGATTAATTGATTTTTAAACTTTGTGAGAAATATAATGTTCCCAAACAAACATAAGTAATCCTATAAGACTCATTTTCTTTAGAGTCTTCTTGTTGCATTCTTTTTCTATAATTTCAGTGAGAGTATTTGGGTTATGTATCGTCTATCAGTTTTCATTCGATAGACAATGATAGTAACTGGATACAATCACCAGAACCATTCTGTTTGAGCCCTTATTTAGTCTTTCATTAGACTAACCAACCTTTCTTTTCTTTGCATGGTTGACTGGTGTCATCCGTCCTATACGGCACATCAGGTATAGCTTCCCAGATCGAAGCCACGAAACGAAGACGTTGAAGGCAACTGCATTTTCTTTGTTATTTGATTATTTCAAACAAGGTTTAGATCATGTTTGTGTTTTGAATATTTAAGTCTTCCGCTGATATTTTGGTATACATTATTGGGTTGCCGTTTTTTCAACGTCATTTATAATAAAATCTTGATTTCGGTACATATATATATTATTGTTCGTTTAAAATATTATTTTGCGATCAATACTGTAAGCCTTGGGTGATTTCGGATATGCGTTTCAAGGTCACTGACGGTAATATTCCTAAGGTAATTTAGGGGTGTTACAGCTGGCATCTTGGCATTCTTGTACCGGAATTTAGACAGGCGTCGAGACGATAGGCGTAAGGCATTGCTGGTTATGGCACACTATTGAGGGTAAGAAATGGGCTTTTAATTAATAAATTTAAAATATACGTTATAACTGTTTATTTTTTTAATTCGTATCGTTCAATCTTGTTCTATAGTCACGGATATGGACATATTTCCCCCCATTTCCGTGGACACTATGTCATGGACCTTGCTGCCATGCTAGACAATGTTGCAGCCATCAGAGACGGTCATGAAGTCCCACAGGGCAAGGATCCTGGCCGTTTTGTCTGTGTACGCCGCATGCTGGACATCATCAGATATGAGGAGGTAATCTATTTCGTTATATTAATATTTTATTTCATAGTATATTGACGCAAAATACTAATTTAATATTAATTACTTGTTACAGGTACAATGGTTTCCATTTCCTAGGGTATCATTCAACAGGACAGAGTATGCTCCTTCTCTGTTCCGAGGCATAATCCAGATCATGGATATCCAGGAGTCGTATCTGCCTGACATTTTTCTCCGATGGTTCAGATATGTACAGGAGGTCCCGAATTTACCGCCAGTGCCTCGCTCAGTCAACCGTCAGAACAACCTCACCCACTACTACTCAGTCACATTTGAGCGACATCTGTTAGGGGCGTGGGATGAGGTTCCTAGGCCTCTGATCCAGATTCAGCAGGCACGAGCCACCTTATATTGGGCCTTGACGGATGACTATCTGGATTGTCAAAAACTCAAAAACTACGAAATTGGCCCAATAAGGCCCAATAGATGAGAATAATCGAGAAATACGCCAAAAATGCAAAAACTACGAAATTTGCCCAAACTAGGACCAGTAGTAAGGATTATTCAAGAAATGGGTCAAAAACTACAAAATTGGCCCAATAAGGCCCAATACTAAGGATTATTGAAGAAATATGCCAAAAACTCAAAAACTACGAAATTGGCCCAATAACGCCCAATAGTAAGGATTATTGAAGAAATGGGCCAAAAACGCGAAAACCGCAAAATTGGCTCAATAAGGCCCAATAGTAAGGATTATTGAAGAAATATGCCAAAAACTCAAAAACTACAAAATTGGCCCAATAAGGCTCAATAGTAAGGATTATTGAAGAAATGGGCCAAAAATGCGAAAACCGCAAAATTGGCCCAATAAGGCCCAATAGTAAGGATTATTGAAGAAATGGGCCAAAAATGCAAAAACCGCAAAATTGGCCCAAGTGTGATCAATCTAGAAATGGGCTAAAAACACAATAACAACGAAATGAGCCAAGCTTGGGCCCAATATGTGAGATTAATAAAAAAATGGCCTAAAGCGTAAAAACTACGAAATTGGCCTAAACTAGGCCCAATATGTGAATTTAATCTAGAAACGGCCAAAAACGCAAAACTACTAAAGTACTAATTTCATAATACCTCGTGAAATTACATTAGTATATAGTACAAGTAATAATTTGATAAGAAATCATAATAATACATTAGTATAAACTATAATTCTCGACTTCTTCAAGTTATTACTTATAATTCTCGACTTCATACTTCATGCTATATCGTAAGTATAAAGTTCAAGTTATAACTTCACAATACTTCATGAAATTACATTAGTATATAGTACAAGTAATAATTGCTTAAGAAATCATAATATTACATTAGTATAAACTATAATTCTCGACTTCTTCATACTTCATGCTATAGCGTAAGTATAAAGTTCAAGTGATAACTTCATAAGTCTTCGTCATATCACATTAGTATAAAATACAAGTGATAACTTCTTAAGAAATCATTATATTACATTTAGTAGAAACTTTAATTCTCGACTTCTTCATACTTCATGCTATAGCGTAAGTATAAAGTTCAAGTGATAACTTCATAAGACTTCGTCATATCACATTAGTATTTAATACAAGTGATAACTTCTTAAGAATTCATTATATTACATTAGTAAAAACTATAATTTATTAATATTGTATAAGGCATAAAAATCTTAAAATAACAATTAACATTATCATAAAGTGCAAATAAATGCCTTAAATCACGAAAAAACAACAAATAAACTGTGCGTTAACTATTAATGCACAGTTCTAGGCTTCGTTATTCATCCGGTCCACGAAGCCCAATTTTGCTTCGGGCCTTGATTTGAGCCCCCAATATGCTCGTCTTCAAAAAGGCATGTTACCAACCCTAATACTCGTCTATAAAATGGCACGTTACCAACCTAATACTCACATCAAGCGGCGCCGCGCAAAGCTTCTTCTAGGGTTCGCCAGCTCCAGATCTATCGTGCAGAGGAGAAAACTCGACCTCGTGAGAGATTATTTAGCTTTTCGGTAATATTATTCATCTTTTTTGGCTTTAGTTTTTGCAAGAGTTTATAGCTTATAATACAATAATTCATAGTCCAGATTCGGGATACCAAGTTCATAGGAGAGGATGGCTTCGTCGTCTAGCAGTGCACAAGCTTCGGTTACAATGTGCGAGTGCAATTTCCCGGTCGTCATGTACACTTGCGACAAACCCAGTCACTACAAAAGAAGGTATCTTGCATGCAAAGATTACATCCCAATGGAACAGGATGGTACAACGAGAGGGTGTCGTACCTTTAAGTGGATTGATCTAGAGTATGATGACAATGTTGCCAAGATTATCAGAGAATTGGTGCTGGAAAGAAATGAGCTTAAACAGCTAAACCAGACCCTTTCAGATTCAAATGTGAAGTTAAGAAAGCAGACATATTATCGGGGTTTTCAAATTGATTATTATTATAAGAAATGACCTTAGTTCGGTGCTTATTTCAGTGCTTATTTCGAGTTCTATGTTTATTTTGAGTTTTATGCATGTTGATTTCCAAGTGTATGATTACATAAGTTTGCAAATGTATAATTTGCAAATGGTAAGATTATATTGCATTACAAGTCACACGATTATTACATCAACTACTGGTAATAGTGATCAACTACACCAAATAATCTGCATTCTGACCGGCTATCATGTGGCATTCCTTAAACTCTTGCAATTTCAAAGCATACAATCCTTCCCACCACAGGTTCTTTGATCGCAATGTCTTTGTCACACATCCATAATGGGTGGTAATGGAGAATCATCACCGAGCATCACCTATACGAATACAAACAAAAAATACGCAATTAGCATACACAAAATGATCGGGTACATCAAAGTACAAGTAGAGAGACAAAGCATTACCGGTATTCAGTGGTTGTGATCCCCTACGTGTGCTATCTCCAAAATTTGTGAGGGAGGAGTAAGGCTTGGTCCAGACGGCCTTATTGGTAAGCACAATAAAGGGTAGATAAGACGACCACAATAACGTTATACACCGTGGCAAACACTAAACCCATAAATGGCATGTCAAGCCAATAATCCTTGCCGCAAGGGGTCCTCATATAGTTAATTTGAACAATTAGATCATCCCATGACCCTGGATCTCGTGTTAGTTCTCTTATCGGCTCTCACATTTGTCGATTGGCACACAACTCCTTTGCCAACGCGCTACGGATCAAGGGATATTGACCCTCACTCATCCCCTTAAGTACAGCCAAAGACCGATATCCACAGTGTCCGTCTGAACGTACATCCATAGCATTATTAATGTACCCAAACCAGAAGCAATCGATATTTTGAACCCCAAAGTCCACCCCACAATGAAGCATGGGTTCTTCAGGCCACTCCGAGGGACCAACTCCCACATGGTCGGTCTCGACGTACATCTCTTCAACTTGTGATTCTTCTGGCTGGGGTTGGGATTGCATGTCCTTAGCGTCGATCACCGCAAAACTTGCTTTCTTTCTGGGACGGCCTAGCCCTTTCACCTTCTCCTTTGCCTTCTCATTTGCCTTCTTCTTTCCCTTTCCATTTGCCTTCGCCTTCTCAGACTTTAGTACGTCTTCTCGTACGTGCTCATGCAGGCTATTTTCCCTAGTCGGCGACCCCTTTGCCTTGTTCTTCGAACCACTTGGTCTTCCCTTTCTACGGATGTCTGTCGGCTCTATAAACGTACTCTGTTCTGGATGCTCCAAGGCAATGTACAAATCACTCACTTGCCATAACGTGGCTTTGTCCAAATTCCGGGCTTGCACTCTCGACCACATCTCATGCAATCTCAACTCTGGAACGGATATCGGAACATTGTCGTCAGCAAGCGCAAATGTTGTTGGATCCCCTTCCCAATGCAATTCCTTCCAGAAGACGTGAATGTCATCTAGAGTGAGAGTTGTCCTCATAATGATGGAATTTGCAATATTGTGGACGCACGGCAGCCCAAGGCAGTCTCTCACCCAGTGATCGTCGCATACTTTTGAATAGTCCTCCTTGACTATCCGATCATACATGGCCAACAACAAATCAAAGCACCTATCTGACACTCTACAGAAGAGCCTTGAAAACACCATTCGTGCAAGCTCCGGAAACCCTGGATCATTGAACTCCATTGATCGTGTAGACAGTGAGTTGTTCATGGTCGCCCTAATCGTATCGATTTGAAGAATGATCGCATGGTGGATCCTCACGATCACTCTATTAAAGCCGCCTCTGCTAGACCCCACAATATCTTTCAACACACGATACATCCCCTCAACCCTATCAAAACGGAAACATTTCTTGCCTTAGTATGACTTTCAGACCCAATAGTAAAAACAATCAACTATACAATGTTCAAAGGATACCTGTTTTAAGTCCTCGTGAAGAAGTGAAGAGTGTAATCCGTCCACGCTCTTACTATGCTTTCCTTGTAAAGAGTCAACCATTCCCTCTCGACGTATCCAACAAGGCCTCTCTTCCACGATGTCCTCAATGCTCTAAGCCTCTCCTCGTACCTTTCCTCGGTGGTCGAGCAAAAAAGTCCTCAGCACTGGTTTGTAAACATATTGACTTTGGCACTATCTTTTATAACATTGTCGGCATGTGCCTTGATGTTGTTTCTAATATGCACCCAACACAAGAGATGTCTTACCAGGACGTCTTCGAAAACTACTTTAATAGCTTTGATGAGGGCCTTTTCACAATCGGTCATTATAGCATTTGGCATTACTCACAACTGCTAAAACAAGTTTCGAAGGGCCCTCACTATCCACCGGTAATGGAAAAACTTTTCCGCTCGGGTGAATGCATACGCAATGTTGAACGTCTTGTGAGTACAGGTAAAACCAACAATATCCACCAAAGGCATATCATACCTATTGATAGATGTAAGAAATAAACTTACCAATATTTAGTGCATATAACTAACTAAAATGTAGCACATAGAAAAATAACTAACTATTATTAAAATGTATTACATACTTATTTGTCTTGTATGTGGCGTCGATGATCACCACGTGCGGGAACTTCTTCAACAACCGTAGCGACTCCGGATGAGAAAAAAACATGATCTCCACCTCGCCCCCTTTGTTCACATTCCTAAGAGGATAAAAAAGATACTCGTTCTCTTTCAAAAAATAAAGGGACCACTGGATAACCGTTAATTCCCCACGATCCTCGTAATGGAGCTTCTGCAAAAGTTGCCAATCTGTTTCATTGTTGTTACATTTCTCGAGAAGTTTTTCCCTCAACTCCGAAACAATTTATTTCGGCGTCTTGCGACCATCACCCCATCTCCTAGCCATGACCTCCTCCTCTTGGGTCATTCGACCCATGAATGCATTCCCATGAAAGCTAGTCTGAAGCATGTGGTTGTGGATGCTATGTATAACATCCAAGACCCATCTTTGAGTAAGAGACCCTAGCTTGTTTTTCAAACTGCACCCATATAGCTCAAATTTACAACCGCACTTCTTCGATTTGCGTTTCCAAATCCTCAGAACCGGCAACTATGGATTTTCTAGATTAACTTTCGGCCTCCCAGATCTTGGTTCACCATATCTATCGCATGTCAATCTAACGACGTACGGATATGAGGTACGTTTCACCAAAACTATCATCACCTCTTTTGCTCTCACTCTTGCCCATTCAACCATTTCATCCATACTCTCCCAAACTAGGCCAGTACGAAATCATTCTCCATAATCTTCCCCCTAAAATTGTGTAATTATTTTTTATTTATGGATTATTATAGTGTCTACAATTATAACAAACTAATAATACAACAAAATTGCAAAGTCGTTAATTCATAACTTAAACCATGGATTTTTTGCTAAACTATATAACTACTAGTTCATACCTAATATCAATTGTTAATGGCTACAACAAAATTGCAATATCATATTAATTCATAACCTAAATCATATTAATGGCTACAATTCATAATAACTACTTCATACAAAATTAATTATATGCGATATTTATACGTATAACTAAGACAAGAATCATTATGCAAACGGAAATTAATTCAACACTAACCGTGAAGAAATCGTCGCTTGCATCCCAAACGTCTGTTTTGTCTTCACAACCCGACATCCAAGCGTCGTTCAATTCTTCATCTGCTTCTTCATCTTCTTAACCTTGTACCCAATCGTATTCCTCATCTTCTCGATTTTGTATCCAATTGTTTTCCTCACTTTCATCATTAGGATAATACATGTTGAATGGTGTGTTTGGATATGGAAGAAAAAGATTTGGGTGGGTGTATATATAGGGTGAAAATCCCGCCGTTAGAAAAAAATGATCGTTTGTGCGTTAACAATTAACGCATAAACGGTCGGATTTTTTACGGTCGGATTTTTAACGGCTAGTTTCTGGGCACAGATATGTGCATTAACTTTTAATGCACATATTTGTGCGTTAACAGTAAATGCACACGTTTGTAATCAGCCCAATTACAGGCCCAGTCCATGCATATACACCTAAATGCACACTTCTGTGTGTTAAGTCTTAATGCACAGATCTGTTGGGCTTTTTTCGATTTTTTCCGATTTTGCCCCTTGTACTGATAATGTTAACGCACAGATTTGTACTGATAATGTTAATGCACAATATAGTGTGCATTTAGACAGATTTTCGTGTGCACATAGACAGACCCTATGTCATATTAGAACTTGATCATCAACTATTATATTGATACACATATCTAGTAACTGAAAAATTAAAACAAAAAATGAATAAAGTAATCACACAATAAGAAATAAACTAGAACAAATAGTGTTATTTAATTTAATATTTTGGCATAAAATAATATCATTAATTGAAAAAATCTCACCTACGTAGCCTGGTTAGAGAAATAATTAAACAAACAATAATTGTCACAAGATAAGTAGTTATAAACAAACGAGAACGTTCTTGCACAATGCAAAATTTGTTCCCACACCGTTTCAATGCACATGTGGTAAGAATATACCTTTTAGCCAAGTTTTTTTGTTGAGTGAAAGAGAGTCAATACTCTCTAAACTTTATTCAGATAGAAAAGTACTAATTCAGAATCATCCGGGGGAGCGCTAACCCCCTAACATCATCTAAGTAAATAGAATAAACACTATCCGGAATCTCCCTAAGTAAATGAAAACCCAAAGAAACATTAAAGGCATAGTTAGCTAATCCATTAGTTAGACGATTAGCCTCCCTATACACGTGACAAAAGTGGACATTTTAGTCCCTAACGATAAAGCCATGGCACATCCGCACCAGGAAAGAAAGAGGGTACGAATCTCCCACCCTTTTTATAAGAAGCTCACCACAAGCTCCGAGTCAATCTCCACCTGAACCCGACAATACCCCAGTTCCCAAGCAATGTATAAACCATAGTACACGCCCCATAATCCTGCCATTGGAGTCGTATAGACACCGATCTTCAGAGCAAATCCCCCAAGCCATCCTCTATCACTATCCCTTATAACTCATCCCGTCGTCGCCTTGTCGGGATTCTCCCCCATCGGAATTCAGTTTCACCCACTCCACCTCCAATTTCGCACATGCCATGGAACTCGAACGTCGTTTTTTCCCCTGATCTCCACCAAACTTCTTTCTATGCCTCCAAAAATACTCATCAGCCATCCTCCGAACAAATGTGACCCTATCCTTACACCTTCCGCCCTCATTGAAGATATTGTCGTTGCGCCATTTCCACCCCCACCATAATACAGTGGTAAACAGCGTCGACCAATTTCTTCCCCCCATAATAGCCTCAAACGAAAGGTTCACGAACAACCATTCGAGGAGATGCAAATGAAAAAACTCAGCCTGATCCGTAGTTGGGATTAAGCATCTCCAAACTCCATCAATGGCAAGGCAGTCACGCAACACATGCAAAATAGTTTCACCGCACCGGCCACACACATTGCATAAGTTGGATTTACACAACCTACTACGACGACGTTCAACGTTTGTCAATATCCGTTGGCGAGCAATCAACCATAAAAAAACCCGAATTCTCTCTGGTGGAATGACCCACCAGATTCGACCAAACAAGTTCTCAAATCGAGGTTCATGCATAGACTTCATACAAAGCAGCTTATATGCCGACGCCACAGTATATTCCCCCGTAGCCGTGCCACCCCAAGCCGTTCGATCCCCAAACCCCATAATGCCATCAAGAGCCATGGATGCAACCCTTTAACAATCATGCGATCCAAGCCACTTTCCCATCTCAGTCATATCCCACCCTATTCCTGGAATCCAATATTCATGAACCTTTCTTGTCACCAAATCATTTGTGATCAACCTTGTACTATTCACCTCCAATGGGATGTCACCAACCCAACAATCCTTCTAGAAATATATCTCACGGCCATCTCCAGGGATCCATCGAAGACTAGTCGCCACCACCTCTGTAATTCTACGTACAATACCTCTCCAAGTATACGACGAATTTCCCCTCGCTTTAAGCTCCTTCAGCAAGTGCACATCTCCAATATTATACTTGGCCTAGATTACCTTCCCCCATAGTCCATCCTTGTCATGAAGGACTCTCCACCCAAGTCTCCCAACAAGGCTAAGTTCATCGCCTTAGGTCTCATAATACCCAATCCTCCTTCAGCTTTAGGTATGCACATATTCTTCCACGCCACTAAATGGACCTTCCTCTTAGCAGCTGAGCTTCCCCACACAAAATCTCTAGCAAATCGATCCAGGGCTTTAAGGGTACTCACCGAAAGGGCAATAGTACTCATGATATGAATGGGGATAGTCGAAAGAACCGACTTGGTGAGAGTGATCCTTCCAGCTAAGCTTAAACACCTACTCTTCCACCCAGTAAGCCGAGAATTCACACGCTCGACCACCTCCAGAAAAGTATCTTTATTAATCTGCTTCTGCAGAATAGGCATACCAAGGTATTTGCCTAAGTCATGAGAGCAAGTAATCCCACTGACTGCACTAATCTGGGCACTCATGCCACGGATCACATTAAGATTTTAGACTTATCAAAACTCACTCGTTGTCCCGACGCAGAGCAAAAATCACTCAACACGAATCTGGCTACAGGATGCCTTAGCAAAAAGAATCAAGTCATCCGCAAAGCATAAATAAGACAAACATGGCCCTGCTCTAGACAGACGAATCAGTTTCCAAGCGCCACTCCCAACCGACCTTTCAATCATATGAATAGATGCTCTAAGCACAACATAAAGAGGTATGTTGATAACGGATCACCCTGCCGGATCCCCCGTTATGGCACAAAAGCTTGAGTCATCTCCTCATTCCAAAGGACTCGCATGGATGAGGACGGAACGCAAGCCATAATAAACTTCACCATTCTGAAGAAAACCTCGCAGCAATCAAAGTTTCCTCCACAAAGTCCAGTGCACTCTATCATAAGCCTTCTCGAGGTCCAGCTTAAGCAACATCCAACCACGACACTCTATTTTCCTTTTCATCGAGTGAACAGCCTCTTGAACGATCACGATATTATCCGAGCTCAATCTCCTGGGAATGAAGCTAGCTTGAGCAGGGAAAACAAGCTTGGAGATAACTCCCTTCGTACGATTTACCATTGTTTTCGTGATAATCATAAACAGAACATTACACAAACTGATGGGCGAAATTGGCTAATTTGTTCAGGTTTGGCAACCTTAGCAATTAACACCACCAACGCATCATTCATTGATTTAGGTAGAAATCCAAAGCGGGAGAAATCTTTCACGAACTCGATCACTGAATCCTCCGCCATATCCCAACAACGTTGATAAAACACCGGTTGGTAATCATCAAGACCCGAAGCTTTGAACTGACCCATCCCCATCACAACTTTCTTAATATCCATACTTGGAAAATGATCGTTATTGCCCTTTCCTCAAAGTTTGTTAATCTCTAAAAATCGGCCCTAGGTAGAAAACAAGGTGGATCGCCACTATCCTCCAACGAGTATAAACTCGTGAAGTAGCCAACCGCCAAATTCTCCAGTTGCTCAGCGTCAGATTCCCATCGACCATCATCTCGACGAAGAGACTCAATTATGTTCCTCCTCCTACGAATAACTATCAACATATGGAAGAAAAAAAGTATCTATCCCCAAGAGACACCCACTTCTCTCTCGACTTCTAAAACCATGAAGTTTCCTTCTGCTTTAATATCATATCAAGCTCCTTTTCCAAGCTCTTCTCTCGCTCCATCAATCTCGCCGAAGCATTGTGGAAAATCAGATTATGTGCCGTTTATAATTCCTTAATCACCTCCGACTTCCTACCCTGAATACTCTCGAACATGTAACACCACCAACTTATGTCGGTAGTGCCACACGCCAGTGACCTCAGACTTTAAGTCCAAAGTCACCTTAGGATTTAATCTGAACAATTTATGCGTAAATACAATTATAAATGAGAGTAAATAGCGGAAGACTTTAGAAACAAATATCGAATATTTACTAATATTCCCCTCGTAAATTGAGGAGATAAGTTTTACGAATGATATTGAAATTACAGCGGAAGACATTAAATAAATCCTAATTACATGACTAGGTTATAACCCTGTCTCCTATTACATTAATTAGGAAATTAAATCTTATATTCAAAGAACCTTGAAAATTCTTCAAAACCAAACTTCAATTGCAAGCCTTCTTCTCCATCTCGTTACTCCTAAACAACCTGAGGCAAGTCGACTGATATGTTGTATGGGACGGATGACACCAGTCACCCATGCAAGGAAAAATAATGGTTGGTTAGTCTAATGAAAGACTACGCAAGGGTATTTTATGTGAGGTTTTGTGTAGTCATATTTAGTTACTATCATTGTCTCTCGAATAAAAACCGATAGACGATATATAACTAAAATACTTCCACTGAAACGAAGGATGGACAAAAGAGATATGAAGCAAGAGAATACCCGAAATGAATGTGGGCATTATAGGAAGAAGATATGATTTATTTGGGAATGTTTTAAATTACACACAACATATATAAAACTCCATTGAATAATTGGGTCCGACCAATCTCACCGCATAATGTGAATCTAGATTGGAAAGACAACCCGCTTAAGCTGGAGCACGAGCGGTTTCCAAGTTGTACTTCTCACTCGAAGTTTATTACTTATGTACTCGCAACACTTATCTTATTTAATTTCACCACACCACAATTATTCTTAAAGCTTTTAATACAATCTTGAATAAAACGAGAACAACACATGGCGACATTACGTCCAACCCAATTGCACTAGCAAGGTGCTTAAACACCTCTTATCCTTAACGGGTGGATAAGAAGCAATGGTCATGACCTTAAAAGTATTAGGGAATTATTCCGACTAATACCGAGTTTTAAAGAGATCATTACGCCTCGCAAGGCCAAAATATCCCTGACACACACGACTATTAAAGTCCACATTTAATGACTATAAAGTCCACACATAGCACACAAAGTCCACACACAATACCGTCATTACGGCAATAACAACATTAATTATATATACCTATATATAACTATATACATATCAATAATAACTAACAACCTAGATACAAAATTATTTAAAGCACACAAGTGTTCCCAAACATTAATTAGGTTTTAGAAATTACCCAATTAATTAACAATTATTTTAATATTAATTGTCGGTCAAAAGAATAACTGAAATGACAAGAGTGAACCACCACTTGCCTTAGAGCGTTTCGTCGATTAAAACGGCTTAGACGCGAATTGACTCAAGTCAATAGTTCGTTTCCTTCTTCAATTCCGATCCAAAAGCGATACCCAAATCACAACAATAAATTATAATTAATAATTTATTTCGATCAATTAACATGTAGATTGTCTTCCACATAAATGTAATTCCATGTATACATATATATATATATATATAGAATTAGGCTCTAGTGAAATGGAGAGTTATGGTAAAACGAGTGTACTAATCTAGAGCGTTGGATTATAATAGAATTGATGGCCATGATTTAATCTAGAGGGTTGCAAAATAGGATGGTGGATTCACCCATACACGATTTCCTCCATTAGCATGATTTGTGGGATTTGTTTTAATACCAAATCTTTCCATAACAGAAGCAAGCAGATACTTTCCGCATTTGCTTCCTCTCTCTCTCTCTCTCTCTCTCTCTCTCTCTCTCTCTCTCTCTCTCTCTCTCTCTCTCTCTCTCTCTCTCTCTCTCTCTCTCTGGCACCGCACAAAACTACCATTGATGATCTCACCAAGCTTAGTTTATCCTCGTCGAATGCGTCTCATCGTCACCTCCTCTTGTTACCGACGGCGTCATCTCTCTTTCTCTTTCTCGTGTTCCTTTTCCCAGAAGACTCTCTCTCTCTCTCTCTCTCTCTCTCTCTCTCTCTCTCTCTCTCTCTCTCTCTCTCTCAGTCCGTCCGTCCTCCATTGAAGCGGCTTCCCCCAAGGTTGTCGTCGGTTGTCGCCGTCTTCACGCCGGTTGTTGTCGACTTCCCCCAAGGTTCCCCAACCGCAAATCTTGACGGAAAACGGTAAATGCCTCGGATTTTATTTTATTTTTTTGAACCCTAAATCCTTTCGATTTCTCAATCTTTTCAATATTTCAATGGAGAGGATGCAGGCTTGCCGGAAGAATCCGGTGGGGCAGGCGAGGAGCGCGGAGGAGAAGTGGAGAAGGGTGGTGTGGACATAGAAACGCTAGGCGGCGTCGGCGACAGACTGCTTGAGAACTCTCGCCGCCTCTGGGGCTAGCGTTTGGAGTTTTAATCTAGAAATTTCAATCGATTTTGCTCATGTAATCACCATTGTCGCAGATTATCACTGGCCTTCATTCATCGTTGGTTGATTTTATTGTCTTCGTGCCCTGGTTCATTGTTTATGTATGATATTCAGATATACTTTTATGATATGCAATTTGTAATTATTGATTATTTCTTTGGCCGTGAATGTGATATTCATTTGTGTGGATGGGATATGCATTTTCCATACAGTGATATGCAGAATATCTATTAGTCGTGCTCATGTTGAGGTGCTTGATGTTAGATCAAGCACCTCAACATGAGCACGACTAACAGATATTCAGAAATACTTACGATATTCACGACATTTATTTTGATATGCACAAAGTTTCAAATAGTATGAATACAAATATTTTAAATTGGAATATCAACTACCACATAATGCATATCAGAGTTTATGAATATCAGTATATATACGACTGAACATGATAACGAATAACAAATATTCAGAAATACTTGAACGATATTCAAATAATGTGTTTTGATATGCACTATTTTATCAATTCAGTGGATGCATTATATACATAGTGAATAAGTACTCACAATACTTGAATATCAGATATAGGATAGTGAATATCAGCATGAATACGATGGAACATGAACAAAATTAATTGATATGCAAAGAATATTTAACGATATTCATAATTTTCGTGTTGATATGCATAATGTTAATTTTCAACTAATTAAATATATTGATATGCACGAACTTCCACTGAATATGCGTATTAACTAAAAATAAGGTGGTATCCGAAAATCGTAACCAATTGAATATGCGTATTTTCAGTATATTTCTCTCTCCAAATCTACATTTAACTTCCTATTTTGGAGGTGGTTAATTAATAAAATTCATGGTTTAACATCTAAAGGGTACAAGATTTTGTCTAAATTTATATATTATTACGATTTAGGGTATAAATGATTTGATATTTATGGTTTAACGTCTAAAGGGTACAAGATTTAGGGACTAAACAATATAAAATTTAGGATTTAAAGTTAAAAAAATCACAAAAATATTATATACGGCGGGGATCCCCGCAGGTTTCCTTGCTGGGGACGGGGACGGGGTGGGGACCTCTATCCCTGCCCCACTCCCCGTCCCCGCTCAGGGTTTAAATTTTCCCCCGCCCCCATCCCCGTTTAAATTCCCCGTCCCTGTAGCGGGGAATCTCCGCCCCGTTGCCATCCCTAACCAAATACTCCTCCGGCCTGTGAATCTGTTGCTCACCGAAATACTCAAGATATTCTCCCAAAATTTCTCTTTCCCTTTCGACCAATCATGATTCCCTCTAGGATCCTCCCAACGGTTCTCCAACAGTGACGCTTGGCCCCTGGCAGCCTCGGCGATTTTCTAGCAACATTCCCCACGTTAGGAACAACTTTCTGTCCACCCTCACTAGAAGAATCACCAACATTTTCATCATTTTCCACCCCAACCCTCTTCTTCTGAGGACAACTCAAAATCAAATGATCATATAATCCACAATGCGAACAGATAGAATTAAGCCCTTTATAAGCAATGTAGTATCTCGATCCATTGATTGCAATGGACCCTTTTAGAGGTCATCAGAGATTGATCTCAACACACACATGTGCAAAACACCTTCTCTCAAACTTCCAAGTTGCCATATCCACCTTGATAGGTTTGCCAAGCCCTGCTGCTATCCCCACCAAAATCATGCGATGATAAAACAACATAGGGATATTGGATAGTCTGATCCAGATTGGAGTCGTGACAATGTCGTCCGTCATGGGTCAAAATCCGGCGACCATTCCTGCACTAACAAATAGTTCCCAAAAATCTTCCACGGCCCCCCAGTTAATACCGCAAGGTAATATGCTTCTGAATCAAATCTAACCATAAAAATTGTCCTGGAAGCTCCACCACGTTCATTCCGCCATTAGGCTTCCATAACTCCCGAAGCTTTATGTCCATCACCGACAAAAGAACTGACCGACTAAGCACCTTTACGAACATGCAATGTGCTAGCGTATTAAAATAGACTTTTTAAAAGTTCGAGTTAAAAAGTCTTTTTATTTTTTTAAAAGTGGACTTTTTAACAAGGACATAGACTGTAACATAGCGCACAAAGATGGTGCAAAACCAAATTTTATACGGTGCAAATACTAATCCCCTAAAATAAATAAATAAATATTTTATTACCCATGATATGCACGAGTATGGTGATAAATACAAAATTACAAAAAAAATAAGATGTTTAGTTTATGTTTAATTAATTAAGTTTTACATTGTTAGAACATTATATTATTCCGTTAAAAAAATTATTGTATATTTGTATGTAAAAGACTCCTCTTGACCAATATATATATATATATATATATATATATATATATATATATAAGAAAAAACACATTTATCCTGAATAATATCATAACCTAATAAGTTTTAAAGTTTATATAATGGTGGAGGTGTGTGTACCATGAAAAGAGAGTCATGTGCTTGTTGGGAATATACTAAACCTGAAAATGTATCTAATAATTATTTATAAAATTGACAACATTATTATATGTGATAAGCAGAATAAATATATGATAAAGATTAGTCAAAGAAAATAAAATAAAATAAAATAATATCTGAAAGTATAGATAAAATAACACATACGAAAACAACTTTTTAGTGTTTTTTATAAAAAAATATTTGCACAACAATTTTTCATATTTTTTGGAAAAAAAACTAATTTTTATTAAAGTATCTTCACATATAAAATTAGGCTAAATAGTTATAAGTGACTGATTATACATATTAGGCACCTTTTCATCCATATATTAAAATTCTGAAACTTATAAATGCTCAAATTTTACTTTAAACGGGAATGATTATGATGATGCATATGATCATAGATTCAACACTATTTGCAAATATTTGATGTTCTTCATAATGCTCCTTGATTACCAAGCGGGATTTAAAAATATTCATATATGATTATCATGTGAAATTGCCGAAGATGTTGTGTATCACACAAAATTCATAAAACCTTGTGGCTACTATGCATAATTTTCAAAAAACATATTTATAGTTTTTTTTTTTGTTTTAATAAAATGACTTTTAGATACGTAGTTGTAGGATTGTAGGTTCAACAATACTATGTGTATTAAAAGAAAATATGTTTGAAAATGCATTATATTAAAATTAATTAAATAAATATGTAAGTATCTAGATTGGTCACAAAATATCTAGTTTGAGTTTTCGTAATATGCACCACTTTGAATAAGGTTAAGAATTGAAAGATTGATAATATTAATTTTTAAAATATGCAGAATATTATCTTTAGTTAGTTCGTGAGATTTTATGTACATCTATCATATGATTATTATTGAACAAAATCAACATATTTAATATTTATTTCATTTAGATTGGTTTTCATACGTATATTTTCATATTGCTTTGGTATATCTAGTTTGTTAACTAAATGTAAAAAAAATCTTTTTTAATTTTGAAAATCTAAAATCTAGCTGAAGTAAATGTAAGTACCAAAAGGAATAATATAAAAACAATTTAAAATATGTTTGCACATGATCGAATAATCAAATATTGTTAAGATTTATGCTTAAATATATATTATTAATTAAAATTGATTTAATTATTGATATAATAATATATTAAAAAACTATAAAAAAAATGGGCCTAGAATTGTTCAGATGGCTCTAAGGGGAAATTTTTAATATATAGATATATATATATCCATAAATCAAATTAGTTTAATATATCTAATTTAATGGAGTGATAAGTAATTGAAAACCTATGAGAATTTAACAGTGTGTTGATTTACTAACTTGATAGCTTAATGTACATAAGTTTCTACATATAGTATGCTAACAATATGGACTCAAGAGTGCTTTGAAACTATAGTAAAATTTCATTCTAACACAATGACAAATGCAATCAAATATGAGATTTTAATGAAATTCTTATAATTGGAGTCCAGTCAAGTTCCGAGGACGTCTACCAAAACCCTTTTCTCCTAATACTCAAGAAAAAAATAGTATTTATCAACATAATATATTAAAATATATATTGTAAATGAAGGGAAAAATATTAAAAAATGTCGTTGACGACAAAATAGACCGATTAAAGAAGAAATAATATAAAACCTAAAGTAGACTAAGTTATAATTTGTCACTTTATCTATAAATGAATTACCTATTTAATAACAAAAAAATTCTCACAAATTAAAGACATGTATATTAATTTGTATATATGAACTTTTCTACTAAAATAATTAGTGGATTAGATGTTAACATATAAGTAAGTTTTAGTGGAAATTCATATAAATAGGTGGGAAAAGATTAATTAATATTATGAAACCCAATTATCATAAGTTCAGTTATAAAATATCTATATATGACATCAACCTTGAATGTCAAGTTTAATTTTTAAATTAGATATGCTAAAATTACGAAAGTTTGGTTGCGTCAGCAACATGAATTTATATAAGTTTGAATTAGAAATAATAATTCAAATCCACAATATCTATATGTTGATACTTGGTTAAGAATTATGATGTATATTTTGTTAAATTATTAATATAATAACGAATTAAAAAAGGGAAAAAAATACCTTAGCAATATGGTCCTAAAAACACTCTCATGGCTCAAAAAGAGTGAGATTTAATATATGGGAAAATATAAGGTGAGGATGGGGGCTTAGGAGAGGAGTGAGGACGCTCCAAGACCGTCAGATCAAGAAATAGAACATCCAGATCAGCCAAGGAAAGAATTCAGATATAGTTCGGTAAAGCCGAATTATTCGTGAAAAAAACATGTCCCGCGTGCACACGCATATTGGTCTGTATGCACACATACATTGTTTTGCATGCACACACACGTTGTTTTCATGTGCACACACAGATTATTTCAGTATGCACACGTAGATTATTTTCGTTGGTTTTCATACTTATGCACACATGTTATTTCGTGCGTACTTTGGGTCATTTTCGCATGCACACATATGTTATTTTCATGTGCACACATGCTTGTTTCACATGCATATATAGCATGCGTTTCGTATGAACAAATAAGCCATTTTCACATGCACACGGTAGTATTTTTCGCATGCATACAGTTGTGTTTTCATGTGCACAGGTTTTGTTCATTTCATATGAACGCACACATTTTATGCATACACATAAAAATGAGTTTCACGTGCACACCGTAGTATATTTGACATGCACACACCATTGTATTTGACATGCACAGAATAATATATTTGACATACACACTAATCTACACTTCCTATGCACGCGAATTCGTCTTTTACCAAATTTTTAAAAAGTAATTTGGACAATCCATTTACTTTCCTTCCAACATCTCCCACGCGTCCTCATTCCTCTCCACCTTCCCATCCTCCGATCTCAATCCTTAATATATATAGATAAATGACGGATTAATGTTGGTTTCCACCTATCCGGTCTTAGCCTGAAAATTGACTGATTGGAATCGAACCGGACCGATTATATATATTTTTGTTGGTTCAAAGTTTAAACCCTAAACCCCTCCCTCCTCATTCCATCTACTGCTTGACATCGGTCACCGAGACGCCGCCGCCGCCGCTCCTCCACCCATCCTCTGATCGGTCACCACTCCGTCAGACTTAGCCGTTCCTTCCTCCCGCCGGCGACTGCCACAGCATCAGGTTAGCGTCTCCCTCCTCCTTCGTGCGTGCCTCTCTCCGGCATTAGTTCCCGCTTTCAATTGTTGGCTGTCCTTCCTTCACTGTAGTTGTCGTCTTATACATGTCCAGGTTACTTACACCGCGTTAAACTACTTGAGACCTTAGCCTAATGCTGGGAAGGATTGAGTTGAATTTTGTGTTAAGCATGGGTTTGTCGTTGTCGATTATCACTACATATCCTTATATTTTTGGGATTTGAATATTGAATTTGGTGATCTCATCTGTGTGTCTACTTAATCCTGGTTATTCAAAATAAATTTACGGTAAGAACATATTGATTTTGGCAGAGAAGAGGATGACGGGTGAGAATTCCCGTAAACAGAAGCGAAAACAAGACAGGATGTCGAGGAAGCAGAACAAGCACAAGCGCTGGCTTGAAGATCAAGTAACTTTCTCTTCTGTGTCACTTCCTGTTTGGCTTTTCAAATTATATGTAATGTGCTTTAAATTTGGTTTACTTTTAGTCTCTTACAATGTAGTCGTGAATGGGTTGCCATTTATCTCATCCATAAGGACCATAACATAGACATTGGCATTTAAAGGTGGATAAGTAAAACTGGAAAAGAGTAAAAGTGGAAAATCATATATATATATTTTTCACTGACATGTAGCATCCTTGCGATTAGAGAAACAGAACTAGATGCATTGATGGTGGGAATAAAATGGTACTTTTGGAATATGAGTTCACTGTGAAAATTCAGATAGTATCACTCTGGATAATTCTGTGTTTATTTGCAAGAAAAGATAATATATCAATCAACTTGGAAATTGGAATTACGAAAGACATAAATAAAATCTCCTCCAGTAAAAGACGAATAAGTGAATGAAACTTGAAAAGGTTTGCCTTATAGAGACCAAACTAGAACCGTGGATTGCACTTTACTAAACAAAATTCCAATGTGAGGCTAAATAAAGAATTCCATCTTAGACGAACTCTCAGGCCTATCCTACTGTTGGAAAAGATCTTTCATATATTTTCAGTATTTTTTTTGTGCATTCTTGTATCTTGAATTTGTTCCTTCATATGTGCATAGGAATTGAGTTTTTTTTTTATATATGTTTTTTTGTGTCTGTTATGAATTTTATACCGTTTTAGTATGTTTGATGTTTTTTTCTTTCATCAGCAACGTTGTAAGCTGGGGAGAAATATGTTGACAGCAGACGTTAAGGATTCTGGAGGTAATAGTGCACAACAGATGGAAATGTCTGCCAGCAAGTATATTTCTAATACAAGTTATAGAATTAGAGATGTTGCTGTAAACAGGATGTCAGAGGATGAATTGAAGCCTGAAATTTCGTCTATGTCATTAAAGAAAAATCTGAAGGAGTTGAAGACAAAGAAGACAATGTTTGAGGAGTATCTTGACTTGGAAAACGAAGTGCCTACAGCTGAGGAGGATTTGGAATTGGAAAGGAAATTGGCTAAGAAGCTGAAAGTGGAAAATGGGAAACTAGGCGGCAATGATGATGACATCAATTTCTTGCTTGGGGGCAGTGACCAAGAGTATGCCCCACACAATGATGACACTGAAATTAATAGGAGTATTGAGACTAAGAAAAAAAAGAAGATGAAGAAGAAGAGAGAAATTTTGGAGCAAGACATAGAGGTCTCCAGGGATGATAACCTGAGAGAGGATAGGGGGGTTGAGCTGTCTGAAGCGGATTTCAAAACTGGGATTGAGACAGAGGATGTAAAGAAGAGAGAGAAGAAGGTGAAGGAAAAGAGAAAGAAGACAAAATTTGAGGAGTATCTTGTAATTGAAAACATGGGGGCTTCTACAGCTGAAGAGGATTTGGAACTGGAAAGGAGACTGGCTAAGAAGCTTAAGGTGAAAGACGGGAAACTGCCCGGTGGTGATGATGGCCTTAGCTTTTTGTTTGAGGACAGCGAGCAACAGTATTCCCCACACAATGACGACACTGAAATTATTAAGAGTACTGTGACTAAGAAAAGAAAGAAGATGAAGAAGAAGAGAGAAACTTTGGAGCAAGATATGGAGGTTTCTAGTGATGACACTTCAGATAGAATTCTGCATGAGAATGAGAATTCAGCATGCTCAACAGAAGAGTGTGTGGCAAATGCCAAGTTAGAGAATGCCAATGTTGAAGCACCGAGAATTAGAAGTTATCTAGCACCACATTTGAGAGCTCGTTCAAGTATTGATTCAAATGACAACTTACTAATCCGTAGACGAATACGAGGTACAATTTTTCTCTTCCTTCTTTTCTATTCTTCTACATTGGTGTAATTATTTTTTGAATTTGTCAAACTCACTTCTTGATGTGGAATTAAAGGTCTATTGAATCGGCTATCTGAATCAAATATGGAGTCAATAACTGGAGAAGTTTCTGCAGTTTTTCAGGTATGTCATTCTTTGTCATATCTTTTAACTGGCTTGTGGTTCATTTGGTTCTCAGAAACTGGTTGTGATAATTTGATTGTAATATGTTAGCTAATATATATGAAAATACTCAAGATACATGTCCTGTCGGCTCCTCTATCATGTATCCAGCCTAGTATTCTTGAAAAAAGCATCTAAACAAATTAGTCAATCAAACTTTGGAACATATTTGGGGGATGATATTGATCTGTAGTTTGCAAATGGTTTCATATTTATATTTTGCATGAGGTTTTATGCAAACTACTATGTCCTGTTTATGTTGTACTACAGTAGTTATCTTGAAGATCCTCAGTGTTAACGGGTGTTAGAGTCATGAGTGGTACCTTCTGTTTAATGCAGTATTCTAGATATAAGGAAGCGTAATGAAATGTCTAAATTGAATATACAACACTCTCGTTGCATTTTAAGATGAGCATTTCAAGATGAGCATTTCTTATTTGTATTGTATTTGTAAACCAACTTTTTGCCTCATTGCTTCCAGTCCATTGGGCGTAGTGTTGCATCTCAAATTGTAGCAGAAGAGGTTTTGGCTTCTTGTGCAGGAGGTCCACGGGGCAATGAACAGTAAGCATATTATCTTTGCAAGTTTGTTTTACTCTGCTTGGCTTAACTTATTTAAAGGAAATCATGGAAGTCATTTCAGTGCTTATCTAATTATTAACATGATGGTTTCTTGTATAATGATTCAGAACCAAAGAAGAATTTAATAAATTGTTGATCATGCAACTAAGGACTTCGAAGCTTTTACTTTTTGGTCTTTATGTCATTCTAAAGGATAAACTTTCAATAATTGATAATGATGATTATTCAGTACATTGCTTTGCATTTTTAAATTTTTTTCTTTCTATCCACTTGAAATATTTAGGATTTTAGTTAACCTTCTTATGCATATATTTTGTGCAGGTATGCTGCTGCTTTTGCAGCTTTTGCATCTGGCTTGACCTGTATGGTTGGAATTGACTTTGGTGCAAAGCTTATGGTGTTTCTTGCCAAATCTTTTGAGGTGAAACATTTTATCATATTGAAATTATTGGCATCCAAACTCTGATGCTAGAATATATGTATTGATTGCTGCTTATTAAGAAATTTTGTGCTGTTACCGAGGAGTGCCATTCTTTAGTTTCTTTGAGAGTTTTAGACAAGTCCTTATTATGCCCGTCTTTTCCTCAGGAAGAGTATCTGAAAGAAGACAATCTTTCACTGAGGAATTTGACACTTCTACTCTCGTACTTGTACATATTTGGAGTCTGTTCAAGGTAATGTCCAGATCTTGTTATTGTCTGTTTTGATGATTATGGCACTATGTCTGCCAAATTCATCATTATCTGAAAGAAACTGATTATTAGTTGATTACTCCTGCAGTGATTTGATTTATGATTTCCTTCTGATGTTGACCAAGCGAATGACGGAGATAGACGTATCCACAATATTGACAACTTTACAATGTAAGCCATCATCTAATTCCTACCACAATTTCTTTCCGTCATGTGAATATGTTGGAGAATGTTTTAGTAACATCCTAGATCAGCCAAATCATCCAATTCCTACCACACTTCCAAGTTGTAACTACTTATATTTCAAAAAAACAAAGTATTTGTTTGTAGTGAATGTTTATCATGTTTAAATGACAACTTGTATAGTTCTACTATTTCCTTTTTTCTTCAAATCTTAGCTTGTGATTTGATAAAAGAAAATGTTAAATATCTTGTAAAAGCCTTGCATAAATGGATGCAGGATGCAGGATGCGTACATATATTTTTGTGTATAGGTTCTATTTAAGTTATGTCATGTTTCTTGACATTAATTGTCAGTCATATGCTATTTGATGACTTAGTTGTGTTACTTGTGTAAATGTATGAGTGTACAACTATTTTCTCTACAATCTTTTTCCCCTTCAATAGGCTGTGGGATGAAATTAAGAAGTGATGATCCTGCTGCCATGAAAGAGTTTATTCTTGGCGTGCAGAACAGAGTGATCGAGCTGAAGACCTCCTCAGGAGATGACAAAGCAAAGACTAATAGCAGAAGAGTATGCTTTTTCACTTTTGTATAATAAATATCGTTCTTTCATCTTTCTCTGTTTTCTCGTTTTTGGGGTGCTTCATTTAATTCATGACACATGTTATGCACAGATGGAATTCATGCTTGAGACTATATGTGATATCAAGAATAACAAGAAAAGGAAAGAGGAACAGCCCCAACATACTCGCGTGAAGAAATGGCTGCAGAAGGTGCTAGTTCCCTTCTTTGAAATACATACATACAGATTTAGTGTTGTGTCATGGACCTCATGGTCAATCAAAAAATGGGAAATAAAATATTACTTAAACATGGTTGTTTTTGCTATTGCTTATGGATAAAATAAAAATAAATTGACAATTAATACATCACTTGTAGCTAAGAATGGATGATTTTGCGATTTGCGGGATCAAATGGAGCAAACTACTTGATCCAGAAAAGAAAGGTCAATGGTGGATAACTGGTGACCTGGCTCTAACTGACAATGTTGAAGAAGTTGCCAGTACAATTGACAAAGAGGTCCTTGAAGCCCAGAAGATGCTGGAACTGGCAGCCTCACAGAGAATGAACACCGATATCAGGAAGGCGATATTTTGTGTTATAATGAGCGGTGAGGATTATCTTGATGCATTTGAGAAGCTTATGAGGTTGGATTTGCAAGGAAAACAGGTGAGATCTGTCGCCTTTACAGTTTAAAAAAAATCTCAAATTCACTTTACAGGTTTGACTGTCATATCGTTTATGGATTGTGGTTGCAGGATAGGGAAATAATGCGAGTACTTCTCGAGTGCTGTTTACAGGAGAAGATCTTCAATAAATATTATACTGCCCTTGCCATTAAGTTATGCCGTCATGACAAAAATCACAAATTCACTCTACAGGTTTGACTGTCCTCTCTTTCTCATTCTCTATATAAATGTAGTTCTTCATGGGTCATCTTTGTTCTAAGATTCTTCCTTTGAACATCTACAGTACTGCCTTTGGGACCAGTTCAAGGAGCTGGATTCAATGGCGTTGGCGAGATCAATGCACCTGGCTAAATTTTTGGCTGAGATGCTTGCCTCTTTCACACTCTCCCTAGCAGTTCTAAAAGCTGTTGACCTTAGCGATATCGTACAGCTCAGCCCTAAAAGGATAATGCATTTCAGGATGCTTTTTGACACAGTGTTTGCTCATCCAGATAATGTTGTGTGGAACATATTCACTCGTATAGCAGTCAGCCCCGAGCTCGAAGCTCTGAGGACTGGCATGGAGTTTTTCATCATGGAGCATGTTCTGCCATCAAATGACAATGCTAAACAAAAGTTTAAGCTGGCAAAGAAGGCCCTAAACAATACTGAAGGAGTACTCATGTAGAACTGACTTATTTACTGTAGTGTTTTCTTGTGAGCTTCTAATATTATAATTTTGTTGAAGAAGTTTCTTGCATGTATGGAATTTTGAGGGATTATTTCGCTATTTTCAAATGTGGTCCAAATTGAGATCAATGTAATTGTGCACTGGAGAAGATTGTCCAATGAAATTTTGATGAATTTACTTTGCTGTGCTTACATTATTCTTAACAAACATAATACTATTATTCCGTTAGAAAAATTATATGCTGCTAATACAAACATACAAGATACCACTTTCAATTGAGGTTCTAAAGAGATTTTGAGTTCCTTGCAAATGTTCACGCAACCATGGAGGACGTAGCCTTCGTTTATGTTAGGATTCCTGCTCGAATGAATATATAGATTATAGACTTTCGTGTAAGGAGTCGTGTTTTATTGAAACGTCACACTATCATACACACCCTCTAAATATATAGATTTGTTTTTATTTAACGTTGTTAGAAAAGAAATTTTGCATTTTTTAAACTAGCAGATATATGAAGATGTGCTCTGCATTTAAGATAATGAAAGCTATTGGAACTTGCTTCATACTTTGTGAAGTATATGTGCAACCAAGTGCAATTCCTAGATTAATAAAATGAATAATATCTATCGATGTATCAGATCCTTATATGGACAAGAAATAGAATCAGGAAGTTGGGTCAAGTGTATATGCAACATGGCTACTCCATAACGACACATAATGAAATGGATCACGGTACACGTCTCTAGGAGTGCTTAAGTTTCTTCCTTTGGAATGAGAGCAGCCCATTTTTTGTAGCTGTGCAATGTGCATTCACAAGGATCTGGTGAGGCTAACTGCCACAAGTTGTTGGCGGGTGCTCTCATTATCGGGCCTTGTGGTATCTTGAGGTCCTTTTGATTGTGGATCCCGGGCTTCACATCCTCAGAAATTGAGCTGGTGCTCTGAGGGAGAACCAAGATCTTTCTTTTCATTTTCTTCTTGTCTGAAACAAGTTGGGAGCCCGTGACGGTGCTGGGAGGAGTATTTGGATAAGAAATAGGTTCTCGGACTGATGATGCGGCTCTGGGTATTCTTGTGAAGGGATTATGAGCAGCTTCTAGGCCCTTATCTGTAAATGGTAAGCAGAGAAGTCAATATTAGTTCATCACTTCATCTCCATTTCATCAAGTAGAAAACTTTCTCAGCTTTATAAAATTCTGTGCAATTTTAAATCATTCTAATAACCGAATATCTACTTGACCATCTTTAGAATAACAAGACGTGGTGTGGTACCTTCAAAACACTTAATTTGTTTATCAGACATGGGTTGGGCATCACTTCTAACATTCTTTGACGGGTTACTTGCTCCAACCACAGGTATGTTAGCAGCTGAACATATAGGAGTTTCCATGACGTGGGCTGTCGTTCCTACAACCTTTAACTTATCATCTTTCTTGGATCTACCTGCATTATCGAACCACTGTTGATAGTGATTCATTGGCTAGATATACGATATACTCTAATGGAATAAGCAGCTTCCCTTTTGCAGAATGCAGATAAAATGTAAACTTATAGTGAAACAGTGCATAAACAGTCTTTTCATCTCATAGGGTGGAGATGAAACAATAGTAAATGCATAGTTTAAAATCTCAGTCCAAATAATATACCCACGTTCTTTAAGCGCATTATACGCAGCCTTAGCCACATTGTGCTCTGCCTGCTTCTTGGTATAACCTTCTTGTCCTCTAAAAGTCTCACCTTGAATTTCCACCGTTGAAACAAATGTTGGTGTCTGTGCTAAACCTGCCTGGACTGTACTATAATTTGGAAGACATGCATGTTCCTTTTGTAAGATCTCTTGTAGAAGGCTTTTGTAGATGGACGGATCTTCCTGAAGTTAAGGAAAATAATGGAATGATGTTAGGGTAGGCACACAAAATAAGATGGATGATGTAATAATAAAAAATGGCTAACCTTTTCACTTCCTTCTGGAATAACCGAAGTTAAAGCGACTTCTGCAGCTGCATTTTCAGCTTCCTTCACAGTGTGGAAAAATTCTTTGGTTTTATAACTTTTACCTTCTAATGTAACTTTAGATTTAAAACGACGTGCATGACAAGGGCCCACTTTTTCAACAGAGTATACAGGAAGTTCAAGGTTTCTTTTCTGTGCATAGATTTGAAGCTGAAGCTTGTACATGTGTCTCATGTCTGCCAAATCCAAGTCATCAAAATAAGCCTACTAGTATGGTAAAAGAAAAACGATATGAATCCCATCAAAAAAGATGATAAATCAAATGTTTACATACTAGTATACTAGCATTAGTCAGGAATTTTCATGAAGTAGCAGCATGGAAACATGTAATACATGTGTTTAAGCTTTATGGATATATTTTTGAAAATTAAATTTATGGCCTAATTAATTAATTTCAGTTTACAGTTTGAGGACTTTGTACTAGATGTAGAAAAATATGAAACTTCTGCAGTTTAAAACATTGCGAACAAAAAAAGTTAAAAACTGGCTTGAATAAAGCACTAGATGCCTATACAGGATGCAAAGAAGAATCACAGTATGGAACTCTAGCATATAAGTCACAGGGTCATTGAAGATGCAGAATGCAACAATAAGGCATATGATAGAGCATCAACATTCTATTATATTACTCGTGCTTTCTTCATTTTTGTAGACCTGTACTCCCTAGTCGGCTCTGACACTGTTCAGAGTGGAATTAAGAGTGCATGACAAACATTCAAGTACTATCAGCTTGACCAACCTAGCTATGACTTTGAGCAGATAGAGAATTGGATTATATACTGCCTCACTGAATGATGTCTCGTATATTTCCATTATTTCTCACCTGTAAGCATATTATTGTCTTGAATTACTCCACTAGAAGAGGTCTCTTGAACCTGGGTACTAGCTGAAGCAGGTGTATGAGCTGCTGTCAGGTGCAAATCTGAACTTCCTACAAAAAATAGCCATAAGAAAGCAACATCAACTTTCATTAGCCGTGTTCAGCGCAACTTGCCCCCTCTAATTACAGAAACAGGAGACAACATTTTCGTTTTGTAGTACATTACTACATTTAACCATTGCTCAAGTCACGGGTGATTGCCAGCATTATCCATTACCGAAAACTCATATTTCCAACACCCCAAATACAAACCACCGAAAAGTTCCCCCTAACCCTAAAAAAATATGACTTTTATCATAATCCACGTACTCGACTCGCGACTCACTTCCAAAATCAGAGAAATTAAACGGAAAAATGGAAGGAGAGAAGAGCGTTACCAGAGAAATGCTCGAACGCCAACTTAGCAGCAAGATTCTGGGCCTCCTTGATCGACCTAAGAAAATCTGTAGCGAAGGAGATGCCATTAACAACAACCACGGCCTTGAAACGAAGGCAGTGGTCAGGGCCTTCTTTCGAGACTCGATAATCAGGACGATTCAACCTCTTAGACTGGCAATACTCCTGCAATTTCGTTTTGAACATTTTTTCTTCAGGGCTGAAATGGTGGGAGATATGGAATATTCAAGGACAGAAATCGAGCGAGTGTGAGAGCAACAAGAAAGGCACAAATCAATGCCAAACGCAGTTTAGTACCAAGATTCCCTACAAAAATTCTTTTCTTTTGGTAAGTAATACACACGGTTTTAGTTTCTATATACACTGAAATCTCTTTTTTCACTACATTTTTCTACGTCCAAACCTTGCACACGCCAAATAACAACGCAACTGATAAAATATAGACGTTAGAAGTAGTTTTATACGTGATATTTTGTATTTTTTTCTACGTCCGTATTTTGGCGTATATCAAATCCCTACGAACAAAGAATTTGAACCAAATTCAACAGTTAGAAGTAGCAATTGCAAAAGTTGGTCTTCTGCGCTAGGGTTTGTTATACACCAACCTCTGGTGTACACCAAACCCTGGCGCACAAGACCAACTGTTAGAGGTGTCAAACGGGTCGGGTTCGATTTAAGCATATCAGGTCGGATCATTTATGGGTCGGGTCGATTGCGAGTCAAAGTTTGCGGGTTAGGTACGAGTCTGGGTCGACCCAATGGGTCGAGAGCGTCATGTCAAAATTTTATAAAATGAATATTAAAATAATATTTTAAATAAAACAAAATAAATAAATTATTATTATATAATATTATAATAATAAAATATATATTAATATTTAATATATAAAATATAAACACATTTGTAACGACCCAACTCATAAATTTTCGGGTCGAACGGGTCGGGTCAATTTTGACCCAATACTTTTCGGGTCGGGTCTCAACCCAAAAAGTGTGGGTCGGGTTTGCGGGTCAGGTCAAATTTTGACAGCTTTTTCCAACGGCTACTTCCAAAAGTCGAATTTGGTACAAATATATTGTTCGCATGGAGTCGGCGTATGCAAATTACTGGTGCACATATACAATGGATTTTGGCCTTTTGGGTTATCCTAAGCCCAATACCCAGTCTGTGCACCACATTGTAGCGTACGCCACAATCTGACGCACAAAACCATTTATCATTCAATTTTGGATCCTGGGTTAGGGTTTAGGTTTAGGGCTAGGGTTAGAATTAGGTTAGGAATGGGGTTAATTAACTATAATAGTTAATAACTATAGTTATATTATATGTAATAGTTATTAACTATGTCTTAATGTAATAGTTATCTATATATCTATATATTATACTAAAACTTTAATTATCTCTCCAATGTGTCAGCCCGTAAGCTATGCCACGTAGGCAAATCTCAAAGTACAATTATAATTTTATCCTTCTATAATTTTGATATTTACATATTCTATTTCTTATCTACTTATTTTTTACCTAATATAACTTGGATTAATTATATTGATAGTATCATCCCAATATTATTTATATATTTTTGCTTTATTAGTTTATTCTTATTTGTAATTAAAATTATTTATAATATACTTTTACCTTATTAGTTACATTACTTGTTATAGTTTTAATACTTAAATTTACATAATTGGTAACATACAATTGAACATAATTGGTAATACATGATTCATGATGCAATAGTGCCATAGTGGTAATATATATTAAAAATATTTAAATATTTATGTGATATAATTTAACCATTTTCCCCTTTTAATTAATTATATATATATTAACATTCCCCTTACTTAAATCTAAGCTTATATATTTTCTTATTTAATTATTCCTATGACATTCCTAATTTATTTTTCATTTTTATATACAGATCCTATTTTATTTAAATAATTATGTGATATGAATGTATTATTCATATAATATACATATTTTACATAATTATCTTATTCATATAATGAAAATAAATAATATAAAGTGAGAATATATTTCTTTCCTTTAAACATATCCGAACTTTTAATTATTTTCATTATATCGAACCTTAATAATTGTCTTATTCATATAATATACATATTTTACGTAATTGTCTTGTTCATATAATGAAAATAAATAATATAAATTGAGAATAGATCATATCCTAACTTTTAATTATTTTCATTATATTGAAAGCAATAATGTAATATAACATTATATTATAAACTTTCCTTATTTAATATATCTATAAGTTTATTACTAAAGTCATTATTATCTCTCCTATTTGTCAACCATTGAGGTATGCTAAGTCATCAAATTAATTTGTTCATTTACCTAAAGCCCAATTATCAACCTTGCAAAGTTATATCTTTCTTACCATATTAATGAGTAGTAGTTTATATGATATATCTAGGTGATATTATTGTAGATGAACAAGAAAATATATATTATATCAATATATTTTAGACATGTGATTTGCCTCTTTATATCTATATACTATTACGTAATACCTCTTTATATCAATTTTCCACCACAATGTAATAAGATTTTTCTGTATACTTACCGTGAATGTGTTGATTATAGGTTGTAGATTGAAAAATACAACACTATTATACAGATGAATGAGTTTTTTTTAATATCCAACAATTTTTTTAAAAATAATAAATTAACATGTTTATTCAAGTATGAAGATCACGTATCATGGTTTGGAATTAAATTAGAACCAATATGTATTTTCACAATACTATACATGCATATCATGGTTTGCCCATTTTTGAATGTATTTACTACGAATGTGTTAATTTTATTATTGATTGATTCCCAACGTTTTCTTTCATAATTTTTCTTCATTTGATTGTATAATTTTTTATAGAAACGACGTGATAAATTTTATTATGTGGGACCGATATGCTGATCAATTTGCCCTTTACGTCAAAAGTATTATAGAAGACTCGATTATTGTCATAATTCAATTTGTCAAGATCAAAACCTTTCAAAGTATAAGTACACCTTTTCTATTTTGTTCATTATCTCTTTAATTAATTTTAATTCTTTATACGGAGTATTAACTTAATTAGTGTTATATGTATTTCTTCAGATCAATACAAGTTGGTCAATGTATCTAGTGGTGGAACATAGATCTTAGATCATTATTAATGATCCTTTAATTCCAGATTTTATTGATTATAAGGAGAGGTTAGTATTATGCTTATTTTAGCTAACATTATTTATTTTAGCAATATTTTATACTACTATTTTTTTATGATTATTTCTAAAGTCCTCACAGCTCCGGTGTTCATGCTGGTACGTACAAAATTACTTCAATTCCAAGTGGACCTTCATATTCTTTATCTGATCAATTCTTACATATCATATTGTTTAAGTCGATTGATGAAATTCTAGATATCAACAAGATAATTTTATTATATTTTAATATTGGTAGTTATAATATTTAATGTTAAAATCTGATTATTTCCCCCACCAAATGTTATCTTATCTTGCAGCCATGTCAATCCATCACTATTGCAGTTATCTCGCCGGCCACAACCTGGTTGTGCTGTATTAAAAATAAAAAATTATTAGAACATAAACTACAAACGAAATTTCCATAAACAGAAGAAAACTACATACCACAATAGCGGAAGCCATGGGAGGTTGAGTGATAGGGTCCGTTGGACGTGGTTCCTGTCTAGGGAACCAGAGTCCAGATAAGGATGAGACATCCTGTCAAATCAATATAGGTATGCATCGTCACAATCCCACGCAAACGTGGATCCAATTAGATCATTCAACTCGATTAGCGGCCTCGCGTCTGCATCCCACAAACAGTGCTACATTGTCAGGGCCTGCTCGTTGGCATCGACCATGGATGTGTCGCTGTTGTAGTTCTGGTCCGACATGTCAGTGTCGTCACTCGTCTTGCCATCCTGAACCGCCTCTAGTCGCAGAAGCAAATCCACCGCACTAGGAGAGCCGCAACAGGAAGATCATGTGACCCTCCGTTTGTCCAACTGATATGACCCTTTGTAGGACTATCTAACAAATTACATCAAATCCTGTACCCTCTTTTTTAAAAATTATGGAGAAAATCACATATTTTATCAATCAGTGTACATTTGTTTAATTAAACTAGTTTGTATTCGTTGATATATTTGAAAATTTCATACAATCATTTCATAACCCTAAGCCCCCTAAATAATTTTTCTATTTAATTTTGCATCTCTCTCTATCTATCTCCCTCACCCTAAACCCCGGTATAACGCCCTCGAGCCCAATTCCCGCGACCCTGGCCCCCGACATTCTTCTCCACCACAATCAGAGTTGCCGCCCGCCGCTGCAAGAGCGCCACCACCACCACGAGCCGCCACTGCTCCCCATAGACCGTTGTCGCCGTCCACCGAAGCGCCACCGCATCAAAATCGCTGGAATCCATTGAAATTGGGATGGATTAGAAGGAGAAGAGATGGATTAAAGGAGACTAGGGTGAATTAGGGAGAAAGATAATGAATTTTAGGGAGAAATCGGAAATCGTCGCGCCGCTCTCGTATGCTTGAGAAGGAAGAAGAAGAAGAGGTCGTACGCCAGAATCCGACGTAGCTAAAAAAAAAAAGAGCTACGCAAGATCCTGGTGTATACCAGAATCTTGTGTAGCTCAATATATACATTTGTTTTAAAACTTTTACATGTATTTTTCTTATTTGCCTTCTACGCCGGTATTTGGCGTACGCCAATATCTTGCACAACGTTTTATAGTGCGAAAAGATGCAAAATGTAGTGTATATAGTCATCGCGATTTAAAAAACTATAAATACACAGGGTTTTTTGATTTTTCCCGTGTGTAATTATGACCACGTGTCAATAACTTAAACTTTTTATATTATATTTATTTTGAAAGTGGTTTCAATTTTTTTTATAAGGTTATAATTAGACCGGAAAACCACAAAAGAGTCGATTTCTCAGTCTATAGCATCTTTTCGGATGAGAACTAAAATCTCTAAATTGGCTTGAATATCTTCTAAGGAACTCCGCTGGGCCAGCTTAGCAATACAGTCGGCAACAACGTTTGTTTCTCGAAAGATATGACAAATATGTACTGAAGAAAACAGTTGTAAAACACAAAGAATATTAGAAATTCAAATTTCAATATCCCAAGGACATTGCCAGATTTGATTTACGACGTTACAATGGTAAGGTTATTGCATTCAATTTGAATGTTGGTAAGGCCTAATTCATGGGCCTTAACCAAGGCATTCCTAAACACTAGGGTTTCCATTTTTAAAGGGGTAAATATTCCACATTTCTCCTCATAAAAGAGTATTGGTTCACCTCTATTGTTACGAAAAATGAAGCCATAGCTAGATTCTCCGTTAGTTTTAGTTAAACCATCCATGTTGATTTTAACAACATCAACCGGTGGTTTTTCCATTTCTTTTTTGTTCGTCTTCTATTGTTGTTATTTTTCCTCTTTGGATTTTCTTCAACCAGACAGTCTGGTTCCAATTTTTCGTTTGTTTCCAGTTATGGATTTGATTTTTAATGTAAATAGGTACATCCTTAATCATGTCAATTTCATTATTAGTTCTAACAAAGCTTTGTTGGTTTCCAATAGAATCAAATTCTCCACCAAGAAATCGCCAATTCTAGGAATTGTGATCTGTCAGTTTTGTGTCGGATTTCCTCAATCATTTCATATGTTTTTTTATTTTCAATATTTAAGGATCTAATGATTCCAAATGTATGGTGATTTAATTTTTCTATGGTTTTTAAGGTATGGTTGCACAAGAATAAAAGATGATTAGAATCTTTAGAAAGTGCATTACAACAGATACAACCCTGGGGGAGTGCTACTCCTTTTTCAGCTAGTCTTTATTTGGTTGTGAGTCCATTTTTCATGGTTTTTCGAAGAAATTTTTTTCACTTTAGGATAGGTATCAAGTTTCCATACCCAAGAAGAGTCATAAGTTGTATATCTTTTCTTTTCATTGAGCATGTTCATGGCGGATTTTGTAGAAAACCAACCATTCTTACTGGCTTCCCAGTACATTCTATCATTTATATTGTTTAATGGTATTGGAATGGATATGATTTGTTTTGAAATGTTAGTTGGTAACATTTGTTCAATCTTTTCTTTATTCTAAGTCTTATTTAGTAAAATGAATTCTGCCACTAGTGCATCTTTATTCTGAGTAGGTTGTATATTGGTCATTTCACATAAGGGAATCTTAGATAACCATATATTAGTCCAAAATTTAATAGTTCGGCCGTTTCCATCTTGCCAAATGAGTCTAGTTTTGAATTCATCTAGGATTTCAATCATTTTAGACCATTGCCAAGAGTAGGGGTGTTCATCAGGTTTGGTTTTCGGTTTTTTGGATCGAACCGACCGAACCGAACCCGGACCGATTATATTCGGTTCGGTTTTTGGTTCTTATAAAAATAATATCCGGTTTTCGGTTCGGTCAAAACCGATTATTTTAAAAAAATAATTAAAAAAATCTAGATTTCTAGATAAATTAGTCCAACCTTATTTGGTTCGGTCTAGTTCAGTCCAGTTCGGTCCATGTTCGGTCCAGTTCGGTTCGGTCTAATTCAGTTTTGTGCACTAAAACCTACTTCAATAACCTAAATTAACATAATTTCAAAATATTCGATTATTTCGGGCCAAAACCGAACCGAGTATGTTCGGTTCGGTCCACAAAATTCCGAAATTCGGTTTCGGTTCGGTTTTGGCCTGATAAACAGCCCTAGCCAAGAGCAATTTCCTTTTTTCTCATAATGTAATATATGTTGTGTTCTCAAGTATTTTTCGGTTATAATTTCACCCAAAAATTATTTGGTCCAACCAAAATTTTCCATAATAATTTAAATTGTAATGCTTTGTTCATGTCTTTTGATTTGCGCAATCCAAGTCCTCCTTGTTATATAGGTTTGCAAATCTTTTCCCATCCTATAAGAGGTTTATACGAGGGATCCTTATTCCAGAAAAAAGGTTCTATTTAATTTATCTAGTTCGCTATGAGTTTGTGTGGTCAGCATGAAACTATGCATAAGGTAATTAGGTCTAGAAGCAAGATTAGTTTTTATTAATGTTGTTCTGTCTGCTTGAGATAGAGAGTTCACTTTCCATTTGGCTAGCTATTTTTGTGTGTTAATTATAAGATCAGCAAAAGTATTTGAGTTCACTCTACCATTAATGATAGGGCATCCTAGATATATTTCAAGAGAGATCATGTTTGTGATTGTAAGGATACCTTGTATCGCCAATTTCTTTGTATTGGTTACTTTTTTCGTAACTTGAAAGACAGATTTATGAAAGTTTACTTTTTGTCCATGTATTTTACAGTATTCATCCATAATATCCTTAATCTCCTTACATTTTCATGTTTCGCTTTTAAGAATATCATAATGTCATCTGTAAATGCCAAGAAAGGAACACGAGTTCCATGTCTCGACATTTGGAACCCAATGGGTTTTCGAGGTCTATCAGTTGCTTGTTGTAGTTTTCGAGCAAGGATTTATGCTCCTAGTATAAACATAGATGGTGAGAGGGGGTCTTTTTGTCGAAGTCCTCTGGTTGGTTTAAAAATTTCCGTAGGTCCATTTTTGACTAGCACCGAGAAGAAAACAGTCGTAATGCATTCTTTAATCCAATTGATAAATTTAGCATGAAAGCCAAAATTTTCCATTATTTTAATAATGAAGTTCCATTCAATTCTATCGTAGGCGTTTTCCATATCTAGTTTGAGGGCTATGAATCCTTCAGTTCCTTGTTTCGATTTAAATGAGTGAAAAATTTCATAGGCTATTAAGATGTTGTCTTGGATGGCTCGATTTGCGACAAACGCTCCCTGCAAGGGATGGATCAATTTTTCCATAGTGTTTATTAACCTTGTTGTTAATATTTTTGAAATAATTTTATAAATTATGGAACATAGGCTTATAGGCCTATAGTGGTTTGTAGAATTAGGGTTATCACATTTTGGGATTAAAGATATGAATGTATGGTTGATTTGTTTAAGTAGTTTCACCGAAGGAAGAAACTTTTCACTGCTTGAACCACAGATGGACCTACAATGTCCCAATATTTTTGATAGAATTCTGTTGTTATTCCATCAGGGTCTGATGATTTATCAAAACCAATGTCAAAAACAACCTTCTTAATCTCTTCATTAGAGACATTTCTTATTAAATTAACATTGTCTTCTGTTGAGATTTCAGTTTGAATTAATTCAAGGTTTTCCCTTAGTAAGCCTTCGTTCATTTCTTCACTTTTAAATCTCTTTATAAAGTCATTTCTGATTTCATTTCTAATATTCTCTTATCCAATTATGCTAGCCCCTTCTAGGGTTTTGATTTCCTTTATTATTTTTCTGTTTCTTCTCCCACTAGCTATTTTATGAAAATAGCCAGCATTCGTATCATTAAGTTTTATATGTTTTACTTTTGCTCTCTGATTCCAAAATATTTTTTGGAAGCTAAGGAGTTTTTTTTTTTTTTTCAACGAGTCTGTTTTGTTTTTGGATTAAAGTGTTCGTAGAGTTGGTGCAGATTTCTATTTGAATGTCAGATAGTTGTTTTTCTATGTTCTGAAGCTGGCTAAATACATTGCCAAAGGTTCTTTTATTCCAAACTTTGGCATGTTTTTTGAGTAACTTTGTCTTGGATACTAGATTATACATTCTAGATCCATGGTAGTTTGTTCTCCAAACTTGTTTAATAACATTTCTAAAATCCTTTCTTGTCATCCATATCTTCTCAAATTTGAAAGGTTGGTTTTTTAGAGGTATGGTAGATGCTAATTCAATGGATATGGGACAATGGTCAGAACTAGTGAGGCATAATGTTTGGTACATATATCAGGATACCATTGCAAGATTTGATGATGAATCAGAACTCGATCCAGTTTTTCATAGATGTTATCAATCTTTATTTTATTTTTTCGCCAGGTAAGGGTATTTCCTTGTATTGGTATATCCAATACTTCACATTCATTTTTGAAGTGTCTTAGTCTAGTAAATTTAGATAATGGTGGAGAGGACCCACCCAATTTTTCAGTAAGATCTTGTATTTCGTTAAGGTCACCCATAACAATACACATGTAGGTGCTATTTTTGAAAAATGAAATAATGGTTTCCCAAAATTCATTTTTACCAGATTCATAGGGGGGGGGGGGGGGGGGGGGGGAATAAGTGAGAACGAGCAGGGCTTTACAGTTAGTACACAAATTTGTGTACTTAATACTAACAAATCTAGATTCAATTTTGTCGATTTCAAGTATTTCATTTGTGAGTTGGCAAGTTTTTCACATGACGTAGATACCACCTGAAAATCCGAAAGCTGGGACAAAGTGAAATTGATCAAAACTAGCTTTTTCCCATGTTTTTTCATTGGGTTCCTTGTTCGTTCTAGTTTCAAATAAAGCTAGTATTTGAACTCGTTTAATCTTGTAGAAGGATTCAACATCCATCCAAATTGTTTTTTTTCCAATACCACGACAATTCCATATTGTAATCTTCATAAAAAACCCAAAGAGATATTGCCCCATATCCGAAGACACTTAGGGGTCTTTCTTGTATTTTTTTTGTTGGCATTTGTGACAAGAGTACACATCCAAATGTTTTCTTATGACTTATAGTTAGAATTTTCCTTTCTAAGTATCCATCGCCGGTGATGCCTCCGGTTGTATCGGAAGGGGGCGTGATGACTCGAAATTCTCGGAAACAGTCAAGGAATCCTTTGAATCGTACGGGAGGTGCTGCTGAAACTCCAATTGATCTCAATCCGCCGATCGCAGATAACTTGGAGAACACGATGAAAACGACTTTGGAATCTGGAAACGAAACTGTGAAATCTCTTCCCACTGTTGTTGATGTTTCGATTGCTAAGTCGCGGAATCCTTCAGAATTGATGAATCAGAACTCAATGAAGCCTGTTGATGATAATTTTGTGCAAATCTCTAACTCGAAACCTTCGTTCTTGGAGGCGCTCACTGGAAACAGGATTTTCTCCATTGACACTAAACTGGAGCATATTGAGCTCACAAATAGGGAGATCTACACTTTCTCTATGGAGGAAGTTCAGCAGGAATCTGATCAATGGAAGTCTATTATGATAGGCGCAGTAATCGGTGATTCTATCACTACTGGAGTGATGGAGGCTTTTGTGAAGAAATTCTGGTTGATTCCCTTCCCTAAGATCCAGGTTAAAGCTAATGGGATCTGGATCTCTCAATTCCAAGAGCAGGAGCATATCAATTGGGTTTTGGATCACGGTCCATGGCTAGTTGGTGGTGGTAAGCCTCTAGCTCTCCAACAATGGACCACTGGAATGGCCATGACTTGGTCAAGTTTTCAAAGAGTTCCTGTATGGATTACCTTACCTGATTTGGATCCTATCTTCTTCTCTACACATATGCTTAGTGTCATTGGAAGTATGATCGGTATTCCAGTTTGTATGGACAATATTACAGCTACTAAAAGAAGACTCTCATATGCTAGACTTTTGATTGAAATTTCTGCTCAAGAAGCAACTAGAATTGAGGTATGTTTGCAAGGGCCTAACATCAAGATTTACAAGCAGAAAATTGAGTATGAATGGCTGCCCTGGTGCTGTAGTGAATGTAGAATTTATGGTCACACTATTAAGTACTGCAACAAGAGTAACAAGAGTCGAATTCATACACAGAAGCCTGAGGCTAAAGCTAACAGAATTGCTCCTTCTGATAAGACTTGGGTCCCAAAGAATAGCTCTGAAGCAGTTCTAGGATCTGTAGCTATCATTGATAATAATATTGATTCTAGTCTTATTGCTCAAGCTACATCTTCTCAACAGACTATGGCTAGTACTCAACCAGCTGATAAGATTGTTGACAAAGGTCGAATTTCTGTTTCCTCTCAAGAGAAGATGATTAGTGCTAATTCTCAACAAGCAGGCACCTATCCTAATAAGAGCACTACTGCTAAAGGCAAAGGGGCCAATCTATCACAGAATAAGACAAGTAGTCTTGTTGCTTCTTCTCCTCCATCAAATAATCTTTCTAAGAGTTGTAGCAGCTCTAAAAGCAAAGCAAATGGATGATTGTAAATGTTGCTTCTGGAATACTAGGGGGCTGAGCTCTCTCCCTAGGGTCAAGCTTGTTAGAGCTTTTATTAGAAGAAATAAGATTAGTCTTGCTGGTCTTCTGGAAACTAAGGTTGCCTCCAATAAGGAATTTGTTATCAGGAATTCTTTAGAGCCCTCGTGGAAGTATATTGCTAATGCTACCTTCTCTTCCAAGGGTAGAATTTGGCTTATGTGGGATCCTAGAGTGATCAATGTGGATGTACTGTTTGTTTCTAGTCAGATTATTCATGGTAAAGTGACTGTTATTCAGAACAAAATCAGTTTCTACACTTCTATCCTTTATGGCTCAAATTCTTTTATTACTAGAGCTGATATGTGGAGGGATCTTTGTGCTTTAAAACCTGATGCTGCTGATGCATGGCTTTGTGCTGGTGATCTTAACTGTATCTTTGACTCCACTGAGAAGATTCATTTCAGGAACTACCTTGATAGGCAATCCACTAAACTTGCTGATGCTATGCATTCTCTCTGTCTCACTGATCATCCTTTCTCTGGAGCTCATTTTACTTGGAGTAATCAACAAGCTGGTCTAGACAGAATTGCCTGCAAGCTTGATAGAGTAATGGTTAGCAATGCTTGGCATAATTTCTTTCCTTCCTCTACTGTTTTCTTTGCTAATCCTCTGTGTTCTGATCACTCCCATGGAATTGTTAATCTTCATCCAGTTCATGCCTTTAAGAATGCTCCTTTTAAGTTTCATAATTTTTGGACTGAGGAAGATGACTATATGGAGGTGATTTCTAATGCTTGGAATATTCATGTGGATGGATTTGCTCAGTTTGCCCTTGTTACTAAGCTGAAAAATGTCAAAAATGCTCTTAAACAGTGGCAGCATGGCAGGTTCAGAAAGCTTGAGTTGCTTGTTGATGAGTGTGTTAAAAAGCTCAGTGTAGCTCATAATGCTCTCCAAGATGATTTCTCTAATATTGCTAAGCAAAACATTATTGCTGAAGCCAAGGATGAACTTGACCTTAGGAATGCACAACTTCAGAGTTATATTACTCAGAAAGCTAAAATTGATTGGTTAAAATTTGGTGAGGAGACCTCTAGCTTCTTCTATAACAGTATCAAGGTCAGGAAAGCTAAATGCTCTATTTTTGCTCTTAAAGACAGTAATGGTAACATCATTGATCAACAAGATGATATTGTGAATAAAGTGATCGACTTCTACAGAAAACTCTTTGGTACTTCTGTTAATGATTGTCCTGGTTCTTTTTCCTCTCTTAAAGGACCTATACTATGTGTTGATAATAGTGAAGACATATGTTGCATCCCTTCTTATGCAGAAATCCAACATGCTGTTTTTGATATTGGGAATACCAAATCCCCTGGTCCAAATGGATTTGGTAGTTGGTTTTTTAAGCATGGATGGAGCTTGATTGGTAATGCAGTGTGTGAGGCTGTTTGTGAATTTTTTAGAAGAGGGAAACTCGTTAAACAACTCAATACAACTTTCATTTGCCTTGTTCCCAAAGTAGACGATCCTTTCTTTGTAAAGGAGTACAGGCCCATTGCTTGTTGTAACACTGCACTAAAAATCATCTCTAAGATCCTTGTTGATAAAGTGAGACCTCTCCTTGATAAAGTCATTGCTCCCTCACAAAGTGCCTTCATTCCGGGCAGATCTATTAGCCATAATGTTGTTGTTTCTCAAGAGTTGGTTAGGGGGTATGACAGAGCTGACGTCTCTCCTAGATGCATGATAAATCTTGATATCCAAAAGGCCTATGATTGTGTTAGCTGGACTTTCTTACAAGATGCTATGATTTTTCTGAACTTCCCAAGACAACTGGTTTTGTGGATCATGGAACTTGTCACTACTCCTTATTATTCAGTCATTATCAATGGAGAATCTAAGGGTTTTTTCCCTGGGAAAAGAGGCCTGAGGCAAGGTGACCCCCTCTCTCCCTTCCTCTTTGTTATTGTTATGGAGATGCTTGATATAAGACTTAAGTTGCTCAGTATTACTAAAGGTTTCCATTTCCATCCTAAATGCAAAAAAGCTCAGATTATTTCCCTTGCTTTTGCTGATGATCTTCTGATTTTCTGTAAACCTTCCAAGTCTACTCTTCTTCTTATCAAGAATTGCCTTGTTTGTTTTGGGGATGAGTCTGGGCTCAAAGCTAACCAGGCTAAAACCACAGTTACTTTTGGTGGCCTTAGTGAAACTGACAAGAATGAGTGCACCAGTATCCTTGGATATGCTATTGGCACTTTTCCTATCAAGTACCTTGGTACTCCTCTTCACTCTAAGAAGCTTAGAGTTTGTGATTACATCCCTTTGTTTAATAGACTTAAGAGCACCATTCAATCCAAGATGTCCAAGAAGATGTCCTATACTGGCAGAGCTCAGGTTACTAGATCAGTCATTGAGGGTGTGCTTACTTTTTGGATGCAGTCTTTACTTCTTCCTATCAAAGTGATTAAGCAGATTGAAAGCATTTGTAGATCTTTCTTATGGTCAGGAGAGATTAGTGGGAAAAGAAGCCTTGTGGCTTGGAAGAATGTTTGCTGTGACTTTGATAAAGGGGGGCTTAATTTCAAGGAGCTGCTATCATGGAATAAAACTCTCCTTAGTAAACTCTTGTTTGATTTTACTCTGAACAAGAGCAACATCTAGACTATATGGGCCAATCACTATGTTCTGAAGGGGAGGTCTATGTGGGATATGTCTCCCAAGCCTTCTGATTCTTGGCTTTGGAAGACACTTCTTCTCCTTAAAAACCAACTTCTTCCTTTGACACAGAATATTGATCAGCTGCAACTCATCAAAACAAATGGTAATCTAGACTGCTCTAAGATCTATGGTTTCTTCAAGTCTCCTAGGCCTGATATTCCTTGGTGTGGCTTGTTATGGACAGGGACTCAGTCAAAAAATTGGTCTTTTACATGTTGGCTTGCAACTCTTAAGAGACTACCTACTGCTCAGAGACTTTATGCCTGGGGTATTATCAGAGATAATAAGTGTGTATTGTGTGGATCAAGTGAAGAGTCAGAGAAGCACCTTTGGTTTGATTGCAATGTCTCTCGGCAAATTCTTGGCAAAGTCCTGTGTTGGCAGGGTATTGGTGTCACTAAAGAGAATTTGATAGATTGGTGGAATTGGTTTGTTGCTTTCCAAAGAAGAGATAACAACATTTTCAAGTGCAAACTGATGTCCATAATCTGTACAGTCTACTATACCTGGGAGCTCAGAAACAAGATCATTTTTCAAGAGGGAGTTGTGGACATTGATGGTTGTGCTTCAGCCATTATTCATGCTTGTAAATTTAGGATCATCCACAAGCTCAAGTTGAGAGGTAGGCGTGGCATGGCAATGAGGAGGAGATTACATGTCTGATTTCCATGTTTTTTTTCCTTTCTTCTAGCTTACCTTGTATTGTATTTCGTTTCTAGTTTGTTTTGTTCTGTTTCTGGATTGGTGTTTGTGTTTCTAAGTTTCTTATTGTTGTTTGTTTGTTGGTTGGTTGTTTGTTGTCTACTTGCTTAGTAAGCAAGCGTGTAACTAGGACGTTAGGCCTTTTTCCTAACACTATCAATAAAATTTAACCTTTGCTAAAAAAAAGGTGAGCATTGTTTTTATTTGTAATTGTTCAACATGATTCATATTTGTATGTTCATTGTTTAAACACTCAACACCAATCGAGTAAGAAAACCTGTGTATAAGCTTGATAACAACTTTCATATTGTGCATACAAGAGTAGTCAAGAAAATTTATGGAGCCAGATATATTATGCGTATAGAGTATTGTTTCATGGTTGTTCAAAAGCCAGATTGGTCTGTAGTGTTAGGATTCAAACGCGGTAACGAATAGAAAACGAAGCAAAGAACACGAGAATTGTTAACCCAGTTCGTCAAAGAATTGACTACGTCTGGGGGCACTACCAAGCCAGGGTTTTCTTTCACTCAATCTTGTGATGACAACTTACAACGACTTGAAAATTACAATTGATCAACTAGGTTTTAAATAACAACACGGACAAAACCTAGAAAAGCCCACAAAATGCAACACGTACAAATGACCCAAACAACTCCGAAAAAAGGTCCTGCACGGTTAACAAACCGTGCCATTAACCGTGCCATTTATTTGAGAGCAATTCCGAGATCTGGCGCAGTTAGCAAACTGTGCCATTAACCGTGCTCGCTTTTAAGCTTCCTTTCGTGGTTCCTGCACGGTCTGTAGACCGTGCCACTAACCGTGCGAGCCCTTACGCGTCCGTCCTTCGCTTCAGGCTCCATAACCCCAACAATCTCCCACTTGGAGACTGACTCCAATCATAATCGTCCTCTTCATCAACCCATATCTGGTAGTAGTGCCAGGCCTTCAACTCAGTTACCAAGGCCAGTTGAAGCCATGCAAAGCTTCAACTTCTCTAAGGTCATAACCTTAGTCAGCATGTCTGCAGGATTCTCAGTTCCATGAATCTTCATCAACTGCAAGACCTTGCGAGTCTTTCGCGTCACAACCAACCTTGCTTTGTAATGCTTCCTTTTATTCGCCTCCTCCTTGAATCTGTAAGCCCACTTGTTATGCAATGCCTTCTTGCCTGCCGGAAGCTTAACTAGCTCCCAGGTTCCGTTGGTCATCAACGAATCCATCTCTTCATCCTTGGCGAGCTTCCACTTGCTCACATCTTCTCCACGAGATGCCTCTGCATAACACTCTAGCTCACCACCATCAGTCAACAACAGATAGTAGTTTGACGGCGAATATCTATCAGGCGATCCACGCTCTCTAGTGGACCTTCGCAGCGGAATCACTGGGGTACTCGGCTCCTCCTCAATCACGGCCTCCTGGTCACTTCGAACTGCCTTGCTCCCACCCGAGTTTGAGATATCCAACTCCAAAACCTCAGGTTCAGAACTCGTTGTTTCTGATGCACCCAGACTATCCTTGTACATCTCCTGCTCATTGAACACGACGTCTCGACTACGAATAACCTTCCTGCTCTGCTCATCCCAGAATCGGTATCCGAAATCATCCCCACCATATCCAATAAACGTGCACTTGACAGACTTTGCATCCAACTTTCTTCTCTCAACAGGAGCAATATGAACATATGAAACGCACCCAAATACGCGAAGAAAGGACAAATTTACCTCTTTGCCACTCTAAGCCTCCTCTGGGATCCCATTCTCCAAGGGAGTTGATGGCCCTCGATTGATCAAGAATACAGCGGTGTTGACTGCATCCGCCCAAAACATCTTTGGAAGCCCACACTTCAGCCTCATGCTTCTAGCACGTTCATTCAGGGTCCTGTTCATACGTTCAGCGACGCCGTTCTCTTGAGGGTTTCCTTTCAAGGTTTTCTCCATGCGAATTCCATTCTCAGCACAGAACTCCTTGAACTCACGAAGCTCATACTCCCCACCAGTATCAGATCTCAAACACTTCACTTTAAGACCTGTCTCAGTCTCTACTAGAGCCTTCCACTTTCTGAAGGTGTCAAATGCATCAGACTTTTGCTTCAGAAAATAGACCCATACCTTTCTTGTAGCATCGTCAATGAAGGTCATGTAGTATGACGCTCCACCCAGAGATGTCACAGGTGCTGGCCCCCACAAGTCGCTGTGGATCAACTCCAACTTCTGCTTCTTTAAGGTTCTGCCACCCTTCGCGAAGCTCACCCTTTTCTGCTTCCTGAGCACACAGTCTTCACACAATCCGATTTCAACGGATTTGAGACCTGGAAACAAACCCTTCGAGCATAACACCTTCATCCCTTTCTGACTCATGTGGCCCAGACGACAGTGCCACAAATCTGCATCACAGTTTACTCCTGCAACAACAATACTATCACGGACGTTGCTCATCATGTACAGCGTCCCCTCCTTCTTTCCTCGAGCTACCACTATAGCTCCTTTGGTTATCTTCCAGCTGTTACAGCCGAAGGTTACTTCATAACCCTCGTCATCCAACTGGCCAATAGAAAGCACGTTTCTCTTCAAACCAGGAATATGCCTTACTCCATGCAACTTCAGCACATATCCATTCGACGCCTTGATTCACACATCACCCTTCCCCACGATTTTCAAAGCCTCATCATCAGTGATAGGTCCAAATCCTACCCCGCAAGTGTACGGGTTCGGTTGTAGTACCAAGGTGTCGAACTCTGGGACTATGTAGTACCAATTGTCAATTCAACTAATAGATTAAGTCGTAAACAAGAAAAGGTTGCAATTCGGTTTGGTTTCAATGGTAACAATTATCAAGCAAAACAAGATTATCAATCAAGGAAAAAGGCTTCCAAGGTTAGGCTCCCCACAATGGTGATACGATAGATTCTAAGCAATATTTAATTATATTTCAATGCAAATGTAAATTGAAGGTCTCACTATCTAATATCAACACTACTTCATGGTCAGACAATAGTGTATGTACCTAAATTCGATTAGCAATCACTTTCGCATAAAGCTAATCCGATTTAGGTCCATTAAGTTCTACATAGATCAATGGACAAGTAGAAACAACATCTCCGGTCGGTCTCAGCGGAATCTACTCATCCAAAAACCTAATCGATAGTCAAGCACCACAAGGGGTTAAATCGATGGTCACGCAATTAACCCACAAGTTCTATCCTAGGGATCCATTTAACATCAATCTCCAATTATCATTATCTCCGGTCGGTCTCAAATTCTAATTAGAAATCCCAATTACAAAGTAATTAGGTCATTAAGCAACCTATGATAGAATCAATTCACATTCACATAACCATACAATCAAACACCACCAATCAAACCTTATCAAATCACCATTGGGTTCACCCAACCTTAGAAAAGAGGATTTAGCTAGACATGAGAGAAAGAGAAATCAACTTCATTGAAAGAAACAACATACCAATTGTCTTCTCCAAAGAGATACGAGATTCCAACAATCGAGGCTAGCCAAAATCTCCAAGTTTTCCCTAGGGTTTTTTTGAGAGTTTAGAAACGTCTAAGGCAGTTACAAGATATCCGGAATAGCAGTTTCCACTTTGCTTTTATACCCCCTACGAATAGAAGGCAAAACGCTCGGGATAAAACGAGCCAGAAACGAAACGGCGTCCCGACCCGGTCTGAAACCCGGCCGGGTCACGGCCCGGGTGACGTTCAGGTGACATGACCCGGTGTGTCATCCGGGCGAATTCCTGGGTGCTGATCCGGTGTGTCATCCGGCCGGGTCACGGCCCGGGTGACGTTCAGTTGACATGACCCGGTGTGTCATCCGGCCGGGTCACGGCCCGGGTGACGTTCAGTTGACGAGCCGCTGTGCTGGCCAAGGGCAGGGGCGTGATCCGGCCGGGTAATGGCCGGATTTGGCTCAGTCTCCTTTTTTAGTTCTTGGCTCGGACACTCTCTTTGATCGGCCTCGGTCCCTGCTCCTTCTTATCATCCGCGCCCTCGAGCCATCCACTCGAACATCATCACATCAACGCCATCATTCTCCAAAAATGCCTCCAAAAGATCCTGAAATGAGACAAACGCAAGAGTAGACCCCGAACTCTACTAACCTACTAAAACCAAATAAAACTAAAAGGAAAAGGAGCAAAACAAACCACAATGACGGAAATAAACGTGACCTAAACTAGTCTAAATGCATGCTATCAAATCCCCCCAAGCTTGAACCTTGCTTGTCCTCAAGCAAGTACATGACAATGAGTACACAGAACATGCAATAGCTGTTTCTATCCAAAATACATATGACCAATAGCCATGAGAGGCCAAACAAATGACAAATTCCGTCTTAGCATGCTTCTCAATCAATGACAAGAGTACTCTCAACTTTGAATGCTAAACTACTCACTCTCATGTGTTTAGGCATGTGTTTCGCTCAATATCAATTCTCAACTTTGAATGCTAAACTACCATAAGCTTGCAACAGTGTTCTTAATCTCCACCACTAAAGACCATGCACACAACAAAAATCATGAGGGCTTTTCCAAGGTTGTAATGGGGCCAAGGTATAACATAGGGCATAGGAATATTTAGGCCATGAGGAGCTAAATCCGGGGAAGAGGATCTCACCAAGACAGCACCAAGCGAAAATAACCTTTAATTGAATTTCATCCTTCAAACCCATACAACTTAACCCTTACATATGACATGGTCTCATTTCTTTTACTTAACTTCTTCTTCTTTTTTTCTTTTTCTTTTTTTCTTTCATTTTTTTTTTTTCTTTTTCATTTTCCTTTTTTGGATAAGAAGGAAAATGGAAAGGAGACACATTACAAATTTATACACATTTCTAGCCACCATATATGTAACCTCCCCCAAGCTTGGCTAAAATCCACTCTAGCAACAACAATTCAACTATCCTAATCCCCGGATGGGAAGGATGAATTTATAGGCTCGGTATGCTTTTGTGGAGTTTCCAAAGAATAGGCAATAAGGCACAACGGGCTTCAAGCAAAGGATACATGAATAGGGTGGCCAAGGATGAAAAGGGCTAATAAGAACAATGCCTCAATCCTATTAATGTCATGCACATAAATCGTGGACGTGGCCTCAAAGAAGATATTAATGCAAGTTCTAGAGTTAGCACACAAAGAGAGCTCACACACATGAAGAAAATGAGAGACTTTTGCAAATGTAGTCCAAGGAAGGCCAACAAGCTCGCTAGGACATTTTGTCTAGAGTGTCGGTTCTAACGTATCTTAGTCAAAGTCCAGATGCTCAGGTCATTGTCATAGGTTTGATCAATCATATCATGCTCATAATGCAATTTGTAATATCAACAACCAAGGCATATTAAGAGGATTCATGGTACATGTACTGTTATGAGAACTTACAAAGGATCGAGCAGGGAGAAAGTGCTACTAACACAAAATAAAATAAAATGAAATAAAATAAAATAAAATGCGAATGCAAACAAAAATGCAACTAATCATGCAAACTATATGCAATGCAAGATGAAAATACACCCCGCCCCCAAGCTTAAATCCGACATACTCACAATGAATCTGATGGATTGCCTCCCACCCAGCGCTTGTTTTAGGTCATTAGCTTGACCTCCCACCACTTTCATGTACTTGGATCGGGAGGGTCGGTGGTACCCTGCTTGATCGGGTCAAGCGTGATAATAGGCTTCAGCCGATGACTTTGCACTTTGAACTTTCCTGAGTTTTTATGCCATAACATGATCGTCCCACCTTTCAGAACTCGAGTCACCCTATATGGTCCTGACCATCTTGTCCCCTTAGGACCTGGAAACATGTTAGATTTTTCATGGGATAACAACACCATATTTCCACTCTTGAGCTCAACCCTTGTCTTGGCCTTCTTCCTTTTCGTTGGTGTTTGCCTTTTCTCCGCACTAGCATTCTCAAAAGCATCCAAGTCCAGATTTCCCAAACACTCATCAAGCAAACCAGCTATGTCCGATAAGATCTCCTCTTGCCCAGGATCAACCTCAATCTTACAGCAGGTACCTGTGATAGGAGCTGGTGGAGTGTCTTTGTATATCTCAAGAAAGTAGTCCTTGAAATATTTATACTGAATCTTCTCTTCCCCTATTGTGAATGAAAGCTTCCCATTCTTGACATCAATATTAGCCCCAGCAGTGGCTAAAAATGGTCTCCCAAGGATGATGGGAATTTTATCACTAACTTCCATGTCAAGTATCACAAAATCTCCTGGTATGAAGAACTTTCCCACTTTCACAGGGACATTTTCTATTATCCCAGCAGGATGAGTAACAGACCTATCAGCCATAATGAGACGCATCTTGGATGGAACAGGCTCACCCAATTTCAGTTCTTTACAGATTGACAAAGGCATAACATTGACACTAGACCCGATATCACAAAGACAATTATAAGTGAGATTGCCAAAATATGCAGGGATAAAGAATTCACCCGGATCTTGTAGTTTCTTTGGCATCTTCTCAGCGCAGTCCATTGTCAGGGCCACAGTCTCATAGTCCTCTAGCCTTCTCTTCTTGATCAGAATCTCTTTCAGGAACTTAGCATACGCAGGCATTTGAGTGAGGACATCTGTGAAAGGTATGTCAACATACAGCTTCTTCATCATCTCCTTAAACTTCACAAATTGGTGCTCTAGCTGTATCTGAATCTTTCTCTGAGGAAAAGGAAGAGGTGGCTTGTATGGCGGGGGAGCAACATACTTGGGTTCTTCTTCTTGTGGCTTCTCCACAGGCTCCTTTGTCGCTTCTTTTTCTCTTGGACTGTTCTCTTCCAACTGTTTTTCTTCACTCAGAGAGACAGCCCTGCAATGCTCCCTAGGGTTGACTTCAGGTTGACCAGGAAGTTGACCAGTAGGCCTAGGAACATTCATAGCAATTTGGGCCAACTGACTCTCCAATTGGTCCATCCTCTTAGGCAAGCTCTCAAAGTTTTCAGCCTTCTTGGATAGGGCTTCCAACTGAGAAGCAATGATCCCTTGATTTTTAGCCATTTCCCTCAACACAGACTGAAGTGCGGAATTATCAAAGGTCTGAGCGGGTGCTTGCGGTCGAGAGAGTCCCGGTTGGAACCCTGGAGGTGGTCTTTGCTGAGCATCATCATTCTTGTAGGAAAAATTAGGATGATTCCTCCAACCGGGATTATAGGTGTTGGAATATGGATCATTTCTAGGACCCCTGTTGAAGTTGTTCATGTAGTTCACTTCTTCCTCCTGTGGCTCATTTTTAGAAGCAAACACTTGGCAAGATGATATAGTATGATTACCTGCCCCACAGAATTGACAAACCACATTTGAAACAACCGGAGGTGGACTCTCCTCATTCTTAAGCTTAGCTCTACTCATACTCAACTTCATCTGCTTTATCTCATGAGCCATAGCCTCCATCTTTGCTTGTTGCGCAACCTCATTGTCAACCTCATAAAGACCAGCTGTTCTCTTAGAGCCTAGAGTAGATCGAGCATCATTATAATAGTGGTTGTGTTGGGCAATATTCTCAATCTTCTCCCAAGCCACATCAACATGCATATTCATGATTGTGCCTCCAGATGAGGCATCAATGAGCAATCTAGTAGCGTTGTCCACAGCATTGTAGAAGGTGTGAAGCAACACCCACTTATCTTGTCCATGGTGAGGACATAACAACAATAGCTCTTTGAATCTCTCCCAACCTTCATACAGAGACTCCCCATCTTTCATCTGAAATGAACTGATCTGATTCCTCATCTCAGCTGTCTTCTTTGGGGGGAAATACTTGGTTAGGAAAGCTTTAGCCAACTCATCCCACGTTGTGATAGTGCCTTGAGGTAGAGCCTTGAACCATGCTTTAGCCCTGTCTCTCAAAGAGAATGAGAAGGCGCGCAAATAAAGCGCGTCATTAGAGACATCATGAATCTTCACCGTGTCCATAAGCTCCAGAAAGGTGTTGAGATGTAGGTGAGGATTCTCAGACGGTAGACCTCCAAACTGATTTTGCTGAACCATATTTATCAAAGACGGCTTCAGCTCAAAATTCCTTGCCTGAACTGGAGGTCGGACCACACCCGATGTGGGCCCTAGGTGACGTGGCAGCACATAGTCACCCAATGTCATAGGCGGAGGCGCATTCAACAGTTGTTGCATCTCTTGTTGCTGATTCAGTAGTTGTTGTTGCAACTCTTGCAACTGTAGCTGTTGTTGTTGCAGCAACTCATGTTGTTGCTGTTGCAATTGTGCAGCCTCATCCATTGCTCCGGTCCTTGCTTCTCTTTGCTCCCTTCTTCTTCTGTGAAAAGCACGCTCGGGTTCGGGATCGTTGTGTAGTTCACCGGCGCTCAGGGCTCTTCGCATATGAGTGAGAACAAATCTGAAACCAAGACAAAAGAAACAAAGTCAAAAACAAAATGAGACCTAATCTACCGGTTGCGTGTAACAACCAATACTAACAATAGTCCCCGGCAACGGCGCCAAAAACTTGATAGGTCCAAATCCTACCCCGCAAGTGTACGGGTTCGGTTGTAGTACCAAGGTGTCGAACTCTGGGACTATGTAGTACCAATTGTCAATTCAACTAATAGATTAAGTCGTAAACAAGAAAAGGTTGCAATTCGGTTTGGTTTCAATGGTAACAATTATCAAGCAAAACAAGATTATCAATCAAGGAAAAAGGCTTCCAAGGTTAGGCTCCCCACAATGGTGATACGATAGATTCTAAGCAATATTTAATTATATTTCAATGCAAATGTAAATTGAAGGTCTCACTATCTAATATCAACACTACTTCATGGTCAGACAATAGTGTATGTACCTAAATTCGATTAGCAATCACTTTCGCATAAAGCTAATCCGATTTAGGTCCATTAAGTTCTACATAGATCAATGGACAAGTAGAAACAACATCTCCGGTCGGTCTCAGCGGAATCTACTCATCCAAAAACCTAATCGATAGTCAAGCACCACAAGGGGTTAAATCGATGGTCACGCAATTAACCCACAAGTTCTATCCTAGGGATCCATTTAACATCAATCTCCAATTATCATTATCTCCGGTCGGTCTCAAATTCTAATTAGAAATCCCAATTACAAAGTAATTAGGTCATTAAGCAACCTATGATAGAATCAATTCACATTCACATAACCATACAATCAAACACCACCAATCAAACCTTATCAAATCACCATTGGGTTCACCCAACCTTAGAAAAGAGGATTTAGCTAGACATGAGAGAAAGAGAAATCAACTTCATTGAAAGAAACAACATACCAATTGTCTTCTCCAAAGAGATACGAGATTCCAACAATCGAGGCTAGCCAAAATCTCCAAGTTTTCCCTAGGGTTTTTTTGAGAGTTTAGAAACGTCTAAGGCAGTTACAAGATATCCGGAATAGCAGTTTCCACTTTGCTTTTATACCCCCTACGAATAGAAGGCAAAACGCTCGGGATAAAACGAGCCAGAAACGAAACGGCGTCCCGACCCGGTCTGAAACCCGGCCGGGTCACGGCCCGGGTGACGTTCAGGTGACATGACCCGGTGTGTCATCCGGGCGAATTCCTGGGTGCTGATCCGGTGTGTCATCCGGCCGGGTCACGGCCCGGGTGACGTTCAGTTGACATGACCCGGTGTGTCATCCGGCCGGGTCACGGCCCGGGTGACGTTCAGTTGACGAGCCGCTGTGCTGGCCAAGGGCAGGGGCGTGATCCGGCCGGGTAATGGCCGGATTTGGCTCAGTCTCCTTTTTTAGTTCTTGGCTCGGACACTCTCTTTGATCGGCCTCGGTCCCTGCTCCTTCTTATCATCCGCGCCCTCGAGCCATCCACTCGAACATCATCACATCAACGCCATCATTCTCCAAAAATGCCTCCAAAAGATCCTGAAATGAGACAAACGCAAGAGTAGACCCCGAACTCTACTAACCTACTAAAACCAAATAAAACTAAAAGGAAAAGGAGCAAAACAAACCACAATGACGGAAATAAACGTGACCTAAACTAGTCTAAATGCATGCTATCAATCAGCAAGATAGACTTTTCCGAAATCTCCAGAGGTGTAACGATCCAATATATCAGCACTGCTGCATGAATAAAACGAAGCTCCAGAGTCTAACACCCAAGACTCCAATGGACTGCTCGCGCTCAGAATCGATGCATCTGTAGTGGTTCCTGTCGTTGAATCGCTCAGAGTCAACGCGTCTGCAATATCTTCACTGGCTGAATTCACTGATTTATCTTTCAACGGTGCCTTACATTCACTCTTGTAATGACCGTTTTCATCACAATTCCAACACTTGATTATGCTCTTGTCTTTGGGCTTATCCTTCCCTCTAGACTTCGATCTGCCACGATTCGACTTCTTAGAGTCTGACCTCCCCCTGCTACCCGTATTCAAAGCTGATCCAGAAGCAGTACCTGACGCCTTCCTGCGAATTTCTTCGCTGATAATCAGATCCCTGACTTCATCAAACTTGATCTTTGCCTTCCCCGCCGAAGCACTAACAGCAGTAACTGTCCCGCTCCAACTTTCTGGTAAAGAGGATAACAAAATTAGGGCTTGTACCTCATCGTCGAAATCAATCTCAACTGAACTCAGTTGTGCGATCGTCATGTTGAACTCGTTCAAGTGATTGGTCACTGTTGTACTCTCCGTCATCCGCAGATTGAACAACCGCCACATCAAGTGAACCTTGTTCATCGCAGAGGGTTTCTCATACATCACGAAAAGAATTTCCAGCATGCCCTTCGTCGTTTCTGCCTTGACCGTGTGATGTGCCACGTTCCTGGATAGCGATAGGCGGACCACGCTCATCGCTTTCCTGTCCAGCAACTTTCACTCTTCTTCCTTCATGTCTTCCAGCTTCTCACCCAGCGGCAAATACAAATCTTTACCGTACAGATAATCTTCGATCTGCATCTTCCAGAATCCGAAATCCGTTCCATCGAACTTTTCCACCAGTGATTTTCCGCTTCCCATCGTCACCACCAGAACCAGCTCTGATACCAGTTGTTAGGATTCAAACGCGGTAACGAATAGAAAACGAAGCAAAGAACACGAGAATTGTTAACCCAGTTTGTCACAGAATTGACTACGTCTGGGGGCACTATCAAGCCAGGGTTTTCTTTCACTCAATCTTGTGATGACAACTTACAATGACTTGAAAATTACAATTGATCAACTAGGGTTTAAATAACAACACGGATAAAACCTAGAAAAGCCCACAAAACGCAACACATACAAACAGCCCAAACAACTCCGAAAAAAGGTCCTGCACGGTTAACAAACCGTGCCATTAACCGTGCCATTTATTCGAGAGCAATTTCGAGATCTGGCGCGGTTAGCAAACCGTGCCATTAACCGTGCTCACTTTTAAGCTTCCTTCCGTGGTTCCTGCACGGTCTGTAGACCGTGCCACTAACCGTGCGAGCCCTTACGCGTCCGTCCTTCGCTTCAGGCTCCATAACCCCAACATGTAGAGTGCATATATGATAGATACATGACTCCAAATTTGTTTGTTCAAGGAATATAGGTTCAGTTTGGTCTTTATTTCCTTCAGGTGAGGTTTTCCTTTGAGCAAATGCATGTGCCATTTTCCAGCTATGTGATCAGTTGGCCTGGTAAAGCCAATCGTTTCTTGGAAAGATATCAAGTGAAGGATATTAAAATTTAGTAAACCACACAATTGATTGTTTAAACTAGAATATAAAGGTACCTTAGATGTATGATTTTGTAAGATGGAGTCATTGTCAGTCCTGAGCAAATAGCGAGTAAATGATTTTATAGAAAGGTAATAATACCAGACTATAGAAATCCAACATTGGTCATACTTAGTTTTACTGAGCATCCAGTCATAGAAGCACGGATTGATTAGGCAATGGAGCATCTCATACCTGAATGCCAAGATAATGTCATTCAAGCTAAAATGAACAATGCAGCAACATTTAAATCCAGGATCAGAGTTAATTTTGTCAGCAAAAAGGTCAAGTAACATAATGCTAGTCTTACAGAATAGTAAATAAATGGCCAAACACATAATGTTCCAATGTAGGAGGTTATCCAAAGCTAGCGGAATGTCTAGAATGCTCCGGATAAAAGGATTTAAATCCATAAAGTTACAAAAATTATAGTCAGCTGAGAGAATAATCAATGATCTAGTTAAGGGATAAATACAATAGTCATAGTTCTTCTCTATATTAAAAAACATAGAGAGATCGAGATCAACTTTTGTAATAGGGTTTTTCTGGTCATTATTGTCCATGTCAGTGCATAGATCAGGTTCAGAACATATCTCATAGTTCATCCAATTATTCATAGTCTCCAAAGACAAGATGTTCACAAAATACCAACACCAAAAACTCCGAGCAACAAACAATAAGCAAAAATAAGGTTCAGTAACCAGTGCAAGGAAGCACAAATTCATGTTTGCAGAGGAAAAGAAGCACACAGACGATTTAGTCAGAGGTTCAGTTTGCAAAAAAGGTTCAGTAGCCAGTGCAAGGAAGCACACAGACGATTCATGGTTTTGAGCAACTTCAAACCAAGACATTCCCAACCAGTTTAATAATTTAGTAAGAGGTACAAGTTTATGTTTACAGAGGCAATGAAAAAGATCAAAAGTGCAAAGATCAGAATAAATCGACCTGGTTATTCGGTGAGCTGGTGTTGGGACACAGATGCCATGGAATTTGACGGAGCACCAAGCCATCAACAACTCCACCGAGATAGAGCACATCAGGCTGGAAATCCATAGTGATTCAAGTGAAAGGACCCGTCTTGCATCAATCAACGAGATTGGAACCACAGAGGCGAGTCAGAGAGGATGAGGACCGATGTCAGGGATGAGGGAGATCACCGACACCTAAAAACACAGAACGAGGGAGGGAGATGGAAAAGGAGAACGACCGCCACCAAACCACCTCCAGACCTTTTCCCAAGCCCAGAACGAAAGGGTCACCCAAAATTACAAGAGGGAAATACCCAATCTAAAGGAAGACGGATAGGTTTTGTCTGATTGAGTTTCAAACATACACAAAGAGAGAGGATGAAGTTCAAAGCTATTGTTGAGGCTGTAAGCCCAAAAAAGTTCAGATCTGAACTTGATTGGTTGGATCAGGATCGATAGATCGAGAATATCTAGATAATTTCGAAGGGAAAGATGGGTTAAAGAAGAGGAATCATGGGCGGTGGCAAGGGCAATGGTTAGGAGAGGGGGCAGCGGCCAGGGGAGTTTTAGGGTTCTGGCTTTCATTGTACGGAGAGCGTTTTAGAGTTTTAGGGTTATTGGTTTGTGATAAAGTGGTATCAAATTTGGAGTTGTTAGATATGTCTGATGTCTATTGTATTAGTCATATATATAAACCTTATGTATTGTTTTTTCTAGTATGATGTAAATAATAGGGTTCATTCTTTAACATAAATGCAACTCTGAATCATTGTAATGGATGGTTTTTACAAAATCATTACAAAAGTTATCATACACCAGGTTTAAACAGTAGAATTCTTATTGAGATGTAAGAAGCGCTTGTTCGAAAAGAGTGGTGGAAGAGAGGATCCGTTGGATCCTTGCAATGCCAATGTGGGAAGATTGGCTATGTTTTTTAGACCCATCAAAGTTTAACTTAGCGTAACTAGGAGGAGACATTAAACCATTAACGAGAATTTGGTAGATGTGTGACATATATGTTTTTTTTTCATAGGAGGCATTAAGTTGTTAACGAGAAGAGATTCGAACTCATAACCTCATAATAATGGGATATCATGTTTACCAATTAAGTAGAACATAATTATACCTATTGTCACATATTTTTAAAACCTTTACAAGATACCCAATTTTTTTAGGCAGTTTCTATATACACTACACAAATTATCTTTTCGCACTACAGTTTTGTACGCCCAAACTTTGCGTACACCAAATACCAGCGCAACAGATAAAATATAGACGTTGGAAGTAGTTTATACGTGATATTTTGTATTTTCTTATACGCAAGTATTTGGCGTACACCAAATACCTGCGAACAATGAATTTGAACCAAATTCGACAGTTAGAAGTATATTGTTCGCATGTAGTCGGCATACGCAAAACACTAGCGCATATAGTGGGTTTTGGGTTTAGGGTTTAGAAACCCGAGACCGTAGAAACCCTAAACCCCAAACCTAGTATGTGCGTTAGATTATAGCATACGCCGCGATCTAGTGCACAAAACCCTTATCCTTCAATTTTGGGTTCAGGGTTAGGGTTAGGGTTAGAGTTAGGATTAGGTTAGGAATAGGGTTAACTAACTATAATATTTTTTTTATCACAGTCAAACACTAGGACCCATCGAAATCAGATCACAGTCCTAAATCATCCCAATAGATGATCTCTACAAACTTGGTACCAACGAATTCAAAAGAAGAGTTCAAATTTGTGAACTCATATCTAGATTCAGATGGAATGTAAAGCGACTGATTGGCAGGGGTGGAGAGAAGGATCCGTTGAAACTTGTAAAGAGCCGATGGAGGAAAAGTATGACCTACGAGGAAATCCGCTGCACGGTTTGCCTCGCGGAAACAGTGGTGTACCTGAAATGCAGCAAAGGACGATAAAAGCACAACAATATCTTGAATAATGGTGTGAATTTCCCAGGGAATTTTCCAGATACCTCTAATGGAATTAATAACAACTAAATTGTCCCCCTCAACAATTAAGTGAGGTAAGTGAAGGCGAGCCGCTTGCTGTATGCCAGAGAGAGCATCAAGCACCTCAGTACGGAGTGTAGATGTAGGTGTTATGGATTCCTGATGGAAAGAGATAAGCCGTCCACTATTATTACGAATGACATGTCCTAAATTACAACTACCGTCATTTTTCCGGGAACCATCAAAGTTTAATTTGAACCATTGTTGTGGTGGTTTTTTCCATGTTCGATTTGACAGTCGTAAGCAGTTGCGCTTAACAAGAGGTTTTGGCATGGGGGTGGTAACTGTAAACCATTCATGAAAGTAGTAAAAAGCTTGGTTAGTTGGACATGTGGATGGGGTAGTTGTATGTGGTTGGAAAATAATGTTGTTTTGATATGTCCAAATAGTCCACCAAAGAAAGAGGAGTGGAATAGGTGTCTTGTTAGCATGGCGAAAGAAATCAAAGTTATGGACAAAGTCGTTTGTAACGCTAAGGGTAAAGGTACAATGCAGTTTAGATTCAAACTTTTTAATCATAGAGACAGTAAAGGGACAAGTGAAGAAAAGATGGTTTCGGTCCTCATTGTGAGAGTTATAGAGTGAACACATTAATGAAACAGTGGAAAAGTGACGGTTAAGACATTTCATAGTTGGCAAGCATCCATCAAACATTTCCAGATGAAGTTGTGAATTTTTGGCGGTATGTTTAGTTTCCAAAGCCATATTAGGGAGTCTGATTGAGGTACTGTCGTGAAATTTTGAATAATTCATCGGGACGATTTAACTGTAAAATTTTCATCGGAGTTAGGTGTCCATACAAGTTTGTCGTCAGTAGGTGTCAGTGGGACATGAACGGCCAGTATTTTGCTTATAATATACGAATGTAAGATGTATTGTAGCTTTGGCACGTCCCATTGAAGGGTGGGAGTAATGAAAGAGGAAACGGTAAGTAATGGGTCAATGTTGTTGTTATAGTATGGAAATAATTGACATTCAGGAACCCAGGAGTCGGACCAGAATTTGGCCTTGTGTCCGTTTCCAATCTCCCAACCTAGGCTCTTCCTAAAGTCGGAGCGTAGGTGTAGCAGCCTGGAGAATTGCCAAGATTGTTTTGGATTTGTCTTGTAGGAGAATAAGTCGGAGGATCGAAGATATTTCTATAAGATTAATTTGGTCCATATATTGTCAGGTTTAGTGAGTAATTTCCACAACAATTTCATTTGTAAAGCTTTGTTTAAATCGACTGCCTTGTGAAACCCGAGACCACCATAAGCTTTAGGTTTGCAGATGGACTCCCAACTAATCAAATGGCGATGTTTAGGATTGTTTTTGTTCCAAAAGAAGTCCTTTAAGATTTTATCAATATCGTTGCATATTTCAATAGGCAGTAAGAAGCTTTGCATTAAGGAGATTTCATCTATCTATTTATATTTAAAAGTTAGCATTCTAGGTCATTGAATGCTAATTTTTAAAGATGAATTAGTTTTTATTTTCATTTCATGCCTTATTTATTTAGCACAAAATTTAAACAATTTCTCAAATCCAAAAAGTACTAAAGTGACAATTTCATATATTAACAATTATATTTAATCTATAATCGTCTATATAATATACAAAGTTTTTGATTCACAATTATATACAATTACTACATATTAATCAATTAAAAAGTCCTCATTTTCATATCGTTGTATAACTCTTATATCTTCACGTTAAAATTTCAACATAGTTCAATTTATATTTCTATTAAGCATGAAAAACAACCATCTATATATATTTAAAAGTTAGCATTCTAGGTCATTGAATGCTAACTTTTAAAGATGAATTAGTTTTTATTTTCATTTCATGCCTTATTTATTTAGCACAAAATTTAAACAATTTGTCAAATCCAAAAAGTACTAAAGTGACAATTTCATATATTAACAATTATATTTAATCTATAATCGTCTATATATATAATATACAAAGTTTTTGATTCACAATTATAAACAATTACTACATATTAATCAATTAAAAAGTCCTCATTTTCATATCGTTGTATAACTCTTATATCTTCACGTTAAATTTTCAACATAGTTCAATTTATATTTCTATTAAGCATGAAAAACAACCATCTTTATATATATTTAAAAGTTAGCATTCTAGGTCATTGAATGCTAACTTTTAAAGATGAATTAGTTTTTATTTTCATTTCATGCCTTATTTATTTAGCACAAAATTTAAACAATTTCTCAAATCCAAAAAGTACTAAAGTGACAATTTCATATATTAACAATTATATTTTCTATAATCGTCTATATAATATACAAAGTTTTTGATTCACAATTATATACAATTACTATATATTAATCAATTAAAAAGTCCTCATTTTCATATCGTTGTATAACTCTTATATCTTCACGTTAAATTTTCAACATAGTTCAATTTATATTTCTATTAAGCATGAAAAACAACCATCTATATATATTTAAAAGTTAGCATTCTAGGTCATTGAATGCTAACTTTTAAAGACAAAATCAAAGGCTTAAATAGGCCTAAAGGTATAGTTTGCATGTAGGGTTAGTTTATCACCCTTAGTATATAATATGTATATAATATGTTAGATTTTCCGATCGGTTTTTACTATAGGGTTTATAAAACAATATAAAATACATAAGTATAATTATAGGCTACTTTGTAATCTAAGTAATTAATTTTTCTTTGTTTATTTTAATATACCATAGCATAATTATGTGTATATATAAAAATGAGCACTATTTGTAAGTAATTATTTCCTCCTCACACACTCTTTTTTCAGTTAAATCTTGCCTCTATGTACGGACTACTCTTTAGGTTATGACTCATTTTTTAACCTAAATCTCAATTAGTGATAGTTACTACATACTGTATACGTTATATTTTGCTCTCATTTACTCCTATTTTAATATTATCCAATTACTACATGTAACTCCCGTATTTAGTACACAGTGAATGGTTGGAAACAAATTATAGTCAAGATGTCTAAACGGTTATATGTCAAAATGGCTTCACTTTCCAAGTAACATTTTTCATCTATAAAAGGGCGAAAACGGTGGTATTCCGTTCATTTGCTCTGGGCATCCATCATCTCATTCTTCTACATGGAAATTACATTTAGAAAGCCATATAGTGAAGCTTGGGAGATAGTGGGCAACACCTTAAAAAGACATGGTCACTGGAGTAAGTATAATTATTAAGTTAAAGATGTGAATGAGGATTCCCGATTGTCGATGATGCAAGTATATATCCACCTCACGGTAAACTATCCTTGATTATATGTATTTGGATCTCTTTTGTAGTCTACAATACTTACATATATCGGTTTAAATTTATTAATATAATTGTATTTGATCGAGATAGGTTAATTTTATGTGAAGATGTCAGAGAATTGGATAATCTAATATCACTATTGAGGCATCGATTGTTTACATCATACACCGATAACTTTCACTAGAAGGAGGACAAAGACAATCGATTTAGGATGACTGATTGTTAGTAACGAATAAAGCAAACTATTTTATGGACGATGTAAACCCTTTAACTATTGGTAGCATAAATTCAATTAGGTTTGTATTTTTAGTTCCTTTTTTTGTACTAAATCGTTTTAGGTAGGTGTGTTGTTATTTTGGTTAAAGATGATTTTTATTGTTCTATTTTATACATATTCATTTTACACTCATCATGTATATACTAAAGCTGGCCTCATTTGTGTTGGTCTAGAGGAATTAATCAAGGATGAAAGCCGAAATAATAGACATGTACTCACTCCCACATATGAAATGTACAAGGAAGAAGTTATGAATTATAATTTCGCTAAGAAGAGTAAGCATGTATCGATAAAATAACTAATGTACTTTTATATAAAATGTAATAAGGTTTAAGAATATGCAGAGTCACCAATTATTTATATTACTCCGTATTTAATAAGAATAGGAAGTAATGACTAATATTTATTAATTAAAATGATATATATCATAACATTTTAATCACCAATTATTTAGATTAAACTTCTGACCAAAAAAAAAAAAAAAATTGTACTTCGTACAATCATAGCATTTTATACCTAAAATACTTAGATATTACATTTCTTTTGTCAAGACTTAGATATTACATTTAAATCCATATCAAACAATATCGTCTAAGATAAAACATGAAACAACAATCCATATATTAGAAACTCAAATTTAAACCGTGACACTACATATACACAAAAGGCTCGTGCGAAGCACGAGCTTCGATTTCTAGTAATAGTTAATAACTATAGTTATATGTATATTTATTAACTATGTCTAATGTAATAGTTATATCTATATAGACTAAATGAGATGCCTAAATCCTACGTGTCAACACCACGTTCATTTCGCCTACGTGTTATCATCATCCGCCATATCATCTAGCCTTTTAAGAGAATTTATAACGGGTTAAACTATATATATATCAACATTTATTTAGTTTAATAAATTGTACTTAAAATCCAAGCCTAAAATTTAAATATATTAAATAAGGATAAAAAATTATTTTTTTATAAAACAATAGATCCGGATAAATTATATTAATATTAACTTAGTTTAATTTAATAAATTTAAAATACAAGCACAAAATTTATATATGATACCTAAGAGTAAAAATTTTAATTATCGGAATCAATATAGTTTTTAGCAAAAAGACGTACATGAAACTACGGTTAACAAAAGCCTCGATGGGTGTATATATCTTTGAGTTCGTCAATATTTGAATTAATCTTTTATGGTTATAATATATCTATCTAAATATATTATATATACTAAAGTATATAGAGGCAATATTTGAATTAATCTTTTATGGTTATAATATATCTATCTAAATATATTATATATACTAAAGTATATAGAGGCTTAAATTCTATGTGTTAACATCACGTTCAATTTATCTACGTCTCATCACCATTTGTCACATTATCCATCCTTAAAAAATATAGCATTGGATCCGATTTAATTACAGAAATATATATTTTTCACGATCAATATTAATCTTAATTATTTCTTAAAATGTATTAATTGATCTATATAATAATTGTAATCATGACTTAATACTTAATAGATATAGATTTTAATTAGTATTTATGAGGAGGGTTTTAATTATGATTAGAGTTAACCTTTTTCACAAGAAAATGCTAACATTTTTTTTTATATTACTTAATTTACTTTGGTCCATATAGCTTCAGTTATGTCACTTTGGTATTTAATTTATTGCTTTGATAAATTCAACTATATTTAGTTGGTGAGTGAATTTTATATTATTATCGGATAAAGTTGAGATTTATCTCTTTGCAACCATAACTTTTTGTATTAATCCAAATATTGATTCAGTTTTTCTTTCTTATTAAATGATTTGTCACAAGTTCAATTATACGAACTTCGCTTGAATTTGTTCACTTAATATTCTTCAATTGTGATGTATTTCTTTTGATTTTACCAATGGTCCATCCGAATTATTTTAAATTAAGTTTATCATTGTCTTTATATTTTTCACTATTTTTTATTGTTTCGTATAAAAATAGTAAAATTAAAACTGGGTAACAAAATATCAAGTCTTCACTTAAAACCATTAACAACGTCTTAAAGCAATTTATATATAATTTAAATTGATAAAAAATTATCAAGATATATTTCACCTTTACCTCATAGATTAGATAAAATAAATTATCATCTCAAATTACTGAATTAGAAAGTATAATCTTATTTTTGTAACTTTTCATATAATTGTAATAATATCTATTATATATATATATATATATATATATATATATATCATTTTGAACACTTCCAAGAATATTAGTTTACCAAGGCTGATAGAAGAAGAGGCCGACAACTGCTACACTTATTTGCCTTTAATCAACACCATCACACTAATTGAAATTTCAAAACGCTACACAACTCTTGTCATGCATGCCTTCATATGACGAAAAGACTATTCCTAATGAACATATTTCGTTTTATAAACAGGGCTTGACTTTGTAAATTTTGATATCGTATTATTTTAAAAAATTAATAAATCCAATCCCGTGCTTGGCACGAGCACTATGCTAGTTAATACTATAGTTACTAACTATTTCTTAGTATAATAGTTATATACTATAGTTATGAACTATGTCTTAGTATAATAGTTATACTAATATTATAGTATAATAGTTATATATTATTGTTATTAACTTAGTACAATAGTTATCTATATACATATACTAAAGTCCTTCTAATCTCTCCTATGTGTCAACCTCTTAAGTATGCCACATCATCAAAAAAAATCTCATTTACATACACAATTTTTATTTCACGCACGGGTGAAATTTCTATTTCACGCACCGTTTCGTCCGTTACGAACCATGTGCATCCGTCCGTGACGGACCAAAGTGATTCGTACGTGACAAATGGATCACTTTGGTCCGTCACGGACGGATGCACATGGTTCGTCACGGACGAAGTAAACAACCAGAAAATTGAATGTTACTTGTCCCCACCTATCAACATTAACTACCCCGTCATATCTCATCAATATTACGACCAAAATTAAACCCTAAAACTCTCCATCACTCTTCCCTTTCCCTCCCACAACATATCTTCCATTCTCTTCCATTTCCAAGAGTTTTTTTCCATGGCAAATGAAGATGATTTTTCCAACTTCAACGGTGGAGAAGATGTTTCAAGGGGTTATCATTACAATGAGATATGTTTTTTAAGCTTATACTTTATATGTTAGTAAAAGTTAAGAATTTTATGGTTCTTTCTTGTGAATGTATATGTTTGAGTTGTTCTTTGGGAAAAACAAACACTTTCTTAAGGTAATTTCAGTAGTTGTTACTATATGTTCATAAAAACTTCATCTTTGATTAAGTTGTACTAAAAAGTTGTAGATTTTGTGTGCAAAACTACATGTTTGATTGTTTGGGCTTGTTTTATTGAATTTTGACTAGATCATTGCAAGTGCAAGAACTTTGTTCGGCGACTATTTTTTGAAAGAAAAACAGTCCGTGACGGATGGACTTGTTCCATCCGTCATGGATGGATGTCATTCATCCGTCATGGATGGATGTCATTCATCTGTCACGTATGGAAAGTGTTCATACGTGACAGATGGGGTGCTACCATCCGTGACAGATGGAATGTGTCTATTCGTCACGGATGGATTTGTTTGACATAAACTGAATTCTTACATGCTTCTATGCTAACTTGTTTTTTTTACTTCAATAGGGGAACAATATCGTGAACATCGGTATTAACAATCTGTCCCTGAATGATGCGTGGGACATGGCACCACCGCCCTTCTCACTTGGGTTGTTCGGCGAACCTATGGCGCCTCAACAACCTCATATACCGGGATTAGATTATTTTGCTCGTAGTGGAATTCCGTCTGTAAGGTGGCAGGCTCCACCTCAGTTTGGGTTTCCGACATTACACACACATCCACAGTTTGATTATCCTACACCTGAAAAAGTGATTGTTTCGGAAGATTATTCAGAGAAGTTTACCATAGGTGAAGTATTCGGCTCCAAAGATGATGCAATTAAATGGGATAGACAAATTGGCTTTGATAATCACTTCTGCATCAGTATTGGTCGGGATAGAAACCTTGGTGGAGGAACCCTTCGGAAGACATGGCTGTTGGGTGAAAAAGCGGGAATTTACATTCCTAAAGATGAAAACAGAGTAAGGCAAAGAACAAGGAGCAAAAAATGTGATTGTCCATTCAGATTGTTGTGTCAAGAAAAACCGAGGGCATGCATCAGCTGGCAGGATGACACTTGAGCAGAAGAAGTTGTGTAAGGTCATGATAGAAAATCATAATAAACCATCAAAGATTGTAATAACACTTAACCAGGACCAGAACAACTGCACTAAAATGAAGCAAGTGTACAATGAAGTGTACAATGTCCGACATAGTGGGATGGAAGGAAGAACCGTGGTCCAAGAGTTCTTCCATAAGTGCAAGGAGAACAACTACTTTATGGAGTATAGGTCGGATCCAACGGCGAATAAGATCGCCGACATTTTCTTAGCCAATCCAGATTCCATGAAACTCCTAAAGGCATTTCCATACGTCCTTTTACTAGACTCCACATACAGCACTAACAGGTTAGTATAACACAACTACATGCTACATCTACTTGTTGATATGTTTATTCATTATGCATGACACATCTACTTGTGCATGTATGACTTGCCTTTCCTCGAAATAATAGGAGTCACGTCTACATGAAAGAACTATAATGTGGCGAGGCGTTTCTACAACATGAGAAAGAAGACAACTACGTGTGGGCCGCACCACAACTTCTTAAAATGTGCAAAAAGTGTCAAGTAACACCGACATGTCTAGTGATAGATCGTGAAAAGGCCTTGATGAATGCGTTAGATAGACTCTTTCCAAGTGCCAAGTCTATCCTCTGTAGGCGCCATGTGAAGAAGAACATAAAAGACCATGCTAGGAAGGAGATGAAGGATAAAAGCTTGGGTACAAGGTTGGCAAATGCATACTATAATTTATTCAAGCAAAGAATTGTACCCGAGTACGAGATAGAGTTGCGTAGAATTGAGTCGAAATGGAGGGTTTGGCCATGTCTGACTCAATATGTAAGAAATAGCTGGCTGATCCTGTACATGGAAAGACTCGTGTCAGCTTGGACAGATACTGTTTTCACGCTTGGAACGTCAATGACAAATAGGTTAGTGCATTGTCTAATCTGTACTGCATTCTGTATTCACTCATTTGGTATATTTTGGGGGCTTTCTGTTATCTGCATAGCTTTCTGTTTTTGTTATCTGCATAATGGGTCCGTCACGTATGGATGCACTTCATACGTGACGGACGAAGGTTTCTGGTCCGTCACGTGTGGATTCCATCCACACGTCACAGACGAAAGAGTTTCGTCTGTGACGTATTGATCGGCACTATTTTGTAGTGCATTTCTAGGGGTTGTTACCAGGTTTGAGGTGCTATTTGGATGGATTTAGTGCACAACTGTGAATTATGAAGTTAGAGAGGAGAAGTGTGAATTTGGTTGTCTGGAGAAGCAAATTGAAGATATCCAGAGGAAGAGGAGTTGACCACTGAGTTGACGAAGAAGAACCAAGGAGAGAGTCCACACGAGAGTAGAAGAACAATGTGCTGAATTCAATTGATTCGTTCTCTTTACTCAGACGTCCAAATGGAGTGATTCCAATTCTAGGAGTTATCTCTTAAAGTCTACTGCAAGTCTTCAAAATATGAGCGCAATCCGAGTTGGGAATCAAAAGTTATGGCATTTTTACGGAGGTGTCGCATGAGCTGAACCGAAGAAATCTCAACAAGTGTTCTGGCGGCGACCGCCGCCAGGCTTACGGCGACCGCCGCCGCGTCGGATGCGGAACCAAACCACTTTTCCTTATTTTGGATTATTATTAGTGTTTTTATTATTTCGTTTTTGATTTACTTTTGAAGACTTTTTATTATTTTCGAGTATTTAGGGTTAGAAGGGAGCTTGACCTCCCTTATCATCGTTTTTCATCTTTTCTCTATTCTACGTACTTTGTTATGAAGAACTAAGCCTTCCTGGCTTAGTCAGACAACTGAAGCTTTCGTTTTGATAAAGTTGTGAGATTTTTGTTCCTTATCTATCGCATGGATTTTATCTATTCTCTTGCTTGAATTGCTTATGATTAATATTGACAGTTTCTAGCCTACGCAACTAGGTATTGTCTCTATTGATTGATTGCTAGATTTAGATTGTTGCTGGTTGAGCATATCTTTATCAGAGTAGCAACTGCATCGTACTAGTAACTGGTTGTGCTAATCTTATGTAGAAGAGAACTGATTTACATTCTAGGATAAAAGCTGGTTGTTTTATGCTAGATTGTATCCTAATTATATTCCTAGGCTTAATGCTGCTGTTAAACTGAATCTTGATGGTTTCATGGTTGTTTAACTAGTTAGTGCTATAAGTATCTGGTTGTGCTTGTAGTTACTTTAGAAAAGGAATAGGAATTTTCATTGCATGAGATATTGAATGATTATCTATGATCAACTTATCATACGAATAGTGGATGTTTGTTTGGCTGAGCTATTTCCCCAATTACTGAATTCATCATCTTTCGTTTGTTTGTTTTTGCATGCTTAGTGATTCTAAAACATACAAAACCCCCCTTTTGGTTACTTAAGGATTGACATAGAAATTACACATAAAGATAGAATATGTCTCCCTGAGGACTCGACCCTTACTTACTTAGGACTACGTATTAGGTTTGTTTGGATTACTTGCATAGCAGTAATTAGCACGACAAATTGCTGTTATCACGTATGAAGTGCATCCAGACGTGACAGACAGTTTATGCAGATAACAGAAAGATCTCGTACGATCAAACTTTAAACTCTTTTGTACTAAATATAGGGTTGAAGGAGCACACTCTAGTTTGAGAGACTTCTTGACTACTCCATATGGCAGTCTAGACACGATATTCGGTCAATATCATTCAAAGATGGGTAACCAAGTGAAGGAAATCAAGGGGACCTTCAACGAGAGTGCACAGAACATGATGACGCTTGTGACAGGGGCTGATGTTTTCAAGCTGTTGAAGTACAAAGTATCTAAGGTTGCACTTGACCGCTTGACTGAGGAATACAAAAAAGGGGAAAATCCATTTTATGACAGTACCTTCACATGCCAGATGAGGGTGAGAGATGGATTGCCGTGTGTGCATGACATCGCTAGATATGTGACGAGTTCAATCCTTATTAAGCCTTCAGCGTTGCATCCGTTTTGGAGACGATTGAGTTTGTCAGAAGTGCAAGACGAAGGTGAGGCTGAGGTGAAGCGTAGAGTCGCAAGATCTTTGATGGATCAATTTTATATGGATCAGTTCCCCAATCTGTCAGCAGATGATCAAGAAAAATGTGTCTTGCGACTTTACGACATCGCTCACCCCGAGGGGACCAGTCTGCAAGAGCTGGCTATTGTGTGGCATAAGGGACGGCCAATGGGAGCTCCAAAAAAAGATAGCACTAAAATACATCCTTCTTCATGGGAGTACACAGACAAAGATATGGAAGGGACACCTCCCAAGAAGCAACAAGGTAGGCCACCAAAGCCCACTAGTACACTTTCACCAAGCCCTACAACTCCTACCACTCCTTTGAGGCCATCTCAGGTTAGAGCTCCCAAGAATCCTGATGCGGGAGCATCCGAGGTCTCACCTAAGACGCCTACAAGAGGAGATGGCCCATTCACAAGAGCTCAAGCCAAGCACATGCAAGAGGAGCTAGAGAACTTGGCAAACCTTCATGTCTCAAGGGAACCCACCCTCGTCGAGGACTTCACCGAACCTATGCTAAGGACCTTGGTGACCTTCCGAGCCAAGCCATGCGAGGGAGAATGAAGACGAGCCAGATTTGAGCCTCTGGAGGATGGCACGGTCTGTGGCACGGTTTGCCCAAACCGTACAGCTCCTCAGAACCCCCTTTTCTGGCTGGGAAAGACCTTGTACGTGGGGGCCAGCTGGGGTCTTGCTTCCTTGTTGTTTTAAGTGTGTTTTAAGACTATTTTAGGTACCTTCTATTTGGGCCTTTGAGGGCTTGTTTGGCCCATGACTCTAGGTAGTATTTAAGGCCATGTATGTTGTCATTTTAGGGGACTTTTCAGATATTGATTGTTGCTTGTTGCACATGAAAAACGAGAGCTCTCATGGGAGAGGCTTCTCTTGGTTGATTCGATCTTGCTTGGCTTCCCTTGCGTTGTGTCAATCTCCTCCATAGGGTTGGTGCTCGTAGGCTTCACAAGAATCCTTCTCGTGCTCTTGGGATACGTCCCTCGTTGTGTGAGATTGTAGAAGGAAGGGTTGGTTGTGCATTTGGTTTGGTTCTTGTTGTCTTACGAGCTTCAAGGGTTTCTCCATTGCATCTCTCGGTTCTCCCTATATCCCCTCTTGTTTATCTTATTCATTTTAGGTTTCTAACTTGTTTTTGTTGTTCTTTCTCTTCTTCTCCCTCAATCGAGTCCTTGGCGTCAAGATCGGGCCACTCGCGGCTAATCCCCACATCAAATTGGTATCAGAGCTCCGGTGAGACGCCAAGCCACCACCTCAGCCACCACTCAGCCGAGCCACCCTCTTGGTTAGCTCCTTTGAGCCTTCTTTCCATTTCTCTTGTGTCTTCTTGTGTTTTTCTTGCTTTGTTGTTTCTAGTTTTGTTTTGCTTGTGCTTGTGTATTTGTGGACTTTGCTTGCTTGATATTTCCATCACCATCTCAGCCACCACTCCAAAAAAACCCCCAAAAGAAAGCCCTTACCACAAGCCTTGCAAAAATCTAAACAAAAACCAAAATAAATAAATCCAATGACCGGAAAACCCTTCCGCCGCCTTGCTGCCACCAGCACCACCACCCAACAGCCACCACCCATCACCCATCTCAGCCGTGCCCAGCTTATGCCATGTCCATGCCTTGCTTGTTTGAATATTGAAGCTTAACTTGTGCATGTGACTTGGAACACTTTTGGCAAAGAGACATGTTACTTTCTCTCTATCCATTTTGGTTGTCTTAGGAGGTTTGGGAAAGTGTCAAACTTGACCTTAGCAGCCTTGTGGGGTTTCCAAAGAAGGGAGACAATTGTGGCAAACATTCCAACTCCTTTACTTCTTCCCCATTTCGGCCCACACTCCTTTTCTAGCCTACAAATCAGCCTTTTCCTTTGCCTCAAAGAAGTCAAATTCAAAAAAAAAAAAAGAAGAGAGCAGCCCACAAGTCTTCTATTGTTGCTCACGTGACCTACAAAAAGAAAGAAAAGAAAGAGAGCATCCCTACCTTGTCTTCTATTGTTGTTGTGCACGTTTTTCTTCAAAAAAAAGAAGAGAAAAATAGTTTGCATCTGAAAAGAAAGAAAAAGGAGAAAGAAAAACATAATTCAAAAAAAAAAAAAAAAAGGCCAAGTGTGCATGCATTGTGTAAGTGTTGCTATTGCTCTTCCATGACTATTTCTAAGTGTTCTTGAAGACTTGATCACCCTAGCCCAAGCTTGATATCTTACTCACCTTGCCTAAACACATTTCATATCATTGGCAATTGTTCACAAGTGCATGAGTATTGGTAATGCAAGCTAGATATAACATTGCTTTGTTGAGTCTTCTAACACTTTTCATTGAGTCTTCTTTCTTGATTGCTTGATTCCATTTGTGTGATCTTATTGAGTCCATCCGTGTTTGAGCTTCCAATTGTGTGTCTCTTGAGCTCATTTCCAAGTCCACACACGTATCTTAGCTCCACCCAATTGCATTGTCCTTCTCTTAAGTTCAAGAGCTAATCCACATTGGTTTGTGTTGTCTACGATCACCAATTCCACGTGAAGTTTTTGATCCTTGCAAGGCAGATTTTTGTGTTCATAAGCATGTATCGACATCAACAAGAGAGTGAGTGATCAAACACACGAGTGTAAACACTTGTGAGGTTGTTTTGATTTCACTAACCTTAACTTGTTTCTTGGAGTTGTTGATCATGTCTCATGTAGATAGCCCATCAAATGAAGGGTCTGAACCAATGGCACCCGAGTTGTTCAACATGCTTAAGGCAATGTCGGACAACATAGCCCTCTTGACCAACCGGATGGCGGCCTTGGAGACGCGAGTGCCCGAGCCCGCAGCCGCGACTCTTGGCACCCCCACCAGCCATGCCGCCGCCCCTATTGGCACCCAAAATGAGGCGGGAGACCCGGTCGAGCCCGAGCCCATCCATGCGCGCCAAGTTCCCATCATTGCCAACTCCCCCCGGCATAGAGATAGGCCTTTTGCTCCTAACCATTTCTTTGAATCTCAGGGTATTCCAAGGCGTGCCTATCATGAGGAGCCAATGCGTGCCTATGACGAGGAAGACGAGCTAGAGGATGATGAGTGGGAGCAAGTGCCACCTGGAGGCTTCCAAGCAAGGAGAGGCCGAGAGCAAGAACAAGATGGAATTGGAAAGATCAAGGTGAAGATCCCATCCTTTGAAGTAAAGTGTGACCCGGATGTCTACATGGAATGAGAGACCAAGATTGAGCAAATATGGAGTTGCCACAACTTTCCCAAGCATAAAAAGGTACAACTCGCCGTCCTTGAATACAATGGTTATGCACTAACATGGTGGGATAATCTTGTGAAAGAAAGGAGAAAAACCTTAGATGCACCCATGACAACTTGGAAGCAAATGAAGGCATTGATGAGAGCTCGCTTTGTGCCTCAACACCACACACTATTGCTGCCCTTAGCCATCAAAGTTGAGAGACAAACTAAGGCTAGGAATCAAGGAGGGAGAGGCTCAAGTGGTAGCCAGAACCGAGGCTATCATTCTCATATGGAGCAAGGAGAGCCAAGGAGGAGTGCTCAGCCAAGCCCCTCCACGCCAAGCCTAAGGCCCCCAGTCGGCGCTCCTAATGCCCCCAAAGGGAGTACTCCTAACCCTTCTCCCGGAGCTAGAGATATCACATGTATTCAAGCTATGCTTGAGGAGTTCAATCCAAGAAGGAAGGAGGAGAAAATTGAAGCACCATCTCTTCCTAGTACAAGAGTCAATCGTTCGCCCATCATTGTGCGTAGTTCATTCAAATCTTTGGCTACCCCATGGACGAACTTGACCTACATGGTTCCTTCGAGCTTGCCCTTCCTACTCCAAGAAGAGGTTGAAGCTAAGGATGTTGAGCCACCCAAGAAATCAGTTTTCAACCAAGAGAAGAAGGATGTGCCCATGAAGACTAATGCAAGGGAAGTACCACTTATCTCCACCTTTTCAATTCCATCTCTTGAGTTTGAAAATGAGCATAGCATGCCATATAGGACGATACACCTGAAGAAATCAGTCCTTGCATGTAAAACTAGATATTCTTGTATGCATCAAAGTTCTTTAGCACAATACATGTCTTGTGGAATGCATATTGTTCATAATATGATCCTTATGTCCATGCATGTGTGTTATGTTGTTAGTTGCACTCCTAAGCTTGAACATAGAACTAGGAAGAAAAGTGGAATACTATTTGCATGCTTGTTTGGATATCATGTAGTCCTTGGAAGATTTGTGCTTACATTCTTACAATTGTGTGGACATACTAGAGGGCCTTATTTTGCCATTGTTGTTATGACTAAGCCCTCTAAGAAAGCTGAATTCATTGCATGCCCTAAACTTCACAATGCATCTTATGTGACTAACCCTTTTATTGACCAAGTTGTGGAGTTGTGTGGAGTTTCTAGTGCTTTGATTTCAGGTCAAGAAGTGAGGCATGTGATCTACTCAAAGCTGAAATCTGGAGAAGTGCCCTTTGAGCCAGGAGATCAAGATGTCCCACATGTGGCTGAATTGGTTCATCCCTTGCGAAAGGAAGACGAAGACATGGACGTGCGGATTCGAGGTCGAATCCTTTCCAAGAAGGGGAGAATGATGTGGGAGCATCCGAGGTCTCACCTAAGACGCCCACAAGAGGAGATGGCCCATTCACAAGAGCTCCAGCCAAGCGCATGCAAGAGGAGCTAGAGAACTTGGCAAACCTTCACGTCTCAAGGGAACCCACCCTCATCGAGGACTTCACCAAACCTATGCTAAGGACCTTGGTGACCTTCCGAGCCAAGCCATGCGAGGGAGAATGAAGACGAGCCAAATTTTAGCCTCTGGAGGATGGCACGGTATGTGGCACGGTTTGCCCAAACCGTGCAGCCCCTCAGAACACCGTTTCTTTGCTCTCTGGAGTTTGGCACGGTCTGTGGCACGGTTTGCCCAAACCGTGCAGCTCCTCAGAACCCCCTTTTCTGGCTGGGAAAGACCTTGTATGTGGGGGCCAGCTGGGGTCTTGCTTCCATGTTGTTTTAAGTGTGTTTTAAGACTATTTTAGGTACCTTCTATTTGGGCCTTTGAGGGCTTGTTTGGCCCATGACTCTAGGTAGTATTTAAGGCCATGTATGTTGTCATTTTAGGGGACTTTTCAGATATTGATTGTTGCTTGTTGCACATGAAAAATGAGAGCTCTCATGGGAGATGCTTCTCTTAGTTGATTCGATCTTGCTTGGCTGCCCTTGCGTTGTGTCAATCTCCTCCATAGGGTTGGTGCTCGTAGGCTTCACAAGAATCCTTCTCGTGCTCTTGGGATCCCTCGTTGTGTGAGATTGTAGAAGGAAGGGTTGGTTGTGCATTTGGTTTGGTTCTTGTTGTCTTACGAGCTTCAAGGGTTTCTCCATTGCATCTCTCGGTTCTCCCTATATCCCCTCTTGTTTATCTTGTTCATTTTAGTTTTCTAACTTGTTTTTGTTGTTCTTTCTCTTCTTCTCCCTCAATCGAGTCCTTGGCGTCAAGATTGGGCCACTCACGACTAATCCCCGCATCAAATCCAGTGGGTCAAATGTTTCCACCACCTTATCATGCTCCACGGTCCTTCATTAAAAACTTTTGAGCCGTATAAGGGTATAGTTTCGTGGTGTATGCACGAACACTTGAACGATTACTTTGATATTGTTGGTGATGGAAACTGTGGATACAGAGCAGTTGCAGATCAAATAGGCATCGGGCAGGAACAATGGCGGATCGTCCGACAAGCCATGATTGACAAGGTGAAGGAAATTTGGCCAATGTATTATGAGGTTTGCATCTTTAAGACAACGCTGGAAAAAGTAGTAGAACAGCTTACATGGTTTGACTCTGGGTTGTCTGGTCACTTCTGCATTCAATTGTGCAGTTGTCGTGGTGGGTGGTGTAAACGTTACTTTCTTTCCTTTGCAAGCGATTCCACATCATCCCAAGAGTGCTAAGCTTAAGACGATATGAATCTGCCATATTGAGAAGGAGCGTCATTTTATTTCGGTATGGTACTAATCATTTAATCATTTTTATTGATTATTTAAACCCATTAACTAGGCAAGTGAATACGTTCTCCATTCTTTTGTAGATGGCCCTATCAGATGAGTCACTATTGCCGCCCGTATTTACAATGTGGGAGCATGCAAAGGATGCCTCTGCTGCTTGTCTGTATGATCCATTCACTACTTAGCTGATGGCATACGAATCTTCTTCCACAAGAAATAGACGAGGTCGCAAGCCGACTTAAATATTATTGTACTCGCACATTGTACAACTATTGTAAGCCTAACTTAATACTCTATTTTCTGTATGGTTTTTGAGAAGTATAACTTTTTTTACATAACCCAGAATTGAGTGATTCCAACGCCACATTAAAGATCAAGATGTCAACTATAACTCCTCAAAGTTTTAGTGCATTTGGACCAAGGAATCAAACATTATGACAATTCCAAAATCGTATCGCAGTTCTGTAAAGTTGCACGATTTGCAACAAACCGTGCCCTAGACCGTGCTCCCTTACTGAGACGTAGATTTAGCTTCTGTAAAGAGGCACGGTTTATGACAATCTGTATGTGACGAACGGGATGAAACCGCCCATGACGGAAGAAGCCAAACCGCGCGTGACAGACCACTTTGTGCCACCCGTGACGGACGAGATTACATAGCCCGTGATGGACAAAGCCCCACCATCCATCACAGACAATGTCTTCATAAACTACTTCGACCTTTAGCTTCTATAAATCTACACGGTTTGTGACAAATCGTGTAGAATTACAGAAGCCTGTAATTCTAGCTCAAAGATCAAACACTACTTTTTTAGGATGGTATTTTAGGATTTGCTTCTGTAATTCTCTTCTACCTCTTTTTGCCTCTATCTAAGACAATATAAATTTAATTTCGACCGCTAGGTATTTGTGGAGATCCATTGCATCGACCGATAATTACCAACAAAGTACCAAATGTGCGATATAAAAGTTATGGCAAAGACATCCAAATTAGTTTGATTATCATCATAAAACTAATCAAGAAACTATAACTCCATAAATCGTGCAACACTCCCTAAAATACAACCAAAGTACCAAATGAAAACCTATGCATCTTAATATTCGTCGTCCTCCTCATCATTGCCATGTTTGAAGGGTCTGATGTCTTGAATACAGTGTCGCACAGCTTCGCGCATGTTGAAGAATTGCTCTTCCTCCGCATCATGGAAAGGATTTAGACGATGCAATGCTTGTCCAATGACTTACATAAATACGTAAAAATTAACTAAGGTAAAGCTTTAATTGTATATGTAAATTAAAAACAAACATCCAACACATATTTTTACCTGGACAGGATCTCTGATGCCAGCATCATGAGGCCTGACACATGGGTGTGTACGAGGTATGTACCACTCCATGTAGTCGGCACTGCACTCATATCCTTCTGAAGCAATAGGGCCCATATGTGTGATCCAGATGGAGTGTTCACTTCTTGCATTCCAACTCCAGTTGAAAGCAGGGTCATACTATACTATATAACTCCTGAAGCTAGAATGTCTGTGCGCTTTGATGGGCTCTATAACCGGGCGGGGAATCCCCTGTACCACTCCAAATTGCCTCGATACCCTATCCGGCATATAGGGCTCGGTAATTTTCAGAAATGAGATGACCCCATGAAAAAAGGCAGGAGCCAACTCCGACATACTGTAATTAACATAGCCATAGGGCTGCCAGTCAACCTATATAAAATTGGATGCAATTAACACAACCGTAAGTAACTTTACACAATTGTAATACTTTAATATGAGAAATAAACCACATCGTATGATACTTACATGCCAAGCTTGCATTAAATCTAGATCCTTCCTGTAGTTTCTTCTCTGCCTACTACGAGTCTGCACAGGTTCCATCGGCTGGCATATGGCACAACGTCTCCGAAGCAGGGATTTTGTTCAAGACGAAAGCTAGGGAAGTATAGATAGATCCAAGCCTGTACATAAATATGTTTTTACAAACATATCAACCTATACCTTAAATTTAATTAAATAATATAAAAAATAATATGCAACACAATTCTTACCAGCAACAACATGTAGCAGGTCGACATCCGACGACATTCATGCCGTGAACACTCGCCCAATGACCGATACATGAATGCCAACGTGCCGGAACCCCAAGAAAGGTTGCGAGTGGCATGAATGTCACTCACGTAGGTCAGATAAGGCATGGGCAACATGTGTTGGGACTTGTCGGGAAACAGGGTCGAGCCCATCAGGTACAACAGATAACCCGACGTGATCTGCTCATCATCTAGCCCTGTGGTCAAGCAGTGATTCTTCAGGTTGTCTACAGTGATCCCATGTGTAGCCATCTCGGGTGTCAAGGAAAAGAACTCCATTGCCCTCAACGCTTGTTCATTGAACAATTCATTTTTGCCCTTGCAGCGATCCTGGATAGGAAGTCCTATTCCGTGCCCATCAAGACGGAGCCCCAAAATCATGTAGACATCCAGGAGAGTGATCGTCATCTCTCCAAATGGCATATGAAATGAGTTAGTCTCTGGCTGCCATCGTTCCACAAATGCAGAAATCAATGGCCGATCTATATAAGTGTAGATCAGGTCCTGCAAATGTGTGATGCAGCTATTTCGGGCAAGATGGCACCATGTAGAGCGATCGTTAAGCATCCATTTCCTTAGTTGCTCATGTCTGTGCTGAAATGTTAGAGTTTCTCCCTCCTATAAAAAGAACATGTTAGATACAACAATAAATAGGGAAATAATTTAATAACAGCGTCAAGTTTTGATAACTTACGATGCCATGATGAATGAAATATGATGTGTGGGCAGTGAAGCTAAACATCAGGTATGGGATCTCTGGACCTCCCGATATATGTCCTATCAACTTCGGATCGATAGCATCCCGACCTCTAGCCTGTCTAGCCTGCCTAGGCTGTCTACCCTGCCTACGCTGTTTAGGAGCAGCCGATTCCTCCGCCGATTCCTCAAAGCTAGGCTGTTGAGCGGGCCAAACTCCTTGCCCACTCATATCTCCTGGCCATATGGGCCAACCACTAGGCTGCTCAGGTGGAGGAGGTACATACCATGTCGGATCCTATAAAACAAATTATTAGAAACAATATTAAATAACCGACAGATTATTCTCTAAGCATATGTATAGTTACTTACCACATCTGGGTTGTTCTGGTATATAGGTGGATCGTTAAACGCCATGGTGTCGAGTGGCGGGTCTGCATATACCAGTACAGTCGGGTCATGGACCGTACTCGGTCCTGCTTCGTTGCCTTTTTTTTATTTCTTATGTTGCCTCCTTCGATATACTATACGATCCTCTTCTTCTTCTTGTCCCTCACGGACAACGTTCCACCTTCTGTGACAAACAGATCTTGTTTGGTTTTCCATATGTAACATGAAAAAACAAGACTTTAGAGGGAGCACCAACAACAACATGAACAACAACAACAACAACACACATACAAGATATGTCCATGACGGTTCAATAAGATCCGTCCGTGACGGATCAACAAGATCAGTCTGTGACGGATCCACATAATATGTCTGTCACGGACGGATTGTTCCCCTTCAACTCCAACCATTCGAACATGGCGAGATTCAACCCCTTCAACCACATCATTTCGAACAACATTTGTCCAGATCCAAGCAATTTTTCAGTTTCAAATAACTTTCAAACAACATTTATACAAGTAAATCCAACATTGAACACTTAAACCCTAAAACTTAATTCATCCAAAATTTTTAAATAACATTCAATAATTTCAAAACCATTAAACTAAGACAAGAACAATGATAGATTTAACTAACCTGATTCGTAATGGATGAATTAGATTCGTACGTGACAGATGGAAAGGAAGAGCGCACAGATGGAATGGAGGAGAGAGCGAGAGGGTTGGAGCTGCAAATTGTTGGTGAAATGACGAAGGGGACGAAGTTGCTGATTTTAAGGGCAACAATTTCGTCTGTGACGGATGAAGTTGTTACCAACACAACCTAGTGCTTATGTATTAGATATTTCCAATTTAAATAACTTTTTTAGTCTGTGAATGATAAATAGATGCTCCCAAGCAACCAAATGTTGTTTTACTTTTTTATGAAATATCAACTTTCACAAACATATCTAACAATAAGTGTATTATGTACTATTATATTATGTTGTATATTGCCATATTAATTTATTTGTCATTTCATTTATAATTGTTAGGTTTGTACGAGGAGGGTCATTTTGTATCGACGGTTTTTGTAACACCTCATGTTTATAATCCTTTATAAGGATTAGAGTGTTACCCATGTCAACAAAAACTCTTCATTTTCATGGTTCAAGTAAGGACAAAGAACTCTGAAGTTAAGCGTGCTAGGGCGGGAGCAATACCAGGATGGGTGACCTCCTGAAAAGTCTCCGGGTTGGCATGGGATGACGCTTATAAGGCCTCGGGCTTTATAAATGGTATCGGATGGCGGTCACTCGACCCAGAGGGCGGTCTTTGGGCCTTGAGGATGTCGTCAAGGGTTTAAGTGGGAGTGATTGTAACACCCCGTGTTTGTAATACTTTATAAGGATTAGAGTGCCACTCATGTCCACAAGAGCTCTTCTTTTTCATGGTTCAAGTGAGGACAAAGAACTCTAAAGTTAAGCATGCTAGGGCGGGAGTGGTACTAGGATGGGTGACCTCCTGGGAAGTCCATGGGTTGGCATGGGATGACGCTTCTACGGCCCCGGGCGTTACAATTATTAATAATGGTACACGTATATATAAAAAATATATATTATTTCACTTTAATGTACATGTCCACTAAGTACGTACTAATACTTTATTATCTTATTCTTAGATTATTAGGATATTGTGATCCTACACGTGTTTGTGAATTTTGTGGTGCTATGATGTGGTATGAAGAAATATCTCTCAAAAGCGTAGAAAGTTTAGATTTTATATTTTCAATGTGTTGCAAGAAAGGAAGAGTTGAGTTGCCCCTTCTAAAAAAGCTTCCTTTATTGCTTACTCATATGCTATCAAATTTAGTCAACAAAAACAAAAACTATATCAAACATATTTGTGGATATAACATGATATTTTCCTTTACATCATTGGGAGGAAAGATCGCAAAAAAAGACAAGAACATGACCGTATGTTTTTAGACTCCATTTTATCTTAATTTGCAGTCATGTCAATGCATCTCTATTGCTACGGTAGAGGACATTGACAACACATTTGGATGGTATTATCATTCGTGCAAGCAATGCAAAAAGAAGGTTCAACTTGAAGGGGATCAATTCCATTGCGGCAAATGTGAAAGCATTATCAAATTCGCCGTTCCTAAGTATTTAATGTAAAACTAAAATAATATAAACATAATAATAATTGTATTATTATTCTAAAGTTACATTCATTGTAATGCAGGTTCAAGGTTACATTAACAACGAAAGATGATTCTAGCATGACATCTTTTGTTATATTTAATAGAGATGTCAAGAAGTGGGTTAACAAATCTATAACTGAAATGTTGAAATCGACTGATAAGGTATTAATTTATATACTTATTTTGTACATAAGTTATACACTACTTATAGTGTGCAATCATACATACATACATTCAATTGTGCAGTTGTCGTGGTGGGTGGTGTAAACGTTACTTTTTTGCCCCTTATGTCAAAAGTATCACAAAAGACTCGATTATTGTCATAATTTAATTTGTCAAGATCAAAACCTTTCAAAGTATAAATACACCTTTCTAATTTGTTCATTATCTTTTTTATTATTTTTAATTCTTTAAATTAACTTAATTAGTGTTATATGTATTTCTTCAGATCAATACAAGTTGGTCAATGTATTTGGTGGTGGAACTTAGATCATTATTAATGATCCTTTAATTCCAGATTTTATTGATTTTAAGGAGAGGTTAGTATTATGTTTAGCTAACATTATTTATTTTAGCAATATTTTATACTACTATTTTTTTATGATTATTTCTAAAGTCCTCACAGCTCCGATGTTCATGTTGATACGTACAAAATTACTTCAATTCCAAGTGGACATTCATATTCTTTATCTGATCATTTTCTAGATATCGCATTATTTAAGCCGATTGATGAAATTCTAGAGATCAACAAGATATTTTTTTATTTCATATATTTTAATATTGGTAGTTATAATATTTAATGTTAAAATCTTATTATTTTCCCCACCAAATGTTATCTTATCTTGCGACCATGTCAATCCATCACTATTGCAGTCATCTCGCCGGCCATAACCTGGTTGCGCTGTATTAAAAATAAAACATTATTAGAACATAAGCTACAAACAAACTTACCGTAAACGTAAGAAAACTACATACCACAACAACGAAAGGCTTGGAAGGTGGAGGGATAGGCTTAGCTGGACGTGGTTCCTGTCTGGGGAACCAGAATCCAGATAAGGATGAGACATCCGGTCAAACCAATCGAGGCATGCATTGTCACAATCCCACGCAAACGTGGATCCAATAAGATCATGCAACTCAATCAGCGGCCTCGGATCCGCATACCACGGACATAGTTGCATGGACGTTGTCAAGGCTTGCTCATCGACATCGACCATGGACGCATTGTTGTTGTAGTCTTGGTCTGACATGTCGGTATCGTTGCCCGTCTTGCCATCCTGAGCCACCTCTAGTTGCGGAAGCAATTCCGCCGCACTAGGAGAGCCGCAACAAGAAGATCTTGTAACCCTCCACTTGCCCAGCTGACATGACCCTCTATAGGGCTGTCTAACAAGATACATCAAATCTTGTACCCTCTTTTTTTTTAATTATGGAGAAAATCACATATTTTATCAATCATTGTATATTTGTTTAATTAAATTAGTTTGTGTTCGTTTGTATATTTGAAATTTCATGCAATCATTTTGTAACCCTAAACCCCTTAAATAATTTTTCTATTTAATTTATCCCAATTCCCGCAACCCTGGGCGTTCTTCTCCACCACAATTAGAGCCGCTACCGCTGCTGGAGCCGTTGCTCGCCACTATAGGAGCGCCGCCACCACCACGAGCCGTTGCTGCTTCCCTTGGACCGCCGTCCACCGAAGTGCCACTGCGTATAAAATCTTCAGAATCCATTGAAATTGGGTGGATTAGTAGGAGGAGATATGGATTAAAGGATATTAGGGTGAATTAGGGAGAAAGAGGATGAATTTTAGGGAGAAATCGGAAACCGCCACGCCGCTTTCGTACGCTAGAGGAGGAAGAAGAAGAGGTGGTCACGAGCCTCTTTTAACCTATTTTGCTACGCCGGATTCTTGCGTACACCAGAATCTGGCGTAGCTCAAAAATAAAAATTAAAGAGCTGGTGTACACCAGAATCTTGCGTAGCTCAGTATATATATATATATTTTTAATTTCTATATGTATTTCTCTGATTTGCCTTCTACGCCGGTATTTGGCGTATGCCAATATCTTGCACAACATTGTGTAGTGCGAAAAGATGCAAATTTTCTATGATCAAAATGTAAAATTAATTAACTTTGCATTAAGCGGTTTTTTATCATCAACTATATTAAATTTTTATTCACATAATAAGATCAAGCTAACGAACCAAACACCCATAGATTTTGTATCTAATTCATTTTAATAAAACGTTACAAAGATAACTTACATGTATCTAGACCTGTTGATGACATCCATTTCATACATGTTTAGGACATGCATTTAGGCTATAGTTTAGGCATTTCCACGTTTATTATCTTGCATTTATAGCTAGTTGCATCGTTTTCTTTAGTTTTGATGTCTACATTAGTTTCCGCATTATTTCAGATAGATTGGTGGACTTGGGAGGTACGCTACGAGGCATGGACATCATTGGAGGATGCTATCGAGCCAAGAAAAGCCAAGAAGGGGGACTACACTAGCCAAAGAGAAGAATTATGGTGCAAATGAGAAGTGCACGACCAACAACAATGGATGCATGATCGGCTACAAGGACGAGCAATGGAGAATGGCTTCATGAAGTTTGGCACAGTTTGCTACAAATTGTGCCAACTTTTGATGTAGTTCTCCGATGAAATGCACGGTTTGTGAAAAACTGTTCCGATTTGTCACAAACCTTGCCATTATGCCCGCGACCCAGATTTGTTATCTTTCGCCCCTTGTTATTTTTGGATGGTATAAATACTTTTTCTAGGATTTTTTGGCAGTCTCTTCTGCCACTTTTTTCCACTCTCTCTAGCCCTAGGTGTTTTTGGAGTTCTTTTGAAGATTTTTGAAGATTGTTTCCATGGATTTGATCAAGTATTTCTCTTCTTCTAATCTAGTTGAATGATTTATTTTGTTCATATGATGTTTTTGATTGTTTCTCCAAGTATGTATGGCTAATTACATAATTTTAGGGTTGGGGGTGATCCCACAATGAATTGGTAGACTTGTGCATGATATTTGTCTGAATTGAAATCTGAAACTTTGTTTGATTCAATCCTAGAGTTCTTAATGCAATTGATGAATGTTGATTAGATTTCTATTAGGTTTGAGTTTGAAAGGAGATAACCTTAATAGATAACTTATATAGGGTATGAGTCTGAAAGGAGATTATTTTATCGAATCACTAGGAATTGAACCTGAGTATTTTTTATGTGACACCAACCTAATCACACTTGTGGAATCCTAAGCTATCATAGAAACCTCAGGCTTGCCTGGACTTAGCGGAGCACGGTACCAGATGTTAACCCAGTTTGATCCTAGATTCTAAGTGCCCAAAGGGTCTAGATTTAATTAACTCTGCGCGACAACGATTGTTAGTTGGAATTTATGTACATCTATTATCGTCTGAAATGAGTTAGTAGAGACTTTAGATATTTAGGTGTTTTGATAAAGTGAAATGATTATAATGTTTAATAAAGGACATTTTGTGTAAAATGAACTAAAGAATGGCTAATTTGTACATTTTCTATTATTAAATGTAGACTATTCATTAAATATATGAATTTTTAATACAAAGCACCAACTTAGTCAATATTTATACTGAATCACTTATATCACACATAAAATATTATTTTCTCTTCAGAAAAAGTGTCGTTTTAGTTTACAAATGTTATTAAGGAAATGTTTGCTATTTTAGAGTTTTAGGTAATAATTTTTTAAGGAATTGTGACTTACGAGGTTTGTTATTTAAAATTGTACATATTTATTCTTGGGCGATTTTTCCAATTATTGGAGCAGTGAAATTAGAAAAGTGACCCATAATTTTAAAATTTATGCATGACCCCTATAGTAATAACAGAACGCGGCCGCGTTGCTTTCTTCTTCCCCAAGTGGTCAACGAAACACAAGAACAACAGACAACCTAGAAGCTATAGATCGGGGAGATTTTCGATGGAATTGGCATCAAATCGGAGCTATATTCGACCAACATCAAGGTATTCCGATTAGCGTAAAAAATGCCTACAATTGTTCAACTTCGAATAGAAACGACTTAATGACAATTTTAGTTGAAATCGTGATAAAATTCAAGTTCTTCATCCATAAAACACCATTAGAATAGTCAAAAACTCGTAAAACAATAAATCCAAGAGTTTTTCGTTATGATGACACTTGGTTTGTTGAGAATTTGTTCTTGATGATACTTGTTATGTTAACAATTGATGACAACTTCTGATGACATATTTGAAATTGTGTTTTGGTTATTTGTGATGACGGAGACAAATTTGTAATTGTGTTGTGGCAATTTCTAGTGACAGCTTGATGACCCTTGTAAATAGTTGATGATAGTTTAGATGACACTTATAAAAACTTTGATGACAGATTGTAATTAGTTGATAACAAATTTGATAACAACTTGGTAATTGTGTTAATGATAATTTTGTAATTGTGTTTTGGTGATATGTCACAACAGTTTAATTATGCTTATAAAAAGTGATTATCGTTTTGTAATTGATGACAGTTTTATAGTTGATGATTTGTGATGATAATTTTGTAGATGCTTATAATCAAATGATTACAGCTTGATGACATATTTTAAGTTGTGCATTTTTTTATGTTCAACATATGCAAATAAAAATATTGATAGTGTGCTTTGGAGGAGAATGGAAATTGAAAGAGGGCTATTGTGCTTATGTTGGTGATATAATTTTGAAGGCATTTGTGTTAGATGACAACTTGGAGCTAGAAGTTCTAAAAATAATGATTATGGACAAGTTCAAGATCAATTCAACACCTTCAGAGCTTGGCTTGGGTCATTTGCATCCATTCAAAAAAAACTCCCTATATAGTTGATATAGAGGAAGATTTCAGATTGTTTTTAGGAATTAATGAGTCTCCTCAAGTATCATGGACTGTGCCATTGTATGTGTCATCGAATAAGAAGATGAGCGATAAATAACAAAACTTGATGACAATTGTTGTGCAAGACAATGTAGTTGCATTGCAATCTATTCAATTGCGATGACAGAAATCAGCTAGAGTTAGTGAAAAGTTCTAAAGATGAAGTTAATCTGATATATTCCCAAGATCGAATGATGCTCAGTATCAAGGGAAGCTGCCTCCAAAGTTGCGCTTGAATCAAACTTGAAATGGACCTTCTTCTACAACATATTTTGGGTGTTGTTTGAAGGTTCGATTGATGTAGTTATTTTGGGGCCTTTTTTGGGTTTGATCAAAGGGATAAGTGAACAATTTCAAGAGGATAAACGCATCCCATTCAATTGAGCAATTCGTCACCTTTGGTTGAGGATAAACACACCACAATCAAAAAGACTAGAACTTTGATAAACTCATGAAGCAGAAATACTTTTTTTTGGGATCTCTTCAAGATGAACTCAATTTATACTTCATAGTTTTGATCATAAACAAGTTGATTAAATAGGAGCAACAAGGCTAGCTTTTATAGCCATGGAAAATCCAAGGAAACAACCCTTGAACTAGCCTAAGTAAAAACAAGTAGTCTCTTTATTATTCTGAGAGTGATTCCCAAGGCACCGGTTCGAATTCTGATGAATGGTCTAGACACATTGAAGAGGAGGAAGTGAGCCACCTCTCCATTAAATTTGAGAGGAAACGCATGAGGGGTTTGCAAATGCGCCTCTGGGAAGTGCCAAAGGTGTAGGCTAGCGACGACAGTGGAGGCCACAATGAGCTTCGATCAAAACCACCGAGCCAAGATCAAAATGTCTCAGAACACTTGGGCTCATTAGGCTTATTTGGAAGTATAAGGATTGTGGACCAATTATGGCTTGAGGAAAGTCTCCTAGAAGTGGGAGAACGCCGAGAAGGGCAAGGAAAACCCTAGTCGTGGCTTGGTTCGTGGGCATGATCCTTAGGCTGAGGATCTGCATGGGCTTTCTTGACTCCAATGAGCTTGTAGGGACTCTAGACACATGTGGTGAATATGTATTAGTGATTGGACCAAATTGGCTCGAGGAGTTGTGAAGCCCTTGTTGCGATCCAACACCCGGCGTGGGCGGCTTGGCACTTGACTTTGGTATGGCACTTGGAGGACATGGGGACAACTTTGGAGACCCATATGTGACCCTTTGTGAGATTGGTGAGGCTTGATCTTGATGGACTTGATGGAGCACAAACATGATCACATCATAATCATTGTGCTCTTTCAAAATGGAGTGATTTTCTGCAAGTAGGACAACTGTTTCAGTTAAAAGATTAAGTGAAAAATGACGTGAAACATATGGAAATGTGTGAGAACTTTGGACACCAAGTGTATAAATCAACACATGCATATAAGCTCAAATGTGTGAAAGTCGAATGCACATGGAGAATGCGAGCTGCAAGATTGAAGGTACAATATGCTTTGTGATCATGAAATTCATTGACCAACGTACTTGTTCATTTAATGTGAGATGTGCAAACCAATGTCAACCTTTGTATAAAATTGTTTGTTAGCAGATAAAGACAATATAACATTAAGATGATTGATCGGTGCTATTTTGTAGTGCATATCTGGGGGTTATTACCAGGTTTGAGGCGCCATTTGGATGGATTTAGAGCACAATCATGGATTATGGAGTTAGAGTGGAGAAGTGAAGAAATCATGGGATTTATAGAGGTTTGAAGTGTATTGAAGAGTAGAAGAACAATGTGCTGAATTCAAATGGTTCGTTCTCTCTACTCAGATGTCCAAATGAAGTGATTCCAATTCGAGGAGTTAGATATTGAAGTCTACTGCAAGTCCTCAAAATATGAGCGTAATCCGAGTTGGGAATCAAAAGTTATGGCGTTTTTACAGAAGTGTCGCAGAAGCTGAAGAAGACACCGTCACCGCCGCCCCGCGGTGGAACTGGCCGCCCCGCGGTGGACACCCCGTGGTGTAACTTGACGTCCCGCGCCAGAAGCCACCGCGACCCGACGGTGGATCTTAGAGATGGAACTGACGCCCCGCGGTGGACTTGTTAACGCCTCGCGGCCAGCGAGATATTATTTCCTATTTTGCAATTTCGGATTTTCTAGCTCTATTATCTTGTTTCCTTTATTATTTTTTAGGTCAAGTTTATTTCGTTAGCCTATTTAAGATATTTTCCAGGTCTTAGATAGAAGTCTCGTTTTTCATTCTACCTCTAGGGTTTTAACCCATGGAGAACTAAACACGTTTGTTTCGCTAGACGATTGAAGCATTGTAATGGATTGGTTGTGAGATTTCTATTCCTTGTTCTATATCTTATTAAGTTGGTTTAATTCTCTTGAGCATATTGTCTATTGGTTTGTGTTGATTTATCTAGTGTAGCTAACTAGGTTTATCGATATTTATCATAGTGCTAGGATTTGCATATAGCGGAATGCGAGTGCATATCTAGTAGCAAACACAATTGTTACATATAGTGGAATACGAGTGTGCAATTGTGAGAGAGAGTTATTTGCATGTTAAGTAGTAAGGTTTTCTTCTATTTGCATGTATCCTATATCCTTGTTTGAATGCTATTGCTTTATTGATAGTAAGGTTTTCTTCTATTGATATTGTGGTAAGTACTATCAACAACTGTCTGAATTGGTAGTTAATTACTACCAGGATGGGAACGACTATAAGACTGTGAAAAGAACTTGGAACAATAGTTATCAGTGATCAACCAATTTTATCTGCAGTGTGGATATTTGTCTAGTGGAATACTTCCACACATCATACTTATTCTTTCTCTAAAGCTTGCATCCTTGTTACTCTGCGATCATACAAAAAAAAACTTGTTACTTGTCGATTACACGTCTTTTGCATGCTAATCAACACTCAGAAAGATCACTTCCTCCCTGTGGGATTCGACCCTTGCTTGCCTCTACTACTTGTTTAGGTTTGTTAGGTTTTATTTTGACCGGGTTTAGGACGACTAAAAACTCGTCCGTCAATGACATATTACATTTGTTATTATACAATTACCACATATATATTAATTTGTTTCTTCGTGTCAACTATAGGTATGAAGGTGTTAAAAAGGGATCGAATCCTAAGATGATTCACAATGATATGCGAAATGTGTTCCATCAATATGTCAGCTATCGAAAAACTTGGAAAGTACAAGAATGGGCGTAAAACATAATAAGAGGCACACCCGTAGAAAACTATGGGATGTTACTTTCATATTGTCACATGCTGAAACAAGTCAACCATGGTACATATACATGCCTTGAGATTGGTAATCAAAACTATTTCAAGTATGTATTTGTTTCAATTGGAGCATCGATGTGAGGTTTTCATCTAATAAGAAAGGTACACCTTTAATTAAAGAAAGTGTCATCAGAATTAGTTTGTAGATTAGCCATAAAAAATGGACAATTAGTGTCATCAATAGTAGATTATCATCAAAAGATCTACAATAATATGTTTGTAAATTTGTGATGACATGTTGATTATAGTCTCCATATTACTGTCATCAACACTACTATTAGTTTCATCAAAATTTATGATGAAAATTGATGAAACTACTATTTTGCAACTGATCATGGTGGACAATACAATCCTGCATGGGAACTATGAGGGGAATCTCATAATTTCCATTGCACAAGATGCAAACAACTAGATCTACCATCTTGCATATGATGTGGTGAATTCAGAGAATGATAACTCGTGGACATGGTTTTTTCGACAATTGCTTAATGTGGTTTCATGTTCAAACGACTTGATGTTTGTCTCTAATTGACACTTGAGCATTGCAAAAGCTATAATCACTGTACAGTTCTGCAAGACATATGATTTGCACACGACACCTAAAGCAAAATCTAAAATCAAGGTTCAAGGACATCATAAATTGTTCACAAAGCACTAGAGAGTTATACCATCCGAGAGTTTGAATAATACTTTCAGCAAATTTGTAGCATCAACTGAGAGATGGAGATGTATCTCCATGATGCAAATTTCTAGAAGTGGTCTCGAGTACATTGTCCAAGTGATAGATAGAACATTATGACCACAAATAATTCAGAAAGCATCAACTCAGGGTTTATGGAAGCTCGGTCATACCAACTTGTTACTCTACTGGAATACATTAGAGATTTGCTATCAAGATGGTTTTATGAACGTCGGGAAAATGCAAAAAAGAACATAAACGAATTGCCACCAAATGTGGGAAATATAGTGTGGGCAAGATATAAGCAATCAAAAAGATATGATGTAATAGTGTTGAATGAAGTTAAATTTTGAGGTAGTTAGTGGGAAATTTTCTAGTGTAATTGATATGTCACAAATGATATATAGATGTAAGGTGTTTGATTTGAATCACATCCCATGTGTACATGGCATTGCTGCCATTCAACAAGTTAAGGGTAAGATTACTAATTTTATTAGTGAATTTCAGACTTAGCACATGTCATAATAGAAAACCATATATGTAGTGCCTATGAAATCACATTGGCTTGTCCCTAAATATGTCATCAACATAGCATGTTCTCCACCAACAATGAACATGAAGAGTGGGAGGCCAAAAACATGCAGGTTGCCCTTTTGTCGGGGAATTTACAAGAAAGGCCATCTAGAAGACAAGGAAGACTATCAAGTGTAGCCGTTGTTGAAAGTCTAGAGACAACAAAACAACATGTCACATAACATCATCCAACATCATCATCAATGTGATACAAGTGGAAGAATTAATCATTATTACGTGTTTTTATAGACAATAATTCCATCTTGTTTGTTGCCTTGTTTCATGTTCTAATAGACAAGTGTTGAGAGAATTTTTATAGACTAAAACTTCTATGAAATCATATTTGCATAATAAAATTTCTTAGCTACATAATTACATGTCATCAAGTTGTCCAGCTCGTGTCATCTGAAAAAACTATTATCAACATGACAACTGTCATCAAGTTGTTCATTACATATGTCATAAGGAGCAACAAAGTGTCACCTAGATAAAACAAGTACGAGGTGTCATCAGACTAACGTATATGTCATCAACTAAATTTCCAACAAAAGAGCAGAAAAATGTCATCAAAATAACCCAAAAATGTCATCAGAAAAATGTCCAAGTCATGACATCAAAATAAAATAAATTAAACTGTCATTAAAAGAATAATTGTGTTCAAGGTGTTAAACACAATGGCTTCATCTAAATTGTCATGCTTCCATCCATGATTGTCATAAACACATGATATCTTTCATCAACTAAAATGTCATCAACTTTTTAAAACCTGCTTAAAAGTGACATCAACAAAAATAAATCTTGTACAAAGTGGCATCATCTTATACAACCTATCATCATGCAAAATGTAATCAACACCTAAAAATTGATCTGAAGTCTCATCAACAACTAACTTGGTAAATTTGTCATCAATACATTTTATTAATATGTTCAACATGGCATCATCACAAAATATCCGCAGAATGAAGTGATATGAACATGTTTGTTGTAATTCTATTGAACATGTCATCTTTACAAAACAAGTAGTACATAATCATAATCCTTGGTCCATAGAAAGTTTCAGAACACACATAACATGTCACTTTGTAGATGGTAAAGGCGCCCAATCCCAAGTCATTGTAAACAAATCAATATAAATCTTCTCCCTATGTTCTTTCATATGTTGTTCATCTAAGTCAAACACAGTTCCTCCTAATCCATAGCCTTCAATGAACTTGATGCAATAAATTCCGCAGCTACCACTGTTAATTCAAACAAATAACATAAGAATTTAGATGACAGTTGCTAGCCGATGACAATTTTATAAGTGTCATCAAACTATCATTAACTAGAATGTGTCATCACTATTAATGTGACAAACTTGTAAAAGAAGTGATGTGGGACAAGTTCTTCACCAGACTAAAAATAGTAACAATCTTGGGGGAGAGTATGATCTCTTATCACCGTGAAATCTTCATCCAAGCTGCCTAGATGTCTGAATTTCTCCATTTTCTTCATCAACAATGGAAGCAAGGAGCATAAAGGATACATAATTCCAAAAATCGGGCATCCACATGAAGATTGATAAGACAAATCATCACTTTAAGTTGACGTTGCGCGAAGTAGATATCTAACCTAACCCAATGCTTTTCTTGAAGGTTAAATGGTGTGAATATAATACTCACACCATCATACCATGATAGTCTGAAGGAGTTTTGGCAGCAAACCATCAAAACAGTCAAAGAAGTGATGTGGGACAAGTTCTTCACCAGACTTGTACTAAACTACAAGAGTGAGATAGAATGTCTTATACCAATACCAATACAAAATCACGATGTCCTTGTAGACCTCGATATTATCATAAAGATGCTTCCTCGTATGAAATAGACCCTCACCGATATGATGAAGTAAAGAGCATAATGTCACTAAGGTATGTAAGAAATTATAACCAACAAAATGTATACATCAGTAAAGACTTATATAAAAAAAACTAGCATCAACTAATGTGTCATCAAATAAACAAAAGAGTGATCATAAGGAAAAACCGAAGATGTCATAAAAAATCCAAAAGTGTCATCAAAAGCTGCTAAGTGTCATCAAACAAACAAAAGGTTCATCAACATAGAACCCTAAAGGGAAATACTGAAAGTGTCATCACAAATCAAAAAGTGTTATCAAACAAACAAAAGTGTCATCAAAGCAAAACCCTAAAAGGAAAGACTAAAAGTGACACCACAAATCAAAAAGTGTCATCAAACAAACAAAAGTGTCATCAACACTAAACAACAGAAGCATAAACTGAAAGTGTCATCAAAAGCTACTAAGTCTCATTAAAGCCACATAAACACATAACTAAAAACAAAACGTGTCATCAAGTTTTGTAGAGTGTCATCAAACAAAAACAAAAATACAACACTAAACTAAACTAGGGAAAACACAACACTAAGCAAAAACATTAACACAATGGCATGAGGATAACATAAAGCAACATTAAGACTTAATAGTGTCATCAAGACTTAAAAAGTGTCATCTAGTTGCGATTCCAACTAACACATTAATGAATTTCTCAAAAGAACATTAGAAAATGTATATATTAGTAACGACTTACATCATTCTGTCATTTCTCAATAGCACATTAAAGAATTTCTTTTTTATTGATATTGCATGTCCAAGGATGATGGTGTCATCATCACAATTGCAAGAAACAAAAAGGTTGTAATTAGAACAAAATTACAAAAAATCTGACATCAATTTGTCTAAAGTGTCATCAACATGTGAAAGAGTGTCATTAACATTAGATTTGATGACATTTGTAAGAGCTATCATTTCCACTCACCATGAGTATGAAGGAACTTTTTTCTTTAAATCAAGATGACAATTACTAATAATAGAATAGGATAAACAATGGAGATTTATAATCCAAATATTTTAGGTAGTCATAGTGTTTTGCTAGAACTCAACTATAATTTATGAGCTAAATTAGATTAGACCCATTACTATTATAATCGACTGGATCCTATAAGGTCACACACAATAGAGTAATTGGGCTTGATCAAAGTAACTCGAGGTCCATTGTGGGACATGGAATTTTTGACCATATAGTTAAAGTGGAGGAGTGGATTATTCACCAAGTACTAATAAAGTGTTATCTATTTACTTGATGATATAAGGAAAGTTATCTTTAAGAAAGATAAGATATTGTATCAACCATAATATCTCTTTCTAGTTACAAAGGGATTATTCATTATCTCATGTATTGAGAAAATACACACCCACACCCAAATAACTTAGGGCCGGCCAAACACCTTGTGCAAGAAACCAAGTTGTGAACTTTTGTTCCGTTCTAGCAAACGTAAGCAAGGTGATCTAGACCCGTGCTCGTGTGGATCAAGTAGAGGCGTCATACTTAAGGATCTGATCTCCAGATTGATCTCAAACAAGAAGATTTGCTCCAGGTATGTTACTATTTTCATATATGTTTCATATCAATTTATGCATGAGATCATAAATTAGATGTTAGAAAACTGTTTTCTGAAGTTCTGCTTAAACCATCTAAATCTCTATAGTGGTATCAGAGCTTCTTGCATAAATTGATATGATCATGATTAAAGTTGTTAATTTTGAGGCATGTTCTTGATTATTTTGATTCAATTTAGTGGTAAAATTGATATATGGATTAACTTGCATAAATACAATTGTGATTTTAATTGATTAGATGCATAAGTTGTGAATTTGATATACAAATTATACTCAAAATTTAAGCCCTTATGGCAGAAAATTATGCATGTTAAAATTTTGATTTTTTTGCTTAATTTTTACCCCAAAGTTGATTCCTATGATAATTTATGCAAGAGATATGATTTCTTGTCTAAATCTGTAATGTCCCTCATTTTAATTAAGGGTATTTTTGTAATTGCCAACTCTATTTTTAATAAAAGAATTTTGGTATTTATTTCATTATTCCAAAAAGGGAAATAGATTAGAGATTATTAACTTAAGTTGTTACAACTTTAAGTTATGGGTTATTTAACTTTATTCTAACATTGAGTTAATTTAAATTTAAATAAACTTATCAATTTTAACCTAGATTATTTGAGTTAATATTAACAAAGTGTTAATCAAGATTTAAATATGGTTAATTTTATAAGAAGATGTGACTTAAGCTTAATTTCAACCTAAATTAATTTTCCTACATCTTAATTTTGGGTTGAAATAATTATATAAGCTTAGCATAATAAAATAAATAAGTTTGGGTAATTTTTAGAATTTTTTAAAGTGAAGTAGGGGCATTTTGCCTCAACTTTAGGAAGTTGGGCAAAAATATGCAAATAGGCCAAAAATAGGAGGCACGGCCGTAATTATGGAGAAAATGGGTTGTCTTCAACCTCTAGCTTCCATACATGGTAAGTTTTGTTCCATGGAGGATTTTGGGTGCCAAAGTGGTGCGTTTTTTAAGATTAACCTTTGGACAATTTAGGTAACACAATATCTTGCACATACACATTAGAATTGAGTAGATCCATCCCCAAATAAAATCGAATTTCACCCGGAAAGGCAAGAGTATATGTCCGAACGCGTTTTTCGTGTTTATGGAAATTGAGATCCGATTCGGGATCGTTTTGGCCAAATTTTGTATCAATCTATAGGGTATTGAGAGATCTATTGAAGTACTATAAATACTCCTTCACCCATGGATTAGATTTATCCAATTTCACCTCCAAAGCTCACGAACCCTAGCAGAAAATCGCAGTTGTTCATCACTGAAATTCGTCCTCTTCGTTGCTTCATTTTTGCAATTGGTGCCATCTCTAGATCCGCCAAAAAGTCTTCTTAAAATCCCTCTAACCCCAGCCCCGACGGTGGTCTGACGAAGGCAAATTTCTCCGTTCTTCGGCGAGTGTCCATTCGCGAATCCGATTGGGTATTTCGGCTGAATTGATTTTTGATTTTTGATTTGTTTTTTATTAATCTTGGTTAACTAATCTGGATTAATTAAAAATTATGTTAGGCTAAATTAATTTTATTTGTATTTAAACAAAACTAATTATAATTTCGGGGTATTTATCTTGTATTATGAATTGTTAAATTGTAATACTTCACCAAGATAAATGTTGGGTGAGAAATTATTAGGGTTATAAATGAATCATTGGATCAATTTATGTACGATATGATTATTTAGAATATACGATTAATTGATTTTTAGTATCGTATAATCGTTTTATCGAAAAGCCTTGAAATTGATTTATTTAGAGTTAAATAAATTCAATTAAAAATCGAGACTTGTATCCTTCAAATGTCATTATTGAATAAATTATCTAATTATAAATTATTTATTTTGTGTGATTTGGGTACTGACGTGGCCGAAATATGCAATGCAAATATCGTTGAATGGCCTAGTCAAAGTAAAAGTCCTAACAACCTACTAAACAGATGTATAGCAAGCAAGTAAGGGTCGAACCCACAGGGAAGATTTGATGAAGTATGCAATTATGATTAACAAGGAAATGGGGTTTTGGTTATCAAGCAGGGCAAAGTAAACAAGTTTAGTTGATTTGAGAATATGATTGGGGAAAGTAGTTCCACTAGAACGAGATCCACAATACAGAGATGTAATTTGATCACAGAAATCTATTAAATCCAAGTTCTTTCACTATTCTTATGGTTCCCACCCTGATCTTGATTAACTACCAATTCAGACAGTTGTTGATAGTACTTACTATAATATCAATGGAAGAAAACCTTACCACTAATAAAGCAATAGCAATGCACACAAGGATATAGGATACATGCAAATAAAAGAAAACCTTACTACTTAACATGCAAATGATTCTCACTCACAATTGTGCACTCGTATTCCACTATATGCAACAATCGTGTATGCTACTAGATATGCACTCGTATTCCACTATATGCAAACTCTAGCAATTGATAAATATTACTCAACCTAGTTGATTAGGCTATGAAGAATAACAATGAATCAATATTCAATATAACCAAGAGAATCAAACCAACACATATAAGAATAGGAACAAGGAATAGAAATCCCACAAACACATCAACTGTATTGCTTCAAACGTCTAGTAGAACAAAGGAAAATTAGTGCTCCATTCAGATGCAAATGAAACCCTAATGAGAAAGAAAACAACGATGCTAAAAGTCTGATGTAAAGTGTCTGCCTCTTAACCTAGAAAGAGGTCTTAAATAGGCTTAGGAAATAAATTTAACCTAACGAAAATAACAAGGGAAATAAAAATAATAGAAATAAGAAAGTCCAAAAATGCATAAAAGGAAATAATGTCTTCTGGCCGCGAGGCGTTACGTGTGCCCGCCGCGGGGCGGTGAGATCCACCGCGGGGTGGTGGCTTCTTCTGGCGCGACCAGCTCTTCTCTGAGACCCACTGTCGGGTCGCGGTGGCTCTGGCGCGGGGCGGTAGCAGTTCGCCCACTCCTTTCTTCAGCTCTTCTTCTTCTCTTCCGCTCTTCTATACTACCAAGTGTTGGTAGCCTTCTCCAATTAGTCTTCAAGCGGATCCTCATCCATCTTCATCATCTCCATCTAAGCTGTAAATCCCTGGATATCTTCAATTCTCTCCACATCTTCTGGATTATAGACTTAGCCTCAAATCTGATCATAAACTCCTCCAAATAATGCTAATAATTGCTAGTAAAGGTGCATGAAATGACACCTATCAAATTCCCCCATACTTAGACCTTTACTCATCCCGAGTAAGCTAATGATAAACCTACTCCCTCAATCAAACACCAAGGCCTCAGGAAGTACAAGAAAATATGACACCAGCAACTACAACATCTCAACCATCAGCTTCAGACAACCAAAACAAGTGATGCAAAGATTATTCTAATCTTAACTCCAATCTAGCTCCTTATCGCTCCAGAGTGGCCTACCCGAGTCCTCCTTATGACTCCCCTTCTTATGACGCCGACCTCCAGAATGATCCTAAAATCACTCTTTTTTCTTTACGCTCATTTTGCCCAGGCGCCCTCTCGGGTTTTCACCTAGCCACTCATTTCATTTTGCTAGATATCTCACAAATACTCGCATTACTCCAGTCCATTTTTGCACTGGTCTATACCAGTCGGACTACCTGCTTTTTACCTGAACCGCCCTTTCGGGTTTTCAGCTCATCCCAGGATTTTGATTGCCTTTTCACATCTTTTTGGCTTTTTAATTTTTTTTTTTAGAAATACTTGAATGAAAATTACAGAAAACAAAGCTATGTACACTAGCTAGATAGACAGTACAGTCTAAATCCCTCCTCCATACTTAAACCGAACATTGTCCTCAATGTAGAGAAGAGAACAACAAATGAAATAGGGGAAGGAGAAATAAACTCACTATGGGCCGGATGGTGGTGGTGGTGGGAACCTCCCAAAGTAGTCCCTGATATGAGCGTCCATAGCATCCAGACGCTCATCTACATTAGCACGGAACTGGGTCTGCCAAGTCTACAGACCGGTCTCTACTCGGGTGTTCCAGTGAGTCTGCTGCACCGAGAATGCATCAAATCTTGCATACAACTCCTGCCAAGGTGTGGCAGGACCATAAGAAGACGAAGGCACATCAAATTGGGTAGGCAGAGGAGCATCCTCACCCACAGAGTCAGCAGCAACAACACCAGCACTAGGGCCCTCTCCAAACGGATCCGAAAGAGCAGCAGCAGGGGTAGCATCAGCCATAACTCTGCTAAACAAAGAGATACACACTCCAACATACCAAACTCAATCAACGTTGGCTTGTCAAAGAACTTAGTAGCCAACACCTTCCTCTCCTTCACAACGTTATACACCTCATTCTCATCTCTCATAGAGACGTGCTTCCTACCTCTAGGTGCCATAAGTAATGAATTGAGATGCTCAAAACAAAGGGCGACCAAAGAGGATTTACAAACGAGCAAAAAACACACAGCCTGGTAGTCTCGCCGCGGGGCGGTGGATGTGCCGCCGGGTCGCGGTGGGGTAACTGGGACTTCACGCCGGGTCGCGGTGGGGGTCGTCGCGGGGCGGTGGCAGGCGACGCGGTGGTGGGCGATGCGAGGTGGCGGGGTTTGTGTTTGGCTCTTTTGTGAGGCTAAACTCCAAATTGGGCAAAGAAACTCAAGGTTAATGTAATTGGAGGCTAGATTCGGACCAAGAACAAGAGGGGTTGGTAGGAAAATGGGGGAATGGCTTGGAAAAGCTTGAGAAGGGTGTTGGGTATGGAAGGTTTGTGAGAGTGGAGGCTAGGTTAGGGAAGGGAAAAGGAAGAAGGGTTGATGGGCCGGTTATGTACATTGGCCAAAAGAGAAAACTCGGCCAAAAGGGGCCCAATCCGTCAATTTCTTATGTACCACTGATTTTTTATTTTTTATTTCGGAGTGGAGGAAATATAGCAGACATCCACCGCGGGGCAGCGGACTTGTCACCGGGTCGCGGTGAGGTAACTGGGAGCACCGTCTCCTCTCCATTTACTTGCGTACCTGAAATGTTAGTGACAGGCGAACGAAACAAAGCAAAAGGATTTACGGAATTAATCTAGGAGAAAAGAAAAATTAAGGAAAACTATCTCGGGTTGCCTCCCGGACAGCGCCTTAGTTAACGTCGTTGGCTCGACGTACTTCAAATCAACTACCACCTAGAACAGGATCCCTTCGGAATCCTCCTAACTGTCTCCTCCTATTGGAACTTCCCATGGAAAGGCTTGAACCTTAGACCATGCTCCCTCTTGGGCATTGACTCCATAATTGCTTCCTTTGGAGCTTCTCCCCTATACTTAGAGCGATGTGGGGGCCGATATGGCTCAACCTGATCATGCTGCACGACACTAGATGAAGGCTTACTGCCTTGTATGGTTAGTGCAGGGGGGCAAGTGCCCAAAGTAGAGGGGGTAGATTCTCCTATGACATCAAGTAAGACATCATGCTCATGCAAATCAAAAGGTTCAGCAATAGCAGAATATTCAACTATGGTCTCTACTGTACTAGTCTTAACATTTTCCTGAGTAGGATTATCAATATCACTAATGCATCAAAGGGTAGGCAATTCAATGGAGTTGACCTTATGAATATTATGCTCAAAAATTATTCCATCGAATTCCATAGTTAAAGTTCCACTATCCACATCAATCTTCGTCATGGATGTTTTCATAAAAGGTCGACCTAACATAACAGGAGCAACCTGCTCATCATAATCCATATCCATTACGAAGAAATCAGCAAGAAAAATTAAGGGACCTATCGTAACAAGAATATCTTACACAACACCCTTAGGAGGCACACAAGAACCATCAGCAAGTTGAATCACAATATTGGTATCATGCAAAGGTCCTACTCCTAAATCTTCAAGCAATGAGTAAGGCAAAACATTAATAGAGGCACCCAAGTCTAACAGGGCTTTCTTAAATCGATGCTCACCTATAGCAATAGGAATAGTGAACGCACCTGGATCCTTGCACTTCTCAGGCATACGCTTTTGAAATACCGCCGAGACATGTTCACCAACCGGAACCTTCTTCTGGACCTTCAGCTTTTGTGTCCTCTTGACGGTGCACAACTCCTTCAAAAACTTGGCATATCGAGGAACAACCTTAATAAGCTTGAGAAGATGGATGTTCACCTCACAGTTTCGGAATGTCTCGAAAAGATCATTGTTGTCGGCGACCCTTCTAGCTTTTAACGCCTCGGGAAAAGGTGCTGGTGGCTTCTCGGAACCGAGAGGGGGAAAAACCAGACGAACATAATTATCAACGCAAACCTCTTCGATGGCGCTTGGATTTTGGAGGCCGGGTCGCGGTAGTATCACCGCGGGGCGGTGGTCATTGCCGCGGGGCGGTGAGATCGCGGTGGGATTACTAAGGCTTGCCGCCGGGTCGCGGTCAGTGTCGTCGTGGGGCGGTGACATGCATGCCTCTTCACTGGCCTCAGATCCAACTCGCCGCCGGGTCGCGGTGGAGTCCATCGCAGGGCGGTGACCGATATTCTCCATCTCAAATTCGCTCTCCTTTCCAGCAATAAGAGGAACGACCAATTGCTTACCACTTCTGAGGGTGATGGCACTCACATTGTCCCTTGGATTCACTGTGGTCTGAGATGGCAAGGAATTAGATGTCCTTTGGTCAATCTTAGTCACAACATCAGCCAGTTGGCCAATCTACCTCTCCATATTCTTTTTGCTTGACTCAGTAGTCTGCACATGAGTGGCAAAGTGCTGAGTCAAGGTCTTTAGCAACTCTTCAGTAGTAGCACCAGAGTTTTGGCCTAGAGGCCTCTGTTGGTATGGGGCTCTCTGCTGGTATTGCTGTTGTGCCGGATGTTGACCACCTTGTGGGTCGCTCCACCGGAAGCCTGGGTGGTCACGCCCTCTCGGATTGTAGTTGGGTTGTCCACCAAACTGCGGTCTAGGGGGTCCGTAACCTCCTACATCATTCACTTCAGCAGTACCTTCCTCTTGCAGCTGAGGACAAGTATCAGTAGGGTGGAATTGATCACAGCAAATCCCACATGCTTTGACTTGTTGAGGAGTGTTTTGGTTCGCCATTCTCTTCACCATCTCCTTCAACTCAGCTAAGTCATTCAGCACAGGGCTAGGTCCTGCAAGAGTCACAGCATTGACTGCCTTTCTCTGGTACGTCTTACCAAAGCTCCTGGTACTCTCACTCATCTCCTGAAATTTTTCCATGGCTGCGTCCGGTGTCAGATTGAGTATGCTCCCACCGCATGCAGCGTCAACCATTCTTCTCTCTTGATCGAGCAGGCCATTGTGTAAGTAGAGAACAAGATCCTGCTTGGCGTATCTGTGGAACGGGCAGCTAGAGTAAAGTCTCTTGTACCGCTCAAGATAGTCATATAGCGTATCATCAGCACCCTGCTCAATGTTAGCAATTGCCTATTTCAAAGCATTCGCCTTCTTTGTTGGGAAGTACTTGTCAAGAAACGCCTTGTGCAGTTTAGTCTAGGTATCTATGGTCCCTGGCGGCAAGTGATAATACCAGTCGCTAGCAGAGTCTAGCAAAGAAAAACCAAAGGCTCTCATCTTGATTTGATCCTCCGTCACATTCCTTGGCTTCATAGTCATGCAGACATTGTGGAATTTACCCAGATGAGATATCGGGTCCTCTCCACTCAAACCATGGAATTTCGGGAGATAAGCAACAACTCTAGATTTCAGCTCAAAGTTCACCCCTACGTCAAGTGCAGGAATGACGACAGCCAAGGGGGGTCGTGCCCCAATGTTCGGTTCAGTCAGTTGTCTCAGAGTTTCGGCCATTACAGCAGGAGGGATGTCAACTGGCTCAACGGTCTCAACTGTCTCAACCTCGGCTTCTTCTTCTCCTTGATCGCATAGGTTCGCACGGAAAGATCTGTCGATTTCTGGATCAAAAGCAGCTAGAGGAGAGTCAGTACTACGAGTGTCGATCATAAGATAGGTCTCCACCAAAATCAATCACAAAAACACACAACAAAACAGAAAACTTCCCCGGCAATGGCGCCAAATTTGACGTGGCCAAAATATGCAATGCAAATATCGTTGAATGGCCTAGTCAAAGTAAAAGTCCTAATAACCTACTAAACAGATGTATAGCAAGCAAGTAAGGGTCGAACCCACATGGAAGATCTGATGAAGTATGCAATTATGATTAACAAGTAACAAGGAAAGGGGGATTTGGTTATCAAGCAGAGCAAAGTAAACAGGTTTAGTTGATTTGAGAATATGATTGGGGAAAGTAGTTCCACTAGAACGAGATCCACAATACAGAGATGTAATTTGATCACAGAAATCTATTAAATCCAAGTTCTTTCACTATTCTTATGGTTGTTCCCACCCTGATCTTGATTAACTACCAATTCAGACAGTTGTTGATAATACTTACTACAATATCAATGGAAGAAAACCTTACCACTAATAAAGCAATAGCAATGCACACAAGGATATAGGATACATGCAAATAGAAGAAAACCTTACTACTTAACATGCAAATGATTCTCACTCACAATTGCGCACTCGTATTCCACTATATGCAATAATCGTGTATGCTACTAGATATGCACTCGTATTCCACTATATGCAAACCCTAGCAATTGATAAATATTACTCAACCTAGTTGATCAGGCTATGAAGAATAACAATGAATCAATATTCAATATAACCAAGAGAATCAAACCAACACATATAAGAATAGGAACAAGGAATAGAAATCTCACAAACACATCAACTGTATTACTTCAAACGTCTAGTAGAACAAAGGGAAATTAGTGCTCCATTCAGATGCAAATGAAACCCTAATGAGAAAGAAAACAACGATGCTAAAAGTCTGATGTAAAGTGTCTACCTCTTAACCTAGAAAGAGGTCTTAAATAGGCTTAGGAAATAAGTTTAACCTAACGAAAATAGCAAGGGAAATAAAAATAATAGAAATAAGAAAGTCCGAAAATGCATAAAAGGAAATAATGTCTTATGGCCGCGAGGCGTTACGTGTGCCCACCGCGGGGCGGTGAGATCCACCGCAGGGTGGTGGCTTCTTCTGGCACGACCAGCTCTTCTATGAGACCCACTACCGGGTCGCGGTGGCTCTGGCGCGGGGCGGTAGCAGTTCACCCACTCCTTTCTTCAGCTCTTCTTCTTCTCTTCTGCTCTTCTATACTACCAAGTGTTGGTAGCCTTCTCCAATTAGTCTTCAAGCGGATCCTCATCCATCTTCATCATCTCCATCTAAGCTGTAAATCCCTGGATATCTTCAATTCTCTCCACATCTTCTGGATTATAGACTTAGCCTCAAATCTGATCATAAACTCCTTCAAATAATGCTAATAATTGCTAGTAAAGGTGCATGAAATGACACCTATCAGGTACATCTCAAAATCACTTTTTGGAGCATAAATAAAGAAGGGAGCCAATTTGCTACTCAGAAGCAACCTCTCCCGATACATCGTTCATCTTCTTCGTAACTCAAGGCAAGTGGCGGTTCGCTCTTGAATTTTTTTCCATATTCATCTTAATTGACAATGAATCGATTGTGCTACTAAGTTGGGATAAACATTATTGAAAATTTTGTTTGGGAACTTATGTGTTAATTTGGTATGAAATGAACCTTATATATTAGGTTGTATATTTGCTAGAAACGACCCTCACATATATCTATATATTTATTATTATAGGGTGCTAGATGAACTTTGGTGTGGACTTGTTTGTTTAGTTAGCACGAATATTCGTTGGAATGCTATATACCTTGCGAGGTTTAGCGGTTTCTTTATAACTCGGTGTTAGGAGGATATTGCCCAATTTGCCCTAGTACTTTTGGGCATGACCTACCCTTATTCGAATATAAGTGGTGGTGTACTTAGCTAGTGCCAATATTCGGGATTCGTCCCATTCTATATCTCATTGCGAGATCGGTTGTGGAATTAAAGGCCTTAACGTTAATGCACATTTTGAAATTAAATAAGATAAGTGTCGTGTTGCACATAATTAATATACCTTCGGGTGAGAAGTAAAACGTGGAACCCGCTCGAGCTTCTGTCTATGAAGGTCCTCTTACCAATCTGAATTTGCACAACACGTATGCGGTGAGGTTGGTTAAGGACCCGATTATTCAAAGAAGTCGTTTTTAAAACTTTGTGTGATAATTATAAATGTTCCCAAACAAATGTACATAATTCCTATAAGACTCAATTTCATTGGAGTCTTCTTTTGGATCATATCTCTTTCTATCGTTTCAGTGAGAGTATCCACGTTATGTATCGTCTACCGACTATTATTCGAGAGACAATGATATTAACTGGATACAATCACAAGAACCACTCTGCTTGAGCCCTTGTTTACTCTTTCCTTAGACTAACCAACTATTTCTCTTTCCTTGCATGGTTGGCCGGTGTCATCCGTCCTATACGACACATCGGGTAAAGCTTCACAATATGAAGACGCGGAAAGACGACGTTGAAGGCAGTTGTGTTTTCTTTTTGGTATTTTGACATTTGTTTTGAACAAGGTTGAGATCCTGTTTTAGAGTTTGTTCTTTATTAAGTATTCCGTTGATACTTTGATATACTATTGAGTTTCCATCTTTAGCAACGTCGTTTGTGAGACAATTTTGGATTTAATGTATTATTATTCGTATTATTTTGTATTTGCGATCAATACTGTAAAGCCTCGGGTAATTTTGGATATGTGATCTGAGGTCACTGGCGGTAATATTCTTATGGTAATTTAGGGTTGTTACAGTTATGGTATCAGAGCTACAGGTTTTTAAAACTCAAACTTTTAAACCGTTTTGTGTGTTTATTCGAGTTTTATAAAACAAGAACTTGGTGTGAAATTTTTTCTTTACTATAGGCCCTAAGTAAGGCTTAGAATAAAAATGTCTTTAAGAGCTTTTAAACCATAACTATTTGGTGGGGATTTAATCCAAAAGTATACTATTATTCTTTCCTATAAAGAGGTTTGAAATGGAAGACAAGGTCGATTCAAAAGACAAGTCAAATTATGACTAGTAGTTTTGTGTGAAAATTGCTTTAGTTTAACAAAAAACTTATGCCAACAATAGTAGTTTCATCTACTCATGATTAATCATAAAAAGTGTAGTTTCTATAATTGGAAAGTCCTGACCTTTCATTGTCTCATTTCAGACAATTTTCACAAGGTCTCAGCTCAAGGCCTTGAAGGAATCTCAGACCGCTCTGACACTCAAGTTCAAGCCTGATTTTGTTTCTGCTATCGAGAATGATAGCCATGTGATGCTATTTACCTCGCCTAGGGTAGCTGTGGAGGATGTAGTGGTAGTTAAGGCCACTAAAGAGGAGGATCCAATTGAGGACCCCGAGTGTGAGAGTGGTGGAGAAGGGCAAGTGCAATCCAAGCAGTCCCCTCTCCTAGAAGCCACTGAGGAGGAAGAGGATCCAATTGAGGATTTTGACTACGTGAGCGAAGAAGAAGGGCAAGTGCAATCTAAGCAGTCCCCTCTCCCGAAAGTCTCGGACGAGGAGAAACCAGTGGAGGATCCTTACTACAAGAGTGAAGGAGAGCAGGTACAGTCTAGACCAGCTCAATTTTCCGACAGTGAGACACTGACCTTCTCACTTGTCTCCAACTACTTATGAGGCCAATGAGTTTCCCAATGTTGAATGGGAAGAGTATAACCCGACTATGCCTCCAGCTGATTTGGTTCCCTCTCTAGACTATTCACCTCCCGAACCACTGAGAAGTCCGACTACTCGAGAGACGCTTGATGGGATGACCACCTCAGAAGCTATCCATTTTTTTGAGGAGATGACCGAACGGATAAGGAGGAGGGCTCGACCTTGGAAATATTACTTTGCCTCTGGCAGTGTTGTGCCTCAATAGGTCCGAGCGAACATCCCAGTGCTAGCCAAGCACATGAAGAGCTGGAAGGAGTCGTTGGGTGACATGAACAAAGAGGCTCTCAGACTCGAGTCTACGTACCAGATTATGGTGGGACGTGTGCAGTCAGTGCGGCAAAACATAGAGCATGCTAGAAAGCTGATGGATAATGATTCAGTGCAATACTTGAAGGCCTCAGAGCTTAAAGCTGGATTTATGGACAAGTTTTGTCACCCACCAATGCTATATGAGATGTCGAGTGTTCTGAAGTCTAAGAAATCAAAGAGACCCTCAGAAGAGTCGGGGGAAGAACCACCTCTAAAGAAGATGTTTGTGTCGGCTAAGGCATATAGGGATATGTTTCGAGACCCTAAGTAGTAGCAGTGACTTTTAGTCAACTAGTTGTTTTCCTTTCTAGCATTTCCACTTACGAATAATGACGAAGCATTAGATTGTTATGTTCAGTTATTGCATTGAGATTTATATTTCTAAGCAATAAAATATTGATTGGATTATATCAATTAAACGTAAACGCAACCAGATGGTGAACTAGGAATGTTGCTCGTCAAAGTGTTGGACCGAGCAATGTCTCTCGGATCCAGCTAAGGAGCGCAACTAATCAGGAGGATGTTAGTTGGTCTGGATCCCATAACAATCCGGATATGGATGTTTCGCCCCAAAGTAAATCCCCAGGTGGAAGGGGAAGGGGTGCAGATACCTCGTATTGCTTCGATTGTCTTCGACAATGTTGCTGTCAAGGAAATAAGGCAGATCGTGATGCAAGCGATCACAGAAATGGCTGGGCCATGGATTCCGCAAGCTGATGGAATCCAACACCTCAGGTTATTCCTGACATGGATGAACCGATGAACGTCGCGCCTCCCATGCCAACTCAAAGAGATAGAGGAAGCTATAGTCGTGCGTTGAAAGCGATTAACTCCATGAGGCCTGATTCTTATGACAGTACTAGAGAACCCGTCAAAGTGGCCTACTGGTTCCTATACATGGAACGTATGTTCAAGAACAATGTGTGCATTGAGGCTGAGAAGGTGCACATTGTCTCGTTACAGTTGAAAGATGGGCTAGTGAATGATGGGAGAGCACGGGGTTAGTTGATCATCCCGAGCTGACTTGGTCGATGTTCACTACCAAGATGACTGACCATTTTTTCTCTCATGCTATTAGGGAGGAGAAGCACAAGGAATTCCTTTACCCAAAGACTGATGGGTTGAAGATGACTGCTTTGGCTGCAAAGTTCAATCACCTACTGCACTATATAGGGAGTGAGGTGGCTATGAAAGAGCAGAAAATGTGGCATTTCCATGAGTGGATGAACCTGAATATTAAGCCATTAATGGTGTGTCATGTATGTACTACTCTGGAGCAGTATGTTGATGCTGCTTATAAGCTGGAAGTGACTCTAAAGGAGTCAGCAAAGAAGTGTAACCGGCAGAGGTCGATGAGTAACAACCATCAGAATGGTGGGTTCAAGCGGCGAGCTCTGCCACCGAACTTCTCTAAGTCCAGTCGCTCTAAGACTGAGACGAACCAGTCTGGTTCTACGCAGCGCTCGGGTCAGAGTAAAGGCCTTGTACAGTGTTACAATTACGGGACACTTAGACACAAGAGCAATGAATGCACGAAGGGGAGGAGAACGTGCTTTACTTGTGGAAAGGAGGGGCATTTACATACTTTTTGCCCTAAGCGGAAAAATTAGAAGGTTGAGTCCCAGCAAGGGTCGGTTAGCCATAACAACCGACCTCAACAAACACATGCAGGAAGTGCTGCTATGCAGGAAGTGCTGCTATGCAGAAAAAGTGGAAAGCTCTAATTGTATCAAGCAGTCAGGTTCAGCGGCTCTACGAGATGCGTGAGGCCGATGGACCAAGCGCTCTTGTTGCTCAAGGTACTTTATACCTATACTTTACATCAGTCTGCATATTATTTGATTCTGGTGCTACGCATTCTTTTATTTCTGAGAATTGCGTGAACAAGTTAGGGCTAGATTGCAATGAGGCTTGTAAGCCATTCGTAGTAAATCTTCCCAATGGGGAACATTTAGTAGGAACCAAGCGGTTGTCAGATTTTCCAGTGACCATTGAGGGTCAAAAATTCGAGGCTGACTTGATATGTATAGTCATGGCTCCATACGACATTATTCGTCGGGATGGACTGGCTGAGACGTCACGAGACAGTAATCGACTTCAATACGAGAACTGTGATAGTTTCATCTGGATGCTAGTATGTGTGTAAGTTTAAGGGTCATAATGACACCGATAATGGAACGTTAATAAATGCGATGTCTAAGTTCAAGTTATTGCGACAAGGTTGTGTCGAGTACTTATGTTATCTGGATGAACCCAAGAATGATGAAGTTACTATTCACAAAATTCCTATCGTACGTGAATCTGCTGACGTATTTTCGGAGGAAATTCCAGGATTACCCCCAAATTGTGACATGGAGTTTACCGTTGATTTGGAACCTGGTATGGCGCCAATTTTAAAGGCACCCTATCTGATGCGTTCCTGCCTTCGGATTCCGGATCTAGGTCTTGGTGGTGAGTCGCTCATCTCGGCCTCAAGTGTTGAGGGAAAGAACGCGATGATTGTCACCATACGCGAGCGATGGAGCGCGGTGACGGTGGAGTGTCACAACACTAATGATAGCGATGCGATGGTATGTGTGACTCGCGGCCTCAGGACTAGGCGCGATGGAGGGATAGGTGGCTTGATGGTTCGAGCGTTGCCGTAGCGTTGGCGGCGGAGTGAAGGGGATGCGAAGATAGACTAGGGTTTTGACGTCCGATCAAAAGGAGGAGGCAATTGGCACTCAATACTCAAGCTTTGATTAAAATTGAACGTAACCTAATACAAATGGTCGAGATGGCCTTAAATAGTGTTTGCGGGTCTCGGATGGGTCGAGTCTCTCCTAATGGGCTAGCCCACGCGACACACGTGGAGCGCACGCCCAAAATAGAAATAACTAAAAATAATAACTACTAAAATTAGGAAATGCCAAAGCTGGAATGTCTCAAAATAGCAAAAGAGTTTAAGTGGCTAGGATAGGGTCGTTGATGCGGTATCGATTGTGGCGAGGAGCTTAAGAGAGACCGCGTTCTCTGGCTTGCCTTGGCTAGCGATGACGCGCGCGATGAGGGATTGTGCGGCGTTGGCTATGGCCTTGGCATGCGATCTTGTCACGACCCCTTCTGAGCGCAAGCTCATGGCTTCTTCTTCTTTTATGGCCGTCATGGAGGACAGGGTCGCATCACTATCGTATGGCTCCATTAGAGATGAAGGAGTTGAAGAATCAACTCGAACAGTTACTTTAAAAAGGGTACATAAGACCAAGTGCGTCACCTTGGGGTGCTCTGGTCTTATTTGTCAAGAAGAAAGATGGATTGTTCAGGCTTTGTATCGATTACCGAGAATTGAACAAAGTCACAATCAAGAACAAGTATCATTTGCCAAGAATAGATGATCTTCTAGATCAGTTGCAAGGAGCTAAAGTCTTTTCCAAGATCGATTTGAGGTATGAGTATAATCAGCTCAGAATTCGTGAGGAAGATATTCCAGAAATACTCAGGAATTTTTTTCCAGATGTCGAGTTTGGATTCGTTATTTTTTTGTAGAATGTTTCCACATTTGATTAAAGGGTAATATAGGCATCCTTAGATATTTTCTTACAACGCAACTTGTACCCAAATTACCCCAAATACCTAAAATACCCCCCCAAATCCCCCACCTCCTTCTTCCTTCTATTCTTTCACGGGAAATATGAAAAAAAAGGAAGCTGATTTCATGGCTGCCCACCCACACCTTCCCTCGTCTGACATGAAACCACCGTTCACCATCACCGGGCTGCCACACGCAAAGGACCAAGGTCGCCCTCCCGTCGTCAACCTTGGCTCGTGTCCAACTGTCCTACTCGCGTACGCCCAGCTGCGCATCCCCCCATTCGCGACCACTTCTGCTCCACCTTTGGATGTGCTTCACAACCTTTGCTTGAGGCGGCTGAGCATCCTTCGACACCCATGGACGAGTTCAAGCTCCACCCAACCTCCTCTTGCTTTCAATTTGACCATTTGAGCCATAAATCCCATGGGTTGATCGAATTTAGAGATTGGAGGTGGTTGAATGTAGATTTGGGCAATATTGTGCACTTATGAAAATTCTGGGAAATTGTAATTGCTGGAAGTTCGTGGATGAGATTATAAGGTTTGAAAAGTTGGGCCGATTTGGTAATTTCTGGATGTTTGGAGCTGAAAATATGACTATGGAGGATGGTTTGCTTGGCATTGAACTTCTTTGAGGTAAGTTATTTCTGAGCATTACGTGTTATAGTCTAAGTTTAGAAGTCTTGATGTTGTATGAGTATTGAATTGTTTGATCATGTTCAAACATGGGTTTATCTATATTGAATTACTCATATATATTATATAGTCATGACGTGTTGATAAATGACTGATGAATGATTGTGATTATGATAGTTTGTTATAAAGAAGTGATGATATATATGAATCTTGTTGGATGTTTTGGACTTACATGTTGTAATTTAAGTTTAGAGTCATGGACTATGCATGAGTTTTATATCTTAGTGTATGCATGAGTATTAAATATGAAATTATGTATGAATATCTGACCTTGGATTCTGCATATTTATCGAATCTTAGATCATGCTTGAGTATTGAGGTTCGAATTATTGATGAATGTTGAGACAGTTGGTCGTGTCTTAAACATGTGCATATAAGCGCGTATCAAGTACTACATTGTCTTGATATGGTGTGACGTGTCGATAAATGGATGTTGGTTGTGTTAACATGAGATGTTGATGAGGAAATTGTTTTAAACTGTTTTCTACTGACATGCTCCTCGACAGCGGGCTCCAACCAGGTGGAGCGGTTCGAGAGAGTACTCTACCATTATAGGGGAGGTCGGGTCACCTAGCTAGTGACGCCATTTCGGACCCATTGGTAGAGGTGATAATACCCGCTATATGGGTTCAGAAGGTACCTTCGTGTCCAAGACATGCTTGGCCATGTTTTCAAAACGTTTTCGTATTTGGATTTATAAATGAGTTTTCTTTAAAAGAAAAATATACTCGAGTGTGAAGATTTTGAATGATTTCTAACAAGTTCGGAACTTGTGGTTTGATTAGAAATTGAGTGAAGTTCATGTGACCAAGTGTTGGATCCTCTGTGAGTATAATATGTATGCTTGGAAGATCTGGTATTGTGACTATTCTAGTTGTAACTTTTCCTGCATATTTGTATGTATGTGAAGTAACACTCCCTTGTATGTCATGATTGTTTGTAACTTTCTCGTCATGTTTTACTGTCATCAATCTCGCATATCCGCAAATTTGTGGAGAATACTTTATCAATGTATCATGTCTAGTTATAAAATTTCTTGCATATTTGTATGTGTGTATATAATACATTCTTGTTGTAACATATTCACATGTGCCTTTACATGTGTATATGTGATCCCTTGCTTGCACTATTGCACGTATTAAGTTGCTTATATAATTTGCTAGTTTGGTTGGAGACTAACCCCCATTATCGTCGGGGATGGCTATGTCTTATACATGGTCAGATATTCTTCCACTCAGGATCAGTGTGGACGTCAAGCAAGGTGGACACGATACTAGGACTAACTACGTGGATGATCTAGGGTCAAATCTATTTCAAACATTTTAGAACTTTTTGATTATATAATTTCCTCTGCGATAATTGTCGTCCTTGTTAAACTGTTTTATATTTGAGATATAAGTTATCAGTTTTATTGTCCTAACCACCGTAGATTTTTATTCTAATAAAGTTGTATTCATATGACCCAAACTTGTTTATGAATGATTAGAAATTGTGTTGTATGCACGACCATCACATCTTTATTATATATATATGATTTACATTCTATTGGTCATTGTTTTGATATTTTATTCCCTAACGCCTTGTGGAGCCTTCGGGATTCACGACACTGTAACCCACGATTTGGGGATGTTACAAAAATCGTATCAGAGCCTAGGTTTCAAATTAACTTGGGTTGTTGGAACTAGTATCGTGTTCTACGCCGACGCTTCCACCCGATCCATGTAATTATGTTGTGATTCTTATCATGTTATAAAATTTGTGTTTTTGCTTTTGAAGCATAATTTCATTTTATTTGAAATTGTATGTTTAGACTTCTCTCATAATAATGTTTGAACTTTGGTAGTTTGTTCTTTGTTTTCAAAAGGTTTGATAGTGAGAATGGTAGAATTTGAGAAATTGAGTTTTGTAAGGATATTCGATTTTTGCAGTACTTAGTTTACTTAGTTGGATAAAGTGTTGGAGTGATTGTAATTTATAAAGGTGGTACATAAAAAAATTCGTATAAAGTTTTTAAGGGTCGATGTTCAAGGAAACTGTTGGACCATGATCTTAGTGGACCTTCGGAAGAGGCGGCCCAGTAAGCGAAGCCGTTTCATTTTCTTTGAAGCGACCAACCAGGGAAGCGACCAGACGACGAAACAACCAAAATCAAACGATAAAAGCCAAGGTCATGAAGACGCCAAGATCGGAAGCGTTACGAAAAATCCAGATCCCCTACTACGGCTACAAGTCTGCGAGATCAAGACATAAATGCCATAAGATTATGGCAAATCCGGCAATTAAAGCTGACAGGCGAAGATCACGGACGCGGAAATGGCTGGATATTTCCAAAGATTAAATGTATATAAAGGGTTTTAGAAATCATTGTAAGACACACAAGTACTCTCAGACATAATACAAGAAACGATACTCTCATTTCTATACTCTTCTAAGTTCATCAGTTCGTAATCGGTGTTCTAATATTCAAACGACCGACAACCTCCACCTTTGGTTCGACCGACCTCCTACTCGAAGGAGAAAAGCCAGTATTCGCATTACTTCTGACTCATTACGTCCTAATTTCTAGTTGATTTGGATTATCTAGATATTATCAATCTAATTGTTGTCTAGTTGCCCTCCTTAAGCGATTCATATCAGTTCGATCTTTTTCGCCCCAAAACAATTTGGCGCCCACCGTGAGGCATCTAGCCAATCAGCGATCCAATCATCAAAACCAAAGCTCATTCTATCATGACTGGCTTAGAGAACGCTGTGATCCCCAACGAAGATCCAACCTAAAGCAACGTTCAAATCGAGAATCAGGAAGAGAACGTCGGCGTTCAACCTGTCGTGGAATCGCAGATACAAGAGCTTGCAAAAGCCATGAGCGTCCTTCAAGAAGAATTGGCCCAGCAACGGACCAGGACCGAAACGCTAAGTACTCAATCTGAATAAGAAATTGCTCGACTAACCCGTGAAAACGAACTTCTAAGATCACAGGTACAAACATCTTCATCGATTCCCAGAGGATCAAGACGTATAGTCAATACGGAAGGACTATCCATGCGACTCGATCTAGATGGAGCAGACGTAGCACCCGCAGTAGAGACCAATCCTTCACAGCACACTGGTATGTTTCAGACCCCTCCGGTCACCTTTGTTATGACTAACGTGCCAAATTCTGTAGCCGAGCCCCTCGGGACTCGAGCGGCCTATCCGCAGGTAACAGGACTAGTTGTCATCCAGGTCCTCATACAGCAAGCCGTCAACGAGCACATGAAGACTATAGATGACCGTATCGCACGGATCCCAAGAGTTCCCCAACCGATCGAGAGAGAAGCAATCGATGGATACGAAGACTCGCCTTTCACAGAGGCGATTGCACGCATCGAGATTCCAAAAAAGTCCACGTCCCCAACATGTCCAACTACGACGGGACCGGGGATCTAGACGATCATGTTTCAATTTACAAGCAAAAAGTAATGACTATCTCGATCCTTAGAGGGAACCGCGAAGCAGTCATATGCAAAAGCTTTGACTCGACTCTCGCAGGACTCGCACTAACCTGGCTTATGCATTTACCACAGGGTTCCATCGCTTCCTTTGCCGACCTTGTCAATTCATTCAAAATTCAGTTCGCCGGCAGTCGGCGATTAGAAAAGCAGTCAAGCGACCTGTACAGGATCGTGCAGAGATGTAACAAACCTCTGAGGGACTATCTTAACAGGTACAACAAGGAGAAAATCGCGATCCCACATTGTGACGTCCCAACATCGATCGAAGCATTTCGCCGAGGACTGGTCAGGGGCAGCAAACTCTACCGCGAGCTAACCAAGTATCCATGCCGAAGTTTTGAAGACATACAAGATAAGACCATGGCACAAGTCAGACTGGAAGAAGACTAGGAACCTTCCAAGACAAACAAGAGTCCCAATCGAGCTGACCAAAAGGCATCCTCGGACAATCGGCGTGATCGGAGGTACCAACCATACCCAAAGGGACGAAACGACCACAGTCAGGTAAATAGCTTTTATGACAGGAACCAAGATTGGCGAAACAACCCCGCTCTCCCCCCAAAGCTTCACTCTTACAACTTCAACATATCTGTATCGGAGCTCGTAAATAGCTTCGACAAGTATGGAAAGGAAGTGATATGGCCACGGAAGAGCGACAAACCAGACGCCAAGAAAGACATGAACCGGTGGTGCGAGTTCCACGGAGATCATGGACACTCGATGGACGAATGCATAGCCCTTCGCAAAGAAGTCGCGAGACTCCTCGCACAGGGGCTACTATGCGACATCATCTCAGATAAGGACAAGGCGACCCTCGATCGAAAAGATCAGGTAACATCCGAAAAACCGTCCTCTCCGATTCCTGTAAAAAATGTTAACACCATTTCGGGAGGGTCGGACGTATGTGGAAACACGTACTCAGCCGCCAAAAGACATGCTCGAGAAAGTAAAGGCAACAAACCAACTTAGACAGAGACAAGACAGATGCAAATCTTCGACGCTCCGACCATCACCTTCGACAACTCGGAGGCTCAAGAGCTAGGCGATCATTACGACGGTTTGGTAATCTCACTCTCAATTAGAAATTGCCTTATCCGTCGCGTTCGAATCGACACAGGCAGTTCCACCAACTTGTTGACACTGGACGCCTTAAAGGGTATGGGTTTAAGCGAGGACGACTTAACCAGAAACTCCACCCCATTAGTCGGATTCAGTGGGGAAGTTAAGTATACCCAGGGCGAAATCGTGTTAACAACGTACGCCGGTGGAGTCAACCAACAGGTAAAATTCTTAATACTCGACTGCCCATCCCCATACAATGCAATCCTTGGCAGACCCTGGATCCACGCCTTGAAAGTTGTACCTTCCACTTACTACTAGACAATAAAGTTTCCTACCAAGTGGGGGGTACAGGAAATAAAAGGCGACCAAAGATCCGCCAAGGAATGCTACGTCACTTCAATGAAAGGGGCAGTCGACAAATCGTCCGCATAGCAATCACAATATGGCGAAGGGGCCCCGCGATACGTCGAACCAGAAATGGAACAACTCAATGAGATCGCGCTGGATCCTTCAAAGCCAACACAAATAGTAAGGGTCGGATCAGATCTAAACGATTCGACTAGAGCAGGTTTAATTTCCGTTTTGCAATCCAACACTGACTGTTTTGCCTGGTCACACGAAGACATGGTGGGAATTTCCCCAGATATTATTACTCACAAATTAAATGTAGATCCCATGTATCCTCCAGTCAAGCAAAAAAGAAGAAAGTTCGCGCCTGAGCGCAACAAGGTCGTGGACGATGAAGTGAAGAACCTACTTGAGACAGGTAAAATAAGGGAGGTGAAGTACCCCGACTGGTTAGAGAACATCTTCGTGGTCCAAAAGAAGAACGGGAAGTGGAGAGTATGCATCGACTTCACGGATCTAAACAAAGCATGTCCAAAGGACTCCTTCCCACTACCACACATTGATGCAATGGTCGACGCGACTGCCGGGCATAAAATGCTGACATTCAGGGACACGTTCAGTGGATACAACCAAATCCTCATGGATCTAGACGATCAAGAGAAGACAGCCTTCATAATAAGCCAAGGTACGTATTGTTACAAAGTAATGCCCTTCGGACTAAAAAATGCAGGGGCCACATACCAAAGGTTGGTAAACAAGATGTTCAACGACCAGATCGGAGACACCATGGAAGTCTACATCGACGACATGCTCATCAAATCCAAAGCAGCAGGAGACCCCATTGAACACCTTAAGGAAGCCTTCGAGGTACTCAAAAGGTATAACATGAAGTTAAATCCGACTAAATGCTCTTTCGGAGTGTCCTCAGGGAAATTCTTGGGCTACATGGTCACCCAAAGAGGGATCGAAGCTAGTCCCGACCAGATCAAGGCAATCGTTAACCTCATATCCCCCCGATGCGTTAAGGACGTCCAAAAGCTAACAGGACGGATAGCAGCATTGAATAGGTTCATATCCAAATCATCGGATAAATGCAAGCTCTTCTACGAGGCCTTGAAAAAGAACAAATCATTCGACTGGACAGCTACACACCAATAAGCGTTCCAAGACCTAAAGGCATATTTGGCGAGTCCACTCCTACTAGCCAAACCAAAAGACGATGAGCCATTACTGCTCTACCTGGCCATATCAGAATCAACGGTCAGCGCAGTGCTAATAAGGGAAGAAGACGATAAACAATCGCCGGTCTACTACGTAAGTCGCTCCTTACTCCCCGCCAAAACCAGGTACACACCACTCGAAAAGCTAGTTTTAGCATTAGTCATGGCCTCGAATAAATTACGACCCTACTTCGAATCACATGCTATTATTGTGAGAACTAACCATCCCATGAAGGCAGTCATGAAGAAACCATAATTTACAGGACGAATGGCCAAAAGGGCCATACATCTCAGCGGATTCGACATCGATTACGAGCCAAGGAAGGCGATCAAATCTCAAGCTCTAGCCGACTTTGTGGCCGATTTCAGCCCAACACTGGAACAAAAAGCTGCGAAGGAAGTCGAACAACTAAAAGTCAAAGAAAATAGGGGCACATGGCAACTCCATACCGACGGAGCATTAGACGTAAGAGGAGTCGGCTTAGGTGTCGTGCTAAAATCGCCACAGGGGGATCATATAGCCCAAGCTGGCAAGATGTGAGATGTGAATGGGACGCGGCCAACAATGAAGCAGAATACGAAGCTCTCGTGTTTGGATTAACGCTCGCACACGACCTTGCAATTCTGGACCTAGAAGTGACATGTGATTCTCTCTTAATCATCAACCAGTTACAAGGTCGTACGCCGCCAAAGACGACAAAATGATGGCATACCTTGATGTCGTCAAAAAGTTGGCAAGCAAATTCCAAAGATTCACCATACGACAAGTCCCACGCGACCTCAACACACAAGTCGATGCCCTAGCAAACCTTGGCTCCACCTTGCATCCTAACGACTTCTCCACCATTCTGTTGGCACATGTCACCACACCATCCGTCCCTAAAACCTTCAAAGCACCTAGTCCCGATGACATTCAGACGACGGACGAGCTACCCCTAGAAGAAGTCGTCTCAGCAGAGGTAGGCGACCACACAGAAGAAAACTTGGTAGGCGACCAAGACGATTGGACCACCCCCTACATCAAGTGGCTCATAGATGGAACTCTCCCAACAGACAAAGCAGAAGCTAAAAGACTCAAGGTACAAGCCGTAACCTTTGATTTTAAAGATAACATATTATTCAAACGATATGTCACGGGCCTATACCTACGCTGCCTCGAAACATCCGAGGTACGACGCGTCTTGTAATCCCTTCACGACGGAGAATGTGGGAACCACACCGGAGGATGAAGCCTATCCGGTAAAGCTCTCAGGACAGGTTACTACTGGCCTACAATGAACAAAGACGCGACATAGTACGTCCAAAGATGCAACACCTGCCAATGGCACACATCCGTCATGCGTCAACCGCTAGAAATGCTTCATCCGACTCTAGCCCCATGGCCCTTCATGCGATGGGGGATGGACATCGTCGGGAAATTACCACCAGCGTCAGGACAACGCGTCTACTTCTTAGCCATGACTGACTATTTCTCTAAATGGATAAAAGCTGAAGCATATCGAGAGGTAAAAGAAAAACACGTCATCTCATTCATAAAACGTAATATTCTATGCAGATTTGGCGTCCCTTCAGAAATCGTATGCGACAATGGCTCCCAATTCATCGGTAGCTAAACTCGATCCTTCTGTAAATAATGGAACATCACGTTAGTCACATCCACGCCAAGGTACCCACAATCCAATGGACAAGCAGAGTCCAACAACAAGATCATCATCAATAATCTCAAAAGACGCCTCACAGGGCCAAAAGGCAAATGGGCCGACGAGCTCCCCTTAATACTATGGTCAGACATGACAACACCTAAAAATGCAACGGGACAAAGCCCTTTTTCGCTAGTCTATGGAAGTGAAGTTATAACACCCCCAAATCTTAACCCATTTGGAAAGGTATTACCGCCAGTGACCCCAGTGTTCCTTACCAAGATCACCCAAGGCTTTACCGGTTTAAATACAATTCATGGAATACAATTGATACATAATGATCAAAGTATTCAAATCAAAACATCAATCAAATGAAACATGAGTTACGGGATTACAACCCAATCCCGAATAGGCCAAACACAGAGTTTAAACAAAGTACAGCGGAAGTCTTTAAACAAGGTACAACGGAAGTCTTTTAAAAGATATTACAAAAAGGGTTGTGATCGTAATGATCACCTGCCCAAGGATCTCAACCTGATTAAAAGAAATTTATTAAAACATCCAAAATAACCGTCGTCTTCATAGTCAATCTAGTATCCTCATATCTTCGCTCTATCTGATGTGCCGAATCGAACGGATGACACCATCCCACATGCAGATAACAAAGTTCGTGGGTTAGTCTACTTGAATAGACTAGAAAGGGTAAAAAGCAGAGTGGTTCGAGTGATCGTAACCGTTTACTATCATTGTCCCTCGAATAATAATCGAAGGGACGATACATAACCCGACACTTTCACGGAATAACAACAAGAGGTATGCACAAGAGAAGATTCTGGAAGACTTAATCTTCACAGAAATCGACCCGAAAAGAGACTCCAAGAGATTGAGTCTTTAAGGAAATATGACAAATCTGGAATGTTTAACAGAATTACACATCAGTGATTTAAAGGCTGACTTAGATGTTTCGGTTCACGACCAACCTCATCGCTTACAGCGAATCCAGATTGGAAAGAGAACGTACTCTGATCAAAAGTCGAGACGAGCTTTCCTAGCTGCACTATTTACTTAGCTGCACTACTCGCCAAAGGTATATTAATTATGTACACTCGGGCACTTTATCTTATTTAATTCCAAAACCCACATCACGTTATAAGCTTTTAAATCATCTCATCCATCAGGATAAAGAGATACTGTCGGGAACTAAATCCATGGACGGAGTTGACTCGGGAACTAAATCCCTAAAGTCGGTTCGGAAACTAAATCCCTCGGGAACTAAATCCCTAATAACGGAATTGGGAACTAAATCCCTACAAGCGGCACCATCTGTGTGCACAAACCTTGAAAAGGATGGTAGGAACTAAATCCTAACTACCAGGTTATCAAGAAACGAGTAGTACTCGCATTGAGATACACAGTAGCGTTCCTACGAATACTCATTCTAACTAAACAGTTACAAACGCAGTAATAATTCATATCAATGCCCTCAAGGCCAGTTACAGATAAAATAGCATTGTTCTAACAATATACAACCTATAATAATATCTGTATTAATTCACATATATATATAATAGTGTTGTTCTAACAGATATACAACCTATTATATGATTTTCCAAAACAGTTTATAAAACCATTTCCAGACAAACACATTAATCATTCCAAATTAATTACTCAGATAAACAATTGATAATTAATGTAAATATGGAACGATGAGCAAGAGCGAACCGCCACTTGCCTTAATCCGCAGAGTTTGAACGAAGTCTAACGACGGGATTCCGGGCTCGACACAGAGACGAATCTGCCAACTCCGGTACCTTCGGATCGACCCATACAGAAACCCTAAGTTAGATTCGACAAACAACAATACCGATCTACGAAAGAACGAAAGGAATCGAAGGAAATGAAACCCGAACGAAGGCTACGGAAGCCAACACCAACAACCCGGCCAACAACAACTCACCGGCGGGCGCCACAACAATCACGGCGGGAGCCGCCTTAAATACGGCGGGCGCCGCTCAACCACGGCGGGCGCCGCTCATCCACGGCGGGCGCCGCTCATACACGGCGGGCGCCGCTCCTTGGCCACACATCACGGCGGTTGGGCAACCTCACCACGGCGGGCGCCATTCCTAGCGGTGGGCACCGTCTCCCTGGCGGCGGTCGCCGTCGCTGAACAGAAACTGAAAATACGAGGGGAAATCTTACCCGCGATGCTCGACTCTCAAAAATGAGGGTCTCCAAGGCTTCACTTGGCCACCGGAAACGACACCAAACGAGCCTCCAACGATCCATGAGCCTTCCCGGAGAGAGCATTTTCTTTGAGAGCATTTTTGAGAGTCGAGAATTTGAGAGCGCTTCCGCGTCTTTCGCACCCTCTTCCACCCTCACCCAACACCTCTATTTATAGAAGAAATTAGGGGTCCTTGCCTCTTGGACAATATCCAAACCCTTTTGCCCCTTGGACAATGGCTCTTGGACAAAAACCTTTGGATAAAGAATCTTGTACTATTGCCCATTAGATAACAACTCTTGGGCAATAAACTTGTACCAATCTTAATCCGCATTAACAAAAGTCGTACACGAACGAGTACGAACTTCCAAAACATCTCGACTGTATAATTCTTCACTGAGAAAAATATTATAGATACAGAGCACATTACAGAATGTCTCAAACCTTCAGAATTAAATCCGACGTACCAAACTGGCGCTCGGGAAAAATCCATAATTCCCAAAATAGCCTTACAAAATTACGGGGTATCACAGAAGTAGTCATCCCCGTCGAGCTACTCGTCCCAACTGCCCCAAACCCCAGAACAAAACGACATCGAGTTGGCTCACAACCTCGACACCATCAACGAAACCAGGGAAAAAGCAAGGATCTGAATGGTCTGGTACCAACAACAAGTCGCTTGGAGTTACAATAGGAACGTCCGAGTCAGAGTCTTCAAGTTAGGGGACTGGGTCCTAAGGAAAACATTCCAAAACACCAGAGACCCAACCGACGGAAAGCTAGCACCCCAATGGGAAGGACCTTACCTCCTTAAAGAGATCGTCGGACAAGGAGCATATCGATTAGAAACAAAGGACAGACAACCAATCCCCAGAAGCTGGAACGCGATCCACTTAAAGTCGTATCATTTCTAAACTCCTCTCCCTTCCACACTTTTGAACATCTATTCCATTGCATTCGTTTGGATTCCGATCATTGACTTAAGCATCGAAGGGTCGTTGGGCTACCCCCCAACGGTCACCCCCAGATTTTTCTTTTGTATACTTTCCAAATGAAATCTGAACAGGAACGAGAGGCCTCCAAGATGAAACTTGACATTCAAAGGGATATCCACACCAAACACAATCACACATAGAGCTTATACATTACACGATCGATAAGTACACAGGGAATAGAGGACAAAAACACGACACATTTTTACAAGACATGTCCTGATTAAGGTATACGTCTTTTCCTACAATACAATCTACTCTTCCCTGGACAGACAAAAAGCATGCTACACTAACACTTACAACTACAGGTCGCTACGACCACACACTACGGCCTAGGCACGCAACGACAGAGTCCACCTGTAAAACAGAACACGCAGAGACAAACGCAAAACAAACACAAGGTACATCGCAAACAACTAAAGCATTTTACAAAACACGCGACCCACGATGATAGACGGGTCGCCAAAACATTGTCCATCCCATATCCACGATGGGGCACAACATACTACCTAAAAACACTTGGATTGAAACATACACAAAACACCAAAAGGAAACAATGTCTTTTGTCTAAAACAAAGATCAAGACTCGCTTGACCCTTCACAAACTTCTACATGAGCGTCATTCTGGCCCTTGGTCGCCTCGGGGAGCTCCTTCAATACTTCCCCGACAGCTTCCTCGACCGCCACAGGAACAACCTCCTCTCCATGCTCGTCCTCACCAAGTCCTATCAACTTGAACAGCTCGTTACCAGGATTGCCACCAGGGTACAAAAGCTCCATATTTTCCCTTGCGTCCTCGAGGTTCCAAGATGAATGACCCCACAAGGCATACTCCTCCATCATCTCAATACGGGACTTGAGGTAGAAATACGTCCCAACGTCAGTAGCGACCTGAGCATCCTTCAAACGAGTATCATCAAAACTATGCTCCAGCTCCTCAAAACGGGCTTGCAACTCGACCAAATTCTTCTCGGCCGACGCACGCTTTCTCTCGGCCGCCTTGACACGTCCTCTAGCCTCCTCCAACCAGCTCTCGACCTCATCTATCCGCTTCTCAGCACCATCGCTCAACTCTTGCACAGTAGAAAAGGCGACAAGCGAATACTGAAGAGCCTGTGAAAACAACAAAACGCATGAAAAAATATTGAACACATGTACATTATGAGAAACACTTCAAAACAAAATTTTCTCTTTTACTTACTCGCCAGGCGGCCGTCCCAGCCTCATCGATGCAATCAACAGGATGCAAGTCGCCAATCTCCTTCCTAGCCTCAGAATCCAGAGTATGAAGCAGGTCCCCCAGATCTCTTTTCTTCACCATGCCCACTGAAAGCTCTGGAACGTCCGTCGTCTTCCTCTTTGCCTCTGAGGCTTTAGACGATGGCGAGTCCAAAGCAACGATCTTAGCCGACGAAAGAGCCTTGGCGTCCAACTTAGCCGACGAAGACGCTTTCATCGCCAACTTTTGATCCAAGAGACTCTTCCCAGACAAGCGAGCACTCGACCTCGCCCCCCGAGATACTGTCAGGCAAGTACAAATGAATAAGCATATGGTTGCTACGAAGACCATCCACATGCATACCTTAAGGAACGAACATGTGCCTTTGGTAACGGAAACAGACAGAGTCGCTATATTCGGAGGAAGGGCTAAGTAGTTCACGCTCTTGAACGATCGGTCGGCCTCAGAAAAAGCAAGCAAAGCTTCGGTGACAGCGGTGAAATCAGAATCCGTCTTCTCCTCCGGACTGGGCACTGAAAAAGAAAACACGTAAGCGCCGGTTAACAAAGACGTCAAACATACAAAAACAGAGACTAACACGATACCTGTCGTCCTCCAAACATCATGCAAGAAAGAGCAGTCGAAACCCCCCTCAAGCGATTTTCTTTCAACAAAGAAGAAACGCGACCTCCATCCACAATCATTGACATTAAGGTTTACAGCAATCGGTTGCCTATTCGGTCTAAGACGCAGTTGAAAATGAGAAGAACCCCGACTACTCAAGTAGTATGAATACCAGAGAGCATCAAAATCAATTTCAACACTAGACACCAAAAGATCGACTACCCTAAGAAGATGCCATGCATGCGGCATCACTTGACACGGAGCAAGGTTGAGAACGGACAGGAAATTTCTCACCAGATTCGAGAACGGGAAAGAATGACCTATCCTGAAGGGGTATTCGAAGAAACAAATCCACTCGTCGCGACACCAGTCGGCCCGCTCCTGGGACAGAGGGAGACGAGCCACCGTCTCAGAGGGGAATTGACCCACTTCCAAAATCGTATCCAACTCCGATTGGGTTAGGGTTCCGGCCAGAGAATCCTCTGAAATGAGAAGATTTGAGGGGGAGAATTTGCTACTCTTCCCAACAACGCCAGAAGACGAGGCCCTAGACTTCTTCGACCTCGGAAACGACATAGTACGAGCACAAAGAAAACAACAGAGAAAAAGATCTTTACCTTCGGATCAGAAAACCTTTCGAGAAGCCAAAGGAGATAATGATGAAAAGAAAGGGAAGTGATGGCCATTTATGGGAAACTGTTTAAAACTACAGACAAGTCTGGCAACCAATAAAGAAGCGACACGTCATCAATCCGCTGCAACAAATCTGCAAAGAAAAGATCACGTCCAGAGAGATAAGGAATCCAACTGTCTCTCAACCGCCATCTCCGGCCCAGCTCGATTTCTTGGGGCAATTATTGGGCCATGATCTTAGTGGACCTTCGGAAGAGGCAGCCCAATAAGCAAAGCCGTTTCTTTCCTTTGAAGCGACCAACCAGGGAAGCGACCAGACGATGAAACAACCAAAATCAGACGATAAAAGCCAAGGTCATGAAGATGCCACGATCGGAAGCATTATGAAAAATCCAGATCCCCTACAATGGCTACAAGTCTACGAGATCAAGACATAAATGCCATAAGATTATGGCAAATCCGGCAATTAAAGCTGACAGGCGAAGATCACGGACGAGGAAATGGCTGGATATTTCCAAAGATTAAATGTATATAAAAGGTTTTAGAAATCATTGTAAGACACACAAGTACTCTCAGACATAATACAAGAAACGATACTCTCATTTCTATACTCATCTAAGTTCATCAGTTCGTAATCGGTGTTCTAATATTCAAACGACCGGCAACCTCCACCTTTGGTTCGACCGACCTCCTACTCGAAGGAGATAAGCCAATTTTCGCGTTACTTCTGACTCATTACGTCCTAATTTCTAGTTGATTTGGATTATCTAGATATTATCAATCTAATTGTTGTCTAGTTGCCCTTCTTAAGCGATTCAGGTCGGTTCGATCTGTTTCGCCCCAAAATAGAAACTTTCTATAAATGCTTGGTCTTCAATTGATTTTGAAGGTGATGTTTCAAACTCATTGGTATACTTTATGGTTTTGAGCTTCGTATCTTAGATGAAGTTCATGTTTTCATTATGCGTACGAATTGAAGATTGTTTATTAACTTAGAGTTTGTTATTCTTGTTGGGTTATTTTCTCGCGGTGGAGTGACCATCATGTTCTCATTGGGATATTAATATGGTTGACATTCAATGAACCTTTTTAGGCCGAAGCTATTCTTTGAGATCATTTGAAGAGTGTTGACGACAAGTAAATTTTTTGGGAAAATAGTGGATTGAGTAGTGGACTATGCATCTGATTTGTGATCATGACTATCTTAATAATGGTTGTATGAGATGTTCATGTATGAATTAGGTATATGATGACATTATGATTCCGGTTATGATTTTTCGTGCGGGGAAATTTTGAAGTTGAGGATGATATTTTGTAATTTGTAGTTGGAGGTGATTTGATGGTTATAATATTAGGAAATAACTATAATAATTGATGGCTTTGGATTATAGGTAAATGAATATTTGAATGATCTAATCGTAATTTTGTAAGACTTTGGTTCCTTATTGTTACACTTGGGTTAGTGAGCTATTGTATTATGATATTGAGTTTATGTTTCTTGATCATATAATGGGTATAGAGTGTAGGAAACATTTTAGGTTTCTTAGAGATTATATTTCCACTTAAGGATGTAGAAGGTGTGCGGCTTGGAGGTTAGATGCTTATTGGGCATATGCCGTTTGGATAGTATAATGATTCATCAAGTAAATGAGTAAATAAAGTGGTATCCGCACATTGAGGGAAACCATATAACCTTTCACGTGTATGGTTAACAAGATTATGGGAAGAGCTAATGCCAAGTATGTATTATTATGAGACTTTTATTAATGCGGTCTATTCACCGAATGAGATGATCTTGAGGAAGTTAGAACTATCACTAAGTAGTCGATCGTGTGAAATTTAGAGTTACAAGTTTTTGGTATTCGAATCTATATTGTCGACAAGTTGGAACGTTTACGTGGTATTGAGATACCAAGCTATCTATCTGGTGATGCTTCTTTGGATTTTAAATGCTTTTCTTGAGGTCCGATTTCCTATCATTGAATTGCTCGTATATTGGATGAATTTAGTATGGGAAGAAGTTGATTTTCGTATCGTTAATGAGAAACAAAACTTTTGGATATGATTTGTGTAAGAATTTTACTCCTTTTGAGTTTCGTGTTCAGTTATTGAGTGTGAGAAAGTATTCAATGTGTTTATGGATTTTATAAGGTAATTGATTCAAATGCCTTTGTAGATGAAAATAGATCTTCTTATCAAGATTTGAGATGTTTTGAATGAAATATTCCGGGAGGAGATTCTAAGTGGTTATCGAATTTTTGATAGGAATTTCATAGTTTTTTATTATCTATGTTTTTGTTTTTGATATTGACTAAGTGATCGTGAGGTTGGTTCAAATTTCAAATTTATAAAAATCCAATGCCCGAATCAGTTCGGTTTTGTTTATCATGATCTATTTGAAAAAAGTTTTATCCAAAATTGATTTTGAAAAGTGGCGTTCTAACTTCGTTTGCTAGATGCATCCTCTAATGTTTTATACCTTAGTTTTTACTTCAAGTTTATGTTTTTTTTTTAATATACATGGTTGTATATCTCGGAATACTCGCTTATTCATTCACTCATGAGATATTTTAAACATCATGACTTTTTGTGTACTTGATCATATACTATTAGGTGTGTGCTCGTTGCATTATTATACTAGTGGGACTTTCTTTTAAGAATCTGATATACTGAGTTCAGTATGATTTTCTTTTCCTATTGATTTAGTAGATGTCATGATCGTTAGTTTGAGATGCATTGGTTGTGATGAATTGCGTAGTATTTCCTTTTAAATTTATTTTATTTAAATTACCTCCATGATGGATGTTAGTATTATTATTGACCAAATGGTCGTGACGTTGGTATATGATTTATATTTCGAGGGCCCAGTGCTCAAGTTTTTGTATATTGGGAGTGATTTATCCACACGTGCACTGAGGAAGAATTCCAACTTGTTTTGCTAAAGGCATTCCTAACCTGTGATACCCCGTAATTTTGTAAGGTTATATTGGGAATTATGGAATTTTCCCGGGTACCCGTTGTGTACGTCGGATTTAATTCAGGTAGTTTGAGACATTCTGTAATGTGCTCTATATCTGTAATATTTTTCTCAGTGAAATAATATACAGACAACATGCCATGGAGTTTAATTGTCGTTTGCGTACGATAATTTTTATCCCGATCTATCGTCAAGCTCGTTCAAAGCCGAATGGGCGGGAAAAGGGGGAAACAGCGACCGCCGTTCAGAAACGGCGACCGCCGTGGTTGGGCCCGAGAAGTCAGCGTGTCAGCTTCTAGCTGGCCGTGACAGGCCTAACGACGGCGACCGCCGCATTTACGGCGACCGCCGCGTGCCCGCCGCAGGCAAAATCACGGCGACCGCCGTGATTGTCCAGTGGGCATTGCCCGTTGGTCGCCGGTGCCGTTCGAGGCGCGCCGTTGCGTCGTTTGCCGCGTCTGAGGGTTTGCAGATCACTCCTTGGGGTTTGCCTATAAATAGATGAACTTGGGCATGGGTTTTGGGTCATCTACAACCCCGAATCGCTGCCAAATTCGCCTCTCGCCGGAGTTGTGTTTTCGCCGGAATTTGAAGGTCTCACCGGTGTTGCTTTGGTGTGGTTCCTGAGTGCCTTTGTGAAGCTTTTGGTTAGCCTTGGAGGTTAGAAGCCAAAGCAAGTCGAAGGAGGCCGAACCGCTCGTGTTTTGGGGTGAGTTTTCTCTCGTTCTGTGTCGTCTGAGTTCATCACGGCGACCGCCGTGTTCTTCACAGCGACCGCCATGATGAAGACGGCGACCGCCGCCAAGAACAGCGACCGCCGCCAGTGCCCAAAACGCCTTCGTGGCTTTGGCTTGGTCGGTTGTCGTCGTGGCGTCTTTCCTTTCGTGTTCTTTCGTCGTGTTTAGATTCGTACTGTTTATGTCGGATCTAACTTAGGGTTCCTTTTATGGGTCGACTCTAAGGTCGTTGTGCTGTCAGAGCTATACCGTGTCGAGCCCGGAATCCAGTGACGTATTTAGACTATTCTGCGGAGTAAGGCAAGTGGTGGTTCGCTCTTGCTCATTCGTTCCATATTTACATTAATTATCAGTAGTTTATCTGAGTAATTAATTTGGAATGAATATTCTGTTTGTCTGGAAACGGTTTTGATAAACTGTTTTGAAAATCATATAATAGGTTGTATATCTGTTAGAACAACGCTATTATCTGTGATCGCCTTTCGGGCCTTTATATGGATTTATCATGTAAATGTTGTGGTGCTGTAACTGTTTAGTTAGCACTGTTAAATAGGAATGTTACTCGAACTTTGTCCAGTCGTTTCTTTATAATCTGGTATCGGGATGGCTCGTCCCCATCTGGTACTATTCTATGATCATGATCGGTCTCTTACACATGTGTGTAGAGACAGGACACTTAGCTGGTGTCACAAACCTTTCGGTATACGTCACTCTCGACGAAACGTATACTAAGATGTGTCGTCCCACTGGTGGGGTACACATGTAAAAGTCTATAACGTGATGTGTGTTTTCGAAACATAAATCAGATAAGTGCTACCTTGACGCACATAATTAATACACCTTGGGCGAGTAGTGCAGCTAAGTTTCAGTGCAGCTAGGAAAACTCGTCTTGACTTGAATGTAGTACGTTCTCTTTCCAATCTGGATTCGTTGTAGGCGATGAGGTTGGTCGTGAACCGAAGCATCTCAGTCAGTTTTAAATCATTGTTGAATGATTCTGTAATATTCCAGATTTGTCATTACTTCCTTAAAGACTCATTTCCGTTGGAGTCTTCTTTCGAGTCGATTTCTGTGAAGATTCAGTCTTCCAGAATCTTCTCTTGTGCATACCCCTTGTTTATTCCAGTAGGAATATGATGGTTGACTACCGTTATCGGTTATTATCCGAGAAGCGATGAGTCTAACCTAATATGACTGCTTCGAACCAGTCTGCTTTGTACCCTTGCTAGTCTATTCATTTAGACTAACCAACCAATGTTTTCCCTTGCATGGTTGGCTGGTGTCATCCGTTCGATTCGGCACATCAGTTAAGAAGTAGCTCAGAAGATTAGAAGGACTATGGAGTTGGCGGTGGTTTTTGAATGTTTTAATTATTTCTTTAATCAGGTTATGATCCTTTGGACAATAACTCCGATTGTAAAATACTTTCTTAGTCTTCTGCTGTGTTTGGTTTAAACTATGTTTTGACCTATTCGGGATTGGGTTGTAATCCCGTAACTCTTGTTTCCTCGACAATGTTATGTTTTGGAATTTAATGCTTGATCTTTGTGTATCAATTGCATTTCATAAATCGTATTTATTTGGTAAAGCCTTGGGTGATCTCGGTAAGGAACACTGGGGTCACTGGCGGTAATACATTTCCAAAAGGGTTAAGTTTTAGGGGTGTTACAGTTGTGGTATCAGAGCGAAAAGTTTTAAAATGGGTTTGGAATTTTTATAAACCATTTATCCGTTTTCGAAATGCTTTAAAAAGGGCTCTGAATTTTCATTCTGAAAAGAATTTCAAAACACCGTTCATAGTCATGTCTTCTTTATAGTCTGATATAGTAAGCTTGTTTCTATGTCTAGAAAGACTAATTCCTTCCTTATTGTTCGATAGGATGGGTGTCTGCTTTTCTATCGGTAGGGGGTCGGAAGACGCCAAGTCGGACCAGCCGAGGCTAGATTTTCCGATACCTCAACGACGTTTCGAGGTTGGAGGCCCGAGTAGCCCGCCCGAAGACGTCAAGCACGTTCTCCCCGAGTCAGTTGTCCTTGTAGCCAGGAATGCTATGGTCCCTAGACCTGCACCTGTGCCGCCACCAAGGGTGGAGGGAGTATAGGAATTGGAGCAGGAAGACGAGTTGTCAAGGTATGAACAAGGGGTTTACCAAGACGACTTTCTACTGGGACCAATTCTCGAGGAGATCGAGTACGAGGACGAGGAAGAGGAGATGCTTGAGCAAGATCCTGTCGAGGACGAGGATATGATCGAGGATGATTCCGAGGATGAGGATCCCATCGAGGATGATTCCGAGTATGAGGATCCCATCGAGGATGATCCCGAGGATGAGGATCCCATCGAGGATGATCCCGAGGAAGAGGATCCCATAGAGGATGATCCAGAAGAGAATCCAGAGTTGGACCTTGGAGGGCAGAATCAGGAGCCCGGTACAGGATTGTCACCAGTGCCAGAGTACGCACCCATGTCAGAAGCTGATTGGGAGGCACTGTATACCGAGTACGGTATTGGGAGAAGTGACAGGGAATCTCAGTCTATCCCTACTCCAAGGAGATGGAGGTCGGAATCCGAGCTGCAGGAGATTCTCCGCCAGAGCGAGGTAATCTCCGCAGAACAGCAGCGTCAGAGGGATGAGCTGATCGCCAGTACTCAGAGGAGGGCTGGAATAGGAGGACCAGTCATGGATGACCCATACTTTACCATGACTGAGCTAGGACTATGTGCTTCAGGGTCAAGCAGGGTGCGAAACCCATCGCCAGAGCTCGATGGTGAGCCTAGCCCGAAGAGACCATGCACGAGTAGCCAGTCGTATGGGAGACATTTTGGAACGCCTTGAGGAGGAGTGGCGTTGCCTATCATAGTAGTTTCGTTTCTTAGTATTCCAAGTTGTACTTTGTGTAATATTTCAGTATTGCGGCAAGTACTCTGAGAAACACTTATATCTTCGAGCAATGTTGTCCAAACGCTCGAATGATAAACTTATGTGTAACTTGTGTAAGAATTTGAAGGTTCATCTATAAAATGCCAAGTTGATCTATTCTGAGTGATTTATTTACATTGATATATTGCATAAGTATGTTGCATAATATTAATGTATTGAATGCTTGGAATTGGATCGGTAAACAGATGGTGAACCCAAGAAGCATGAGAAACTCGACTCGAGCCGGTGCTGGGACTAGCCAAAACCCCAGACCAGTAGGAAGAGGTGTTCAGAATGAACACGAGTCTGAGTCTCGCGTCCAGCAGAGGCGTGAAGGTCAAGATCAGACCCAAGCGCCGACGCTGTTTGACGCTGCAGCTGTTGAGGCGATCCATGGGATCGTGATGCATGCTATTGCAGATGTCTTGAGACCAAGTGCGCCTCAAGCACAAGAAGTGCCTATTCACGCAGCGGTTCCTGATGTTGTGGAACCCAGAAACCCTGTGATTCAGGAAACTGCCGTTAGGGCGAGGGACAGCTATGGTCGCGCTCTTAAGACCATTACTTCCATGAGACCCGACTACTATAATGGGAAAGGGGAGCCAGTGGCAGTAACTCATTGGTTCTCCCATATGGAGAGGCTGTTCAGGAACGTGGAGTGTACGGAGGCCGAGAAGGTCCATATCGCTTCTCTTCAGCTGAAGGAGGAGGCTAGCGAGAGGTGGGAGAGCACTGGTTTGGCTGAGAGCCCAGTGTTGACTTGGTCGATGTTCAAGACCAAGATGGTTGATCGCTTTTTCTCTCGTGCTATGAGAGAGGAAAAGCATAAAGAGTTCTTGTACCCTCAAACTGATGGTCTGAGAGTGACCGAGTTGGCATCTAAGTTCAACCATCTTCTACAGTACACCACTGTCGAGATCACCAGCGAGGCTTAAAAGATCTGGTACTTCCACGAGTGGATGAACCCGGATATCAAGCCATTAATGGTGCACCACACATGCTCTACCTTGGAGCAGTATGTGGATTGTGCCTATAAGCTGGAGGTAACTCTCGAGGAGTCGACCAAGAGACGCAACCGACAGAAGTCGATGCAGAATCAGAACCAGGGAGGTGGTTTTAAGCGCCATGCGCCACCGTCTAACTTCGCCAAGTCCAGTCGAGCTAAGACGGAGATGACGCAAGGGGGATCGACTCAGCAGTCAGGGCAGACCAGGAGTTCAGTTCAGTGTTATAACTGCGGTACTGCTGGGCACAAGAGCACTGAGTGTCGGAAGGAGAGGAGGCCATGCTTTGGGTGTGGACGTGATGGTCATCTGCAAAAGTTCTGCAAGCAGGGGAAGCAGAAGGGAGTAGAGTCGCAGCAAGGGTCAGTTCATCAGAGCAACCGACCTAGGTTTAAGCCTGCCGAGACTCCTAGCCCTTCAGTGCAGACGACTGCTCAGAACAGGGGAAAGGCCCCAGCTGTTTCTGGAAGTCAGGGCCAACGCTTGTACGAGATGCGTGAGGCAGATGGACCCAACGCTCCGATTGCTCAAGGTACTCTATACCTTCACTCTACTTCAGTGTGCATTCTGTTTGATTCTGGTGCTACGCATTCCTTTATTTCGGATAGCTGTGCTAGCAAGTTAGACTTAGTGTGCAATGATTCGTGCGACCCTTTCGTCGTTAATCTTCCTAATGGAGAACGTTTGGTGGGAACCAAGCATTTGTCCGACTTTCCGATTACCATTCAGGGTAAGGAATTCGAAGCAGATTTAATCTGCATAGCCATGGCTCCATACGACATTATTCTCGGTATGGATTGGCTGACGCATCACAAGGCGGTGATCGACTTCAGTTCAAGAACGGTGACGGTGTCATCCGGGGGCCAATTCGTGTGCAAGTTCAAAGGTCGAAATGACGCTGATAACGGCAAGCTGATCAATGCGATGGCTGCGTTTAAGCTACTACGACAAGGATGTGTCGGGTACCTTTGCTACTTGGATTCGCCCGAGAGGGATGGACCTGAGGTTCTTGATATTCCTATAGTTAGGGAATTTTCGGATGTCTTTCCGGAAGAAATTCCAGGATTACCCCCGAACCGTGTCGTTGAGTTTTCTGTTGATCTCGAGCCTGGTACGGCGCCGATTTCCAAATCCCCGTATCGGATGGCTCCAGCTGAGATGCAAGAATTGAAGAATCAACTTGAAGATCTTCTTGATAAAGGTTATGTCAGGCCGAGTGCATCGTCATGGGGTGCTCCGGTATTATTCGTCAAAAAGAAGGATGGATCGTTCCGACTTTGTATCGACTATCGAGAGTTGAACAAGGTGATGATCAAGAACAAGTATCCTTTGCCTAGGATTGATGACTTGTTGGACCAATTGCAGGGAGCAAAGGTTTTCTCCAAGATCGACTTAAGATCTGGATATCATCAACTCAGGATTCCTAGAACTGCGTTTAGGACCAGATATGGTCATTACGAGTTCGTAGTAATGCCTTTTGGGCTTACAAATGCTCCAGCTGTCTTTATGGATTTGATGAACCGATGTTTTCACCAGTACTTGGATAAGTTCGTGGTGGTTTTCATCGACGACATCTTGATCTATTCTCCGAATGAAGAAGTCCATGAGGAACATCTACGGATTTCCTTGTCGATCCTTAGACAACATCAGCTTTATGCTAAATTGTCTAAATGTGAATTCTGGATAAAGGAAGTGGCTTTCTTAGGCCACGTGATCAATAAAAATGGGGTTATGGTTGATCCCCAAAAGATTGAAGCTGTGGCTAAGTGGACATAGCCCCAGAGCGTGAAAGAGGTGCGCAGTTTTCTTGGACTTGTCGGGTATTATAGAAGGTTCGTAGAAGGATTTTCAAAGATCGCTCTACCTATGACCAATCTACTCCGCAAAGTCCACAAGAAGTTTGTCTGGAATGACAAGTGCGAGGTCAGTTTCCAGGAGTTGAAGCGACGGTTGACCTCGGCACCCGTGTTAGCACTCCCAAAGGGGAATGACGATTATGTGGTCTATAGTGATGCTTCCAAGTGTGGTCTCGGTTGTGTTTTAATGCAAAGGGGCAGAGTCATTGCTTACGCATCTAGACAACTCAAGACTTACGAAGAAAACTATCCGACCCACGATCTTGAGTTAGCAGCGGTTGTCTTTGTGCTGAAGATTTGGAGGCATTACCTCTACGGTATAAGATGCCAAGTCTTCACTGACCACAAAAGTCTCAAGTATATATTTACTCAGAAGGAGTTAAATATGAGACAACGCCGCTGGCTAGAGTTGCTCAAGGACTACGACATGGAGTTGTTGTATCATTTGGGCAAGGCTAATGTAGTAGCTGATGCACTAAGCCGGAAGACAACGCACGAGACTGTGGTTGCTCTACTTACTGCTCAAACCAAGCTAAACCAAGAGTCATGCGACATTGAAGTCTTATATGACCAGCGTAGAGGGTACTTGAGTATGATGGAGATTCGGGCTACACTGCTGGATCAAATCAAAGAAAAGCAAGTCGATGACATCATCTTGGTAAAGTTAAGCAGTGAAGTGATGGATGGGAAAGCTCCCAGTTTTGTGGTTCAGGATGATGGATCACTTTGGTTTCAGGATCGGATTTGTGTGCCTGACACAGAAGGTCTTCGTCAGTTGGTGATGAGGGAAGCTCATTCATCTGCTTATTCTGTGCATCCTGGCTCTAGCAAGATGTACAAGGATCTCAGGAAGAAGTTTTGGTGGCCAAACATGAAGTGGGACGTAGCAAACTTTGTGGCGAAGTGCTTAACTTGCCAAAAAGTCAAGATCGAACACCGCAGACCAGGTGGTGAGATGCTACCTCTCCCCGTGCCAGAATGGAAATGGGAGGACATTTCCATGGACTTCGTCACTGGGCTACCCAAGACTCGAAGTCAGAGAGATGCTATCTGGGTAATTGTGGATAGGCTTACGAAGAGTGCTCATTTCATAGCCATCAAGACCACATGGGAAACCCAGAAGCTAGCCGAAGTTTACCAGAAGGAGATTGTCCGCTTACATGGCATTCCTAAGACCATTGTATCGGACCGAGATGGCCGTTTCATGTCAAGATTTTGGAAGGAACTTCATAAGGCTATGGGAACCGAGTTGAGGTTCAGTATAGCGTTTCATCCTCAGACAGATGGCCAGTCTGAAAGGACCATCCAGACTCTGGAGGATATGCTTAGAGCTTGTGTGCTCGATCGTCCGACTAGCTGGGAGGACAGCTTGAGTCTAATTGAGTTCACGTACAACAATAGCTGGCATGCTACAATCAAGATGGCTCCGTTTGAAGCTTTGTATGGTCACAGATGCAGATCTCCGATTTGTTGGGACGATAATGCCGACAAAATTCTGCTTGGACCAGAGTTGGTCGAAAGGACGGCTTCAGACATTGCTTTGATCAGACAAAGAATGTTGACCGCTCAGAGTCGACAGAAGTCCTACGCAGATCGAAAGCACAAGACTGTCGAGTTCGAGGTCGGTGACAAGGTTTTTGTCAAGGTGTCGCCTTCCAAAGGAGTTTTCAGATTTGGTAAGCATGGGAAGCTTAACCCTCGCTACGTGGGACCATTCGAAATTCTGGATAGAGTGGGATCTCTAGCATACCGTTTGGCGTTGCCGCTATCGGCTCACCCGGTGCATAACGTGTTCCATGTGTCTTTACTCAGAAAGTATGTACCAGATGAGTCTCATGTACTTAGCTACGAGGACATCGAGATTCAAGCTAATGGTACTTATAAAGAGTTGCCCGTGCGCATTTTGGAGCGTCGGGAGAAGCATTTGTGCAACAAGATTGTACCTTTGGTACGAGTGCTGTGGTCCAAGTCAGGGACCGAAGAAGTTACTTGGGAGACGTGGGAAACTGAGTCAGATATGCTCAGGCGTTTTCTCGAGTTATTCCCGACCTAAGTTTCGGGGTCGAAACTTCTTGTAAGGGGGAGGAGATGTGATACCCCATAATTTTGTAAGGTTATATTGGGAATTATGAAATTTTCCCGGGTACCCGTTGTGTACGTCGGATTTAATTCAGGTAGTTTGAGACATTCTGTAATGTGCTCTGTATCTGTAATATTTTTCTCAGTGAAATAATATACAGACAACATGCCTTGGAGTTTAATTGTCGTTCGCGTACGATAATTTTTATCCCGGTCTATCGTCAAGCTCGTTCAAAGCCGAATGGGCGGGAAGAGGGGGAAACGGCGACCGCCGTGGTTGGGCCCGAGAAGTCAGCGTGTCAACTTCTAGCTGGCCGCGACAGGCCTAACGATGGTGACCGCCGCATTTACGACGACCGCCGCGTGCCCGCCACAGGCAAAATCACGGCGACCGCCGTGATTGTCCAGTGGGCATTGCCCGTTGGTCGCCGGTGCCGTTCGAGGCGCGCCGTTGCGTCGTTTGCCGCGTCTGAGGGTTTGCAGATCACTCATTGGGGTTTTCCTATAAATAGATGAACTTGGGCATGGGTTTTGGGTTTTGGGTCATCTACAACCCCGAATCGCTGCCAAATTCGCCTCTCGCCGGAGTTGTGTTTTCGTCGGAATTTGAAGGTCTCGCCGGTGTTGCTTTGGTGTGGTTCCTGAGTGCCTTTGTGAAGCTTTTGCTTAGCCTTGGAGGTTAGAAGCCAAATCAAGTCGAAGGAGGCCGAACCGCTCGTGTTTTGGGGTGAGTTTTCTCTCGTTCTGTGTCGTCTGAGTTCGTCACGGCGACTGCCGTGTTCTTCACGGCGACCGCCGTGATGAAGACGGCGACCGCCGTGTTCTTCACGGCGACCGCCGTGGTTGGGCCCGAGAAGTCAGCGTGTCAACTTCTAGCTGGCCGCGACCGGCCTAACGACGGCGACCGCCACATTTACGACGACCGCCGCGTGCCCGCCGCAGGCAAAATCACGGCGACCGCCGTGATTGTCCAGTGGGCATTGCCCGTTGGTCGCCGGTGCCGTTCGAGGTACGCCGTTGCGTCGTTTGCCGCGTCTGAGGGTTTGCAGATCACTCATTGGGGTTTTCCTATAAATAGATGAACTTGGGCATGGGTTTTGGGTTTTGGGTCATCTACAACCCCGAATCGCTGCCAAATTCGCCTCTCGCCGGAGTTGTATTTTCGCCGGAATTTGAAGGTCTCGCCGGTGTTGCTTTGGTGTGGTTCCTGAGTGCCTTTGTGAAGCTTTTGCTTAGCCTTGGAGGTTAGAAGCCAAATCAAGTCGAAGGAGGCCGAACCGCTCGTGTTTTGGGGTGAGTTTTCTCTCGTTCTGTGTCGTCTGAGTTCGTCACGGCGACTGCCGTGTTCTTCACGGCGACCGCCGTGATGAAGACGGCGACCGCCGTGTTCTTCACGGCGACCGCCGTGGTTGGGCCCGAGAAGTCAGCGTGTCAACTTCTAGCTGGCCGCGACCGGCCTAACGACGGCGACCGCCACATTTACGACGACCGCCGCGTGCCCGCCGCAGGCAAAATCACGGAGACCGCCGTGATTGTCCAGTGGGCATTGCCCGTTGGTCGCCGGTGCCGTTCGAGGTACGCCGTTGCGTCGTTTGCCGCGTCTGAGGGTTTGCAGATCACTCATTGGGGTTTTCCTATAAATAGATGAACTTGGGCATGGGTTTTGGGTTTTGGGTCATCTACAACCCCGAATCGCTGCCAAATTCGCCTCTCGCCGGAGTTGTATTTTCGCCGGAATTTGAAGGTCTCGCCGGTGTTGCTTTGGTGTGGTTCCTGAGTGCCTTTGTGAAGCTTTTGCTTAGCCTTGGAGGTTAGAAGCCAAATCAAGTCGAAGGAGGCCGAACCGCTCGTGTTTTGGGGTGAGTTTTCTCTCGTTCTGTGTCGTCTGAGTTCGTCACGGCGACTGCCGTGTTCTTCACGGCGACCGCCGTGATGAAGACGGCGACCGCCGTGTTCTTCACGGCGACCGCCGTCAAGAACAGCGACCGCCGCCAGTGCCCAGAACGCCTTCGTGGCTTTGGCTTGGTCGGTTGTCGTCGTGGCGTCTTTCCTTTCGTGTTCTTTCGCGGTGTTTAGATTCGTACTGTTTATGTCGGATCTAACTTAGGGTTCCTTTTATGGGTCGACTCGAAGGTCGTTGTGCTGTCAGAGCTATACCGTGTCGAGCCCGGAATCCAGTGACGTTTTTAGACTATTCTGCGGAGTAAGGCAAGTGGCGGTTCGCTCTTGCTCATTCGTTCCATATTTACATTTATTATCAGTAGTTTATCTGAGTAATTAATTTGGAATGAATATTCTGTTTGTCTGGAAACGGTTTTGATAAACTGTTTTGAAAATCATATAATAGGTTGTATATCTGTTAGAACAACGCTATTATCTGTGATCGCCTTTCGAGCCTTTATGTGGATTTATCCTGTAAATGTTGTGGTGCTGTAACTGTTTAGTTAGCACTGTTAAATAGGAACGTTACTCGGACTATGTCCAGTCGTTTCTTTATAATCTGGTATCGGGATGGCTCGTCCCCATCTGGTACTATTCTATGATCATGATCGGTCTCTTACACATGTGTGTAGAGACAGGACACTTAGCTGGTGTCACAAACCTTTCGGTATACGTCACTCTCGACGAAACGTATACTAAGATGTGTCATCCCACTGGTGGGGTACACATGTAAAAGTCTATAACGTGATGTGTGTTTTCGAAACATAAATCAGATAAGTGCTACCTTGACGCACATAATTAATACACATTGGGCGAGTAGTGGAGCTAAGTTTTAGTGCAGCTAGGAAAACTCGTCTTGACTTGAATGTAGTACGTTCTCTTTCCAATCTGGATTCGCTGTAGGCGATGAGGTTGGTCGTGAACCGAAGCATCTCAGTCAGTTTTAAATCATTGTTGAATGATTCTGTAATATTCCAGATTTGTCATTACTTCCTTAAAGACTCATTTCCGTTGGAGTCTTCTTTCGAGTCAATTTCTGTGAAGATTCAGTCTTCCAGAATCTTCTCTTGTGCATACCTCTTGTTTATTCCAGTAGGAATATGATGGTTGACTACCGTTATCGGTTATTATCCGAGAAGCGATGAGTCTAACCTAATATGACTGTTTCGAACCAGTCTGCTTTGTACCCTTGCTAGTCTATTCATTTAGACTAACCAACCAATGTTTTCCCTTGCATGTTGGCTGGTGTCATCCGTTCGATTCGGCACATCAGTTAAGAAGTAGCTCAGAAGATTAGAAGGATTATGGAGTCGGCGGTGGTTTTTGAATGTTTTAATTATTTCTTTAATCAGGTTATGATCCTTTGGACAATAACTCCGATTGTAAAATACTTTCTTAGTCTTCCGCTGTGTTTGGTTTAAACTATGTTTTGACCTATTCGGGATTGGGTTGTAATCCCGTAACTCTTGTTTCCTCGACAATGTTATGTTTTGGAATTTAATGCTTGATCTTTGTCTATCAATTGCATTTCATAAATCATATTTATTTGGTAAAGCCTTGGGTGATCTCGGTAAGGAACACTGGGGTCACTGGCGGTAATACCTTTCCAAAAGGGTTAAGTTTTGGGGGTGTTACATAACCTCTTTGATTTTTCGTATATGGGTCCAAGTATGCAGTGTTTGTTATCGTTCCATATCATTATACCTTCATGTCATGGAGATCTACGTGATTGCTTGTCTATGATTTTTTCGTACAAGTACTGCCTTCTTTAAACATTGTTGAATCGTATGACTAAGGATGGGCAAAAGTAGACCGGACCGGACCGAACTATGAATTTGACATTTCCGGTCTTATGGTCTGGTCTGGACCGTAATTTTTACAATCCGGACCGGTCGGACCGTAATTTTTTTTACAAAATCCATTACTATTTTAGGCGTAATTTTTACTGTCTGGACCGTAATCAAACAATTTAAATGTCAAAAATTATTAAATCCGATCTTCCCGATCCGGACCGTAAAGGACCGGACCGTATCGATCTGGTCCGGTCCACGGTCCATACATTAAAATTTTTACAGTCCGCCGGTCCGGTCCTAACCGGATGCCCATCATTACGTATGACTACTATGCGTCTATGATTTACTTGCATGTTCTTCGGTTTATATGTATGCGAGAGTTTATCTTTGGGTGCTTGCATGATAAGATGATGAGCCGTTTTGCCTCACCCTGATCAATGTTATGAGCTATAATGGTTATGTTGAGAAGTTGTGTTAGTGTTATTTTATATATGAGGATGATTCCGGATAGATAGATCTTACACTAGAGGAAATTGAGTATTAGGAGAGACCTTACCCATAATTGTGAGTTATGACTTCAGAAGGTAAGTGTATTTTTACCATATCTTGGCATATGGGAACACATGTATGAGATAGTTGCAAGCCTTAACAAGTATGGCAGAGAAGTATTATAACTTTGAGGATGGTTTACGATGATGCCTCTTTTGGGAACTTAAAATTCGAGATAGTAGAGGAATTTAGAACATTGGACTTAGGAGTCTGATATCATGGTTTGATACATGAGTGAACACAAGTTGTTGAAGATCACTTTCAGGCACTATTACTTTTCTCGAGATCTAGTTTCGAGGACGAAACTATTTCAAGGGGGTAGTATGTAATACTAGGGAATTATTTTTTCAAGATGTCGAGTTTGGATTCGTTAAATTTTTGTAGAATTGTTCCTCGTTTGATTAAAGGGTTATATAGGCATCCTTAGATATTTTCTTTCAACCCAACTTGTACCCAAATTACCACAAATACCTAAATACCCCCCCCCCCCCCAAATCCCCACACCACCTTCTTCCTTTGATTCTTTCACGTGAAATATGAAGAAAAAAAAGGCAGTTGCTTCCATGCATGCCCACCCAACTCTCCTTCCCTCATCTGACACGCAGCCACCGTTCACCATCACCGGGCCGCCACATGCAGAGGACCAAGCTCGCCCTCCCGTCGTCGACCTTGGCTCGTGTCCGGCCGGCCTGCTCGCGTATGCCCAGCTGCACAACCCCCCCATTCTCAGCCACTTCTCCTCCACCTTTTGATGTGCTTCACAACCTTTGCTTGAGGCGACTGAGCACCCTTCGACCCCCATGGACGAGTTCAAGGTCCGGCTAACCTCTTATTGCTTCCAATTTGACCATTTGAGCCATGAATCCCATGGGTTGATCGAATTTGGAGATTGGAGGTGGATGAATGTAGATTTGGGCAATATTGTGCATTTCTGAAAATTCTGGGAAAATTATGTAATTGCTGGAAGTTCGTGGCTGAGATTATAAGGTTTAAAAGGTTGGGCCGATTTGGTAATTTCTGGATGTTTCGAGCTGAAAATATGACTATGGAGGATGGTGTTCTTGACATTGAACTTCTTTGAGGCAAGTTATTGTGAGCATTTACGTGTTATAGTCTAAGTTTAGAAGTCTTGATGTCGTATGAGTATTGAATTGTTTGATCGTGTTCAAGCATGGGTTTATCTATATTGAATTACTCATATATATTATATATTCATGACATATTGATAAATGACTGATTAATGATTGTGATTATAATAGTTTGTTATAAAGCAGTGACGATATGTATGAATCTTGTTGGATGTTTTGGACTTACATGTTGTAGTTTAAGTTTAGAGTCATGGACTATGCATGAGTATTATATCTTAGTTTATGCATGAGTATTAAATATGAATGTATGTATGAATATCTAACCTTAGATTGTGCATATTTATCGAATCTTAGATCATGCTTGAGTATTGAGCTTCGAATTATTGATGAATGTTGAGACAATTGATTGTGTCTTAAACATGTGCATATATACGCGTATCGAGTACTACATTGTCTTGATATGGTGTGACGTGTCGATAAATGGATATTGGTTGTGTTAACATGATATATTGATGAGCATATGATGATCATATGGACGAACATTGTTGTACGATTGATTTGAAGTAAAATGATATGTTGATTAAAATGTGGTATGATATACATGTGGGTAAGGATGGTTCCGATCCCAAATGGTTTTAATCTATTTTCTACTGACATGCTCCTCGATAGAGGGCTCCAACCAAGTGGAGCAGTTCGAGAGAGTACTCTACCATTTTAGGGGAGGTTGGGTCACCTAGCTAGTGACACCGTTTCCGACCCGTTGGTAGAGGTGATAATACCCGCTATATGGGTTCAGAAGGTACCTTCGTGTCCAAGACATGCTTGGACATGTTTTCAAAACGTTTTCGTATTTAGATTTGTAAATGAGTTTTCTTTAAAACAAAAAATTACTTGAGTATATAGATTTTGAATGATTTCTAACAAGTTTGGAACTTGTGGTTTGATTAGAAATTGAGTGAAGTTCATGTGACCTAGTGTTGGATCCTCTGTGAGTATGATATGTATGCTTGGAAGATCTGGTATTGTGACTATTTTAGTTGTAACTTTTCCTGCATATCTGTATGTATGTGAAGTAACACGCCCTTGTATGTCATGATTGTTTGTAACTTTCTTGTCATGTTTTACTGTCATCAATCTCGCATATCCGCAAATTTGTAGAGAATACTTTATCAATGTATCATGTCTAGTTGTAAAATTTCTTGCATATCTGTATGTGTGTGTATAATACATTCTTGTTATAACATGTTCACCTATGCCTATACATGTGTATCTGTGATCCCTTGCTTGCACTATTGCACGTATTAAGTTGCTTATATAATTTGCTAGTCTGGTTGGTGACTAACCCCCATTATCGTGGGGGTTGGCTATGTCTTATACATGGTCAGGTATTCTTCCACTCAGGATTAGCGTGGACGTCAAGCAAGGTGAACACGATACTAGGGCTAACTATGTGGGTGATATGGGGCAACTCTATTTCAAACGTATTATAATTTTCTAATTATATAATTTCCGCTGCAATAAATGTCGTCCTTGTTAATTTTTTTATATTTGAGATTTAAGTTATCAGTTTTATTGTCCTAACCACTATAGAGTTTTATTCTTATAAAGTTGTATTCATATGACCCAAACTTGTTTATGAATGATTTAGAAATTGTGATTTATGCACGACCATCACATCTTTATTTTATATATCTGGTTTACATTCTATTGGTCATTGTTTTGATATTTTATCCCCTAACGCCTTGTGGAGCCTTTGGGATTCACGGTAATGTAACCCTTGATTTAGGGCTGTTACATGAGGACTGCATTCTGGACGAGATATGGTCAGTACGAGTTCGTAGTCATGCCATTTGGACTTACGAATGCTCCAACAGTTTTTATGGACTTGATGCACAGATGCTTTCATCAGTATTTGGATAAGTTCATGGTGGTGTTTATTGATGATATTTTAATCTACTCGTCAAACGAAGAAGTTCATGAGAATCATCTTTGCATCACAATATCAATCATTAGACAAAAACAGCTATATTCTAAGTTGTCTAAGTGTAACTTTTGGTTGAAGAAAGTAGCATTTTTGGGCCATGTGATCAACGAGAAAAGGGTAATGGTTGATCCCAAAAGATTGAAGCGGTAGCTGATTGGAAGCGACCTCAGAATGTGAAGGAGGTGCGCAGTTTCTTAGGACTTGTTGGTTATTACCGACGGTTCATAGAGGGATTTTAGAAGATTGCTCTACCCATGACCAGATTGCTCCGCAAGGTTCGCAAGAAGTTTGTATGGGATGAAAATTCCGACAAGGTATTGCTAGGACCTGAATTGGTCGAAAGGACTACCTCGGATATTGCTTTGATCAGATAGAGGATGCTTACAGCTCAGAGTCGACAGAAGCTTATGCCAATTTGAAGCGAATGGATGTTGAGTTCAATGTTGGGGATAAGGTGTTTGTCAGGGTGTCGCCAACAAAGGGTGTCTTCAGGTTCGAAAAGCATAGGAAGCTCAATTCTCGCTATATTGGACCCTTTGAGATCCTTGATAGAGTCGGATCTTTGGCATATAGCTTAGCATTTCCACCCTCAGCACATCCAGTGCATAATGTGTTTCATGTCTCTCTATTGAGAAAGTACGTGTCGGATGAGTCTCATGTTCTGAGATATGACAACATCGAAATTCAGCTAAATAGTACAAACGAGGAGAGACCCGTGCGCATCCTAGAGCATCGAGAGAAGCACATGCGGAACAAAGTAGTACCTTTGGTGAGGATTCTTTGGTCAAAGTCTGGGACTGAGGAAGTTACTTGGGAAACCTGGGAGACCGAAGCTGATATGCGTAGTCCTTTCCCAAAGCTATTTTCGGTCTAGTTTCGGGGTCAAAACTTTTTCTTAAGGGGGTAGTAATTTAATATCCCTCATTTTAATTAAGGGTATTTATGTAATTGCCAAATCTATTTTTAATAAAGGAATTTTGGTATTTATTTCATTATTCCAAAAAGGGAAATAGATTAGAGATTATTAACTTAAGTTGTTACAACTTTAAGTTATGGGTTATTTAAATTTGTTCTAACATTGAGTTATTTTAAATTTAAATAAACTCATCAATTTTAACCTATATTATTTGATTTAAGATTAACAAAGTGTTAATCAAGATTTGAATATGGTTAATTTTATAAGAAGATGTGACTTAAGCTTAATTTTTACCTAATTAATTTGCCTACATCTTAATTTTGGGTTGAAATAATTATATAAGCTTAGTATAATAAAATAAATAAGTTTGGGTAATTTTTGAATTTTTTGAAAAGTGAAATAGGGGCATTTTTTCCTCAACTTTAGGAAGTTGGGCAAAAATGTGCAAATAGGTCAAAAATAGAGGGAGTCGACCGTAATTAAGGGGAAAATGGGTTGTCTTCAACCTCTAGCTTTCATACATGATAAGTTTCCTCCCATGAACGATTTTGGGTGCCAAAGTGGTTCCTTTTTGAAGATTAACCTTTGGCCAATTTAGGTAATACAATATTTTGCACATACATACTAGAATTGGGTAGATTCATCCCCAAATAAAATCGAATTTCACCCGGAAAGGCAAGAGTATATGTCTAAACGCTTTTCGTGTTTATGGAAATTGAGATCCGATTCGGGGTCGATTTGGGCCAAATTTTATATCAATCTGTAGGGTTTTGAGAGATCTATCGAAGCCTTATAAATACTCCTTCACCCATGGAATATATTTATCCAATTTCGCCTCCAAATAGAGCTGTCAAAAAGTGACTGAATCCGTTTTACCGACCCGCTTTTGGACCCGACCCGACCTGACCGAAATTTTTGATAACCCGAAGTTACCGAACCCGAATTTACCGAGACCGAACCCGAATTTACCGAGACCGAACCCGACCAACCCGAACTTGACCCGATTAACGAATAAATGTGGAGTATTAATAAAATATAACACAAAATATATATGATAAATGACATATAAATAATGATAATATGCTTAATATCCTAAAAAAAGAACATTGTTGTACTTATATAATTTTTTATAATGTAGAAATTTATAAATTAATATAATAAAAAATAAAAATAAAATATGATTTTGGTCAACTAATATCAATTACATTAAAATAATTAATAATATTATTATTATTTTAATTCATTTCAACTTATTTTGACATATTTAAATTAGTTTTTAACTATTTAATAATATTTAAATAGTGAACAAAATATTTAAAAAATGACGCTCTTGACCTGTTGGTTAACCCGAACCGCCCGCTGACCTGTAATGACCCGACCGACTTGACCTGTTATCCGAAATGACCCGACCCGTTCTCAACCCAAACTTGAAATAACCGAACCGAACCCGACTTGACTGACCCGATTGACAGCTCTACCTCCAAAGCTCATGAACCCTAGAATAAAATCGCAGTTGTTCATCACCAAAAATCATAGCTCTTCTTTAAAAGCCCTCTAACCCCAGCATCGGTGGTGGTCCGACGAATGCGAATTTCTCCATTCTACAGCGAGTGTCCATTCGCGAATCTGGTAGGGTATTTTGGTCGAATTGATTTTCGATTTTGGCTTTGTTTTTTATTAATCTTGGTTAATTATATTGATCGGGATGAATTAAAAATTATGTTAGGATAAATTAATTTTATTTGTATTTAAATAAAATTAATTATAATTTTTGGGGTATTATCTTGTATTATGAATTATTAAATTATAACACTTCATCTAGATAAATGTTGGGTGAGAAATTATTAAGGTTATAAATGATTTATTGGATCAATTTATTTAGGATATGCTTATTTAGAATATACGACTTATTGATTTTTAGTATCGTATAATCATTTTATCGAAAAGCATTGAAATTGATTTATTTAGAGTTAAATAAATTCAATTAAAAATCGAGACTTGTATCCTTCAAATGTCATTATTGACTAAATTATCTAATTATAAATTAATTATTTTGTGTGATTTGGGTACATCTCGGAATCGCTTTTTGGAACGGAAATAAAGATGGTAGCCAATTTGCTACTCGGAAGCAACCTATCCCGATACACCGTTCATCTTCTTCGTAACTCAAGGCAAGTAGCGGTTCGCTCTTGCAATTTATTCCATATTCATCTTCATTGACAATGAATCGATTGTGCTATTAAGTTGGGATAAATATTATTGAAAATTTCATTTGGGAACTTATGTGTTAATTTGGTGTGAAATGAACCTTATATATTAGGTTGTATATTTGTTAGCAATGACCCTCGTATATATCTATATATTTATTATTATAGGGTGCTAGATGAACTTTGGTGTGGACTTGTTTGTTTAGTTAGCACGAGTATTCCTAGGAACGTTATATACCCTGCGAGGTTTAGCGGTTTCTTTATAACTTGGTATTAGGAAGATATTGCCCTAGTACTTTTGGTCGTGACCTACCCTTAATAAAATATACCTTTGGGCGAGAAGTACAATGTGGAACCCGCTCGGGCTTCTGTCTATGAAGGTCCTCTTACCAATCTGAATTTGCACAACACGTATGCGGTGAGGTTAGTTAAGGACCTGATTATTCAAAGAAGTCGACTTTGTGTGATAATTATAAATGTTCCCAAACAAACGTACATAATTCCTATAAGACTCAATTTTATTGGAGTCTTATTTTGGATCATATCTCTTTTTATCGTTTCAGTGAAAGTATTTGAGTTATGCATCGTCTACCGACTATTATTCGAGAGACAATGATAGTAGGTTGGATACAATCATAAGATCCACTCTGTTTGAGCCCTTGTTTAGTATTTCATTAGACTAACCAACCTTTTCTCTTTCCTTACATGGTTGAATGGTGTCATCCGTCCTATACGGCACATCATGTAAAGCTTCCCAAGTTGAAGACGCACGTAGACGATGTTGGAGGCAGATGTGTTTTCTTTTTGGTATTTTGACATTTGTTTTGAACAAGGTTCAGATCATGTTTTGGAGTTTGTTATTTATTAAGTCTCCCGCTGATACTTTGATATACTATTGAGTTTCCATCTTTAACAACGTCGTTTGTGAGACAATTTTGGATTTAATATATTATTATTCGTATTATTTTGTATTTTGCGATCAATACTGTAAAGTCTTGGGTGATTTTGGATATGTGATCCAAGCTCACTGGCGATAATATTTCTAAGGTAATTTAGGGGTGTTAAAAAATCAAAGTTACACATAAAAATACTAGATTTTTCATGTTGATCATAGTGGAAACAAACCCTAGAAATTTAGAATTTCATGCTTGTATTTGCCTTAATTTGATTAATTTTGCATGAAATTGGTTCATGTAGTAATTAATTAAAAACCCTAATTCCCTATTTTCTCTTCAATCCACAAAATTTGTAATTGTTAAAAAAAATTGAGTGAGAGAGGGACAAAAATCACGGTTGGGTGACCATAAAGGCTCACGGCGGTTCGGGGGTTATACGGCTAGGGGTGAGCAAACGGATATATCTGATCCGGTCTGGTCTGGTATGTCGGATATCCGGTAAAAAATATTCACGAAACTCATATCCATATCTGGTTCGTTTCAGACCGGATATCCGGTAAATGTTATCCGGATCGGATATTCGACTCGGATATCCAAATTATCCGGTTACTAAAAAAACCCATTAAAAACTAAATCAAAATGTTACTTTTTGTAATTCAATCAAAACTAACAATCCGTAAAGTGCAAACTAAATGTCAAACATCAACACCATTTGCAAGTCCCTGTAATTTTTTCAAACAATTAAACTTGCCAACCTTTTCAAATTGAGAACCATAAACGTATATATTATATAACAAGAGGAATTGGCAAGTATATATAAAGTTGTAACTTTAACTTATATAATTAAAATTCAATTCAATGTTGAACACTCAGTCTTGACAAATAAAACATATTTGCTCTGTTTAGTGAGGCGACAATTAGTACATGAATTATTCATTTAGGATTTTAATTTTATAAGAATAATAATCAAGGTTGTTTTTTATTAAAAGGAATGAAATAAGGAATGTTGTATTGGAGAATTGAAGTGGGTTTAATTACTTAAAAATATACAAATACCATTTTGAGATCATCTAAAATAATTAAACATTGTATACTAGTTAACTAGTTATAAAAACATATATATTATATTATAATAGTACCGGATTCCCGGTAAGCAAAATATCTCAATCCGTATCCGGTCCAAGTATCCGGAAAAATCACCCGGATCGGATCGGATTCGGATAAAAATTAAACGGATGTTTTCGGATACAGACTTTTAGGGTTCGGATTGGCGGGTTACCGGATCGGGTTGACCGGATCGGATATTTTTGCTCACCCCTACGGCGGTGGTCCTGCGGTGCGGGGCTGAGGCAGGGGTAGCACAGCAATGGCAGTTGGGGCTATTGGTTGCACGGTTGGGTTCGGTTGAGGGTAGGTTAGGGTTTCCTAGGATATTTTGCCTAAGATCCTAATTGCCTAAAATAAATAAGGATATAAGGTATCTTATCTTTTGAGTATATTTCATCCAAATATACATGGTAATGATTAATATTGGTGTTAATTCCACATATAATTTTAAATGAATTAAAATAATAAAAAGATTGAATTAATTGTTTTATGAGATAATTTAATTAATTTAATTTTAAAAAGTGTATTAATATGATTAGTAGTCTATCTATGTACTTTAATATTTGTTATTATAAACCGCGTGTATGATCTAATATTATGATATTATTATTGCATGCAGTGACTGGTATGACCCAAAATAGGATAGAAAATAGGATTTGTGTATCGTTATTGTTTTCTTGTACACGATATGCGTATCGTTATGTATTTTTATAATTTTATTTTCAAAAAGTTAGATTAGATTTACATTATGTAAAACAAAAGAAGAAGATCCTTTGAAGATTCCAGGATGGAGATCCAATGGTGTATCAATGATGGAGATCCAAGAGAAGATGAATAATCTATGAAGATTAGATCTTATTGGGTTTTTTAGGGTTCATACTAGGATCACATATATTTATTGTAGTTTATTTGTATTAAATGTTTCTAAGTTTATACATGTTTGTTTATTTATTCTATTTATTTCACTAGTAGATAGACCAACATAGTAAACTTAGATCCCTTGTGTACCATGTCATGACCCCAAATGTGTGTTAGTAAAAGAAAATTGAGATTTTGCCTTTCTAAATCATAACCTTTGAGGCTCTTGGAATTTGATGGATAGTTTTTTGCCAAAGCAATGAGTCCTTTTTTGAACTTGGGATAGTACAGGTAAATCTATATAAGGGGTTTACAACTTGATTTGGTTTTACTCAACAAAACGCCAAAAGATAAAGTATTGGATTTTAAGGCATATGAATAGGTTTGACATAAGATGTAACCTATCAAGCAAGAGTTACAAATGTTATTAGTTACTTACCTTGATCACATAGGTCTTAGGGAAGTGCCAAAGTACGCCTAATTCTTATTTGAATTAGGATCTTGGAATCGTTTTATTCAAAGGGACAAATTTTATGTGAAGAAAATGTGCATTAGCTTAATGATGTTTAAAACATGTTTAAATTTTTTTAGCTTTTTGTATGACAAACATAATCTATATTTTGCATGTTATTTCTATTGTAGATATCATGTCTAGAAATGATAACCCAACAATCATCAACCTACGTTCGATTCTTGAGAAGAATAAGCTGAACGGAAACAACTTCTTCGATTGGGAAAGAAACCTGAGAATTGTTCTCAGATCTGAAGGATGAGAGAAAGTCCTTGACACACCTATCTCAAAACTGATTGCTTTGTCTACTCCACAAGAGATAGAAGAGGACAAGCAGTTCAGAGATAAGTCTGTGATTGTCACTTGTATTATGATGGCTTCCATGAAATTGAACCTTCAAAAGAGGTTTGAGAGGATGGATGCCTACATCATCATTCGTAACCTGAAAGTTATGTTTCAGGAACAAGCTAGAATAGAGAGGTATGAGACTCACAAGGCAATCCTTGATTACAAGCTTGAGAAATGCAAGCCAGTCAGTGCTCATGTGTTCAATATGATTGGACATTTTGAGAACATGGAAAGACTTGGCGTCTCCTATAGTCAAGAGTTGGCAACTGATAGGTGTTATTTCATACACCTTTACTAGCAATTATTAGCATGATTTGGAGGAGTTTATGAGTGGTTTTTAGGCTAAGTCTGTGATCCAGAAGTTATGGAGAGAAGTGAAGATATCCCAGGATTTACAGCTTAGATGGAGACATGAGGATGGAGATGGAGCTGCTGAAGCATACATGGAGACGACTACCAACACTTGGTAGTAATGAAGAGCAGCAGAAGAAGAGAGTGAGCTAGCTCACCGCCCCGCACCAGAGTCACTGCGGCCCGGCGGTGACTCTCAGAGAAGAATGAAGCCCCGCGCCAGAGGAAGCCACCGCCCCGCGGTGGAGAGCCTGACGCCCCGCGGTGGATCTCACCGCCCTGCGGCGGCCGTGTTAAATGTCGCGCGTTTGAAGACATTTATTTCCTTTTATTTCGTTCAGATTTTGTTATTTTATTATTCTATTTCCTTTATTGTTTGCATTAATTTAACCTAGTTTTCTTAAGACTATTTAAGTCCTCTTTCTAGGTTAAGAGGAGAGACTCATTACAACTGCTTTACATCAGACGTTATTTTTCCCTTAGTTTTCATTCTCGTCTGAATGGAGAACTAACTTCCCTTTGTTCTACTATACGATTGAAGCAATACAGTTGATGTGTTTGTGAGATTTCTATTCCTTGTTCTTATCCTTATAAGTGTTGGTTTGATTCTCTTGGTTATATTGAATATTGATTTCTTGTTATTCTTCTTAGCCTGATCAACTAGGTTGAATACTTTTTATCAATTGCTAGGATTGCATATAGGGGTTCCGAGTGCATATCTAGTAGCAAACACAATTGTGCGTATAGGGGTTCCGAGCGTACAATTGTGAGTGAGAATCAGTTGCATGTGAGTATTAATACGTCTTTCTATTTGCATGTGTCCTATATCCTTGTGTGTATTGCTATTGCTTTGTTGGTGGTAAAGTATACCGACAACTGTGAGAATCGGTGATATTTTACCATTGGCATAGTGATAAGTCTATCGACAACTGTGAGAATCGATAGTACTTAAGATCAGGGTGGGAACAACTATAAGGATAGTAAAAGAACTTGGATTAAATAGATTTATGTGATCAAATTATATCTCTGTATGGTGGATCTCGCTCTAGTAGGACTACTTTCCCCATTATATTTTCTCAACTCAACCAAACTTGTTTGCTTTGCTTGCTTTGTTTTCTCGTGATAACTAAACCCCCCTTGCTTGTTACTTGTCATTCACAATTGCATACTGCATCAGATCTTCCCTGTGGGTTCGACCCTTGCTTGCTTACTATACATCTGTTTAGTAGGTTTGTTAGGACTTTTTACTTTGATAAGGCTAATCAATGATACTTGCATTGCGCACTTTTAGCCCCGTCAGCAACATACATCATACTCCATTCTCTACATGATGGATTTTTTCAATTCAAGCTCAACTTCAATATGAATGGAGTTGGTAAAACACTTGAAGAGCTACATGGGATGCTCAAAACTGTTGAGCCAAATCTCTTTGTTGACTAGAAGAAAGAGATCTCGATGGTCAACAAGGGGAAAGGGTTCAAGAAAGGGGAACCTGGAAAGCAAAAGAAGAACGTGCAAGGGAAGGGCAAGCAAGTTGCGCAACCCAAGCCGATAACTTCTGAAAAAGCTAGAGTAGTTGTTGACCACAATCGATTCTACTGCAATACAAGGGGGCATTGGAAGAGAAATTGCCCAAAATACCTGGAAGACAAAAAGAACGAAACTGTGAGCCCCGATTCAGGTATGTGTGTTATAGAAGTCCTAATAGCAAAAGCTTCAACTTGGGTATTAAAATGACCTGTTAAATTCGCCAAAGAAAAGAGGATATTGTAAATGCTCATTCTAATTTAAGAGGCAAAAGGATTAAGAAACTTTGGTTAATCCATGGGTTCTTTGCCTTGCAAAGGGTCATTTGTGTTGCATTCCTCATACTGAAGATATGTATAGGAAGTAGTCCACTTTTAAATTTTAATAGTGCTTATAAAAATTTTAAGCACTAATTAACATAAATATGGGTAAAGGTTAAAGAAAAAGCAAACCTTGAATCAAGTCTTCAAATTGATTTGTGCAGGAAGATGTTATTGAGATATTAGAGTACAAAAGCAAAAACATGCCTTTGTCCTCTTTATAAAAATCCAATTCAAAATTATATTAAATCCTTATATTATATGTTTTTTCAATCAAAATATATGGAGTGCCAAAAAAATGGAAGCTCAAAGATCTCATAATTAATTGAGATTGAATTTTCTAAAAATTGTACACTTTGAAATAATGGGTTAAAGATACGGTAAGTTTTAGTTTTTGCCTTGTACAAACCGGCCCTTATGTGCAAAAGGTTCAATGATGGATTTAAGTGAACTTCTTTTTTTCGATGAGAAAAGAATTAGGTTGGTCTTAGTTTCTATGTGAAGACCAACCTAGAGCATCATTGCGGATGAGAACACGCAGTTCTGAATCAAGACTAAGGTTAGACACATTTGGTGAAAAGCTGAGTTTGGCTATGCGATCCGCAGAATAGTTCACCTCCCGAAAAACGTGTCTAACATGGACTTTCTGGAAAGAGTGGATGTCAACCAAAATGGCCCACAGTCAACTCAATTTCCCAGGGACAATCCCAAATGTCTTTGATAGAATTTATAAGGCAAAGATTATCACCCTCAATTTGTAGTTTTGTTAGTTTCTTTGTTTAAATTTGATGTTGTGTTTAAGTGTTAAAGCTTTTGTCATGAGAACATTGTTAGACCCACAACGTTTGTTCTCCATATGAATAACTTATGCTCTATCGTTTCTGATGATGAATCCAATACCAGGTTCACCATTAAGATTTTTGCACCATCAAAATTAATTTTGTAGAAGTGTTGGTTTGGTTTTTCCCAACGGAGAAATCTGGTTTTTCTTATATGTTGTGTTTTATTATTATGGATTGGAGTATCCTCACACACTTCTTTCTTTGTGATTCCCAGTTTTTAATTAACGTAGAAATATAGTGTGAAAGATCTTTGATTTTGTCGTTGGGGTCAGTGTTAAAGATGATTTGGTTTCTATTAATCCAAATGCTCCACCAAATAGTGCAAAAACAAATGAATTCCTTTTTGGTCAACAGCGACTGGAGTTCTGTCAATATATCTTTTGGTTTTTATTGTTTATAACAATGTGAACAATGATGTTACCAATAGATATATTTTGTTCTTTGATGTGTTTAATAGTAAATGGACATTTTATAAGGAAATGTATAAGATCCTCTACAGGATTATCACATGCCAGGGGGACAGGGATGTGATTTTGTGATAGTCTGGATTTGGTAGGGAGTCCATCATGGCATATTTTTCAAAGGAAATTTTTAACTTTAGGATATATATATATATGTCTAGTTTCCAAATCCACGAGAAGTTATTAGTTTTGGGGTTTTGTTGTTTAGTAATCAATTCAAAGACTGATTTGGTAGAAAATCAACCATTTTTATTGGGTGTCTAGTATAGTCTATCTGAAATAATATTCTCGAGGATAGGGATGTCTAGTATTTGTTCTACAGTTTGGTGATTTAGAGTTTCATTCAGTTTGGTTTGGTTCCATTGTCGATTATTGTCAAAAAAGTCACTTACTTTTACAAAAGGGTTGATTATAGTTTGAGGTAAGGAGTTATTTTTAATACTTAGATTGGGCAACCAATTATCTGTCCAAAAATGAATGGTTTTTCTGTCACCTACTAACCATTGAAGACCATAATGGAATTCAGTACAGAGATTGAGAAGATAGGACCATTGCCAAGAGAGGTTTCTTTTTTTCTTATATTGTAAAATATTAATTTCTTTGAGATATTTTTCATTTATGATTTTGACCCATACGTTATCTGGTCCAGCAAGGATTTTCCATAAGAATTTCATTTGTAGTACTTTGTTCATATCTTGTGTTTTTCTGATTCTAGTTCCTCAGTTATCTTTATTTTTACAAATTTTATCTCAACCGATTAATGGTTTATAGGAAGAATCCTTATTCCAAAAGAAAGTTTAGTTGATTGAGTCTAATTCCTTATGAATATAGGAAGGTAGCATAAAATTTTGCATAATATAGTTTGGTTTAGCAGCCAGATTTGATTTTATTAGCGTATTCCTTCCCTCTGGAGAGAGGGAGTTGGCTTCCCACTTAGTTAATTGGTTATGAGTTGATAAGATTGTGTCTTTAAAAGTGTCATGATTCACTTTTCCATTTATGATGGGACATCCTAAGTATTTATCCAATGAGGTGGAGTTTGGTATACCAAGTACATATTGAATTATGTTTTTTGTGACGTTTGTTGTATTATTTGTTGTTTAGAAAGCAGACTTATGGTAACTAACACATTGATCAAAGATAGAGCAATATTCTTCAATGATGCTTAGTAAGATATTCTGTGAATAAGTGTAATAAATGTGTGGTTAATTTGTGTAAGTAGTTTTTCAGAGTGAAAAAAACTTTTAACGGCTTTGATCACCATAAAACCAACAATGTGCCAGTATTTTTGGTAGAAAAGAGCAGACATTATTACTTCCAATTAGACCTGGCAAAACATGACCCGACCCGACAATCCGACCTGACCCGTCTAATATTTTAAGGGTTGAGACCCGATCTGAAAATCAATGGGTCAAGAAAGACCCAAACCCGATGACCCGAATAAATCTGGGTTTGATATGACTCGACCCGTTGGGTTAACCGACCCGACCCAATCATATGTATTACCTAATTTATAATGAATATTATACACTTTTTTACTAAATAGTGATATAATATTGATTTTGTTATTATTATTTTTATTATTAAAAATATATTTTATTATTAAAAACATTATTTTATTAGTAAAAATAATATTTTGTTATTAAAATTATTATTTTATTATTAAAATTATGATTTTATTATAAAATTTATTGTAAAATAACTGACACTTTGGACCCGTTGGGTCGACCTAAACTGGCACTAAACCCGGCAGGACCCGACCCAATCAACTCATAATTGTTAACGACCCGATTGACCAGAACCCGATTTAACTGGAACTCGGTTAACCAAAACCCGAACCCGACCCGCCCGACTCGATTGCCAGGTCTACCTCCAATATCAAAAACCGATTTCTTAACTTCCTCCAATGAGGTGGAGTTCGGTATACCAAGTACATATTGAATTATGTTTTTTGTGACATTTGTTGTATTATTTGTTGTTTGGACAGCAGACTTATGGTAACTAACACATTGACCAGAGATAGAGTAATATTCTTCAATAATGCTTAGTGAGATAAGATGTGAATAAGTGTAATAAATGTGTGGTTAATTTGTCTAAGTAATTTTTCAGAGTGAAAAAAACTTTTAATGGCTTTGATCACCATAAAACCAACAATGTGCCAGTATTTTTGGTAGAAAAGAGCAGACATTATTGCTTCCAATATCAAAAACCGCTTTCTTGTAGAGTAAGGGTTATCACATTTTGGAATAAGTGTAATAAATGTGTGGTTCATTTGTTTAAGTAGTTTTTCAAAGTGAAAAAAAACTTTTAACGCCTTTGATCACCATAAAACCAACAATGTGCTAGTATTTTTTGGTAGAAAAGAGTAGACATTATTACTTCCAATATCAAAAACCGATTTCTTAACTTCCTCATTAGTAGGAGGTTTAGTTAAATCATCATTTTCTTGTGTCGAAATTTCATTATTGATATTAGTAAGATATTCTGTGAGGATATTATTGTTAATAATACTATTTAAAATCTTTTCTCAAAGTCAGATCTGATTTCCTTTCTGATGTTTTCCAGTCCTATGATAATATTGCCTTCATTTGTCTGTATTTCTTTAATGATTTTTATGCTACGTCTACCAATAGCCACCCGATGGAAGTAGTTAGAATTTGTGTCAATTGATTTAATATGTTTTATTTTTGCACGTTGGCTCCAATATCTTTTGTGAAATGATAGTAGATTCTCCTTTTTGGATATTAGTTTGTTTTGTTTAGAGATTAAATTTTGAGTTGGATTAGTAATAATATCCTTTTGGATAGTGGTGAGTGCATCTTCAACTTCTCTGAGTTGATTGAAGATATTACCAAAAGTGGTTTTATTTCAATGTTTAGCACTTATTTTAAGAACATTAGCTTTTTTGACAAGATTATACATATGAGAACCTTGAGTATGAATACGCCAAGCTTGTTTAACGATATTTTCAAAATCTTTTCTAGAAGTCCACATTTTTCAAATTTGAATGGTTACGCTTTTATATGGGTTTGATTTTCTAGTTCGACAGAGATAGGACAATGGTCATATGATGTGAAAGCATGGTTTTTTGTGAAAATACCAAAGAACCATTGTAGGATTTGATCATGTATAAGGACTCTATCTAGCTTAGAATAAATATTATCAATTTCCATTTTATTTTTCCTCCCGGTGAATTCACCACCCTGAGTAGGAATATCAATAAGGTCACAGTTGTATTTAATGTTATTTAGTCTAAGAAATTTAGATGATGGGAGATGACAACCTCCTTTTCTTTCCATATTATTCTGGATTTTATTAAGATCTCCTATTAAAAGGCATGGTAGGTTCGTTTGTAGGAAGAAATTCGTCAACTGAGACCATAAAGGGTCTTTATCTATATCTCTTGGGGGAGCATATACAAATATGAGCATAATGCAAATATCTGTATCTAAGATTTTGTATTTAACCGCGATGAAACGATTGTCAACGTGAGAAATATCACAAGTTTCATTTTGTAGTTAATATGTTTTCCACATGACACAAATGCCACCAGAAAAGCCATGAGCTGGGGAGTAGTAGAAATTATCAAACCTTGCCTTTCTCCGGAGTTGTTGTTTTGGTTCTTTTGTCAGTTCTAGTTTCCACTAGAGCCATAATTTGTATTTTTTCAATTTTGCAGAAGGAATTAACATCAGTCCACAGATTTTTGCGATCAATGCCTCGACAATTCCAGAGGCTTATCTTCATAAAAACACTTTTGAATGTTTTGCAAGTATTTTTTACCTTACTATTTGGTGGATCTTAATTTTTTATGATTTTGTCGTGGTATAATTGGACAACAAATCCAGAGAACATGAATTTTAAAGGCACGGGAATTGTAGTAGATTGTTCTGGGATAATAAAGGGGTTTTGATTTAAAGTTACATCATATATTTTGTAGGTTAATGTAGTGAGGCTGATAACCTTTTTGAGAATCCAATCTATTTTTGATATAATGAGTATCTTCGAAGGCCCTTACTTTTTAACGCATAGGAGAAATTGCCTTTCAGCGTATAGGCATCTCACGTAACGTGGAGATAGGCTTCCCACGTTACGCACGGGATGAGACCTTTTCAAGATCCACACGTTACGTGTGGAGTTGTCCCACACTTAACGTGTGGGTGAGAATGTCCAAAGGTTTCAATTGTTTAGGGTTAGAAATAGACCCAGTTGGGTCTATAGCTCCACACGTTACGTGTGAAACTGTCTCACACGTAACGTGTGGAGCTGTCGAGATGTCCCACACGTAACATGTGGAGCTATAGACCCAAGTGGGTCTATTTCTAACCCTAAACAATTGAAACCTTCGAACATTCTCACCCACACGTTACGTGTGGATGGGAGCCATGCGTAACATGTGGCTCTATTTTATCTCACGTAACGTGAGGAGCCTCTCCCCACGTTACGTGCGTACCCTATGCGCTAAAAGGCAACTTTGCCTATGCGTTGAAAAGTAATCGTGTATTCGAACCAGAATGTGTATGGGTTGTTAGAAATTAGATGGGACATGTTTATGAATCTCATATGTTTCAAGTAATAGGTATCTAGCAAGATGTTTTGATCTGAAAGCCTTGCGGTCAATAATCCAAAATAGATAAGGCAATAGTAAAACTCATATTGTATCTTGATTGTGTTAATGAAATAGAGATTGAGATTTTGAGCCTGATGAGACAGGATAGCAACAACAGCTACAAATCTAAAAGTTTCAGAATGATCAATCAAATATACATAGCTTTTAAGAAATATTGGGTTGGGTGTCAAGCCCAACATAAAGCATTCATGTTGGAAATTGGAAGAGTTGTTGAGGTCCAAAGGAGCATGATCTTGTATGATCCTGGAAAGATCAAACAAAGATGAGATCTGCACAGAGTAAAACATACACGTGAGGTATACATTCAGGGAGTATATGCTATTTAATTGGTCTGAGAATTTATGGCAGCAGGTTGCAAGTTTGTTTAAGTAATTAATGATAAGATAGAAACAATTAGAAGCTATGTAGGTTGTGTAAGGGTTACTGGCCGTAGTCATAATAAAAAAGAACTGGGCATGGTTTTGGTGATGAGTCAAAATAGAAACAGGTAGTAATATATGTGGAAGAGAAGGGGTCTTCAGTGGGTGGGAACATCAATAATGATTGATAATTTGATGATGTGTTTATTCAAATAAATGCGGTGTAATTTATGGGCATTTAGATGAAAATCAGTAGACTCTAATGTAGAAACAGTAGAAATCATATGATGATAGTCAGAATGGTGTAATTGTTGGCAGGCAATAGTTTTGAAGTATATCACAAGTTCAGTTTTGTTTCTGTTTAGTACCATATTACAAGGATAAGTAACAGCAAATGTATAGACACCAATGTTAAGAAGAGGCCACCCATAAGGGTATAGAATATTGTTTGTATTTCAATTGTGAATCCATAGACAATCAATTTTTATATTGATGAACAATAAGGAGTAGTTGTTCATTCCAAGTCTAGTTACGGATTGACATATTAGTAATCTTCATGTGTGCATATATCCAGATATAATAGCAATGATATAAACACCATAAAAAGTAAGCAACAGATAACTAGCATATTATTTTTATAAAGGAAGGATCTTGTTTAAGGAGAGCTTGTACAACAAATTCTAACCTTTGTAATTGAGAAATGATTTCTAAGATCTTCATAGAAAATCCAAAGAAAATCCAAGCAAGGTAAAGGTGGTACTTTTTGCAATATAGATAAAGATAGAAGTGATTTCTGATGTTATTAAACAAACAACCAAAAGGACTACCAGAGTTGATTTAACCAAAAAAAGTGCTCTGTTTTAGATATTAGGGAGAGAGAAACGGTCCTAAGGGAGCTTCTCCCAGAAAGTCATCAATGGCCATCTCCTACCGGAGATGAGCCGCCGCCCTTATCGGCGCCCGCCTCACCGGCACCCGCCTCACCGGCACTCACCGCCTCACCAGAAATCGCTTCCGGCCTTCCACTGCCACCGCCTCCCCCCACCACCCTCGAACGGAGAACCCGTTGAACGGAGACCCCCACCACCGCCTCCGCTGCGGAGGAGGCTCTGGATCTGGACCTAGATCTGGCTCGCCTCGCTGGACGCTTTGGAGGTGGAGCTCCGGCTCGCCGCCACCGCCTCCCCCCACCACCCTCGAACGGAGACCCCGTTTGAACGGAGACCCCCACCACCGCCTCCGCTGCTGAGGAGGCTCTGGATCTAGATCTGGCTCGCCTCGCTGGACGCCTTGGAGATGGAGCTCTGGTTCGCCTCGCCGGCGGTTTGCTGAACAACTTGGAGGTGACCCCAAACCAACCACAAGATCAAACAAGAATTGGGGCAACCCCCTCAAACAACTTCTGCCATTGTTGGACAAGCTTGCTCTGCAAGCTGGTTCAAAAAGATGGAAAAGAATAAAAACGAAAATCCAAAAAAAAAAAATCTAGCGTATTGAGTACGCTCAAAATAAAAGTAAAAAAAATAAAATAAAAATTTCTAGCGTACTAAGTAAGCTTCTTCATATTTTAGCAATCATCATTCGTCAACCAATTTCTGGGTATCACCATACACCAATCCTATCATTCGTGGTAGTTCATCAAGATCAAATTGATGAATTCAATCTCATCAATTTTCACCCTTGTTGACCCCTTTGTTTTCTGTTTTGTTTCAAGTATGGGTGGCAAAATTCTCATGGTCGTATTGGAATATATCTTCGATTCTGGCTGAGCTGTCGGTCGTGGTCGTGGTCGTGTCTGTGGCTGAATGAAGACCTCTCTCGAACGAGGGCAACGTCGTGGTTGAGGCTCTTGAAGATCCTTCATCTAGGTGAAGGCAACGTCAAGGCAGCCCGTTCAGCACTTCCGCAGGTTTTCCTGTTTGGCCCTTTTTCGGTGGCACCCTTGAGTCTCCTGACTCGTTGCATGCCTTAGATTGTTTTGTTCATTTCTGCTTCGTTGTAATTTTCATGCTTGTCTTTGGCTCTGTCTGTTCGGTTTGTACCGACGCCGATTCTATCGGCCTCTCGAGCTACCCAATGTTGTTATGTCGGGTACCTTGAAATCTTTCCTCATCAAAAAAAAAACAACCAAAGGAAAATACTTGCATTGATAGGGGTGTTGCACTGCATATAGATGAGAATCCCAAGAATGCAACACTTAAACAGATACAACAAGGAGTAATCTTAGCCACATAAAGTAAGCTCCTAAAGACATGATTAGTAACAGAATTCTTCCAGCCTATAGAGAAAGAGCAGCAAAAGGGGTGATTGTATAAAACACACCAAGGATGCAAAAGTTGGAGTATCATGGTGGACAAAAGAGGAGGAATTTGGTTTCTGATCATTACAACAATAGACTAGTTTTTGGGTTTCTTGGTCCCCATCAGATTGGAGGAAGCAGTGTCATCTTCCCCTTCATTATATTTCCTTTTGCTAGACCCAGAGGTGGACTGTTCACCAGCTTAGACTCCCAGAGAACCCAATATCTGAAGCATGGTGTTGTTTGAGCTTAAGGAATGAATAGTGCGGTGGGGTGGAAGGATCCATCAGAGATCTCAATCACAGAGCCATCGGGTACCATGAGAGCAGCAATTTCCTCTTTAGTAAAATGTTCATCTTCAGTGCCATCCACCATAGGGGGATCCTCAATAAAGGGTTCATCTTCACAAACCTTTAAGTCATCACTTTCTTCAAAGTTGGGTTCTTCACTGGGGTCACCACAACTCATATCATCCTCAATGTCCAGCATAGAGGAAGAATGGTTAGGGGAGGACCTAGCCTTCACTCCAGAGGAATCATCATTTGGGGATGAGATAGTAAAAGCAGGATCAACAATGATAGCATCATTCTCCTGTAGGGGAGAGGCCTCATCAGCATGAGGGAAGATCATCTTCAACCCCCAGAGTAGGATTTTCAACAGCAATAGCAATAGGAACAACAGAGATAGTTTCAGATTTATCATTTGAAGCTTGAGAATCAGCCTCAGCTTGCACCAGATTGGGGGCCTCCCCATATTGAACACTAGTAATAATGGGATCCATCATCATGGCCCCATCAGGAATAGAGGCCATTGTAGCATTTGTGCCAGCAGGAGGAGCTTGAATAATAGTACCAGACGTGCCACTGGAGTTGGCCACATGAATAGCCTTCTCATTGTCAAGAGTAGTGGTTGAATCCAGAAACTGAACATCAGAGTCATGATCAGACTCATAGGTAATGGAAATACCTCCATTTTCAGCAAGATATGGTTTGTGACCATGTGGGTTAGACCCAACACCAGCATTGGGTTTAGAATTTTTGCCAACAACTTTTTCCCAACCCTCAGGGTCCTCCTTAGAAGAGACAGTGGGGTCAGTAGACTCAAGATCTTTGTGGGAAGGTCTTTTGAAAATGATATTGAGTTTGGGAGAGACAAAATTTCTTAAAGGACGAGTGTTGAAGTTGTGGAGGGGGTCCCCACAGTTCCCACACCCTTCGGAGAAATCCTCAAACCAGACATTATATTTTTTATAGTTCATATTGACATCAAAAATCTAGACATAGCTATTTTATACTTTGGAGAGGTCATGTTGACACAAATCCTAGTGAACTTAGCCCATTTGCGTTTAGCAGCAAGATGATCAAGTTTCAAAAAGGTAGCAAAATGGTTTTCTTCTATAATGGCTTGTATTGCTTCAGCATTGCAATACTCAAAGGACAGTAACGGAATGCGGATCTAGAGGTCCATTTGGGATATATGTTCATATTGTGGGTCAAAAGTGTCACAACCAGGTTTGAGTAGGAGTTGTCCAAAAATGTGAAAAGGTCTCTCCTCCTAAATTTTCTTAAGATCAATGGGATTAGCAAATTTAATTTCAAACCAACTATAATGACGGTCAGAGAAACTAAATCCACATTTGAGAGCTCTCCATTCCATTTTAAGTTTAGCAAAAACTTTTGGAAAATCAATTGGATTGCCTATGACATAACCCATGAGAGTAGATTCCATAGATTTTTTGACATTGTCTCTAGCTTTAGAGAGTCTGGAAAAGAAAGCCTGAGTATCAATCTTAGGCTTTCATTTCCCTTCCTCTTTCAGATCGCATCCATGAATAGGGATAAATGGAGCTTCAGGGATATTAGCACCATCACCAGAGGATGAGCCATTTTTTTGGATGTTCTTGTTACTACAGTAGTAGTTTATATTGTTGGCTTGTGAATCCTCTGTGCAAAGCACATTAGAGAATGGTTTTTTGCCTTTATCCATGGTAGTCATAGAGATTATAGATAACAGCAAAGACCAGAGAGAAGTAATGTAGAAAGAAGCATACACAGACAGAATGGAATGAAAGAAAAGGCAGGGAATGTTTGAAAGTGAGATGCATTTAGTATAGGGTTTTTTGCAGAAAACCACCCGCTATATGTCACTTTTTGCAGAAAACCACCTGTATTTAACCTATTGATTTTAAACCACCCAAAAGTGACACTTTTGTTACAAAATCACACCCAAAGACGAATTCCGTTAAAATAGCCGTCCAAATGTGTGAAAAGACTATTTTACCCCTTGGTTTTTGTGAAATTACAAGAATAGTTTTGGGGAAATTGTAATCTGGCCCCTCTAATTTTTGATTTGTGGCAGAATAGTCCTCAAACAACTTTTCATAATTACAAAAATTGTCCAAACTTATTATTTTTAATATTCTGAGTTGATAGTATATTTTAACCCCAAATTAAAGTGTAAAAAAATTAACTTAGGTTAAAATAGGCTTAAGTTATTATTCTTATGAGTTTGACCATATTTAAATATGTAACAAAAATATAAAATTTGATTTAAATATTTCAAGTCAAAATTTATAAGTTTTATATAAATTATAATTAATATAAGGTTAATCATAAAATTTAAATTAAAGATTAACCTTATATTAATTATAATTAATATAACGTTATAAGTTTAATATAAGGTTATAAGTTTAATTATTCTTATGAATTTATAAGTTATAAGTTATAAGTTATAAGTTTTATATAAATTATAGTTAATATAAGGTTAAATTCATAAGAATAATATTTAACGTTATATTAATTATAATTAATATAAGGTTAATATTTAATTATAATTAATTATAACGTTAAATATTATTCTTAAATTATAATTAATTTAATTAATTTATAAGTTATAAGTTTTATATAAATTATAATTAATATAAGGTTAAATTCATAAGAATAACTTATAACGTTATATTAATTATAATTAATATAAGGTTAATCTTTAATTCAAATTTTATGATTAACCTTATATTAAGGCCATTGCTATTTCACGCACCGACAAAATTGTTATTTCACGCACCTGTTCGTCCGTGACGTGCCAAATGAAGTCGCCTGTGACAAACGAAAGAACTCCGCCCGTGACGAACGAAAGAACTCCGCCCGTGACGAACGAAAGCACCCCGTCCGTGACGCACCAACCTCGTCCGTGCGTCACGGATGAACATTTTGATCTGCGACACGATTTTGGAATCGCTATAACTTTTGATTCTCTGGTCCAAACGCGCTGAAATTTGGAGGAGTTATAGTTGACATCTTGATCTTTAATATGACGTTGGAATCACTCAATTCGGAATTACGTAGAAAAAGTTATACTTCTCCAAAGACGGGATAAATAAATAGAGATCTCTTAAGCGCCAAGGCGAGTAGAGATATCTCAAACCATTAGAAAAAAGAGATATATATGATTGCTTCAAAACAAATTAGAAATATTTGACAATCGAGATGAAAGAAGCTTTCTATTATTTTTATGTATGGCCAATCTTATTGAAATTATAAGCATTATCAAGACTCTAATTTGACCAAACATAGTTCATTTTAATGTCGGTGTGTATATTAATTACACTATATTTTTAGATTCTTACTTTAATAACATATGATTTAATGTCGGTGTGTCACATAATTTTTTTTGCAATATATATACATAAAATATATTTTATATTGTTTCATGAATATATTACTTAAAGTTTTATTACCTTTATGGAATAAATCATTCTCATGCATATTTATAAAAGAAACTTATGTTTAATTGTCTGATTCTTACTTTAATAACATATGATTTACTTGAACTACATAATCCTTCTCTAATTTTTTAGCATGCTAAAACAATTTAATTATTATAATATTTTTTGTTAATCAATAGCATCTTATATTATCAATTGATATACCGTTAAATATATAGTATATATTTATCCAAACATGTACATGACACATGGACATATAGTAGTTATGTACTATTAACAGACTCTAATAAATGTTTTTCTTTTCAAAAACCGGTTTATCTAGGTCTTTGTTTTGAATTACAATGCAAACTCTATCAAGTCATATAATTTAAAAACTGAACATAATCAGAATATGTTTATAAACAGTTACTTTATTGATGTTAACATCAATAAAAGAAACTTAATTTAACGCCTTGGTTCATTTGTGACGGACGAAACATGTTCATCCGTGACGGACGAAGCATTTTCATCTGTGACGGATGAACATGTTTCGTCTGTCACGGATGAACATATTTCGTCCGTCACGGATGAACATTTTGATCTGCAACACGATTTTGGAATCGCCATAACGTACTTTTGATTCCCTAGTCCAAACGCACTGAAATTTGGAAGAGTTATAGTTGACATCTTGATCTTTAATCTAACGTTGAAATCACTCAATTCAGAGTTACGTAAAAAACGTTATACTTATCCAAAGACGGAACAAAGAAATAAAGATATCTTAAGCACCAAGGCGAGTACAATAGCATTTAAGTCGGATTACAATAGCATTGCAATAATGGATCACAATAGCATTACAATGTGCGAGTACAATAGCATTTAAGTCGCCTTACGACCTCGTCTCTTTCTTGTAGAAGAAGGTTAGAACGCTATCAGCTAAGAAACGAACGGAGAAATATCTCTACTCGCTTTGACGCTTAAAAGATCTCTATTTCTTTGTCCTGTCTTTGGAGAAGTATAACTTTTTCTACTTAACTCCGAATTGAGTGATTCCAACGTCAGATTAAAGATCAAGATGTCAACTATAACTCCTCCAAATTTCATCCCATTTGGACCAGAGAATCAAAAGTTATGGCGATTCCAAAATCGTATCGCGGATCAGAATGTTCATCCGTGACGCACGGATTGGGTTGGTGCGTCACGGACGGAGTGCTTTCGTTCGTCACGGGCGGAGTGCTTTCGTTCGTCACAGGCGGCTTCATTTGGTACGTCACGGACGAACCGATGCATGAAATAGCAATTTTGCCGGTGCGTGAAATAGAAATCGTGTATAATTATAATTTATATAAATTTTATAAATTTTGACTTGAAATATTTAAATCAAATTTTACATTTTTATTACATATTTAAATATGGTCAAATTCATAATAATAATAACTTAAGCCTATTTTAACCTAAGTTAATTTTTCTATACTTTAATTTGGGGTTAAAATATACTATCAACTCAGAATATTAAAAATAATAAGTTTGAACAATTTTTGTAATTATGAAAATTTGTTTGAGGACTATTCTGCCACAAACCAAAAACTAGAGAAGACAAATTGCAATTTCCCTAAAACTATTCCTATAATTTCACAAAAAACCACGAGGCAAAATAGTCTTTTTACACATTTGGACGATAATTTTAACGGAATCCGTCTTTGGGTGTGATTTTGTAACAAAAGTATCACTTTTGGGTGGTTTAAAATCAATAGATTAAATACAGATAATTTCCTGGAAAAAAAATGACATATAACGGGTGATTTACTGCAAAAAAAAAAAAACTTTAGTATACTGATGATTGGTGTATTTATTAGGGATGCACAATATGAGACCGGACCGGAAACCCGGACCGGACCCGACCGGAATTTTTCGGGTCGGTCCAGGACCGGTATATTATCGGTCCGGTCCACGGGTCATAATTTTTAATGAAATCGGGTTCCGGGTCGGGTCTGGACCGGACCGGCAATTTCCGGGCTAGACCGTATTGGACCGGTACTTTTAAAAAAAATAAAAATTATATATATACTCTTAATCCTTCATCAGCCGGCCCTAATTCCCTAAATGCCTAAATCCCTAATCTGCTAATCATCCCTAACCAGTAACCAGGCTAAAATCAGCTGCTTCTCGTCTTCTCCATTCTCAGCGGCGACCTCCTTCTCGTGGCGATCTCCTTCTCGTCTTCTCCGGCTTCTCAGTGGCGACCTCCTTCTCGTCTTCTCCGGCTTCTCCTTCTCGTCTTCTCCGGCTTCTCCCTCCAATCGCAGATTCGCAGCGGCGCAGCCTCGTTTAGTCGTCGCACCAGCAGATCCAAGTCGCAGCAGCCACCACTTCGAATCGATTAGTCGTCCTGCCTCGATTAGTCGTCCACCACTTCCGCGCTTATTTCGGCTTTCTAGTTTACCTAATTTTGCTTTCTCCTTGGGCGAATTTAATCATTTTTGTATATAAGGATGCTTTCGGTGCCTATCCTATTGAACCAGCAGCTGTTTCACTAGCTTCATATGTGAAGGTTGGTTCAATGTTAATTTAGTCATGTAGTTGGTTTAGAGGGTGTCGTTCTCTATTGACAAAGGAGTTGAATTATTAGTATTTTTTTATGGAAGGTGCTTGTGACTTGTGAGAAGAGAGAAATGTTGAGTATATAAATTGTTTTTCTGTTTACTGTGATGAACTCCAATGACTGCGTTGATTAACTTGATTTGGTTGCCATTATTGTGCTTCACCGGGTAGATATTTTCTGTTGAGGCTTTAATATTTCCTTCTGGTTATGGTTTCCCCCTTTTTTCACCTGTAAACAATACATAAGCAATTGGGTTTTATTTTTCTGCATGATGGGTGTGATTCTTGTGGTGATAGTGTTAAGTTACAGGTGATGCCCGTTCTATGTTTATGGTACAAAATGGGTTCCATGTTCAGATGTGATGTTGAATTTCATACCTATTTAATCTTGAGTTCTTCTATTCTCAGCACATACCCAAAAATAACAAACCGGGTTTTCCGGTCCGACCCCTGGACCGGACCGGAAAGGATCGGACCGGAATAGATCGGGTCCGATCCGGTCCACGGGTCACTTTTCTAGAAAAAGCCGGTCCACCGGTCCACCGGTCCAACCCGGACCGGAGAACTCCGGTCCGGGTCGGTCCGAGTCGGTCCGGGTCGGTCCGGTTGTGCATCCCTAGTATTTATAGCAGAAGAAATTAGCATAATAATCAATATTGAAGTAACTAAGGGGGTTAGGAACCAAACACCTGGTTAGATGAATAGTCGACATTCGACTAGGAAGCTTAGGACAACGTTCGTACTTCCATAGCTGACTTTGGACTATCGCCTGAAGGATGGAGTGGCCTCCAAGCCAGCACGTTCGCAGCAGCAAACAGAAGCAGCACCGACAAGTCAAATCATTTTGAGAGAGGTTCAAAACCCACAATGGCGTCGCTAACACGCCACCCGGGAAAGTCAACACAGGTCAGAGAAAGGGGAAGGAGAGTTCCGATCGAGCCAAAAAGCTTGTAAAATTCCCAAAATGAGATGGATTTGTGTATGGTTTGTGATGGAAATAAGATTAATAAGAGGATTAGATGAAAACTTCTGGGATTTCTTTCGAGAAGGGCCGGAGAAACAGCTATTAGGTTTTGATTGGGGGGTTTTTGATTTTGAGTGTTGTAGACCTTTTGGAAGGTACAAATCGAGTCAGCGCTTTAGAGAAGAGGAATAGGTTGGATTTTCTTTGAGAAAGATGGTGATCAGGGGCGACGGCGCATAAATTATTTCGAGGATGGAAGAGAGCGTTTTCCATTAGGGTTCCGTACCCAATTCGTTTCTGATTTAAGTGAACTTCATTTTGTACTAAGATTATGAAATTTATATCCACATATTACTTAGTGTCCATCGTATAATTTGGTTAAAACTTATATACATGATGAACTGCATACGATTTTATTCTGTATTAAACGGATACGTAGGAAATTGGATATCAAATTCAAATTTATATTAGTCACAATTAGACTTGTCAACTGGCTCGGACGGGTCAGGTTCGTGTCAAGTCGAGTTCGGATCAAATCGGATTTGGGGTAAAAAAGTTTTGGCTCAGGCGGGTCGGGTTTAGGTTGACCTAGCGGGTCGAAGGTGCCCATTTTATATGATTATTACTATGATTTTAAATTTAATAAAATAATTATATTATAAAGATTAATAATTATATAATTATTTAATAAAGTTTATTAAAATATTTAATATAAATAAAATAAAATATATGAAATAACGGGGTCCCTCGAGCTCGAATTCGCGTTTCAGGTCGGGTCGGGTCCTTCAGGTTCGGGTCCTTCTTGACCTAGTGAGTTTTGGGTCCTTCTTGACCCAGTGACTTTCGGGTCGGGTCTCGACCCAAAAAATTCGAATTGGGTCGGCTCGGTTTTTTCCAAGTCTAGTCACAACTAAAATTTCAACCAAGATTTGAAATAAATGTTCTTTCTAGAACTACATATGAATTGATCCCTTTCAAAGGGTACGTACGAAACTCAATATAAAGCACTCGTTCATCGAGTTCAATCACAACTCTAATTTGAAATAAAATTAACCAAATTGGATTTATTTATATTTTAGTGAAAGATTAGACAACATTTCCTAGAAGGTGGGTTTAATCTTATTCACGACGTACAAATCATAGTTGGTCTGAGTCTAGGCAACCCTTTCTAGAAGGTGGGTTTAGACTTGTGTACTATGATATACGAAAAATAAACCCTCTAAACTATGTAAGGTTTGATCCTTTCTAAGAAGGTTTATAGGCAACCCGCTAAAATTTGAGTGCATCTCAAATCATAAAACAAACCTAAAATCTCAAACGTGTCTATATTATTGGACTTGTAAGGATATACAGATAAGGGTGGAACTTTAAAAAAAAACTCTAATAAAATGTGTATGTGCATTGTTGTTTTCTTTTAACAATTTTTGCTTAACATATTTTGAGTAAGACTCTGCACGTTCCTCCTCCCTGAGGGTCAAACGTTTAATGTGCTTGATAGTGCTATTACATGGCTTCACTATACAACAAGGTCGCATCACCGGGCAAGAACATGACATCACCTTAGAAGAAGATATCAGCGCCGAGCAAGACGATGTCATCTGTAAGGAAGAAGATGCCATTACCGAGCAAGAATATTGTATCACCTAGTAAAAGGGAGAGAGACCTAATAGCCTCACTTGGGATAAGGATTCTAGAAAATGTGTTACTTCAACTATGTCTTGAATTCCAATCAACTCATAATTGTAAGCAACAATTCAAGTGGCTAGAAATTGTTCAAAAGTTTGAGGAACGCACTGGAAGACACGCTCCAGCAACTACCCTCCGCATCAAGTTGGAGACTATGAAGAAACAATTCCACTTATCGTCAAGGTTGAAGGGGTTAGAGGCTGGTCTTGGGTTGGATCTTGTCACTAGACAAATTGAAGCCAACTCAGTTTGGTGGGAGATGAAAATCAAGGTTCGTTTTATAGTTTAGGGATTGTGGCTTATTTGGATTATCATTATTATGTGTTCGAGTTTTTTTATTATTCGAATTGGCAAGCATATATACTTCGTATTTGTGATTTTTTGCTAATTTATTGTGCTAGCACCGTATAGGATAATTCGAAATTCAAGAGGTTTCGGAACAAGGGTGTACCACCTGATATATAAGATCTATGAGAACAACTATTCGGTGACTTGTATGCCACAAGCGAGCATTGTGTTGTTCCCGATATGGATGTTCCAGCTATGTCAACACCTCCCGATTCTTCTTATAATTTGTCTCATCATTCATCTCAACCTGAACCAATGATGGTAGATTTAGAGGATTTGGCGAATGAGCTGCAACGTTTGAATACGAACTCCTATGATGTAGGGGGCAGTTCACCTCCTACGCCTGTGACTACACCCTCTGGCTCTACATCGAAGTGAATGTCTAAGGAGCCTATGAGTACAAACTTAGGGGGAAGTAAACACCCTAGATTGTCTCGAGGTGCAGCTCCATTTTAGGATACCCTTCAAGACCTAAAAACGAAAGGCATGCGCGCATACGATCTCATTGCCAATGTATGTTCATCTCTTACATCCCTAACTGTTGTTCCTGAAGATCCGGATAAGCACGTTTGTGATGCCTTCGAACTATTGTATCAAATGGTGGATGATGGGCTACTTGAGCCTTTGTAGAGGTGGCCACGGTTCATGAACCGTCGGTTCATGAATCGTCGGTTCAGGTTCATGAACCGTCGTATCAAGGTTCAAGGGAACCTTGAACCGGTCCGGTTCAGGTTCGGCCGGTTTCCCGCCTTGTTCCCGCCGGTTTGGAACCCGGTTCAAAAAAATAAAAAAATAAAAACTTTTTTTTAAAAAAAAAAGAAAGGAAACCGAGTTCTCGCTGGTTCGGAACCCGGTTAAAAAAAACATTTTTAAAAATTTTAAAATAAAAAAGGGCTAGATTTTGTAGCTTTTTTAAGATTTAAAGGGTATTGTAACATTATATGATTTAGGTTAGGGTTTATAGTTTAAGGTTAAGGGTTTGTATGTTAAGGTTTTGTATAGTTTATGGTTTATGGTTAGATTTTTTTATATTTAATTATTTTGATGTTTTTTAATGTATTTATGATTTTTGTAGCTTTTTTAAGATATAATCATTTAAAGGGTAATGTAGGATTTAGGACTCTAGGTTAGGGTTTATAGTTTAGGGTTAAGGGTTTGTATTATAAGGTTTTGTATTGTTTATGGTTAGGTTTTATTTTAAATTTAATTATTTGAACGTTTCTAATGTGTTTATGTTTTTTGTAGCTTTTTTAAGATTTAAGGGTAATGTAGGATTTAAGACTCTAAGTTAGGGTTTATAGTTTAGGGTTAAGGGTTTGTATTTTAAGGTTTTGTATTGTTTATGGTTAGGTTTTATTTTAAATTTAATTATTTGAACAATTTTAATGTGTTTATGTTTTTTGTAGCTTTTTTAAGATTTAAAGGGTAATGTAGGATTTAGGACTCTTAGTTAGGGTTTATAGTTTAGGGTTAAGGGTTTGTATTTTAAGGTTTTGTATTGTTTATGGTTAGGTTTTATTTTAAATTTAATTATTTGAACGTTTTTAAAGTGTTTATGTTTTTTGTAGCTTTTGTAAGATTTAAAGGTAATGTAGGATTTATGACTCTAGGTTAGGGTTTATAGTTTAGGGTTAATGGTTTGTATTTTAAGGTTTTGTATTGTTTATGGTTAGGTTTTATTTTAAGTTTAATTATTTGAACATTTTTAATGTGTTTATTGTTTTTGTAAGCTTTTTTAAGATTTATAGGGTAATGTAGGATTTAGGACTCTAGGTTAGGGTTTATAGTTTAAGGTTAAGGGTTTGTATTTTAAGGTTTTGCATTGTTTATGGTTTATGGTTAGGTTTTATTTTAAATTTAGTTATTTGAACATTTTTAATGTGTTTATGTTTTTTGTAGCTTTTTTAAGATTTAAAGGGTAATGAAGGATTTAGGACTCTAGGTTAGGGTGTATAGTTTAGGGTTAAGGGTTTGTATTTTAAGGTTTTGTATAGTTTATGGGTTATGGTTAGTTTTTTATATTTAATTATTTGAACATTTTTTAATGTGTTTATGATTTTTGTAGCTTTTTTAAGATTTAAAGGGTAATGTAACATTATATGATTTAGGTTAGGGTTTATAGTTTTAGGGTTAAGGGTTTGTATTTTAAGGTTTTGTATAACTATATGGTTAGGATTTTTTATATTTAATTATTTAAACATTTTTTAATGTGTTTATGATTTTCGTAGCTTTTTTTAGATTTAAAGGATAATGTAATTATATAACATTATATGCTTTAGGTTAGAGTTTATAGACATTAGACATAGTTTTAGGGTTAAGGGTTTGTATTTTAAGGTTTTGTTACTTTGTAGAGTATGATTTATGGATTATGTTTTTTTTAATATGTAATTTTTGAATGTTTTTTAATGTGTTTAAGATATTTGTAGCTTTTTCAAGATTCAAAGGGATTAGTAGGAATAGTAGGATGTATGACTTTAGGGTTTTAGGGGTGTTTTGGATTTTAGGGTAATTGTAATAGATATTTATTTTTTTAAATATTTATGTTTCGTCTGAACCGTCGGTTAACCGCCGGTTAAACCTCTGGTTCATGAACCGGCGGTTCAACTATGCCTTGAATCGAAACCTGAACCGGCCGGGACCTTGAACCGTCGGTCCAGTTCAGGGTTTGACCCAGTCCAATTCCGGTCCGATTCGCCGGTTCAGGATTGGTCAGCTCTAAGCCTATGTCTAATGTTTTTAGCTTTGCGACAGCTAAGATCTTGGATGCCAACAGAAGACAAGGGTTCATGTATCTGAAATCAAACTCTCATAGGCTGGTGTGGTTGATGTTTAAGATGAAAAAGAACTAGCCCTTCGTACTTGTCACATTTGTTGGCATATCCTTTTGTTTTGTGTTTTGAATCACTCTAAATTGGAAAGCTTTTGCTAGTTATACGCTATATTTTGTCAAGTTCGGGTTAGTTGGCTAGAAAGTACATGTTATATATATTAGTGGCCTTTGGATAAATAGTACCACGTTTTTTGGACCTCAAACTTGGAATTTTCAACTCCCTTACTAGGTGTTTATTTGCTTAGGGATGTGCTTATAAGTGTGTCTGATTTGGCATGTAATATGAATTGGCCATGTGTATATGTTGTCAGCTAAAACTTTGGTACTTTACATGCCGTAAATGTTATCAATTTGTAGAACAAGGCTTTTGCTGTATATTTATGTATTCCAAATGGTGATGCCTCCAAATTTGACTTCTGCCACTTTTATATGTATGCGTACTTTTTACCACTCTATGTGTGTTTATACATGCATTCAAAATTGTTTCCAATGACTTTTAGTCATATTGCGGGTTCATGTTATTTTACACTCAATAGAGTAACGTCAGTGTCTACATTGGTATCTACTAGGCACTGTTTGCAACTTCACATTCCACTATGTACATACCACCTAATTGCCTAAATAGGCGTTGTTTGCAATTTCACATCCCACTAATTATGTATGACTACCTATGTCCATGCAAATATATACAACAAAAGTTACGAAACAGTGGTAAACGGTCCCCAGATTTACACAAAACAAGTACATACAACAAAAGAGTGTCCCACTTACTTCACGTACTAGTTGGATCATTACCCCGTCGTACATTCCAAAGACTACCGTCTATGTAATCTCGAGTCCTCGTCATCTTCTGAGCGTGCTCTAGTGGCACTTGTTCTTGGACAAGAATCGGAAGAGGTTCGATTGCACTATACTCAGGCCGGGGAGCAGGAAAGTTCGATGCATAGCAAAGGTATACATCCGGAAACTTGCGACGCCTAATGTAATTGTGCACATCAAAGCACACTATCGTGATGTCCGTTTGTGTTTCAATAGGAAAAGTGGGCATGCTAGTCAAAATCTGCCACCCTCGCTTTAGAACCCCAAATGATCTTTTAATGCAACTATGTAAAGACGAGTGCGCTTGATTGAGCCTCAATCAAGCGCACTACAATATATATGTAGTCAAATAAAAATTAATACGTAAATAGTTTACATAGACTAGTCAAGGTGCGCGCGCACACGCGAACACATGTTCTAACTGAACATTGAAACTCTTATCTAATTCCATTTCAAGCAAGTTGAATGCTAAGTTCATGGAAGCATCGTATCTTGAGTAAGAAACCATGCCAATATATCATTTACGAATTTATATTTGTTCTTACGAATACTAAGCCCAACTCATTTAGCCGTATAAGTTGTTCCGTAAATGGTAGAGCATACATCCAAGCAATCGACAAAAAAAAAGAGCTGTCTTGATGGGCCATGTGTATGATATTGAGCACGTGTTTGGTAATAAGCAATTGAAGTAGCGTATCTCAGAGAACAGTCACTGAAATGCCAAGTAACATTACATAGCTATCTAAGATGCTATTATTGAAAGCATAAACACTTTATCCTAAGGCAAGCATCCGACGAAGGAATTGCAGGGAGAAGATGGGATTTATAAGATGACATAAACTTATCATGTCAACAGGAATTGCTCAAACAAAACTCTGATGAGATCAAGGCCCTGCCTTACACGACGTAGATTGCGTAAATAGCTTCTAGGACTTTTCACCATGTCAATCTCCGCATTATCAAGTACATTATGCATAAAGGCCGATAGGCTATGTACCCTATGAGAATAAACAAGCAATTAGAGATGGAAAATAAATTGGCATCACAAACACCAGGACATCATATCAATACTATGTTGGGATTAGATGCGTATAAGCGGAATTTCAGAAAATTATTTTCTAACATCTAACAAAGATCTCATGCATGAATCAATAGGAATCAATTAGAAATAGAGTTACATACCGTTTGATGCAAGCCTGAAACGTTCCTGCAAGATTTCAGCGGAGATCGAAAACCCCAAGGGTGGCTTCTCTACTTGGTCCACACGAGTCTGGAATCTGGATCGCCTTCGGTCTCGTCTGCTAGAACGACGAACGAAGAAGTCAAACTTGGCTTCTTGCTTGGGAGTTTGGCCGTACGTACAAAGGAGAGGAGGAAGTGTTATCTGTTTCCAATAAGAAACAATTACATATATAAGATCATATCTTATCATTAGTTATGGATATAATATCTTTATATTGTTTTCATATATCTTCTAATAAGATATCTCATTATCTAGTAATTATTAATGATAACTCTTATCCATCAATAATAAAAGTCAATCTCCCAACATAAGTCTATGGTGTAACACCCCCAAATCTGAACCCATTTGGAAAGGTATTACCGTCAGTGACCTCAGTGTTCCTTACCGAGATCACCCAAGGTTTTACCGTTTGAATACAAACCATGAAATACAATGATACAAAATGATAACTTTATTCATATAAAACATGAGTCCCGGAATTACATCCCAATCCCGAATAGGACAAACACAGAGTTTAACAAAGTACAGCGAAAGTCTTTAAACAAGGTACAGCGGAAGTCTTTTAAATATATTACAAACAAGGATCTTGACCACAATGGTCATCTCTCAAGGATCTCAACCTGATTAAAAGAAATTATTAAAAACAACCTTCGTCTTCATAGTCAATCTAGTCTCCTCATATCTTCGCTCTATCTGATGTGCCGAATCGAACGGATGACACCAGCCAACCATGCAGAGAACAATTGCGGTTGGTTAGTCTACTGAATAGACTATGCAAGGATACAAAGCAGAGTGGTTCGAAGCAGTCGTATTAGGTTAGACTCATCGCTTCTCGAATAATAACCGATGACGATAGTCAACCATCATACTCCTACTGGAATAAACAAGAGGTATGCACAAGAGAAGATTCTGGAAGACTGAATCTTCACAGAAATCGACCCGAAAAGAGACTCTAAGAGATTGAGTCTTTAAGGAAATATGACAAATCTGGAACGTTTAAGAATCAGACATCAGTGATTTAAAAGATGACTTAGATGTTTCGGTTCACGACCAACCTCACCGCTTACAGCGAATCCAGATTGGAAAGAGAACGTACTCTGATCAAAAGTCGAGACGAGCTTTCCTAGCTGCACTATTTACTTAGCTGCACTACTCGCCAAAGGTATATATTAATTATGTGCACTCGGGCACTTTATCTTATTAAATTCCAAAACCCACATCACGTTAAGCTTTTAAATATATATGCCTTGTCACGCAGAACACATATCTAAGGAATGAACCTCACAGAGTCCAAATCTCATCTATATCGAAAGAATGAACCTCACAGAGTCCAAGCTTCTACTATCGCAGAGTCTTGCTCGCCCTTAACAGTTATAAAGAAACGAATGGACCTCTCAGAATCCAGGAGTTCCTACGAATACTCATGCTAACTAACAGTTCAAGCACAACAATAGTTCAGGATAAATCCACATAAATGCCCTCAAGGCGAACATAAATAATAGCGTTGTTCTAACAGATATACAACCTATTAATATCATTATTACAGTTTTCAAAAAAGTTTATAAAACCAATTCCAGATAAACACAGTAATCATTCCAAAGTAATTACTCAGATAAACAACTGATAATTAATGTAAATATGGAACGATGAGCAAGAGCGAACCGCCACTTGCCTTAATCCGCAGAATAGAAACAAGCCTAACGACAATGACGGGATTCCGGGCTCGACACGGGTATAGATCAGACAGCACAACGACCTTCGAGTCGACCCATAAAAAGAACCCTAAGTTAGATCCGACATAACCACAGTACGGATTTAAAAACGACGAAAGAAAATGAAAGGAACGACGCCACAACGACGACCACCAAAGCCAAAAGCCCAAAAAGGCATTCTGGACACTGGCGGCGGTCGCCGTTCTTGGCGGCGGTCGCCGCAGTTCATCACGGCGGGCGCCGTGAAGAACTCAGACGATAGAAGCGGCGAGAAAACTCACCCAAAACACGAGCGACTCGGCCTCCTTCGACTTGCTTTGGTTTCTAACCTCCAAGGCTACCAAAAGCTTCACAAAGGCACTCTGGAAACACCACCAAACGACCTCCGGCGAAAGCTTCAGAAATCCGGCGAGGCACAACTCCGGTGAGGCAAGAATTTGGGAGAGCTTAGGATGTGGATTGAGCTCAAAACCCCCTCCCAAACACCTCATTTTATAGCCAAAGCACCGGGAACACAATGATGGCCCTACGAAGAGCTACTCCGGCGCTGTCAGAGCCACGCCAGCGACCTTCGGGCAAGGACCTCCGGACACCAACGACGGCGGGCGCCGTCATAAATGCGGCGGGCGCCGCCATAGGCTTGGCGTCCCCAGCTAGGAGAAGACCCAGCCTGCTCCTCGAGCCTGGCGACGGCGGGCGCCGCCATAAATGCGGTGGTCGCCGCCCCTGTGGCTTTGCCGCCTCCTCAGCTCTTAGACGAAAACGATATTAACCCGGGATAAAATTATCGTACGCGAACGAGTATTAAAATCCAAAGCACGTCGTCTGTATTTTATTTCACTGAGAAAAATATTACAGATACAGAGCACAATACAGAATATTTCCAACTTTCTGAATTAAATCCGACGTACGAAATGGGTACTCGGGAAAATTCCCAAAATAACCTTATAGAAATACGGGGTATCACATCACCTCCCCCTTAAAAGAAGTTTCGACCCCGAAACTTGCATTAAGCCAATGAGGGTCCTGCCTCAACACCAATCTTACCACTTGGATTCAATATCCTTATTCACTTCATCCTTGAAATGGATCACAAGAGATATTACTCTTAATTCCTTAGAATATCATTCTGAAAATGATTCGCTCGTCTCGATGCTTATAACACAACTCACTTATGAGAGATAGCTCTTAGTCTCTCCGAACATAACTCCACAAGTTCATCCTCTATCTCTTAAGGAAGCTTGGAAAAAAAACTCAGCGTATGGGATACCGCTTACCACTTTATTCCTTAGGTGTATATAGACAATTCTCTTTACTGAATCTTTAATACATCGGGATCATTGGCATATCCTCTCTTAAACTGCAACCTTTCATCTTAACACAACAACTCTTACAACTTAATCTTCCTCAAAGAGTTGCACCCAGCCTTATAGATGACATACTCTATATATGAAGAAGAATCTTAGGAATGGATTTAGATTTAAACAGCAGAGTCGACCCTGTGATTAATCATATAGGGGACGAACATCTAAGTTGCCCACAATACTCCACCACCATAAGTCCGATAGTCTTTATCCTTACTTGGCATAAGTTGTTCTCGACACTTACGAGGTTTCGTATGAACAACTAATTCGTAATGATAACGCATTCTGAAATTTCCAAAACAAGGAAACACTTCATTATCATTCAAACATTACCTTAACTGACAAAAGTTGAACAACCAGATCACGATACCACGGAGATTATCGACACACGTCGCTACTCCTTAATCTTAAAGAAAGACTTGACATAAATACAACTTAATGGATCAGGGTTCTTCTCTGTTGGCTTGGCTCATTACAAAGAGTCTTTGCCCTTGGCCTGAAGACCCCATGTGCGCTTTGCCTTTATTACGAGCCATAGACTGCTCAGGAGCCGATGCCTCTGGCCTTGGGTTCTGCCCACCGCCAACATTTGACGCCTGATAAGACTGCATTGGTCCCTGACCCTTCAGTCTGCAGTATGTTTTTATGTGGCCTTCTCTCCCACAATTATGACATACTCTCTTGTCCTTTTGGCAATTAATTTTTTTTTTATGCCCAACATCACCACAGTTGTGGCACTGAATTACTTTGCTGCTCCAACCTGAGCCTCTGGCAGAGTCAGACTGAGTTGTCTCGGTCTTGGCACGACCAGACTTTTCAAACTTGGTAGGCGATGTCGGTCGTTTGAATGAACCAACCTGGCGATCCTGTTGCCCACCCTTTCCCTTAACTTGTTTCTCCCGTTTATGGGCAGACTCCTCCAATGTGATCTCGACTCTGGGCGGTCAACATCCTCTGTCTAATCAAGAAATGTCTAGAGTTGTCCTTTCGACCAACTCTGGTCCAAGCAGAATCTTGTCGGCATTCTTATCCCAACAAATCGGAGATCTACATTTGAGACCATACAAAGCTTCAAACGGAGCCATCTTGATCTTAGCATGCCAGCTATTATTGTACGTGAACTCAATTAGACTCAGACTGTCTTCCCAGCTAGTCGGACGATCGAGTGCACATGCTCTTAGCATATCCTCCAAGGTCTGGATGGTCCTTTCAGACTGTCCATCTGTTTGAGGATGAAATGATGTACTGAATCTTAATTCAGTTCACATGGCCTTATAAAGCTCTTGCCAGAACCTTGACATGAATCGGCCATCTCGATCCGATACAATGGTCTTTAGGAATGTCATGTAAACGGACAATCTCCTGGTGGAAAACTTCTGCTGACCTCTGGGTCACCCAAGTAACCTCAGTTTCCAATGCAAACACTATTGCTGCTAGTTCTAGGTCATGTGTTGGTTAGTTTGCTTCATAGGTTTTCAATTGTCTAGATGCGTATGCAATAACCTTGCCCCTCTGCATCAAAGACACATCCCAACCCCTTTTTCGAAGCATTACTATAGACCATATAACCATCATTCATTCCGACAATGCCAAAACTGGTGCATAAGTAAGACACTGTTTCAACTTCTTGAAAACTGGTCTTGCACTTGTCATCCCAGACAACTTCTTGTTAACCTTGTGGAACAGACTGGTCATAGGTGGAGTGATCTTAGAAAAATCCTTCCATGAACCGTCTATAATGCTCAGCAAGCTCTGGGAAACTACGCACCTCGCTCACACCCTGAGGCCGCTTCCAAACAACTACTGATTCACTCTTCTGGGGAATAACCATAACCTCATTCTTATTGATCACATGGCCTAAGAAAGCCACTTCTAGATCCAACAATCGCACTTAGCCTACTTTGCGTACAGCCGACTTGGTCTAAGGACCGATAAAGCAATCCGCAGATGTTCCCTGTGAGCTTCCTTGCTCGGGAAAATATCAAAATGCCATTGATGAAGACCACTATGAACTTATTCAAGTACTGGTCTAAAACATCGATGCACTAGGTTCATGAAAACTGATGGAGCATTCGAAGCCCAGATGGCATGACTACAAACTCGTAGTGACCATCTCTCGTCCGAACGCAATCCTCGGAATATCATCCTCACGAATCCTGAGCTGATAAAAACCAGACCTCCGGTCGATCTTGGAGAAAACTTTTGCTCCCTGTAGTTGATCCAACATATCATCACTCCTTGGCAACAGATACTTGCTCTTGATCGTGACTTTATTCAACTCTCAAAAGTCAAAACAAAGTCGAAACGGTCCATCTTTCTTTTTGACAAATAAAACTAGGGCACTCCTACTCAAGGTGATGCACTCAGCTTTATATAACTTTTGTCAAGAAGATCCTTGAGTTGCTTCTTCAACTCTTGCATCTCAACAGGAGCCATCCGGTATGGTGCCTCAGAGATCGGCGTGGTACTCGGCTCGAGATCAACGGCAAACTCCACAACACGATTCGGGGTATCCAGGAATATCTTCTGAAAAGACACCCGGAAATCCTCTAACCACAGGAATATCAAAAACTGAAGTCTATCACTGCCTTATGACGCTTCCGTCAATCAATACCGAGAATGATTATTGTATGGGACCATGGTTATTTAGGTCAAATCGCTTTGAATTTCTTACCCTTGATGGTAATCGACAATTTCGACAGACGATTGGTTCTAACCAAATATTTCATATTAATAATATTTATAACCAAAGGTTCACAAACTTAGTCGCATACAGAACTTAACTTACAACCATCCAAAATGAAAGTCTGGGTAGCACCCACATCAACAACACATTAACAAAAGTGTAATGCAGATACAAAGTACTCTAAGCATTAGGAGCATAGGGTCCATCCGCCTCACGCATCACGTAAATACGTTGACTCTGACTTCCAGAAGTCACTGGGGCTTTCCTCTTATCCTGCGCAGTTGTCTGCATCGAAGGATTGGAAGTCTCTGATGGTTTAAACCTAGGTCTGTTGTTTGGATTAACAGACCCCTGTTGTGACTCCGCTCCTTTTTGCATTCCCTGTCGACAGAACCTCTGCATATGTCCTTCATTTCCACAACCAAAACAAGTCTTCTTCTCATTCCGACATGCAAAATTCTTGTGCCCAGATGCACCACAATTATGGCATTGGATCAGACTCTTGCTCTGACCCGATTGCTGAGTTGACCCATCTCGAGTCGTTTCTGTCTTTGCCTTGCTGGACTTGGCAAAATCAAAAGGTGGTGCGGGACGTTTAAACCCACTTGCCTAAGGTTGGTTCTGCACTTGCCTCTGGCTATCACGCTTCATGGTTGACTCCTTCAGAGTTACCTCCAACTTGTAGGCCGCATCCACGTACTGCTCGAGAGTAGAGCATGTGTGGTGCACCATCCATGGTTTAATATCTGGGTTCATCTATTCATGAAAGTACCAGATCTTCTAAGCCTCACTGGATATCTCGGGTTCAGCATATTGCAGCAAATGATTGAATTTAGTGGCAAGCTTGGTCACCTTCAATCCATCCGTCTTAGGATACAAGAACTCCTTGTGTTTCTCCTCCCTCATAGCACGAGAGAAGAAACGGTCCGCCATCTTGGTCTTAAACATTGACCAGGTCAACACCGGGCTATCAGCTAAGCCGGTACTCTCCCACCATTCACTGGCTTCTTCCTTCAAATGTAGAGAAGCTATGTGCACTTTCTCCGCTTTAGTGCACTCCATATTACGGAACAATCGCTCCATGTGGAAAAACCAATGAGCCACTCTGACTGACTCTCCCTTTCCATCGTAGCTGTTGGGTCTCATAGAGTTAATGGCCTTCAGAGCTCGGCCATACTCCCCTCTATTCCTGATCACGCCTCCATGTAGTACCTGGTTCTCTTGTTCCTCAAACCTCGGAACTTCTGGAGGTACTGGCACTCCTTGTGCATGAGGTGCGATTGGTCGCATTATCTCGGTGAATGCTTGCATAACAATCCCCCGAATTGCTGTGATTGTTGCTGCATCGAGCACTACTGGAGCGTCGGCCTGAGCTTGGCCATTGCCTCTTGGATTATTGTTGAAGACAGACTCACGCTCTCCTGATGGGTCTGCATCAATCCTCGGGTTTGGTCTGGGATCATTGCTCGGCCCAGCACCAACACGGATAACGTTCCTTGTGTTCATCATCTGTTTACTGATCAAATTCCAAGGATTTTATCACATTAGTATCATTATGATATACTTATTGTAATAAAATGAACTTAGAATAGATCAAACTCGTAAATTTCTATTGATGAACTGAAACTGAGATACTAGGTTCCACAACCTCAAATCACAACGAGCGAACTGGGAATCAAGCCTAACTGGAGATGGCGAAACCACCTCGGCTTCTCCCGGGTTCCTCTGAAGAGAACAGAATGCACCCATATCTAGCGGGGCAACGAGAAATAAACTAGTCTTTCTAGACATAGAAACAAGCTTACTACATCAGACTATATAGAAGACACGACTATGAACGGTGTTTTGAAATTCTTTTCACTTTGAAAATTTCGAGCCATTTTAATGTATTTTCAAAAACGGATAAATGATATAAAAATCTCAAACCCGTTTTAAAACCTTTGGCTCTAATATCACAACTGTAACACCCCCAAATCTGAACCCATTTGGAAAGGTATTACCGCCAGTGACCTCAGTGTTCCTTACCGAGATCACCCAAGGCTTTACCGTTTGAATACAAACCATGAAATACAATGATACAAAATGATAACTTTATTCATATAAAACATGAGTCCCGGGATTACATCCCAATCCCGAATAGGACAAACACAGAGTTTAACAAAGTACAGCGGAAGTCTTTAAACAAGGTACAGCGGAAGTCTTTTAAATATATTACAAACAAGGATCTTGACCACAATGGTCATCTCCCAAGGATCTCAACCTGATTAAAAGAAATTATTAAAAACATCCAAAAACAACCGTCGTCTTCATAGTCAATCTAGTCTCCTCATATCTTCGCTCTATCTGATGTGCCGAATCGAACGGATGACACCAGCCAACCATGCAGATAACAATTGCGGTTGGTTAGTCTACTGAATAGACTATGCAAGGGTACAAAGCAGAGTGGTTCGAAGCAGTCGTATTAGGTTAGACTCGTCGCTTCTCGAATAATAACCGATGACGATAGTCAACCATCATACTCCTACTGGAATAAACAAGAGGTATGCACAAGAGAAGATTTTGGAAGACTGAATCTTCACAGAAATCGATCCGAAAAGAGACTCCAAGAGATTGAGTCTTTAAGGAAATATGATAAATCTGGAACGTTTAAGAATCAGACATCAGTGATTTAAAAGCTGACTTAGATATTTCGGTTCACGACCAACCTCACCGCTTACAGCGAATCCAGATTGGAAAGAGAACGTACTCTGATCAAAAGTCGAGACGAGCTTTCCTAGATGCACTATTTACTTAGTTGCACTACTCGCCAAAGGTATATTAATTATGTGCACTCGGGCACTTTATCTTATTAAATTCCAAAACCCACATCACGTTAAGCTTTTAAATATATATGCCATGTCACGCAGAACACATATCTAAGGAATGAACCTCACAGAGTCCAAATCTCATCTATATCGAAAGAATGAACCTCACAGAGTCCAAGCTTCTACTATTGTAGGGTCTTGCTCGCCCTTAACAGCTATAAAGAAACGAATGGACCTCTCAGAATCCAAGCATTCCTACGAATACTCATGCTAACTAACAGTTCAAGCACAATAATAGTTCAGGATAAATCCACATAAATGCCCTCAAGGCGAACATAAATAATAGCGTTGTTCTCACAGATATACAACCTATTAATATCATTATTACAGTTTCCAAAACAGTTTATAAAACCAATTCCAGATAAACACAATAATCATTCCAAATTAATTACTCAGATAAACAACTGATAATTAATGTAAATATGGAACGATGAGCAAGAGCGAACCGCCACTTGCCTTAATCCGCAGAATAGAAACAAGCCTAACGACAATGACGGGATTCCGGGCTCGACACGGGTATAGCTCCGACAGCACAACGACCTGCGAGTCGACCCATAAAAGGAACCCTAAGTTAGATCCGACATAACCACAGTACGGATCTAAAAACGATGAAAGAAAATGAAAGGAACGACGCCACAACGACGACCACCAAAGCCAAAAGCCCAAAAAGGCATTCTAGACACTAGCGGCGGTCGCCGTTCTTGGCGGCGGTCGCCGCAGTTCATCACGGCGGGCGCCGTGAAGAACTCAGACGACAGAAGCGGCGAGAAAACTCACCCAAAACACGAGCGACTCGGCCTCCTTCGACTTGCTTTGGTTTCTAACCTCCAAGGCTATCAAAAGCTTCACAAAGGCACTCTGGAAACACCACCAAACGACCTCCGGCGAAAGCTTCATAAATCCGGCGAGGCACAACTCCGGTGAGGCAAGAATTTGGGAGAGCTTGGGCTGTGGATTGAGCTCAAAACCCCCTCCCAAACACCTCCTTTTATAGCCAAAGCACCGGGAACACAATAATGGCCCTACGAAGAGCTACTCCGGCGCTGTCAAAGCCACGCCGGCGACCTTCGGGCAAGGACCTCCGGACACCAACGACGGTGGGCGCCGTCATAAATGCGGCGGGCGCCGCCATAGGCCTGGCGTCCCCAGCTAGGAGAAGACCCAGCCTGCTCCTCGAGCCTGGCGACGGCGGGCGCCGCCATAAATGCGGTGGTCGCCGCCCCTGTGGCTTTGCCGCCTCCTCAGCTCTTAGACGAAAACGATATTAACCCGGGATAAAATTATCGTACGCGAACGAGTATTAAAATCCAAAGCACGTCGTCTGTATTTTATTTCACTGAGAAAAATATTACAGATACAGAGCACAATACAGAATGTTTCCAACTTTCTGAATTAAATCCGACGTACGAAATGGGTACTCGGGAAAATTCCCAAAATAACCTTACAGAAATACGGGGTATCACATATGGGCCGAAATCTCCATGTCTAATATGGGCTTTCGGTTCGGTTTGATCCAGCCCGATAACTCTATGTATGTGACCTCATAGAACTCGGTTATTATAGTCATGGGCCTAACCCGATTAAGCTCATTAATCGTAGTTGGCTTCTAGCAAAGCACTACGACTCCTAAAATACCCGGATTATAAATCTCTATTAATAGTCTTATTCCATGTTCGGTAATTACATCTTTGATTAAAGGACACAATTCATTCAATCTCCCACTTGTCCTTAAAACAAATGTGCAATGTTAAATCCCTTTGTCTCTTAATGTCTTATTTGATGATATGATGACATCCATATCTCTTATCAAATGTGTTTCTTGAACTCTCGAGTTTGAACTGTCAAATAACGGATTATTACAGATAATTCATCCAAGCATGGCCATGCATTTTTCAGTTCTCGCTCTTCAAGTGGCCGAGACACCATTCATGTCCATGCATCACAGTGTACATGAAGCAGGAGGACTTCTCCAGTCTTGTATGACTATAGCTCCCACTCAACTTTTGGCAATCCCAATCATTGCCTTTATAACTGCATGTTACGGTCAGTATTTGACAGCATCAAAAACATACCAATCATCAAGAGAAACCATATCATACTCATGTCTGAGGAATCTACCAATCATGGTTTAACTTAAAATTCCTCAATCCCTTTTGGAGAGTCTTAAGGTGGGTCAGTCCTATACGTATCATCTATACATATATATGTAATTGACTAGACATCTCCATGTCCCTATAGCCCATGAAACCTGGCGCTATCAATCAACTTACAATATAGTCTTCAATGAAGTCATTTATGTCCTAGTTAATGACTTAGACTATGGACTTTCAATAATTCATAACTTCATTTCACTTAATGGGGTTTCATTCACCAAAACACTTATGATGAGCCCATTTGCGAATTATAAATTATTTGGACATTTTATCTAATTCCAAGCAATGATTAAATAAGAATGAAAGATGTATATCATATAATCAAGCATAAAACGTGTCTGACATACATAAAACAAAGTTCATAATATAAGACAATATAATCTCAAAGCCATTCTCTAATGTGCTTGAGACCCTTAGCCCTAGTGTGACTCTCATGCTTGGGCCTAGGCATAGGCTTGGTCAACGGATCTGCAATGTTGTCATATGTGTGCACTTTGCACATCCTGACGTCTCCTCTATCAACGATGTGTCGAATAAGGTGATACTTCCTCAGTACGTGTCTGGATTTGGAGCTTGAACTCGACTCCTTGGCTTGGGCTATGGCGCCATTGTTGTCACAATAGACGTTAATTGCTCCTGATATGATAGGAACAACGCCGAGTTCATCAATGAACTGCCTAATCCAGACAGCCTCCGTCGCCGCTTCACTAGCGGCGATGTACTCTGCCTCTGTCGTAGAATCAGCCATTGTGCCCTGCTTGGAGCTCATCCAGCTCACAACTCCTCCATTCAGGATGAAGACATATCCTGACTGGGACTCAAAATTATCTCGGTCTGTCTGGAAGCTTGCATCAGTGTATCCTCGAACGACTAACTCGTCATCACCCCCAAATACCAAGAAATCATCCTTGGTTCTTCTCAAGTACTTCAGGATGTTCTTGGTTGCACACCAATGTGCCTCTCCGGGATTCGATTAGTATCTTTTACACATGCTCAGAGAAAATGCAACATCAGGGCGTGTACATATCATGGCATACATGATAGATCCTATAGCTGAAGCATAAGGGACCTTGCTCATCTTCTCTAACTCAGCAGGTGTCTTAAGACACTGCTTCTTGCTGAGGTATATTCCATGTTGCATGGGTAGAAATCCTTTCTTGGACTCCTGCATTTTGAACCTGTCAAGAACCTTATCTATATAAGTTCCTTGACTTAGTCCAAGCACCCTCTTAGATCTATCTCTAGAGATCTTAATACCCAATATGTACTCTGCTTCTCCTAAGTCCTTCATTGAAAAACATTTCTTCAGCCATCCTTTAACGGACTCTAGCATCGGAATGTCATTTCCAATGAGCAGTATGTCATCCACATACAAGACTAAGAAGACCACTTTGCTCCCACTAAACTTCTTGTAAACACAAGGCTCTTCTTCGCATCTGATGAAGTCAAACTCTTTGATAGCTTCATCAAATCGAATATTCCAACTCCTGGATGCTTGTTTAAGTCCATAAATGGACTTCTTAAGCTTGCATACTTTCCTAGGGTCTGTTGGATCTTCAAAATCTTCTGGTTGTGTCATGTACACATCCTCTTCTAAATATCCATTTAGAAAAGCGGTTTTGACATCCATTTGTCAAATCTCATAATCATAATAAGCGGAAATAGCTAGGAGTATCCTAATGGACCTGATCATTACGACCAGTGAAAATGTATCGTCATAGTCAGTACCATGAATCTGTTTAAAACCCTTGGCAACTAGCTTTGCCTTGTAAACGTATACATTTCCATCTTTGTTTGTCTTGAGTTTAAAAATCCATTTGCATCCGATGGGTTTTGTCCCATCTGGCAAATCTATCAAGTCCTAGACTTGATTCTCAGACATAGAATCCATTTCAGATTTCATGGCCTTAATCCATTTCTCGGAGTCTGGACCCGTCGTTGCTTGCTTATAGGTGGCAGGCTCTCCGCTTTCTAAAAATAGAACATCAAGGCTTGCAGTCAAGATGAAATCATCATATCGTCTTAGTTGTGCCCTTGGCCTGTTTGATCTACGTGTGGGTTCAACAACTGGAGCATTTTCCACAATTGTTTGTGGGTCCTCATTTGAATCTAGTTCTTGAGGTATTGGTTCTGGTACCTGGACGACTTCCCTTTGGGAATATATGTCTCCAGATACTAGAATCTCCTCGTCGACATCGTCCATGTCGGCTTGTTGTTGGGTTTGTTGCTTATCTTGAACTTCTTCAAGATGAATATTTCTCCCACTTGGCTTCTTGGAAATAAACTCTTTTTTTCCAAAAAGACATTATCCCTTACAACAAACACTTTGTGCTATGTGGGATTGTAGAAGTAGTATCCCTTGGTTTCCTTAGGATACCCTATAAAAAAGCATTTATCTGATTTGGGTGTAAGCTTATCTGATAGTAAACGCTTTACAAAAGCTTCACATCCCAAGATTTTCAAGAAAGACAGACTTGGAACTCTTCCAATCCATATCTCATATGGTGTCTTGTCTACAGTCCTAGATGGAGTCCTGTTTAGTGTGAACGCAGCGGTTGTAAGGGCATATCCCTAGAAGGATACCGAAAGGTTAACAAAACTCATCATTGATCGGATCATGTCTAACAGGGTCATGTTTCTCCTTTCAGACACACCATTCAGTTGTGGCGTGCCTGGTGGAGTCAGTTGTGTTATTATCCCACAACTTCTCAGATGATGATCGAACTCCTGGCTCAAATATTCACCACCGCAATCGGATCGAAGTGCCTTTATCTTCTTGCCAGATTGAGTTTCTACTTCATTTTGAAACTCTTTTAACTTTTCAAAGGATTCAGATTTGTGCGTCATTAAGTAGATATACTTATATCTACTCAAGTCGTCAGTAAATGTGATGAAGTATCGATAGCCTCCTCTATCTTCTGTGCTCATTGGTCCACAAACATCAGTATGTATTAGGGCCAATAGCTCAGTAGCCCTTTCACTCGTCCCAGTGAAAGGTGATCTTGTCATCTTGCCCATTAGGCATGACTCACATGTCTCAAAAGATTCACAATCTATTGATTTGAGAATTCTATCTTTCTGGAGTTTCTTCATGCGGTTCAAGCTAATGTGGCCCAAGCGACAGTGCCATAGATAGGCTTCACTCAAATCATTCGATTTTTGCCTCTTAGTATTAATGTTATAAAGTTCAGACTTGAGGTCCAACACAAAGAGTCCATTACTCATGGGAGCATTGGTATAGAAAATATCATTCTTAAAAATAGAAAGGCCTACATTCTTAATGATAAATTCAAAACTTTCAAGATGCAAAACTGAAATCGAAATAAGGTTCTTAGTAATTGAAGGAACGAAATAACAATTATTCAATTCCAAAACTAAGCCAGAGGGTAAAGATAGACTATAATCTCCTACGGCAACCGCATCAACTCTTGCTCCATTTCCAACACGCAAGTCTATCTCTCCCTTCTCCAACTGCCGCCTACTTCTTAGTCCTTGCACATTCAAAATAATGTGAGAACCACATCCGGTATCTAATACCCAAGTAGTAGCTTTGGTTGTTAAGACCTCAATAACAAAAATACCTGAAGTGGAACTCACAGTTCCATTCTTCTTGTCTTCCAGGTACTTGGGGCAGTTTCTCTTCCAGTGCCCCTTTGCCTTATAGTAGAAGCAGTCATGTTGAGCAGCCACCTCTGGCTTCTCAGCTGCCTTGGGTTTGGCAACTTTCTTGCTTTTCCCTTGGTTTTGTTGCTTCCCTTTAGGCCCCTTCTTGAACCATTTCCCATTGTTGACCATAAGAACTTCTTTCTTATTGTCAACTTGGACATTTTGCTCAACTGTTTTGAGCATGCCTTGGAGTTCATTCAGAGTTTTGTTCTTCTCAACTATTGAGTGCATGGTGAATTTCAAGTTATCGTTACTATACATGATTTCTACAAAGGAAGTAATATGCAGATAAGTTTATGCTTGACATGCAAAAGCTCAAAATTAAACATGCTTTAAAATTTAAGCAAATGCACATTTTATTCAGATTTAGTTTGTACCTGGTGAATAAAATGATTCCAATACCCTATCTCAGATAAGACCCAAGCGTACTTTGGCACTTTCTCAAGTCTTATGTGATCAAGGTGATGCGAACAACCCCTGAAGTGTCGTTAACAACGCAGGATCTTTGATTCCTCAAGCTTGTAGTTGAATCCTTCTCTTCCGTAGCCAAAGTGATGGCTTTCCTAGGGCTAAAGAGATAGCCTTCAAACTCGTCATCGATCAAAGTGATGATCGTGAGACACCGAAGAGACGGTGTTTGATTGCTCGAAGCAACGAGCTACGGGATAGTTGATCTGTGGGATCGAAGGGTTTGATGTTGGGAATTCAAGGAAGGAGCGTACTCAACTTTACTACTCAAATTCAACATCCAAGTTACAAACTAGGGTTTGCTAAGTTTAAATAGCTACAAAAAGAAGAATAAAATAATAATAAGTTTTTGAAAATAACGACGACAAAGCGAACGCTCGGGTCTGTTTCCGAGGTCGCGGAAAATACTTTCGCGATCGCGGAAAAGTGTCTGTGAAGGAACGATTGTTTGCGTCAATTCCGCGGTCGCGGACAATACTGTCGTGATTGCGGAAAAGCCGCGGTAATTCCGCGGTCGCGGACAATACTGCCGCGATCGCGGAAAAGTTTCTGTAAAGAATGATCGGCCGCGTCAATTCCTTCATAGACCCAAATGGGTCTATGAAGGATTTCGGAATCCTTCATAGGTCAAGAGGAGGACCCATTTGGGACTAGATGAACCCGCGTCACTTACGTGCGCCCGCGAGACTAATGATTGTGTTGCTCGCTCCATTGCCCTTGTGCGAGCTCTTGTTACCGGGTCATTCGAACGCACCTTCATTGCTTCCTCTTCGTCCTTCGTCGTCATCGAGGGAATCATGGAGCTATCACAAGGTAAGTAACATTTACTAATTATAACTCCTTATAATTCTTGGTTGATGGCCCACATCCTATGTCAGGCTCATCTCTATGCCTCAAGATCCAAAACTTTGCCTTTTGGTCTCTTGTTGAGTATAACCATATCAAGATTTATGAATCCCTTATATAGATCCACCCTTATTATCCCAAGGTCAAAGAAGGACACCTCACTTTGGCGAAACCTATCCAACGAATTCCAAGGGCCTCATGGGTTAGGACATGGAAAGGCAATACCTCAATATTCTTTTAAGGACTTAAGCATGCAATGGTTGTCTATTTACTAGTGAACAAAATAGCATAAACAAGCAATCATGCAAGGCTTAAAATAATAAAGCATTCAAAATGCAATAATTAAATGTGATCCTAGTATGGTCCCTAAAAACCGAAATTAAAGATCTAATCTTCATGGGTCTTGTTCTTTATGGATCTCCATCATTGGTACCCTTCATGGATCTCCATCCTTGGTCTTCATAGGATCTTCACTTCTTGTAATACATAATTTTCTAAATAATCTAATTACTGAAAATTAAATTACAAAAATACATAACGATACGCAGATCGTGTACAAGAAAACATAACGATACGCATATCGTATTTTCTATCCTAAAGTGGGCCATACTAGTCACCTCATGCAAGCAATAATATCGTAATATTAAAAAACAATGCATGCAACAATAATATCAAATATTATCAACAATATTAATCTAATTAATAACAATAAACAATTTAAATAAATTTAAATAAAACATTATTAAATTAAATAAATCATTATATGAGATAAATAATTCAATATCAAATTCTTAATTCAAATTAAAATCAATATACAGAATTAACCGTAATTAATCATTAAAAACATTATTGGATAAGATATGCATAACCAATGTAAGATATCAAATATCTTTATCTTAATCTAGTGGGATTCTATCCTAACAACTTTTAGGAAATTATATTGTAGATAATATCAAATATTATCCAATTGGTCAAATAAGATCTTATCTTATACCTTTTAGGAAAATATCTTAAAACCCAAAATCTATCCAACTGGACAGAGTCGCGCCCGAGCCCAGCTCGGACCAACCCGCTCCCACCGAACCGCGCACCCACTGCGCAAAAACGACCCGAGCCCAGCCCGGACCACGCACAGACCGCGGTCTGCACTGTCCAGAAGTTAGTAAGATCCTCCAATTGGAATGAATGAAAGATCTCCTCTTATATGACATTGACAATTTATTTAATTCGGGTTTGCAAAATCTGTAATGTCACATTGTAAAAATACCTAAAATAGAAAACAAATCATTTAGAGATCAAACCAGTTCCAAATGTTCATAAACATGTCCAAGTTTATCATATTAAATACCCATTAGGATAAGATAAACCATTGACAAGTTATAAACAAAACGTTTCATGAACTCAAAATCAAATCATCAAACCAACTATTCTATTTCAACAATTTTTTAAAATATCGAACGACATCGAAAAGCTACGATTTTTCAAATACAATTACATATTTGTGTGTAAAATAAATTGTTAAAATTTGAAATGAAAATAAAATCTATAATTATTTTTAACAATTAAAAGCCTTAACAATGTCGACAAGAACTTCCTAGCAAAGAGTTTCGACCACCTTGTCTTTAGACGGCGTGTCTTTCGGCTTCAGGACACGTGCTTCATATGACAATGTAGAAGACAAAGATAAGAAGAGAATGCAATTTGAATCGTCTAAATCCGACATCGGACATATAAACGGCGGTGTTCGGAAGTGGACTGAGTTTTAGGGTTGAGAGAGAGAGAGAGAGAGAGAGAGAGAGAGAGAGAGAGAGAGAGAGAGAGAGAGAGAGAGAGAGAGAGAGAGAGAGAGAGAGAGAGAGAGAGAGAGAGAGAGAGAGAGAGAGAGAGGAGAAGAAGAAGAAGAAGAAGAAGAAGAAGAAGAAGAAGAAGAAGAAGAAGAAGAAGAAGAAGAAGAAGAAGAAGAAGAAGAAGAAGAAGAAGAAGAAGAAGAAGAAGAAGAAGAAGAAGAAGAAGAAGAAGAAAAGAGTTGTGTGATTTTAGGTTAAAGTAAGCCATATTTATAGAGTATAGAAGGGGTCAATTAAGATAATATTTTTGGAAATAAATATTTAATATCCTTTTTCATTTAAAATTAATTTTATTGGCACACTTAAAAGGAAAAGATGAATTTTAACACACTATCTTTTTATTTAAGTTTAAATTATACTCTTAAATCATTCATAAGGAATTTTGACATAAGATATAACTTCAAGTTTATAATATAATTACCAAAAATATAATAGATTTTATAATTTCTAATAAAATGAAAGACATTTACAATAATAACCTTATTTAAAATCTAAAATATTACGAGTTACTACACTACTACCCCCTTGAAATAAGTTTTTACCGTGAAACTTGAAAAATTATAGAATTTGTTATAAGATAAAAATTTGCAAATTCAAAATTATATAAAAAAAATTTAGGTATTACACAAGGTATGAGAGATGAACAAGAGTAGATGGAATTAGGGTTGAGAGAGAAGGGACGGAAACGAGCCTGAATGTTAAACAAATAAAGCCCAACTCAGCTTCCAAACCCAACCGAAAGCCCAACCCATTCACAAGATACAACCAAAATAGGGGCACTGTTCATTTGAGGAAGCTACACTTTGATAGTAGAGTAGATACCAGCTGGAAGAAGAGGAAATTTCAATTTCGAATTTCGTAGAGCATGATTTAACACACGCACGTCATGAGCCGAACCTTCCTACCCCACACACATAAGTGAAATACATATCAATATTGCATACAGCCATAACATTAAAAGATGTGACACATTTGCGGCTACGATAACATTTTTTAAGCAGGTTTGGAATGTGGGCATGCACATGCGTACTGTTAATGCATCCAATACAATCCTTGAATGTCAAGTAAGTATACAATTAAGTTGATGTAGAAAGTTGTCGATATCATTCAATACAGGATAATAACAAAGTATACCCTGAAGAATGGATAATATCGATGATCAGCTTGTATTATAGCCAGGGTATTCCTAAATTTCGGGTCCATAGGATTGATGAGGTCAGAACCTAGTCCCCTAAACCTCTTTGTCCAACCCACAAAGGCTTCCAATACTTCATGTGTACAATCCCTAAATTACCTTAGGAATATTATCGCCAGTTATCTCGTATTGTATATCCGAAATCACCCAAGATTTATAGTATTGATTGCAAATATAAAATAATGGATAAACATTCATAAATGATTTAAAATGTCTTACAAACGACGTTGCTGAAAATGGAAACTAAATAATGTATCAAAGATAGTAGCGGAAGACTTTAATAAAAAAATATCCAAATTACACACTCTGGATCTTAACCTTATTCAAAATGATATATCAAAATACTAAAAATAGTCGCCTTTAACGCCGATATCCTGCTTCTTTAATTTGGGAAGAATTACCTGATGTGCCGTATGAGACGGATGACACCAACTAACCATGCAAGGAAAGAGAAAGGTTGGTTAGTCTAATGAAAGACTAAACAAGGGTATAAAAAGAAGAGGTCATATGTGATTATATATAGTTACTATCATTGTCTCTCGAATAAAAGTCGTTAGACGATACATAACTAGAACACTTTCACTGAAACAGTAGAAGAGATATGATCCAAAAGAAGACTCCAATGAATTGTGTCTTATAGGAATTATGTACGTTTGTTTGGGACCATTTATAATTACCACACAAAGTTTTAAAAATGACTTCTTTGAATAATTATGTCCTTAACCAACCTCACCGCATGCGTGTTTTGCAAATTCAGATTGTTAAGAAGACCTTCATAGACAGATGCCCGAGCGGGTTCAACGTTGTACTTCTCGCCCGAAGTATATTAATTATGTGCATAGAAGCACTTATCTTATTTAATTTCAAAACGTTCATTACGTTAAATCTTTTAATCCACATCAATCTCGAAATGAGAATATCATGGGACGAATCCCGAATAACGGCACTAGCTAAGTGCACCATCACTCATATTCAAATAATGGTACGGTCATGACCAAAAGTATTAGGGCAATAATCCTCCTAATAACAACCAAACCTCGCAAGGTATATAGCGTTCCTACGAATACTCGTGCTAACTAAGCATACAAGTCCACACCAAAGTTCATCTAGCACCCTATGATAATAAATAAATAAATATATATATATACGAGGATCATTGCTAGCAAAATATACAACCTAATATATATGGTTCATTTTTAACACCAATTTAACACAAAGGTTCCCAAACACAATTTTCAATAACATTTAACCCAACTTAATTAGCACAATTAATTAATTGTCAACTAAGATAAACATGGAATAAATTGCAAGAGTGAACCGCCACTTGCCTTGAGTTATGGAGAAAGTTGAACGGTGTAACGGGAACAGATGCGTTCGAGTAGCAAATTGAATTCCTACTTTAATTATGTTCCAAAAGCGATATTGAGACGTACCCAAATCAAACAAAATAAATAAATTATATTTAGATAATTTATTCAATATCGAAATTTGAAGGATACATGTCTCGTTTTTAATTGAATTTATTTAACTCTAAATAAATCAATTTACAAGGCTTTACAATAAAATGATTATTTATACGATACTAAAAATCATTTAATCATATATTCTATATAATCAACATAAATAAATCAATCCAATAATTTATTTAAAACTCTAATAAATCTCTAACCCATCATTATCTAAACGAACTGTCATAATTCAACAATTCATAATATAAGATAATACCCAAAAAAATCTAATTAATTTTATTTTTATCTTAATAAATATAAATTTACCCAATATTATTTTTAACTAATCCAGATTAATCAAAATCAAATAAAATCCAAAACCAAATTGCAAAAAAATGCTACCGGACAAATGTGCAAGAACACCGGCCGGAAAACGGGCAAATTTGGCCTCGTTGAAGCACTACCAGATCTAAGGTTAGGGGGCTTTTGAAGAGGACGACAAGGCAGAGCTAGGGGTGGCGCCAATTGCGACGGTGGAGCCTCGTGGTGGTCAGAAAAGCTTGATGAACTGTCATGACCTAATTTTACATTTCTAAAGCTTTGTTGTTGAAATTGGATACATCTACTCCATGGGTGAAGGAGTATTTATAGGGCTTTGATTGCCCATAACAAGCTCTACACAATTGTGCAAGAATTTTGCCAAATATCGTGCACGACGCGTCCACATATTTTCTTGCCTTTCGGGGGATAATTCGATCTTATTTTGGGACTATTCTTCACGATTTTAAAGGGAATATGCACGATTTGGTGTTACCTAAAATGCCCAAGCTTTAATTGCGAAGATCGAGCCCAAACGCTGATGAAATCCTCCATGGAAGGTAAGTTTCCATATGTGTTGCCAAAGGTTGAAGAGGACTCCTATTTGCGCACGGCCCCCAAACTTTTTGGCTTATTTGTAACTTTTTGCCCAACTTTCTAAGTTGTGGCAAAAATACCCTTATTTAACTTTTCAAAAATTACAAAATTTACCCAACTTATTTATTTTATTGTTATAAGTTTATATAATTATTTTAACCCAAATATAAAATGTAAGAAAATTTAAATTAGGCGAAACATAAACTTAAGTCACTCTTTCTTATAAAATTAACCATATTTAAATCTTAATTAACATTTTGTTAATCTTAATTCAAATAATTTAGGATAATTTGGTAAATTTATTTAAATTTTAATTTAACATAATGTTAGAATAAATTTAAATAACCCATAACTTAAAGTTGTAACAACTTAGGGTAAGAACCATTAATCTATTTCCCTTTTTGGAATAATGAAATAAATACCAAAATTCCTTTATTAGAAATAGAATTGGAAATTACATAAATACCCTTACATGCAAATGAGGGATATTACAATACAACCCCCTTAAAAAGTTTCTACCCCGAAACTAGGCCTAAAATAGCTCCGAGAAACGACTATGCATATCAACTTCGGTCTCCCAGGTTTCCCAAGTAACTTCTTCGGTTCCAGACTTTGACCAAAGGATCCTCACCAATGGCACCACTTTATTACGCATGTGTTTCTCTCGATGCTCTAAGATACGAACGGGTCGCTCCTCGTATGTCCCATTCAGTTGAATCTCAATGTCGTTATAACTCAGAACATGAGACTCATCTGGTATGTACTTTCTCAACAATGAGACATGAAATACATTATGCACTGGATGTGCTGAGGGCGGCAATACCAAACGATGTGCGAAAGATTTGACTCTGTCAAGGATCTCAAATGGGCCAACATAGCGAGGAATGAGCTTCCCATGCTTTCCGAACCTAAACACACCCTTGGTTGGCGACACCTTGACAAACACCATATCCCCAACGTCGAACTCAACATTCCTATGCTTCAAATCAACATAAGACTTCTGTCGACACTGAGTTGTAAGCATCCTCTGTCTGATCAAAGCAATATCTGAGGCAATCCTCTCGGCCAATTCAGGTCCTAGCAATATCTTATCGGTATTCCCATCCCAACATATTGGAGATCTGCACTTCTGACCATATAAAGCCTCAAAAGGGGCCATCTTGATGGTTGAATGCCAACTATTGTTGTAAGTGAACTCTATCAGACTCAAATTGTTCTCCCACTCATTGGTCGATCTAACACACAATCTCTCAGCATATCCTCAAGTGTCTGGATTGTCCTCTCCGACTGCCCATCCGTTTGAGGATGAAACGTGATACTGAATCTCAACTCAGTCCACATGGCCTTATGCAATTCTTTCCAGAATCTTGACATAAATCAACCATCACGATTCGATACGATGGTTTTGGGTGTACCGTGTAGACGAACTATCTCGTGTATGAACACTTTAGATAGCTTCTGGGTTCCCCAAGTTGACTTGATGGCCACAAAATGAGCACTTTTCGTGAGTCGGTCAATGATCACCCATATGGTATCCTTCTCGACATGAGTCTTGGGCAAACCCGTGACAAAATCCATTGCAATATCCTCCCACTTCCATTTTGACACCGGAAGAGGTTGCAATTCTCCCCCTAGCCTTTGATGTTCAATCTTCACTTTTTGGCAAGTCAAGCATTTTGTCACGAACTCTACTACGTCCCACTTCATGTTAGGCCACCAAACGTTCTTTCTCAAATCCTTCTACATCTTGCTAGATCTGGGATGTACCGAATACGTAGATGAATGAACTTATCTCATTACCAAATGACGGTTGTCGTCAATGTCAGACACACAGACCCTATCTTGAAACCAAAGTGATCTATCATCGTGAATCACAAATCCTGGAGCCTTTACCTCAAGAACTTTGCTATACAACTTCACTAAGACAAAGTCATCAACTTGTCTCTCCTTGATCTGATCAAGCAACGTAGCCTGAATTTCGAGCATATTCAAGTGCCCTTGTCGGTGATCAAACAAAACTTCGATCTCGCTTCTTAACAGTTCTCATTGCAACTCTGTTTGAGTAGTGAGTAATGCCACCACAGTTTCATGAGTCCTCTTTTGGCTCAATGCGTCTACTACCACAGTAGCCTTTCCCGGGTGGTAAAGCAACTCAATATCATAATCCTTGAGCAACTCTAACCAGCGTCGTTGCCTCATGTTCAACTCTTTTTGTGTAAAGACATACTTCAAACTCTTGTGGTCGGTGAAGATTTGACACATGATACCGTAAAGGTAGTCCCTCCAAATCTTCAACGCAAAACCCACAACAGCTAATTCCAAATAATGGGTCGGGTAATATGCTTCATAAGGCTTGAGCTGATGAGATGCGTATCCAATAACTTTCCCCTTCAGCATCAGTACACATCCCAAACCTTGCTTCGAAGGATCACTTTAAACCACATAACCCTCAGTTCCTTTTGGTAGTGTCAGCACTGGTGCTGACGTCAGGCACTCCTTCAACTTCTAAAAGATGGCCTCGCATTTTTCATTCCACACAAACTTCTTGTGAACCTTGTGGAGCAATCCAGTCATGGGTAGAGCAATTTTCGAAAATCAATCTATGAACCGTCGATAGTAACCAGCAAGTCCTAAGAAACTGCGCATCTCCTTCACATTTTGATGTCGCTTCCAATTAGCTATTGCTTCAATCTTCTGGGGGTCAACCATTATCCCTTTCTCGTTGATCACATGGCCTAGAAATGTCACTTCCTTCAACCAAAAGTCATACTTAGATAGCTTAGTGTATAGATGATTCTGTCTAAGGATTGATAACGTAATACGAAGATGTTTCTCATAAGCTTCTTCATTTGGCGAGTATATCAAAACATTGTCAATAAACACCACCACAAACTTATCCAGATACTGATAAAAGCATCTATGCATCAAGTCCATAAAAACTGTTGGAGCATTCATAAGCCCAAATGGCATGACTACGAACTCGTAGTGGCCATATCTCGTCCGGAATGCAGTCCTCGGAATATCTTCCTCACGAATCATGCGCTGATGATATCTAGACCTCAAATTAATCTTGGAAAAGACTTTAGCACCTTGCAGATGATCCAGAAGATCACCTATCCTTGGAAAAGGATATTTATTCTTGATTGTGACCTTGTTCAATTCCCGATAATCAATGCAAAGCCTGAACGAACCATCCTTCTTCTTGACAAATAAGACTGGAGCACCCCAAGGCGACGCACTCGGTGTTATGTATCCTTTCTCAAGCAACTCTTCAAGTTTATTCTTCAATTCATGCATCTCTACTGGAGCCATCTGATAGGGTGCCTTGGAAATTGGCGTCGTACCAGGTTCCAGGTCAATAGTAAACTCCACGTCATGATTTGAGGACAATCCTGGAATTTCCTCCAGAAAACGTCGGCAAATTCACACACGGTAAGAATGTCGTGAACAGAGATTTCATCTTTTTTGGGTTCATCTAGATAACAAAAGTACCTGACACAACCTTGTCGAATCAACTTAAACGCAGACATTGCGTTTATCAACTTTCCATTATCGACGTCATTATGACCCTTAAACTTACACATAAACTAGGACCCATATGAAACGATCACCATCCTCGTATTAAAGTCGATCACCACTCCGTGACGTTTCAACCAGTCCATCTCAAGAATAATATTGTATGAGCCATGGCTATACAGATCAAGTCAACCTCGAGTTTCCGACCTTGAATGGTCACCAAAAATTTAGACAACCGCTTGGTTCCAACTAAATGTTCCCCATTGGGAATATTTACCACAAATGGTTCGCAAGCCTCATTGCATTTTAACCCTAACTTATTCACACAATTCTCTGAATCAAATAAATGCGTAGAACTATAATCAAACAATATGCAGACTGATGTAGAATGTAGGTATAAAGTACCTTGAGCAATAGGAGCCTTTGGTCCATCGGCTTCACGCATCTCGTAGAGCCGTTGATCCTGACTGCCTGATGCAAACGGAACTTTCTCTCTGTTTTGAGCAGTGGACTGTGTAGCCGTATTAGCAGTCCTGGCTAGCCATTGTTGAGGTCGGTTATTATGGCTAACCGACCCTTGCTGAGATTCACCCTCTTGATGTCTTCATTTGGGGCAAAAGGTTTGCAAATGCCCCTCCTTCCCACAAGTGAAGCACGTACTCTTACCTTGTGTGCACTCATTGCTCTTACATCCAGGTGTCCCATAGTTATAACACTGAACAGAGCCCTTACTCTGACCCGAGCGCTGCGTAGAACCAAATTGGGTCGTCTCAGTCTTAGGTCGACTAGACTTAGCAAAATGTGACGGTGGAGTTAGTTCTGCTAATTGTTATTCGTCGGTCTCTATTGGTTACGCTTCTTTGCTCACTCTTCTAGAGTCACTTCTAGCTTGTAAGGAGCTTCCACATACTGCTCGAGAGTAGTACATCTATGATGCACCATCAATGGCTTAATATTCGGGTTCATCCATTCATGAAAATGGCAGATCTTCTGCTCCTCAGACCCACCTCAGTCCCTGCATAATGCAGTAGATGGTTGAACTTAGCAGCCAAAGCAGTCACCTTCAGCCCATCAGTCTTTGGGTAAAGGAACTCCTTGTGCTTCTCTTCCCTCATAGCTTGAGAGAAGAAACAGTTAGTCATCTTGGTCTTGAACATAGACCAAGTCAGCTCGGGATGATCAACTAATCACATTCTTTCCCACCATTCACTAGCCCCATCTTTCAGTTGTAACGAGGCAATGTGCACCTTCTCAGCTTCAGTGCAAACAATGTTCCTACACAGTCGTTCCATATGCAAGAACCAGTAGGCCACTTTGACGGGTTCACCAGTACCGTCATAGGAATCGGGCCTCATGGAATTGATCGCTTTCAACGCTCGGCCATAGCTTCCGATATCTCTCAAAACAGGCATGGGAGGCGCAATATTCATCGGCTTTTCAATATCAGGAATAACCTGAGGAGCTGAATTTCCTTGGGCTTGCTGAACCCCTGGCCTCACCATTTCTGTGACCGCTTGCATCACGATTTGCTTGATTGCCTCAACAACAGCAACATCGAAGACAACCGGAGCAACATGAGGTATTTGCACCCTTTCCCCTTCTATCTGAGGGTTAGCCTGGGGCGGAACATTCACAATTGAGTTGAATTGGGATCCAGACCCATTTTCATCTCCTTGGTTAGTCGCGGTCCTTAGTTGGATTCAAAAGGCGTTACTCAGTCCAACTTCTTGACGAGCGGCATTCCCAGTATTCACCATATGGTTGCGTTTACGTTTATTAGATATAATCTAATCAAATATATTATATTGTTTAGTAATAAATACTTCAAATGCAATAACTAAAGGTAACCATCTAATAAACTCGCCACTTATTATAAAAGAAACACCAATTTACATTCAAAAACAACTCAAGAGGTTCAATAAGAAAATACATCAGGAGACTACTACCCCATTATTGTTCAAAGTGGAAAATACTAGTAAAGAAAACAACTAATGCAGTATAAGTCACTACTTCTTTTTGGGGTCCCGAAATAGGTCTCTATATGCCTTAGCTGACATAGTCTTCTTCTTATTTGGAGGTTTTCCTTCGACTCTTCTGCTGGCCTCTTCGGTTCCTTAGGCTTCGGAACACTTGACTCCTCATCTGGCACTAGTGGATAACAAAACTTGTCCATAAACCTAGATTGAAGCTCTGAGGCTTTCAAACGTTGCCTTGAATTGGGGTGCTTTAGTTTCCTAGCTTGCTCTATGTTCAGCAGCAATGTCTGGACAGATCCCATCAGATAATTAAGAGTCAACTCGAGATCATAAGCCTTCTCTTTCGTGACGTCCAAAGACTCCATCCACCCTTTTGTATGCTCCTCTAGCAACTAGGTGTTCACTCTAACCTGCTGAGGCATAGTGTTGTCAGTTGCAAAGTATGCTTTCTAAGGTCGAGCCCTCACTCTCATCTGCTCGGTTATTTCTTCGATAAAATGACGAGCCTTTGAAGGAATCATCCCATTCAGCGTTTCCTGAGTGATCGGACTTCTCGGGGGTTCAGTAGGAGAGTGACCCGGAGATGGAACCAACTCAGCTGGAGGTGTCCTCGGGTCATAGTCTTCTCATTCAGCATTAGCATATCCATTGGCCTCGTAAGTGGCTGGAGACCAAGGTGCATAGGGTGGTGCCTCAAAGTCGGGTAGCTGAGTTGGTTCACACTGTACCTACTTCCCTTCGCTCACATAGTCAGGATCTTCAATCGGATCCTCCTCCTCTGTGGCCTCCGGGAGAGGGAATTGCTTGGATTGCACTTGTCCTTCTCCTCCACTCTCGTACTCAGGGACCTCGCTAGGATCCTCATCCTCGGTTGTCTCAACCACCACTACCTCCTCCATAGCTATCCCTGGCGGGGTGAAATACATCCCAAAGCTGTCAGTTTTGACAACATCGATAGTATCAAGCTCAGACTTAAGTGTCGGAGCGGTCTGAGATTCCTCCAAGGCTTTGAGCTGAGAAATCTTAAAGGTTCCCATTTTCAAGCCTCTTATATAGCTTAGATTATTCTATTGATGGGTAAAATGAACATAAATTTATCTTTTCTTAGAAATGTTTCTTTTCTTAATATAAATTTTATAAAAAATTATTAAATCTAATAATGTACTTGATACATGTATTGGTCTTCGGATCTGAAACTATATTGTTATCAGAGACTAATTGACGATTTTGATTTATGACAAATTTTTTTTTACATCAAATGTCGTATATAAAGAGGTTTTTCACAATAGATTGTATAAGTGGTCATCAATATATTTAGTATTCATTAAGTTTATTTATTATCAATATTTATATTTATATTATTTAATTGTTAACAAGTTGAAAGTTTATGTGATAATTTCATTTATTATATATGGTTTATTTTAAACATTAGTGCACAGAGTATTCCACTCGTATAATTTTGACTTCTCTATCCGACATATCCCCACTTTCATCCCAAAATTCTCCGTCCCCGATAATCCCAGTCGCCCCAACTCCCCAATTTCCCTCTCCTCTTCTAGGGTTTTCTCCAATTTCCATGAAATCGACCCCAATTCTCTACTTCATCAGGGATGTCTAGACCCACCGCTGCTGGCGGCGCCGGCCCCACCAATTCCCTCTCATCGCCATCGAGCTCGAGGTCGGTAACTCACACCGTCAATGGCTCCCACCATTTCGTGATTAAGGGATACTCGCTAGCTAAAGGCATCGGCGTCGGGAAACACATCGCCAGCGACAATTTCACCGTCGGCGGCTACCAATGGGCGATCTACTTCTACCCCGATGGAAAGAACCCCGAAGATCATTCCACCTACGTCTCCGTTTTCATCGCCCTTGCCAGCGAGGGAACCGACGTTAGGGCTTTGTTCGAGCTGACGCTCCTCGATCAAAGTGGAAGAGGCAAACACAAGGTCCACAGCCATTTCGATCGCTCTCTGGAGAGCGGCCCCTATACCCTCAAGTATAGAGGGAGTATGTGGTTAGTTCTTTTGCCTTTCTGTAAAGAGTTCCATTCCATGTTTCGTTTTTTTTTAGCTGTTTCATGTGATTCTTATGGGTGGTTTTTAATGTCGACTGTAATTCAGTTTGAGTTGTTTGGTCACTTTGGTGCCCCTGTGTATAGTGCTCTTAGCTTTTTCGTTTGTTGTATTTGAAGGATAGTTATGAGCAAGATATTGTGAATTTTTGCAGTATGTCATTAGTACTTAGTAGTATCCAATTTTTTTGTGCTATTAAGTGAGAGCGGAGGATGTGAAAGAATTGATCTTGATGTGAAACTGGATATCGGAAGCTTAGTTCCAAGAACTGGAGATAAAATCTGGTCCAAATTGAACTCAGGGAGAGGAGAACTCAAAAGGATATAGCCATATAGGCCTGTTTGGTATGATTTCCGAATTAGATTTTAGGAATCAATTAGATTTTGGTAGACATTTCACCAGTTCCATTATGCTGCATTGCTTCCACCACGATCACTGCTCTACCACCAACCTCCATGTCTCCGTTTGTCGCAGAACCTTCAAGCAATGTTGACGGAGGATATACACCAGTGTTTCCATTTGCACTCCATCTTTTCCAACGGTTATCCTTAGTCCCTATTCCTAGCCAGTCACTCCTCCTTTGGCGCTAACCCTAGGGTGGAAAAAGACTGTTGGTGATGACAAAAGTGTTGTGTAGGGTTTCAATGGGAAGTGGTTTGTGGCAACAGCTATTACAGTGGGAGATATGTAAACTAGTGGATAGTGTGTATGTGTTTGTGTGTGTATGAGAGAGAATCCCCAGCACTGGCAGTGAGTTGACTGTCTTGTTGCTAGGTTTGGTGGTATAGAGATGAAACAGTTGACACATAACCCAGGATGACAGCTAAGGCACTTGAAGACATGGATGACTCAGTAGTAAGTGGTAAAAAACGGGTAATAACTCTAGTGCTTGTATATTGTGCTCACTTTTCTGGATATCTGATCTCTGATGCCTGTATGAATCCTATTTTTTTCTTTTTGATGTGTTTTTGCTGCATGCATTATAAGATGTCTGTCCTCCTGATTTTTCTCAAATACTCAAACTGTTGTACTTGGAACTGTTTTTATTAATTCAAGGTGAGATGAGGTCGCAGATTTTAAGTTTTTTCTCATTTCATTTATCAAAGTTGTGGATGTCAATGATTCTTTCACCAGCTACCTATTTTCATTGTATTGACTTTCTGACTATTCTCTTCTTTCATCTTTTCTAGGGGTTACAAACGGTTTTATAGGCGGGCAATGTTGGAGACATCAGATTTTTTGAAGGATGATTGCTTAAGAATTAATTGTACTGTTGGAGTTGTAGTTTCAGAAACAGATTGCTCCAGATTACCCTCTATACAGATTCCAAGTTCTGATATTGGATCACATTTTGGCCTGCTGTTAGATAGTGATGAATATTCAGATATAGTTTTCAGTGTTGCTGGAGAACGGTTCAATGCTCATAAGCTGGTAATATCTGCAAGATCTCCCAAATTTGAAGCTGAATATTTGGATAGGATGGAGGAAAGTGATGATGAAGTCGAAATAGCTGTTACAGACATGGATCCTAAGGTTTTTAAGGTACTGCTGTTTTCTTGGTAGCCAATAAATTTTAGGTTTTCTAATGGATGTTGGGAGGCTATATGGGTCCAAATTTAACTATTTTTCTGAATTTGAAGGCTATGCTTCATTATATTTACAAAGACTGTCTTGTTGCTGATGAGGACTTGTTATCTACCACTTCATCTTCCACAACATCACTCCGTGACTCAGTAGTGGCAGAATTGCTAGCCGTGGCAGATAAATATGAGTTGAGCAGGCTTCGGCTGATGTGCGAATCTTTTCTCAGCAAGCATATATCCGTGACTTCTGTTGCTGACATTCTCTCTCTGGCTGACCTTTGCCATGCCTCAGATTTAAAATCCGTTTGCCTGAAGTTTGGAGCTGAAAACCTTGTTGGTAAGTTCTAGAATTTGGATTGCTATGTAGATTTTTCTTGTAAAAGCTAAAACCTGTAAAGTATGTGTCACAAACAAAGTTGGATGTCAAAGCTGAAACAATTTCTCAAGCTATCAATACATTGTCTCATATTTGGTTGCTGGATTGAAGTATGACCTGATGCCTATAAATCGTGTAATGGTTCTTCCTAGAGTTTATGTAGCTGCTGCTTGTTACAAGGCTTTGTTCGCTACTTATCTTGATTTGCCACCGTCAAAGGGGTCATGTGCATCTCATTCACTTCTTTCGAAAACATGTGCGTCTCGTTCACAATGATCATTGAAATGGTTCTTCTTTACGTTTCTTAAAGAAGATGCTTGGAGTTTTCAACTTGGGTGTCAGTCAGTTGACTGCAAGAGATGCAGCCTATTTTGCTCCTTTATCTCATGTTATTCCTAGAAGCTCCTGCCTTCTTGTTAGGTGTTGAATATTTGATCTGAGTCCTTTCTTTAGTGAATTTATTCCTTGTAGAACTTGCAAAAAATTTAGTGTAATATTCCAGTGGGAGATCACATTGACAACCACAAGTCAAATAGATTATAGGGCTTGAAAATATCCTAGCTGTAGCTTAATCTAGCCTGACAAGCTGTACAGAGCCTGATTCATGCCAATATTCTCTCTGTTACTTGTCTGTAACATACACATCAGGGTGAGATAGATCAGTTTATAGCACAGCTGCACCCAAGGTCCAGCTAATATATGTATTTTGCCTACTTTTGTTAACTGGCACTTTCGACGCAGCTGTTATGAATTCAGAAGGCTTTGATTACCTGAAAAAGAACTGCCCGATGCTGCAATCAGAGCTCCTGAAAATGGTAGCTGGTGAGGATGAACTTAGCTGTGGAACTGGTAAAAACAATAGCATATGGGCTCAGGTTTCCGATGGCGGGAATGCAAACAACAGAGGCATACAAGTGTGGCGACCTCTGACTGTCAGTGGAAGGAATCCAAGCTTGTGGGGCCCAGTTGGAAATCCCGGTGATGGTAGCGGAGGTACATGAATTTAGCAAAAACTGGGGTTTCATCTTCTATAATATTTTTGCCTATTCAGTGGCTTCGATTGGGAAAGCAAGCGAATAGTATATTAAGTTCCTGTTTCTGTTGTATTCATGTCACGGTCGAAATCGGTGACTGTAAAATGTTTCAGACAAGAACAAGTTGTTGAATATGTGGCTGGGTCCTCTGTCTTTTCCTGTCTGTTGTAGATTTTGATGCTTGAAGTTGAATGTCTTGTGTAGAGTTGGTCTGGAATGTGGCAATGGAGAAACAACTGAAAGCTGGTTGTTTGTCTCAACATCAACTAATTTCACAGCATCTTATTTGCAGTTTAACACTGCTGATAAGGCCTACTTTTCTTTACCCTGCTACTTGGTTAAATTTGCAATCACCGAGTGTTTATATGTATTTTCTAATTCCAAGGCTTAACATGACGTGATGAGTCAATTTGCATTAGACCCCTTATCAGAGCTATACTATACAGCGAGTATGCCTTGATATGCCAAATACAAACAGGTGTGATGTTGTGGAAGATGAAGTGGAACTAGAAAATACAAACAGGTGCCCGAGAGTCACGACCTTAGCAACTTCAAGGGGCCGAGGGAACTTCTGAACCTAAACTCCTACATGAATGAAATCAGAAGCTATTTATATATACGTAGCTATCTTCAAAGGGAAGGAAACCCCCTAAGCTAAGCATCCGCCTCCCATTGGGCTCCAAAACCCGGGCCGCTGGGCACGTGTCGCCCCAATTGCACGCAGACACGGAGGCGCCTGTGTGTGGAACGCGCCCCTGGCTTGTGGCGGCCCGTGTTGGCCAAACACCAAGGGCCAATGGCGCAAGGGAACCGAGGCACTAGCCTTGGTCCTCAGCCTTCACGTGTGTGTGCGTGTTGGCGCATGCCCCGCACGCCATGCGTTGCGCGCGCACACCCCAAGCTGACTAGTTGGTCACCAGCTTACATCAGCTGTTTGAGTGGACATCGACACCGACTCTCGATATTGGTCCCGCAAGGCCTCGGCCCCACACCCGCTGACTAAGCTGCGAGCTTGACCTGCCCTGAATCACCTCCTTGGTTGGTCCTCCAACTTGGGTTAAGCTTCTTAAATTTGGCCGAGTATGGAAAATTGGTTACGAGTGGATGGCCGTAACACCGAGTCTGCGTTTGAACAAGTCTACAATTAGCATTTCACTCTTCCTTTTTTTCTTAAGATGTTTGTCTGATGAAATTTTGAAGAGCACGAGTATAATAAATAGTTCGTGGGAGTTCAAATGCTACTTTCAGAATTCATGTTTCGTCATGCGCCGTGTCCTCGGCTTAAAATTTTCAAGGATCTTACAAGAATTTAATACTAATACATACTTTTCAGGTTTTCATTTTCCCCATGTCACGGCGAATTTGATCTGATGTGAAGCAATGTTAATACGGTAATACCAAATATTGGAGGGAACTTCTTGTATGAAAAACTAAAAACGTTGAAAAAAAAAAAGAAATATAGTGGAAATCTCAATACTTTCTCAAGCAAAAAAATAGTTGTAAAAGGCTGATACTATATGCGCGACGATTTTTTGCTGTGCGCGCGACATTTTGTACGCCATAATATGGCGTACGCCATGTCGTGGCGTACAAACTATTTTATTATACTTTTGGTGGGTTTTTGAATTTAAATAAATTTCTGTATTATTTTCCTGTACGCTGTATTCTAGCATACGCTAAAATACAACGTACAGGAAAATAACCGTTGGAAATAGCCTGTACGCCATGGTATGGCGTACGCTCGGAAGTGGCATACAAAAGTAGCCGTTATTCCAACGGTTATTCCAACGGTTATTCCAACGGCTATTTTGTGCCTATAAATAGCTTTCGAAGTTTGTATGGAATGGTAAGATTGAAACAACAAATTTTACAAAAAATGGCATATTGGAGTAGTGGAGAAGATGATGAAGATTATGTCGATCAAGATTTTGACGATGAAGATTTCGACGATGGCAATTTCGAGGTTAGTGTGGATGGAATGATTAAGATTGAAATTAGTTATAATTAATATAGCTTAAGTACGTAGAGGCCTATATTTATTATGTTCAAAGATAGATTAGTATTTAGTTGTAGTGGACAAGATGCTGACGGTATTGCGATAGATGCCTATATTTTATTATGTTAAAAGATAGATTAGTATTTAGTTGTAGTGGACAAGATGATGACGATTTAGCTGTAGAGGCCTATATTTGTTTTGATATATGTTAAAAGATTAGTAATTAATAGTAGTGGAGAAGTTGATTATTGTTGTGAATTTGATATATGTTAAAAGTCTTATGTTTAGTGAGATAAGCTATCAATTTGTTTTTGTCTTTAGTTTAGTTTTGTATTACAATTATAGTTTTATTTTATAGTTAATATTGGTTAGCTACAAACATATAAATTTAACAAATTGCAATCCATATATAGTAATCCATATATTGTAACATTATTGTTTAGTTATGTATTACAATTATAGTTTAGTTATATATTACAATTACAATCCATATATTGTAACATTATTGATGATGTAAACATGTATAGGGGAAAGATTATGGAGATGAATTTCGTAACAATCTGAGCTGGGATAGCCGAGAGGAATTTGAGTGGGTTAGGAATAGGGGCAAAGATTTGATGATGGTTTTAGTCATTCAGAAGTCAAATGTCAGAAGTGTTAGTTTAACGTGCGAGAATTTTGGTGAGTATAGATCGGGGAGAAAGAAAGGTAGTGACTCAGAAGAGGAAGTTGAAGTAATTCGTGAATCCCATTCTAAGAAGTCCGGATGCACATTTGAGTTGTGTGGTGTTAGATTGAAGAAGAAGCCAGGGGAAGTGACTCAGAAATGGATCATAAATGTGATAGATGGATGCCACAACCATAAGCTTTCGACTACCTTTCTTGGGCATCCATACATGGGCAGAATGACCCCGGGTGAGGAGCGCATTGCCAAAGCTTTGGGTGAAGCGTTCGTGACGCCTAGGACTATTGTTGGGAAGTTGAGGAAGTTCTTCCCCGGAAATGTTACATCCATGAAACAAGTTTCCAACTTTCTACAGAAGGTGCGTTATGAAGATCAAGGGGAATTGACGGTTACGCAATGGACTCTGAACTTTTTGAAAGAAAATAGTTACCGGGTATTTCCTCTTACAAAGTTGTCTACGAAAGAGACTGATATCCTATTTTTTGCTCACCCGGACTCGCTCCACCTATTGAAGATGTTCCCGTACGTGGTAATTATTGATGCCACATACAAGACAAATAGGTACGTGCTGGATTTGTGTTACATTTTCAACACAATATAATAGTAGTGATTTATAGCATTGATATGAATTATATGTTATATTCTATGACTTTTTACATTCATTTGTTTTCTTACATTCATCCATAGGTATCAAATGCCATTGGTGGAGATTGTCGGTTTCACTTGCACGCACAAGACCTTTAACATTGCGTATGCATTTACACGACAAGAAGAAGTTGTGCATTACAAGTTCATAATGGAGAAACTTGTGCGCTTGTTTAAAGATTTGGGCGTTATGCCGGCCGCCATCATGACTGATCGAGAGAAGGCCCTCATTAATGCAATTCATATAGTTTTCAAAGATGAAGTAAAACACCTTTTGTGTTGGGTGCATATTAAGCACAACATAGAAGCATATGCTTCCCCAATATTGAAGGATAAAAAACAAGTGAAAAGGTTTTGCGGCCAATGTTGGGCACTTTGGTGTTCAACCACGGAGGAAATCTACGAAGAGAGGCTTGTGCAATTGAGGACATCGTGGAAGAGTGGACTTGTTCGATACATTGAGAAGACGTGGACGAATCCTCACAAGGAAAGCATAGTGAGAGCGTGGACTGATCATCATCTTCACTTCTTCACGATGACTTCAAACAGGTAACCCTTGTACGATGTTCAGTAGTTTTCTTGTTCATGGCTCAATGTGGGAGTAACGCAATGCTTTTCATGTTTTTTTTATAGGGTTGAGGGTATGCATCACGTGTTGAAGCAAATTCTGAATTCTAGCGTTGGTGGTTTTAATAGAATGGTAGTAAGGATACACCATGCGATCGAGGGTCAAATTGGGCAGGTGCGTGCGACCATGGAGATGTCACAGACCAAAACACCAACGATGTTTGATGGTATGCCGCCAGAAATAAGAGTGTTGTTTTCAAGGCTATTTTTCAAAGTGTCGGATAGGTGCTTGGAAATGTTGTTTGATCTGTATAAGCAGATAGAGGCGGATGATTTCCCTGATGAGTGTGATGATCACTGGATGAGAGACTGCTTCGGCCTACCATGTGTCCACAGAATCGCAAATGCCGTCATTGATAAGACGCCGATCATGGCGAGTGAGATACACTGCTTCTGGAAGCAATTGCAATGGGATAGGGCTTACACACAAGAAGAGCCAGTTGATGACACAAAACAGATGTCTGCTCACGAGTTGATATGGAAGGAAATGTATGAAATGTGGCACGCTAAAACATTGAGCAAGGACCAAGTAGATCAAATCACCGACTTGTTCTGGAACACGCAGCACCCGCGTGAAACTTTGATGCAGGAGCCCACGGGAATCATTTCAAAAGGAAGGCCAAAGGGTTCGACAAAGTACGACAGGAAGAGGGAGCCGAGCTTGTTTGAGCATCGGAGGGCTGAGTTAGATGAGATTGAGAAGAACAAGGCCAGTGGAAGCCAAGGTAGAGGTCGGGGTCGTGGCAAGAAGGGACCAAGTGGAGCTTCGCCGGGCATTGCGACCCAAGGGAGCCAATCTGAAGGGACAGGATCGCAGCAGCTCCCTGAACAACCCGTGATTTATATGGGGGTGAACTTGGGGTTAAGAATGTGGATTACTTTTGGTTTCCATACATTAACGGGGCCAGAGATGTATCTCCAGACGGGCATTGTGGATATCGGACACTGGCTGTATTGTTGGGATCAGAAGAGACTGCATACCCTATGGTTCGAATGCAGATGGCGGGCGAGTTGATTGACAACAGAGATCTGTACATGCCCATCTTGCCCGTACTACACCTGGGGATCACTTACGAGGACCTTATATTTCGGGTCAACTATGTCATCAGTCCTTGCAGTGAGGAGTACTGGCTCGACATGCCGATGATTGGTTTAGTGTTTGCCACGCTATACCAAGTTGCTCTTGTCCTATTATCCTGGGATGGCCCGTGCTTGTGCTTACCAATGAGGGCCTCTTACGAAAGCCTCGGCCCTCCAACACGGATATTGACGATGGCCCTCGTAGGAAACCGAAACCACTTTGTACCGGTATAGTTATTGTTTTTAAATAGCTAGTAATATTTGTGCTTACCCTAAAACACAAAGCTCGATCATATTTTATATTTTCTATGTAGGTGTCGTTGAAGGATGGTTGTCCACTACCTCCCCCTCCGTACGCTTGGCGTCGATTCAAACACCCAAGTGTCGATGGTTGGGACTATCAATTTTAGTCGAGGATTCAATAATTTCGGGATTATCGCATTAGATATAGCCGTCCTCCAGATCCTCCGGTGTAGTTTAAGATGTATATTAGTTGAAGATGTAGATTTACTTGTGTAATCTCAATTTGAAGAGCAGATGAACTTCACATTTGTGTCTGATTTACTTGTGTAATCTCAATTAACTCAGTGTGAGAAACTGAAAAAAAAAAGAAATTGTGCCCAAATAGACCCAATATGGAGGATTGTAGAAGAAACGGATGAAAACTGAAAAAATGAGAAATTGGGCCCAATTAAATACAATATGGAGGATTGTAGAAGAAACGGGTGAAAACTGAAAAAATGAGAAATTAGGCCCAAATAGGCCCAATAGGGAGGATTGTAGAAGAAACAGGTAAAAAACTGAAAAATGAGAAATTAGGCCCAAATAGGCCCAATATGGAGGATTGTAAAAGAAACGGGTGAAAAACTTGAAAAAATTAGAAATTAAGCCCAAATAGGCCCAATATGGAGGATTGTAGAAGAAACGGGTGAAAACTGAAAAAATGAGAAATTGGGCCCAAATAGGCCCAATATGAAGGATTGTAGAAGAAACGGGTGAAAACTGAAAAAATGAGAAATTAGGCCCAAATAGGCCCAATAGGGAGGATTGTAGAAGAAACGGGTGAAAACTGAAAAAATGAGAAATTGGGCCCAAATAGGCCCAATAGGGAGGATTGTAGAAGAAACGGGTGAAAACTGAAAAAATGAGAAATTGGGCCCAAATAGGCCCAATATGGAGGATTGTAGAAGAAACGGGTGAAAACTGAAAAAATGAGAAATTGGGCCCAAATAGGCCCAATAGGGAGGATTGTAGAAGAAACGGGTGAAAACTGAAAAAATGAGAAATTGAGCCCAAATAGGCCCAATATGGAGGATTGTAGAAGAAACGGGTGAAAACTGAAAAAATGAGAAATTGGGCCCAAATAGGCCCAATAGGGAGGATTGTAGAAGAAACAGGTGAAAACTGAAAAAATGAGAAATTAGGCCCAAATAGGCCTAATATGAAGGATTGTAGAAGAAACAGGTGAAAACTGAAAAAATGAGAAATTGGGCCCAATAGGAAGGATTGTAGAAGAAACAGGTGAAAACTGAAAAAATGAGAAATTAGGCTCAATATGGAGGATTGTAGAAGAAACGGATAAAAACTGAAAAAATGAGAAATTGAGCCCAAATAGGCCCAATAGGGAGGATTGGGCCCAATATGAGAAATTGAGCCCAAATATGAGAAATTCATGTATATACTATAGTATTTCGTTATATTTTATGTATATACTATAGTATTTCGTTATATTTCATGTATATACTATAGTATTTCGTTATATTTCATGTATATACTATAGTATTTCGTTATATTTCATGTATATACTATAGTATTTCATTATATTTCATGTATCTACTATAGTATTTCGTTATATTTCATATATATACTATATTATTTGGTTATATTTCATGTATATACTATAGTATTTGATTATATTTCATTCCGTTACACTTATATATAATAACATGCAATTTAACCAAAACAACCAAAACATATATATACATGATCCAAAACACAAGTGTCTAATCCACATAAATACATGATCCTACAATCTAGTCATCATCGGGGACTCTACCGCTACCCTCTCCTCTCTCGTGCTGTGAATCAGTAAATCTCTGGGAAGCACGCGGTAAGGGATCAGCCATGGGCGCCTCGTGACCTATCAAATCATGAATCCACGAAATAATCACAGCGGTAACATCTGGTGGAAGCTCGTCCCTCTCCTCCAAAAAACGCCGCATCCGACCGACGATAATCTGGGTCCGCTGAATACACGACAATGATTTCCATTACAACTAAACTGATTTTAAGCACGTAAAAAATGATAAGCGATAAATAAAATATATCATACCATGAGAGTAGACACCGGTGGAGCTGGAGGGACGATAGGAGCCAGACCTGGACGATCCTGTCTAGGAGACCGTGCGTCCACATACGGATGTGACATCTGCTCCAGCCAGTCGATGTACGCATCGTCAGTGTCCCAGGCGAAGGTGGTATGGATCATGTCCTGAAGCTCGATCGTCGGTCTTGGGTCGGCATCCCATGTGCACAGCTTGTCGGCGTATTGAAGATCATATGCCCTCAAGTCGACCCGCCTCTTCACCTCGCGTGGCGCTGGTGGATCCTCAGGAACCCCCTGCCTGTAACCGAACTGTCGGAGGACTCGGTCCGGCATGTACGGCTCCTGTATATCGAGGCACTGAATAATGCCTCGGTACAAAGAAGGAGCGTACTGAGGGGTCGTAAACCCTAACGGACCCCACGGTGTCCAGGCAACCTAAAATGTCAACATATATATTTCGTAAATTCAAAACGTATATTTAAAATGGATCATTACCTAAATTCAAAACGTATATTCATAATTTAAATTTCCTAAACGAAACGCAATGAAAAGTAAAGTATTACCTCGTCAAATCTCACGGCGTCTAAAATGCGGCGAACAACAATCAGCCGCTCCGGATTCCGTCCCTGAGGAGCCTCCCTCCCGTCTCTCCGAGCGGTCCTCGTATCCACCATGGCCTCTAGGTCAAGGACAGCATGACCTCGGAAAGTAGGAAAGTACGCCCAAATCCAGGTCTACATATATATAAAAACCCGTAAGCATATAATATCATATATTATAAAAATAAATTAAAATAAATTAATAGTTACCCTCAGAAGAAGTGTACACCCTGCAATGCCCTTCGCCCTGGCCCGTGACGCCTCACCCAAATTCCGATACAGGACAACCAATATGCCGACTCCCCAGGCATAACAACCGCTACGGTCGTGGTCATAGACTAGCGCCATGTACTTGTACTTGACGGCGTTCGTTGACTTGTCCGGGAAAATGGTACAGCCGAGGAGCATCATCAAGTACATGGATGTTATGCGTCGGTCATCCCTCTCTGGACTGGATAGCTGCTCAGTCGACCTCAGCAAGAGGGACTCTATCGGAATACCGCCACCACCGAACCACTGGGACACCAACTCCTGGTTCGCCCCAGTAACAACGCAGACGTGATCTCTGACGACGGGGTCCGCCATATCAGTGGTGACGCTCAAGCCGTCGATGGGAATCGCCAGGATGCGCGCGACATCGTGGAGCGTGATAGTGATCTCGCCCCACGGGAAATGGAACGAGCTCGTCTCCGGATGCCAGCGCTCGACGAACGCAGAAATAAGCACGTCGTCGACACTCCTGAAGTCCACCTCCCTCATAGAGGTGATACGGCTCCGCTGCTCAAAATCCCACCAGGTGTCAGGAGCCGCTGTAATGTGCTGGTTCATCTGCCAATGCCACGGCTTCCTGGTGTACGTCTTCAAAACCTTCCTCATCTGAAAAAGAAATAACAAAATTAGTATTATACTTATAAATTTATATATAGCATTTTCATATTTTCATTTACAAATCTTAGACTACATCAAAGACGTACCGTATCATCCACGCGCGCAACGGGTGGTGGGGGCTCCGGAAGTGTCAACGCCAATGTCATGTCCCATAGGACCCTGGCGACGTGGGTCGTATACGTACCCAGGAGGTGAGGAACGAGGGGCCCTCCTGGCATCCAAGGCTATGCGGGACCCGCCTGCTCGGGAACCGGATCTGCCTGCTCCTGAGCCGGATCCGCCTGCTGCGGAGCCGGATCCACGTGCTGCGGAGCCGGATACCCCTGCTGGGGAGCCGGATCCACCTGCCGGGGAGACTCGTCCATCCCCAAGTCCTCTGCGGGTCCATCATAATAGTCGCGCTGGAAGGCCGCGTTGGCAACGACAACTGCCTCCTCCTCCAGATCCATGGACGAGGTCGATGAGGAAGACAGAGACAACGACGGGTCACACCTGGTCACGCCCACCTGCACTCCCGTCGCGACGTCCTGTGTCGCGTCTAGGACGGGAAGCAGATCCACTGAAGCGGCCACCGAAGCGGCCCGACGAGCCGATGCTGTGACCGGATTCCTCCGCGCCAGCTGACGGGACCCACGTCGGGGCCGTCTCACAGACAGCATCGAGGCTTGCAAAGCCTTTTAATAACATATTAACTCGTCAATTTCATATCATAAATTTTAGTTTCATATACACATTTGTTTTTCTAAATTCAAGTTAAATTATTATAATTGAAATCCAAAATTCAATACCTAAATTCAAATTCAATTTTTATAACATAAATATAAATTTCTAAAATTAATTACATATCAACAATTTCAAATCAACAATTTCTACCTTAATTTTTATAAACAAATCTCAATCTAAATATTAATTTTAAACAATTCTACAATTAATTACAGATCAATAATTTCTAATTGCAATACATATTTTATTCTAAATTTTAATCAATTAAAAATAAATTTCTAAAATTCATAAATAATATTTTCTAAAATATAAACATTCGTTTTTTGAAACAAATCTAGAATTAATTACAGATCAACAATTTCTAAATGCAATATCTATTTCTAAATTCAATACTTATTTTATTCTTAATTTTCATCAATTTAAAATAAATTTATAAAATTCATAACTATAAATTATTAAAATATAACTATAAATTTTTATACATAAATCTATAATTAAATACAGATAAACTATTTCTAAATGCAATACCTATTTCTAAATTTAATATTTATTACATTCTAAATTTTCATTAATTCAAATAAATTTCAATTCCGTTCATACCTCTCGTCTACCCCAGGTAGAAGTCTGACCGGGTGTCGCAGGATCGTCTCCGCGTCCGCGTCCCCCTCCTCGTCTGCCCCGCGCTCGGATAAATCGGGTCCGGACAGTACCTCGTCCTGCATCGCCATCCGGACCACCACCGGCCATATCTCCGACGCCGGCCACCTCTCCGCCGCCACCACCAGGAACATCAGCACCGCCACCGGCCACCTCTGCAGCAACAGGAGCACCGCCGCCAGCCGCCCAGCTCTCCACGCCGCCTGGAATGCCATCATCGCCTCCTCGTCCGCCAATCGCACCGCCTCGAGCCTCGCCGGAGGGGTCACCACCACCGCCACTGTTCGCCATCGTCGGAGATAAGAGGAGGAGGAGAAGAACAAGAAGAAGAAGAAGAAGAAGAAGAAGAAGGAGAGAAATGGAGGAGGAGAAGGAATGAGTGAATCGGAGGGGGAGAGCCGCCGGAAATTGTACGCCAGGAGACGCCGCAGGGAGAGAGAAGGAAGAAGAAGAGAAGAAGAAGAAGAAGAGGCCGCGCTCGGCCTCTTAAAACCTAGCCTGTACGCCATAATATGGCGTACGCCATGTTATGGCGTACAGGCTAGGGCCGAGTTGGGCCGACCCAACTTATTTATTTTTCATTTAAAATAAATACAAATACGTATTTTTTTTTCCTGTCCACTTTTGGCTTATTTTTGCTTATTTTTATATCTGTACGCCGCGACATGACGTACGCCATATTATGGCGTACAAAATATCGCACGTACAGCAAAAAAACGTCGCGCATATAGTGGCCGCGTTGTAAAATTGTACCCACGTTAAGCCAGTATTAGAAACGCCATTTCCATTTCAAATGACATATTATTTTTTGCAAATCATTGTTACATGTCTTTGGAAGATGCTAGATTAATATCTAAACACTTTAATTTATAACAAAAATTGCCTTCAATATGTGGGAGGGAGCGCATTATGCATACATGTAGAGATACTTTTGAATGATTGATCCTCAGATGGATACATAAAAGCAATATAATTCATTAAATATTCTCATTAAAATATATTTTTGGATGACCTGATTATAAAATTTAAAATTATTATAATATTAGGTATGTAATTTTTTACTAGGAAAAAAATAGATTGGTCTTAGTTTCTTTGCGAAGACCAGCTTAGAACATCCTTACGGATGAGAACGCGGAGTTCTGAATCAAAACAAAGGTTAGACACTCTGGGAGAAAAGCTGAGTTTGGCATTTCGATCAGACATATGGTTCACCTCTCTAAAAACATGTCTAATATGTCTTTTTGGAAAAATGAGAGGTCGACTAAAATATCAATGACAACCATTTCAATTTTTCAAAGACAATCTCAGATGTCTATAACAGAATTAATCAGGCAAAGATTGTCCCCTTCAATTTGAAGTTTTGAGATATTAAGTGATTTAGCATAAATGATACGGTGTTTAAGAGCCAAAGCTTCAGTCATTAGGATATTGTTATGTCCACATCGGTGACCATTCATGTGAATAATTTCTGCTTTATCGTTTCTAATAATGAATCCAAACTCAACCACCCGATTAGATAGTTTGAAACCATTGAAGCTTATTTTATGGAAGTTTTGAATTGGTTTTTCCCATTTCAAAATCTTGTTTTTCTAACTTGATGGGGGTTGCGTTTAGGTTGAATGGTCTCATCTAGAGCTGTCAATTTTTGACCCGACCTGCAAACCCGACTTGACCCGATCCGACCCGTGTTTTTTGGATCGAGACCCGACCCAAAAAGTATTGGGTCAAAAGTGACCCGACCCGTTCGACCCGAAAATTTCTAGGTTGGGTCATTGATCCGTTGGGTCGACCCGTTGGGCATTACAAATGTGTTTTTATTTTATATATTGAACATTATAATATATTTTGTTATTAAAATATTATATAATATTTTTTTTTGATTTTTTTTTTTTTGTTTTAATTAAAATATTATTTTAATAATCATTTTATAAAATTTTGATATGGCGCTCTCGACCCGCTGGGTCGACCCGAACCCGTACATGACCCGCAACGACCCGACCCACAATCGACCTACAAATTTTAACCCATAATCGACCCGACCCGATATGCTTAAACCCGAACCCGACCCGTTTGATAGGTCTCATCGCATCTGTTGTTTTTGTTATATTCCAATTCTTGATCAATGTAGAGATGTAATGCGTTTAGTAGTGATTTGATTATCAGGTATGTAATTTAAATACACTATTTAGATAATATCACTGTATTTTTTTTTGAATAAAATATTGTTAAAGAAGTGTTATCTTTATTATAATTCGTTGGATGGTTAAGGACTTCTGTAACACTAGAGGGCATACATGTGCTACACACGGGTCATAAGTATATATATATATTAATTTTATTGGTTATTTTTCTGTTTTTAAATGAGAAAAAAAATAAAAAAATTATTTTAAATATTTTCAGCTTTAACAACACAAACATTCACATAAATTTGAACATTTTAGTATGACAGGTACACAAATAGCAACTCACTTTTATTCACCAAGTTAAGCTGGAGAATTTATCATTTTTATGGAAAAAGACACACTTAGATGCTACTGTAGAGAATAAATAACAATTTAGAATATATTGCCTTCTTATTTTGTCAATCACCATGTTTAAAACGATTTTAAGTAGATCAAACATCTTATATGCAACTCTTAGATGGATCTCAAATATCGTATGACTAAAAAAATTATTTACTCATGATAACATTGTCTCACTTTGATTGTACATAGTAATAAGCTTTAGTAGATTATGATCTATTATATTTGATTTTGTAGGTCTTCATTTTATCCACACCATTTACAATATTTTTTTATATGAACATGTATTTGAAAGAGTTATACGATAATTAATTGACATATAGAATGTTGTTAAGAAGTTACAATCATAGATAGAGGATATTATAACAATCATTGATGATCAATTATGTATATATATGAATACAAACTTGTACTCCTATGGAGTATGTAGTAAACATATAGCAATAAAAAATGCTTATTGCGTAAGCTATTATTCAATAAATCTCTTATTTTGCATCATAATTTTAGATAATTAAATAATATTATAATATAAGTTATATTTAACTTTTTATAGTACATGTATTGTAAAAAAACCCTTCATTTGTAGTGGATAATATCATCGACCACGATAATCATATATACTCATGATCTCAATTATTTCTGTCACTTTAGTAAATCAATTATTGTTATTGCATATAGCCATATAAATAATTCAGCGATCAGTTAAAATTTTATCATTTAAGAATAAAAATATATTGCTCTTTTCTTTACTAATAGAAGTTTACAATTGATCACATATACAACTTTGTGATACCAGTAGGAAATGACCTCAGGGAATGCAAAATCACCCAAAAATCTACATTTGACAAATGTATATTTTTAGTTTTAAAGTTGTTAAGGAGTAGTAATAATTGACTTTGTTATTATTATACAACAAAATTTAAAAAATAATTAATTAAATATTATCATTGTGGCTTGAAGCTAAACAATTTATGGGAAAAAGTGTTATGAAAAAAAGAACAGAGCTAATAAGATAGCTTAAGCTTTCAATTTGGCTCATGTGAATGAGCATCAAGATTATACTTGTCATTGAACAAAATATCAACAAAAAAATACACAAATATCAATTCAAATTCCATTTCATAAAATGGGGAACAATAAACATACAAAATGTCAATTACAACTCATAAAATAGATATCAATAAACTAACCATATAAAATCTAATCCAAGCAATTATATGAATAAAGTGTAAGAAAATCATACAAAAATGGAGATATGGATTGAGATCTTTTATTTTTGGAATGGATGTCTTGTATACGTATGGTCTTTATATAGAGGTAAATTTTCTCTTTATGTTCACATTCATTTGTCATCTACATTAAACCAACCTCTAATTAATTAGGAGTTTGAAATATGAAAAGAAGAAGTTACGATCTATAATTTAAATGTGATTAATTGACATTAAAAACATGTAATGAAGATGTAACGGTCACAACAAAATATATTACTATAAATTGAAATAATGTTTTAATCTAATATCTTAAATGAGTTCATTTCTTTAAAAAATGAAATATATTTCCATATAAAAGCTATGTGCAAGTGAGTTTAAACGATCATGCAAGCGTTTTTAAATATATTCTTTCCCGTCAAAGTTGATGTCCGAGTGAGTTTGAATGACTCGAATATTACTAAGGTTGACATAATTATCATTGATATAAGTATATTACCAATAAGTATAAATGAACTTTTCAATTTTTTGATGTTGCAATTCGATGGTAACTTTTTCATGTTCTAATCATCTTCTTAATTACTTCTTCAAAAAATGTATACTTTTATTGATAATATTTGTCCTTAAGTGACACATAATTATTATTTATTATAGACAATTTAATAGGGGAATATGTTACACATTTTTCAAATCAGTTACAATTTTAAGATAGTGTTTGCGACAAACTTATCATGCCAAATAATCATCCATTAACTTGGTTTTCTCCCTATATTGAATTTGATAGTTGATCAATATTCGTTGATTTAGATTCTATAAATTGTTCCGATTTACACAAAAATACTTGAAGGGTTGCAGAACTAAACGGAGTTTGTAACGTCAAAATTGAAAAGCAGTCGTTTAGAGTTATGAAAAAAAACATTACAATAAGTATGAAAAATTCAATATGTGCATTAAAATTAGGTGCTTAAGTTTGAATGTTGGTAGTGGATTTGAGAGTTTTATGAACATTATATTAGCCTGTTTTAACTTGAATGAGGTAAGCAATATTTTAATTTTTAAGTGATTAGTTAAATTATTACATTAAAATAATTTATAATTTAATCCTAATAAGGTGGATACAATATTTGTTTTGGTACTCAAGTGGATACAATATTGTATATTCGAATTATGTTATTTGGATTTGTAATGTCTTAAATTTGTTATATTGTTTTACATTTAATTATGTATTTTTATGTTGTATAGAGATTTTGATTTATATATGTAACTATGAGTAGTAAAAAAAGAAATTGTTTAGCTAGGCATGAAGAAGACCATAAAACAAACAAAATATATATTCTAATTGTGATTTGAATTTCTCAATCGCATTTACCAAATCACCTCAAATTGTCTTTTTTTTTTTGAAGAAATCTCACATTGTTTCCTTAGGTACGAAGAAGAAAATAAATATATTTGTATTTCCTATTAAGTTTTGTTTTCTTTTTATTCGGTTTTATAATGTTACTTTTAGGTTTACTTATTGAGATAATTGTCAAGTACTATAGACTTTAGTGCTTGATTTAAAAAATTATTATTATAATATTAGATATGTAATTTTTTACGAGGAAAAAAATAGTTTGGTCTTAGTTTCTTTGCGAAGACCAGCTTAGAACATCCCTACGGATGAGAACGCGAAGTTCTGAATCAAAACAAAGGTTAGACACTCTGGGAGAAAAGTTGAGTTTGGCATTTCGATCAGTCATATGGTTCACCTCTCTAAAAACATGTCTAATATGTCTTCTTGGAAGAATGGGAGGTCGACTAAAATATCAATGACAACCATTTCAATTTTTCAAAGACAATCTCAGATGTCTGTAACAGAATTAATCAGGCAAAGATTGTCCCCTTCAATTTGAAGTTTTGAGATATTAAGTGATTTAGCATAAATGATACGGTGTTTAAGAGCCAAAGCTTCAGTCATTAGGATATTGTTATGTCCACATCGGTAACCATTCATGTGAATAATTTCTGCTTTATCGTTTCTAATAATGAATCCAAACTCAACCACCAGATTAGATAGTTTGAAACCATTAAAGCTTATTTTATGGAAGTTTTGAATTGGTTTTTCCCATTTCAAAATCTTTTTTTTTCTAACTTGATGGGGGTTGCGTTTAGGTTGAATGGTCTCATCTAGAGCTGTCAATTTTTGACCCGACCCGCAAACCCGACCTGACCCGATCCGACCCGCGTTTTCTGGATCGAGACCCGACCCGAAAAGTATTGGGTCAAAAGTGACCCTACCCGTTCGACCCGAAAATTTTTGGGTTGGGTCATTGATCCGTTGGGTCATTACAAATGTGTTTTTATTTTATATATTAACCATTATAATATATTTTGTTATTAAAATATTATATAATATTTTTTTAAAATTTTTTTTTAAATTAAAATATTATTTTAATAATCATTTTATAAAATTTTGATATGGCGCTCTCGACCCGCAACGACCCGACCCACAATCGACCCGCATATTTTGACCCGTAATCGACCCGATCCTATATGCTTAAACCCGAACCCGACCCGTTTGATAGGTCTCATCGCATGTGTTGTTTTTGTTATATTCCAATTCTTGATCAACGTAGAGATGTAATGCGTTTAGTAGTGATTTGATTATCTGTAATTTAAATACACTATTTAGATAATATCACTGTATTTTTTTTCCAATAAAATATTGTTAAAGAAGTGTTATCTTTATTATGATTCGTTGGATGGTTAAGGACTTCTAACATGATTGGACTCATTCTATGCATTAGAAAGTCGAACAAAGGATCCGTTTCGATTCTTGATAATAATGCATTAAATTAGTACTTTAATACAAGATTATACGATTTAATCCAAAGCGACCAAAAAAGATTTAAAGAGTAGTTTTGTGCAAAGTATATTGAATCAAGGTAGTTTTGTGTAATTTTCTCAAAATTATAATGGTCAACTGATACTAATTCGTTTGGGTGTGAGTGGTCAACTGATATTTAAGGAGTAGTTTGAGATGTCGAGAATTTAACTATGGAAGAAGAGAAAAGAGAAGGAAATGGAAGAAAACCATTCTCCATCTCAGGCTGCACAGAGGGAGGAGATGAAGCACAAGGCAAAGTTAGTTCTCTCCACGTAGTTGGAATCTCTTTTTTGAAATGTCAATGTCTCAATCAATCTCTCATTTGAAACCCTATCCACCCTCTCATTTATACTGCCTTCTTCACATCTTTTTCTTCTTCTATTTCATTTTCTGCTCTTTTACACGGATCCTCAAAGATAGTGAGTCCTGTGGTAGTGAGCGGATCACAAATGGGTACATTATAGACGGATTGCTTCTGATTGACAGTTGAATGTCTAACGAGAAAAACCCTCAAATCAAAACTTGATTCTTTTTTGTAACAATAATTTAATGGCAATGCAGAAGAACTTGGGTGGGCGATGGTCATTGGGGTTGAGGAGCTTGTTTAGGAGGAAGCAAGTTGACTCAATTTATCTGAGGAGAAATGGGCATGAATTGGCTAGGAGATTGGTTGCTCCTGATCTTATAGCCATTGGTATTTCTTCTTAATCCTTTTATGGTCCTTGACTTGGATTTTAATCTGTAAGATTCAGTTGAGGTTCATAGTAACTCTGATATTACTTTCTTGATATATTTGAGATAAGAATGGATGAGACTGTTGCTTGTATTCCAACATTTTTGCTAGGAGCTTGTATGTTTTATGGTTATTGACGGTAGCTCTTTGTGCAAAACTTCCCTGTTATATGCCCACATGTTTTGTTATTTTCTTTTTCAGAACGCCATTACAAGTTAATTTTTCTATAATCTGGTGGCGACAAGAAGCATTCCCTTCCTAGAATTATAGGTTTGGGATTAACTATGTGTTTATGTATCCTGATTTATCAGGAGTCGGTGCAACAATTGGTGCCGGAGTCTATATTCTAGTGGGCACTGTTGCAAGAGAAGACTCGGGTCCAGCTCTTACAATTGCTTTTCTGATTGCCGGTATAGCGGCTGCCTTGTCTGCATTTTGTTACGCGGAGCTTGCTTGCCGTTGCCCTTCTGCTGGGAGTGCTTATCATTATTCATACATTTGTGTTGGAGAAGGGTAATTCACAACTCACCTCTGTGAGAATTTCCTCTGAATGTATTATCTCACTTTTCTGCCTTTAGAGTGAAGGTCTCATATGGTCTTCTAAAAAATGCTCTCCGTTCTTTGTCTTCTTTTCATTTTCTGATTTGGCTTCCAATTCTTTTACACTTTTGGCATATGCTTATGAATATATAACAGAATCATCTAACAATTTTTTCCCAGTGCTGCTTGGCTGATCGGATGGGCGTTGATACTTGAGTACACTATTGGTGGTGCAGCTGTTGCTCGTGGCATATCTCCAAATCTGGTTTGTCGACCTTATGCATTTTTACGTCATATAAAAGATGCATGAAACTTCAATGCTACATTCTGTCCACAAGAATTGAAATTTTTACAGCATTCTTATACAAAATGAGTTTCTACATTTAAATACTTCCTTGTGTTTACCTGGAAAATATAAAGAGCCTGACTATTTAGAAGACAAATGTCAAGATATTGAGAGTCCTTTCACTAACAAAACTTTGGGGTTCAAAGAACTAAAGCACCGATTGGTTCTTTTCAGGCATTATATTTTGGAGGTGAGGATAATCTGCCAAGTTTTTTGGCCCGCCATACAATATTTGGGATTACAGTCGACCCATGTGCTGCTGTATTGGTTTTCATTGTCACCGCACTCCTGTGTGTTGGTGTCAAAGAAGTATGTCTTTAAACTCTAAGATCAATCTCAGTTTTTACTTGTAAACTTGCTATTTATCTTGTAATTTCAGCAAAACCCTCATCTAATCTTAAAGAATTTATCATTTATTCAGTTTCATTTTTAGTTGCAAATCAAATGTTTGCCCAATATTCTCAATTAGATTCAAGAATCTCAAGTAAACTCCCGGTCTTACAGAGTACATCAGTTCAAACAGTTGTTACCTCTCTGAATGTCTGTTGCATGGTTTTCATCATTATTGCTGGCGGGTATCTTGCCTTTCAAGTCGGCTGGCCAGGATACCAGCTTTCTAGTGGGTAATCAGCAACTCATGCTGTTTTAGTTTCAACGCTCTTCTTATTCTTCTTCCATCAATTTATTTTCGGTATTTTTTGTCATTTAGGTACTTCCCGTATGGCTTTAAGGGTGTGCTCACGGGCTCTGCTACTGTCTTCTTTTCATATATTGGTTTTGATTCAGTTGCCAGCACAGCTGAAGAGGTACGTCGGACTTGCTGTTTATAAAACGGATCAAAAAAGAGCAATGAGGGCAACCAGAGGTTCTAAATTTTTTACTTCATTCTACTTTTCCTTGTTTTTGGGATTATGGCAACAGGTTAAGAATCCACAAAGAGATCTGCCCCTTGGTATAGGGATTGCGTTATCCATATGTTGCACTCTGTATATGCTAGTATCGGTGGTCATCGTTGGCTTGGTACCATACTACGACATGGATGAAGACACTCCAATTTCCTCAGCATTTTCTGACTACGGAATGGAATGGGCTGCGTATGTGAAGTTGGCTATGCTGTCAATACTGGTGCTCACATTCCGCTTCATTTGTTTCAGTTCTGTTCTCGATTTTCTTTGATTTGTTTTATTCTGTTCCGAGCTTGCAGTTATGTTGTCACAACTGGAGCAGTTATGGCTCTCTGTGCAACTCTACTAGGTTCCCTTCTTCCTCAGGTACATGTGATCATCTGAGATTTGTGCCTGGTCATGTTAAAATAAGTTTGAATCAGCATAGGAAGACATCAAGACAAAAAACAAAATATTCAAAATGAGAAACCGGTATCATACTCCGCTTTATTAACTTGTTCAGCCCCGGATTTTGATGGCCATGGCTAGAGATGGTTTACTTCCATCGTTTTTCTCGGACATTAACAAACGTACACAAGTTCCAGTGAAGAGCACAATAGTAACTGGGTTTCTTGCTGCAGCCTTAGCATTCACTATGAGTGTTTCACAGTTGGCTGGAATGGTACCTTTTTGAACTAACCGAAAGCTTACACTTGGTTTTAGATTACAATCGCGATCTTACCGTATACATAAAAAGTGTGACTACTTGTTTTGCAGGTCAGTGTCGGTACACTGCTCGCCTTCACCATTGTAGCTATCTCAGTACTGATTCTTAGATATGTACCGCCAGAAGAGATGCCAATGCCGTCATCCTTCAGGGAGTCAATTGCTTCCTTTTCAGAAGGGTCTGGCCATCATGCCCGCGAGTCTGATCTTGATATTAATATTAATAGTAATAGAGATTCATTCACAATGGATGCGAGTGACCATGACTGTCTGCTTGACAAAGGCCACGTGCTGGATCTTCCTGTCCATGAAAAGGTTACAACCATAGGTAACTTAGAAGCTGAGCCGGCGGATGTTATTCAGAGAAGAACATGCATAGGCTTATTTAGCCATAGGAACTTATCAAGTTGTATCCTGGTTTTTGCAGGCCAAGAAAAGCAACAGAGACGGCGAACAATGGCAACTTGGAGTATAGTTGCCGTATGTGTGGGTGCTGTAGTTCTTGCATCTTCTGCTTCTGTGGAAAATATATCTAGGTGTTATAAACTTGATATATTTTCAATCCAGCTAGTTTGTTTTTTGTTTGCCAATTTTCTGACATATATGTGTCGCACTGCAGTTTTATCCGCTTCATGTTATGTGGAATTGGCGGTGTTCTTTTCTTGATTGGGCTGTGCATCCTTGCGCGCCTTGACCAAGATGTTGGAAGCCACAGATTTGGATATTCGGGAGGTACGTTACTCATGCTTTTAGCATCTCCATGGTTCCTTTGCAAAAGAAAAGCTTGATCCTCCATAATCAAATTTCCAGGTTTCACCTGTCCATTCGTTCCGTTCTTACCTGTTTCGTGCATTCTCGTCAACACATACTTGCTAATAAATCTCGGGTGAGTATCCTTGTTGTAATGACTCGCAATTTAAACCTCCGAGTGTTGATACAAAACGCGTGTTTCGTGTACTCACAGCACTAGCACATGGATCCGGGTGTCAGTATGGCTTGTGATAGGAGGCTTAGTCTACTTGTTGTATGGGAGAAAGCACAGCTCGCTTCTAGATGCAATATACGTCCCTACGGCTCTTGCTACAGAGATATACCTTGCCTCATCTGACGGGTCTTGTCCAACTCCAACCAACCCACACATCTAGAAACAAACAACAGCGCTGTACATAACAATCTGTAACTGTAAGAAGAAAGATTTGCTTCTTCTTTCCTTGTATACTTGAACCTTGTATTTGTTGTTGAGTTATTTCCTCCTACACATAATAATAATACTACCTACCACATTAGTCCAACACATCTCCTCCACTCCACCAATCACTATAGGCCAAACATTCACAGGGAGGGACTGGGAGAGTAGCGTCGTCAGCAACAGACACATTGCAACTTGAGGTGAGGGGTTTCCTTTGCCGCCACGCACGCATCTCACCCCAATTTCAACAACCCACTCACACCGGAAGGGCAACATTGCTGCTGCTGCTAAGCGCTTGTGATCGTCGACGTCTTTCAACAAGGAATATGGAAATTGAAATGACAAGAACAAGTAGCCAGAATTGAATTAATATGTACACTTATCTCCAATCTTATCTGATGAAGATTACATTCGAGAAAGAATGCTTTTTTTTTTTGTTTTCTGAAGAACAATAGCTAATTTGTCCCCCTTTACAAGTGATATATATTTTCTTACGTTTGTGAATTAAAATCACGCATTTAATTCCCGATCTTCATGATTTTAGAGACGTTGAGGAAGCATTTTAGGCGCAACAATCTTCGTGATCTTCGCAACTGATTCGAATGTTAGCTGGGGACGACTAACGATCTCCTTGGCTTCTCTGTCTTGATCATATCGTCTATCGATCTCAGAAAATCACTTTCCTTTTGACGGGCCTGGTGCCAAATCTTGATCTCTCTTCTTCACTTGAACCCAAATTGGGCCTGACTCATATTCTAGGCCCAACAATTGCCCCAAAAGAGGAGTAGTGCATGAGTGGGCTTGAGCCTGGATTCCTCTTTTCTAGAATGCCCCCTCGAGAGCCCTTGACTCCCTGCTGATGGATCTCTTACGTGGCAGCAATCGAACGGTGGATGGAAGATCACATCAACCGTCTCTTGTCCCAACCTTGTGCAGACGATCTTCTTAAATTGAGAGTTATCTCCCCAATTTCACTCTCACCTTTTTTTACTACACGAGATCTTTGTGGTAAGACTCTGTAACTTCCCAATTATTTTCAAATTTGCTCTTTTCCATCTTCTTTGGTTCCTTTTCCCGGTGAACATGTCGAGGACAAAAGAGTTGGTGTTGATGCTAGTTGCTCCGGGAGGATGAATGGTGACTTCGTTCCTCAAGAAATCTTGGGTCCCAAAGAATCGATGGAAGGAACCGTGGGAGGCACTTTTACCCTTCGCGTAACAAATCCTACGCGTAGCCATGAAGGGCTACTAGAATTCTGTTATGGAGAGAGAGTAAGTTTGACAGAAAAGAAGCTTTCAATGCGGTTACGGATCCCGTCAATCAGCAACGGACACATGGTGTTAGGAGAGAAGGTGAGTTTTTTCCTATAAATATCACTCCAAACCAAGAGCAAGGGCAGAGGCAATTCCGGGCATTTGCTAGTGGAAATAGAGAGAGTTTGGTACTCCATCAGTGTTCTTGCTCCTAGAGTTTTTCATCTGCTTTTCAGAAGAGCTTTTGGGGGTTTCTCTGAGTTCGATTTTATTTCTCTTCTCCTTTTTCCTCTTCATCTTTCAAATACATTTCCCTGAATCCAATACTAATTTGGGCGTCGGAGGGTGTTCTCCCGGAGAAGCTCTCTTCGGGTTTTCAGGTCGCCGAAGAAACAGTTTTTCCGAGTGGAGTCGAAGATCTTCGGGAGCAAAGCATGACATATCTGGAAGTTGAGCAAAGAGGAAGGTTATCAGGCTTTTTCTGAAGAGGTCCGCGAACTGGAAGCAGGAGAAGAATCTGTCGAGGATCTCCCACAAACAAATAAATCTTCAGCAAAATCGGGTCGAGGGTGTGTTGACCCTTGACATCTTCACGAAGGGTTAAACCGGGTTTCAACACTGGCGCCGACCGTGGGGACGTCCTCGCGCAGCTAAGTCAGAAAAATGAACTTCACGATGAACAAGAGCCCGACGGTGGTAGCGGAAGGAGATATGTCACTCCAAGCAACATCCAAAGAAGATACTCGCGAAGTGATTGTCAACGACGAAGAATGGGAGCAATTTTGCCTTTTCCGCCAATGGCATAAGACCAGTCAGGAGCTCCCCGCGAAGGAGACAACATTGCCACAGCACCAGACAAGACAAATGTACCCTGAGCCGTATGGTCCAAGATACCCACGCAGAGAACATGGCGAATGTTACCAGGCAGATCGCGCCTCCGCCGCCCGTGAAAGTCTGTAGTACTCTCCATGGAGAGATGCTTATGGAGGAAGGCATCAGGAGTATGAGCCACAATACTACCCAGAGTACGCTGCTCCGGGGATACCACTAGAGTTGTTCGGCTCTACAGCCTTCGCAGACCATATAGTCCTGGCATCTCCCCCAGCAGATTTCAAGATTCCTACGTTCAAAGAGTACGCGGGAGATGAAGATCCCAGGGATCATTTGTCGAGGTATCAGTACCTCATGCTCGCGAGCAAGGCGGATGAGGCGACAATGTGCAAGTGTTTTCCCAACACCTTATCAGGACCAGCTTTAACGTGGATGATCAGTTTACCGGCCAAGAGCATTGAAGGTTTTCAGTAGTTGGCAGATTCCTTCATGGCTCACTTCGGATGCTCCCAGAGAAGGAGGCTGAGCATGCAAGAGGTACTAAACGTGAGGCAGAAAGAGGGAGAATCCCTCGCATCCTTCGTGAAGAGATTCACGACGGAAGCGGTCCAAGCCCATGATTTCGATGAAAAAGTCGCACGTATGGCCTTCATCCAGGGACTCAAGAATGGACCATTCAAACTGAGTGTCTGTAAAAAGCCACCTAACTCGTATACCAAGTTACTAGAGAAGGCAAATCAGCATATAATGGCAGAAGAACTGGCCCGCGGAAGCACAGTCGCGGTTAACCCATCAGCAAGTAACGGGAGAAGAAATGAGCCAGCAAGAAGAGACACAGGCTCGTGGGAGCCGCGTAGGCATCAGACATGAGAGCGAGGGAAGGCACCAGATAAGCCTCTAATCGCGATCGAGATGAACCATCAAGAGCAGACCCCCTCCTACGCTCAGAGACATCCTGCTCCGCGAACCAATATGCCACCTCCTCAAGCTCGGCCGGGGAAGAAGTTTTGTGTATACCATCAGTCCACAGCCCATGACGAGCGAGAATGCCAACGACATGGTCCTCCGCGAACGAAAACCACGACTCGTGCGAGGTCAATCCCACCAAGGCAGACGCCCAGACGTCCGACACCTTATCCGCCAGTTGAGCAGAATTTTCCCCGCCCGGACGGGCAGGTAGGAACTATCTCTAGAGGACATACGCCAAAAGGACCTAGCAAGCGGGAGATGAGAAGGATAACCAACGCTTCACCCCCAATCGGGAAGCCCGTTATGAGTATTTCGAATCCTACGCGAGAGGAACAGAAGATGACTTTCAGTTCAGAAGACCTGGCAGATTCATGCATACCAAGTACTGATCCGCTTGTGCTCCATGTGCAGATGGGAACCAAGATTGTCAAGAGGGTAATGGTGGATACAGGAAGCTCGGCTGACATACTGCATTGGGAAGCTTTTCAGAGAATGGGGCTTGATCCAGCAAGTTTAACGCCCACCGATTGCACACTGGTAGGCTTCGCGGGAGAACGGGTAAAGCCCATTGGGGTGATAATCCTTGATTTGATACTCGGGGATGAAGGAGGTCCATGTAGGTCTGAAAAGGTGGAATTCTTGGTCCTCCAGTCCCCTTCCGCGTACAACGCTGTCTTGGGAAGGATTTCACTATGCAAGTTCCAAGCAGTGGTGTCGATCTACCATTTCGCTCTGAAGTTCCCAACTAAGGCAGGTGTGGGAATAGCCAAAGGGCAGCACACCGAAATTCGAACCTGTTACCTAGCAGCACTAGAGGGTAAAAGCCTGCCCGTCTTAAGCTTGGAGGGAGGAACAGGGTTGCCCGCGCGTCAGGAGTTGGGAGAGCCTGAGTTAGAGGTCCGAAGTCGGATGGAAGCCACAGTCTCAGAAGGAGAGAAACAGTCCGTGACCCCATTCGTCTGCGAGGAAGAGCAGTTATACGTAGGGAAGGCCATGAGAGCAGATACGCTAAAAGAAATCGTCGAACTATTGAGAGTCTCAAGAGACGTATTCGCGTGGACATCCAGAGACATAAAGGGGATCCCAGCGTCCCTAATGACACATTCATTGAATACAAGTCCGGACATCAAGCCAAAAATACAGAGAAAGAGAAAGCAGGCTGGAGATAGAGCCCAAGGGGCCAGGGAAGAGGTGGAAAAGTTACTAAAGGCCAATTTCATCCATGAAGTCAAGTACCCTCAGTGGCTCGCGAACGTCGTCATGGTAAAAAAGGCCAATGGCAAATGAAGAATGTGCGTCGACTTTACCGATTTGAACAAAGCCTGCCCTAAAGACAGTTACCTGCTGCCTTCAATTGACCAACTAGTGGATTCGACGGTGGGTCACGAAGCTCTAAGCTTCCTTGACGCATACTCGGGGTACAATCAGGTCAAGATGAACCCAGCCGAAGAAGAGAAAACAGCCTTCATTACGGAACGAGGAACATTCTGCTACACTGTCATGCCCTTTGGGCTTAAGAACGCCGGGGCTACGTTCCAGAGATTGATAGACTTAATATTCAGGGATCAGATCGGCTTGTCTGTAGAAGCCTACGTGGACGACATAGTTGTCAAAAGCAAGAAAGAGTCAGAGCATGTTGAAGACCTCCGCGAAGTATTTGCTACGTTGCGCAAACATGGGATGAGCCTCAACCCTGAGAAGTGTGTGTTCGGTGTCAAGGCAGGAAGATTCCTTGGCTTCATGATTAGTTCGCGAGGAATAGATGTTAACCCTGATAAAATCGAAGCTGTCTTACAGATGGATCCCCCGCGAAGTGTCAAAGAAGTACAGAGGTTTGTCGGGTCAATCAACTACCTTGGGCGTTTCTGTTCAAAGCTTGCAGAGAGAAGCCTGCCTTTCTTCTCCGCACTAAGGAGTCCCCAAAACTTCCAATGGACACCCGAATGCGAGGTGGCGTTCACGGAGCTCAAAACACACTTGACTAAGCTTCCTACACTAGCCGTGCCAATACAGGGAGAAGAATTACAGCTATACTTAGCTACAGGATCGAGAGCGATCAGCGCAGTTCTAGTCTGCGAGCAAGAAAAACCAGTATACTTCGTAAGTAAAGCACTAGGATCAGCCGAGACGAGATATCCGCCTATCGAAAAGGTAGCTTTGGCCCTTATCACTGCCGCGCGGAAGCTTCGCCCATACTTTCAAGCACATCCCATCCAAGTCTTGTCCGACCTCCCTTTGCGATGCATGTTCGGAAGACCCACCATGTCGGGAAGGTTGACCAAGTGGGTAGTAGAGCTGTCAGAGTTCGATGTGGAATACCGACCTCGCCCAGCAATCAAGGCGCAATCCCTGGCCGACTTTCTAGTGGAAACCAGTTTTCGCGCAACTGAGGAAGAAGAAACAGTTGAAAAGGAGCAGTGGGTCTTGTTCGCGGATGGGGCTGTAAACGAAGAAGGGAATGGGGCCGGCATTACTCTCACATCGCCTGGAGGAGAGCAGTTCGACTATGCATTAAATCTCGAATTCGAAGCCACAAACAATGAAGCGGAATACGAGGCACTTCTCGCGGGCCTCGATCTTGCTTTAGCCAGCGGGGCTCGAAGAGTAAGATGCTACAGCGACTCAGAAGTAATGGTGAAACAGATACAAGGGGAATACGAAGCTCGGACAAGGAATTTGCCCGCGTATCACGCCAAAGCCAAGATACTCATCGATGCCTTAGATCATTTTGAAATACAGGCCATCCCGCGTAGAGAGAATTCCAGAGCCGATGAACTTGCTAAGCTTGGGTCAAAAGCTAGGACTCACAGACAGGTATGGGTAGACTCCAGGGTTTCCCGGGCCATCAACGCGGACGTAATGATGCTTGATTCAGAAGAGGATAAGAACGATTGGAGAGCTCCCATCATGCAGTATATCACCACTGGCTCCGCGCCAGAAAACGCTCACGAAAAAAGAAAACTGCAGATAAGGGCAAGCCGCTTCTACATAAAGGGAGGGGTATTATACAAGCGAGGGTACATGGCAACATGCCTAAAATGCATACCCATTGAGGAAGGTAAAGAGCTAATGATAGAGGTCCACGGAGGATTATGTGGAGGACATACAAGATGGAGGGCTCTGGTTCACAAGGCGCTATGCGCTGGATACTTCTGGCCTACAATGAAGAAAGACGCCCTCCACACGGCTCAGACCTGTGATGCATGCCAGAGGCACGCTCCAACTTCACATATACCGGGGGTCGAGTTGCAGGCCATAAGCGCCCCATGCCCCTTCGCGAAGTGGGGAATGGATCTGCTAGGGCCCTTCCCGCGGGCGCCTGGGCAACTGCAGTTCATACTGGTCGCAATCGATTACTTCACCAAATGGGTTGAAGCCGTCCCCCTAGCTACAACAACTGTTGGCCGAGTCAAGAAATTCCTATGGCAGAACATCATCTGCCGATTCGGGCTCCCCCAGAGCATTGTTACTGACAGAGGTCCACAATTCAACACTGAGAAGCTGATCAACTTCTGCGAAAGCCTGGGCATCAGACTGCAATTCGCCTCCGTCTCACACCCTCAATGCAATGGCCAAGTAGAGAACGCGAATCAGAGGATCCTGTTCGACCTTAGGAGAAGGCTCACGCGAGCAAAAGGGAGATGGGCAGAGGCCCTCCCTCTGGTCCTCTGGGCTAACAGAACCACGCCTAAACGGGGAACAGGAGAAACACCTTTTGCGCTGACTTACGGGTTCGAAGCTGTCATACCTATAGAACATCTCTTCCCAAGCGAGAGACTCTTGGACTACGACGAGGAAAGCAACACCGAAAAACTGCAGCTAGAACTACAACTGGCCGAAGAAATTCGAGAGATGGCGTCAATCCGCGAAAATGAATACAAGCGGCGTATAGCAACATATTACAACAAAAAAGTGAAAGGGCGCAAGTTCACAGAGGGAGACCTAGTGCTCAGAAAAACAGAAGGGGGAAAGCTTGATCCAGCATGGGAAGGCCCCTACATAGTCGCACGCGAAGTAGCACCAGGAGCATATCGCCTCAAAGACCACGCGGGGAATATGGTTCCAAACTCATGGAACATCATGAGGCTCCGCAAATATTACCCGTGAAGAGAAACCCACCCCAGGTATGATAGCGAAAAACTCAAAACTGGCCCTACCCGCAAAAAGCTTTTTCACCACGAAAACCTTAAAAACTAAAGCTCCACCTTATACAGGCCATGTGAATGTGACGCAAAAGATGAAAATCCAGAGGCCTGGGGGCTGAACGAAATAAAAACGATAAGGTACCCCAGAGACCCATAACACTTTATCTGCAAGACCGTATACAAAATAACACAACCAAAATCTAAAGTTCATTCTTTTTTAAATTTCAGGAAAAAAGCAACTAAAGCAATAAACAACGGTATTGAGCTCAGCCATATCGAGTCAATACACGTAGCAATACCCAAACGGTACCGGCCATGTAATGGCGGTACGCGTAGCAACACCAGACGACACTGACTCGGCAAGAGTGAGCAGTGGACGTAGCCCCACCCAGACGATGTCGGATCAATGGATCGACATGCGTAGCAATACCCAAACGGTACCAGCCATGTAATGGCGATACGCGTAGCAACACCAGACGACACTGACTCGGCAAGAGTGAGCAGTGGACGTAGCCCCACCTAGACGATGTCAGATCAATGGATCGACATGCGTAGCCCCACCCAGACGGTGCCTGATCGACGGATCAACACGCGTAGCAATACCCAGAACGGCACTAGCTTGGCAAGGCTAAGCTGGTGCGCGTAGCAAGTCCAGACCGTGTCGGTTGCTTAGCATCCAGCACGCGTAGCAATATGGCAAGTCCTTCGCAAGCTAGAAGCAAAGTAGCGATAAGGTATGAACAACGCAACCGTACAATGTATTGGTTATTACAAAAATCAAGTCCTTTAATGAGTAAAGCAATGATGAAACAGGGCTAGCCCAAGACAAAACAAACATGCAAGCAAAAGGAGAAGCAAGGCAACACACAGAGAGCAATGACAGGATCGGAGAATTTTTCTTAAGAAACACTAGAAAGCTTTCTTATATATTGCATAAGGTTGTAATTACAAGGCATTTTCGCCATTACAAAAAGCACAATAGAACTTTTCTTTACTCGAAACAGTGCTAGCCCACGCGAAATACATCAAAACAACAAAACAAAGCGGCTAAGCAAAGCACCTAAACATTACACCTAAAATATACGCGAGACCACCCTTTACTGCCCCCTTCCTAATACTTCTTCTAGTCTCCGAAGACAAGAAGAAGCATGGGGGGGAGAAGGGGGATCATATACAAAAATACAAAAGCAAAGCGATATCCTACAAGCCCACCGTGCGGAGAGAAGGGAGTAGAAAGCCCGGAGGAGGCGGCCCATGAGCATAGTTATTAACGGGCCCTTCCCACCCTAGACGGGCAATACGAGCCATGTCGTAATTAGTCCGGATCTCCCGGAGGCGTCGCCCTCGAGCATGAGGGTGAGGAAAGTAGAAAAGACGACCCACACCATAGTCAACAGCGTTTGGGAAAAGGCGGGCGCGGAGAACATGCAAGTCAAATTCTCCCACCTCTTCTCCCACATCTCCCATATCCATGCTCCAAACCCAACCGCTATCATAGCGATGAACAGCAGACAAACGACGATCCCCTCGTTGATATACAATTCGACCGCCGTGGTGAGCAATCAGAACCAGGTTAACCATAGTCGCTGAATAAAGAGAAAAGAAACAAGGGGTATTTATAGAGGAGTTGAGATAACTGCACAAGAAGCAGTTAACTCCCCAAGAGAGAAAAGGAAAAAGAAAACCACCCCCAAGGCCTTAACTCCTTCTCCCTCTCCCTCTCTCTCTCCCTCTCTCTCTCTCTCTTCCGTAAATAAAGAAAGCTAATCAGTATTAAAGGTAAGAAACGATTGGTTTGACAAGACTAGACAACATTTAAGTAAGGCAATGAGAAGAGAGAAGTTAAGAGGCTGGGGCTATTACCGAGGCCACCTGCCAAATCTGTAACAACATTTAAAGCAGACGAACTAGGGCTCTCTCGCGAAGTCGTGAAACAAAGAGACAAACAGTTAAAAGGTCCGCATGAATAAGGAAACAGAAAAAAATACAAGGCAACAACGTTCATCGCAATAAGTACTTATAAAGGAAAAAAGCTAACGTTATCCAAACAATACAACTGTCTTCAGAATGTCAAAAGAACAATCACCGAAAGTATCAAAAGAGAACAACCCCCAGAACAAAGGGGACAGACTAGAAGGCTAAGGCTTAGACACAGGAGTACTCGAGGTATCCCCGCGAAGGGAGCCATCTCGTGTACATTTAACCCCAGTGGAAGTAGCGGCTGGGGAAAGTCTTTTCTTGGCATAAGGATCCCCTTCTTTCAGAACAGTTACATCCCAAGCCTCCAAGACAGCGTCGTGATCCTCTTTTATATCCCCTATGATGGGAGCTTTGTAAGGAGGCCTTGGCACATACTCCACCCCAGCATTATCACGGGCATCGAGGCGTATTGGCTTAAGCTTATAATGATTCAGCACCTGCTTAGCACCAACCTTCAAACCGAAGAAGAAATCCCCAGCGGCAATGTGTGCATACCGGGCCTTCATGCGATAACTCGCTACGTACTCATCCACGCCCTCTTGCTTACCCTCCGTGCGAGCCTTCTTAACAGCTTGATCCATCTCCGCCTGCAAAGCGTCTTTCGCAATTCGTGCCTGCTCTATCTCAGACTTGGCCGCATCCCTCTCTGTCTTCGTACGATTCAGCTCCAAAGTCACTCGCGTAATCTGCTCGCGAAGGGATTCGACATCAGCAACATTCGAAGACGCCTTCTCCCAAGAGCTCAAAGCATCACGACATCCTTTCATGGCCTACGCGTAGAAAGAAAAACAAGGTGAGCAACATACATAACTCATATTTAAACACGCGCAAAGGAAAATACTTACAGCCTCCAGATGATGGGCCACCGACCCTTCAGGATGAGAAGAATCGTGAGAACGACGACTTGCCTTCTTAGATCGCGAAGACTTCCCTTTCAACTTGACCAAAGGGGGATCGGAGCTGTTCCCCACCTCAACCGCCGGGTTCTTCTCCTCAATGGCAAGGACATCCGCGACATCACCAACCATATCTCCTAATTCCTCCGCGTAATCTTGAAAAAGCCCCACACCTCCAGTCACAGTCGGACCGGAGCGAAGCTCATCATGATCTTGATCATCTATAGAAAGCCCCTTCTCCAGATCAGCTATATCGTCCAAATGATCGAATTGCATGTTTGAAGAGCCTGAGGAACAGAATGGATAAAATTAGCAAAACCTGGCGCAAAGTTAAAAGAACAGAACAATGATCACTCTCAACGAAAGCGAGAAATAGACAAGCCCCGCGGATGACAACCATCCCCTCGACAAAATAGCTCACCCTCACGAGGATGGAGAGAGCTCAAACCCAACTCTTCGAGCTTTTCAAGAGTCATCAGCTGACCATAATTGTAGGTAACAGAACGTTTGAACTTCGCAGCCAAAGCTTTCTTCTCTGCCTGTTGTTTCTCCTTAGTAGGACCAGCCGCTAAACACGAAAAATGGAAGGCCCTCCCCGGATGAATGCTAACTCCAAACAAGCCGGGAATACGAAGCAAAAACCACTCACTCCTCCACGGATCCAGATTGGAGGGCTTCATAACTCCCTGCACATACTCCACTTTCCAAGACCAATACCCACGAGATATATCTCGCATGGATATCAAGTTCTTCACCACCTCAAGTGAAGGATCGACATTAATCTCACGACAATGAAGGAAAAGACAACAAAAATTCCTCCAGCTATTAGGATGCAATTGGATAGGGCTAGTACCCTGAGCATTCAGGATCTCCTTAAAAAAGGGGTGAATAGGTACACGGAACCCCGCGAACAATGCCGGGAGCGACACTGCCATGAAATCCGGATAATGATGCAAAGAAGTCGAACCCTCCTCCGGAAGAGCCAGAACCGACCCCGTAGGAAAAGGATATGTCTTCACGATCTGATCCAAGTGTTCCAGTTCCAACTCAGACTCGTCTCCAGCCCCCTCCTGGAAAACCGAGTTGTTAGAAAAAGGCAGACGGCGCACGGGTTTCTTTAATATCCAGACCTTGGCACTCCCTATCCCCGATCGCGAGGACGAAGATACCGGATTATTGTCGCCTTGAGCCTCTCTCCGCTCTGAAGGAGAAGTTTCTACACGAAGCCCCTCTTCGCGAATCCTCTCCATGTCGTATTGAGGAGGACGATCGTGCCTAGCTTTATAGCGAGCCTCAGGTAAGACCAAACGCCTTCTAGGGCACGCTTCCTGAATAACCGACTCTGTAGCCTCAAAAGATTGCCCCCGCGACGAGTGTTGACTATATTCGCCGGAAGAGAGAACCTGATGCTTGTGATTCATGGCCCTCCTAGCGGGGGCTTACGTCCACAGCTTGAACAGAAGAAGAGAGGGTGTCAAGATCCAGAATAGAAAAGACTCGCTTTATCAGAAGCAAACAGAGAGGAACCCCAAACTATTCGATGAAGTAGAAGAAACTCAGAATGACCTCAACTAAGCAAAACCCTAAAGAACGCAAATCAAGGATAAGAAATCCCCACCCTGGGGCCGGGGAAGCAGTTATGAAGAGACATCTCGGAACCAAGAGATTCACCACCAAGAGAGAAGACGAACCAACATGAAAAATTCCGGCGACCAGAAAGCTGCAACCTTTATCCTTGAAACAAGAGATACACCAAAACCGTCTCCTCACCGCAACCCACAGGCAAAAAGAAAGGTGGAAGGAAAGCTAAAAAAAAAGGGGGAGGGAACGAAAGGCCTTACCTGACGAGTAGGAGTCACCCGAAACGCGAGATTGGCGAGACTCGGCCACCGAAACAGAGAGAAAAGAGAAAAAATTGAGAAGAGGAGGACAATGGATGAAAGAGGGACGAAAGTGAACAGTTCATATATATAGAAAAAGGGAGGTCGAAAGGGCATTAGAGGGGACACGTGGAGCAATCCGAAAGCAACATTTGTCAGCTCAGGGGTACTTAATTTTGAAATTTGAAAAAGAAGATGTCGGCGAAAAAGGCGGGCGCGGGAAGCCTTGAATTTCTCCGCGTGACGATTCCGGCTCAGAGCAACCACTGTTTCCAAGTCTTCGCTCAAGTTTCGCGAAGGACTTGGGGGGCTGGCTGTGGGAGGCACTTTTACCCTTCGCGTAACAAATCCTACGCGTAGCCATGAAGGGCTACCAGAATTCTGTTATGGAGAGAGAGTAAGTTTGACAGAAAAGAAGCTTCCAATGCGGTTACGGATCCCGTCAATCAGCAACATACACGTGGTGTTAGGAGAGAAGGTGAGTTTTTTCCTATAAATATCACTCCAAACCAAGAGCAAGGGCAGAGGCAATTCCGGGCATTTGCTAGTGGAAATAGAGAGAGTTTGGTACTCCATCAGTGTTCTTGCTCCTAGAGTTTTTCATCTGCTTTTCAGAAGAGCTTTTGGGGGTTTCTCTGAGTTCGATTTTATTTCTCTTCTCCTTTTTCCTCTTCATCTTTCAAATACATTTCCCTGAATCCAATACTAATTTGGGCGTCGGAGGGTGTTCTCCGACGCCCGTGCGTAAAACGGATACTTTTACTAGTTCTTAGAAAATTGAACTTTATTTCATTCATACGTAACCAGACAAACCCTTCTATTGGCCAGCTGGCACCATTATCTCTTATGGAAGGCACAATGATTTACGTAAGCATAAACAAACAAAGAAATGCTACTAGTATTAAGATAATTTGATCTAGAAAGTAAAAAGTATAAAAATCAGAATAGGGAACAGTGCGTTGTTGAGTCCGCTATTTAGTTTCCGAGAAGAAGCAAAGATTCTTCCGTGGGTATCTGAAATCTAAGCTAGCTCTTTGTCCGTCCTTCACCTCCGAAATCTCTCCTGAATTCGTCTTCAATTCTGAAACCCCTTCGAGTTTATTGTTGTAATCCATTAGTTTTCGGGATGTTTTTCTTAGGAGCAGTAAGAATTGGAGTCCAAGATTCTTGCTTGTTTGTATAGAGTTAGACAAGCATACTTAGAGATGGGTGTTTCGGGCTTAGACAGATGTGAGTTTGGTGTAAATATTGACAGGTGTTTGAGAAGCTTGGTGAGGAGGAAACAAGTGGATTCTGCAAGTTCAAGTTCAAGCAGCCACCATGAACTGGCCAAAGCCTTATCTGTTCCCCATCTTATTGCCATTGGTGAGGCTACCTGGATCCTGTGTGTGCTTAATTGTGTTATTGCTCCTTACAAGTGCTTTGAATTTCGATGCACCAGGAGTTGGGTCCACAATCGGAGCAGGTGTCTATATTCTTGTGGGCACAGTGGCAAGAGAGCATTCAGGGCCAGCCCTTGCCTTTTCTTTCTTGATTGCTGGGGTAGCAGCTGCGCTCTCTGCCTTCTGCTATGCTGAACTTGCAAGCAGGTGCCCTTCTGCAGGGAGTGCCTACCATTATTCCTATATATGTGTTGGGGAGAGGTACTTTTTTGTTCTCTTCTTTGCTAATTCTTTCTCTCTTGTCACGCTCCATTAACTGACTCATTTTTTGTGAATTTCCCAGTGTTGCATGGATAATAGGCTGGGCTTTAATTTTGGAATATACCATTGGTGGTTCTGCGGTGGCTCGAGGCATATCCCCGAATCTGGTGTGGGCATATTTCCTTATTAGGTGTTTTGTTATCTTGTCGGGATTAAATCAAAGTTTTCATGCATGCTATGAGCATTTGATCTTGATGTTAGGGTCTTACTTTCAGCATGATATGTATTTCTAGTAACTGTCATTTTCTATGGAGTTTGTTCATTGCTCGTAGTCGTAGTGCTGCCGGGCATCTGTTAGATGCTATTATGCACACAAGAAGCATCGTTTTGATATTTGTCGGATTTACTCGTATTCTCCTATCTCCTTCTATGTATGCAGGCGATGCTTTTTGGAGGCCAGAACAGTTTGCCATCTTTTCTGGCACGTCACTATATTCCTGGTCTTGACGTAGTGGTGGATCCTTGTGCTGCTGTCCTTGTTCTGGTAGTTACTGGGCTTCTATGTGTCGGAATCAAGGAGGTATTTTCGTTTATTCTTTGACAGATCTCTCAATCTTATATTTCAAATCCATTCACTTTGGTGGTACAAATAAATAGAAATCTACAGAGTACTCTTGTGCAAGGAGTTGTCACCATAGCAAATGTCTGTGCCATGATTTTTGTCATCATTGCTGGAGGATATTTGGGTTTCAAAACTGGATGGGCCGGATATGAACTTTCTACAGGGTAATTCATCAATAGCTTTTCGATGATTATTGCTGAATGACTAGTTTTGACTGTTATTTTACCCTTTACTTATATCTTTCTGGATTTAACAGATATTTCCCGTTTGGCGTTGATGGGATGCTTGCTGGCTCTGCAACAGTCTTCTTTGCTTACATTGGTTTTGACTCAGTAGCAAGCACAGCCGAGGAGGTAAAATCAAGTTTTCAAAATAAAATAAAATCATAACTGCATATAAAATAGTCTTCACTCCAGGAGTTGAGACTTTTCCTGTTAGGTTTTCTTCCTGATGTTGTGCTTTATACAGGTGAAGAATCCACAAAGAGATCTTCCCCTTGGAATTGCATATGCACTATCCATATGTTGTGCTTTATACATGCTGGTTTCAATCGTCATTGTTGGTCTAGTGCCCTATTATGCTATGGATCCTGACACGCCCATATCTTCTGCTTTTGCTTCCCGTGGAATGCATTGGGCTGCGTAAGTTGCTCTAAATTGTAGCATTTACTAATTACTATCTACTTGAACAAGCTGGTGATTCTGAGAAATGGTTTGTTTGTTATATATATATAGGTACATTATCACAGCTGGGACTGTTACTGCTCTTTGCTCCACATTGATGGGTTCAATTCTGCCTCAGGTGACTGATTAAATCTCTGTATACTAATCATTTGGTGCTGCACGTATGATATCAAGTCTTAGTGGATCTCTACTATGTATCCTTGATATTTGTGTTTCAGCCCCGAATCTTGATGGCGATGGCCAGAGATGGTCTATTGCCGCCCTTCTTCTCTGATGTTAACAAAAAAACTCAAGTTCCACTGAAGAGCACAGTAACCACTGGAATAGTAGCTGCAGTGCTAGCATTTTTCATGGATGTTTCACAATTGGCTGGCATGGTAAGTTCCTGTAAAAATCTCAGTCGGCTAGCCATGTCTAAAGACTTGATAGAGATATAATCAGGAAATCAGTTTCACAGAGGACACACACACAACTCACAAGCTAAGTCTTTCACAATGATAAGTTGCTAAGTAGAATTTTCTTGAGTTTGAAAGCTGATAATATATACTGGAAACTGGAAAGACAATGTTAAATTGTTTAGTTTTCGTTCTGATGCAGGTCAGTGTTGGTACACTACTTGCATTTACTATGGTGGCAATATCTGTACTGATACTGAGATATGTCCCACCGGATGAGGTGCCCGTTCCCTCATCACTTCAGGATTCTGTTGATGCTGTTGCGTTACGATATAATGCCATTACCTCAGAACTTGCCGCCTCAAAGGACGCCCAGAAACCTTTGCTTGACAAAGGGGATTCTCCAGTGCAGTTTCCTCAGATTGTGAAGCAAGTAGTGGAAGGGAGTTGTAAGTTTATTACTCATCTCCTATTAGCTGTCACAATTGTTATTTATCTTCATCAAAAGATGCATGAAGATTTCCTCCACGCACTCATTTTGGAATAAAGATTTCAGCTCACTGTCTGATTTGCTACTTGCTTATTTCAAAATGAACTTTTGACAGACATAATGAGTGATGAGAAGCGGCGAAAAATTGCTGGTTGGACCATAATGTTTACATGTATAGGGGTGTTTATCCTCACATCTTCTGCTTCATGTGTGTATATTGCAAGGTGAATTTTGGATTCTTCCTTGCTCATTCTCACAGAAGTAGCTGTAGATAAGCTTTTTTCAATTTAGAGCTTGTGACTGTATATGGGCCCAAGTACCTCCTTAACCGTATCCGGTGATACTAAACTATGTAGCATGCGTTTATGTTCTGCTGTCCAGTGTTACCCGTTATACGTTGTCTGGATTCGGTGGCTGTCTTCTTCTAGGTGGTCTGGCAGTGCTCAGCTGTATAGATCAAGATGATGCAAGACACAGCTTTGGTCACACAGGAGGTATGGTCTAAATCTTGGTTGATAATGTGTGGGCTGAGTTCAGATGTCATGTATTTGGATATAAACTGAATTTCAGTTTATTTGCCTTCATATGACCACTATATTTTTCCATCATAATATGATTGCAAAATGTAACTGATGTAAATTTGGAAATTAAGATCACTGGGCAATGCATATCTTTCAATAAAAATTGAAGTTAGAATTCGGGTAGAAAAGAAGTTGAAATGGATGTGCCTTTTCTTTTCTTCGTTCACTTTTGATTCTGGTTTATAGTTCCTGAACTTGGTTTCCTTTTCCACATATAAAAGATATAATGGCATCAATGAATGAAATTCCGTTAATCATGTGATTTCAGCTAATGCACTCAAACTCATCTCTACCAGGTTTCATTTGCCCATTCGTCCCGTTGCTCCCTATCGTCTGCATTCTCATCAACGTCTACCTATTGATAAATCTCGGGTGAGTATCCGTCACCCTTCCCTTCAAAAATACATGTTGTCTTTCTAACCAAATTTGAAGTGGCATTAACGTATTCAAACTAATAACTCTTATAAGCAATCATACTCCTTTGCTTCTTCTTTTGCAACTTGCAGATTTGCGACTTGGATGCGGGTATCAGTATGGCTATTCCTAGGAGTCCTGGTCTACTTGTTCTACGGCAGGAGACACAGCTCTTTAAGGGATGCAGTTTATGTTCCAGCTGCACGCATTGGCGACATCTTACACAATCCACAGGATATCCTGGCTTAGTCGCGTTTCCAATCGATTTTGGATGTAAAATATATGTCGGTTTCGAGTAGTTTGTATGCTGTGGAGACATACTAGTCACTCGAGCCAAGGCTTAATTTTGTTAAGCTTGCTGGTTTGTGTACATAGGATGATTCCTAGGAGATTAAAAGCCCTCTACCCTCTTGGGAAAATGTAAATTTAATGTGATATTTTCATGCAAAATCAGGGATTGATGTTGAGCCACAGTTGTCAATATTCAATTGAATAAGGCAAGCTATTTGGTTTGTGCAATTGTCTTTCATATTCTGTAGTTTTGGGGCAGTTTATAACTTTTAAGTTTACTACGGTAGTATTCTTTCGGTCTTTTCATAAAAAAAAAAATGAAGGCTATATACAAGACATTTTCTATCTTTTCGCACTATATTCTTTTCGCACTATATTATATACGTCAGGAAATTGTGTACGCCAATTCCAGGCGTGCAAGATAATTTTGTTGAAATACATATATAAAAATGTATAAATTTTGTACACCTTATTTTAGTGTACGTATAATCCATGCATATAAACAATTATATGTATTTTGAACCAAACTTCACGAAAAAAATAGAAATTCTTTTTTTTATTGTACACATGTAGAAAGTGTACGTCAAACGAATGCGTACAAAATTATAACCTGTAATTGGACCGGTGATGCGAAATGAGTCCTAGATCGCCTTCAGATCACATCGTGATCAAGCAAGTCGTCAACTCCTTCAGATCTACTCGACGCTCTCAAATTTGATGGCTTCCTACGAGATGGCAGCCAATGGAACTCATGGCCCCTTACGTGAAAGAGGTTCTTGAAAGCTTTCAAGTTCAATGTGATGGAGTAGAGATTCAACCCAACGTGATGGATCGAACAATGAGACAACGTCATGCCTCAGATCTTTGGAAACTAGAACAATGGGGGACGACTAGGGTTTAATAGGGAGAAAGCTCTCAACTTCAATTAAACTCAACTAAACGTAATGAAGAAAATGACAAGGGTTGGCTTAGACAGCCAAGAGCACCCGACCATGGGCCGAGTAAGCTTATTGGGTTGGCGCTCCCACATGGGCTACGCACACGCCTAATATAGAAACTACTAAAAACGAAAATAGAAAGTACTAAAAATAATAAGTTTCCAAATAACCTTAGAATAAACTGAGTATAAAAGTAATACAAATGAGACGCGCCATGGGGGACACCAGGGACGCGGTCGCCATGGACGCGTTGCCGGCGCTGGAGGCGAGTCAGGTTCCATCATTTTCTCTTTCTTAGATACGAAGCGTCCTCGATTCGTACGTGTCAGGTTGAGGGAGAACGGATGAAACATGTTGGTGTGTCTCCCCTTCTTAGAGATGAAGGTGGGGTGGGGCCAGCACACCAAAGACATAAGATGGCACGAGCGGCACACGAAGCCCTGGAACGGGCGTCACGCATGGTGTCGTAGTGATGGTCGCAATCGGAGCTGGTGCGCCGGTGGCGCACGCATGGGGCGCTCAGGGGCGCGAGGGCTGGGGACGCCATGGTTGTTCCGGGTATAGGTACTCTTGCGCGCTTCGTCGGTCTCCGGGGCTAAGCACCTAGCCATGACATAGACGAGTTGGTCCTAAGTGGCTGGAGGGCAACTGCGGCTGTGCCGATCTTCTTGGAGGCGGGGCCACCACGCTTGGGCATAGTCGGTGAAGTATTTGGTGGCGATGCGCACCTTCTCATACCCATCATAGTCGTAGTGGCTAAACACATAAGCCGTGTGGTGCACCCACTCCAAGAACGTGTCATGGTCGTCGTAATCGGAAAATGGATCAAGACGCAACCGTGAGTCACGGTGGGGGCGCTGGCTAGGAGTTCGTCGTTCACGGGCCACATGATGATCGTCAATGTTGTAGCGCTCGGGCGGGCGCTAGTCAGGTCGTCTTCGAGTGTGGACACGGTCATGGGCGTCATAGAATCGGCCTTCGTTGTGTAATGCGTAGGACCTCAGGGCATTGCCGACAACGTTGAGGGGTTGGCTAGCCAATTCCATGGTACATATGTGAAGCATAACACAAAACGAGGATCAAAGTACCAAGGTAGGGACCATCTGGTCAAGTCAAATCCTTGACTCAAAGCAACCAAAAAAATCAACGCTCAAATGGGTTGAAATCTAGCTACTCGTGAGGAGGAGTTAACTTGATCGGAACGGTGTAGATAGAAGTAATATTATCGATATTTAACAATAAAAGAAAAGCAATATTGAATAAGGAAATTAATAAAGCAAATTATGTTCTTGTTAATTTAGGAGAGAGAAAAGATAAGTTATGATTTGTTAGGAAAAAAGATAAGATTTTATCGGAATCAAATCTTTTGGGAAGGAAAAAGAAGGGAGGGGTCGGTTTAAGGTTTCGGCTAGGGAGGCGGCGGTTTAGGTGGCGGCGAAGGGTGCATATTTTGACCTTTTGAGGGGTCAAACGATGTTCGTTTTGGGTGAATTTTATAAGCACGGACACGTATCGAAATTCTCTACAAGATTATGAAATAAAATTCATAAAAATGGAAGACATCGATTTCGTTTTTGAGTTTTATTGGTGATGGTGGGTAGAAGGATAAGAGCGTGATTAAAAGAGTTGATCGAGAAGGAAACACTTAACCTTGACCGCTGACGCTCAGATACCAATTGATGCGAAATGAGTCCTCGGATGAGTCCCAGATCGCGATCAGAACGGATCGTGATCAAGCAAGTCGTCAACTCCTCCGGATCTACTCGACGCTCTCAGATTTGATGGCTTCCAACGAGATGGCACCCAAGGGAACTCACGACCTCTTAAGTGAAAGAGATTCTTGAAAGTTTTCAAGTTCAACATGATGAACTAGAGATTCAACCTAACGTGATGGATCGAACAATGAGACAACGTGATGCCTCAAATCTTTGGAAACTAGAACAATGGAGAACGGCTAAGGTTCAATAAGGAGAAAGCTCTCAACTTTAATTAAACTAAACCAAACGTAATGAAGATAATGACAAGGGTTGACTTATATAGACAAGAGCAATCGGCCATGGACTGAGTAGGCTTATTGGGTCGGCGCTCCCACATGGGCTACGCACACGCCTAATATAAAAACTACTAAAAAGGAAATAGAAAGTACTAAAAATAGTAAGTGTCCAAATAACCTATGAATAAACTAAATATAAAAGTAATACAAATGAGACGCGCCATGAGGGACGCCAGGGACGCGGTTGCCATGGACACGTTGTTGGCACTGGAGGCGGGTCGGGTTCCATTAGTCGGCCCGTATTCGGGCCCAGTGTCGGAACCAAGAGGTTTTGAAAGGGGGATCACACCAAGTTATAGCTACAAACACTTAAGATAATTGACACATATTTTATATAATATTTTTTCAATTTTCATATGACAAATAACATTATTTTCAATTTTCAAATTTCAAATTGTACTTATCTCTTAATAAAAGAATAGCTCTAAAAAATTAGTTAGGTATAAGATTATATCCCAAAGAGTATTAACCCATCTATATATCCTCTTAATCAACCTAAAATCTTATGAAATGAATAATTAAAAAAAAAGAGAGATAGGATTGAGAAATATAAGAGATTGGGAGGAGGACAGAAAAAAGGATGGAAAAGCGATGCTGAAAGAGCAATGAAGGATCGAACACATGCGAAATTGTAGGAGTAATCACAATAAGACCAAATGGACTAAATTTGCTTTAAGATTCAATGATGGTATATAAATAGAGAGACACTCTAGTAAAACGACTCTTACGGTAAAACGAGTGGACAATTTTGGAGCGTTGGATTGAGGGTGATAAATGGTTAGATTAGGAGAGAGAAAATAAGATGTAGTGGAGGCGTGAATCATTGAATAAATATCACAAAAAACTTTTTTGAATTTTATTAATTAACCACCTCCAAAATAGGAAGTTATATGTAGATTTGGAGAGAGAAAGATACTGCAAATCCCCATCAGCGTTATTCCTCAAGCCTCCACTGAGATCCAGTATCCATTGTGTTTTTAGTTAATACGCATATTCAGTGAAAGTTCATGCATATCAATATATTTAATTAGTTGAAAATTATCATTATGCATATCAGCATGAAAATTGTGAATATTGTTAAATGTTCTTTGCATATCTGTTAATTTTGTTCATGTTCCATCGTATTTATGCTGATATTCACTATCCTATATATATATATATATATATGATATTCAAGTATTGTGAGTACTTATTCACTATGTATATACTCCATCCACTGAATTGAAAAAAAATTGTGCATATCTGTGCATATCAAAACACATTATTTGAATATCGTTCAAGTATTTCTGAATATCTGTTATTCATTATCATGTCCAGTCGTATACATACTGATATTCATAAACTATGAATACATACTGATGTTCAGTCGTAACGATTAAGAAGACGATAATGATGAAATATGGGGAAAACCAATATATACACTACATATATTCTGCATATCAATGTATGGAAAATGCATATCCCATCCACACAAATGAATATCATATTCATGGCCAAGGAAATAATCCATAATTACAAATTGCATATCATACAAGTATTTTCTGCATATCACTATATGGAAAATGCATATCTTATACACACAAATGAATATCACATTTACAACCAAAGAAATAATCTATAATTACAAATTACATATCATACAAGTATATCTGAATAACAATACTGTTAACATGAATACCATAACGCCCAACGTCGCCACCGCGGAAGTTCTCAGGCAGTCTGTCGCCGACTGACATTTCCATGTCCACACCACCCCTCTCCACGTCGCCTCCGCGCTCATCGCATGCCCCATCGGATTCCTCTGGCAAGCCTGCATCCTCTCCATTGAAGAATTGAAAAGATTGAGAAACTGAAAGGATTTAGGGTTCAAAAAAATATGATTCAAAAAATTAGAGTAAGATACCTATGGAGAAGCGAGGGCCGAGGATAATCGAATTCGAGACGGTGCCGACGATGATAAAGCAAGGAGGCGACGAGGAGAAACGAGCAACGAGGAGAAGCGAAGATCTGGCGAAGTAGATAATGGCGGTTTCCAATTCTTACGGCAGAGAGGAACACGAGAGAGAGAGAGAGAGAGAGAGAGAGAGAGAGAGAGAGAGAGAGAGAGAGAGAGAGAGAGAGAGAGAGAGAGAGAGAGAGAGAGAGAGAGAGAGAGAGAGAGAGAGAGAGAGAGAGAGAGAGAGAGAGAGAGAGAGAGAGATGACGCTGACGAGGAGGCGCGGTCGACAAGGAGAAATAAAACTCGGTGAGGTTGTCAATGGTGGTTCCCTGCAGCGCCAGAGAGTAATACAAAAAAGAGAGAGGGAGTGAAAGATGAAGACGAGCGGTTGAGAGAAACAAGAGAAAGAGAGATTAAAAGAGGAAGTTGAGGAGATTTGGTGAATATTGTAATCCCTTGATTTTAGGGTTTGAGGGGATCTGGTATGGTCATATCCACTATATAAAATTGGAGAACCCATCATTAAATCAGATCCATCTATCCTCCTCTCATCCAACGTCATAAATTAATACACTTGTTTTACCCTAATAGGTTGTTTCACTAGAGCCTAAATATATATATATAGAATCATGCTCTAGTTAAACGGGAAGTTATGGTGAAACGAGTGTACTAATCTAGAGCGTTGAATGAGAATAGAATTGATGGCCATGATTTAATTTAGAGGGTTGAAAAATAGGTTGGTAGATTCACCCACACATGATTTCTCCATTAGCTTGATTTGTGGGATTTGTTTTACCCCCAAATCTTTCCATAACAGAAGCAAAAGATGCTATAGTAAATGATCTCCCTCTCTCACGAATCTCTCTCTCTCACGAATCTCTCTCTCTCTCTCTCTCTCTCTCTCTCTCTCTCTCTCTCTCTCTCTTTCTCTCTCTCTCTCTCTCTCTCTCTCTCTCTCTCTCTCTCTCTCTCTCTCTCTCTCTCTCTCTCTCTCTCTCTCTCTCTCTCTCTCTCTCTCTCTCTCTCTCTCTCTCTCTCTCTCTCTCTCTCTCTCTCTCTCTCTCTCTCTCTCTCTCTCTCTCTCTCTCTCTCTCTCTCGCATTACTCTCTAACGGTGGTGCGGTTTCCTCCTCATCTTCTTCCCTCCTCCGGCACCCTCCCCCGTTCTCCGACCGCCTCCTCCATAGTCGATGACGAGAAGCTTGCCGACGCCCTTCTTCGTAGTGGGCCTCTCTCTTTCATTTCCCATCACGTGTCTCTCTGTCAACCGCCATCGACGACTGGAAGTGGTCTTCTCGCCATCGTCGACTGGAAGTGGTCTTCTCGCCGTCGTCTTCTCACCTTCTTCATCTCGCCTTCGTCTTCCCGCTCTCGTCTCCTTTCTCCGAGTAGAAGCGCGCCGTCATCATTGTTTTCGGATTTACACTTGCCTCTTCCGTTTATCGACATGTCAACCCTCACTTTCATCTCATCCCTTGCGTCGATCTCTCTAGCGCCGCCGTCATCTTCGTATTCGGTCGCCGATTAAAGGTAACCCTAAAATCGTTTTCGTCTTCGCCTTCAATTTTCATTCAATTTTGTAAACGATTTCTTCAATTTGGAGTTCTAATATAGAAATTTCAATCGATTTTGCTCATGTAATCACCATTATCGCAGATTGTCACCGACCTCCATTCATTGTTGGTTGATTTTATCGTCTTCGTGCCCTGGTTCATCGTCTATGTATGATATTCAAATATACTTGTATGATATGCAATTTGCAATTATGGATTATTTCTTTGGTCGTGAATGTGATATTCATTTGTGTGGATTGGATATGCATTTTCCATACAGTGATATGCAGAATATACTTGTATGATATGCAATTTATAATTATGGATTATTTCCTTGGCCGTGAATATGATATTCATTTGTGTGGATGGGATATGCATTTTCCATACATTGATATGCATAATATATGCAGTGTATAAATTGGTTTCCCCCTATTTCATCATTATCGTCTTCTTAATCGTTACGTTTATCATGTAATAGCAACAATCACTTTGCGTCTGTAGGAAACAAGCACCTCAACATGAGCACGACTAATAGATATTCAGAAATACTTGAACGATTATCACAATATTTATTTTGATATGCAAAAAGTTTCAAATAGTTTGAATACAAATATTTTAAATTGGAATCTCAACTACCACATAGTGCATTTAAAGAAGCTATCTCTGATAACATTTAAAGAAGGGCTTCACTGGCTTGTTGGGTATGAATGTACAATAAAATTCAGATGTGATAATTGGGTTAATTCGTACATATTAACTGAGCTAGCTATCTCTCAAAGCCTAATCAGCACTAACATCGCAGTCAACGCCTTTATTGACACTAGTAACAAATGGAATATCCCAAAGCTTAGAAAAATCCTCAAAGACGAAGCAGTTGAAAAAAAAAACTTGCTATACCAATCTCAACAAATAAAATACAAGATAGGCTTTATTGGATCAGAGCTTCAACAAAATTGGATGGTACTCAACTAGCTCCGCAATCCAATTTATTACAAGATGAAGTGAAGGATCCGTGAGGATCTTTCCTGGATATGGAAACTTGACACCTACCCCAAAATCAAAAACTTTTTATGGAAAGTTGTTGCTGATGGGTTTCCAACCAAAATCAAATTAAACAATAAAGGGGTTACAATTCCCTTAGAATATGCTTTCTGCAATAACCCACATGAAGACCTAACTCAAATCCTCATGCACTGACCGCATACTTTAGCAAAAATAAAAAAAATAACTGTCGATCCGAGGACATAGTCAAACATATAAATACATCTAACATAAAAATCAGCGAAATTTTATCGGGACTAAAAGTTGGTACACCAAAAAAGGGTTCATTGAATTGGCAACTACCTGGTGGTGCATCTGGATCAAAGGAAACCAAACTATCTTTAGCACTGATCCCTCTGATCTTATCAAGGACCTACATGGATATATTAGAACTATGATTAAAAATTGGAATTGTACAAAAGAACCAGATACTATTGAAGACAATTTTACTCCACATGTAACACACACAACAAGGAAAAGGAAAAACCTTAAATGAGAAACACCACAACCAAACTACTTTGTAATAAACTTTAATGGGTCTAAACGACTGAATGGTGATGCCGCTTTTGGTTTCCTTATTCGAGACAACAAAGCAGAAACAATTACAACGGGAAATAACTTAACTAGGAAAACATCTATCCTTGATACTGAAGCCCTAGCTTCCCACTGTAGGTCTTGAACTCAATGTTCTCATCCGATAAGATTGACCTAGAACTCAATGTTCTCATCCGAAAGGATGCTCTAGAATGAATATCAGATCATCCTTAATTTCAGCCTAATTCTTTCCTCATAAAAAAATAATTGATTTGTAATTAAACCCTAAAACAATTAACTACAATAAAGAAAACTATGTGAATTTTTTAAAATCTGAGTGAAGATAAGTTAGTTATGATCATGAAACTATTATAGTCAATAAAATTTGAGTGAAGATAATTTTTTAAATTTTGATTTTTTCAAATTGATAGAGCTCTACTAAAACTAAGCAATACCATACCATCAACGGTATATATATATAATCATGCTCTAGTGAAACGGAGAGTTATGGTGAAATGAGTGTACTAATCTAGAGCGTTGGATGAGAATAGAATTGATGGTCATGATTTAATCTAGAGGGTTGCAAAATAGGCTGGTGGATTCACCCACACATGATTTATCCATTAGCTTGATTTGTAGGATTTGTTTTACCCCCAAATCTTTCCATAACAGAAGCAAAAGATGCTCTAGTAAATGCTTTCCCTCTCTCACAAATCTCTCTCTCTCTCTCTCTCTCTCTCTCTCTCTCTCTCTCTCTCTCTCTCTCTCTCTCTCTCTCTCTCTCTCTCTCTCTCGTATTACTCTCTAACGGTGGAGCGGTTTCCTCCTCATCTTCTTTCCTCCTCCGGCGCCCTCCCCCGTTCTTCGGCCGCCTCCTCCATAGTCGGTGACGAGAAGCTTGTCGGCGCCCTCCCTCATAGTCGGTCTCTCTCTTTCATTTCCCATCATGTGTCTCTCTGTCAACCGCCATCGACGATTGGAAGTGGTCTTCTCGCCGTCGCCTTCTCGCCATCTTCATCTCGCCTTCGTCTTCCCGCTCTTGTCTTCTTTCTCCGAGTAGAAGTGCTTCGTCATCGTTGTTTTCGGCTTTACACTTGTCTCTTCCGTTTACTGACATGTCTTCACTTTCATCTCATCCCTTGTGTCGATCTCTCGAGCGTCGTCATCTTCGTATTCGGTCGCCGATTAAAGGAAATCCTAAAATCGTTTTCGTCTTCGCCTTCAATTTCCATTCAATTTTGTAAACGAATTCTTCAATTTGGAGTTCTAATATAGAAATTTCAATCGATTTTGCTCATGTAATCACCATTGTCGCAGATTGTCACCGACCTCCATTCATCGCTGGTTGATTTTATCGTCTCCGTGTCCTGGTTCATCGTCTGTGTATGATATTCAAATATACTTGTAAGATATGCAATTTGCAATTATGGATTATTTCTTTGGTCGTGAATGTGATATTCATTTGTGTGGATTGGATATGCATTTTCCATACAGTGATATGCAGAATATACTTGTATGATATGCAATTTGTAATTATGGATTATTTCCTTGGCCGTGAATATGATATTCATTTGTGTGGATGTGATATGCATTTTCCATACATTGATAGGCATAATATATGCAGTGTATATATTGGTTTCCCCCTATTTCATCGTTATCGTCTTCTTAATCGTTACGTTAATCCTGTAATAGCAATAATCACTTTGCGTCTGTAGGAAACAAGCACCTCAACATGAGCACGACTAATAGATATTCAGAAATACTTGAACGATATTCACGATATTTATTTTGATATGCAAAAAGTTTCAAATAGTTTGAATACAAATATTTTAAATTGGAATATCAACTACCACGTAGTGCATATATATTCAGAGTTTATGAATATCAGTATGTATACGACTGAACATGATAACGAATAATAGATATTCAAAATTACATAAACGATATTCATGACTAATACACAGTGTATGCATGAATATCAATACTAGAGACATGCATATCAAATACAACGATGAAAATATCATTTACAGAGACATGGATATCAATATGTAGCTTTTGGATCAGTTTTTCACATGCGCTATGGAGGAGTTGAAGGATATGGATGAATCTTCTACATAGAAATTTAAGGAATGTGATTTGATTTGGTTTCTCTCTCTTGAATATTCAATCCTTTTTTAGCATTTAAAAATTAAAAGCATAATTAAATCTTCCCCCATATCTATAACTGCCTTATTTGAGCATGATCTTGTGCATGTAACTACACCCTACCTATTATATATCCTATTAATCCATCCGTCCATTACCTCTCATCCAACATCCTAGATTTGTCCATTCGTTTTATCACAAGACTCGTTTTACCTGAGTGCCCCTCTATATATATGTAACACCCCCGACTTATGTCGGTAGTGTCACACGCCAGTGACCTCAGACATTACTGTCCAAAGTCACCCTAGGCTTTAATCGGAATAATTGAGCTTAAATAAGTAAATTAAATAACGAAAGATTCTACTGCGGAAGACATTTTATAAGGAAACTCAACCTTTTATTTACAGATCTCTCTTTAAATGAGAACGGCGATTTTACAACAATGTGAATTTACAGTGGAAGACTTTTATAATAAACCCTATTACAAGACTTGTTTATAAGAATATATTAAAGTAATACTTAACAACCTTAAAACACTAACGCTTAAATCTTCAATTGCAAGCCTCTCTTCAATTGGTTACTTCAAGACTTCGGGGACCAACCACTGATGTGCCGTATGAGACGGATGACACCAGCCAACCATGCAAGGGAAAATAACCGGTTGGTTAGTCTAATGAAAGACTATGCAAGGGTGAAAACAGAATGGTTCTAGTGATCGTAACCGTTTACTATCATTGTCCCTCGAATAACAACCGAAGGAACGATACATAACCCGGAACTTTCACGGAATGATTAAAATTAGACGTGCACTGAAAAGAAGACTCCAAAGGATTGAGTTGTAACACCCCCAAATCTTAACCCATTTGGAAAGGTATTACCGCCAGTGACCTCAGTGTTCCTTACCGAGATCACCCAAGGCTTTACCGTTTAAATACAAATCATGAAATACAATGATACAAAATGATAACCTTATTTATATAAAACATGAGTCCCAGGATTACATCCCAATCCCAAATAGGACAAACACAGAGTTTAAATAAATTACAGCGGAAATCTTAAACAAAGTACAACGGAAGTCTTGATAAACAAATAACAGAGTAAATAAGTTACAGCGGAAGTCTTTTAAATGTATTACAAACAAGGATCTTGACCACAATGGTCATCTCCCAAGGATCTCAACCTGATTACAAGAAACTATTAAAAACATCCAAAAATAACCGTCGTCTTCATAGTCAATCTAGTCTCCTCATCTTCGCTCTATCTGATATGCCGAATCGAACGGATGACACCAGCCAACCATGCAGAGAACAATTGCGGTTGGTTAGTCTACTGAATAGACTATGCAAGGGTAAAAAGCAGAGTGGTTCGAATGATCGTAACCGTTTACTATCATTGTCCCTCGAATAATAACCGAAGGAACGATACATAACCCGACACTTTCACGGAATAACAACAAGAGGTATGCACAAGAGAAGATTCTGGAAGACTTAATCTTCATAGAAATCGACCCGAAAAGAGACTCCAAGAGATTGAGTCTTTAAGGAAATATGACAAATCTGAAACGTTTAAAGAATCAGACAATCAGTGATTTAAAAGCTGACTTAGATGTTTCGGTTCACGACCAACCTCATCGCTTACAGCGAATCCAGATTGGAAAGAGAACGTACTCTGATCAAAAGTCGAGACGAGCTTTCCTAGCTGCACTATTTACTTAGCTGCACTACTCGCCAAAGGTATATTAATTATGTGCACTCGGGCACTTTATCTTATTAAATTCAAAAACCCACATGACATTATAAGCTTTTAAACATCCCTCGGGAACTAAATCCCTAAGGCAGAGTTGACTCGGGAACTAAATCCCAAGAGTCGAATCGAGAACTAAATCCCGCGGGAACTATATCCCTCAGGCGGAATCAGGAACTAAATCCTTACAACGGCACTAAAGAAGAATGGTAGGAACTAAATCCTAATCACCGGGTTATCAAGAAACGACTAGCACTCGTACTGAGATACACAGTAGCGTTCCTACGAATACTCGTTCTAACCAAACAGTTACAAACGCAGCAATAACTCATATCAATGCCCTCAAGGCCAGTTACAGATAAAATAGCGTTGTTCTAACAATATACAACCTATAATAATATCTGTATTAATTCACATATATATATATATATAATAGCGTGGTTCTAATAGATATACAACCTATTATAACATCATATTTTAGTTTTTCAAAACAGTTAACAAAACCGTTTCCAGATGAACACAATAATCATTCCAAATTAATTACTCGGATAAACAACTGATAATTAATGTAAATATGGAACAATGAGCAAGAGCGAACCGCCACTTGCCTTAATCCGCAGAGTTTGAACGAAGCCTAACGACGACGGGATTCCGGGCTCGACACAGGAGCAGATCTGGCACACAGATTCCTTCGAATCGACTCATAAGGAAACCCTAAGTTAGATTCGACATAAACTAGTACGAATCTAAGGAAAGATGAAAGAAACCGAAGGGAACGACGCCTCGACGATGACCACCAAAGCCAAAAGCCAAAGAGGCATTCTGGGCTCTGGCGGCGGTCGCCGTTCTTGGCGGCGGTCGCCGCAGTTCATCACGGCGGGCGCCGTGAAGAACACGGCGGGCGCCGTGAAGAACACGGCGGTCGCCGTGAAGAACTCCGACGACAGAAACGGCGAGAAAACTCACCCAAAACACGAGTGACTCGGCCTCCTTCGACTTGCTTTGGGTTCTGACCTCCAAAGGCAACCAAAAGCTTCTCGAAGGGCTACTGGAACAACACCAAAGGCCACCGGCGATCGCTCCAGAAATCTGGCGAGGGGCACAAACTCCGGCGAGAGGTAGATTTGAGGATTTCAGCTTGATTTGTGCATGAATCTGACCCCAATCCTCTTCCTTTTATAGCCACAGATCATGTGGACACCGCGATGGTCTAAGCGAGACGTGGCGAGGCTAAATCGGCGCCTTGTCAGACGTCTCCGGCGACCATAGGGCTACGCCCCCGCTAGGAAACGGCGGGCATCGTAATTCCCTTGGTCGCCGCTTCACAAATTGCACTACGACGGGCATTTACGGCGGGCGCCGCAAAAGCGCGGCGGGCGCCGTTTTCTGGTCGTCGCGCCCAGCTAGAAGACGAGGGCACTATAGCCTCGAGCCCTTCGCGGCGGGTGCCGTAATAAATGCGACGGGCGCCACCACCGTGGCTTTGCCCCTCTCAGCTTTTGGACGATGACAACTTAAACCGGGATAAAAATAATCGTACACGAACGAGTATTAAAATCCAAAGTACGTCGTCTGTATCTTATTTCACTGAGAAAAAATATTACAGAGATAGAGCACATTACAGAATGTCTCAACCTATCTGAATTAAATCCGACGTACAAAACGGGTACTCGGGAAAATTCTCAAAATTCCCAAAATAACCTTACAAAATTACGGGGTATCACATGAGTCTTATGGGAAAATATGACAAATGTTTGGGAACGTTGTAGTTTTCACACAAGCGTTAAAAACGACTTGATCATTTAGGTCAACGACCAACCTCACCGCGCAATGCGAATCCAGATTGGAAAGAAGACTTACTCTAACCGAAGTCTGGGCGGTTTCCACATTGTACTCCTCGCCCGAGGGTATATTAATTATGTGCATAACCACACTTATCTTATTTAATTCCAAAACGTATATTCACGTTTAAAGATTTTATAATATATATATCATCTCGATACGAGAGATATCTTGGGAACATTTCCCGAATGTTTGGCACTAGCTGTGTGCACCACCACCTATACTCGGATAGGGGTAGGTCATGACCAGGAAAGTGTTAGGGCAAAATCATCCTAAGCACCAAGTTATAAAGAAACGACTAGACCTCACAAGGTACATAGCGTTCTGATCAGCGCTACTTTGTAGGGTTTAACTAGGAGTTGTTACCGGTGTTTTGGGTACCATTTGGAGATGTTTAGAGCGTATTGTAGAGATTGGAGTTGAGAAGTAGAAGTGCGGATATGATGGGTTGGAGGAGATTAAATGAAGATATATTGAAGAGAGAAGGAAGCCACCCAAGAAGACGAAGAATAGACCCAGTTGGGTCTATGGAAGCCGCCGCGACCGCGGGCGAGGAAGAAGAGTGATCGCGGCAAAGTCGAGAGGAAAGGAGCAGAAAAGTCCATTTTCTGCGACCGCGGAAAATGTTCCGCGACCGCGGAAAATCCCTTCAGCGAGACAGGTCGAGAGCAGATTTGATATTTTCGCGACCGCGGAATTCTTTCCGTGATCGCGGAATGGCACGGCAGCGTCCCCGCGTTTCTTCGTCCGACGTTGCTTTAGTTACTTTTTCTGACTTTATTTTACTATTATTATTTCGATACTTTATATTATTTTCCTTTTAGGATTTGTTTCGTTATCTTTTAGCATTAGTTTTAGAGTTAGGTTATTTAACCTAGTTTGCCTTTCATTGTTGAGGATCACGTTACATCAAATTTTACATTCAGTATCGTTTTTCCTTTGAACTATGAAGAACTAAGCACTTTTGCTTAGTCCGACGGTTGAAGCCTTCATTTGATATACGGTTGTGAGATTCTAATTCTATTTCTTTTCCTTTGAATGTATTGAGTTCTCTTGTGCTTCATCCCATTGATTATTACTGATTTCGCTTGTTGGATGCAACTAGTTGTTATTGGTAATTGTCTATTGCTAGGGTTTGGTAATTATTGTTTGAGTTACCTAATTCATGTGTAGCAACTGCAATATTATAAGAACTGTTTGAGACTAGTTTATTGTAGGGAGAATTAATTGCATGCAATAGTATGACTCTTTGTTACTCTTGCATATATCTATCGAAATTCCTGTGCTCATTGCTGCTATTGAATTGACGCGTGATGTTTTCATAGTTATTTAATAGTTAGTATTCTCAGGGTCTGTTTGTCCAGTTTATAACTTATGAAAAGGAATAGGAACATTCATAGGAAGGAATTAGAGAGAATCTAGGATCAACCAATCTCATGAATGGTGGATATTTGTCTGGCTAAGTACTTTTCCCAAATTGATTACATCTTTGCTTTGTTTTACTTTACTTTGTTATTTACTTTGAATCAAACCAACCAAAACCCCCCTTTGTTACTTTTGACATACACTTGTGCACTTAGAAAGATTACTTCCTCCATGTGGGATTCGACCCTTGCTTGCCTTTGCTACTTGTTTAGGTTTGGTTAGGAATATTTTGTTTAGGCGCCTCGACAACGCCTATCACGTTCCTACGAATACTCGTTCTAACTACACATTTAAGTTCACACATAAATCCACACCAATACCATCAGGGTATTTAACAAGTATAATAGCGTTGTTTCTAGCAATATATACAACCTATTATAATATCATATTTTAATCATATCATTTATAAAATCTGTTCCCAAACAAAAACAACATTTCATTCCAATTTAATTAACAATCAAAATAATTGATAACTAAAGGAAATATGGAATGATTAAGCAAGAGCGAACCGCCACTTGCCTTAATTAGACGAACGAAGATTTACGGGTCGGGAATACTGGACACGAGCTCAACAGCCTACTGGAAATCCCGTCGAAGCCCATCGATTTTCCAAGGTCCATTCCGACGATGCACGCGAAATGAGGCACAAATATCTAAATTAGATATGGCACAACAACCTAAACAAAAACGGGGGAAACGGACTAAGCCACGGCCACGACGGGTATGGCCGCGATTGTGGCTTTGCTGGGCAAAGCCGCAGTCGCGGTATATACACCCGCGGTCGCGGTTTCCTAGGCAAGGCCGCGGTCGCGGTGTTCATAGCCGCGGTCGCGGTCCTTCTTCCCGACGCGACGTTAAAAATGATTCGAGGCTCACCGCCGACGAAGACGACGATGGTAGCCTCTCCTCCTTGCAACGCCACCACTCCAAGCTCCCAAGCCACCACTGCGACCACCAACAACTCCGGCGAGACACTTCGATGAACTCACGAACTCCGGTGAACTTGAAAACGAGAGAAAGAGAGAGATCGAGATGCTGGATGCTACTCTCCTCCGCTAAAGACCCCTATTTATAGGGTAGGACGAAGCTTAATGCCGGCCACACGAATCGACTCACCTCCCTCAACGGCGGAGTTACGAAACGTGGGAAAAATCCAATCGACGTTCTCGGATAAGAACGACTAAGAAGACGATCCACAGAGACCCACAATCGCGGTTTCAAAACCGCGATCGCGGTTGTCCACAGACAAAACCGCGCCCGCGGTTACCCCGTGCTCGCGCCTCTGGCTTCTTGGCCGCGGTTTCCTCTCGCGGTCTTGGCTAGGTCCTATTTTTAGCATATCTAAAAATAGTCTAAGACCCCATACACCTTAAACGTATATTAATACGTTCAAAAGATCTCACTGAGATTACAGAAATTGTCCAACATGTCTTTCATACAAAACGACAGTTTGAGACTTTTTAGGGTTATTACAATACTACCCTCTTAAAAGAAGTTTCGACCCCAAAACTTGGCCGATAACAGCTCGGAGAAGCGACCTCATTTTAAGTTACCCAACCTTATAAGTTTAACCATGCCTAACCCATTTAACACTTTGTAAATTGGTTCAAGCCTTTCTAAGTTAAAAGTTATAAGTTGGTTCAAATTACAGTGAACGTAAGGTTAACCATAATTTAGACCCTTCACAACTTAAGGGAATTCTATAACTTGCTTTCACCAAACATACATTCTATCATATTACCCATATGGTAACATGAGGATTATTACATTACTACCCCCTTAAAAATAGTTTCGACCCCGAAACTAACATCCCTAAACTAAAGGGACCGGTTTCACCATAATCTCACTACCTGAACTTAATATCCTTAATCATTTCATCCCTGTACTTGCTCCTGAGAGAACGATCTGTTTCCTCAACCATGCCACTAACTCGCATATCTTAACTCCATGTGCGACACTTGTAATAACTCGTGACTACATTCACAAGGTCATAATTATCTTAGGATAATAGTCTCCAAAAATCCTCGCAATATACTTGCTATACCTTCAACATGAGAACACACATTTCTCTTTCAACTGTTCTCTTTATAACCAAATTCAAGCTCGTACATTATCTCTATATAATCCAATATCAGATCTCAGTAATCCTCGAGACATTACATTCTCTAATTCCTTTAAAGGTACACCCCACAATTCCATTACTTATCTCCAAGCCAATTTGTTTCCTTACGCCATTTCTAACCCAAAAATCCTTCCCAGCTTAACTGAACGTATTTCATTATTCAACCTCCAACTTAAACCTTTAAGGTTCCTCTATTTACTCAAAAATATCATATTGATGAACGATGCCTTGCCATCAAAATCAATCACTTTATGTCCTAATCCTTCAATGGGTATATACGAGTAACATTTGTTACCTTATTCCTTAAACGTACATAAGACAATTTCCCATGCCACATCCTTTTGTTTATCGATATCCTCCGAATAACTTATCCCTACACCATAACCTTTAAATTTAAGTGAGCTTTTCTCCCAATACAATCGTTTCACAACTTAACCTTCCCAAAAAGTGTCATATCATCAGCCTTGTAGCCGTCACACTATCTTAAGATCCACATATCGGACCTTGTAACTCTCCAAATATCATAACTCCATATTCCTTGAAGGTACAACTTACAATTTAAAATATTTGGCCCAATTAAATTTGGCCCTAATGCCCAATTCTAACTTAAACCTTTAGTGTCCTCAAAACAAGATCGTGATAAATCAATTGGCACAATTGTGATCGTCCATTTTATTTCCCCAAACGTGACATCAAATCGCCTTAATAGACATAGATCACTTTTCATCCAATCCTGTAGACAAAATTCCATCCATTTAAGTTATCACGTACTCTAAATCCTTATAAATTAGAACAACCTTTACCAACTGAGTTGTTATTCACCCATAAATCCTTAAACACTTAATCGTCCTCATACGATTTATTATCCCAAATCAAGCGACCTTTTGCTTTATCGGAACTCAATATTCATCCAATACGTGATCGTCCTAATACTCCTCCTATCCTTATATCGTTTCCCTTAAGAAAACCTCATAACGAAACCTCAGATAAATCTTCCAAGATAATACTTATGACTTCACACCCTTAGCCTTTTCGAAGCTTAAACCACTGGGCCCACAATGAGCACACTCACTTACAAACTCCATAACCTTAATCCTTGGGTTCTAAAGTTTTACTCAAGATCGTAATAGAGTACGGTCTTGTTAGAGAAGACGAATTCCTTATGAACTATCTCTCTTATACATTTATTCTCTTCTCAGCAATCTATCCACATAAATGCCTACAGAATGACCTCACAACTAGGCATTCTGGACTTCATATGGTTCACTCTCATATACTTTTACCAGAACAAATGTTCAGGGTACACATATGAGAAATAATTCTTAATCCCATAGAGCATTAACCACACACATTTGTTTCCTTCGAATGAAGGAATTTTGGTAAAACTCAACTTACATGATCACGCTCATCAGCTCAACTGAGGGAGCAATTAATGTCATACCGATGTGACATCACTCCAAGAATAACGCGAGATTCCTAAGAATGGGTCTAGGAATTAAGTAATAGAGTCGACCCTAGTGTTAACCACGTAGGAGACAAACACCTAGGCTCCATACGTTACCCCTCCTTTATGAGTCCTGACAGCCCTTATCCACACGTGACATATACTATTTTTGGCACTCACGGAGTCTCGTATGAGCGAACAATTTGCAATAGTAACGAATTTAGTAATTTCCGAAACAAGGAAACACTTCTTTATTATTCGAAACATTACATTAAAACAACTGACAAAAAGTCCAACAGACAGATTACTAAACTATGGAGACTATCGACACAAGTCGTCGCTCCATATTCTTAAAGAAAACTCGACAAAAATTACAATTACTCATTCAGGGTCTCATTCTCATTGGAGTGACGAATCACAAAGAGTCGTTGCCCCTGACCCGAAGACTCCATAGGCGCCTTGCCTTTATTACGAGCAATAGATTGCTCCGGAGCGGACATCCCTGGCTTTGGGTTATGCCCATTGCCAACATTTGAGGCTTGGTAAGACTGTGTTGGTCCTTGACCCTTCTGCCTACAGTATGATTTCATGTGGCCTTCCCTCCCACAATTATAACATACCCTCTTCTCCTTTTGGCAGTTAAAACTTTTATGCCCAGCCTCACCACAATTGTGGCATTGAATCACTCCGCTACTCCAAGTTGTGGCATTGAATCACTCCGCTACTCCAACCTGAGCCTCTGGCGGAGTCAGACTGAGTCGTTTCGGTCTTAGCGCGACCAGACTTCTCAAACCTGGTGGGCGATGTCGATCGCTTGAATGTACCGACCTGGCAATCCTGTTGCCCACCCTTTCCTTTAATCTGCTTCTCCCGCTTTCGGGCGGATTCTTCGAGTGTGGCCTCTATTTTGTAGGCCGCATCCACATATTGCTCTAGCGTAGAACAACCGTGATGCACCATCAGAGGTTTGATTTCTGGATTCATCCATCCCTGGAAGTACCAGATCTTTTGCTCTTCACTCGGCACTTCTGGTCCAGCATATTGCAACAAATGATTGAACTTAGCTGCAAGCTCAGTCACCTTCAACCCATCGGTCTTAGGATAACGAAACTCCTTATGCTTCTCCTCCCTCATAGCACGGGAAAAGAAACGGTCAGCCACATCCTTAAGTTGGAGGGAGGCGATGTGCACTTTCTCAGCCTCAGTGCAATCCACGTTCCTGAACAACCGTTCCATGTGCGAGAACCAATACGCCACTCTGACTGGTTCTCCGGTACCGTCATAACTGTCAGGCCTCATTGAGCTCACAACCTTCAAGGCTCAACCGTAATTCCCTCTGTTCCTGACGGCATCGACCTGAGGTACCAGATCCACTGGCTCCTCAAATTCATGAATAACCTGAGGAACCGGCACACCTTGTGCCTATGGTGCAATTGGCCACATTATATCGGTGACCACTTGCATGACGATCCCCCGAATAGCCTCTATAGCCGCAGCGTCAAATACCACTTGAGGATTAGCCCGCACTTGACCATTGTCTACGGGGTTGTTGTGAGAGACATACTCGTTCTCTTCCCCTGGATTAGCGGCGTTCCTCAGATTCAGCCTTGGGTTGTTACTTGGCCCAACTCCGGCACGGATTGTGTTTCTTGTGTTCACCATCTGTTGATGAACCATAACGTCAGTTTAGAACTTTTCCGACTCGAACATGACACTTAGTCAATTACGTTATGATATGAATTATAAGGGTCCAAACTAATAACTTTATATCAGTCTGACTGACCCTCTACCATTAACCGCAATACGATCTTCTTCCCTTTACTTGAGAATGGATGCACTAGGAGAAATGTCAACTTTTAAATGACATTAATCCTAAGGAGAGACACTATCCCTAAGAATGGATCAAGGGAATAAGTAACAACTCGAAGCTTGCAGAAGTTTGAAAACCACTTATTATTAAACCTTATACTTTCAAACTTTCTACTTTATACTTTTAAACCTTATATATTTAACTTAATAAAATAATTATTTATAAATCTAGTTTCTCACACTAATGACACTATTATCACAAAAACTCTTACTAAGATAAAAAAATCCCACTTTTAAAGTTATAATCATAAACTTAAATTTGATTGCTTATAACACACCATTTATAAATCAACTATAAATAACTTTTGAAGTTCAAATAGCTAAACCATTATTTTAAATTAAATTCCAATAAATAATAAAACTTTTAAATTTAACATTTAAACTCTTAAAATTCTTTTTTTAATGGAAAATAGGTTGAAAATAGTTTCGAAATTAATTTTTGAAAATTCTCAAACCTAACAATAGGCCAAGAATTTTAAAACCATTGCTCTGATACCATAATTGTAACACCCCCGACTTATGTCGATAGTGCCACACGCCAGTGACCTCATACATTACAGTCCCAAGTCACCCTAGGCTTTAATCGGAACAATTGAGCTTAAATAAGTAAATTAAATAACGAAAGATTCTACTGCGGAAGACATTTTATAAGGAAACTCAACCTTTTATTTACAGATCTCTCTTTAAATGAGAACGACGATTTTACAACAGAGTGAATTTACAGCGGAAGACTTTTATAATAAACCCTATTACAAGACTTGTTTATAAGACTATATTGAAATAATACTTAACATCCTTAAAACACTGACGCTTAAATATTCAACTGCAAGCCTCTCTTCAATTGGTTACTTCAAGACTTCGGGGACCAACCACTGATGTGCCGTATGAGACGGATGACACCAGCCAACCATACAAGGGAAAATAACTGGTTGGTTAGTCTAATGAAAGACTATGCAAGGGTGAAAACAGAATGGTTCTAATGATCGTAACCGTTTACTATCATTGTCCCTCGAATAACAACTGAAGGAACGATACATAATCCGGAACTTTCACAGAATGATTAAAATTAGACGTGCACTGAAAAGAAGACTCCAAAGGATTGAGTCTTATGGGAAAATATGACAAATGTTTGGGAATGTTGTAGTTTTCACACAAGCGTTAAAAACGACTTGATCATTTAGGTCAACGACCAACCTCACCGCGTAATGCGAATCCAGATTGAAAAGAAGACTTACTCTAACCGAAGTCCGGGCGATTTCCACGTTGCACTCCTCGCCCGAGGGTATATTAATTATGTGCATAACCACACTTATCTTATTTAATTCCAAAATGTATATTCACATTTAAAGCTTTTATAATATATATATATCATCTCGATACGAGACATATCTTGGGAACATTTCTCGAATGTTTGGCACCAGCTGTGTGCACCACCACCTATACTCGGATAGGGGTAGGTCATGACCAGGAAAATGTTAGGGCAAAATCATCCTAAGCACCAAGTTATAAAGAAACGACTAGACCTCGCAAGGTACATAGCGTTTCTACGAATACTCGTTCTAACTACACATTTAAGTTCACACATAAATCCACACCAATACCATCACGGTATTTAACAAGTATAATAGCGTTGTTTCTAGCAATATATACAACCTATTATAATATCATATTTTAATCACATCATTTATAAAATCTGTTTCCAAACGAAAACAACATTTCATTCCAATTTAATTAACAATCAAAATAATTGATAACTAAAAGAAATATGGAATGATTAAGCAAGAGCGAACCGCCACTTGCCTTAATTAGACGAACGAAGATTTGCGGGTCGGGAATACTGGACACGAGCTCAACAACCTACTGGAATTCCTGTCGAAGCCCACCGATGTTCCAAGGTCCATTCCGACGATGCATGTGAAACGAGGCACAAATATCTAAATTAGATATGGCACAACAACCTAAACAAAAACGGGGGAAATGGACTAAGCCGCAGCCACGACGGGTATGGCCGCGATCGTGGCTTTGCTTGGAAAAGCCGCGGTCGCGGTATATACACCCGCGGTTGCGGTTTCCTGGGCAGGGCCGCAGTCGCGGTGTTCATAGCCGTGGTCGCGGTCCTTCCTCCCGATGCGACGCTAAAAATGATTCGAGGCTCACCGCCGACGAAGACGACGATGGTAGCCTCTCCTCCTTGAAACGCCACCACTCCAAGCTCCCAAGGCACCACGGTGACCACCAACAACTCCGGCGAGACACTTCGACGAACTCACGAACTCCAGCGAACTTGAAAACGAGAGAAAGAGAGAGATCGAGATGCTGGATACTACTCTCCTCCGCTGAAGACCCCTATTTATAGGGTAGGACGAAGCTTAACGCCGGCCACACGAATCGACTCACCTCCCTCAACGGCGGAGTTACGAAACGTGGAGAGGGGTGGTGTGGACATGGAAATGCCAGTCGGCGACGGACTGCTTGAGAACTCCTGCAGTGGTGACGTTGGGCGTTATGATATTCATGTTAACAATATTGTTATTCAGATATACTTGTATGATATGAAATTTGTAATTATAAATTATTTCTTTGGTCATGAATGTGATATTCATTTGTATGGATGAGATATGCATTTTCCATATAGTGATATGTAGAATATACTTGGATATGCAATTTGTAATTATGGATTATTTCCTTGGCCGTGAATATGATATTCATTTGTGTGGATGAGATATGCATTTTCCATATATTGATATGCAGAATATATGCAGTGTATATATGCATTTCTTTGGTCGTGAATGTGATATACTTGAATACAAATATTTTAAATTGGAATATCAACTACCACATAGTGCATATCTATTCAGAGTTTATGAATATCAGTATGTATACGACTGAACATGATAACGAATAACAAATATTCAAAATTACATAAACGATATTCATGACTAATACACCGTGTATGCATGAATATCAATACTAGAGACATGCATATCAAATACTGTAATATCCCTCATTTTATAAGGATATTTTGGAATTTTTCCAACTCACGTACTACAAGTCGAATTAATTCAGAGAAGTCGGACATTCGGTAATATGTTTGATCTCTGTAATAATTTTTATAAGTGAAATAAAATACATTTCGACGTATTTTGGGACTTAATACTCGTTCGTGTACGATTATTTTTATCCCGGGCTAAGGCCAAGTTGTTCCAAGTTACAACGGAAGAAAAATGGCTTTGGCGGCGACCGCCGTAAGGCAAGCGGCGACCGCCGCCAACTAGCCGACATCATCATCATCCTCAACTGGCCAATTTGCCAAGTGGCCTAGGAATGCGGCGACCGCTGCCATAGACCCATAAGGGCGGCGACATCTTGCCGGTCGTGGCGACCGCCGCCACTGTTGCAGGGCTAGTTGCAGGGGCTTGCCGACGACCGGGGGACGACTCGATCTTGGCCCTCCACGTTGCATGGCTTGCCCATTTCTTGTCCCCTGACTTTGGCTATAAAAGGGGAAGGGTTTGGGATCAGATTGGGCACAAAACCGAGCTCTAATCTCTCCCAAATCGTCTCGCCGGAGTTTCGAGCTTCTCGCCGGATTTTTCGAGCTCTCGTCTGAGCTTCGTTGGTGTTGCTGGGTGGTTGGAAAGTGAAGCTTTGGAAGCCCTTAGAAGCTTAGAATCCAAAGCAATGCAAAGGAGAAACAAAACAATTGACGGCGGTGAGTTTTGCTCTCGTAAATTTTCTAGTGTTCGTAGCGGCGACCGCCGCCACGAACAGCGGCGACCGCCGCCCAGAAGCTTTTGGCTTGTTTCGGCCTTGGCTTCTGTGGCTTTCGATTGGGCTTCGTTCCTTTCGATTCCTTTCGTTATTCTTTAGATTCGTACTCGTGTTTGTCGAATCTAACTTAGGATTTCTTTATGGGTCGATCCGAAGGAAGCTGTGTTGCCAGATCTGTCCCTGTTTCGAGCCCGGAAATCCCATCGTCGTCTTTAAGCTTCTGCGGATCTAAGGCAAGTGGCGGTTCGCTCTTGCTCATCATTCCATATTTCCATTAATTATCAATTGTTTAGTTGTTAATTAATTTGGGATGATTTACTGTTTGCGTTAGGAACAGTTTTGTTAAATGATATGATTAAAAAGGAGATATTATAATAGGTTGTATATCTGTTAGAACAACGCTATTATATATATTTATATGTGATTAATTACAGATATTATGATAGGTTGTATATCGTTAGAATAACGCTATTTTATCTGTTATTGGCCATGATGGCTTTGATGTGGATTATTACTGTGCTGAACTGTTTAGTTAGTACGAGTATTCGTAGGAACGCTATTGTGTATCTCATTGCGAGTGCTAGTCGTTTCTTGATAACCTGGTGGTTAGGATTTAGTTCCTACCATCCTCCTTACTCTGGGTTTGTGCACACAGCTGGTGCCGCTTGTAGGGATTTAGTTCTCGATTTCGTTTTGAAGGATTTAGTTCCCGATTCCATTGTTTGGGATTTAGTTCCCGATTCGACTTTAGGGATTAGTTTCCGAGTCAACTCCGCCTTAGGGATTTAGTTCCCGACGGTATCTCTTTATCCTGAGGGATGAGAGAATCTAAAAGCTTATAACGTGTTGTGCGTTTTGGAATTTAATGAGATAAGTGCTTTAGTGCATATGATTAATATACCCTTGGGCGAGTAGTGCAGCTAAGAATAGTGCAGCTAGGAAAGCTCGTCTTGACTTTGATCAGAGTAAAGTTCTCTTTTCAATCTGGATTCGCTTTGAGCGGTGAGGTTGGTCGTGAACCGAAACATCAAGTCATTTTTGAACGCTTGTGTGATTATTTATGTTCCCCAACATTTGTCATGTTTCCGATAAGACTCATTTCGTTGGAGTCTTCTTTTGGGATTGATTGCTGTGAGACTCGGTCTCCAGAATCTTCTCTTGATCATGTCTTTTCATGTATTCTAGTATGAGTATGGTGGTTGACTATCGTTATCGACTGTTATTCGAGAGACGATGAGTCTAACCTAATACGTCTACTTCGAACCACTCTGCTTTGTACCCTTGCTTAGTCTTTCATTAGACTAACCAACAGTAATTGTTCTCTGCATGGTTGGCTGGTGTCATCCGTTCGATTCGGCACATCAGATAAGTTGTCATCCCGTGAAGGCTAGAATGACAATGAAGGCAAACGGTGTTTTTGACAAGTTTTTGACAAGTTTATCCAGGTTGAGATCCTTGGCGTTTGATCGTTTGATCAAGACTTTTGTGTTATTTATTTAAAAAGACTTCCGCTGTGTTAACTATATTTTATACTTAAAGACTTTCGCTGTAATGAACCTGATTTTGTATTTTGGTTGTATTTCGGATTATGGATGTAATGTCGAAATAATGATTTTAATCGAAGGTTATGATATTTTGTATAATAATTGTTGTTTGATGATTTATATCAACTGGTAAAGCCTTGGGTGACATCGGACAGAACGTCTAAGGTCACTGGCGGTAATGCCTTCAAGGTTATATATTTGGGGGTGTTACAAATACAACGATGCACATATCATTTACAGAGACATGAATATCAATATGTAGCTTTTGGATCAGTTTTTCACATGCGGCTATGGAGGAGTTGAAGGATATGGACGAATCTTCTAAAGAGAGATTTAAGGAATGTAATTTGATTTGGTTTCTTTCTCTTCAATATTCAATCCTTTTTTAGCATTTAAAAATTAAAAGCATAATTAAATCTTCCCCATATCTATAACTGCCTTATTTGAGCATGATCTTATGCATGTAACCACACCCTACCTATTATATATCATATTAATCCATTCGTCCATTACCTCTCATCCAACATCCTAGATTTGTCCACTCGTTTTACCACAAGACTCGTTTTACCTGAGCGCCCGATGCTCAGGTAAAATGACTCTTATGGTGAAACAAGTGAATAAATGAGGAGCATTGGATGGAAGGAGATTGATGGATGGATTGATAGGTTGTAGAGATTTTATGGTGGGTGTGTTACCATAAAACAAGGTCCACAATATGCAGTTACCTAAAAAAACGTTTGGAAAAAAATCTAAATTAGGAGAGAGAATAGCTTTTTTGAATTTTATTAATTAACCACCTCCAAAATAGGAAGTTAAATGTAGATTTGGAGAGAGAAATATACTATAAATACGCATATTCAATTGGTTACGATTTTCGGATACCACCATGTTTTTAGTTAATACGCATATTCAGTGGAAGTTCGTGCATATCAATATATTTAATTAGTTGAAAATTAAAATTATGCATATCGATACAAAAATTATGAATATCGTTAAATATTCTTTGCATATCAGTTAATTTTGTTCATGTTCCATCGTATTCCTGTTGATATTCACTATCCTATATCTGATATTCAAGTATTGTGAGTACTTATTCACTATGTATATAATACATCCACTGAATTGAAAAAAAATTGTGCATATCAAAACACATTATTTGAATATCGTTCAAGTATTTCTGAATATTTGTTATTCGTTATTATGTTCAGTCGTATACATACTGATATTCATAAACTTTGAATAGATATGCACTATGTGGTAGTTGATATTCCAATTTAAAATATTTGTATTCATACTATTTGAAACTTTGTGCATATGAAAATAAATATCGTGAATACCGTTCAAGTATTTTTGAATATCTTGCATATCACTGTATGGAAAATGCATATCTCATCCACACAAATGAATATTTTGCATATCAGATATTTTGCATATCAAATGACTAACATATATTTTGAATATCACTGTATGAAAAATGCATATCTCATCCACACAAATGAATATCACATTCACGACCAAAGAAATAATCCATAATTACAAATTGCATATCATACAAGTATATTTGAATATCATACATAAACAATGAACCAGGGCATGAAGACGATTAAATCAACTAGCGATGAATGGAGGTCAGTGAAAATCTATGACAATGGTGATTACATGAGCAAAATCGATTGAAATTTCTAGATTAAAACTCCAAACGCTAGCCCCAGAGGCGGCGGGAGTTCTCAAGCAGTTCGTCGTCAACGCCGCCTGGCGTTTCTATGTCCACACCACCCTTCTCCACTTCTCCGCCGTGCTCCTCGCCTGCCCCACCGGATTCCTCTGGCAAGCCTGCATCCTCTCCATTGAAAAATTGAAAAGATTGAGAAATCGAAAGGATTTAGGGTTCAAAAAAATAAAATAAAATCTAAGGCATTTATCGTTTTCCGTTGAGATTTGCGGTTGGGGAACCTTGGGGGAAGTCGACGACAACCGGCGTGAAGACGACGACAACCAACAACAACCTTGGGGGAAGCCGCTTCAATGGAGGACGAATGAACTGAGAGAGAGAGAGAGAGAGAGAGAGAGAGAGAGAGAGAGAGAGAGAGAGAGAGAGAGAGAGAGAGAGAGAGAGAGAGAGAGAGAGAGAGAGAGAGAGAGAGAGAGAGAGAGAGAGAGAGTGAGAGAGTGATACCCCGTATTTTTGTAAGCTATTTCTGGAGTTCTGGGATTTTTCCCGAGTACCCGTTATGTACGTCAGATTTAATTCAGAAAGTTGGAGACATTCTGTAATGTGCTCTGTATCTGTAATATTTTTCTCAGTGAAATAAAATACAGACGACGTGCTTTGGATTTTAATACTCGTTCACGTACGATAAATTTTATCCCGGGTTAATATTGTTTTCGTCTAAGAGCTGAGGAGGCGGCAAAGCCAAGGGCGGCGCCCGCCGTCGCAATGCTCGAGGAGTAGGCTGGGTCTTCTCCTAGCTGGGGACGCCAGGCCTATTGCGGCGCCCGCCGCATTTATGGCGGCGCCCGCCGTCGTCGTTGTCCGGAGGTCCTTGCCCGAAGGTCGCCGGCGTGGCTCTGGCAGCGCCGGAGTAGCTCGTCGTAGGCCATCATGGTGTTTCCTGGCTTTTGGCTATAAAAGGAGGTGTCTGGGAGGGGTTTTTGAGCTCAATCCGCAGCCAAAGCTCTCCCAAATTCATGCCTCATCGGAGTTGTGCCTCGCCGGATTTCTGAAGCTTTCACCGGAGGTCGTTTGGTGGTGTTTCCTGAGTGCCTTTGTAAAGCTTTTGGTAGCCTTGGAGGTTAGAAACCAAAGCAAGTCGAAGGAGGCCGAGTCGCTCGTGTTTTGGGTGAGTTTTCTCGCCGCTTCTGTCGTCTGAGTTCTTCACGGCGACCGCCGCGTTCTTCACGGCGCCCGCCGTGATGAACTGCGGCGACCGCCGCCAGTGTCCAGAATGCATTTTTTGGCTTTTGGCTTTGGTAGTCGTCGTTGTGGCGTCGTTCCTTTCGTTTTCTTTTGTCATTTTTAGATTCGTACTGTGGTTATGTCGGATCTAACTTAGGGTTCCTTTTATGGGTCGACTCGAAGGTCGTTGTGCTGTCGGAGCTATACCCGTGTCGAGCCCGGAATCCCGTCGTTGTCGTTAGGCTTGTTTCTATTCTGCGGATTAAGGCAAGTGGCGGTTCGCTCTTGCTCATCGTTTCCATATTTACATTGATTATCAGTTAATTCAATTGATTAATTAATTTGGAACGATTATTACTGTGTTCTTCTGGAAGTGATTTGTAAACTGTTTTGAAAATCATATAATAGGCTGTATATCTGTTAGAACAGCGCTATTATCTGTGATCGCCTTTCGGGCCTTTATGTGGATTTATTATGTAACTGTGATTGTGATGTATCTGTGTGGTTAGCACTGTTAGTTAGGAATGTACTCGGACTTCGTCCGGTCGTTTCTTTATAATCTGGTATCGGGGTGGCTCGTCTCCACCTGGTACTATTCTAAGATCATGATCGGTCTCTTTTACAAGTGTGTAGAGGCAGGACACTTAGCTGGTGTCACAAACCTTCCGGTGTGCGTCACTCTCGACGAAACGTATACTAAGATGTGTCGTCCCAATGGTGGGGTACACATGTAAAAGTCTAATAACGTGATGTGTGTTTGAAATATAAATCAGATAAGTGCTACTCGACGCACATAATTAATAAACCTTCGGCGAGTAGTGCAGCTAAGTTATAGTGCAGCTAGCAAAACTCGTCTCGACTTTGATCATAGTACGTTCTCTTTCCAATCTGGATTCGCTGTATGCGATGAGGTTGGTCGTGAACCGAAGCATCTCGATAGATTTTTAAATCATTATTGTATGATTCTGTAAACATTCCAGATTTGTCATATTTCCTTAAAGACTCATTTCCGTTGGAGTCTTCTTTTCGAGTCGATTTCTGTGAAGATTCAGTCTTCCAGAATCTTCTCTTGTGCATACCTCTTGTTATTATTCCGTAGAAGTATGAATGTTGATTATCGTTATCGGTTCTCATTCGAGAAACGATAAGGCTAACCTAATACAACTACATCGAACCTTCTACTTTGTACCCTTGCTAGTCTATTCAAGTAGACTAACCCACGAACTTTGTTCTCTGCATGTGGGCTGGTGTCATTCGTTCGATTCGGCACATCAGATAGAAAGTAGCTCAGAAGAATAGAAGGACTATGGAATCGATGGTGGTTTTCGAATGTTTGAGTTATTTCGTTAATCAGGTTGAGATCTTTTGGACAATGACTTTGGTTGTAATGTGTTTTGTAAGACTTCCGTTGTACACTACTTTATAAGACTTCCGCTGTATTTGGTTTAAACTCTGTGTTAGCCTATTCAGGATTGGGTTGTAATCCCGTAACTCATGTTTCCTTGACAATGTTATGTTTTGGAATTGAATGCTTTGATCATTATGTATCATTTGTATTTCATAAATTGTATTTAAATGGTAAAGCCTTGGGTGATCTCGGTAAGGAACACTGGGGTCACTGGCGGTAATATCTTTCCAAAAGGGTTAAGTTTTGGGGGTGTTACAGTTGTGGTATCAGAACCAAAGGTTTTAAAACGGGTTTGGGATTTTTATATCATTTATCCATTTTTGAAAATACGTTAAAAGGGCTCTGAATTTTCAAAGTAAAAAGAATTTCAAAACACTATTCATAGTCGTGTCTTCTATATAGTCTGATGTAGTAAGCTTGCTTCTATGTCTAGAAAGACTAACTCATTCCTCGTTATCCTGTAGAATGGGTACGTGCTTTTCTCTTGATAGGGGGTCGGAGGACGCCAAGACGGACCCGCCGTCTCCAGGCAGGCTAGATTTTCCGATCCCTCAGCGATGTTTCGAGGTTGGAGGCCCGAGTAGCCCGCCCGAGGACATCAAGTATGTGATTCCCGAGTCTGTTGTCCTTACGCCTAGGGATGCAGTGGTCATTGTAGCTGCACCTATAGAGCCACTCAGGGAGGAAGCAGTGCATGAAGTGGGTGAGTCGTCTAGATACGCCTTAGGGCATTACGATGACGATTACCAGATAGAGATAGATCCTGTCGAGGATGAGGATATGATCGAGATTGATCCCGAGGATGAGGATCCCATCGAAGATGATCCTGAGGAGGACCCCGAGATGGACCTGGAAGAGCAGAGCCAGGAGCCAGACAACTTGAGGCACTTGCTAGTAGACAGTCAGGAGCCGGGGGTGCAGTTTATTCCCCCAGTCCAGAACTATCACCAGTGTCGGCTTATGCACTCATGACTGATGCTGATTGGGAGGCACTGTACACTGAGCACGGTATTAGGAGGAGATCATAGGCTGAGTTGAGAGAGATCCTTTGCCAGAGCGAAATGAGCTCTCATATGGAGCAACAACAACAGATGGATCAGGCGATCGCTAGCGCTCAGAGGAGGGCTGGAATAGGAGGACCTCTTATGGACGATCCTTTCTTTTCCACGACTGAGATTGGGTCTGAGTCACCAGATCCATGTGACCCAAGACCGAGCAGGGTGCGAAACCCATCGCCAGAGCTCGATGGTGAGCCTAGTTCGAAGAGACCTTGCATGAGTAGCCAGTCTTATGGGAGACGTTTTGGAACGCCTTGATGAGGATTGGCGTTGCCTATCATAGTAGTTTCTTTCTTAGTATTTCAGTATGTACTTTGTGTAATATTTCAGTATTGCGGCAAGTACTCTGTGAAACACTTTTATCTTCGAGCAATTTTTGTCCTAACGCTCGGATGATAGACTTATGTGTAGCTTGTGTAACAGTTCCAGTTCATCTATAAAATACCTAGTTGATCTATTCTGAGTAATTTTACTAGATTAAGCATGTTTGAATGATATTAATGTATAAATAGCTTGGAATTTGATCGGTAAACAGATGGTGAACACAAGGAATACGGTTCGAGCTGGTGTTGGGACTAGTCAGGGTCCCAGACCAATCATAAGAGATGTTGGCCAAAGTGAGCATGTATCTGAATCCCATAATCAATCCAGGGACAATGATCAAGATCAGAGTAATGCACCAGTGGTGTTTGATGCTGCAGCAGTGGAGACAATTCGAGGAATTGTCATGCAAGCTATCGCTGATGCTATGCGACCAAGTGTGCCGTAGGCACAAGGCGTGCCGATTCCCCCACCGGTTCCTAGATTTGAGGAGCCAAGAAACCATGATGTCCAGGAGAATGCAGTCAGGACTAGGGACAACTATGGTCGTGCTCTGAAGACCATCAGTTCTATGAGGCCTGACAGCTACAACGGAAAAGGGGAGACAGTCAAGGTGACCCATTGGTTCTCTCACATGGAACGGTTGTTCCGTAATGTGGACTGTATTGAGGCTGAAAAGGTCCACATAGCTTCTCTACAGCTGAAAGAGGATGCTAGTGAATGGTGGGAGGATACAGGCTTAGCTGATAGCCCTGTATTGACCTAGTCGATGTTTAAGACAAAAATGATTGACCGTTTCTTCTCTCGTGCTATGAGAGAGGAGAAACACAAGGAGTTTCTGTACCCCAAGACCGATGGATTGAAGGTAGCTGAGCTGGCAACCAAGTTCAATCATCTTCTGCAGTACGCCCCAACTGAGATAACCAGCGAGGCACAAAAGATCTGGTACTTCCACGAGTGGATGAGTCCAGATATCAAGCCGTTGATGGTGCACCACACATGCTCTACTCTGGAGCAGTATGTGGATGTTGCCTACAAGCTGGAAGTGACTCTGGAGGAGTCAACAAAGAGACGCATCCGACAGAGGTCGATGCAGAATCAGAATCAGGGTGGTGGATTCAAGCGACCTGCGCCACCGTCTAGATTTGCCAAGTCTGGCCGAGCAAAGACGGACATGACTCACGGAGGGTCAATGCAGCAGTCCAGTCAGAGCAGAAGTTCAGTTCAGTGTTATAACTGTGGTGTTGCTGGGCACAAGAGCAATGAGTGTAAGAAGGAGAAGAGATCGTGCTTTGGGTGTGGACGTGATGGTCATCTGCAGAAGTTCTGCCAGCAGGGGAAGCAGAAGGGAGTAGATTCGCAACAAGGGTTAGTTCATCAGAGCAACCGACCTAGGTTCAAGTCTGCCGAGACTCCTAGCCCGTCAGTTTAGACGACTGCTCAGAATAGGGGAAAGGCCCTAGCTGTTTTTGGAAGTCAGGGCCAACACTTATACGAGATGCGTGAAGCAGATGGACCCAACGCTTCGATTGCTCAAGGTACTTTATACTTTCACTCTACTTCAGTGTGCATTCTATTTGATTCTGGTGCTACGCATTCCTTTATTTCGGATAGCTGTGTTAGCAAGTTAGACTTAGTGTGCAACGATTCGTGTGACCCTTTCGTCGTTAGTCTTCCTAATGGAGAACGTTTGGTGGGAACCAAGCATCTGTCCGACTTTCCGATTACCATTCAGGGTAAGGAGTTTGAGGCAAATCTGATCTGTATAGCCATGGCTCCATACGACATTATTCTCGGTATGGATTGGCTGATGCGTCACAAGGCGGTGATCGACTTCAGTTCAAGAACGGTGATGGTGTCATCTGGGGGCCAGTTCGTGTGCAAGTTCAAAGGTCGAAATGACGCTGATAACGGCAAGCTGATCAATGCGATGGCTGCGTTTAAGATACTACGACAAGGATGTGTCGGGTACCTTTGCTACTTGGATTCGCTCGCGAAGGATGGACCTGAGGTTCTTGATATTCCTGTGGTTAGGGAGTTTTCAGATGTCTTTCCGGAAGAAATTCCTGGATTACCCCCGAACCGTGACATAGAGTTTTCAATTGATCTTGAGCCTGGTACGACGCCGATTTCCAAATCACTGTATCGTATGGCTCCGGCTGAGATGCAAGAATTGAAGAATCAACTTGAAGATCTTCTTGACAAAGGTTATGTCAGGCCGAGTGCATCGCCGTGGGGTGCTCCGGTATTGTTCGTCAAAAAGAAGGATGGATCGTTTCGACTTTGTATCGACTACCGAGAGTTGAACAAGGCGACGGTCAAGAACAAGTATCCTCTGCCTAGGATTGATGACCTGTTGGACCAGTTGCAGGGAGCAAAGGTTTTCTCCAAGATCGACTTGAGATCTGGATATCATCAACTCAGAATTCGTGAGCAGGACATTCCTAGAACTGCGTTTAGGACCAGATATGGTCATTACGAGTTCGTAGTGATGCCTTTTGGGCTTACAAATGCTCCAGCTGTCTTTATGGATTTGATGAATCGATGTTTTCACCGGTACTTGGACAAGTTCGTAGTAGTCTTCATAGACGACATTCTGATCTACTCTCTGAGTGAAGAAGTCCACGAGGAACATCTGCGGATTGCTTTGTCAATCCTTAGACAACATCAGCTTTTTGCTAAATTGTCTAAATGTGAATTCTGGTTGAAGGAGGTGGCTTTATTAGGCCACGTGATCAATAAGAATGGGGTTATGGTTGATCCCCAGAAGATTGAAGCGATGGCTAATTGGACACAGCCCCAGAATGTGAAGGAGGTGCGCAGCTTTCTTGGGCTTGCCGTGTATTACAGACGGTTCGTGGAGGGGTTTTCGAAGACCGCTCTACCTATGACCAATCTACTCCACAAGGTTCACAAGAAGTTTGTCTGGAATGACAAGTGCGAGGCCAGTTTCCAGGAGTTGAAGCAACGGCTGACCTCGGCACCCGTGTTAGCACTCCCAGAGGGGAACAACGATTATGTGGTCTATAGTGATGCTTCAAAGTGTGGTCTTGGTTGTGTTTTAATGCAGAAGGGCAGAGTCATTGCTTATGCATCCATGCAACTCAAGACGTACGAAGAAAACTATCCGACACATGATCTTGAGCTAGCAGCGGTTGTCTTTGCGCTGAAGATTTGGAGGCATTACCTCTACGGTATAAGATGCCAAGTCTTCACTGACCACAAAAGTCTCAAGTATATATTTACTCAAAAGGAGCTGAATATGAGACAACGCTGCTGGCTAGAGTTGCTTAAGGACTACGATATCGAGTTGTTGTACCATCCGGGCAAGGCTAATGTGGTAGCTGATGCATTGAGCCGGAAGACAACGCACGAGAGGGTAGTTGCTTTACTTACTGCTCAGACCAAGCTGAACCGAGAGTCATGCGACATTGAAGTTCTGTATGATCAGCGTAGATGTTTCCTGAGTATGCTGGAAATTCAGGCTACATTGCTGAATCAGATCAAGGAAAAGCAAGTTGATGACATCGTCTTGATGAAGCTAAGCAGTGAAGTGATGGATGGGAAAGCTCCCAGTTTTGTGATTCAGGATGACGGATCACTTTGGTTTCAAGACCGAATCTGTGTGCCAGACGCAGAAGGCCTTCGTCAGTTGGTGATGAGAGAAGCTCATTCATCTGTTTATTCTGTGCATCCTGGTTCTAGCAAGATGTACAAGGATCTCAGAAAGAAGTTTTGGTGGCCAAACATGAAGTGGGACGTAGCAGACTTTGTGGCAAGATGCTTAACTTGCCAGAAGGTCAAGATAGAATACCGCAGGCCAGGTGGTGAGTTGCTACCTCTCTCAGTGCCAGAATGGAAATGGGAGGACATCGCCATGGACTTCGTCACGGGGCTACCAAAGACTCGAAGTCAGAAAGATGCTATCTGGGTAATTGTGGATAGGATTACGAAGAGTGCTCATTTCCTAGCCATTAAGACCACTTGGGAAGCCCAGAAGTTAGCATAAGTCTACCAGAAAGAGATTGTCCGTTTACATGGTATCCCTAAAACCATCGTATCGGATCGTGATGGCCGTTTCATGTCAAGGTTCTGGCAAGAACTTCATAAGGCTATGGGGACCGAGTTAAGGTTCAGCACATCGTTTCATCCTCAGACAGATGGCCAGTCTAAAAGGACCATCCAGACTCTGGAGGATATGCTCGGAGCTTGTGTACTCGATCGTCCGACTAGCTGGGAGGACAACTTGAGTCTGATTGAGTTCACGTACAACAACAGCTGGCATGCTACGATCAAGATGGCTCCGTTCGAAGCTTTGTATGGTCGCCGATGCAGATCTCCGATTTGTTGGGACGATAACGCCGACAAGATTCTGCTTGGGCCAGAGTTAGTCGAGAGGACAACTTCTGACATTGCCTTAATTCGACAAAGGATGTTGACCGCTCAGAGTCGACAGAAGTCGTATGCAGACAAGAAGCGTAGGAATGTCGAGTTCGAGGTCGGTGACAAGGTGTTTGTCAAGGTGTCGCCCTCGAAGGGAGTTTTCAGGTTTGGTAAGCGTGGGAAGCTTAACCCTCGCTACGTGGGACCATTCGAGATTCTGGATAGAGTGGGATCTCTAGCGTACCGCTTGGCGTTGCCGCCATCGGCTCATCCAGTGCATAATGTGTTCCACGTCTCTTTGCTCAGGAAGTATGTGCCAGATGAGTCTCATGTGCTGAGTTATGAGGACATCGAGATTCAAGCTAATGGTACTTATGAGGAGATGCCCATGCGCATTTTAGAGCGTCGTGAGAAGCAGTTGCGTAGCAAGATCGTACCGTTGGTACGGATTCAGTGGTCCAAGTCTGGATCGAAGGAAGTTACTTGGGAAACGTGGGAAACCGAGTCAGATATGCTCAGGCGTTTTCCCGAGTTATTCTCGACCTAAGTTTCGGGGTCGAAACTTCTTTTAAGGGGGAGGAGATGTGATACCCCGTATTTTTGTAAGCTATTTCTGGAGTTCCAGGATTTTTCCCGAGTACCCGTTATGTACGTCGGATTTAATTCAGAAAGTTGGAGACATTCTGTAATGTGCTCTGTATCTGTAATATTTTTCTCAGTGAAATAAAATACAGACGACGTACTTTGGATTTTAATACTCGTTCGCGTACGATAAATTTTATCCCGGGTTAATATTGTTTTTGTCTAAGAGCTGAGGAGGCGGCAAAGCCAAGGGCGGCGCCCGCCGTCGCAATGCTCGAGGAGCAGGCTGGGTCTTCTCCTAGATGGGGACGCCATGCCTATTACGGCGCTCGCCGCATTTATGGCGGCGCCCGCCATCGTCGTTGTCCGGAGGTCCTTGCCCGAAGGTCGCCGGCGTGGCTCTGGCAGCGCCGGAGTAGCTCGTCGTAGGCCATCATGGTGTTTCCTGGCTTTTGGCTATAAAAGGAGGTGTCTGGGAGGGGTTTTTGAGCTCAATGCGCAGCCCAAGCTCTCCCAAATTCTTGCCTCACCGGAGTTGTGCCTCGTCGGATTTCTGAAGCTTTCACCGGAGGTCGTTTGGTGGTGTTTCCTGAGTGCCTTTGTGAAGATTTTGGTAGCCTTGGAGGTTAGAAACCAAAGCAAGTCGAAGGAGGCCGAGTCGCTCGTGTTTTGGGTGAGTTTTCTCGCCGCTTCTGTCGTCTGAGTTCTTCACGGCGACCGCCGCGTTCTTCACGGCGCCCGCCGTGATGAACTGCGGCGACCGCCGCCAAGAACGGAGACCGCCGCCAAGAACGGCGACCGCCGCTAGTGTCCAGAATGCCTTTTTTTGGCTTTTGGCTTTGGTAGTCGTCGTTGTGGCATCGTTCCTTTCGTTTTCTTTCGTCATTTTTAGATTCGTACTGTGGTTATGTCGGATCTAACTTAGGGTTCCTTTTATGGGTCGACTCGAAGGTCGTTGTGCTGTCGGAGCTATACCCGTGTCGAGCCCGGAATCCCATCGTTGTCGTTAGGCTTGTTTCTATTCTGCGGATTAAGGCAAGTGACGGTTCACTCTTGCTCATCGTTTCCATATTTACATTGATTATCAGTTATTTCAATTGATTAATTAATTTGGAATGATTATTACTGTGTTCTTCTGGAAGTGATTTATAAACTGTTTTGAAAATCATATAATAGGTTGTATATCTGTTAGAACAACGCTATTATCTGTTATCGCCTTTCGGGCCTTTATGTGGATTTATTCTATAACTGTGATTGTGTTGTATCTGTGTGGTTAGCACTGTTAGTTAGGAATGTACTCGGACTTCGTCCGATCGTTTCTTTATAATCTGGTATCGGGGTGGCTCGTCTCCACCTGGTACTATTCTAAGATCATGATCGGTCTCTTTCACAAGTGTGTAGAGGCAGGACACTTAGCTGGTGTCACAAACCTTCCGGTGTGCGTCACTCTCGACGAAACGTATACTAAGATGTGTCATCCCAATGGTGGGGGTACACATGTAAAAGTCTAATAACGTGATGTGTGTTTGAAATATAAATCAGATAAGTGCTACTCGACGCACATAATTAATAAACCTTCGACGAGTAGTGCAGCTAAGTTATAGTACAGCTAGGAAAACTCGTCTCGACTTTGATCATAGTCGATTTCTGTGAAGATTCAGTCTTCCAGAATCTTCTCTTGTGCATACCTCTTGTTATTATTCCGTAGAAGTATGAAGGTTGATTATCGTTATCGGTTATCATTCGAGAAACGATAAGGCTAACCTAATACAACTACATCGAACCTTCTGCTTTGTACCCTTGCTAGTCTATTCAAGTAGACTAACCCACGAACTTTGTTCTCTGTATGTGGGTTGGTGTCATCCGTTCGATTCGGCACATCAGATAGAAAGTAGCTCAGAAGAATAGAAGGACTATGGAGTCGACGGTGGTTTTCAAATGTTTGAGTTATTTCGTTAATCAGGTTGAGATCTTTTGGACAATGACTTTGGTTGTAATGTGTTTTGTAAGACTTCCGATGTACACTACTTTATAAGACTTCCGCTGTATTTGGTTTAAACTCTGTGTTAGCCTATTCGGGATTGGGTTGTAATCCCGTAAATCATGTTTCCTTGACAATGTTATGTTTTGGAATTGAATGCTTTGATCATTATATATCATTTGTATTTCATAAATTGTATTTAAATGGTAAAGCCTTGAGTGATCTCGGTAAGGAACACTGGGGTCACTGGCGGTAATACCTTTCCAAAATGGTTAAGTTTTGGGGGTGTTACAGAGAGAGAGAGAGAGAGAGAGAGAGAGAGAGAGAGAGAGAGAGAGAGAGAGAGAGAGAGAGAGAGAGAGAGATTCGCAAAAGAGGGGAAGCAAATGCGGAAAGCATCTGCTTGCTTCTGTTATGGAAATATTTGGTATTAAAACAAACCCCACAAATCATGTTAATGGAGGAAATCGTGTATGGGTGAATCCACCATCCTATTTTGCAACCTCTAGATTAAATCACGGCCATCAATTCTATTATAATCCAACGCTCTAGATTAGTACACCCGTTTTACCATAACTCTCCGTTTCACTAGAGCCTAATTCTATATATATATATATATATATAAAGACACGGGGAAAAAGGGTGCACCAGAATCCCTAGTTCCGCCTCTTTTCGGGTTGGCCCATCTGATTATAACATATTCTTGTACACTAGAGTATAGTGTACATCATATTGTAGCGTACAGAAATAGGTTATAAGCATGCGCGATCTTAAAATACTTATAGTACAAATAAATGAACATCTAGTGTTTATATGTGAACGTCAAGCTAATCGTGTAGAACGATAAAGGTTTGTGGACCGAAAAAAAATCGCAATATTTACGAAAATATCATCGTGTCACTTTTAATCTCACTATTTTCTTCTTTTTGATCAAAAGTCTCACAATACTTTTTCTTACTTCTTATTTTAAAAGTATAATATATAAAAAAAAACCTCGGTCTGATATCAAAAAAAGTTTAATAATGTATTGGAGATGGTGTAATTCAAAGTTCAAACCCTAACCCTAAACACTAATCAAAACAAAATAAACCCTAATGTTGAAAACACTCTTTTTCTCCCCCCTTCCCCTAGCGTTGCGCCGCTCCAGAACCCAAGCTTCTGCATCTAGCCTCCTTCACAAAGTAATCGTCTACCAAGTATGGATGATTAGAAAACATCCTACCATTTACTCCCTCCTAATCGACAAAGCCCTTTGGTGCCTAGCCCCAATCTGGCACAAAGCTCACCCAAAACCAAAAAACAAAAACCCTAAACCGAGAGAGTCTCATCTTTAAAGAGCCTCCTTCTGGGTTGATATCGAAAGGAACTGGCACCCTCCCATGCAACAATTTCGATTCTGGAGCGGCTACTGCTATTTGTGGTATGTTGAGCAACTTCCTTTACCGGCCCCTCGAAACAAAGGCCCCTATGAAGAGAACAGAACCTTTTCGAGGAAAGAAGGCAAGCATCGAAGGCTGAAGGTAAACGATCCCCCCCTCCCTGGCAACATCGGGTCACGGAGCTTTCCCTGGAGGTGCTGGAAACGGAACCCTGACGAGTCTACTTCCAGTAGACAGATCCTACACAAACCAAGCCAAAAGAAGATGAAATGCACAAGGTGTATCTCTTCTAACTCTAATCCTATGAAATCTTTCTATGCTTGTTGGGAGATCTTCTTTGTCTATACATACCGGATTGAACCACCCACATACTGCATGCTTAATCTATTGGAGCTTAGTAATCACTCCTCTAAAATTGACTACTGGTTGCCTTACTTGGTGTTTGCTTGCTAATGCACTGTCTGGGTCTTCTTCTGCCCTGCTATTTGTTATTTGATTTTCAACTGGCTTGTGATGGAAAAAGGTAACCCTTCATACTCATAAATTCTTTGTACTGAACCAACCACCAATCTAGCTTCACAAGCTATACCTAGGTAACCCTTCATAATCCCAGTATTGTTATCCCAGTATTGTTATCAATGATCCAAAATCTGACTTTGTGCAGAGTAACAAAACCAAAGCTAGCTCTCCCTCCTCGACCAAGGATAAGGGAATAGCTGAAATTGATATCAATAAAACTTACTTTGCTAAACTAGCTAAAGTTAGGGTAACTGCTTGCTTTTATGCCTGTCGTGCTTGCCCCTTTGAGTTAACTATCTTGGCTTCAATATCTGAATTAGTTACCAAACTGTATCATTCTGACAACCAAACTACCTATCTGGTTGATGGAGTTGTTGACTCCAAGGCTTCACAAGCCTGTTCGAAACAAATAACCATTGAGGTTAACCCTCACTACAAGGCTCTATCGATCTCTAGATATGCCTTTAAACCCACAAATAGTACTTTCACCGAAGCCCTTGGCTCTAATTCGATTTTTATTATCCATCTATTAAAGGACTTTTCAAGTCATAGTCATAAAAATTATCATCTTTTACATGAGATTCAATTCACTGATCTACTAGCTGCAAAACTTGAATGTATGATTTTACATACCAACTCTATTCTCTTAAGTACTGAAATTAAACATAAACACAAGACTTCAAAAGGCCTTTACTGTTCGTCTACCCCTACAAACTCATCTATTTGGGGTCACCACCCTTGGATGATTTCCTTACTTAATCACCAACATTGTTTCGGCTTTCAGTTTGTAATGATCTTTCATTGCTGGGACTCTGCTGATAATAAGACTCAATCCATCCCTTGTAGAATTAATTACTTCTCAATTATTGGATTTACCATCCACCCTTTATACCCAGTTATATATGTTCTATATGGATATCATTTATTTCCACATATCTTATCTTTTAATAATTTCATTACCATGACTTTTCCCCTAATCACTACATCTCTATTACTCATAAGGTTTAACATCCAGATGTTCTTGTTACTCTTTCTTTGCAGATATCAAGAATTTCCTAACACTTATCGTCCATCATCTAACATGGCTTGGCTTACATGTGCCATGGGTGTCCCTTTGCTGGTCTTAACGTGGAAGGCACACTCTCTACTCATTAGAATCAAAACCCCTGCAAACAATCGACCTGTTATCATGCTCAACCTTTGTACCAAGGACTATTGTTTAAACCAAACAAAATTTTCACCAAATCATTACTACCGTAAATGGCACTCCCCTTTATGGCATTCTTACCATGTCTGTATGCATAAATTTACACCAAATGTATGCTATGTCTCATCTAGTGTTTGGAAATCTGGAGTGATTCATTTACATAACTACTTTATCCATACTTCGTGTATGGCAACCAATACCTATGAATTCTGCAAAAATAATGATCAAAAGGGCTTCAATAACAGAACTAACACCTCTCCATCATGCCTTCATATTTCTTGTGATAATAACAAGGATCTGAGCAATATTAATTCTTCAAAACAAATGAATCAGGACAAAAATAAAAATACACCAACCAGAGTATTACATATAAAAGGTATCCAACTTCCAACAAGATACACCAACGTTTGGCAAGATCAACTTCACTTGCAAAACCCTTATACTGGTTTTTATGAAGATAAGCCTCTGGAATTGTCGAGGTATCAGCCGAAAAAACCTCTGGTATGATATTGAAGCACTTTGCAAAATTGAAAAAATCCAAATCATGGCCCTTGTTGAAACAAGAACCAACCAAGAACCAAAAAAATGTTTATGGCTAAAAGTCGGGTTTGATAATTTCCACTTCTTGCCCGATACTGGCTTCTCGGGTGGCATATGCGTCATGTGGAAATCTTATCAATTTCAGAACGAATTATGTGAAATAGCACACATTGACAAGAGATTCATTACAGTCAATAACAAGATCATCGACAAAAAATACTATATGATGCTTATTTTTACATATGCACCACCAAAAGAAAATGAAAAAAATGAATTCTGGAACCTCCTCACAAATTTTATCCTTCAAACTCATATGCCTTGCATCATCATTGGCGATCTAAACGAAATTGAATCACACTCTGAAAAGATGGGTGGTAGTAGTAACACCCACTCAAGATTTCAAAGACTTCACAACTTCAGAAATAATTGCGATCTTCTTAACATACCAACACAAGGTGGTGAATTTACCTGGCGAAAAAATAGAACAGGAATAGACAACATCTATGAAAAATTAGATCGGGTTCTTATCCAGGATCAAATTCTTCATTGGTTCCCCGAAATGTTCACCAAAAACCATGCGTTTACTTCATCTGACCACTGCCCCATTTTAGTGGAACTTGAAAACCCTAATCCTATAAAAGCACAACCTTTCAAATTTGAAAAAATGTGGACAACAAGAAAAGATTTTGAAAATCTGGTTAAACAAGCATGGAGAATCGAAACCCAGTGATCACATATGTACAACCTTGTCAAAAAAAACATTTGCTCTGAAATTGAGTGCCAAAAAATGGAATAAAACTACTTTTGGCAATATCTTTAACCAAATTAAAGAAACAGAGGAAGAACTTTCTAAGGTTCAAAAAGATATCATTCTCAACCCAAATCAAACCTTAATTGACAAATAAAACAGACTCATTAACAAGAAAGATTGCCTACTATCCTTTCATAAAAAATACTGGAGTCAGAGAGCCAAAACCAAACATATCAAATCAATTGACTCAAACACCAACTATTTCCACAGAATTGCAAATGGAAAAAGAAGCCGTAAAATCATACGGGAAATTAGAACACAAGAAGGAACAATCATTATTGGACTAGAAAACATCTGAAATGAAATCAGAACAGATTTTGAAAAACGTTTCAAAAAAGGAACAATAAATAACAACAACCTTCAAAACTTGCTAGAAAACATAACCAAAGAGGTTACAGACCAAGATAACACCAACCTAACCAAAAATATTACTAATGATGAAATCAAGAATGTTGTTTTCAACATTGGTAGCGACAAATCACCAGGACCCGATGGAATGTCCGCGCTATTTTATCAAAAATACTGGCATATTGTCGAACCACTTGTTATTAAAGCAGTAAAAAGCTTCTTTTATTCTGACAAACTCCTCAAATAGATCAACCACACTTTCATAACCCTAATACCCAAATGTGATAATCCCAACTCGACAAACTATTATCGACCAATTAGTCTCTACTCAACCATCTATAAGGTCGTCTCCAAAATCATAACAGAAAGGCTAAAACCTATCTTAAATAAACTCACTCATCCCCTACAGGGTGCTTTTGTTGTTGATCGAGCTATTCAAGATAACATCCTCATAGCTCATGAAATATTTCACTCCTTTCGCGCTAAGAAAGGCAAAGAAGGTTGGATCGCTATCAAACTAGATATGGAAAAAGCATATGACAAAATTGAATGAGAATTCATTCTAATTGTCCTTAACAAATTCGGTTTCTCACAAAAATTCATTGATTGGATCAAAGAGTGTATTGAAACCGTCTCCTTCTCAGTGCTAGTAAATAACGGCCCAACCGACATTTTCCATCCAAAGAGGGGGCTTCGTCAGGGTGACCCCCTATCCCCCTTTCTATTTATCCTTGGTGCTGAAGTACTTGCTAGGAAACTACAATATGAAGCAAACATCAATACCAAACAACTAGGGTTTAAAATAAACCGATTGGGGTCAAATATCCCATTTCTGGCCTTTGCATATGATATTCTCATTTTTGCTAAAGCAAACCAAACATCCTGCCAAAAGGTTAAATCAATAATTGAAGATTATTGCTCCATATCAGGACAATGTGTTAATTACCAAAAATCTGCATTTCAGACAACACCTAATATACCAAATAATACTAAGACTTTGATCCATTCAATCCTCAACATTCCTAGCTAGGGGTGTTCAAAAGAGGACCGGATCGGAAATGATCGGACCGGAAATGACCGGACCGGACCGGTGAAAATACGGTCCGGTCTCCGGTCCAGGTAATTCCCTTAATCCGGTTCTGGTCCGGTCCAAACCCGGAAAAAATCCGGTCCGGACCGGTAGACCGTTTTTTTTTTATTAAATTTATTTATATGTTTTTTGGGAGATTTATATGTATTTTTTATAGATATTTTTTTAATTTAATAAGTTAGGAGTATATATGTTTTTTAGATATTTTTTATAGATTTTAAATAAGAATTTAATTATTTTAAATAAAAAAACAAAATCCGGTCTAACCGGTCTTGGACCGGACCGGACCGGAATTGGACCGGACCGAATAGGTCCGGTCCAGTCCAGATTTTTGAAAAAATCCGGTCCATCGGACCGGATGAACACCCTTATTCCTAGCTCTGTATCCTTAGATAAATACCTAGGATGTCCAATCATTAATGAGAAAGTTAACAAAAATACCTTCCAAGATACTATACATGCAACTACTAGACAATTATCAAAATGGAAAGCTAGTTCTCTTTCCCTTGAAGGGAGAACAACCCTAATTAAAGCAAATCTGGCTGTCAAACCAAATTACATCATGCAATGCTTTATGCTACCAGCATCTTTACACCACACATTAGATAAAGTAAATAGAATTTTTTTATGGAATAAAGATCAAGCGTATAAACCCTTAATCGGTTGGGATAAAATATGCAAATCAAGTGGAGGGATTGGGATCCGGAAAACGGAAGATATGAATAAAGCTCTCCAAGTGAAACTCATTTGGAAACTTTTTGCTGAACCAAATAACATCTGGGTTAAAATCATAAATGAAAAATATCTCAAGAATTCAAATATTCTTAACTATGCCAGAAAAACTAACCATTCTTGGCAATGAGGACAACTTTTTAAACTACGTACTGAGTTCAAAACTGGCATGCAATGGCTTATTGGAGATGGTTGCTCTATCAACTTCTGGGAGGATCCCCGGACTCCTAACCTCAAACTCAAAGACTACATCCTTCCGCACACCATTATCAATCCAGAGGTCAAAGTTAGTGATTTTATCACAAACAAAGAATGGAACTCAACTAAACTTAAAGGCTTGCTTCTTGATGAGGCTGTTGATATTATTACCAATATCCATTTACCACAAAATAATATCCCCGACCGACTATATTGGGCTCCAAATAGGAATGGTTGGTTTTCTACTAAAACCGCATTCGAACTTATCACCAAACAAACTAACCCCATAACTAACAATCTCTCAGTTGTGGAAACTGAATACCTACCCAAAAGTGAAAAACTTCCTATGAAAAATATGCCATGACGGTCTACCCACTAAAGCTAGATTAGCCCAAAAACATGTTGTGGTTCCCCTTGCATGTGATTCCTACAATAACCCTTATGAAGACCTAAACCACTTCATTTTCAGGTGTCCTAATATACTAAAGCAAATCAAAAACCAAAGTCATCCTATTGAAAACTACATTAAAAGTTTAAATACTAATAATAAAAAACCAATCGAACTAATCTGGGAACTTCAGTCCTTACTTATCAAAAATGAATGGATCTGTCTCGCTACCACTTGGTGGGGCACCTGGATTAATAGAAACCAAATAATTTTCCAAACACCAAACCCGGACAAAATAAAAGATCTTACCTTATACATCAAAACCCTTATTCAAAATTGGAACAAAATTAAACAATTAGAAGCAGAAGAAACTAAACAACAAAAACCCAATCCAGCTCAAAGGCGAAAAGTCAAAAACATCAAATGGGATAAACCTCGCACAAGATTATGTAAAATAAACTTTGACGTAACTTAAATACCAAATGGAAAAACAGGAACGAGATTTATTATCAGAAATGAAAATGCTGAGATAATCCATATGTCCAACCAACAATATGGATACCTTTCGATTCTCATGACGGAGACTATGGCTTTAAAAAACAGTATTAAAAAAGCCATATCATTAAACCTTAACAAAATCGAAATCGAAGGAGATAACCTATGCCTTATTAACTCAATTTTAGGCATTTGGACTTGTCCTTGGGAAATTGAAATGGTCATCGTTGATATTCTTATCGATCTCCGTTCTTTTCAAGAAGTCCTCATAAGGCACATTTTTCGGGAGGTGAACCGTTCTGCTGATCAAATTGCTAAACTCAACTTCTCACCTTCGAGATTTACCTTGAATTCCAATCCAGAACTCCGTGTTCTCATTCGCAAGGATATTCTAGGCCGGACCTTGCACCGTTGTTAGATTCCGTCTAATTCTTTCCTCATTAAAAAAAAAAAAAAAAAAAAAAGGTTTCAAACCCTAACCTGACAATAGATTGATGCGGTTTGCGAATGGCGGTGGTATGGGCGTAATTTCTACAAATCTAGGGGTAAATCGGGAACGATAATGCGTCCCATAAAATACCCAAAGAGAAGCTGCGCTCAGTCTGCTTTGTCATTCTACTGTAAGCAGCTTGGCGGTGTGTTTTCCCGCCACTTTTCTCTCATTCCCTCTGTCTTCCTCTCCGATCGGCTTCGACGATGTTGTGGGTAGACAAATACCGACCAAAAACCCTAGACAAGGTCCTTGTGCACGAAAATGTGGCTCAAAATCTCAAGAAATTGGTACTAATTTCCCCTAATTTCCTTCTCTTACTTCGAAAATCAAGTACGATAGGTGTTTCTTACAAATTTTCTCACATGTTCCATTATCTCGCCGTTTTCTTATGGTCAATTTCATGGTAGGTTACGGAGCAAGATTGCCCGCATCTGCTGTTCTATGGCCCTTCCGGTTCGGGCAAGAAGACCCTAATTATGGCGCTTCTCAGACAGATGTTTGGTGCTGGTGTCGAAAAGGTCGCCGATTTTGCCCTAGATATTTTTCTTCCTCCATGAATATTTACCGTGCCTGTTTTCAATTGTTAATATTGTTGAACTTTGCAGGTGAAGGTGGAGAACAAAGACTGGAAAATTGATGTGAGTTCCTAGTCTGTATGAAGTTACTTAAATTTATGTATTTAGTTGAAATTTTGGTTGCTTGATTTTTGCAATCGGATCAGGGTTCATGAAAATTATAGAACGAACTTCAAGCGGTTTTGATGATGCATGGGTTAAGGTCAAATTTTGGGTAGAGGCCTAGTTGGAGATGGCTGCCTTCTCTTTTTGTATGTGGCAATTGTACGTGTCTGTGTTCTAGACTTGTAGGTACTTTATACCACCAGGTTACCTTTTCCTATTTGTACTTAGGTTGCAAATGGAGTAGTCTGCCTTAAAAGAACTACGGTATTGGTGCACTCGACCATGCAATGTACTTGTAACAAAAGCTATGCTACATTGTAAACAAAAAGTCACCACTAGGCATTTAAATGCCACACAGAATCCCTTGGGGTGCTAAAACTTGGTGTATTCCATGTCAGTAGTTGGGTTTCTATTAAGTTGTAAAACTCCCTTGGTACTGTGGTCAGCAATGGACTTAGTTTGGGTTGCCATCACAGTAGTAGCTCTTTGCCCTTCTTCCCTCTTTTAGTTGTCACTATAACACTCTTTTCAGGATTTAGCTGGACATATAGTCATATACATTATCCTACATCATTAAGATGAATGCTGGAACCTAGAAATTTGATCATATGCTAAAATCAAATGTTTTATGTTGACCTTTCTAAAGGCTGGGACAAGGACAATCGATATTGAGATGACAACGCTGTCAAGTACTCACCACATAGAGTTAAATCCAAGTGATGCAGGATTTCAGGACAGATATATTGTTCAGGAGGTAATCAAAGAAATGGCAAGGAATAGGCCAATTGACTCTAAAGGAAAGAAGGGCTTTAAAGGTGATGTTCTTTACCTTTCTGCATTATACTTGGGTGAAGTGTTACAGTGTCTTATGCAAATTTTACGTTGAGACATCATCTGCTTACCATGCTTATGACTATCGTGCAAGGTAGCTAAAGCATGCAGCATTTCCAATTGGGCACTTCTGAGAGTAACCTTAAGTGGAAACCTGGCACAAATGTTGTAAATGGTTCGCCTGCACTGTTATAAAGCATAGATTGCATTCTGTTGAAGAAAAAAGTAACTTATTATTAAGAGAAGGGATTTGCAGGGTTAAGACAAGACAAACCTGTACTCCCAAAAGAAAAAGATTAACAACTTTCAACGCAAGTAAAGAAAGAGAGAAAATACCAGAATTACAGGTTGAATATAGAATGAGGTACTTGTCAAATTACTTGCTTCACTCAATCAACTAGCCTCTCCTGTTCTTTTCCTTACACAGTAGTAGGTTAGTATGTATTTTTAGTATTTTTTTTTACTTGAGGGTACAATTTGCAATGAGGGTTGTTTAAACTCTCTCTGGTTCATAATTCTCCAAAGTCCACAAAATACGTCAAGAAACGCCTAATCACTTTCACCAATTAGCTTTTAATCAGAATCCAGTTGATTAGATGACTACTTGAAACCCTGTTAAAGAAAACCCAACACAGATATTTAAATGGTTCGTTTCCAATCTTATCTATTTGGTGTCAGTTTGGGACATAAAAGATCTGTGAATTGGTGTGTTTCATAAGGAAGTGTTTCTTGGCTGATGAGTTTACCCTTTTTATATAATTCCAGTGTTAGTGCTCAATGAGGTTGACAGACTTTCAAAGGAGGCTCAACATTCACTAAGGAGAACAATGGAGAAGTATAGTGCATCATGCAGGCTGATCCTCTGCTGCAATAGTTCTTCCAAGGTCACAGAAGCAGTACGATCTCGGTGCTTGAATATACGGATAAATGCTCCGTCAGAAGAACAGGTAATCAATTCATGAGACAATATCATACGAACAGACCATGTACTAGAGACACTGCCAAACATGTACTAGATACTCTTGAACATTTTCATTCTTTTAAATAATATATACATAAAATGGCCCTTGTTCACATGGGCAGAGGTTGTGGAGTGTGTGGGATGGAGTATCATCCGAAAGATTAAATACATGACACGAGGACAAAAGAGTAATACATAAATAATAGGCTGACTAATGCCTATAAGTGTTGTTATGAATTCTTTCTTAAACTTTTATAATGGCTTGTTTTGCAGATTGTAAAAGTATTGGAATTCATAGGCAAGAAGGAAGGGCTGCAAGTTCCACCTGGATTTGCAGGACGTGTGGCAACAAAATCCAATCGGAGTTTAAGAAGAGCTGTACTCTTGTTTGAAACCTGTCGTGTGCAACAGTTGAGACTCGTGCCGATGCAAAATTTCGATCAGCTTGTCTTGATCAAGTATACTTTTTTAAGGTTGTATGCTAATGACATATTTTTCATAGGCACCCTTTTACTAGTGACCAGGCAATACCCCCAATGGATTGGGAGGAATATATTTCAGAGATAGCATCTGACATGATGAAGGAGCAAAGCCCAAAAAGGTTTTATCTTGTAATCATATGCTTAATGTTTTAAAAAATTAATACTTCTTAGTGGACAAGTCGATGTCTAGATTACCAGGATAATGCTGTAAAATAATCTAATTTGGCGTGCTTGACTTGGCAGATTGTTCCAGGTTCGAGGGAAATTGTATGAGCTACTCACTAACTGCATACCTCCAGAAGTCATTTTAAAGGTAGAAGCAGCTTATAGGCTTTCTTTCTGATTTCCCCCCCTTCATTATCACTGATTAAATTTATTTGTTGCGTTTACCAGAAACTTCTTTCTGACTTGTTAAAGAAGTTGGATGCTGAATTAAAACATGAAGTGTGCCGCTGGGCTGCCTATTATGTAAGTTTAGTGCCTATATGACTTTTTTTTGGAATGCAATTCATTGGACACAAATCATAAAGTTTGCCTGGAGAACTTGGTATACCTGCTAACTCAATGGGCACTGCATGCTTTACCTGTTTCTTAATAACCTGAGATGTGAAGCATCATAATCATGCTGGTGCAGCTTATGGTAGGGCTTTTCTGTATCATGTAATTGATATGTCAATCTTAACAAGTATAAATTTGTTTTTACCACAGCTGCATACCTTACAGTTGCATGCGAGTGGATTAATGAAAAATAATCATAGTAGGTCTGAGATATTCCATCCCAGGTTTGCTAAAAGTTCATGGGTGTCATGCAGGAACACCGAATGCGTCTTGGGCAGAAGGCCATATTCCACCTTGAAGGTATTACTTACTTAATGACTGGAAATCTAGTAGACACTTTTCAAGGGACGCTTATCATATGCAGTTTATCTATACATTACATGCCTAACAAAACCCACTGTAGGCAATGGTGTGTTGACACTTGATGTGAGGAAGAGGAAAATAAATTAGAAATATAATATGACATTTTAATCTATTAATTTATTATCTTATTCACTATCCTTCCTGAATGATGTATAACTTGTTACTCAAGCACAGACCGGAAGATTTTAGTTACCAAGTGCATTAGTGAAGCTATTTTTATAATGATAAATATATGTTCATTCCTTCTCTGCTTCTCCATGGCTGACTTTATTATCTCTGAAAACAGCATTCGTAGCCAAGTTTATGAGCATCTACAAGGCTTTCCTGATTGCTACATTCGGTTGAGAGAAACAGCGAAGCTTGCGCAATTTGAGAGCATCTGGCTTGGGGTTCCTACGGCATGATTGCTACTTGTATTGCTTATATGGATCCCTTCGTTGTTTCTGGGTTAAATTATTATGGGATAACACTCTAGGAATCTATCAATCTGGATGATGAACTCACTGGACTTGAATTTACATCGGCACCCACTTTTGCCTTGATTCTAAAAAAAAAGTGTCTAGTGTTATTTATCGAGCCTGCTAAATACACAACTTTTTTCTTCTAAATACACGATATTCTGTATGCCAGAAATAGGCGTATGCTAGCATTCAGCGTATAGGTAAAATACGTACCCAAAAAGTACAATTTGTGTACGATGTATTCTAGCGTACAACAATTGTACAAATACGTATTTTTTGTTTTTCTAAAATAAATGAAATAAACCTGTACGCCAGAGTATGGCGTACGCCATGCTCTGGCATACAGAATGCTGGGCCGACCTTAAATGGGCTGGCCCAAACCTGTACGCCAGTATATGGCGTACGCCATATACTGGCGTACAGGTTAGGTTAAGAGGCCGCGTCGCGCGGCCTCTTCTTCCTCCTCCCTCCTTTTCCCTGTACGCGAGATCGACGGCGGCTTCGCTCTTTCCTCCTTCTCCTCCTCTATTTCGCTCCTTCTCCTCCATTTCTGTGTTCTTCCTTCTTCGACGATGGCGAACAGTGGCGGTGGCGACCACGTCGGTGAGACTCCTGGCGGCGAGATTGGCGGTCCTCCAGGCGGTGTGGAGAGCGAGGCGGCTGGCGGCGGTGCTCTTGGTGCTTTTGCAGAACCGGCCGGCGAGATTGTCGGCGGCGGAGAGGTGGCCGTGGTGGTGGCCGGCGGCGGTGCAGATGGCGGCGAGGCGGCGGCACCTAGTTCTCCGTCCAGCGCTGGCGGGGTTGAGGGTTCACGAGGTGGTGTCCGGACCCGAGTTAGCCGAGGCCGTGGCAGACGCGGAGACGTTCCTGCGACAATCGGTCAGACTTCTACCTGGGATAGTCGAGAGATATGAACGGAATAGAAATTGAATTTATGAAAATTTAGAAATAGGTATTGTATTTAGAAATTGTTGGTATTTTAGAATTTTTTTGTATGTTGTATTTGATTCTAGATTTTGTTATAAAATTATGTATTGAAATTTATATTTATGTTACAAAAATTGAATTTGAGTTTAGGTATTGAATTTTGGATTTTAGTTATAATAATTAAACTTGAATTTAGAAAAACAAAGGAGTCTACTCTTCCACGTTGAATTTAGGATATGAAACTAAATTTGAAAATTTTAAAATTTAGAAATTAAGGAATTTATGTTTTTATTAAATTGGCAATTAATTTAAAGAATTATATTTGAAATTAGCAAATTAGGTCTATATTTGAAATTGCCAAATAATATAGGTATTGAATTATACAATTTATATTATAATGTTGTAGTTGTTTATGAATTTAAAATTTTGTTTAGTATGTTATAAAAAGGCTTTACAAGCCTCGACGCTGTCTGTGAGATGGCCCCGACGTGGGTCCCGTCAGCTGGCGCGGAGGAATCCGGTCACAGCATCGGCTCGTCGGGCCGCTTCGGTGGATCTGCTTCCCGTCCTACAGGACGTCGCGATGGGAGTGCAGGAGGGCGCGGTCAGGTCTGACTCGTCGCTGTCTTCGTCTTCCTCATCGGCCTCGTCCATGGAGTTGGACGAGGAGGCAGTTGACGCGTCCCTCCACCGCGACTATTATGAGGGATTTGAGGAGTCTCCCGGACCCGTAGTGGACTTGGGGATGGACGAGGCTCCCCAGCAGGCGGATCTGGCTCCGCAGCAGGTGGATCCGGCTCCGCAGCAGGCGGATCCAGTTCCCCAGCAAGCGGATCCGGTTCCCCAGCAAGCGGGCCCTGCAGACCCTTGGATGCCAGGAGGGCCCCTCGTTCCTCACCTCCTCTGTACGTATACGACCCACGTCGCCAGGGTCCTATGGGACATGACATTGGCGTTGACACTTCTGGATCCCCCACCACCTGTTGCGCGCGTGGATGATACGGTACGTCTTTGATTTAGTTTAAGATTTTTAAATAAAAATATCAAAATGTTATATATAAATTTATATTTATAAGTATAATACTAATTTTGTTATTTCTTTTTCAGATGAGGAAGATTCTGAAGACGTACACCATGAAGCCATGACATTGGGAGATGAACGCTCACATTACAGCGGCTCCGGACACATGGTGAAATTTTGCGCAGCGGAGCCGTATCACCTCCATGAGGGATGTTGACTTCAGGAGGATCGACGACGTGCTTATTTCTGCGTTCGTCGAGCGCTGGCATCCGGAGACGAGCTCGTTCCATTTCCCGTGGGGCGAGATCACTATCACGCTCCACGATGTCGCGCGCATCCTGGAGATTCCCATCGACGGGTTGAGCGTCACCACTGATATGGAGGACCCCGTCGTCAGAGAGCACGTTAGCGCCATTACTGGGGCGGACCTGGAGTTGGTGGCCCAGTGGTTCGGTGGTGGCGGTATCCCGATGGAGTCCCTCTTGCTGAGGTCGATTGAGCAGCTGTCCAGTCCAGAGAGGGACGACCGACGCATAGCGTTCATGTACTTGATGATGCTTCTCGGCTGTACCGTTTTCCCGGACAAGTCGGCGAAAGCCGTCAAGTACAAGTACATGGCGCTAGTCGTTGACCACGACCGCACCGGTTGTTATGCCTGGGGAGTCGGCGTATTGGCTGTCCTCTATTGGAATTTGGGTGAGGCGTCAAGGGCCAGGGCGAAGAGCATTACAGGCTGCACACTTCTTCTGAGGGTAATTATTTATTTAATATTTTTTTGTAATATATGATATTATATGCTAACGGGTTTTTATATATATGTAGGCCTGGATTTGGGCGTACTTTCCTACTTTCCGAGGTCACGCTGTCCTTGACCTGGAGGCCATGGCGGATACGAGGGCCGCTCGGAGAGACGGGAGGGAGGCTTCTCAGGGACGGAATCCGGAGCGGCTGATTGCTATTCGCCGCATTTTAGACGCCGTGAGATTTGATGAGGTAATATTTTACTGCTTTATTGTGTTTCGTTTAGGAAATTAAAATTATGAATATACGTTTTGAATTTAGGAAATTAAAATTATGAATATACGTTTTCAATTTAGGAAACTAAAATTATGAATATATATTTTGACATTTTAGGTTGCCTGGACACCGTGAGATCAGTTAGACTTTACGACCCCTCGGTACGCTCCTTCTTTGTACCGAGACATCATTGAGTGCCTCGAGATACATGAGCCGTACATGCCGGACCGAGTCCTCCGCCAGTTCGGTTACAGGCAGGGGGTTCCTAAGGATCCACCAGAGCCACGCGAGGTAAAGAGGTGGGTCGACTTGAAGTCGTACGTTTTGAAATACCACGACGAGCAGTGCACATGGGATGCTGACCCTAGACCGACGATCGAGCTTCAGGACATGATCCATACCACCTTCGCCTGGGACACTGACGATGCGTACATCGATTGGCTGGAGCAGATGTCACATCCGTATGTGGACGCACGGTCCCCTAGACAGGATCGTCCAAGTCTGGCTCCTGTCGTCCCTCCAGCTCCACCGGTGTCTACTCTCATGGTATGATACATTTTATTTATCGCTTATCATTTTTTACGTGCTTAAAATCGGTTTTGTTGTAATGGAAATCTTTGTCCTTTATTCAGCGGACTCAGATTCTCGCCGGTCGGATGCGGCGTTTTTTGGAAGAGAGGGACGGGCTTCCACCAGATGTTACCGCTACGATTATTTCGTGGATTCAGGATTTGATAGGTCACGAGGCGCCCATGGTTGATCCCTTACCGCGTGTTTCCCAGAGATTTACTGATTCACATCACGAGAGAGGAGAGGGCAACGGTAGAGTCCCCGACGATGACTAGATTGTAAGAATTACATTATGTCGATTAGACAGTTGTGTTTTGGATCATGTATTTATATTTTGGTTGTATAACTATATGAAATATAATGAAATACTATAGTATATTAGCATAGTGCCCATGCCAAGTATAGGTTTGGCTTATAAAATATGTTTGTAATATTAAATAATTTAAATAGGAATAAAACAAAATTAAAAAATATTATACTTTCGATTAATATAACAAAACACATGATATGAAAAATATGATTCACATAATATTAAAAAAAATTGATACATAGTTTGTGTTTATGTAATTGTATATTTATCTAGAAATTAAAAATTATCAATTGAAATGTATATGAAAATATAAAGAATAATTTATATAATTTTATGATCATATAATGATATAAATTTATTAATGTGAACAATATTTCGAGCAGTAATTTTCTCGTCTTTCTTTGAAAGACTAAAAAAAGATAATTAATATATACAAACAAATAAAAAAACATTAAATATTAAATAAAAAAATTAGAATATGCACAATATTAATTGTACGTAACTTCCCTTTGATTCCATCTTGATTTCCCAAATCTATAATCTAAGTTAACCAATATTTGTTATTGATAAACGATAATCGATTTTTTAAATGATTATGATTACAATTAATGGTGATTGATAACCGACTAAAATCAAAATAAGGGTACCTTTAAAAAAACCAAGATAAGGGTACAATTATGGAAAATTATAATCCATAGAAATTAATAACTGACTAAAGCCAAGTATATATGTAGACTTGAATAAGATATTTTAAAATCATGCTTAAGCAAAATGATATCAGTACATAGGTAGATTTGAAAAGAGAAAAATATATTATACAAAATATTTACATTGAATTGACACTGTGAAAATTGTGGATTATACATTCTTATATGGATTTTTATCTCATGTTAATTAATCTCATGATCTCTAGTCTTAACTAATAAATCAATCAAAAAAAATATTTTTTATAATCTCTTTTCGGAACTTAAGTTGGATTTTTTTAATTAAATAAGATTTAAATATAATTAAATATAATACCCAATTACTTTGAGATAAGTTTATATATAAAAACCATAATATTATATAAAAACGTAACAATTTAATTATTCAAATTGTACCTGGACATAATTATATCCAAAAGCTTCGGCCAAATCATAGTCAATATATATCTAAAATCTTCATTCTTATCTTTAATAGATATGATTTGTATAACATGTTTCAAAAATCGAAAATATTAGGTGGCATGCAAATTTAGGTAATTTACCAATATTTGACTATGCTTTAATAGATATGATTCGTAATATATAAAAGATTTGGATAAAAAAATTAGTTTAGATTTAATTAATTAAATTAATATGTTAAGTTAGTTTTAAAAGATATGATTAAATATATTAATATTTTTTTTGAATCTTTTTTAAAAAGTTTGAATGATGTGGTGAATGATGATTGGATCGGTGACGACACGTATGCGAATTGAACGTGAGGCCGATACATAAGATTTAGGCATTTCCTTTAGTATATATATAGATTAGTGTAACTATATGAAAAACTATAGTATATAAGTATAACTGTATTTGGGCCCAATTTCTAAAGAATAACTATAGGATATAAGTATTATCACATGAAATACAAAACAAAAACTATAGTATATAAGGATATTCACATGAAATATAAAGGAAAATTATAGGATATAAGTATATTCACATGAAATATAAAGAAAAACTATAAGATATAAGTATTATCACATGAAATACAAAGCATAACTATAGTATATAAGTATATTCACATGAAATATAAAGAAAAACTATAGTATATAAGTATTATCACATGAAATACAAAGCATAACTATAGGATATAAGTATTATCACATGAAATACAAAGCATAACTATAGTATATAAGTATTATCACATGAAATACAAAGGATAACTATAGGATATAAGTATATTCACATGAAATATAAAGCATAACTATAATATATAAGTATTATCACATGAAATATAAAGGAAAACTATAGGATATAAGCTTTTATCACATGAAATATAAAGGAAAACTATAGGATATAAGCTTTTATCACAAGAAATCACTAGTGGAAAAAACCCTTTTTGAGGCTCTCTTTTAGAGGCGTACATAGTTCAAAACGCCTCAACAACGACTTAGGCAATCACTTTTCTTGGTTTTTGAGGCGGATAATTAATTTATACGCCTCAAAAATATCTTTTGAGGCGGACAAATTAATATACGCCTCAACAAGTTTCCGAAAAAATATTTCCCGCTAAAGTATTATAGGCGGGCCAGGGTAAGGCCCGCCTCTAATTCTAACTAATTGAGGCGGGCCAAGTAGTCCGCCTCAATTAAAGCTTGTTGAGGCGGTCCTCTTAAAGCCCGCCTCAACAATTTTTTTTCCTCTTTGCTTTTCTTTCTCTCTCCCTCTTTTCTTTTCTTTTCTTTTCTTTCTCTCTCTCCTCTCTTTCTTTTCTCCCAGCCCCGATACCAGCTCTCAGCCCTAACCCTCCTTTGCCTCCATCTCTCCCCCGAACTCCCTCCTCACGCTCTCTCTCCCTCACTCCGACCACCGGCGACCCCTTTCTTACTAACCGACATTGAACACACTTCTACTCCCTTTCCAATAACTCTTGCTCTGTCTCCCATCTCCTCCATCGCCGATCTCTCCTCCACCCTCAAAACGGTGTTCTCTTCCACTTCTCGCCCAATCCCGGCATTCCAGCCGAAGCTTCTCGCCGAAATCACATCTTTTCCTCTGCATCTTCGTCGCTTTCGGCCTGTCGCCCATCTCGCCTCCCGATTTCACTAACACGGTAAGCGTGCTTTGTTTTGAGATTTTGTGTCCAAACGCTAATGGATTTTGGTCCTGAATATGTGCGAAATGTCGTGTTTTTAATTTAGGGATTTGGGGCTTCAAATTTTAGGGTTGTGAATTAATGATTGCAGCCTTCTAGGGATTTAGGGTTATCAACTCAATTAACCATTGTATTGTACGAAATATAGGATTAGAGATTTGGGGCTAACTTATTTACGAAATCTCATGTTCTGTTTTCGTTGCTTTGTTCGTTTTGGTTTGATTTTAGTTCAGGTATTATGTATGTTGCCTTCTTTTTGAGCTTCTCGTGCAATTATGGGAGTTCTCTCAATTTGTAATGGTTTTCAATTTTTCTGGACTGTTTTGAGTCTGAAAACAAAGCGATCTACTGAGCTGCATGTATGCTTGTAAATTGGTCTGACAAGTACCTGCTTATATGCCTGTTTGAATGTGCTTCTTTTGAATCAACATGAAGTGTGATCTACTGAGCTGCGGGTTTTTGTGTTTCAGTATTGAAGAGCTGAAAACTTAAATGTTGTATATGTGCATTTATCAATGGAGATGAAGTGCGCCCTCCTCTTCCTGTGATAAGGGAAGCTCTCTATGGGTATGCAATGATTTTATTCTTGTCCTTTGTTTTAATGGTTTGAACAGTTATGCTGGACTATATTCTGTACTTCGTGATCTCTTATTGAATGTTTTGCCAACAGTATAGGAGGGGTATCGGATTGTTGAATGCTTTGCCACTGCACCTTTGTTGAATGCTTTACCAATATAAGTTAATCTCATGCAGTGGAATAAATAATTTGAGAATTAGATGCATATTTTTGACTCTTTGATATCTTCAGGATAGCCTTTTAAAAATATTTATGGGTTTACATTCTCCTTGCTGGATGTAGAAAGTTCAACAATGCTATTTTCATCACTGACTTCACGACAAGAGTTCTACAAATTTATAGACCTAATCACAAGATTTAGTTTGTGAAATAATCATAGTGGTTTAACTTCTTCATGTAAATTTCTGACACTACATCTTTTAATGAGCACTACCTTTATTTCTTTTTTATTTTTACTTTCCTCTAATTGGTATTTTTTAATTAAACAATCTTAATTTCACTTTCAAATAAAATAATTATGTTCTCTTAAATTTCGCTTATTTACTATGTGTTTCTCTTGCTCATAGAGCATCTAGGCCTGGTTAAGGTTCAGATTTGTAAGTTTCCCCCCTCATGTTTCAATAATTGGGAACGACTAGTTAAGGTTCAGATTTGGATGTATTTGTTTGATTATGAGGTTTGTTAATTTTAGTTCGGTAGGATTATGGAATTACAGTTTCAATCTCCAGGAATTTGGGGTCTAGGCATATATTGTAACGGTACACGTAAGGTGTTCGATAAAATGCCAAGACGAAATTTCTACTTGTTTGGATTATTTTGATAAGTACATGCTTTGTATAATGTACCAGTCTTTGTATAATGTACTTAAGCATTACAACAACATCAACCAAAGAATGCCACTTATCTATGTTAAACTTTATACGTATCAGGTACTAAGCATGTTACGTTTCCTTCTTTCTCCCTGTTTGTAGCTTTTTTGTTTTCTTCTGTAATTATCTGTTGTATATAGCTCTTTTAAAGCAAGTGTAGTTTATTTCGACAAATATTTCGGGGATTAGCGTACATGTATACAGTTCCTGGTGTTTTCCATAGAGATGTGAAACCTCAGAATCTTTTGGTTAGTTTTCATCATACCTTGTTCCCCTTAATCAGTGTAGTTTACTAATTTTTAATTGTGTAATCACATATTTTAGGGCGCTTTTGAGCTCAGATGCACTGTCCGTCCAGTTGCGATCAAGTACAACAAGGTTTTCGTAGATGCCTTCTGGAACAGTAAAAAGTGAGGTCTTCTGTAGGTCTTATTTTCGTAGTTATGTTTCCATGGCCTAGTTATGTGCCTTTGTATGCCGGCATTTTCTGATTGTTTCTGATGAAAGAATATCTTCTTTTGTATATTTTTGCTGTTCATATTACATCTGTTGCATCTAGTGTTTTTGTTGTGTTTAGCGCCACGAATTTGTTGGTGGAAAGGCGAGTTGGAATTTGTTAGTAAAGTATACAGCTGTGATTGGATTTTTTTTTGCAAAAAATTGGACTTTTTAGCCCGGATGTGGAAGAGATCCGGGCTAAAATGTCCAGTTTTTTTTTGTTTAAACACAATGCTTTTTAGCCCGGACTTACCCAGATCCGGGCTAAAAGGTGGAAAATGCGACTTGTTGAGGCGGGCCGCAGAAGCCTGCCTCAACAAGTCCCTCATTTTGGCGCCAAAGTGAGGGACTTGTTGAGGCGGCCGACTTCGGAGGTCCGCCTCAATAAGGTCCTTTTTGAGGCGTATAACGCCCGCCTCAAAAAGTGTACCCACTTGTTGCAGCCCCCTTGGTTGAGGCGAACGGTGTACGCCTCAAAAAGTGTCAAAAGGCCCGCCTCAACAAGGGTTTTTTCCACTAGTGAATATAAAGGAAAACTATAGGATATAAGTATTATCACATGAAATATAAAGAATAACTATAGTATATAAGTATATTCACATGAAATATAAAGGAAAACTATAGGATATAAGCTTTTATCACATGAAATATAAAGGAAAACTATAGGATATAAGTATGATCACATGAAATATAAAGGAAACTATAGGATATAAGTATTATCACATGAAATATAAAGAAAAACTATAGGATATAAGCTTTATCACATGAAATATAAAGAAAAATTATAGGATATAAGTATTATCACATGAAATATAAAGGAAACTATAGGATATAAGTATTATCACATGAAATATAAAGAATAACTATAGTATATAAGTATTATCACATGAAATATAAAGAAAAACTATAGGATATAAGCTTTTATCACATGAAATATAAAGGAAAATTATAGGATATAGTTATTATCAAATGAAATATAAAGGAAAACTATAGGATATAAGCTTTTATCACATGAAATATAAAGGAAAACTATAGGATATAAGTATTATCAACCGTTTCTTCTACAATCTTTCCTATTGGGCCTATTTGGGCCCAATTTCTCGTTTTTTCAGTTTTTCATCCGTTTCTTCTACAATCCTTCCTATTGGGCCTATTTGGGCCAAATTTCTCATTTTTTCAGTTTTTCACCTGTTTCTTCTACAATCCTTCCTATTGGGCCTATTTGGGCCCAATTTCTCATTTTTTAGTTTTTCACCTGTTTCTTCTACAATCCTTCCTATTGGGCCTATTTGCGCCCAATTTCTCGTTTTTTCAGTTTTTCACCTGTTTCTTCTACAATCCTTCCTATTGGGCCCAATTTCTCATTTTTCAGTTTTTCACCCTTTTCTTCTACAATCCTTCCTATTGGGCCTATTTGGGCCCAATTTCTCATTTTTTCAGTTTTTCACCCGTTTCTTCTACAATCCTTCCTATTGGGCCTATTTGGGCCCAATTTCTCGTTTTTTCAGTTTTTCACCCGTTTCATCTACAATCCTTCCTATTGGGCTTAAATCGGCCCAATTTCTCATTTTTTCAGTTTTTCACCCGTTTCTTCTACAATCCTTCCTATTGGGCCTATTTGGGCCCAATTTCTCGTTTTTTCAGTTTTTCACCCGTTTCTTCTACAATCCTTCCTATTGGGCCTATTTGGGCCCAATTTCTCGTTTTTTCAGTTTTTCACCCGTTTCTTCTACAATCCTTCCTATTGGGCCTATTTGGGCCCAATTTCTCGTTTTTCAGTTTTTCACCCGTTTCTTTTATAATCCTTTCTATTGGGCCTATCTAGGCCCAATTTCTCGTTTTTCTAAGTATGAGACGTTATTAAGAGAGATACAAGGGCGTAATTAAGTTGATGTAATGTTTGTATTGCTCTTGTAATTTGTTTTGGATTTTATGTATGTTAAGAAAACATATATATTATCGGGATTTTCAAATTGAGATTACACAAGTAAATCAGACCCAAATGTGAAGTTGATATCTGCTCTTAAAATAAATTACATCTGAAATTACATTTAAAATATAATCTACATCTTAAAATACACCGACGGATCTGGAGGACAGTTATATCTAATGCGATAATCCCGAAGTAGTTGAATCCTCGACTGAAATTGAGAGTCCCAACCATCGACACTTGGGTGTTTGAATCGACGCCAAGCGTACAGAGGGGGAGGTAGTGGACAACCATCCTTCAGCGACACCTACATAGAAAATACAAAATATGATCGAGCTTTGTGTTTTAGGATAAGCACAAACATTACTAGCTATTTAAAAACAATAACTATACCGGTACAAAGTGGTTTCGGTTTCCTACGAGGGCCATCGTCAATATCTGTGTTGGAGGGCCGAAGCTTTCGTCAGAGGCCCTCATTGGTAAGCACAAGCACAGGCCATCCCAGGATAATATGACAAGAGCAAGTTGGTATAGCGTGGAAAACACTAAACCAATCATCGGCATGTCGAGCCAGTACTCCTCGCTGCAAGGACTGATGACATAGTTGACCCGAAATATAAGGTCCTCGTAAGTGATCCCCAAGTGTAGTACGGACAAGATGGGCATGTACACATCTTTGTTGTCAAACAACTCGCCCGCCACCTGCATTCGAACCATAGGGTATGCAGTCTCTTCTGATCCCAACAATACAGCCAGTGTCCGATATCCACAATGCCCGTTTGGACATACATCTTTGGCCCCGTTAATGTACGGAAACCAAAAGTAATTCACATTCTTAACCCCAAAGTTCACCCCCATATAAATCATGGGTTGTTCAGGGGGCTGTTGCGATCCTATCCCTTGGGTCCCAATGCCCGGCGAAGCTCCACTTGGTCCCTTCTTGCCACGACCCCGACCTCTACCTTGGCTTCCACTGGCCTTCTTCTTCTCAATCTCATCTAACTCAGCCCTCCGATGCTCAAACAAGCTCGACTCTCTCTTGGTGTCGTACTTTGTCAAACCCTTTGTCCTTCCTTTTGAAATGATTCCCGTGGGCTCCTGCATCGAAGTTTCATGCGGGTGCTGCGTGTCCCAGAACAACTCGGTGATTTGGTCTATTTGGTCGTTGCTCAATGTTTTAGCGCGCCACATGTCATCCATTAGCTTCCATCTCAACTCTTGAACACACATCTGTGTTGTGTCCTCAACTGGATCTTCTTTCGTGTCAACCCTATCCCATTGTAATTGCTTCCAAAAGCGGTGTATCTCACTCGGCATGATCGTCGTCTTATTAATGATGGCATTTGCGATTCTGTGGACACACGGCAGACCGAAGCAGTCTCTCATCCAATGATCATCACAGTCCTCAGGGAAATCCTCCTCCTCTATTTGCTTATACAGATCAAACAACATTCCCAAGCACCTATCCGACACTTTGAAGAATAGCCTTGAAAACAACACTCTTATTTCTGGCGGCACACCATCAAACATCGTTGGTGTTTTGGTCTGTGACATCTCCATGGTCGCACGCACCTGCCCAATTTGACCCTCGATCGCATGGTGGATCCTCACTACCATTCTATTGAAACCACCAATGCTAGAATTAAGAATTTTCTTCAATACGTGATGCATACCCTCAACCCTATCTAAACACATGAAAAGCATTGGGTTAGTCCCACATTGAGCCCTGAACCTAGAAACTACTGAACATTGTACAAGGGTTACCTGTTTTTAGTCCTCGTGAAGAAGTGAAGATGATGATCAGTCCACGCTCTGACTATGCTTTCCTTGTGAGGATTAGTCCACGTCTTCTCAATGTATCGAACGAGGCCACTCTTCCACGATGTCCTCAATTTCGCAAGCCTCTCTTCGTAGCTTTCCTCCGTGGTTGAACACCAAAGTGCCCAACATTGGCCGCAAAACCTTTTCACTTGTTTTTTATCCTTCAATATTGGGGAAGCATATGCTTCTATGTTGTGCTTAATATGCACCCAACACAATAGGTGTTTTACTTCATCTTTGAAAACTATCCGAATTGCATTATTGAGGGCCTTCTCTCGATCAGTTATTATGACGGTCGGCATAACACCCGCATCTTTAAACAAGCGCAAAAGTTTCTCCATTATAAACTTGTAATGCACAACTTCTTCTTGTCGTGTAAATGCATACGCAATGTTGAAAGTCTTGTGCGTGCAAGTGAAACCGACAATCTCCACCAATGGCATGTTATACCTGTGGATGAATGTAAGAAAACAAATGAATGTAAGAAGTCATAGAATATAAGATATAATTCAAATCGATGATATAAATCAATACTATTAAATTGTGTTGAAATTGTAACACAAATCCATCACATACCTATTTGTCTTGTATGTGGCGTCGATAATTACCACGTACGGGAACATCTTCAATAGGTGGAGCGAGTCCAGGTGAGCAAAAAATAGGATATCAGTCTCTTTCGTAGACAACTTTCTAAGCGGAAATACTCCGTAACTATTTTGTTACAAAAAGTTTAGAGTCCATTGCGTAACCGTCAATTCCCCACAATCTTTGTAATGCATCTTCTGCAGAAAGTTGGAAACTTGTTTCATGGATGTAAAATTTCCGGGGAAGAAGTTCCTCAACTCCGCAACAATAGTCCTAGGCGTCACGAATGCATCGCCCAAACTTTTGGCAAGGCGCTCCTCATCCGGGGTCATTCTGCCAATGTATGCATGCCCAAGAAAGCTAGTCGGAAGCTTATGGTTGTGGCATCCATCTATCACATTCATGATCCATTTATGAGTCACTTCCCCTGGCTTTTTCTTCAATCTAACACCACACAACTCAAATGTGCATCCAGACTTCTTCGACTTTGTTTTACGAATTATCTCAACTTCCTCTTCTGAGTCACTACCTTTCTTTCTCCCCGATCTATATTCACCAAAATGCTCGCACGTCAAACTAACACTTCTGACATTTGAGTTACGAGTGACTAAAACCATCATCAAATCTTTGCCCCTATTCTTAACCCACTCAATCAATTCCTCTCGGCTATCCCACTTCAGATTATTACGAAATTCATCTCCATAATCTTTCCCCTATACATGTTTACATAATCAATAATGTTACAATATATGGATTTATATGTTTGTAGCTAACCAATATTAACTATAAAACAAAACTATAATTGTAATACATAACTAAACTAAAGAAAAACAAATTGATAGCTTATCTCACTAAATCATCATCATCATCTTCTACATTACCATGTTCTTTTAACGCTTTTGAAAATAAACATAGGACTTTTAACATATATCAAATTCACAACAATTATCAACTTCTCCACTACTACTAAATACTAATCTTTTAACATATATCAAAACAAATATAGGCCTCTACCGCTAAATCGTCATCATCTTATCCACTACAACTAAATACTAATCTATCTTTTAACATAATAAATATAGGCCTCTACCGCAACATCGTCATCATCTTCTCCATTAATTTCAATTCTAATCATTCCATTAATAAATATACGTACTTAAGCTATATTAATTATAACTAATTTCAATCTTAATCATTCCATAATTACTAACCTCGAAATTGCCATCGTCGAAATCTTCATCGTCGTAATCTTCATCGTCGTAATCTTCATCATATTCTCCACTACTCCAATATGTGTTTTCATTATATGCCATTTTTTGTAAGATTTGTTGTTTTGGATTTAGAAAATGAGGAATGGGCTTGCTATTTATAGGGCACAAAATGGCCGTTGGAATAACGGCTACTTCTGTGCGCCAAAGGATGGCGTACGCTAGGGGATGGCATACAGGCCATTTTCCAACGGCTATTTCCTGTACATTGTATTTTAGCGTACGCTAAAATACAGCGTACAGGTATAAATACTGAATTTCACAAAATTGTACTGTTTTCATGCTGTACGCTAAGTTCTGGCGTACGCTCAATGCTGGCATACAGAATGTCGTGCGGATAGGCAATTTTTAGCGTGTATATAGTAACAACCTTATTTATCGTAGTCCAGAGCTCTTTTTATGTCGCTAACTTGCTATGCTTTAGGGCTCGTTTGGTATCAATACCAAAGATATGAGATACTAAGTATCGATATCGGTAGGGGTGAGCAAAAATATCCGATCCGGCCGACCCGATCCGATAATCCGCCAATCTGAACCCTAAACGTCCGTATCCGAAAACATCCGTTTAATTTTTATCCGAATCCGATCCGATCCGGGTGATTTTTTTCGGATACTTTGATCGGATACGGATCGAGATATTTTGCTTACCGGATATCCGGGAATCTGGTACTATTAATATATAATATATATGTTTTTATAACTAGTATACAATATTTAATTAGTTTCAAATGATCTCAAAATGGTGCTTGTACATTTTTAAGTAATTAAACCCACTTCAATTCTCTAATACAACATTCCTTATTTATTTTTTTTAATAAAAAAAACAACCTTGATTATTATTCATATAAAATTAAAACTCTAAATTAATAATTCATGTAATAATTGTCGCCTCACTAAAGAGAGCAAATTTTTTTTTTGTCAAGACTGAGTGTTCATCATTGAATTGAATTTTGATTATATAAGTTAAAGTTATAACTTTATATATACTTGCCAATTCCTCTTATTATATAATATATACGTTTATGGTTCTCAATTTGAAAATGTTGGCAAGTTTAATTGTTTGAAAAAATTACAGGGACTTGCAAATGGTGTTGATGTTTGACATTTAGTTTGCACTTTGCGGATTGTTAGTTTTGATTGAATTAGAAAAAGTAACATTTTGATTTAGTTTTTAATAGGTTTTCTAGTAACCGGATAATTTGGATATCCGAGTCGAATATCCGATCCGAATAATATTTATCGGATATCCGGTCCAAAACGGACCGGATACGGATAGGAGTTTTGTGAATATTTTTTTATCGGATATTCGACATACCGGACCGGACGAGATATATCTGTTTGCTCACCCCTAGGTATCGGTATGGATATCAAGATAAAAGTATGATTGATATATTTAATTATACTTATTTTCTGGGAAATATCAATTAACACCAATGTTGCTCTAATGTCATTTTGATATCACTGATATCGATATTTAGCTATACCTGACAAAAAATATCAGTTTGATATCGATATCAGAATATATCAAACATAGATATGGGTATGAGTGTATGACTGATATTTGATACCTTGATATCAATACCAAACTACCAAACGGACCCTCTGCCATTCCAACCTTTTGCTTTTTCGTAGTGAGATGAATCTTTTTTTTTGATACAGTAAGAATTAGACTGGAAACCACAAAGGTCGGTTTCTCAGTGTATAGCATCCTTTTCGAAAAGTTCTACATTTGCTCTAATATCTTCCAAAGAAACCTGCTGTCCCAGCTTAGTAATGAAGTCGGCCACAGCGTTAGTCTCTCGGAAAATATGACGAATCTGCACTGAAGAAAACAGTTGTAAAACACAAAGGATGTCAGAAATAAGAGTTTCAATATCCCATGGACAGTGTCAGATTTTATTAAGGACGTTCACAATGGTGAGGTTATCACATTTGACTTGGATATTTTTGATACCTAATTCATAGGCTTTAACCAACGCCTTTCGCACTGCAATCGTTTCCGTTTTTAGTGGGCTTGATGTTCCAATTTTTCCGCCACTTAAGAAAACTAATTCACCTTTGTGATTTCTAAAGACGTATCCAAAGCTAGAGTTTCCATTCGTTTTTGTAGATCCATCAATATTAATTTTGATGAAGTTCTCTGGAGTTTTTTTCCATTTCATTTGTGTTTGTTTTGGCCTTTTGTTGTTCCCATTTTTCTTTTTAGTTTCATGCAAACAGTATGGGTTCCAATCTTTTGTTTGTTTCCAGTTATGGATTTGGCTCTTGATATAGATTGATAGATCCTTAATCATATCTGTATCATCATGTGGTCTTGCAAAGCTTCGCTGGTTTCTGTAAAACCAAATTCCCCACCACGAAATAACTAATTCTTCGAATTGTGATCGATTGGTTTTATTTCTAATTTCTTCAACAAGTGCATATGCTTTTTTATTTCCTAGGTTTAGAGACCTAATGATTCCAAATGAGTTTTGTGAATATTTTTTTACCGGATATTCGACATATCGGACCGGACCAGATATATCCGTTTGCTCACCCCTAGGTATCGGTATGGATATCAAGATACAAGTATGATTGATATATTTAATTATACTTATTTTGTGGGAAATATCAATTAACACCAATGTTGCTTTGATGTCATTTTGATATCACTGATATCGATATTTAGCTATACCTGACAGCAAATATCAGTTTGATATCGATATCAGAATATATCAAACATAGATATGGGTATGAGTGTATGACTGATATTTGATACCTTGATATCAATACCAAACTACCAAACGGACCCTTTACCATTCCAACCTTTTGTTTTTTCGTAGTGAGATGAATCTTTTTTTTTTGATACAGTAAGAATTAGATTGGAAACCACAAAGGTCGGTTTCTCAGTCTATAGCATCCTTTTGGAAAAGTTCTACATTTGCTCTAATATCTTCCAAAGAAACCTACTGTCCCAGCTTAGTAATGAAGTCGGCCACATCGTTAGTCTCTCGGAAAATATGACGAATCTGCACTGAAGAAAACAGTTGTAAAACACAAAGGATGTCAGAAATAAGAATTTCAATATCCCATGGACAGTGTCAGATTTTATTAAGGACGTTCACAATGGTGAGGTTATCACATTTGACTTGGATATTTTTGATACATAATTCATAGGCTTTAACCAACGCCTTTCGCACTGCAATCGTTTCCGTTTTTAGTGGGCTTGATGTTCCAATTTTTCCGCCACTTAAGAAAACTGATTCACCTTTGTGATTTCTAAAGACATATCCAAAGCTAGAGTTTCCATTCGTTTTTGTAGATCCATTAGTATTAATTTTGATGAAGTTCTCTGGAGTTTTTTTCCATTTCATTTGTGTTCGTTTTGGCCTTTTGTTGTTCCCATTTTTCTTTTTAGTTTCATGCAAACAGTATGGGTTCCAATCTTTTGTTTGTTTCCAGTTATGGATTTGGCTCTTGATATAGATTGGTAGATCCTTAATCATATCTGTATCATCATGTGGTCTTGCAAAGCTTCGCTGGTTTCTGTAAAACCAAATTCCCCACCACGAAATAACTAATTCTTCGAATTGTGATCGATTGGTTTTATTTCTAATTTCTTCAAGAAGTTCATATGCTTTTTTATTTCCTAGGTTTAGAGACCTAATGATTCCAAATGAGTGTTGTGAATATTTTTTTACCGGATATTCGACATACCAGACCGGACCAAATATATCTGTTTGCTCATCCCTAGGTACCGGTATGGATATCAAGATACAAGTATGATTGATATATTTAATTATACTTATTTTGTGGGAAATATCAATTAACACCAATGTTGCTTTGATGTCATTTTGATATCACTGGTATCGATATTTAGCTATACCTGACAGCAAATATCAGTTTGATATCGATATCAGAATATATCAAACATAGATATGGGTATGAGTGTATGACTGATATTTGATACCTTGATATCAATACCAAACTACCAAACGGACCCTCTGCCATTCCAACCTTTTGCTTTTTCGTAGTGAGATGAATCTTTTTTTTGATACAGTAAGAATTAGACTGGAAACCACAAAGGTCGGTTTCTCAGTCTATAGCATCCTTTTCGAAAAGTTTTACATTTGCTCTAATATCTTCCAAAGAAACCTGCTGTCCCAGCTTAGTAATGAAGTCGACCACAACGTTATTCTCTCGGAAAATATGACGAATCTGCACTGAAGAAAACAGTTGTAAAACACAAAGGATGTCAGAAATAAGAATTTCAATATCCCATGGACAGTGTTAGATTTTATTAAGGACGTTCACAATGGTGAGGTTATCACATTTGACTTGGATATTTTTGATACCTAATTCATAGGCTTTAACCAATGCCTTTCGCACTGCAATCGTTTCCGTTTTTAGTGGGCTTGATGTTCCAATTTTTCCGCCACTTAAGAAAACTGATTCACCTTTGTGATTTCTAAAGACGTATCCAAAGCTAGAGTTTCCATTCGTTTTTGTAGATCCATCAGTATTAATTTTGATGAAGTTCTCTAGAGGTTTTTTCCATTTCATTTGTGTTCGTTTTGGCCTTTTATTGTTCCCATTTTTCTTTTTAGTTTCATGCAAACAGTCTGGGTTCCAATCTTTTGTTTGTTTCCAGTTATGGATTTGGCTCTTGATATAGATTGGTAGATCCTTAATCATATTTGTATCATCATGTGGTCTTGCAAAGCTTCGCTGGTTTCTGTAAAACCAAATTCCCCACCACGAAATAACTAATTCTTCGAATTGTGATCGATTGGTTTTATTTCTAATTTCTTCAACAAGTTCATATGCTTTTTTTTTTCCTAGGTATAGAGACCTAATGATTCCAAATGTTTTGTTGTTTACCTTTTCTATTGTTTTCATAGTATGGTTACACTGGAAGAGAATATGGTTCATATCTTCAACTTGTGCATTACAACGAATACATTCTTGGGGTAATGCAACACCTTTTTCAGCTAGTCGCTTTTGTCGGCAATCCATTTTTCATGATTTTCCAAAAAAGTTCTTAACTTTGGGGTATGTATCCAGTTTCCAAATCCAAGAGGGATCGTACGCTGTATACCTTTTGTTCTTGTTAATAATTTCCATAGCCGTATTTGTAGAAAACCAACCATTTTTTCTTGCCTCCCACTACATTCTGTCCTGTATATTGTTTATCGGGATTGATGTGGATGTGATTTGTTTAGATATGTCAGATGGTAAAATTTGTTCAATCAGAGCCTTATTCCATGTTTTGTCTGGTAAGATGAAATCTGCCACCAAAGCCTCATTGTTTTGATTTGTTGGTATTGTAATTTTATCACATAAAGGTGTCATGGAGATCCAATTGTCAGTCTAAAATTTGATTGTTATGCCATTACCAACTTGCCAAATGAGTCCCTTCTTAAATTCTACCCGAATTTCCGACTTTTTGTCCACTACGAAGAGCAGTTTCCTTTTTTCTCATATTGTAGAATATTTGTTGTTTTCAGATATTTTTCAGTAATGATTTTTACCCAAAAAATTTCTTGTTCAACCAAAATTTTCCATAATAGCTTAAATTGGAGCGCTTTATTCATGTGCTTTGTTTTTCTTAATCCCAATCCTCCTTGTTTTGGTTTGCAGATCTTTTCCCATCCAATGAGAGGTTTGTATAAGGGGTCTTTATTCCAGAAAAAAAGATATGTTAAGTTTATCAAGCTCATTATGGATTTGTGAAGGAAGTAGGGGTGTTCAGAAGTGGCCCGGACCGGAAAACCAGACCGGTGAAATTACGGTCCGGTCTCCGGTCCATGTTTTCCCCTTAATCCGGGTTCGGTCCGGTCCGGTCCAAATCCTGAAAAAAACCGGTCCAGACCGGTGGACCGTTTTTTTTTAAAATAAAAATAATAAATTAGGAGTTTATATATTTTTTTTATAGATATTTTTCTTAATTTAATAAGTTAGGAGTATAAATATTTTTTAGATATTTTTTTTAGATTTTAAATAAGAATTTATTATTATTTTTTAAAAATAAAATCCGGTCTAAACCGGTCCTAGACCGGACCAGACCGAAACCGGACCGGACCGATCTCCGGTCCAGACTTTTGAAAAAATCCGGTCCATCGGACCAGACCGGATGAACACCCCTAGCAGGAAGCATAAAGTTTTGCATAAGGAAATTAGGTCGTGAAGCCAGATTGGCTTTAATCAAAGTTGTTCATCTGCTTGTGATAAGGAGTTAACTTTCCATTTGGTTAGTTGTTGTTGTGAGCTGGCTAAAAGATCCGCAAAAGTACTCGAGTTCACTCTTTCATTGATAATTGGACAACTAAGATATTTCTCAAGCGATACCATGTTTGTGATAGTAAGGATTCCTTTTATCGCCAGATTTTCCGTGTTTGTCACTTTCTTTGTGACTTGAAATGCCGATTTGTGAAAATTGACTTTTTGTCCTGAAATTTTCAAGTAATCATCCACAATGTCCTTAATGTCTTTGCAATTTTCCAATTTTGCTTTTGAGAAAATCATGATATCATCCGCAAAAGCCAGGAAAGGGATTCGAGTTCCTTGTCTACAGATTTGGAAACCATTTGGTTTCCTGGGTCTGTCTGCTGCTTGTTGGAGTTTCCGAGCTAAGATTTCAGCTCCAAGAATAAAAAAGGAAAGGAGAAAGGGGGTCTCCTTGACGAAGTCCTCTAGTTGATTTGAAAATTTCCGTTGGTCCATTATTTACTAGAACCGAGAAAGATACTGTGGTGATACATTCTCTGATCCATTTAATAAATTTTTCAGCAAACCCAATTTTTTCCATAGTTTTGAAGATAAAATTCCATTCGATTCTATCATACGCTTTTTCCATGTCTAGTTTTAGGGCTATAAAACCCTCAGTTCCTTTTTTTGCCTTGAACGAGTGAAAAATCTCATGAACTATCAAGATATTATCTTGAATGGATCTATTCGCAACAAAGGCTCCTTGTAAAGGATGAATTAGTTTTTCCATAGTATTTTTCAATCTTGTAGTCAGAATTTTTGAAATAATCTTATAGATTGTAGAACATAGACTTATAGGCCTATAGTGGTTGGTAGAGTTAGGGTTGTCGCATTTTGAGATTAGGAGTGGAAATGGGTTGGGTGATGGATGGATGCAGCCATTTTATCACCCGACCCATGAATTAAATCCTCCATCCGACCCACCCATCACCCTCGAAACCTTTCACCCACATCCGTCCATCCATCATCCAACGGGTGGTTCGGGTGGGTCGGGTCATCCGCATAATATTTATAAATATTTTATAATTATTTAAATGTAATTAATTATATGATTAAGTACAAAAGGTAATTAATTTTCTTCAATATATAAAAATAGTTGTTCTAAATATAGGATTTGATGGATGTTCATATAAAATATTCTTAGAATATTCAACTTTTAAACATAAAACAAAACTAAAATTGAAGTCATACATTTTAATAAAATAGAATTAGAACTATAATCGTCGATGGGTGAACGGATGGGTGAAGTGCGGGTGATGGATCGGGTGATGGGTGAGATTTACATCACCCATCACCCACTCGTAATCTGTTTCACCCGACCCACCAACCATCCATCACCCGATTTCCTTCGGGTGATCATCCATATATTCGGATCGGGTTTTCCGGGTGGGTCGATCACCCACAAATGATTTCCAGCCCTATTTGAGATCAAGGATATAAATGTATGGTTTATTTGTTTTAGTAACTTCCTTGAGAGGAAGAAACTTTTAACTGCTTGTATCACAGATGGTCCTACAATGTCCCAATATTTTTGATAGAACTCTGTTGTCATCCCATCCGGGCCAGGAGATTTATCCGATCCAATGTCAAAGACTGCTCTTTTAATCTCATCATTGGAAACATTTCTAGTTAAGTGTTCATTATCCTCTGCTAAAATTTCCTTATGAATTAAGTCAAGGTTTTCCTGTAATAAACCTTCATTTAATTCTTCACTTCTAAATCTTTTGATAAAATCATTTCTGATTTCATTTCTAATATTTTCTTCTCCGATAATGCACGTTCCTTCTTGTATTTTAATTTCCTTTATGATTTTTCTATTTCTTCGTCCGCTTGCTATTTTATGAAAATAGCTTGCATTTGTATCGTTAAACTTGATATGTTTAACCTTAGTTCTTTGATTCCAGAAAATCTTCTAAAAGCACAAAAGTTTTTCCTATTTTTCAATTAGTCTATTTTGTTTTTCGATGAGATTATGGGCCGAACTCAAACAGATGTCAATTTCATATTTTGGCATGTTTTTTTTTTAAGTTTTGTCTTGGATACAAGATCATACATTCTTGACCCATGAAAATTTGTTCTCCAAGCTTGTTTAACGACGTTCCTGAAGTCCTTTCTTGTCATCCAATTTTTTTCAAATTTGAAAGGTTGATTTTTGGTAGGTATAGAGGGTGCTAGTTCAATGGAAATTAGGCAGTGATCAGAACTAGTAAAAGCGTAGTGTTTAGTACAAAGATCTGGATACCATTGTAAGATCTGGTGGTGAATAAGTACTCTATCAAGTTTTTCATAGATATTTTCAATCTCTGTTTTGTTCTTGCGCCATGTAAATCTTGTATTTCATTAAGATCTCCCATAATGATACAATGATATGCACTATTTTTGATAAAGGAGCTAATTTCTTCCCATAAAGCATTTTTGCCTGATTCATTTGGTGGTGCATACGTGAGCACAAGCATCACTTTAATGTTTGTGCATAGGTTTGTATACTTAATACTGATCAATCTTGTTTCAATTTTATCTATTTCTAGTAATTCATTTGTTAGCTGATACGTTTTCCACATAACACATATACCCCCAGCAAATCCAGTTGCCGGTACACAGTGAAATTGGTCAAAACCTGCTTTCTTCCAGAGTTTATCACTTGATACTTTGTTTGTTCTTGTTTCAAATAATGCGAGTAATTGAATCCGTTCAATTTTACAAAAGGATTCAATATCCATCCAAATAGTTTTTTTTTTTTCAATTCATCTACAGTCGCATGTTGTAATCTTCATAAAAAACCAATTTGACTTGTGCCCCTTATCCTAAGACTTTGAGAGGTCTTTTTACTGGTTTGTTGTTGTTGATGCTTCTTCCATATAAAAAAATGTAGTTGTTTAAGAAAATTGTTATCATCCTTATAGCATTTTGTCATTATTGTTCTAGTATTTTCATTATGAAGGGTTCCATTTTTTGTTATAAATAACGGGGAATAAATCCCATCCAGTTGTACTTTAACAAAATAACGGGGAATAAATCCCAGGGAATAAATCCCATCCAGTTGCATTTCTGCGTGCACGTATCCTCTATTAGGATAGGGTCATGACCTGAACAAAACTAACGGGGAATAATCCCAACAATTACGTTACTACACACGGACTATACTAGCAGTCAAACACACAATCACAACACAGAGAACCATCACGGCTCAACCTGAACAACTAACACCCTAGATTTTAATAATCTAAACACACACGATAAATCACATCAAAGACCCTTACGGCCTTCACTTGCACAACAAATCTATCATATAGTAGCGTTGGTTCTAGCAGAATATACAACCTAGTAATAATATCCGTTTTATTTCACATAACGTTATCAAATCAATTTCCAACATAATTAACAATCATCCCAAATTATTTAACAATAAAACTATTGATAAATAATCAAATATGGAATGATGAACAAGAGAGAACCGCCACTTGCCTTAGATCCGACAACTTCGAATCAAGCTGAGCAACGTCTAGTTCCTGGATCTGAAACTGGAGCAGATCTTGGATAATAAATCCCTAAGAAATGGCCCATAACAAGACCCTAAGTTAGATTCAATACACTTATATATGAATCTAAAAGAATACAAGAAGAAATCAAAGGAAACGAGCCAAGCCCAAAGCCAACCCACAAAACACACAACTCGGACACACATACCGCGATCGCGGCAGGACGCGGTCGGTCACGGTTTTCGTGTTGTGACAGTGGCTAGCTCGCGAGACAACAATGGAGAATTTCTTACCCAAACCGATTTGTTTGCCTTCGATTTGTCTATGGTTCGATCTCCCAACACCTCAAAGCTTCCAACAACACTCAAGAGCACTTTCTCAACTCAAGAGACACTCGAAATCTCCCACACACGAAGCTCACAAGCTCGGCTTTAATGGAGAAAAACAGAGGAAAACAGAGGAGAAGAAGAAGGAAGAAGAAGAGAGCTCTTGGCTTCGGTCTTCACCTCCTTTTATAGCACAAATCCGACTACCTCCAAGGGGACAAGGGGACAAAGGCGAAGGGCCACTTGGCCTGCCCAAAAAAAATATATCCCAACCGAGCCAAAAACAGAGCTACAGTAACCGCCACGCGAGGAAGACGACCGCCTCTGCAAAAGGCATTACCGCGATCGCGGCCGATCGCGGTGAGTCGCGGTTCATCGCGGTCAATCGCGGTGAGTCGCGGTTTTAAGCCGACTTCGTTTATTCTTATCCGAACTTGGTTTGGATTAAATTTCTTAACTCCGGGTTAAATATATTCGTACATTAACGATACATTAACCCCGAAAACACCTCAACTGTATTATATAATGCTCGGAAAATTTTACAGAGCTCAGACCCCTTTTGAGAAGGTCCGAGACTCACTGAATTAAATCCGTCTAGCAAAACGGGCATAAGAAAAATTTAAAAATAATTCAAAATACCCTTAAAAATTACGGGGTGTTACATTACTACCCCCTTATTTTAAGTTTCGACCCCGAAACTTGCATTATCAAGGCCGACAACAAGTAGGGAAAGTATCTAAGTACACCCGTCTCAGTCTCCCAAGTAACCTCTTCGGTTTCTAACTTGGAGCACAAAACTCGTACCAAAGGTACCACCTTGCTACGTAGCTGTCTCAAACTTCACCCTGAATGGTAATCGAGACATCTGACAAACGCTTGGTTCAAACCAAATATTTATTTTAGCAAGAATAGTTACAACAAAAGTTTTACAACCTTGATGCGTTCTTAAACTTACTAACACAACCATTCAAATCAAAAGACTGGGTAACACCCAAATCTACAACCTACAACAAAAGTAAAAAGCTTTAAATAAATGGAAAATCAGATCCATCCGCCTCACGCATCACGTAAAGACGTTGACCTTGACTTCCAGAAGCTATTGGAGCCTTCCCTTTATTTTGTGCAGTTGTCTGCATCGTAAGGCTAGGAGCCTCCACCGGTTTAAACTCCGGCCGGTTGCTCTGAATAGCAGACCCTTGCTGAAACTCAGATCTTCTTTGCTTTCTCTGCAGGCAAAACCTCTGCATGTGACCTGCTCTCCCACAGTCGTAACATGTCTTTATCTCTTTTAGACATTCATTCCTTTTGTGCCCAGGTGCACCACAGTTGAAACACTGAATTGAACTCTTTCCTTGGTCAAACTGTTGTGTCGACTCTCCTTGAGTCATACCCGTATTTGCTTTGCTAGCCTTGACGAAGTCAGATGGTGGCGCAGGACGTTTAAATCCGTTCGTCTGAGACTGATCTTGCATCAACTTCTGCTGATCACGCTTCTTCGCCGACTCCTCTAGAGTCACTTCTACCTGATAAGCTGCATCCACGTACTGCTCCAAAGTAGAGCATCCGTGACGCACCATCCATGGTTTAATGTCTGGACCCATCCACTCATGGAAGTGCCAGATCTTCTGCTCCTCGCTAGTTACATCTGACCCAGCGTATTGCAACAAATGATTGAACTTAGTGGCAAACTCTGTCACCTTCAATCCTTCCGTCTTCGGATACATGAACTCCTTGTGCTTCTCATCCCTCATAGCTCGGGAAAAGAAATGGTCGGTCATCTTGGCTTTGAACATACCCCAGTTCAGCCCTGGATGATCTGCCAACCTGGTGCCTTCCCACCATTCACTGGCTTCCTCTTTCAGATGGAGAGAAGCAATATGCACCTTCTCAGCTTCAGTGCACTCAATATTGCGGAATAACCGCTCCAGGTGTGAGAACCAATAGGCCACTCTGACCGGTTCTCCCTTTCCGTCATAGCTGTCAGGCCTCATAGAATTTATGGCCTTCAGTGCACAGATATAATTACCTCCATTCCTGATCACCTCTTCCTGATGTACCAGGACATTTGGTTCCACAACTCTAGGAACCACTTGAGAAATTGGCACCTCTTGTGCCTGAGGCGCAACTGGTCGCAGTATCTCAGCCACTGCTTGCACAATCATTCCTCGAAATACTTCCATTGCAGCAGCATCTAAATTCATCGGAGCGTTAGCCTGAACTTGGACACCGCCTCCGGAATTATTGTGAGCAACAGACTCGTGCTCCTCCACAGGGTTTGGAACAACCCTTACATCCGGTCTCGGGTCATTGCTCGGCCCAGTACCAGCATGAATAATGTTCCTTGAGTCCACCATCTAATTACCGATCAAAGTCCAAGTACTTTATACATTAATATCTATTCGAAATGTATTAACAGTCAACTCAGAGTAGATCTACTTGGTAACTTTCCTAGATGAGCACCAAACCGGAATACTAGGTTCTACAACCTCAAATCCTGACAAGAGAACTGAAAACTCAAGTCTAACTGGAGATGGCAAAACCACCTCGACTTTATCCGAGTTCCTTTTGAAGAGAACTGCACCCTTAACCTTCGGGCGACGAAGAGAGAATCTTAGTCTTTCTAGACACAGAAGCAACTTCCGTATCAGACTCAAGAAGGCACGACTATGAACGACTTTTTATTTGAAAAATTCAGAGCTCTTGGAAAACATTTTAGCTCTGATACCATTTCTGTAACACCCCCAAATTTAACCCCATTTGAAAGCGTTACTGCCGATGACCCCGGACGTAAACCCCGAAGTCACCCCAGGCTTTTCCGACGTCATAACTGACTTAAAACACAGTTACAATACTAAAATCGTAACTTTTATTAAACCACATGGTCGCGGAATTACACGATTCCTAAAACGACCCAATTTCATCAGAAATACAAAATAGCACAGCGGAAATCTTTTAAATACAAAGCGACAAAACAACTTGTCGAAACACCGTTCATCTTCATAGTCGGTCTAGCCTTCTCGGATCTTCAACACACCTGATGTGCCGAATCGGACGGATGACACCAGCCAACCATGCAAGGAATATAAAGGTTGGTCAGTCTAATGAAATACTATGCAAGGGTACAAAGCAGAGTGGTTCGAAGCAGTCGTATTAGGTTAGACTCATCGTCCCTCGAATAATAACCGAGTACGCTAGTCAACCATCATACTCCTACTAGAATAACAAAAGGTATGCACAAGAGAAGATTCTGGAGATCGAGTCTCACAGCAATCAATCCCAAAAGAAGACTCCAAATGAAATGAGCCTTAAAGGAAACATGACAAATGTTGGGGAAACATAACCAAACACACATAACCACATTACACAAGTATCGCATACGAGTGATCTACAACTAAGACGAGCTTTTCCCAGCTGCACTAGCGCCTAGCTGCACCACTCGCCAAACATTTTAAAATAAGTGCTACTCATACGACACTTTATTATTATGGTCAAGGCATTTTCATTATGTGCATACTCATGGCACGTATCTTATTTAAATGACCACACACGCACATCACGTTATAAGCTTTTAACATCTCTCTACAAGAGATAACACGGGGAATAATCCCAGGGAATAAATCCCATCCAGTTGTACTTTAACAAAATAACGGGGAATAAATCCCAGGGAATAAATCCCATCCAGTTGTACTTTAACAAAATAACGGGGAATAAATCCCATCCAGTTGCATTTCTACGTGCACGTATCCTCTATTAGGATAGGGTCATGACCTGAACAAAACTAACGGGGAATAAATCCCGGGGAATAATCTAAACAATTACGTTACTACACACGGACTATACTAGCAGTCAAACACACAATCACAACACAGAGAACCATCACGGCTCAACCTGAACAACTAACACCCTAGATTTAATAATCTAAACACACACGATAAATCACATCAAAGACCCTTACGGCCTTCACTTGCACAACAAATCTATCATATACTAGCGTTGGTTCTAGCAGAATATACAACCTAGTAATAATATCCGTTTTATTTCACATAACGTTATCAAATCAATTTCCAACATAATTAACAATCATCCCAAATTATTTAACAACAAAACTATTGATAAATAATCAAATATGGAATGAAGAACAAGAGAGAACCACCACTTGCCTTAGATCCGACAACTTCGAATCAAGCTGAGCAACGTCTAGTTCCTGGATCTGAAACTGGAGTAGATCTTGGATAATAAATCCATAAGAAATGGCCCATAACAAGACCCTAAGTTAGATTCAATACACTTATATATGAATCTAAAAGAATACAAGAAAAAATCAAAGGAAACGAGCCAAGCCCAAAGCCAACCCACAAAACACACAACTCGGACACACATACCGCGATCGCGGCAGGTCGCGGTCGGTCGCGGTTTTCGTGTTGTGACAGTGGCTAGCTCGTGAGACAACAATGGAGAATTTCTTACCCAAACCGATTTGTTTGCCTTCGATTTGTCTATGGTTCGATCTCCCAACACCTCAAAGCTTCCAACAACACTCAAGATCACTTTCTCAACTCAAGAGACACTCGAAATCTCCCACACACGAAGCTCACAAGCTCGGCTTTAATGGAGAAAAACAGTAGAAAACAGAGGAGAAGAAGAAGGAAGAAGAAGAGAGCTCTTGGCTTCGGTCTTCACCTCCTTTTATAGCACAAATCCGACCACCTCCAAGGGGACAAAGGCGAAGGGCCACTTGGCCTGCCCAAAAAAAATATATCCCAACCGAGCCAAAAACAGAGCTACAGTAACCGCCACGCGAGGAAGACGACCGCCTCTGCAAAAGGCATTACCGCGATCGCGGCCGATCGCGGTGAGTCGCGGTTCATCGCGGTTAATCGCGGTGAGTCGCGGTTTTAAGCCGACTTCGTTTATTCTTATCCGAACTTGGTTTGGATTAAATTTCTTAACTCCGGGTTAAATATATTCGTACATTAACGATACATTAACCCCGAAAACACCTCAACTGTATTATATAATGCTCGGAAAATTTTACAGAGCTCAGACCCCTTTTGAGAAGGTCCGAGACTCACTGAATTAAATCCGTCTAGCAAAACGGGCATAAGAAAAATTTAAAAATAATTCAAAATACCCTTAAAAATTACGGGGTGTTACAGGTATCTCTTTATCCTGATGGATGAGATAATTTAAAAGCTTATAACGTGATGTGGGTTTTGGAGTTAAATAAGATAATGTGCCCGAGTGCACATAATTAATATACCTTTGGCGAGTAGTGCAGCTAGGAAAGCTCGTCTCGACTTTGATCATCGTACATTCTCTTTCCAATCTGGATTCGCTGTATGCGATGGGGTTGGTCGTGAACCGAAGCATCTCAGTCAACTTTTAAATCATTGTTGTTTGATTCTGTAAGCATTCCAGATTTGTCATATTTCCTTACAGACTCAATCTCTTGGAGTCTCTTTTCGGGTCGATTTCTGTGAAGATTAAGTCTTCCAGAATCTTCTCTTATGCATACCTCTTGTTGTTATTCCGTGAAAGTGCCGGGTTTTGTATCGTCCCTTCGGTTATTATTCGAGGGACAATGATAGTAAACGGTTAAGATCACTCGAACCACTCTGCTTTTTACCCTTGCTAGTCTATTCAAGTAGACTAACCCACGAACATTGGTCTCCGCATGTGGGCTGGTGTCATCCGTTCGATTCGGCACATCAGATAGAGTGAAGATATGAGGAGACTAGATTGACTATGAAGACGACGGTTATTTTTGGATGTTTTAATAATTTCTTTTAATCAGGTTGAGATCTTTGGGCAGGTGATCATTACGATCACAACCCTTTTTGTAATATCTTTTAAAAGACTTCCATTGTACTTTGTTTAAACTCTGTGTTTGGCCTATTCGGGATTGGGTTGTAATCCCGTAACTCATGTTTCATTTGATTGATGTTTTGATTTGAATACTTTGATCATTATGTATCAATTGTATTCCATGAATTATATTTAAACCGGTAAAGCCTTGGGTGATCTTGGTAAGGAACATTGGGGTCACTGGCGGTAATACATTTCCAAATGGGTTAAGTTTTAGGGGTGTTACAGTTGTGGTATCAGAGCCAAAGGTTTTAAAACGGGTTTGGGATTTTATAAATCATTGATCCGTTTTTGAAAATGCTTTAAAAGGGCTCTGAATTTTCAAAGTGAAAAGAATTTCAAAACACCGTTCATAGTCATATCTTCTGTACAGTCTGATATAGTAAGCTTGCTTCTATGTCTAGAAAGACTAATTCCTTCCTCGTTGCCCCGCTAGATATGGGTGCATTCTGTTCTCTTCAGAGGAACCCGGGAGAAGCCGAGGTGGTTTCGCCATCTCCAATTAGGCTTGATTCCCAGTTCGCTCGTTGTGATTTGAGGTTGTAGAACCTAGTAACTCGGTTTGAGTTCATCAATAGAAATTACCAAGTTGATCTATTCTAAGTTGATTTTATTACAATAAGTATATCATAATGATACTAATGTGATAAAATCCTTGGAAATTGATCGGTACACAGATGGTGAACACAAGGAACGTTATCCGTGCTGGTGCTGGGCCGAGTAATGACCCCAGACCAACTGTAGGAAATGTTGGACAAGACGAGCAGGAGTTTGGTTCCAACAACCATCCTAGAAGCAATGGTCAAGAGCAGAACAACGCTCCAATGGCATTTGATGCTGCAACATTAGAGGCAATTCGGGGAATGGTCATGCAAGCAGTGACTGATATACTGCGACCGAGTATGCCACAGGCACAAGGTGTGCAAATTCCCCCACCGGTTCCCAGATTTGAGGAGCCAGGAAACCATGTATTCTAGGAGAATATAGTCAGGACTCGAGACAACTATGGTCGTGCACTAAAGACCATTAATTCCATGAGGCCTGACAGCTATAACGGGAAAGGGGAACCAGTCGGGGTGATCCATTGGTTCTCCCACATGGAGCGGTTGTTCCGCAACATTGATTGTACTGAAGCTGAAAAAGTACATATAGCTTCTCTTCAGTTAAAGGAGGATGCTAGTGAGTGGTGGGAGAGTACCGACTTAGCTGATAGCCCTGTTTTGAACTGGGAGATGTTCAAGACAAAGATGACAGACCGTTTCTTCTCTCGTGCTATGAGGGAGGAGAAACACAAGGAGTTCCTATACCCTAAGACTGATGGATTGAAGGTGACTGAGCTGGCAACCAAATTCAATCATTTGCTACAGTATGCTGGACCTAAGATATCCAGTGAGGCATAGAAAATCTGGTATTTCCATGAGTGGATGGGCCCAGATATTAAGCCACGGATGGTGCGTCACGGATGCTCGACTTTGGAGCAGTACGTGGATTTAGCCTACAAGTTAGAGGTGACTCTAGAAGAGTCGACCAAGAAGCGTGATAGCCAGAGGCAATGGGAGAACCAGCCTAAGGCAAGTGGGTTTAAACGTCCCGCTCCACCATCTGATTTTGCCAAATCTGGCCGAGCAAAAACGAATATGACTCAGGATGGGTCTATGCAACGTTCGGGTCAGGGCAATACCCTGATCCAGTGCTACAACTGTGGTACCTACGGGTACAAGAGTAATGTGTGTCTGAAGGAGAAGAAAACGTGTTATGCTTATGGAAAGGAAGGACACTTGTAGTTATTTTGTCCGCAGAGGAGACAGAAAGGGGCTGAGTCACAGCAGAGATTTGTTAATCAGAACAACCAACCCAGGTTCAGTCCGGTGGAAGCCCCTAGTCCTTCAATGCAGACAACTGCGAGAAACAAAGGGAAAGCCCCGGTGGCTTCAGGAAGCCAAGGTCAACGCCTATACGTGATGCGTGAGGCAGATGGACCCTATGCTCCTAATGCTTAGAGTACTTTATATCTGCATTACACTTTTGTTAATGTGTTGTTGATGTGGGTGCTACCCAGACTTTCATTTTGGATGGTTGTAAGTTAAGTTGTGTGTGCAACGAGGTTGTGAACCTTTTGTTGTAACTCTTCTTATATATGAACCTTTGGTTTATACCAAGTTAATGTTTCGTTGCTTGGTATGGGGTAAGGTCTCGTGTTCGAGACTCACCAACAACCTCTTAGGAGATGGCTGCCTATTAATTAGGTGGAGCTACCAAGGATGGGTTGAGATGTATGGACAGCGGCTCATGGCAACAGTGGACGCTGGTAATGGCTGGGCCTGGGCTCGGAGCCACTAGTGAGTCGTCTGTGAACCATGTAGTGGGCTGGTCCAAGATGGTGACCATGTAGTGGGAACCAATCGTCTGTCGGATTGTCGATTACCATCAAGGGTAAGAAATTCAAAGCGATTTGACCTAAATAACCATGGTCCCATACGATAATTATTCTCGGTATGGATTGACGGAAGCGTCATAAGGCAGTGATCGACTTCAGTTTTTGATATTTCTGTGGTTAGAGGATTTACGGGTGTCTTTCCAGAAGATATTCATGGATACCCCGAATCGTGTCGTGGAGTTTGCAATTGATCTCGAGCCGTGTACCACGCCGATCTCTGAGGCACCGTACCGGATGTCTCCTGTTGAGATGCAAGAGTTGAAGAAGCAACTCAAGGATCTTCTTGACAAAAGTTATATAAAGCTGAGTGCATCACCTTGAGTAGGAGTGCCCTAGTTTTATTTGTCAAAATAAAAGATGGACCGTTTCGACTTTGTTTTGACTTTCGAGAGTTGAATAAAGTCACGATCAAGAGCAAGTATATGTTACCAAGGAGTGATGATCTGTTGGATCAACTACAGGGAGCGAAAGTTTTCTCCAAGATCGACCTGAGATCTGGGTATCATCAGCTCAGGATTCGTGAGGATGATATTCCGAGGATTTCATTTCGGACGAGAGATGGTCACTACGAGATTGTAGTCATGCCATCTGGATCTACGAATGCTCTAGCAGTTTTCATGAACCTAGTGCATCGATGTTTTAGACCAGTACTTGAATAAGTTCATAGTGGTCTTCATCAATGGCATTTTGATATTTTTCCCGAGCAAGGAAGCTCACAGGGAACATCTGCGGATTGCTTTATCGGTCCTTAGACCAAGTCGGTTGTACGCAAAGTGGGCTAAGTGCGATTGTTGGATCTAGAAGTGGCTTTCTTAGGCCATGTGATCAATAAGAATGAGGTTATGGTTATTCCCCAGAAGAATGAATCAGTAGTTGTTTGGAAGCGGCCTCAGGGTGTGAGCGAGGTGCGCAGTTTCCCAGAGCTTGCTGAGCAGTATAGACGGTTCAGGGAAGGATTTTTTTTAGATCACTCCACCTATGACCAGTCTGTTCCGCAAGGTCAACAAGAAGTTGTCTGGGATGACAAGTGCAAGACCAGTTTTCAAGAAGTTGAAACAGTGTCTGACTTATGCACCGGTTTTGGCGTTGTCGGAAAGAATGATGGCTATATGGTCTATAGTTAATGCTTCGAGAAATGGGTTGGGATGTGTCTTTGATGCAGAGGGGCAAGGTTATTGCATACGCATCTAGACAATTGAAAACCTATGAAGCAAACTAACCAACACATGACCTAGAACTAGCAGCAATAGTGGTTGCATTGGAAACTGAGGTTACTTGGGTGACCCAGAGGTCAGCAGAAGTTTTCCACTAGGAGATTATCCGTTTACATGGCATTCCTAAGACCATTGTATCGGATCGAGATGGCCGATTCATGTCAAGTTTATAGCAAGAACTTCACAAGGCCATGGGAACTGAATTGAGATTCAGCAGCGTTTCATCCTCAGACAGATGGTCAGTCTGAAAAGACTATCTGGACCCTAGAGGATATGCTAAGAAGCATACGTACTCGATCATCCGACTAGCTGAGAAGACAGCCTAAGTCTGATTGAGCTCACGTACGATAATAGCTGGCATGCTACGGTCAAGATGGCTCAGTTCGAAGCTTTGTATGGTCTCAGATGTAGATCTCAGATTTGTTGGGTTGAGTAAGCCGACAAGATTCTACTTGGACCAGAGTTGGTCGAAAGGACAACTTTGAACATTGCTCTGAGTAGACAGAGGTTGTTGACCGCTCAGAGTCAACAAAAGTTTTACGCAGATCAGAAGCGTTAAAGTGTTGAGTTCGAGGTTGGTGGCAAGGTACTTGTCACAGTATCGCCACCCAAGGATGTTTTCAGGTTTGGTAAGCGTGGGAAGCTTAACCCTCGCTACATGGGACCATTCAAGATTCTGGATAGAGTAAGATCTCTAACGTACCGTTTGGCATTGTCGCCATTGGCGTACCTAGTGTATAATGTGTTCCACGTATCATTGCTAAGGATATTCGTGCCAAGATGAGTCTCGTAGGCTGAGCTATAAGGACGTCCAGATTCAGGCAAATGGTACTTGAGAGGAGATGCCAGTGTGTATTCTCGAATACCGTATGAAGCGACTGTGCAACAAGATCGTACTGTTGGTACGAGTTCTGTGGTCCAGGTCTGGGATTGAGGAAGTTACTTGGGAAACCGAGGCAGAGATGCTCAGACACTTTCCCGAGTTGTTTTTCGGCCAAGTTTCGGGGTCGAAACTTCTTTTAAGGGGGAGGTGATGTGATACCCCATATTTTTGTAAGGTTATTTTGGGAATTTTGGAATTTTCCCGAGTACCCGTTGTGTACGTCGGATTTAATACAGAGAGTTTGAGACATTCTGTAATGTGCTCTATATCTGTAATATTTTTCTCAGTGAAATAATATACAGACAACATGCCTTGGATTTTAATTGACGTTCGCGTACGATAATTTTTATCCCGGTTTAATGTCATGTTCGTTCAAAGCTGAACGGGCGGGAAAAGCTTGTCACGGCGACCGCCGTACAGTGGCGGCGACCGCCGTAGTGAGATCCAAGCACGGCGACCGCCGTAAAGTCACGGCGCCCGCCGTCCCAACGCTCGAGGAGGCAGCTGGTGTGTCAGGCCGCGGCGACCGCCGTAAATTACGGCGCCCGCCGTAATGGCAGTCATCGTTGTCCGGCAGTCCTTGCCCGATGGTCGCCGGCGCGATTTCTGGCGAGCGCCGAACTAGCTGTAGGCCCTTTGTTTTTGAACTCCAGACGCTTTGGCTATAAAAGGGGGTGTTGGGGGAGAGATTTGAGCCATCCCAAACACCGAACCTCTGCCAAATTTGCCTCTCGCCGGAGTTGTGCCTTCGCCGGAAATTCTGAAGCTTTCATCGGTGTTGTTTGGTGGCGTTTCCAGCAGCTCTTTTGAAGCCTTGTGGTTGCCTTTGGAGGTCAGAAACCAAGCAAGGCGGAAAGGGGTCGAAACGCGCATTGTTTTGGTGAGATTTCTCTCGTCTCTGTCGACCGTGTTCTTCACGGCGACCGCCGCCAAGAACGGCGACCGCCGCCAGTGCCCAGAATGCCTTCGTGGCTTTGGCTTGGTTGGTTGTCGTCGTGGCGTCTTTCCTTCCGTGTTCTTTCGCCGTGTTTAGATTTGTACTGTTTATGTCGGATCTAACTTAGGGTTCCTTTTATGGGTCGACTCGAAGGTTGTTGTGCTGTCGGATCTATACCCGTGTCGAGCCGGAATCCAGTTGTCGTCTTTAGACTATTCTGCGGATTAAGGCAAGTGGCGGTTCGCTCTTGCTCATCGTTCCATATTTACATTAATTATCAGTAGTTTATCTGAGTAATTAATTTGGAATGATTATGGTGTTCATCTGGAAACGGTTTTGTTAACTATTTTGGAAAACTAAAATATGATATTATAATAGGTTGTATATCTGTTAGAACAACGCTATTATATATATATATGTGAATTAATACAGATATTATTATAGGTTGTATATTGTTAGAACAACGCTAATTTATCTGTAACTGGCCTTGAGGGCATTGATATGAGTTATTATTGCGTTTGTAACTGTTTAGTTAGAACGAGTATTCGTAGGAACGCTACTGTGTATCTCAATGCGAGTACTAGTCATTTCTTGATAACCTGGTGGTTAGGATTTAGTTCCTACCATCCTTTTCAGGGTTTGTGCACACAGCTGGTGCCGCTTGTAGGGATTTAGTTCCCAATTCCGTTATTAGGGATTTAGTTCCCGAGGGATTTAGTTCCCGAGCCGACTTTAGGGATTTAGTTCCCGAGTCAACTCCGTCCCTGGATTTAGTTCCCGACGGTATCTCTTTATCCTGATGGATGAGATAATTTAAAAGCTTATAACGTGATGTGGGTTTTGGAGTTAAATAAGATAATGTGCCCGAGTGCACATAATTAATATACCTTTGGCGAGTAGTGCAGCTAAGTAATAGTGCAGCTAGGAAAGCTCGTCTCGACTTTGATCATAGTACGTTCTCTTTCCAATCTGGATTCGCTGTATGCGATGAGGTTGGTCGTGAACCGAAGCATCTCAGTCAACTTTTAAATCATTGTTGTTTGATTCTGTAAGCATTCCAGATTTGTCATATTTCCTTAAAGACTCAATCTCTTGGAGTCTCTTTTCGGGTCGATTTCTGTGAAGATTAAGTCTTCCAGAATCTTCTCTTATGCATACCTCTTGTTGTTATTCCGTGAAAGTGCCGGGTTATGTATCGTCCCTTCGGTTATTATTCGAGGGACAATGATAGTAAACGGTTACGATCACTCGAACCACTATGCTTTTTACCCTTGCTAGTCTATTCAAGTAGACTAACCCACGAACATTGTTCTCCGCATGTGGGCTGGTGTCATCCGTTCGATTCGGCACATCAGATAGAGTGAAGATATGATGAGACTAGATTGACTATGAAGACGACGGTTGTTTTTGGATGTTTTAATAATTTCTTTTAATCAGGTTGAGATCTTTGGGCAGGTGATCATTACGATCACAACCCTTTTTGTAATATCTTTTAAAAGACTTCCGCTGTACTTTGTTTAAACTCTGTGTTTGGCCTATTCGGGATTGGGTTGTAATCCCGTAACTCATGTTTCATTTGATTGATGTTTTGATTTGAATACTTTGATCATTATGTATCAATTGTATTCCATGAATTGTATTTAAACCGGTAAAGCCTTGGGTGATCTTGGTAAGGAACACTGGGGTCACCGGCGGTAATACCTTTCCAAATGGGTTAAGTTTTGGGGGTGTTACAACTTCGTCAACTCCGGCGTGGGATTCAGAAGTCAACCAAACTTGAAGAGCCGAAGTCTCCAGTTGGACTGCGGAACCAAGGCTACGATCCAAATTAACAGCACCCTCATGGAGGTCATGCTCCCCGAGAAAAAAAGTGTGTACAAGGGAGTGCAAACCGTCTCGACTTTGCTTAGCTTCAACCCACCATATGACCATCCAAACCGGAGGACCCGGATCCCACGTCGTCATCAAGGGAGAGCCTCTGAAGGTGGGCTCAGATCGTCGTTGAGGCGGAAAATCCCCAAAGTTCACCACAACCTTCCTCTTCTTCTCGGAGCAAGGAAGAGAAATGCAGATCTGAAGTGGTAGAGATTTGGAAGGATCATGGTGGTCAAGGATAGTAGATCAGAGATTGAGAAGGCAGTTCAGAGGTAAGATTTCAATGAGCAACTGCGACGGCGGCCACTCAGAATTAGGGTTTTTAGGAAGCAGGTTAGGGTTAGAGAAAGAGAGCGTTTTCAAGCTCGGGTTCAAATTCATTTTTTTTTTTGTATGAGATGAATCTTCTTCAATGAATGGATGATTACCCAAGTCTTGTTTTTCTTCCAAAAATATATTTCACTAGCTTTGAATATACCCTCCCACCTTGTGTTTGATTTTTCTACATAAAATATATATATATTTTACTCTCTTTTTTATACAAGTCAAATATTGAGCTCCCTTTTAGATAAAGGGTATGTCAAATCATCACAACGGATTATTTTTATAATATTTTAAAAAAAATGTTAGATCTCGAGTTCATATTTAAGAGCTCTTGTCTAATAGTCTGTATATTAGAAAAAGAAGTACTCAGTAGTGGAGCGTGCTGTATTAAATTTATGATGTTGGTAGCCGGTAGGGCTAATATCATGTGTTGCGAGAAACTCATTAGCTCTGTTTAAAGATGTCAATTGGGTCGGTCAAGTCAGGTTCAGTTCGGTTATATCGGGTTTGGGTTGAGAACGGGTCGGGTCATTTCGGATAACAGGTCAAGCCGGGTCGGGTCGTTACAGGTCAGCGAACGATTCGGGTTGACCAACGGGTCAAGAGCATCATTTTTTATATATTTTGTTCACTATTTAAATATTATTAAATAGTTTAAAAACTAATTTAAATATGTCAAAATAAGTTGAAATGAATTAAAATATTATTAATTGTTTAAATGTAATTGATATTAATAGACCAAAATCATATTTTTTTTAGATTTTAATTTATATTATATTAATTTATAAATTTCTACATTATAAATTATTATATAAGTACAATACTGTTCTTTTTTTAGGATAACTGAGCATATTATCATTATTTCTATGTCATTTATCATATATATTTTATGTTTTATATTATTAATACTCCACATTTATTCGTTAATCGGGTCGGGTTCGGTCTCGGTAAATTCGGGTTACCAAAAATTTCGGTCGGGTCCAAAAGCGGGTCGGTCAGGTCGATAAAACGAGTTGGATCACTTTTTGACAGCTCTAGCTTTGTTGGATTCCCTATAACAGTGAAAAAGTAATGCATAATTGAAATAATGCAATGAGGATTATATATCTAATATAATGGTTCTAATTTTTCAAGGAATTTTTCGAATTCCTTTTATTGTATTAATGATGGTTAAGTTGTCCCCCTCAATGATTAACTAATCAATTCCTAAAAAAACGCTTTACGGACTCCTTCCAAGGCCGCATGTGCTTCAACTTGTAAAATGGACATTTAGGAATTTGTTCTATGTTTAGATAGAGGATATCACCTTGAGAGTTTTTAATAATGAATTCAATATGAAAGGAAAGATGCTAGCAGAACCATCAAAATTAATTTTTTCCCATTTTAATGTTTTTTTTCTTTCAAATTCTATTCTTAAGCAATTGTTTTTTTGTACAGGTTGTTCGTTTTGGTGAAGGATCACTAACAGCTTTCCAATCTTGATAATAAATAAATGTCATGGCGAAAGGGGCGATCTTACGTTGAGAGTAACTGAATAAGTGATCTTGATGATTTGACTGAAAAAATACAGTTAGGTGATAATTTTCATACAAGACAATCCTCTATAATTGTGTTTGGAATATAAGAGTGCGGTTCCGGTGCGGAGCACTCTTCCCGTGCAGACGTGCGGACATGCACTATAGGGCCTTATTTGTGCACTTTTGGGCCTTATTTGTGCACTTTTGCAAAAAATTTGAAAAATGCTTGGAAAAAAATTTGAAAAAGATTTTTTTTTTTGAAAAAGTGCACAAATAAGACGTTAAAGTGCACAAATAAGACCCAAAAGTACATGCTTCGCACGTCCGCACGGGAAGAGTGCTCCGCATATGATCCAAACTCTGGAATATAGATTTTTAAGATTTTGGTAATTATATGTGGAGGTAAAAGTTTTTGGAGATTGAGGATATACATTTTTTGAAGTAATAAATTGAGATACTTTAATATTGATATTGAAATTTTATGATTAGAATATACAATTTTAAATGTACGTAATGGTTAGTCCAAAAGTTAATTATAGTGAAGAAATTAATGGTATTTTCATTCCTCGTATAATATAGATAATGAGAGTTGTGGATAATGTTAGAAGATGCTAATTAGGCATTTGGCATTTTGGGTGATATGAGAGATGGTCTTGAACCCCACCAGGCAGCTTTGAATCTATCTTCTGGTGTTACTTGACTCTTCTTCTCTCTCTATTGACTATTATAGGACTTTATTATAAGGAATCTCTGTAGAGCGCGCAAGGGACGGGCACAACGGAGGGGATGGAAGAGAAACAGGAAAGAGATCCATGAGTATCACATATACTGCAGTCTGCAACGTACGTACCACTGCCTTCTCCCCGGCCACGTGGACTTCACTCTTGAGGTCGAGGCCAGGGTTTCGGACGGCGCTATATGCTTGTGTGTTTGACAGTGTTGCTGGGGTGGAGCCTGGTAGCTAGTGGTTACGAGTGAAATCAAGGAGGTGCACTACCCAAAGGCAACGCTCTCATTGCTAAGCTGCTTCAAGGATGAATCAATGTGTCACGTGTCATGAATCTAAAGATTTAATACGGAAATTGCGGATATTAATTGATTAAATCCAACTCCCTCACCCCCAGATGCAGAAAATCCAGTCGACAGCATCAGTTGCACAAAAAAATCTATCCACAATTAGCCAAAAGAAAATTAAGGATCTTGATCAAAAGAAAAAAGGGTCAGCAAAGAATATTAAAATATTCCTGATTTGCCGGGAAAAAAATCCAATGGAGAGATGACAAGTGAGACAGGACCCACCTGTAAATCTAATTCCCAGAATCCCTCAACACCCACCTTATTCATACATCTTATCATATATACGTATACATATAATATTGGGTCGTTGCTACCATTTATTGCTCTCATTAAATATGTTTACCATGATACTAATATAATTATTATTATAAAAACAAAATTAAGTAATTCTGTATAGCTTAGTGGTTGAAGTGTCTCACAAAAACCTATTGATCATAGGTTCAAGTCTTCTTAAAGTCATTTTGACCATTTTTTTTGCTTTCACTAAACCTTCTTACTATCAATGATATATGGATTCTTGATAGACCCTTTATATAATCCTAAAATTGTATAATAAATAATACAAACAACGATAACTACAACATTTTCCTTCTTAAAATGCTTTTATCTACAAGAGTTAATTCCTCCAACTTTTTTATAAATTTCATTTCAAACCAAAGAAATTTTTATAGCTCAATCAGTATTAATGTATATAATATCAAATGTTAAAATATTCGTTCATGAGATATATATCTTTTAAATTATTTTCACATTATTATATATTCAAATCAAAATAGATAATCAATTACTTGATGCGTTATTAAATTTTATTTTCTTAGTAGTTATTTATTAATTTTAAATGATAGAACGTTTTGTGGTATTGTTATGTATGTAGTATTCTCATAGTGTATATATATGTGTTTGTCCTTTCGTCTATGTTTCTACCATGGCTATAAAGTTGCAACACAATATATATATATGTGTGTTTTTGTATCCTTCGTTTCAACCCTCTTAACATTATCAAATTTTGTAATTAAGACCATTTTTTTAAAATGACAAATAATCATCATTTATAATGCTTGTAACACCCAAACCAAATAGGACAGACAAAGTCAACGATCATGAATTAATATTAAACTCTTTATAAAATTTCATAAACAACCATCAATTCTCAAAAAATTATTCACCTTCTCAAAAAATTATACCTATATAATTATCATTGTAAAAGAATAAACAAAAAAAAATATATAGCTTAAAGGTAATAGTCTTTCTTAGGAGACAATAGGTCATAGCTTCAAAACACACAAACAACCTTTTGTTAAAATAATTTCATTCCCCACTTATTGATCTAATTATTTTAAAGAAATACTTATATGTTATATACAGATAAAAAAAAAGTCGAATTACCATTATAAGTCGTAGCTCATCGACCGGTTCAACAAATATAAAAAAATTATTTCATTTGATGATTATATGGGATAATTTTGTTACAATTATATAGGAGTTCTATAATTGTTAGTAATATATATATATATATATATATATTATGTAATTTAAAAAAGAATGTAGTAAGATAGTATTTCTACATGTATTTTTATAGAATATATTTTAAATAAATAACCTAATATGTTCATATAAATGTTTAGAATTACGGGAGATTTAGTGCTATGTCATTCAAATTTTAAATATTGTAATGTACACAATTAAATAAATGAGTAAGAAATGCATGTATGATTTATTTGAATATGCAATTAATTAAAGGCTCATTAATCCTAATACGATCAATACATGTCGTTGACCATCCTATCAAAAGGATTAAGGACTAATGGTCTCAACTTTGTGGATAAGAAGCAAGATTTGGAAAGGACGAAAATAGCTTATAAGTAAAAAATATGGTGGAAGGTACAAATGATTGCAGATGTTGAATCATGAAGGTAATATATTGATTTATTTCTATTTTAAACTTTAGAAATAATTAGTTTCTTGATATATATTAGAATTTTTTTAGTTTTGTTTAAGATTACCATCAATTTGCAAGTTCCGAGTGAAATAATTTATCCAATCATCAAAGGTAAGATATAAAATTTTATTGATTTTTAATAAAATTTAGTTATATATTTATCATTAATACTAATTTTATGTAATTTTTTGTGTTGGGTATAAGAGAATGAAGAAATAGGTTGAGATTACTATTTACCAAATTTCGTAAACATTAAAACCATTACTAACAACATTAACTTTAATACGCGGTTTTATGATAAATTAAAAATATGTAAATAGAAAAATCAACTAATTTTTTAAAGTGGTCTTTCTTAATAAATTATTTTAAACGATCCACTAAAAATATTGTAATATTTTAACTTATTTGTTAAGTTGGTTTTCTAAGTTATTTTTTTCTTTCTTACTTCCACTTGCTTTGCTTGCGAAAAAATATATTTTTAATTTATATTAACGCCTTGATAATAGTTACATGCTATTAAGTTATATAAATTAATATACTTAAATTTAAAAGATGGACATGCTCATTTAATGTACATATTTAAACGAAGTAGATACGTTGCACATGTAATATCAGGTTAATTTGATTTTATATATGTTAGTTGTTGCATATTTATATATTTATAAATGAAAGTAGAGTCAAAATAATAGATTTAACAATATAATATAAAATATTTTATAAATTTAAATAATATTTAAAAATTAATAAAATATGTTTCATGCGTAGCACTAGCATAAATTGTAACATATATTCTTCAAAAAATAACAATCAGATGAATATTCTTACTCAACTGAACATAAAGGCCAAAATTTAAGGATGAATCGACCTAAATCCTCCCCTATGATTCCCAAAATTTGACCTTCAAATGCGCATAACAAATTTCCTCAAATCCCCAGAACCCTATGAATGCAAATCAGAAAATTCCACCCCTAAATCGCCTTCAATGGAGTAACCCTAACTCGTAGGCCCAACATCTATCTCAAAGCACGATGGTGCCTCAACTTGGGCTCATTAATGTAGCAACCTGGGTTTATGCGAGGGCTCGACGGGTTTTTCCTTGCTCTTGACTATGGGCGGGTAAAGGGAGTATACCAATGCCTGGCACCTTGTTAATACCAAAAATACGGAGTATTAATTATAATTATAATAAAACAGGGAATGCTTAAACAATTTGACCGTAAAACAAATCAGAGCTCTTGCGTAAATCAGTGTACTCCTTGTTTGATATTCCCAACAAAACCCAAATGGATTCAAGACTTTTATCACAAGAGACGTAAGTAACAGTGAAAACAGATGATCAAACCCACCCAAAGAAGATCACCTGTTCTCACCCTCTTCTTGAATCCCCAAATCTCCTCTAAAGTTCTTGAATCAGTCATTTTCACTCTCCTAATTCCTTGCACGCCACGCACCCATTTGTTTTAATCTTGTTTCTTTCCGTCCTTTGAATAATTCAATCATCATGCAGTCTGAAGCTCCAACAAGTCCTAGAAAAGCTAGGAGATTCTTCAAGAATCACCCATTCACAATCCTCTTCTTCCTCCATCTTGTCATTGTTTCGATCCTTGTGGTAGCTCTTGTCATCCATGGCTTCCTAATCTCCCCTGATCGCCAGCAGAACTTCCATCCTAGGAAGTGGTTTGTTCCTCTCTTTGCGTCCCTTCTCTGCGCCGTGATCTCGTCCCTGGCTTGGCTGTTGGCCATCCGGCTTCGGCCGTCGGGGGCTCTCAAGGCCGTTTTCTGGCTAAGTCCTCTGTTCACACTCGGGATCGGGGTTGTTCTTGTGATGACCGGATCGCCTGCGGATTTGGGAGTTGGGATCCTTGCGATTGTTTCGGCTGTGGGCCTGTCAATCTACGGCTGCTGGGCGATTCCCCATCTGCGGCACGGCATCCGGATGGCGCGGAACTGCGCTGCCTTGTCCCCCCCCGGCAGCAGCAGCGTTGTTGCGCTGACAGCAGTGGGTGTCCTCACAGGCGCAGGCTACTCAGGGCTCTTGATTGCGGGCATTGGGGGAGCGAGAGCGGGGGCGTTCGACGGCTATGAAGCGGCCTCGGTGGCGGCCATCCTGGTGAGTCTGGGATGGACGATGCAGGTGATCAAGAACGCCTTGAGGGTGACGTTTGCGCGCGCCCACCACGCCGGGCTGCTGCAGGATGCTCCGGCGGAGCGCGGCCTCTCGGGGACAATGGGGGCCATCTGCGCGGGGTCCCTGCTAGTGCCGATGATCGGGCTGGTCAGGGGCTCGGCCAGGGCGATGGAGACCGCCTCGGGGGGGAGCGACGAGGTGATGTTCTCCTGCAGCCAGTGCCACTCCGGCCTCGCCTCCAGGCTCATTCGGCATGGAAGCCGCTGGGGCTTCGTGCACGTCGGGGCCTACGGCAAGGGCATTGTGCAGGCCTCCAGGGACGTCTGGGAGCTCTTTGACAGGGCCGCTCTACTCCCTCTTCTTGACTCTGACATCGCCAACTCCTCGTGCTTCCTCGCTGGCGTTGCCGGGGGCTCCCTCGCCAGCCTCGTCGCAGCCATATGGGCCTTTGTCCTGCACAAGGCCTATACCACCGAGGTTTCCCTCTATGCCTTCTTCGTTGGATACTTCATGGTGAGCCCATCTAATTCACCCTGGCCTTTAGTTCCAGCCTGGAATGCCAAACTAATGCGCTGGCTCTGACTTAATCTGCAGACTAGAGTGGCTATGGCGTGGCCTCAGGCCTCCGTGATGGCCTACTATGTTGCTTATTCCGAGAATCCGGACTGCATTCACTTTGATGGAACCATTGAAGTTAGAATGCATGAGCTGCAAAGAGATCAAGCTTGACACCCATTACCCGTTCTGATTTCTCAAGCTTAAGCTTGTGCTGTTTACTTGAACAATCCACATTCCCAACTTTGTACAGGATAAGTACTGACTACTGTAGGTCATAAAAAGCAGCTAGATTCTGCATTGAGATGGGTATTGTGTAAAATTCCTTTTCTGTTTTTTTTTGTGTGTGTGTGAATACATGAATAGAAAGGCTTGTGTTTGGAGTTCAACTTGGTTTTCCTAGAGGCTTTGTAGACATCTGATATTCCCTTTGATGCGGTGAAGAAATGCATAGCAATTTCTCATATTTGTACAGGAGATCGAAGAATCAGCAATTGAAATTACAATATCAAATGATTTGCATGGATTAATCTGCCTACTGGTTACTAGGCACTATCAACCAAATGGTTCTATTTCCTAGTCTGCTTACTCTCTTAATGCAATTATATATGAAAATACAATAGGTGATGAAATTATGAAAAGATCCATAGAATGTGGGCATTTTTTGAAGTGTTATTACATAAGAAGAAAAAAAGTACAATTTTGGGTGGTTTAATTTATCTAAAAATAAAAGAATGGGTAATTAAAAAAATGACGAGGAATGAATATGAATCACTTGTCAACACAGAAATCTATATATTAAAAATGGCAACCCACTTTTTACATACATTTCAATAGTTTGGTATGATTAATGTGGAAACCCTGAGTCTTCAAAAAAATGAAGTCCATTATACACTTGTCTTGAGCTGAGTTGATAATAATGAGTGTAGTGGAATAAATGAGAGCGATAATGTAAAGTAAGTATACAAGGCAGAAGGGTAAGCTTAGAAGAAGAAGTGTTCATCTCTTCTGGAAGTTGAAGGATTTCATGGCAAAGGCAAAAATGAGCATGAAGAGCAGGCAAAAGGAGAGCACGGACAGGGCGGCGACACCCAAGAGCTCGTGTTTGTAGCCGAAATGGTCTCTGAGATACTGCCTTATTGGTACGGTTCGGTAGGAGCCAGCGAGCTTCATTGGGTGGTCGACGTCCCCGTACTGAGATGTGAGGAGGCCATACAAGCTCCAGGCTACTGGGTTTGCCCAATAGTACCATCTCCACCATACGGGTATCCTCTGCATTCAGCAAAGACGTGGTGATTAGTAGTGTATGAGTGGAATTAGAATGAGCCAAGTGGAATTGAAGGGTGTTACGTACCATCCAGGGAATCATGAAGCCGCTGAAGAGGTTCCACATCATGAAGAAAGGAGCACCGAGTATGGCGGCCACATTGTGATTTGGGGTGACGGCGATGATCATCATCCCGAAGAAGGTGAAGTAGAGCAAGGTGAAGTACATGAAGAAGAGGTACCAGGCGCACTTGAGAAGGTCCCACTCGAAAGAGGCCATGGAGTAGAAGATGCCGCTGTAGAGGATGGACTGCACAAACACGTAGGGGAGCTCGATGATGACCTGCATGCATGTCCAAGGGATGGATCTTTATGCTAATATGCGATGCTTGTATTGTAGGTTGTAGGTTGTAGGCTGTAGCAAGTGGCATGTGCAATTAATCAAAGAGAATATATGCATGTACGTACCTGGGCGAATCCAAATGGAAGTGCTGCGTACATTCCCGCAGCTCTCTCTCTGTATGAAACAGACCTCTCCACAGCCACCACGGGCTGGACGGCCGTGGCGTTGGTGATTCCGATGAACAGGACCGCCGAGTACATGGATCCCATAGCGTTGAGGATATCTTGTTGCGTGTCCCTGCAAAGACGCGCATGCATATATGGTGTGGTGATTGGTGCCAATGGTGTGGTGGGGGAGAGATTTGTACTGAACATGTTACATGTACCTCTTAGAGCCGAATCTCCAGCAGATGGTGCCAAACATAAGCGAAATGATGACGGTGTAGAAGAAGCGCACAGCCGTGTATTGCGGGTTCCTCCAGTAGGACAGGTTTTGCTTCCAGAAGCAGGCACAAAACTGAGACAAGAATGACTGCGAGTACTGGCTGGGGAACCTCAAGTCCTCCGAGTTCAGCTCCGGTTTGCTTAGGCGTCCCACTTTATGCTTATTCATCCTGAGAGGTGACAAAACTGCCTCAGTAACTAGCAACTAGTAACTAGTAACTAGTAATTACTAGTAAGCCTACCGGAATAGAACTGATTGTCGGTATACTTGGGCAAAGTCCAGCCCAAGACGAGCTTCCTCTGCAGGAGAGGTGACATCCAGAACCCAGGCAGCTGGGTTCTGACCACCCTTGATTTTCGCTATGCCTTGGATTGCCTAGCTTCACACAGGAACAAGTAAATCCACTACAGTCTGTACGTATGCTGTTTAAAAATCTAAAATACCAGCTTACCTCAAAGTACTTGATGAGATCGCGGGATCTGGCGCCCAAGGGCCCTGCATAAATCAACCCTCCTCCACGCTTCATCAATAGGAGCTGCGGCAATGCATACGTTGTCAAGGTCAAGACACACATCCTCAATTGAGAGTTTGGGACTCGAGAGAGAGAGAAGAATAAGAAACCTCATCAAAAGATTCGAAGATGTCTATGCTGGGTTGATGGATGGTACAGACTATTGTTCGCCCCGTGTTGACAATATTCCTTACTGTTCTCATCACAATGGCGGCAGCTCTGGCATCGAGGCCAGACGTGGGCTCGTCCATGAACACAATTGAAGGATTGGCGACAAGCTCAACAGCAATGGTCAATCTCTTCCTCTGCTCCGTGGACAGCCCGTCAACCCCAGGCATACCAACCAGCGCTTTTCTGAGCTCACTGAGCTCAACAAGCTCCATAACCTCTTCAACGAAACTCTGCGCTCCACAAGCTGGCAATATAAGCCACACCACTAATATAGAGATATAGGGAGCAGAAGTGTTTAAGAACATACCATTTTCGTCCTCACATCCACATGACAAGGCAGTCGAAGCCAAGCGGAAAACACAAGTGATTCGTATAGAGTCAAGCACGGTGAGTGGACGTCACTCTGTTCACAGTACCCAGAAACCCTTGCAAAGGTCTCTTGCTTCTTGGGGAAGCCAGATATGTATATACTTCCTTCCACGGTTCCGCCAGTTTTCCTGCCCGCTAGCACATCCATAAGAGTCGTCTTTCCAGCACCGCTCACTCCCACCAATGCGGTAAGAATGCCGGGTCTGAACGATCCAGTTACATTGACCAACAGCTGAAGCCTATCTGCAACTACACCTTGTTGTTTGAGCTCCTGAAGCAGCATGGAGCTAATAATAAGGAACAGCTCAAGGAAAGTGTGTGAGCTGCATTCATGTAGAGTAGAGATGTGAAGAAGCAACAACATACCACAGGGACATCTACATAGTAGTTAATGTTGCTGAAGCACATGGTAAGAGGTTGAAATGGAAGAACCATGCCCTTCATCACTTTGGAGTCTCTTCCTGCACAACCATTAGAAATGGGGAAATGAGAGAGGAGATAGGAGACATACCCTAGACTTTCAGGGAATATATATACCAGTGAATGAGAATGACTGTTGCAGAAACTCCCCAAGCTCTATTACACCATTTTCTTCGTCTACTTCCTTGTCGCCATCGTGGCGCTTTTTCTTAGTAATGACAGCCTGTCTCATTTCCAGAGCTGCAATCATTTGAAAGATATTGTCAATCCAAACACATCCTTGGTAATAAACAAACTGATTTGAAACAATACAAAAGGGCAGTGCCTTAAGTTTGCCTTTTACCAGAACAATTTTTCAATATATATGATTCTAACAAGGGACGGAAGCGTCTGCTAAGATGATTGGAGAATATGCAACTTACGGTTTAGATAAGTCAAGAAGAGAGTAAAGAGAATGTTGAACAAAAGTGTGTAGCCTATAAGAGCACCAACACCAATCCAATACCAGTAGCTCTGTGGAAATATACTTCTTGCCTTCATAAGCATCACACCTAAAGACAGTGATGTGCCGTCTCCAGCTCTCTACAAAAAATTGGGAATACTTCGAGCAGTCAATGAAAAGATCTTTTCTAGGACATGCTAGTTTGGGAATCAGTAGTAACATTATTTCTTTCATAAAAAATCTCTGTCAAAATTACTTTGTTGTCATTAATACAAAAATATACGTAGTCTCACTGTACTAGTACAAGTGATGATCAGATAAAAACTCAAGAGTTCAACTGAAACGTCAAAATGATAAGATCTGCTTACTTTGTCATAGTTATGAGGTCTTATACCTTAATGTATTTGAAGCATCGAAAAGAGAACTAGAGTATCTACCGGGACTAACATAATGAGAAATAATAGTAATCATATGCTAACCTTATTCCAAGAATCGCCAAGAAATTCATTTACAGAAGCCGCATTCTGAGCATACATCAAGGGGGAAACCCAATAACCCCAGATCCACCACTTTGGAATGCTGTCTGTCAATACAAGAAATTTTGGTATAAGAAAACAAATTACAATGAAGATAGTAGAACACAATAGTAATAGAAATCTACCTCTGGAGAGAATGAATCCTCCAAGAGCCATGACAACCAACATGGCGAAAGAACCAAAGGTATTAGCCACTATCAGGTTTCTTCCCAAGGATGCCATTACACGGAAAAGGGCTATAGACATCTGGTGCAAAAGAAAAAGCACCAGAAACTGCATCAAACATCTGCACGCATGAACTCAGAAAAAATTAGGTGATGACATCAAACTCTCCAAACTAGAAACAAATGACTCGTAGAAAAAGTAAAACTTCTATACCTTGTAAATTGAGGATCAAATCCAACTCCATAGTATGTAATTGCTACCCATATTACAGTCTCAACGAAGGAAGATGGGATGCTCAAAATCCAAGAAGGAATAGTATAAACCCAGCAAGGGTAGAAGTGCAAGTCTCTGTGCTTGTACAGAACTGGAAGTTTGGCTATTAGCAGAGGGACTTCCATGAATCCATTAAACAAAACCATGAGGATTGCAAAATAAATTGCCCCAAGATAAACTCCTCCGTCGTCAAGTGTATTGCGATGCATGGTTGAGCGGAAAAATACAGTCACTATGATAGAAGTAATCAATATAAGCTGCAAGACACAGATCAGTATAAATTCCTTGATTATAGGAATGACGAAATAAAATTATTAACACATAAGGTAAGAACAAGTTCAGCTAGTTACCTGACTATTGTTACATTGTAACAGACTTATAGTAAAGAAAAAGATGAAGAATTTCTACCTGAATGTACTTAAATACAAATAAGAAGAGATTTCGCTTCAAGAGTAGCATCTGCCAAGAGAACCCCATCTTGAGAAGCTCAAACTTGCTAACACCATAGCTGGAGGTTGATAGCGCGGCTGGATGATTGAGGCGTCTGTCATAAGGAACGGAGAGTTCCTTGGACAATGCATCACCAACACGAAAAGATTTAAAAGCTTCTACAAATTTTGCCACAGGCACATATTGGTAACGATAATCAGCTCCGGACCAGTACTGCTTCTGATCCTTTTCTGATGTAATCTGTGTACAACAATCATAGCACACATACATACATCACCTTCAAAATCATGTGAAATCAGCTATAATGTATTTGGTATATAGAATCACGTACTTCCTGTAAGAAATCAGCTATGTTTTTTCTCTCTGGACATTTGAACCCCACATATGCAAAAAAATCAAGAGCTTCCTCTCGCGGTCCCTGATAAACAATTTGGCCTTCGCACAAAAGAATTATGTCATCGAATAACGCATATGTTTCAGGATCCGGTTGTAGCAACGAAACTATTGTAGTCCCGTCAAAAGCATGGGTTGAATGTCTCAGGAAATTGATAATTTGATGTGTTGTTGAACTATCAAGGCCTGTTGATATTTCATCCATAAGAAGCACTCTGGATGTACCAACAAGTAATTCACCTGCAATTTATGCACAGACATCATAATATCCAAATCTTAGATAAGTTTGAAGAATGTGAAAGATACCAGAACAAAAGTAGAAAGTGCATGATGTAGCTACCAGTAGTAAGTCGTTTCTTTTGGCCTCCAGAAATACCTCTCAACATTTCGTCTCCTACCAATGTGTCCGCACAAATGTCAAGTCCTAAAATCTTTGTACAAAAGCTATTACTTGTCAGGATAAATGGTAAAGAAAAGGAAATGATAATGTAGACAAAATACTCAGAATTTCATCCTTAAATCCTCATAACAACACCATAACAGCAGTAAATTAATCATCTTTTCATTGAAAGTACGATGATAGGACAGTGTAAGCTGACAATGTATCAAAAACTATTAATAAATACAGTTCATTTTTAGATTCTAAAATCATTCTTCCTACACAGTAACTTAGAAGGAAATATTTCTTAATTGCTAGCGTACCTTCAATATATACTCTGCATAAAGACTTGTTTTCTGTTCCCCAAGAGCCAGAGCCTGATAATATTTCCATTAGAAATTTCTAAGCTTGGAGTAAACAAAGAAGTAAGGAGATAAGAATATATACCTTGATTAATATATCAAGATCTTCGTCAGGTTTTATCCCAGCACTCTTTTCTCTTCTTAAGAGCTCCAAAAGCATTTCTATTGCATGTATAATATTTGTCAGATATTATATTTGGACTACAAAACTATAATGCAGATGCATTCTACTCATCCTGAACTCACCATACTTGAAGCCAACACCTTGACAACGTCCAGAAAACTCTAAAGTCTCCCGAACCGTCATCTCTGCCATGTGTTGATCTTTCTGACTGACATAAGAAGAGGTTCTTTGAGGAACAAATTCCTTCAGCTCGTATCCGTTATATGTAACTTTACCTGACATCTTCAAATAATTTCAATTGCATTATTACAAGGCAAAAGACTTTAATGTAATCTTTTGGAAATATGAGTCGGGTTCTGCGTAATGATATATCCATAACAGCCAACCTCATCAATTGATATTGCAACTCATTTTTTCTTAAATACTCTACCAATCTACCCAACTCACTTATAGCTAAACTTATGTGGTATATTGCTGATTCCATGTATTCAAAAAGTTAGGTCTGGACAAGTCACAATCTTTATTTCCGCAGTCTCAAGTGCATTGATCCTATATCACGTTACAAAGTCTGATCTTTATTGCATAGGTTATATGAGCTTAATTGCTACCCATAATAGAGATGGTGTAAAGATATTAATAAATTTAGCAGCCTTTATGTATACAGAGAACTCCAAAGACAACGACAATCCTCACCCTAAAAATCTGATTCCCACTGTGCAAAATGTAAGTCATAATACCCGGTAATCTTTAACCATAATTTACAAACATCCCTTATTCTGCATATGATCCCCAGTATTTGTAATGGAAAAGTTAAAAAATGAATTCTTATACCTGTACACCATGTCCAAGACGCCCAGCAAGGGCCAAGAGAAGTGTTGTCTTTCCGGAGCTTGGAGGACCCAAAAGTAATGTCAGCCTATGATTGAAAAAAAAAACATAGATTTATTATGTAAAAGCTATAAAATCTCAATATAACAGAAATCAGCAGAACTCATCAATATACCTGGATGGCTTTACAACTCCCCTAATGTCATTCAAGATTGACAATTTCGTCCTCTTGGCTAAGAAAGTACCACATTTTCTCAAGAAATCCTCACTCATATTCAAAATGAAATTAGGGATTGTAGGCAGTGCTCTGCTTCCTACATGAATAAATGCATCCACCTTCAGATGCTCAAATCGAATCTCGATCCTCGGAAACTCCAGACCCACCCTACAAATTCAAACAAGAGAGAAAAATGGAAGGAAATTAGGCCGTGTGAAATGAAACACACTGAGCTGCTTAATTAACACCCAAAAAAGAAGAGCAGAAAGTAAAGGCTTCTACTTAGCTTCACATCAGCAAAAATAAATCAAGCTAATTACACATCAAAAACACAAGGACAACCACTCGTTAAGGCAGAAGTACAAAATTAACAATTCACCAATATACAAAATTGAACATATATACTGATAAGGATAGTGAGTGAATTACACATCAAAAACAGAGGAAGTAGAATAAAAAATGGAACAAGAATTATGACAGAATTATCAAAAGACAACTCGAAACTCACACATCAAATCTCTTCCTCAGTCTACCAAAGAAGAGCCCAGGATCTTCATTAGCCGCCTTAACGAGCCGATCCACCATCACACTCCTCTCTTGAGCGCCCAGCTTACACACATCCACCTGATGAACACCTCCTTCCATATCCCGGAAAACCGAATTCCGTGCTCTAACGTATGTGGGCGACCTCTGTAGAGCAACCCACTTCTTGAGAGCCTCCTCATCGTCACTGTTGGGGTTGCCATTCGCGTTGGCCCCGGCCCCAGGACTTGCTAATGGGTTTTCCGGGTAGTTCCACATGGTGTTTGACGAAATGCCCCAGAGAGCAAAAGCGAGGAAAAAAAGAAGCACAGAAGCAGAGTTATTAATAATGGTGTTGTACTGAATTGGGTCTGTAGGAGGTTTAAAAGCGCGGAGAGATGGATGGGTGAGTTGGACATTGTTGGCAGATGACTTGTTTTAGCTCTGCAATTAATACCTCTCTTAGCTACCCTGTTTCTTTTCCTTCTCTCTGATACGTGTTTTCAGTTCACACGCACATGAAGAGTGAGTGAGAGAGGAGTTGGGAAGTAGGAGATTTTGGTAAGACCATACAAAATACAAGAAGGTTTCCTTTTTTTATGCCCAAAGTTAAGCCAGTGGTTAAACGGTTGGAGGGAAAATAACGAGTTTTGCAGGTGCGAATTTTTTTCTTCTTAATTTCTTGGTGTGAAAGGTAACTTCTTCTTTTTCAATTTGTTGAAGTAGAAAGGGTTGATTGCAACATCATTGTCACTACTAGGTGTCTTAGGTGACTATATGCATAAAATCAGTCAACATTTGATGTACCATCCGTCCACCTACATATGTTGTCACATAATTAGTTAAAATATATAATATTAGGTTGTACTACAATAAGTAGTTAACCAACTCTATAGCTCATGGTATTTGTTCGTTCATATTAAATGGACACTACAAAGTTATTCGTCCGTTTTGGATGGATAATTTCGTTTTGTCCGTCCTTTTTGGATGGACAAATTCATTTTGTCAGTCAAATACAGACATGTAAATATTGAGATTTTATAAGAAAAGATATATATATCATCCATTAAAAAGAAATAGACAATGTGATATTGTCAGTAAAAAATAAACATGTACATTATGTAGGTTTTTATAATTAGTATGCAGTTTTTCAAATGTTGAAAATTATAAAAACGGCCTACATCAGTATTGTATGTGCAATACACAAATACACATACGCGTTGGATGTGCAAGCTATAGATGTATAGACACTACGGATGCGCAAATCATAAAAGCATAGACAATGTACATGAGCAAAACCAACATGCTCATCAACCCTGTCTAAGCAAACCAACAACCCATAGTAGGTTTTGACGTGCATCGGTTAAATCGATTTATTTTAAATACATTCAAGTAAGTTATTTATCCCTTATTGTTCATACAACAATTACAAAATTATCAGGTTGGGTAAAAAATGATAGTCATTATAAACCCTAATATCGTATGAAGATTATAGGTTATAATAGACCGAACGATAAAAGTGATGTATGCCTTTATTTATTCTCAATCACATAAACCTTAATATCACAACAAAACTTAGAAATCGGGTTTTAACTCACTCTTAAAATCTGTATGTTATTAAAGTGTCATGGGATTCAATGTCAAGCGATAGTGATAGAAACATGGTGTATGAGCTGTGTAGTATACATCACATGGTACGTTTCGATATGAAAGAATGAATGTCAAGTATTTATTGGTTTAATCACTTCGAATGAAGCGGTAAAAAGCTCGTACGCTTGATCTAAGGGTATTTGAAAAGCACGTTCACATGTGTTGTGCATATTGGTTTTGCACATCAAGCATGTCCGTGCATGTTGGTTTTGCACATCACGTGTGTCCGTGCATGTTGGTTTTGCACACCAAGCCCGTCTGTGCATGTTCAACATGCACATCAAACCTGTTTGTGCGAGAGCGTGGAGACGAGAGAGCTCTGAAAAGAGAGAATGCGTTTCGGGCTAGTTTTGTAATTTTTAATAAAATAAAAGTTGCATACTAATTAAAAAAACCTGCATAGTATAACCCAAAATAAATGAACAATAATGTGATTATCCATCCAAAATGAGTGGACAATTGTGCAAGGGTTTTTCTGAAAGTATTTTTTGTCCATAAAAAAACAATGGAGAAATTGACTTTGTCCATACATTTCGAACAGACGAATATCATTTTGTCCGTTCATTTTGGACGGGCAAATTCAATCGTTAAAGTAAAAACACGCATTTACTATTCTTGTAAATTTATATTAAAACTAGTGTATGTTCTCGTAGCCTACACAGATTTGGATAAATAAAAATTATGTATTTAACGTTACATAATTTTATTATATAACATATTATTGACTGAAATGAATACAATATTATAAAAATTAGGTTATTTTAAATTCTAAAAAAATATAGTAAGGATTATGAAGCTTAAAGATAAAAATAATATATGTTATTAAAGTAAGGATTAGGTTGCAAGTTTCTTTTGCACATATGAGAATAACTTATTCAATATAATGTAAAGTTTTGGTGGCATATAATATGTTGATATTATTATAGTAAAAAAATATGTTCATTGTCATCTAAAATCGTCTTTGAAAATATACTCTTTTTTTGGTCAAAATTTGAAAATATACTATACACAATATAAAGATAATTTAGATGAATAATGTGACTTTCTAAAAAAAGGTAAAGTAATATACAATAAATGTGAAGAGTACGTCAAAGCTAATTGGTCAAAAAAGTTGCCTACGTGATATAGCAAGATAGACGACATATATGACAAATTAGTCTGACTTTAGTATTGTATATAGATAAACTAGTTCGATTTTAGTGTTGTATATAGATAAATTTAGAGAAAGAAATAAAATATAATATAAAGATGCCTCTAATATTGATCTAATGTATAAAATTGCACAATTATTGTTTGCATAAAAAGTAAATTATACAAAATTGTAAATTTAAACGAAAAAAATTAACGTATTATATCTTGTCGCTTATGGCTTACGAAATTCATATAATTAAATCAAGTTGAATTTGTATATTTTTATTCAATATAAGAATTAACAAAAAAGTATCTAATAAAAAATTGTACTTCATATCTTTCTAAAATATATATTTTTATAATATTTTGTTTAATATACGTGATAACTCATTTTTAGTTTGTATTATATGTAACTTGATATCTTATAATGAATCTTGGAGAAGATAGTACATATATAAATAATATAACTTGTATAAGTATAAAATTTGAAAAGTCTAAATAAAAGGATAAGTAATTATCAAAAAATGTGAAGGCTGAAAGAATATTGAGAAGAATTCCCCAATAATCCCCTTTTCATAATCTCTTTCCAAAAGTGTACCCTTCTTTAATATTTTTTGTAATTTTATTTATTTACTTTGTAATGACTAAACCACCCTTAATCTAATTAACCTAATTAAAAGCTTCTACGTATTCTTCCAATTGTCTGCTACACGAACGTCTCCACTCTCCACCCTGTTCGCGCTCTGCCGCCGTCGCGCTCCGCCGTTGTGCTCCACCATTTCCCCTTTATCTTTCCTTCTCTTTTTTGTTTCCACCGATCGAATTTTGTGTAAGTAGTCCTGATTGTCACTTGCGTTCTCTAGTCCTGTTTTGATTTTTTAATTCGAATTTTGGATAAGTAATCATGATTGTCACCGATCTCCGCCGTCCAAGTAGCAAGTTCGGTGCTTTTGGTGCTTAAGTTCTCTAGTTCGGTGCTTTTGATTTTTAATTCGAATTTTGTGTAAGTTCGTTGCTTTTACTGATGTGTTTTTCATGTAGCAAGTTCGGTGCGTTTGGTTTAATTTCTTGTAACATTAATATACTTTCTCCTCTAAGTAGTTAAAGTTAGTGTTAAGTAATTAAGGGTACACAATTTTAGATGTGTTTTTTTCGTGCAGGTAAGATAGATTACACGAATTTCGATGTAACTTAATTAGTGTAAATAAAATTTATGTAAGTAGAGAAGTTTTTAGTGTAAAAATGATTTTAGTGTAACGTATCTTAGGGTACATAGTGCAAAATAGATTTTAGTGTAAAGTAATTTAGGGTACACCTAGTTTTCATGTAGATGAGATTTTATGTAGATGATATTACACAATGTTAGTTGTAAAGTAATTAAGGGTACATGATTTTAATGTAAAAATAGATTTTAGTATAAAGTAGAATTTTGTATAAAGTGAGTAAGGGTACACGATTTTAGTGTAAAGAAGTAGATGAATTCTTTTTGTGTAGGTAAGATAGATTACATGATTTTTTTTGGGATTTTATGTAACATTGATTGATGTAAACTAAATTAGTGTAAACAAACAAAATTTATGTAACTAGATAATTTTTTAGTGTAAAGTAAATTTATGTAAATATTTTGTGCTAACTAAGGGCTTGTTACATTGAATTGATGTTAATGTCGTGTAAAGGTCGGATTCGAGATGGCCATCGTACAATATATGGACGAGGGTGTTCAAGATGTCAAAAAATTGACGGTTAGTGCAACAATATTGGCTAAACTATTCACTTTGTGTACTTTAATGTATTTATTATTTTTATTATTGGTATTTCAGTTTCATTTTAAGATTGTTGAAACTAAAGAAGATCACAACGCAATGGCTAATAATCATTCTCGAATGAGTTTGATAAAGAAGGTCATGAGTGGTTTGAATAGTGAAGATAAAAAAGCTTTAAATGAGTGCTATTTTGGGCCAATCGTGAAGATGGGTGAAAGATTGTCATTTTCTTCCAAGTTTGTGCATTTCATGATGCTCAAAGAAGTTGTTAGAATGCTTCATGTAGAATATATTGTGTGTATGCTTCTACATAATATACGCATATGACATTATATAAGTTTCGTGTAAGTTGCTATATAAGTTCGTGTAGGTTAATACATAATATTCGTGTATGATATTAAATAAGTTTCATGTAATCTACTATTTAAGTTTGTGTATGCTTCTACATAATATTCGTGTGTGCTATTATATAGGTTTCGTGTAAGCTACTACATAAGTTTCGTGTAAGCTACTACATAAGTTTGTGTGGGCCTCTAAATAATACTTGTGTAGGCTACTACATAATATCTTGTATGCTTCTACATAAGTTCGTGCACGTTATTACATAATATTCGTATATGCTATTATATAAGTTTCGTGTAAGCTACTACATAAGTTCGTGTAGGCCTCTAAATAATATTCGTATAGGCTATATAATTTCGTGTGTGCTTCTACATATTATTCATGTAGGTTTCTACATAATTTCGTCTATGTTATTATATAAGTTTTGTGTAAGCGACTATATAATATCGTGTATACTTCTACATAAGTTCGTGTAAACTAGATAATTTCATGTAGGCTACTACATAATATTTGTAGTAGCTATTATAAGTTTTGTGTAAGCTAGTACATAAGTTCGTGTAGGCCTCTAAATATTATTCGTGCAAGCTAGATAATTTCGTGTATGCTTCTACATAATTTCTTGTACGCTACTACATAAGTATGTATATACTACTACACGAAATTTGTGTATGACCTATATTCTATTGAGAAGAATCCCCCAATAATCCTCTTTTTATAATCTCTTTTCAAAAGTGTACCCCTCTTTAATATTTTTTGTAATTTTATTTAGAATATTTGGCTAAATAAAATTGATTACGTGTCATAACTAATTGGACGACACGTAAGAAAGAAAAATAGGGCTTTAGTATATTATATATAGATATATAGATTCTCATAACAGTAACATAAAAATGTATGCCATCAAATCTATTCTAATTAACTTGTATCTTTAAAAATGTATCCACTGCCAGTATAAATCTCTCTAGAATGTAAATAAAGGAAAACTCAACTGAATCAAAATACACAAGAATCAAAACTACTGCTAATTAACCAACAACAGCAAAAAAACTCCAAAAGGCAGCCGATAACTAGTGAAAGGAAGTTGCAGGAAGGCCATGATGCATGAGATTAGAAGCAGATTTCATCGGATTTTCGGGCACGACCTCGTCGTCAAACACGTCATACCTCAGCTCATGCTTCAACTCCTCACCTCTCATCTCACATATGTTATGAAGAACACATCAAGCACCCAAAACATTAGGCAAATCCCGCAGCTTCACCTCAGTCCTCTTCTGTAGACATCCCCATCTTCATGTAAACCTCCCGAACGCCTCACCCATATTTTATACCTCCCCAATCTTCTCACTGAAAGCGTGATGGAGTGGAGAAACAAATTTCTGAGCAACTATGAGAAAAGGAAGATTTCTTCATTAAGCAGGTAAATAAGTTACTTTTCATAGACTACAGAGTAGAAATTGAACCATGAAAATGAGTATTAAGTTGAGTATGACTGTATGAGCCAAACCAACTATAAAGTCATTATTTGGATTTAGTTTACCACAATAAGCAATTTCATATATATATGGTACAGGTAAAAGCTGCTAATGGCAATATTACAATTAGTTTCAACACTAGAAATCTACACTTCACAAACCAATGAAAACTACAAGGTCACATTTTGCAGGGAGTTCGAGACTCACTGCCTTCATAATACAAGCACAACCAATACTCTATCCATAAGATCTTGCAAAACATAGAATAAAATTATCTTTCATTGACGGAGTTCAACTCAAAAGTAACCAACTCTACATATCCTTGCTCCACATAGATTATAGGCCAAAAAAGAATGCCATCCATTTGCTTAGGATTCCACAAGAGTAATCAGGTTGCTGCCGCATAAATAATACTCAGGTTCAATACCTAATAACCTGATAAAGTAATCTCCTTTCAGACTCATACCCTATTAGAGTTATCTATTAAAGTTATTTCCTTTCAGATTCAAACCTAATAGAATCCTAATCAACTTTCATCAATTGCATTAATAACTTTAGGATTGAATCACACAAGGTTTCAAATTTCAATTCAGACAAATATCATGCACAAGTCCACCATTCATTATTGGAATTACCCCAACCCTAGAATTAAGAGATTAACCAAACATGCCTGGAGAAACAATCAAAAACATCATATGAATAAAAGAAATCATTTAACTTAATTAAAAAAAGAGAAATACTTGATCCAATCTAGGGAAAACAATATCAAATCTTTAGAAATCTTCAATAGAACTCCAAAAACACCTAGGGCTAGAGAGAGTGGCAAAAAGAGGTAGAAGAGAACATAAGAGGCTGCCAAAAAACCCCTAGAGAAAGTATTTATACCGTCCTAATATAATAAAGGGTAAAAAAATAATAAATCGGGTCCGCGGGGCATCGGCATGGTCTGTGACAGACTGACACGGTTTGGCACAAACCTTGCAGAATTACAGAAACTCATTAGGAGCTTGCATGGTCTGTGACAGACCGTGCCACTTTACAGAAGCTCGTTCCTGGACTCAGCAAGGGCGCACGATTTAGAACAGATTGGCACGGTTTGAAGCAAACCGCGCCGAAACCCTACTTCGCGGCAACATCTGCGACACGATTTTGGAATCGCTATAACTTTCGATTAACTGGTCCAAACGCGCTGAAATTTGGAGGAGTTATAGTTGACTTCTTGATCTTTAATCCGGTGTTAGAATCACTCAATTCAGAGTTACGGAGCAAAAGTTATACTTCTCCAAAGACGGAACGGAGAACAAAGATCTCTTGCGCGCCAAGGCGAGTTCTTCATCGTTGTTCGTCTTTGTATTCGACTATGCACATCTCCTATGACATCCATGTCTCACAATGCACCTCCTTTTCCCATTAAAGTACCTGAAAACATGCAAAGACTTGTGTAGACATCCAAACTAAAGAAAACAATGCAACTAGCTAAAAATGCAATATAATAACATGAAAATGCCTAAACTCTAGCCTAAATACATGTCCTAAACATGTATGAAATAGATGTTATCAAATTCCCCCAAGCTTAACCCTTGCTTGTTCTCAAGCAAGTACATAATCTATAAATCCACAAAAATTGTCAAGTTTGTTTCTACCCAAGAGACAAGTGAGCAATGATCACGAGATTCCAAACATAAGACAAGTACAATCATAGCATGCATTGCAATCCAATGATAAAAATGTAATTAGTTCCTTAACCCTAAACCTCACTAGGATAAAGAAATGAAGTCACTCCACTCATGTGTTTAGGTTTGTGTTTCAATCAATTCTCTACTTTGAATGCTAAACTACCATAAGCTTGCAACAGTGTCCCAAATCTCTACCACGGAAGACCATGCACATAACAAAAATCATGAGGACTTTATAGGGTTTTAATGAGGCCAAGGTATAAGAATAAAGTAGGGATATATTCAAGTCATGTGGTGCTAAATCCGGGGAAAAGAATTACCAAGATGACACCAAGCTTAAAACAATCCTTCATATCCAATTTCGTTCTTCAAACCCATACAACAGAACCCTTTTATGCTAAATTGTCTCATTTTTTTTTTTTTTTTGTTTGCTTCTTCTTCTTCCTGGTTTTTATTCTTTTCTTTTTCTCTTTTTTTTTTCTAGAAGAAGGAAGACAAGGAAAAAGAAAGGAGCATGCACTATAAAACATAATCATATCCAACCACTAACATATGCAACCTCCCCCAAGCTTGGCTCAAGTCCACACTAGTAAGACATATCAACTATCCTAATCCCCGGATGGGTATGATGAATAATTAGGCTCGGTATGCTTTTGTGGGGCTTCCAAAAAAAGAGGAAATTAAGGCACAAAGGGCTTCAAGCAGAGGAAAACATATATAGGGTGACCAAGGATAAATGGTTAAAATAAAACAATGCCTCAATCATATTAATGTCATGTACATAAATCATAAATGCAACCTTGAAAAATGTATTAATGCAAGTTCTAGAGTTAGCAAGCAAAAATAGATTAACACACAGAGAAAAGGAGAGGACTCGCACATAAATAGTCCTAAAAAGGCCAAAATCTATCCGACATTTTGTCTAGAGTGTCGGTCTTAACACATCTCAATCAAATGTCACATGCTCAAGTCAATTGTCTAAGGTTCAAGCCCTCATAAAAATGGGAATAATGCAATTGCAATATCAACAACCAAAACATATTGAGAGGCTTCATAAATCATGCATTACAAGAAAAACAACCAGAGGGAATCAAGCAAAAAGGGTCAAATCCAACATCCATAATGCAATGCATGGAAACACGTTCATAATGATGAAAAATGCAACTAAACCTAGGATGAACTAATATGATCATGCAAGTCTACATGTGAATTGCATCCCCTCAAGCTAAACCCTACATTGTCCCAATGTAGAAGAATAACAAAAGAGGAGGAAACTCACATCAAGAGCCTTGGGTTGCCTCCCAAGCAGCGGTTGTTTAAGGTCGTTAGCTTGACCTTTCACCGCCTTCAAGTACTCGGATCGGAAGGGTCGGTGGTACCCTGCTTGACCGGATCTGGCGTGACAACAAGCTTCAGTCGATGACTCTGCACTTTGAACTTTCCTGAGTTTTTATGCCATAACTCAACCATCCCACCTCTTAGAACTCGAGTCACCCGATATGGTCATGACCATCTTGCTCCTTTAGTTCCTGGAAACATCACAGATTTCTCATGGAGTAACAACACCCTATTTCCACTCTTGAACTCAACCTTTGTTCTAGCTTTCTTCCTTTTCTTGGGAGATTGACTTTTCATTGCATTAACAGTTTCACCACCATTCAGATCCGGAACTTTCAAAGACTCATCAAGCAAACAAGCAATGTCACATATGATTTCATCTTGCCCTGGATCAACCTCAATCTTACAACAAGTACTCTTGGTAGGAGACGGGGGAATGTCTTGGTATATCGCAAGGAAGTAGTCCTTGAAATATTTATACTCTATCTTCTCCTCTCCTATTGTGAATGAGAGCTTCCCATTCTTGACATCAGTATTAGCTCCAACGGTCGCTAAAAATGGTCTCCCAAGGATGATGGGAGTTTTATTACTAACCTCCATGTCAAGTATCATAAAATCTCTTGGTATGAAGAACTTTCCCACTTTCACAGGGACATTTTCTATTATGCCAACAAGGTTAGTAACATACCTATTAGCCATAAGGAGACGCATCTTGGATGGAACAGGCTCACCCAATTTCAGTTCTTTGCAGATTGACAAAGGCATAACATTGACACTAGACCCGAGATCACAAAGACAATTATAAGTCAGATTGCCAAAATATGTAGGGACAATGAATTCACCAGGATCTTGTAGTTTCTTTGGCATCTTCTTAGCACAATCCATTGTCAGGGCCACAGTCTCATAGTTCTCCAGCCTTCTCTTCTTGATCAGAATCTCTTTCAGAAACTTAGCATACGCAATCATTTGAGTGAGGACATCTATGAAATGTATGTCAACATACAACTTCTTCATCATCTCCTTAAACTTCACAAATTGGTGCTCTAGCTGTATCTGAATCCTTCTTTGAGGAAAAGGCAGAGGTGGCTTGTATGGCGGGGGAGCAACATACTTGGGTTCTTCTTCTTGTGGCTTCTCCACATGCTCCTTGGTCGCTTCTTTTCTCTTGGACGGGGCTCCTCCAACTGTTTTTCGTCACTCAGAGTGACATCTCTGCAATTAGGGCTGTCAAAACTTGACTCGATCCGAATGACCCGCCCGAAACCGAACCCGTTCGATATCCGAAAAGAACAACAAAAATGTATACCCGAGCCTAAACTGACCCAAACCGACTAGCCCGAATGAAAAAATAACCCGAACGGGCTAGCTCGTTAGCAATCCGATACCCGAAGTCACTCGGAAATCCGAAGTTGCCCGATCCGAAATCACCTGAAAACCCGAACTTGTTCGATCAGAAATCATCCGAAAACCCGAAGTTCCCTGCTCCGAAATCACCCGAAACCCGAAGTTCCCCGATCCAAAATCATCCGAAACCCGAAGTTCCCTGATCCGAAATCATCCGAAAACCCAAAATTGACTGATTTGAAATCACATGAAAACCTAAACTCGATAGTTCAAAATCACATAAATAACCAATGCCACCCGATCCTAAATCATTCATAAAAAATAGACACTCAACCCAAAATCATCCGAAAAACTCAGAATAAGTATTCATCCATTCTTAACAAAGACGCACACCTATATTAATTTAATGGATGTATTACGAGCAATTGAAGAAAGTTATTTTTATTCCCTTGAAGTAAAGTTTATGTTCTTCCAAGTTATGCACAAATAAGATCATTATATATGAATAATATGATTTATGAAAAAATGAAAAATAAAATTCACAAAACTCTTGTCCAAATTATATTATAATCCCTTCTAGCAAGTTTATTCTATTTTTTTTCCTATGGTAGGTTTGGGGCTAGATGATTACACGAAAAAGGAAAATAAGAATGAAGAAAAAGACAGAAGGCATGTAAAATCAAGATCATTTCATTTTCATTGGATGAGTACCTAATAATCACTAAGAAAATATGAATGCAATGCAAATATCTTGATAGATATAAGATATTGCTAGCTTACTAGTATTTCCTGTTTGGAAGGGGCCAAAATATAACCACATCACCAATAAAAGTGAAACTATACACAATAAGGTTAGCTATTAACATTATATTGGTGAGCACAAAAACAAGCAACAAAGCACCAACAACTAGAACCAGCATCTAGCATCATCATTCAGCAAAGCACCCAACATGCAACAACTAGCACCAAAGCCCCAGCAAAATTCAGCAAAGCCCCAACAACATCAACAAGTCCCAAGATTATCAAAGTTATGAGAAAAGAAGCAAAGGAAAAAAAATCAAGCTAAGACATCCACCACAAATTCAAAGATAAGACATAAAGAGACAAAAAGTTAACAAATTTGTGATAAAAAATACCTTCAGGTGGTGTCATAAGATGCATCAAATGACAGAAATAATAAGACATAATGAGCATTTAAAGAAATACCATGAAGGAGTCATGAGCTTACTAGCCTTGATATACACAAAATGCATCCCATAAAAGCCTTCTACCTCCCACCACTTTACCTACTAAATTACCTCACCACATGAATCATCTAAAGACACCTTCAAGGCAATTCCTTCTTCAGTGAAATCTAATCATAGAAAATGTTGGCTTAGATTAGAATCAAATACTGAAATACCCTAAATTAATAACAAAAGAAAAATCAACACACATTACTTTAAATGTTTACCATCATATCCTGTTAACCAATTGTTGGTAGTCACTAATGCATAAACATTTTCATCAGTAAGCGAGCTTCGACATTTGTTCAAAATCCTTCCTCCCATACTAAATGTTGACTCAAAAGCAACCGAAGTTATGGGAATAGCCAATATATCCCTCGCCATAGAAGAAAGTACTGGAAAACATGTGGAGTTTTTTTTCCAATAATTTAGCACACATAAATCTTCCCCTCGAGGCAGACGAGACTCGTCTAAGAATCTATCCAACTCACTTTTTGAAGAATCACATGGGTCGAATAATTCAAATTCCTACATCAAAAAACTAAAGGTTAAGCTATACATAAAATAATAATAGAAATTATATGAGAAACCAAATAAAAACACATACCTCAAGTTTGTCATAATGATATTTAGTTTGACTATCACTTCTCAACTTTTGAGCACCACTAGGAATAGGATCACTAACTCCAGCTGCATTTTGATACTCTTTAAAAAGTTCATTCAATTGATTATACACTTCCTTAGTCATCTTTTCTCCTTCCTCCTTTCCTTGTGTTTTTACAAAAGCAAATTTCACAAAAGCTAACTTAAATCGTGGATCAAAGATAACTGCAAATGCAAGCACCATCACAAACTCACTCCAATACTTCTTAAACTTTTCCATCATCTCAGTTGCTGCAAGACTAACATCAAATTCATCAGGATCAGTCATATCAGTATCAACTGTAACATCAACAATATCATCACATTCAAACAATCCATCTTCCATTGCCTTGTGCAGACGAGACCTTATCATAAACACTTGAGGAAAGTACAGATTTGTAGTAGGGTATTCAGTACCAAAAAATAACTTAGTTATCTCATAGAAAGGCTCCAACAGTCCACAAATCTTTTCAATTTTCAGCCATTCATCATGTCCAAGATGATACTTAATTAGAAGCAAGAGAATCCATCCCAACAAAATAACCATCCATAGCCTCACGATATTTCAATGCTCTGTCCATCATGATATAAGTTGAATTCCATCTAGTAACAACATCCAACCACAAACCACCAGAATAAGAAATCTTATGTTTTTTACACAAATCATGAAATTTAATTTTTCTTGCTTCTGATCCATCAATATATTTTATGCTCTCTCTAAGCTTTGATATTCAATGATCAACCACTTTCAAACCTTTCTTGACAATCAAATTTAATATATGTGCAGCACAACGAACATGAAAATACTTTCCCTTACATGGCAAATGTTTTAGTGCCACTCCTTTCAAGTTCGCTACCATCCTATCCATGTTGCTTGCATTGTCAATAGTTAAAGAAAATATCTTCCTATCAATTTCCCAATCCAAAATAACATTTGCAATTTCTAGAGACAATTCATACCCACCATGAGGAGGAGCACAATGCCTAAAGAAAGTAATTTGCTATGCAACTCCCAATTTTCATCAATATAATGTGCAGTCACACACATATAGCCTCGGGATGTACATGCAGTCCACAAATCAAATGTCAGACATATTCTACCAGGAAGCGCCTTTAGCACAAGCATAATTTTCCATTTCAATTCAACATGCATTTCCAAGCAGTCTTTTTGTATTGTATTTCTTGTTACTGGTTCAACTTTGTCATTCAAATACTTGAATAGTTTTCTAGTTGCCTCATGCTCAACCCAAGAGAAACTATAGCCATGTCTCATAAGAGCCTCGGCTAGCAATCTACGAAACACTTTCTGGTCAATTTCTTTTGAAAGTGTTGAACCATCACTCGATTTCAATTTTTTATACCCACTACAAACTCTTAAATGCCTAGAAAAATTAGAAGTTTCGTTCCTTGACCCAACATCATAACTAATTTCACAATACTTATAAGAACCTATTTCCGTTCCAGCATCTTTGTCCTCCACAATGTTGTAGTGCTGCCAGCATTCATCACGTCTATTTCCCAACTTCCTCTTCACACCAATTTGCGTTTCATCATTCTCATCGTTAGGTACATCATTAGTGTTAAGATCAATTGTTTCATCTTCTATGCTGGGTGGAGGTGCAGTTGAAAGTTCTGTAATGAGAATCATACTAGAGATTATGACAAAAAATTATCCACATACATGGAGATTTAATATATATGAACAAATTAAACAATATACTAAAGTCTAAAATCCTATAGAAAATTACCAACAAAAGGAATCGATGAGTTGTCAAGTGATGCCATTATATCATCAGTTGGACTCCCCATGTCATAGGGCTAGCTGAGGTTTAAGCACAAAGCAAGCATCTGAGAGTCGACACCCTTTGAGACACAACAAACCAGCCTGTGCAAACCTATAAGCAAAAAATTCAAAAGATCTGAATTAGGTTCTTGGATTGAGGAGTCATTGATACAAATGTCAAATATACACACATTTATCCTGACCAACAAATATACGACCTCTGGGTAACAATACAGTATTACAGTAATCAAACATAATAAGCAGCTCAACTTCAGAAACAAAGCAACAAAGTAAAAAGCCAATATATGACAGACAAGTAGACAACAAAATAGCAGCAATATGAATGGGGTATCGCTCTTCGTCCTTTAATTCTTCAAGACACTGCAAAAGCGCATCCATGCATCAAACCTCAAGGATACAAACATAATTTAAAAAAACAACTTGAAACTATAATTATGTTAGCAAACTATCAAGGGGTCAAGTTCATGAACCAAAACATTTATGATACAACCTACTAGCCCCATTACCGCATCAACATACAAGAACAACAGAATGAGCTAAGAAAGTTAAGCAAATTGCTGAGCTGAAATTGTACACAAGTAAATTGTACAAAGTGGACAGGTTTCAAGATAGTTGTATTCTTACTTGTACAAATATGCTGCGATACCGAGGATTATGCACAATAAAACAATATCGATGCATAAATTCCTACTAGATCTCAGCTGAATCAGAAACAATTATTTTGTCAAAACTCTAATCAACTGCAGCAGTGCAGATGTGAATAGATTTCTTATAACTTAAAGTCCGGTATAAAAATATACTATATAGCTGACAACGGATCACCTGGGTCACAGTGTGCTTAAGTTTGACATTGGTATTCTTAAGGTCAGAAGATGCTTGGTCCACCTACAAGATACTAGGTTTGGTAGACAGTAACTTAGAAAATATGGTCCATCATTTAAGGCTATTAATAAATCATGTAATTAACAATCAAGTAATAAACCAATTGGAATCATGTGATTAACAATCAAGTAATAAACCAATTGGACAAAGCGTATGATTAAAGCTACTAATAAATGCATATGAGTTTGGTAGGCAGTAACTTAACAAAATATGGTTTCATTTCTTTCATGCTTCTAAAAAATGGCAAGGCAACTAGAGTATTCAAACTTATTTCAAACAGATTATAGTATGAAAATCAAGCCGACTAGAGTATTCGTTTCTGCTCTTTACTACACTTCTGCATTTCCTGTCATCTGCAGACTTCAGGACTCCCCGAAATTTATCAGCTAACCTCTTGGGTTAATTCTTCAATTAGTTCACTAATTCCTAATTCTGAGATTGAATTTTGCAAAAGCCCCCAAAGAATTTTGACTAACAGTTGCTAATTAGCAGATTCACCAGCATCAATACATATCAATGAATGTTTTAGAAAGAACTCTCAACGATATTGTATAATCAACCCCACACTATGTACAAATACAAGTGACAAGTGACAACTAAAGACGAGAAGAAAAAGACCCAACAAACACAACATATTTGCTGAAAATCAACAAATAAGCAAGATTAAGGAGAAGAAATATCACCTGCATAGGCAAGCCGAGTCGTGGATGGGGAGGAGAGCGAACCACGACTGGGGAGGAAGCGAATCACGGTTACGGAGGAGCGCGAATCACGACTGGGGAGGAAGCGAATCGCGGCTACGGAGGAGCGCGAATCGCGGCTGGGGAGGAAGCGAATCGCGGCTACGGAGGAGCGCGAATCGCGGCTACGGAGGAATGAACCACGGTTGGGGACGAGAGCATGCGAGTTGAGTCCGACTAGGGAGGAGACTGGAGAGCGAAAGAGACTTCAAAAAGGAGCCAACCCAGGACTCAAGAGAGAGGGTCGAGAGGCTGTGTGAGAAACTGAGAAAGAGAACATCTTCTTTGTTCTAGGGTTAGAAATTAGAATTGGGGCTTTTTTCTTTTTTAATTATAAAATAATTTTTATTTTAATTAACATAAGAGAATATCAACTTTTAGGTAGTAAATCTATCCCGCCAAAACAACGAACATTAAAATAATTTTTATAATGAATTATGATAGTTTTCTACTTTTCTTTAACTTTTGTTTGAGAGTTGAAACTTATTTCTGTGATTTTTATGAAAAACATGTTTAAATGGATGAAATTGAAAGTATTTGACTATTTCATTAGTTAAATACACACAACACATCTTAATATTAAAATAAAAGTGGAATATTTTGTATGTTCAATTTTAATAAAAGTGCACAATAGGGGAAAATTAAGAATCGATAATGCGAAGGAGAGCAATAACAAATACTTAATAAATTTTTTATATTTATTAAAATTCACAATACTTAACAGATTGTTAATGTATATCTTATATCTCCATTCATATAGGGAGGGAGGGAAATCTAAAATTTGTAAGGCAAGAAGGTGCTACGTAGAAGAAAAAAGGCAATACGAACTAAAATGGCAAAAGAAAATCTACATGAAAACAAAAGAAAATAAATCAATTTGTAATAGCTGAAAAGATTGAAAAAGACATTACAATCATACTACTATACTTATTACTATTATCCATAACATCTATTATTATTATTATTATTGTTGTTATTATTACTACTGGTAGTAGTCTACTACTATACTTATTATATTGTCCATAATTTCTAATATTATATCGGTATTCTAATATCATACACTATATAGTACTATATTTGTAGCAAAGTGCATAATATAGTTTCATATAATTTATTTTAACATAAATATGCAATTTATATTTTAACAATCATTACAATCATTATTGTATAATTCATATATATCACTATAAATAGGCTTAGATTAATATCAAGTACTATGTAATAACATAATATTGGTGACACCATTTAATATGAACAAGTGTATTATTGGAAAGGAGCAACTAAGTATGAATAAACATTGGTTGGCCAAACAATAATAATTATTAAAGGAGTATAATAACTGATCACCTCTACTTTGTAATGCGTAACTAGGAGTTGTTATCGGAGTTTTAGGTTCCATTTGTATGGGTTTAGAGCATAAGTTAGGAGAATGGAGTTGTGGAGAAGGAGTGTTGATTTGGTGGTTTTGAAGTGCTTAAATGAAGACTTAAGAAGATGGAGGTGAAAGCCACGAGAGAAGACCACAAGAGAAGCTGAAGAGCACTACAGGAAGATTTCCGCGGGTGCGAAAGCCACCGCCGCAGTCGCGGATTGAAGACAAACAGCGAAGACAACAGAGAGTTGTCCGCGGTCGCGGATATCTAGCCGCCCGCGGTCGTGGATATCTAGCCGCGGTCGCGGCCACTGTTCACGCACGGGATCCGGATTTCCTTTTCGTCCGATGCTTTGTTTATTTTATTTTATTTTCTTTTCTTTTCGTTATTTCCTTTTAGATATTATCTCTTATCTTTTTAGTACTAGGGTTATAACCTAGTTTTAGTTAACAGCCTTTTGGGGAATTCATAATTGAAGTTTATAACTTATCGTTCAGTTTTTCCCTTTGAGTTTTTGTGCTTTGAAGACTATGAAAAACTAAGCAACTTTTGCTTAGTCCGACGATTGAAGCCTTCGTTTGCATTTGGTTGTGAGATTATCACTCTATTTCCTTTCTTTTGATTATATTAATTCTCTCTATGCTTCATCCCATTGAGTTTTACTGATTTCTCTAGTCTGACCATCTAGTTTTATTGGTATTATTCATATTGCATGATTAGGGTTTTGAATTCTATTAGTTGATCTAGTTCATCAATTGTTGTGATTAGTATTATTAATATTAGTTTCCCTAGCCTGACAAACTAGTTGAAGTTGATATTATCTATAGTACTAGTTCCTTTAATCTGGTTAACTTGTTGAGATTAATATTGTTCATCCTTAATTCAGAGTAGCAAACATGATATTCTAGGACTGGTTAGACTAGTTTATTGTGAAGAGAATTGATTACATGTCGAGTACTGACGGGTTGTTAAGTATTGCATGTATCATGGTTAATTCCTATGCTTACTGCTGCTATTGAATTGAATCTTGATAGTTTCTTGGTTATTTGATAGTTAGGGTTACTAGGACTGGTTGGACTGATAACTATTTCAGAATAGGGACAAGAATATTCATAGGAAGGAATTGAGATAATCTAAGATCAACCAATCAAACTGAATGGTGGATATTTGTCTGGCTAAGTTACTTCTCATCCATAGATTACATCTTTTGCTTTGATTTATTTTGTTACTTGATAAACAAACCAAAACCCCCCTTTTTGTTACCATTGGCATACAACCTTTGCACTTAGGAAGATTGCTTACCTCCCTGTGTGATCAATCCTTACTTACCAGACTACATTAGTTAGGTTTTCGAGGTTTACTTTGATAGGCACTACGACTTTAGCCCTCATCAATAACTTTAATATGAATAAGTGTATTATTAGAAAAGTAAATATATAAGTATGAACATCTAAGTATGAATGAACAAGTACTTGGTCAACTAAGTATGAGTGAACAAGTACTTGGTCAACTAACAATAACAACTATCGAGGGATAAATAAAATTAATAAGAGCAAGTGTATTATTATTAAAGAACAACTAAGTATATAAAAATGAACAACTAAGTATGAATGACCAATTAGTTGGTCAAAGAGTAACAACTAGTCAACTACATTTGAAAGAAGTAAAATAAATCTAATATGAACAAGTATATTATCATAAAAGAACAACTAAATACTGAAGTATGAACAAGTATTACATTCATGGTTATAACGTAAATAACAAGTGATATGAGAGAGAAACAAAAAAATTGTCAATTGTGTTAATTATAACATGGTGAGATAAAGCACACTATAGATCTCGTAGTGTAGACTTTTCTCTTATCGTCAGATCATAAACTCAAATGTCTAGGTTTATCCTCACTATTTATCATAAGAATCATCCTTATCAAAACCCAATTTTAAATATATAACTCCAATGATAGGAGATTTTATTGTGAACATATATATTTATTTTAATTATGTTTGCCTTCAATCGAAAACCGGTTCCAATGAAATACATTTCAACCACAATTCGATTTAACAATTTGAACTCATATTTATCTGAAATCCGATTCAACCGAAATATGATTTACACAAAATCTAGTTCAGTCATAATCCGAAATAACCCATCGAAATTGACCCAAATACCCTACTTAGCCCGATTAAATGAACAATCGACCCGAATTGGATCGAGTTGTCAAGATACATGTCAATATGTGCAATAGACTGGATCCAGATTAATCCGAAACCAAAATGACCTGACCTAAAACCGACCCGATTCGCCCGATTGACAACCCTAAGTTTGATCGAAATCCAAATTAACTCGACCGAAATTGACCCGATTTGCCCGATTGACAACCCTAAGTTCGACCAAAATCCAAATTAACCCGACCGATATTGACCCAAAAATCCGATCTCACCCGAAATACGAATATCCGATCTGACCCGACCCGACATGATCCGACTTATTATAATATCATACATTGGCCCGAATCCGAAATGACCCGAATCCGAAATGACCCGACCCGACCCGATCGATTGACACCCCTACCTGCAATGCTCCTTGGGGTTTACTTCAGGTTGACCAAGAAAGCATGTCTGAAAGCAAAGCAACAAAAAACAAGATAAAAATAGTACAAAGACTTAGTCGAACCTGTTGTAGGAAAACAACTGATACTAGCAATAGTCCCCGACAATGGCGCAAAAAACTTGATAGGACAAAAACCTACCCACAAGCGTATGAGATCAGTTGTAGCTTTTCAAGTGTCGTTCCCAACGAGGACTATGTAGTATCTTTTGTAAACTTAAACCGATAAGCTAAGCCGTAAGATGGGAAATTCATTTGGCTAATAACTAAGAAACTAGAATTGTAAAGATGATTGTAAATAATTAGGGAGAAGATCCTATTAGTAGGGATCCCCACAACAATGTCTTGGAAAACTTATAGATATCTGTCTGAAATTAGTCTAAACCTATCTGAAGGTAAGCTATTTAAAGTCTCTACTTACTCCTTTTAGACGATCATAGATGTGCCTAAATTCTAACTAACAATCGCTATCGTGCAAAGCTAATCAAATCTAGACCCTTTGGGCACTTAGAATCTAGGATCAAACGGGGTTAACATTCACCGTCGCGCTTCGCTAAGTCCATGCAAACCTAGGATTTCAATGATAGCTTAGGATTCCACGAGAGTAATCAGGTTGATATCGCACAAATAATATTCAAGTTTAATACCTAGTAATCTGATAAAGAAATCTCCTTTCAGACTCATACCCTATCTGAGTTATCTATTAAAGTTATCTCCTTTCAGACTCAAACGTAATAGAATCCTAATCAACTTTCATCAATTGCATTAAGAACTCTAGGATTGAATCACACAAGGTTTCAGATTTCAATTCAGACAAATATCATGCACAAGTCCACCAATTCATTATTGGGATCACCCCAACCTTAGAATTAAGAGATTAGCTAAACATGCTTGGAGAAACAATCAAAAACATCATATTGATGTGAATCAAGACACCCAAGGAGCCTCTCTTCACGGCTTGTGCTCGATCGTGGCTAGCAAGGCAAGGCTTCTTCTCTCCGGGCACCAACTAGGCCTTGATGTCTTCTTGAAGGCTCGAACAAGGCGGAAGCAAATGGGGAATGTCCTTGAAGGGAACCGAGAAGAACAAGGCCAAGGGAACCTCAAAGGGAGGTTCCTTGGCTGATTTTCGTGGATGCAAGAACAAGAGAACTTTGTTGAGAAGGAGCTTTGTTTGATTGAGTGAAAGAGATGAGAAAAGAGTGAGCTTGAGTTGGAAGATAGATTGGAGGGTTTGGGGAGGTATTCCTAAACCCAAATTGGGTTTTCCAATGATAATCTTCAACTAGGTTACAAGTGGCAACAAAAGAAGCTTAAATACTAAGGCACTTCATCCAACAAGGCTTTGGCAACTAGTGGGCCTTGGGTTAAAGTCCATATGCATATGGCCTTACACACCCAATAAGGCAAGTCTAGAAAAATACTAAAAATAGCAAGGATAAGAGCCAACGCTCGGATAGGCATGGCATTGGGCGCGTCAAGGGAGGCGTCGATGTCCACGGTGCCATGGCATGTCATGGCGTCAAGGGTCCGACCAAGGTGTCTTTGACGACCATACATGTGAGCATGTGCGGGACTTGTGGCTCACTGGTGCCGTTGATTGCGAGGTCCTGGTTGACAAGTGAGGAGATGGCTTGAGCAATGAAACGTGCTCGTGCCCTAGTCACCGGGCCATCACTCTTGACGACAATCATGTCCTCCTCGTCGATGGAGGTCAAGGGCGGTTGGCATCCATCATTTACCCCTTCATGAGGTAGAATTGTCCCTAATTCTTCTTCATATTCCGGAGGCACATAAGGGGAAAGGTCCGCCACATTGAAAGTGGGGTGGACGCCGTAGTCATCGGGAAGCTCCACCTCATAAGCATTGTCCCCGAAGCACTTGAGCACTTTGAAGGGGCCATCGCCGCATGGGTTGAGCTTGGAGCGGCGCCGGGCGAGGAACCTCTCCTTGCGCAAGTGGACCCACACAAGGTCGCCCAGGGCAAAACAACGCGATGCTGGCCCTTGTTGGCATAGCTATCATATTGGGCGGCGCACCTCTTGAGTTGAGCTCGGGTGCGTTCATGGAGCTCAAGCACAAAGTCGGCACGCTTGGCACCTTGTGGATTCTCCGTGGCCCCCAAGGGATGTGGTGTCATGTCCAACAGAGTCAGCGGGTTCCGGCCATAACAACTTCGAAAGGAGTAAGCTTGTTTGCCGAGTGCATTGTCCTATTATACGCAAACTCAACAAACGAAAGTAAGTCCTACCAATGGCTCGGGTTGGCCCTAAGGATAGTTCTAAGCAAGGCACCAATGGTGCGGTTGGTCACTTCCGTTTGGCCATCGGTTTGGGGGTGGCAACTAGTAGAAAAGAGAAGGTTTGTCCCAAGTTTGCCCAACAAAGTCCTCTAAAAATGACCCACAAATTTAGGATCCCTATCCGAAACTATGGTACGAGGGAATTCCATGTAATTTCACTACGTGGTCAAAGAAAAGGCTAGCTATCTCCGAGGCATTGTTTGTGGTTTTTCAAGAGATGAAATGAGCCATGTTAGAGAAGCGGTCTACTACCACAAAAATGGAATCCCTCCCCTTCTTAGACGTGAGCAATTCGGTTATAAAATCCATTGATATATCTTTCCAAGGGGCGGATGGAATGGGTTGGGGTGTGTAGAGGCCGTGAGGTGGGACATAGACTTGGCTTTATGGCAAGTGACATAAGATTGACAAAACTTAGTCACATGGTGGGCAAGCTTAAGCCAAAAGAAGTGTTCCTTAAGTGCGGCCACTGTTTTTGCAACCCCAAAATTTCCACGGCTCTCATAGGCTTCCTTAATCAACAAATGCCTAATGGAGGATCTACGGATACAAAGCTTACCGGCCCGGAAAAGGAAACCATCATCCAAGAAATAGCCCTCAAACTCACCCTTAGTGACACACTCGGCTATGATAGGGCTAAAGAAGGGATCTTGAGCATATAAAGACTTAATAAGAGAAAATCCCAAAATTTGAGCATTAAGATGAGAAAGAAGCACATACCTCCTAGACAAGGCGTCGGCTACAATGTTGTCTTGGCCCTTCTTGTGCTTGACAACATAAGGAAAAGTCTCCATAAACTCCACCCAACGAGCATGGCGCCGGCCATGGTGGGCTTGGCTCTTCAAATAAGCAAGGGCCTCATGATCCGAGTGTATGATGAACTCCTTTGGCCACTAGTAATGTTGCCATGTTTTGAGCACTCGGATCAAGGCATAGATCTCCTTGTCGTAGGTGGGGTAGTTGAGGGAGGCGCCCAATAGTTTTTTTTACTAAAGTAGGCAATGGGGCGGCGGTCTTGAAGGAGCACTCCTCCGATGCCAATGTTGGAGGCATCACATTCGACCTCAAAAACCTTGGAGAAATCCAGAAGTTGTAGAAGAGGAGCGTTGAAAAGGCGCTCCTTGAGTGTGGTGAAGGCGGCTTCATGTGTTTCTTTCCAAACAATCTCGACCCCCTTTTCGGTAAACTCATGCAAGGGGGCGGCAATGGTGCTAAAATCTCGGACAAAGCGCCGATAAAATCCGGCGAGACCAAGGAATGACCTCACCATAGTGGCGGTGGTGGGGCGTGGCCACTCCTTGATGGCGCGAACCTTCTCATCATCAACACACAGCCCATCCTTGCCCACAACATAGCCAAGAAATGTGGTAGATGGGGCATAAAAGGTGCACTTGGCGAGGTTGGCTTAGAGCTTATCCTTGCGTAGGAACTCAAAGATGGCTCTCAAGTGGGCCGTGTGGTCTTCCAAGGACTTGCTATTGATCAAGATGTCGTTGAAGTAGTTCATTATGAACTTGTCCAAGAATGCCCTCAAGACATGATTCATGAGGCGCATGAATGTGCTAGGAGCAATTGTGAGCCCGAATGGCATGACGAGCCACTCATACAACCCATACTTGGTTTTAAAGGCAGTTTTCCATTCATCGCCTTCTCTCATGCGGATTTGGTGATAGCTGCTCTTGAGATTCACCTTAGAAAAGAAAGTGGCACCATGGAGTTCGTCTAGCATATAATTTGACCTTGGAATTGGGTGGCGGTACTTGACGGTGATTTGATTAATGGCCCGACAATCCATACACATGCGCTAAGATCCATCCTTTTTGTGGCACAAGAAGCACTGGGACTGCACATGGGCTACGGGAACCAAATCGATTTAGTGCTCGATCCCTTGCACGTGAGGGAAGCCCAACCGGAAGCTCATCCGGCGTGACATCGGCAAACTCTTGCTACAAGGCCGAGATACAAGGTGGAAATGAGGCATGGCCTCCTTGGTAATGAGACAATGGTGAGGCACCACGAGGAAACAAGGGCGCCAACCTTGTAGCACCGGCGTGAGGTGGCGGTGGCGAGCCAAGAGGAGCCTAGGCTCACAACGCCCTTGTAGGGGAGCCGGAGCGCCGCACGCTGCATGAGGGTTGGACTTTGCCGACATGGGCACCGTGCCGATGGAGGCGGAGGCCGTGCCAGTGGTGAGCGCGCCAGGTGGTGGCGGGGCACCGGTGGGTGTGCGCTCACCCTTGCCTGGGCGTTGAGGCACCGGGCGGGAGCTGATCTAGGAGCCAACGACCCGGGTGCCGTGCCGATGGAGGAGAAGGCCGGGCCGTTGGTGAGCATGCCATGTAGGGACCGGGCACCGGGGGCCGCACACTCACCCTTGCCTATGCGTTGGGGCGCCGATGCTTGGGAAGAGGTGGATGCCTCATCCTTGGGCCGAGGCACCGGGGGCTTGGAGGCTTCAATTGCCTTGAGGCGGTTGCACTCAACTTGGTCCTCAAGAATTTCTCTCGGGGACATGGGCAAAAGTGTGATGCGCTTCCCACCATGGACGAACACAAAAGTGTTGAGGAAGCCATCATGGAGAACTCGCCGATCATATTGCCATGGTCTACCTAATAAGAGGTGAGTTGCATCCATAGATATGACATCACACAAACCCGAATCATAGTAATGGCCAATAGAGTATATGATGTGACATTGCCTAGATACCACATCACTTTTACTGTCGGAGAGCCGTTAGAGGCTATAGGGTTGAGGGTGAGGCGTGGTGGTGAGGTTGAAATGCTTGACCACGCGCTCGTTGACAATGTTGGCACAAGACCCACCATCAATAATCACACTATGTGAGGCGGTGCCCATAAGGCACTGAGTGTGAAAAAGATTCTCCCTTTGGTCCCCTGTGTCACCTTCTCGGACCGAGAGCACACGGCGAGTCAGCAAGATAAGCGGGGTGCCGAAACCATGATCAAGAGGGGCATAAGCATAGTCATCATTGACGGCCTCTTTGGCGGCCTCATCTTATTCCTCTGCGGCCTCTTCCTTATCCTCAAAAGATTCATAGTCGCATTGATAGGTGAACAAGACCCTCTTTTTGTTGGGGCACTCTCTTTGATAGTGGCCACGACCACCACATTTGAAGCAAGCTCGGTCACTAGACCGCTTGGAGGTAGGGGCCAGGGAGCGCGCTGGGTGCCAGGCCGTGAGGTGGGGGATTCAAGCGAGCGACGCCGGTGGCACCGTCTAGTGTGGCCGTGGCTGAGGTGGGGCCGGGGCGCGGTTGGTGGGGCTACACGAGGAGAAGGATTAGAAGAAAAGGATGGACTTGGATTATGAGCATACCTTGTCGGTTGTGAGTGAGCCTAAGTGGCCTTCTTTCTCCATTGTTGTTGATTATAAATCTCCATGGCCGTGTGAGTGAGGGTGTTGAGATCCCGGATTGGAAGGAGTGTCAAAGGCTCATGTATCTCCACATCAAGGCCACGTAGAAACATGGTGCGAAGGGATGTGGGTGTGGTGGACACACCGGCCATGTGGACTAGCTCCTCTAGCTCAACAAAGAACTCAAGAGGGGTGCGGTTACCTGGGCGGGCTAGAGCAATATGTAGGTGCATTTGCTCAAGGCAATCTTTCGACACATATCTCATGGTCATGACATGGATAAGTTGATTCCAAGCCACAACCGGCTCCAAGTTGTGCCTAGCTCGGTCGGTCGTGAAGCAGAACCACCATGAGCGGGCGTTGTCGGTGAAATGAAGTATGGCAATCTCAACCTTCTCATGCTCATCATAATGGTAATGATTCAAGGAATAGTTGCTTGCTTCCAATCAAGGAACTTGGTGGCATCATATTCACCATCAAAGGGCTCAATTCGGACCTTGATCTCTCGGCGTTGGCCAAAATTTTGTTATGGACCAAGGTGATCATGGCGCCGGTCTTGTTGTGGGCGGTGGTCATGGCCATTCACTCGGGGACCGGCGCGGGGAGGCGGTATCCAATGAGGATCACAGCGGTCGATCGGGCACCGGTGGTGGCCCCGGGTGCGGCCATGGTCCCGTGGGTGCACATCCGCCAATGCATCATCTTCAAATGAGTCTTGGTGATGCTCTCCAAAGGGGTCCTCCCATTCATTGACTCCAAAAGTCTCATCTTCCACATTAAAGTCGGTGAAGCCATAGCCATATCGATCGTTGACCTCGTCATCAGCGGCGTGCCTTGGATCAGCGCATGGATTGTGCCCTCCATCCATGGAGACGACATCAAGGACTTGGCCTTGTGGGCGTCGAACTGACAGTGGCCGAGCGTGGTAGGGCTCTTGGGACTCCACACGCGCGGATTTAGTGTCGTAGTGTGTGGGGCAGCCAGGCTGTGTTGAGCTCCGCGGTGGCGGAGTGAGACGGGGGGTACATGGGGCCCTTGCCTCGGTCGCGCGCCATGACCTCACGGCGGTGGATGTCGGTTGGGCCTAGAGAAGAGGCGCCGGTGAGAATGGGAGCCTGCCTTGGTTGGGCCATGGGCGGCATGGCGCCACGACTGCGGTGTGGACATTAGAAAGGAGGCGCTAAAGCTCGACCAACCGGGCGTCGGTGGTCTCCTTGTGGCGGAGCACCCCGGCCTTAGTGGCGCGCACCTCCTAGGCTGTGGCCTCGTCGCGGCGGCTCGCCTCGGCCGCCCGAGCCGCGTTCGCACGAGCATCCTAGTTCACGGGCCGCGAATGGCTTGGGAAAATGGGTCGGTGTTGAGCTTCGGTTTCTCATGACGTCGACCTCGGTGGGTTTCTCCATCGGTGACTCTCCTACATCAACCATCAAAGTAATACGAGTCACAAGTTCAAAGCAATCAAAATAAACACACACTAAAAGAAGAGCAACACTCTAAGCCTAAGACAAACAAAAAAATTAAATGCAAGACACTTAGGCTTAAGGGAAGGCACAAGGTAGTAGGTGGCTTGTGTTTGAGGGAAGGCACTCCAATCTTCAAAGCCAATTTTCAAAGCTAAAGCAATTTAAGGACCCATCCTTAACACCTTTGGCAACTAGAAAGGGAAGAGGGAGTATAGGCCGCAATGTGGGCTGTTGTGGTAGGTTTTTTTTTGTGAAGTGGCAATTCAGGAAGGCGGAGATGTAAGCTTAGTGGGCCTTGTTGCCGAAGTGAAGTCGGTTTGCCCACGTTTTGAGTGTCGTGGCCCAACCGAATTCCTTTTTTTTTTGAAGTGGGCTCTTGCCTTTTACTTGGGCCTCTTTCTTTTTTTTTGGCCTTTTCTTTTGTGTTTAGGCAATTTTGAAATGTAATTTATCTTTAATTTGTATTGAGGAGGGAGGGGCCACACTTTGAAAGTTGACTTGGGATGTAACAAGGGGAAAAGAGAAGACAATTGCCCCTTTTGGTGTTTGACAAAGTCTTTGCAAGAGAGAAAGAGAGAATTGTAGTTTTGCCACTTTGGTTCTACCTTTTGAAACCCACAAAGGAAGGTTACAAACACTCTACCCAAAGCTAGTCAACAATAGAGTCAAGGCTTGGAAGTTAACCCAAAATGTCTAAGCAAGTCAAATTGGAAAAAAAGAAAGGGGTATTTGGACTTTACTAGGAATATAGCAAGTCACATGCAAAGGATAAGGAATTAGAAGGACCTTAGCTATGATGTGTGAAGAAGGTGGCCGACAATGGTGGAAAGGTAGGCGACGACATGGTGGTGGGAGGCGGCGGCAGGGTGGTAGGAGGCGGTGGCACGGTGGTGGGCGGCGGAGACATGGCGGCGGAAGGCAGTTTTTTGGCTTTTTGAAGCGGTTTTTGGAGGGGATGAAATATAAACTTTAACAAGCATAAAAAGAGAAAATTTTAGACCTTGATCTCCCGGCGTTGGCCAAAATTTTGTTGTGGACCAAGGTGATCATGGCGTCGATCATGTTGTGGGCGGTGGTCACGACCATTGGCTCGAGGACCGTCACAAGGAGGCGGCATCCAATGAGGATCATGGCAGTCGAGCGGGAGTCGGTGGTGGCCCCGTGTGCGGCCATGGTTCCATGGGTACACATCCACCAAGGCATTATCTTCAAAAGAGTTATGGTGATGCTCTCCATAGGGGTCCTCCCCTCACTGACTCCAAAAGTTTCATCTTTCACATTAAAGTCGGTGAAGCCATAGCCATATCGATCGTTGACTTCGTCATCGGCGGCGGGCCTTGGATCGGCACGTGGATAGTGCCCTCCATCCTTGGAGACGACATCAAGGACTTGGCCTTGTGGGCGCTGGCCCGGCAACAGCCGAGCATGGTAGGGCTCTTGGGACTCCACATGGCGGATTGAGTGTCGTAGTGTGAGGGGCGGCACAGAGGCGGCAAGGCCGCGTTGAGCTCTGCGGCGGTGGAGTGAGGCGGGGGGTACATGGGGTCCTTGCCTCGGTCGTACTCCACGGCCTCACGGCGGTGGATGTCGGCCGGGACTAGAGAAGAGGCGTCGGTGAGAATAGGAGCCTGCCGGGGTTGGGCCATGGGCGGCATGGGCGTCGCGGCTGCGGTGTGGACATTGGCAAGAAGGCGCTCGAGCTCGGACAACCGGGCATCGGTGGTCTCCTTGTGGCGGAGCACCTCGGCCAGCTGGGCCTTAGTGGCACACACCTCCTCGGTTGCGGCCTCGTCTCGGCGGCTTGCCTCGGCCGCGTTGGCACGAGCATCCTATTCCACGGGCCGCGAATGGCTTGGGAAAATGGGTCGGTGTTGAGCTTCGGTTGCTCCAGAGGTTGACCTCAAAGGGTTCCTCTATCGGTGACTCTCCTACATCAACCATCAAAGTAATGAGAGTCACAAGTTCAAAGCAATCAAAATAAACACACACTAAAAGAAGAGAAACACACTAAGCCTAAGACAAACAAAAAAATAAATGCAAGACACTTAGGCTTAAGGGAAGGCACAAGGTAGTAGGTGGCTTGTGTTTGAGGGAAGGCACTCCAATCTTCAAAGCTATTTTTCAAAGCTTAGGCAATTTAAGGACCCATCCTTAACACCTTTGGCAACTAGAAAGGGAAGAGGGAGTATAGGCCGCAATGTGGGCCGTTGTGGTAGGATTTTTTTTTGAAGTGGCAATAGAGGAAGGCGGAGAGGTAAGCTTAGTGGGCCTAGTTGCTGAAGTGAAGTGGGTTTGTCCATGTTTTGAGTGTTATGGCCCAACCGAAGTCTTTTTTTTTTTTTAAAGTGGGCTCTTGCCTTTTACTTGGGCCTCTTTCTTTTTCTTAGCTTTTTCTTTTGTGTTTAGGCAATTTTGAAATGTAGTTTGCCTTTGATTTGTATTGAGGAGGGAGAGGCCACACTTTGAAAGTTGACTTGGGTGGCAACAAGGGGAAAATAGAAGACAATTGCCACTTTTGGTGTTTGACAAAGTCTTTGCAAGAGAGAAAGATAGAATTGTAGTTTTGCCACTTTAGTTCTACCTTTTGAAAACCACAAAGGAAGCTTACAAACACTCTACCCAAAGCTAGTAAACAAAAGAGTCAAGGCTTGGAAGTTAACCCAAAATGTCTAAGCAAGTCAAATTGGAAAATAAGAAAGGGACATTTGGACTTTACTAGGAAATAGAGCAAGTCACATGCAAAGGATAAGGAATTAGAAGGACCTTAGCTATGGTGTGTGAAGAAGGTGGCTGGCTATGGTGGGAAGGTAGGCGGCGGCATGGTGGTGGGAGGTGGCGACATGGTGGTGGGAGGCGGCGACACGGTGGTAGGCGGCGGAAGGCAGTTTTTTGGCATTTTGAAGCGGTTTTTGGAGGGATGAAATATAAACTTTAACAAGCATAAAAAGAGAAAATTTTAGAGAAGAAAATGCACTTAACTCAGCCTCCGAGCTCTGATACCAATTGATGTGAATCAAGACACCCAAGGAGCCTCTCTTCACGGCTTGTGCTCGATCGTGGCTAGCAAGACAAGGCTTCTTCTCTCCGGGCACCAACTAGGCCTTGATGTCTTCTTGAAGGCTAGAACTAGGCGGAAACAAAGGGGGAATGTCCTTGAAGGGAACCGAGAAGAACAAGACAAAGGGAACCTCAAAGGGAGGTTCCTTGGCTGATTTTCGTGGATGCAAGAACAAGAGAAAAGAGTGAGCTTTGCCTTGTTCTTCTCAGTTCCCTTCAAGGACATCCCCCTTTGCTTCTGCCTAGTTCGAGCCTTCAAGAAGACATCAAGGCCTAGTTGGTGCCCGGAGAGAAGAAGCCTTGCCTTGCTAGCCACGATCGAGCACAAGCCGTGAAGAGAGGCTCCTTGGGTGTCTTGATTCACATCAATTGGTATCAGAGCTCGGAGGCTGAGTTAAGTGCATTTTCTTCTCTAAAATTTTCTCTTTTTATGCTTGTTAAAGTTTATATTTCATCCCCTCCAAAAACCGCTTCAAAATGCCAAAAAACTGCCTTTCGCCGCACTTTCTCTCCCGCCCACCACCATGCCGCCGCCTCCCACCACCTTGCCGCCGCCTCCCACCACCATGCCGCCGCCTACCTTCCCACCATAGCCGGCCACCTTCTTCACACACCATAGCTAAGGTCCTTCTAATTCCTTATCCTTTGCATATGACTTGCTCTATTCCTAGTAAAGTCCAAATACCCCTTTCTTCTTTTCCAATTTGACTTGCTTAGACATTTTGGGTTAACTTCCAAGCCTTGACTCTTTTGTTGACTAGCTTTGGGTAGAGTGTTTGTAAGCTTCCTTTGTGGGTTTCAAAAGGTAGAACCAAAGTGGCAAAACTATAATTCTCTCTTTCTCTCTTGCAAAGACTTTGTCAAACACCAAAAGTGGCAATTATCTTCTCTTTTCCCCTTGTTGCCGCCCAAGTCAACTTTCCAAGTGTGGCCCTCCCTCCTCAATACAAATCAATGACAAACTACATTTCAAAATTGCCTAAACACAAAAACACAAATGAAACATTCTCTAGAAACATAATATATATACTAAAGGAGACGTCTAAATCCTTTTTGTCAACACCACGTTCAATTCACATATGTGTCATCAACATCCAATCAGCATCCGCTATGTCATCATCCCTTTTAAAAACATTTATTACAGTCGATCTGATTCACTTATAGAAAAATTATTTTTTTGGATCAATATTAGTTTTATATAATAAAGATAATTATGACTTAATATATATAAATATATATATTTATATGTATATATCAAGAAATGGAATTGAAATTGAAGATTGACAAATATTCGGAATTCATATGAACATGCTATAAGTCGGATCCAGTCAAACTTATTGACCAAAAACATTAGGGTTACAATATTTTTTTTGGGGTCCAAACATTAGGGTTACAATTTGAATGTGCACGATCTTTAAGTATTTTTTATGATGGATAATTTGGACATGTTTACTTATAATTAATCGATTAAATTTTATCTTTCCAGTCAACAAAATAAAAAACATAATCGTTCTCATCTATCATTTTTACCTTCATATTATTATAATATATATAATTTTATTTAATAAAATAAAAGCATATAAATAATATATGACTTATAACAAATCCGTTTTGAATTCAAATATTAGAAAGACTTAGCTAACATTAATTCAAATTACAAATTTACATACAACCTAAATTCACAAAATTTCCGATCCATAAAAATTAGCTTGATTCAATTAAAATAATATATGATCTTGAAAACTCAGACTTTACATAAATTAAAATGTGTTTTTTTTTCAAATATATAATAATTATAATATCTTTAGATTCAAAACTAAGTTAGCATAATTTGATTTTAACCTTCTACATAAATATATATTTTTTACTTAATATTACGATCAGAATACTACTTGAATATTTAAAGTGTAACGTAATTTATTTTCTACATGTCAGCCTCTCATTCATTAGACATACATGTCGACCTCTCATTCTTTTGACATATGTGTTGATCTCTGAATAATGCCACATTATAAGCCATTAAAAAAATATTCAAATAGTGGGTCTAATATACTAATTTTACTTCAAAGGTTAGTCATAGGCTATGTATAGTGATGGATGTCAACCTACCTTGACCGCCATCGACGAGGAGGACTTGTTGACCTTGAAGAGTGACAACCCGGTGACAATGTAACACCCCCAATTTTCTCTTGAAAGTATTACTGCCAGTGACTTCGGATTTCACATCCCGAAGTCACCCCAGGCTTTTCCAGTTGATATACACCATTAAACCACAGTTATAATACCAAATATCATAACTTTTATTAAAATCAAAGTCTTGGAATTACAACATAATTCCAAATACATCAAAATACATAATCAGAATTATTACAGCGGAAGTCTTAAAACAAAATCATAGTTAACACAGCGAAAGTCTTTAAATAACCAACAAAAGGTTCTTGATCGCAATGATCACCCGCCAAGGATCTCAACCTGAATAAACTTATCAAAAACACCGTTTGCCTTCATAGTCGTTCTAGCCTTCACAGGACGGCAACTTATCTGATGTGCCGAATCGAACGGATGACACCAGCCAACCATGCAGAGAACAATTACGGTTGGTTAGTCTAATGAAAGACTAAGCAAGGGTACAAAGCAGAGTGGTTCGAAGTAGTCGTATTAGGTTAGACTCATCGCTTCTCGAATAATAACCGATCACGATAGTCAACCACCATACTCCTACTAGAATATATCAAAAGACATGATCAAGAGAAGACTCCAACGGAAATGAGTCTTATGGTAAATATCCAAGAGAAGACTCCGAAAGAGTGAGTCTTATCAGAAGCATGACAAATGTCTGAAACATTATAGTTTTACATATAAGCGTTTAAAAACTGACTAAGATGTTTCGGTTCACGACCAACCTCACCGCATAATGCGAATCCATATTGGAAAGAGAACGTACTCTGATCAAAGTCAAGACGAGTTTCGTAGCTGCACTATTGCCTAGCTGCACTACTCGTCAAGGGTATATTAATCATGTGCGCTCGGGCACTTATCTTAATTAATTCCAAAACGCTCATTCACATTTCAAGCTTTTAGAATCTCATCCTCGCGGATATTGAGATATAGAGTAGGGACTAAATCCCAGAGAGTGGCACCAGTTGTGTGCACCTTCCCTGTACACTGACAGGGAATGGTCATGACCAAAGAGAAGTGTTGGGGCCTGGACATCCCATCCACTTGGTTATAAAGAAACGACTAGTACTCACAAGGAGATACCAAGTAGCGTTCCTGCGAATACTCGTTCTAACTAAACAGTTCAGAACTGTCCAAAATCATATCAAAGCCATCAAGGCCAGCATCATAGATATATTTCAATCTAGATATATATATATATATATATATATATATATAATAGCGTTGTTCTAGCAGATATACAACCTATTATAATATCCATTTTAATTTCCAAAACAGTTTCACAAAACCGTTCCCAGACAATAACAATAATCATCCCAAATTAAGTAACAATTAAACAATTGATAATTAATGGAAATATGGAATGATGAGCAAAAGCGAACCGCCACTTGCCTGGAGTAGATTCGACGATGAATCTAGACGAGACGACTACTGAAGATATCCTTTCTGGGGATATGGCCTAAGCTTCAGATAGCTCTAGCAGGATTACGGGTCCACACGTGATCCAGCAAAAATACCGTTATAACGCTCGATCGATTTTGGGCTAAATCTGGACAGGAATTGAATTGGGCTTCTCGGCCCAACAATGAATTAAATAGGGAGGGGGCCTACCCCTCTATCTTCTTCAGCCTTTTAATTTCACGTACAGTCACAACAACTCAGGAATGGAGCTCGGCGTAACGATGATGGAGGGTAGCTCGCCGGGAAGGAACTTCGTTGCCGGCGAGGCAGCAGTCAGCAAGCACAACACGCAGAGCAGCTCACCGACAACCACCACGCACAACGGCGACACCAGCGAAGGAGGAACGAGGCAGCGAGCGGCGGCTGGGTGGCTCGCCAGAGGGAGAGATGAGGTTTGGTGCCTCTTTGCTGATATTAATCAAATTCCCAATTTGATTTGAAGAACAATATCAGCCCACATAGCCACTTTGCAGATATTTAATCAAATCCAATTCCTGATTTGAAGACAACATGCATACACGTAGCCACTTTGCAGTAACAACCAGTCGTGGCCAGCTTCAGGGAGGATGGCGTGCCCAGACAAGAGTTTACACGTGGAAGCAATTTGAAGCTTGCGTGCAAAGTTGTACATGCAAAGTTTAGTATGGGGTTTTAAACCCCGGAAATTATATGTTTGTATCCAAACAAATATTCTAAGTTCCGAAAATACATCGAATGTATTTTATACCACTCAAGGAATTATTTCGGACATCATGGATGTTACGAAAAATCCGAACTCTACTGAAAGCGAAATAATTATTGAACGAAGGTTGGGAAAATTACACAAATACCCTTACTAAAATTTAAGGGGTATTACAGACAAGGGCTCAAGCAAGAGCCATCGCTCAAGCCTCTCAATCATTCATTGCTCGGACCATCGCAAGCATTAGCCTCGCCAAGCCACCGCCACCGCGCCTAGTCACTTTGGTGACCATGGCAACACATGAAGACCAAGATGGCACCAGGCGCGCCTCGGCCCCATGACACTCATAGGTGCGTGCACCCCATGGCCGGCCTAGCGGCCGCAACTATCCAAGCCTTTCCGAGGCTCTTATCCACTTTCCCTTTTTAGTCATTTACTTATGTTTTAGACCTTCTAGTTTGAGCATGTGGATCCATTTGCACATGGATAGGTGACCTCCTGGGAAGTCCCCAGGTTGGCATGGACTAGCGCTTCTAAGGCATCGGGCTGACATGTAGGTTTTAGTCGTGTTACCTGGTCAAAATAAATCCTAACAAACCTAAACTAGTAGTCTAGGTAAGCAGGGTCGATCCCACAGGGAGGAGTTGTTTTCTTTATGTTAATTCGCATGCAATGGTAACAAGGGGGGTTTTGGTTGTAGAAAATCAATCAAGCAAACAAAGCAAAGAGTTTGTATTCAATGAAAGGGAAACACTTAGCCAAACAAATATCCACTTTTCATATGAATGATCGGTCCTAGGTTATCTCTATTCCTTTCCCTTGATTATTCCTGTCCCTATTCTTAAATAGTCACTAGTCCAACTAGTCCTAGCAGCCCTTACTATTGAACGTATGAGAAACTATCAAGATTTAGAACAATAGCAGCATAGAGCATAGGATCAAACCAGGATACATACAACACCGATGTTTCACAGCATTTAGCACATAATCAATTCTCTTTCATAATACTCTAGTCCAACTAGTGCTAGAATATCATGGATGCTACAATAGATAAGGAATCTCAACTCGAAATATCCAAACCCTAGCAATAGATAATTACTAATATCAACTAGGTGATCAAGCTAGTCAAATCAATAAAAAATCAATAGGAATAAGCTCAAGAGAAAAGATATAATCCAAAGGAATAGGGAATAGAGCGGTAACCTCACAATCAAATCATACGAAAAGCTTCAATTGTCAGACTAAGAAAAAGGGTGCTTAGCTCCTCATAGTTCTTGGAAACAAAATACTTCAAAGGGGAAACTATTGAATGGAAATAACGATGATGAATAATATGATGATGAACAATGAAACGGAAACTAGGTTAAATAACCTAACCCTCAAACTAAAGGGAAAAGATCACAAACGCGATCTAAAAGGAAATAAAGTATAAGGTTCGAAATAATAAAATAAAATAAAACTCGGAAAAAGGAAAAAATAACAAAACTCGGAAAATCTTCGCGGACTCTGCTCCATGTGATTTCGCGGCCGCGGCCAGAAATCCGCGGTCGCGGAAATTAAGTCTTTGCTCTCGGCTTTTGCACAGGTCTGGAATTTTCCGCGATCGCTGATGTGAATCCCTCACATCTTGAACCAAGCATGGAAGCCAAGCCAATGCTAACTCAAGATCCGGCACCAAAACGCATCACTCGGTCTAAGGCCAAAGAACTACAACAACTTCTCGACGTGGGCCTCCTCTCCACACGACTTGGGGCCGAGCATGACAAAGGCCCTTTTGTCATCTTGAAGGCCGAAGGAATCCAGCCCAAACCAAGCCCATGAAGAAGCAATTTTAGCCATGTGAAGCCGTGTGGAAATTTGAAGAGTTATGCATTTGGTGCATTCACCTAGTTGTCTTAAACACTTGCTTTCATTTTTGCATTTAATCTTAGTCTTTTCCAATGCATCTAGTACATGCATTCCAACCCTTGATATCCCTCTTGGGACGTGGAGAGTTGGCTTTAATTGCCTTGCTTTTGCTTTCGGTTTTGGCTATATAAAGCCTTGTAATCCTTGATGTAAAACTCAACTTTTGATCAATCCAATCCACTCCTTTGAGAGCATTTGATCCAGAAGTTCACCCTTGGTTCATGAGTCATATTGAACCCTTATCTATCCCTCTTCAACCTTGGTGAGTCATATCCTTGGTTGAGCCCCACGGTTCTCTCTTGGTGGTGCGTCATATCCACCTAGGGCAGCCAATATCCACCACCACCACCACGCCTCCTTCCGACCACCACCACCACTCTCTTCCACTTCAGTTGTGCCCACATTTGCCCCAAGAACCGCCGCAGAAGCCATCACCCCTTAGAAGAACGCCGGTCCACTTCTTCACCTCCTTCGGTTGTCGTTGCCTCCGAATTGTGGATCAAACCTTGCACCGCTCCCAAAACGATCAAGGGTCTATCAAGTTGTATCAGAGCCACGTAAGGTTTGGTCATCTAAACTGATTTTTCTTTAGTCCAAGATTGAGTTTTGAATGACAAGTTCATTTGGTCCTAAAACCGGAATTTATTTGGTTGTTGTCCGATTGCTTTGCTTGCCTCTTTGAGTTCTAAATTTTCTTGTCTTGATTCAGCCGAACCTTGACCCTTCATTTCAACTTCTTTCTTGATTACTTCGTGCATTACTTGCTTGTTCATTTGTTGCATAAATCAAGTGAAGGCATTCGGGGTTAAGGGAAAATAAAGTTTCGGTTGTAAGTTGAAAAGACAATTGCACAAATAAGAAATTGTTGTAAGATTGTGGTTCGGATTTAAATTGTATTGGCTCAGAAAAACCCGGTCTAAAAAGGAGAGACCTTAGAAAAATTGAGCCGCTCTTGGAAGAACACTCGAGAAAAACCCGGTCTAAAAAGGAGAGGCCATAAGAAAAAAACGAGTTGACCAAGAGCAAATTCTTTCAAAAGATAGTGAAGTGTAATCGTGTTTGCATCTTAGTACCTTCTCCGCACTTCACTTGTTGCAACTTATTGAACATTTGAGTATTGTACTTCTTTGAACCTTTCCTTGTCCTTGGCTAGCTCGTAACCCTAATTGAACTTGTTTTTCTTGCTTGCCTTGTACTTGGAAAATTCAGTTTGGACCCCTAACGTGTGCCGAGTCCACTTGTGGGATTCCTAGTCGTCTTGTTTGTGTTGCCTTGGTTTGTAGCTCACGATTATGGTGGATGACAATCGGAGTTCCTCCCATTCGCCTTCGGTGAACCAAGAAGGTGCCCATGCCAATGACTCCGTCATGGAGGCCATGGCACAACTTGGTGCTCAACTAGCAAGTTCTCAACGAGAGGCCATAGCACAACTTAGTGCTCAAATAACAAGTTCTCAACAAGACAACCAAGCCAACCTAAGAAGACTAGAAGCGCGAATGGATGCCACCGATAGCAAGATGGTGGACGTGACACGGTTGTGTGGGGCCTTCCAACCCTCTCTCTTGGAAGGTAACTCCTCTCACGCCATGCCTAGGGACATGACCTTCCCTAATCTTCAAGGCATCAACCCGTCGACCGCCCCGACACTCTCTCTCTCTAGTGCCCATCTAGGTATGAGTTCCACCTATACTCCTCCTATTGTTACACAATATACTACCATGCCGCCTGTGGTCCCTAACATTTCAGGGCAAGACGCAAGGCTTTTCAATGAGGAGGTGCAAGAGGTTCAAGGACACCTAGGGGCCAATGCGGGGTTTGTGGCTCCCTTGACCCAGCCCATGCGGATCGTCAACGGCCAAAGGCAAGGATTTGGCAATAGGAATGCAAGAGAACAAGGCTGAGGGCGTGGGCACCAACAAGAGCCCTATCTACAAGGGTTTCAACCCCAAGGTGCTTATGGCTATGAGCAAGAACGCGTGAGGCTCCCTAACACCAAGCTTGAAATAGAGAAGTTTGGGAGCACGACTGACCCCGAAGAGTGCCTAACTTGGCTAAGTAAGACGGAGCAAATCTTTGACTTTCTCAACTACACCGAAGCCCAACGTGTGGCTGTGGCTAGTATCAAGTTCGAAGGGTTTGCGGATCAATGGTGGATTGAAAATAAGGCCAAAAGAGCACAAAATGATTATCCTCCCATTGACACGTGGAACGAGCTCAAGGACGCCCTCAAGTTCAGATTTGTGCCCGCCAACTTTTCGGCTAGGATCCATGAGAGGCTTGAGCAACTCAAGCAAGGAGCTCGTACCCCCGATGAGTATTACAAGGATTTGAGAACCCTATTGTTCAGATCAGAAATCAAGTTTCCGGATGAGTATATTATTTCTAAGTTTGTTGAAAACTTGAATTCTGATCTCAAATCTATTGTGTCTATGCAGCATTTTGCTAGGGGAACTATGGTGGAAGAGGTGCTTCACTACACCAACCATGTGTATAGGAGCTTACCCACCAAGAAGAGCCATCCTACGAGCTCACGGCCATGGGGCAATCAAGGCTCCAATACGCCATCTTCAAGGCCCTGGAATAACTCAAGCTCCGGCTCACCAAGCTACCCTCCCCGGCACCATGAGCCAAGGACGGATGCCATCCCGGTGCAGCCAAGACATGACTCCTCTAGGCCTCCCCAAGGACAAAGAAGAGATGGCGAGCGCCACTCTAGTGATATCAAGTGCTTCAAGTGCTTGGGCCGTGGGCACATGGCCAATGCATGCCCTTCTCGGCGCCAAGTGTTGCTCTCCACGGTGGGGGACTACTATTCGGATGAGGAGCAAGAGGAAGAGCCCACCAAGGAAGAGAATGAGGAAGAGGAGCTCCATGTACAAGCTGGATTCCAAGGAGAGTGCTTTGTGGTGAAAAGAACTCTCATGACCAATGAAGCTCCTACACCTCCAAATCAAAGGGAAACAATCTTCCATTCACGGTGCCTCATTCAAGGTAAAATCTGTAATTTGATTATTGATGGAGGCTCATGTTGCAATCTCATAGACCAAGAGGTGGTCAAAAGGTTTTCCCTTAACACTACTCCTCATAAGCAACCTTACACTCTTTGTTGGCTTAATTCTAACACACCTCTTAAGGTTTCTGAACAAGCTAAGATTAAGTTCTCCATAGGAGGATATAAGGATGAGGTTATTTGTGATGTTCTTCCTATGACAACTTGCCACATACTTTTGGGACGACCTTGGCAATATGACCATGGGGTCATTCACCAAGGGGTGTCTAATGAGTACTCTTTTCACCTCAATGGAAAGCGGATCACGTTGCATCCCTTAGCTCCACATGAGATCATGGCTGACCACATAGCCAATGAGCAAAGAAAGCAGATGCTCCTTGCCAAGCCAAGAGAAGTTCGGAAGGCAATCCAAGGAAGTCAAGTTTGCCTTTTGCTTATTTATAAAGATGTGCTTTTCTCAACTCAAGATCTAGATGCTTTGCCCTCACCTATTGCTTTGCTTTTGCAGGAGTTCGAAGACCTTTTCCAAGATGAGGTGCCGGCTGGACTCCCACCGATTAGAGGAATAGAGCATCAAATAGATTTTGTGCCTGGAGCTTCCATCCCCAACAAGGCAGCCTATAGAGCCAACCCCATGGAAACACAAGAACTACAAAAATAGGTTGTTGAGCTTCTAAACAAAGGCTATGTGCGTGAAAGTTTGAGTCCTTGCTCGGTTCCCGTCATCTTAGTTCCTAAGAAAGACGGATCTTGGAGAATGTGTGTGGATTGTAGGGCTATAAACGACATCACTATCAAGTATAGGCATCCTATACCTAGACTTGATGATATGTTGGATGAGCTCTATGGTGCTAGTATATTCTCCAAGATAGACTTGAAAAGTGGCTATCACCAAATAAGAATGAAAGAAGGTGATGAATGGAAAACTGCCTTCAAAACCAAATATGGTTTATATGAATGGTTAGTCATGCCATTTGGGTTAACAAATGCGCCTAGCACTTTTATGAGGCTAATGAACCATGTACTTAGGGCTTTCTTAGGCAAGTTTGTGGTTGTATATTTTGATGATATCCTTGTTTATAGCCATAACTTGCAAGATCATGCTAAACACTTGAGATTGGTACTTGAGGTCCTTAGGAAAGAAAAGCTTTATGCAAACTTCAAGAAATGTCACTTTTGTTCGGATCATGTGGTTTTTCTTGGGTTTGTAGTGAGCAAGGAAGGACTCAAGGTGGACCAAGAGAAGATCAAGGCCATACAAGAGTGGCCGGTGCCCATGAGCATGACCCAAGTAAGGAGCTTCTTGGGCCTCGCCAGATTCTATCGCCGGTTTGTGAGAGAATTCAGCTCCCTTGCTTCACCTCTCACTGATTTGACAAAGAAGAATGTCCATTTCCAATGGGGGCCCAAGCAAGAGGAGACGTTCAACACCCTTAAAGCCAAGCTCACACAAGCCCCTCTCCTAGCCTTGCCGGACTTCTCAAGCACCTTTGAGATTGAATGTGACGCTTCAGGAGTGGGACTGGGAGGCGTGCTCATGCAAGGAGGAAGGCCCATTGCCTACTTTAGTGAGAAGTTGAATGAGGCTGAGCTCAAGTATCCCACCTATGACAAAGAGCTTCTCGCTTTGGTAAGATGCCTCGAGGTATGGCAACACTACCTCCTCCCTAAGGAATTTGTGATTCATTCTGACCATGAGGCTTTGAAATACCTCAAGGGTCAACATAAGTTGATGAAGCGCCACGCCAAATGGGTTGAATTCATTGAGTCTTTCCCTTATGTGATTAAACACAAGAAGGGAAAGGACAATGTTGTGGCAGACGCTTTGTCTCGAAGGTATGCCCTCATCACTTCTTTGGATGCTAGAATGTTGGGCTTTGCTTTCATTAAGGAACTATATGTCTTGGACGAGGATTTCAAAGACATATTTGAGGCATGTAGTTCTTTGGGAAGCAAAGATCAATATTATTTGCACGAGGGATACCTTATGAGGAAAGATAGATTGTGCATACCTAGTGGTTCAACTAGGAAATTGCTTGTGCAAGAAGCACATGGAGGTGGCCTCATGGGTCACTTCGGCGTTGCTAAGACGTTGCATGCCTTGAGGGAACATTTCTTCTGGCCGCATATGCTTAGGGACGTCGAACGTTTGTGTGCTTCGTGTGCCACTTGTGTTCAAGCTAAGTCCAAGTTGAACCCTCATGGTTTGTACATGCCTTTGCCCATTCCCCAACAACCTTGGGAAGACCTATCCATGGACTTTGTTTTGGGTCTTCCTAGGACCAAAAGGGGAAAGGATTCTATATTTGTAGTTGTGGATCGGTTCAGCAAAATGGCACACTTCATTGCGTGTCACAAAACCGATGATGCAACTAATGTGGCTAATCTCTTCTTTGACTTTGTGGTTCGCTTGCATGGAATTCCAAAGTCCATAGTGTCGGATAGGGACTTCAAGTTCCTTAGTCACTTTTGGAAAACCTTGTGGGCCAAGTTGGGTACCAAGCTTCTCTACTCAACCACTTGCCATCCCCAAACTGATGGGCAAACGGAAGTGGTTAATAGGACGCTTGGCACCTTACTTCGTGTTGTGCTTAAGACTAACCTCCGCAGGTGGGAAGAGTGCCTCCCTTTCATAGAGTTTGCCTACAACCGCTCCACACATTCCGCCACCAAGAAGTCTCCTTTTGAAGTGGCCTATGGTAAGAACCCTACTACTCCCTTAGATCTTGTTGCTCACCCCATTGTTGCTTCTCTTAGCAAAGAAGGCCAGGAACTAGCGGAGTATGTCAAAAGGATGCATGAAGAAACTCGGAGGCAGCTGGAGAAGCGCACGGCCCAATATGAGAAGCAAGCAAACAAAGGCCGCAAGGAGTTGATTTTCGAGCCCGGTGACTTGGTGTGGGTGTACCTCCGCAAGGAAAGGTTTCCCCTACAACGAAACTCCAAGTTGAAGCCTAGGGCGGAAGGACCATTCCAAGTGCTCGAGCGGATTAACAACAATGCATACAAGATAGAATTGCCGCCCACCTATGGAGTACATGACACCTTCAATGTGTCGGATTTGAAGCCCTACTTGGCGCAAGATGAGGAGGACACCCTAGCTGAAGATTCGTGGTCGAATCCTCTCTAAGAGGGGGAGGATGATGTGAATCACTCACATCTTGAACCAAGCATGGAAGCCAAGCCAATGCTAACTCAAGATCCGGCACCAAAACGCATCACTCGGTCTAAGGCCAAAGAACTACAACAACTTCTCGACGTGGGCCTCCTCTCCACATGACTTGGGGCCGAGCATGACAAAGGCCCTTTTGTCATCTTGAAGGCCGAAGGAATCCAGCCCAAACCAAGCCCATGAAGAAGCAATTTCAGCCATGTGAAGCCGTGTGGAAATTTGAAGAGTTATGCATTTGGTGCATTCACCTAGTTGTCTTAAACACTTGCTTTCATTTTTGCATTTAATCTTAGTCTTTTCCAATGCATCTAGTACATGCATTCCAACCCTTGATATCCCTCTTGGGACGTGGAGAGTTGGCTTTAATTGCCTTGCTTTTGCTTTCGGTTTTGGCTATATAAAGCCTTGTAATCCTTGATGTAAAACTCAACTTTTGATCAATCCAATCCACTCCTTTGAGAGCATTTGATCCAGAAGTTCACCCTTGGTTCATGAGTCATACTGAACCCTTATCTATCCCTCTTCAACCTTGGTGAGTCATATCCTTGGTTGAGCCCCACAGTTCTCTCTTGGTGGTGCGTCATATCCACCTAGGGCAGCCAATATCCACCACCACCACCACGCCTCCTTCCGACCACCACCACCACTCTCTTCCACTTCAGTTGTGCCCACATTTGCCCCAAGAACCGCCGCAGAAGCCATCACCCCTTAGAAGAACGCCGGCCTACTTTTTCACCTCCTCCGGTTGTCGTTGCCTCCGAATTGTGGATCAAACCTTGCACCGCTCCCAAAACGATCAAGGGTCTATCAGTCGTGGCCAGAAATCCACGCCCGTGGAAATGGCACTCTTCGCTCAACGCTTCGCCTTTCGCCGCGGCCTCTTCGTGTCTTCGTTCTTGGTCGCGGTAGCTCGCGGCAGAAGCCTTCTCCTCCTTCGTGTGGATTCTTCCTTCTATTTCCTTGGTCTCCTCCAGTGGTTTACTCCTCGTCTTCTGGATGTCTTCAATTAGCTCCTCCAAACCACCATATCCATACTTCTTCTCTCCAACTCCCTACTCCACAGTTGTGCTCTAAATCCCTACAAATGGCACCCTAAACACCGGTAACAACTCCTAGATAAGCACTATAAAGTAGAGCTGATCAAACTCCCCCATGCTTAAACCTTGCTCGTCCTCGAGTAAGCTAAAATAAACCTACTCCTCTAATCAAATCCCCAAGGTCTCAAGAAGCACAAAAAAATCATCTCCACTAAGAATTGCACCTAACATGAAATCCCAAGGTACCAACACAATATGCATAACACAACACAACACAACACCAAACTCACAACACACAACCAAGCTTAAAGGAAAGCAGAGTACTTCCCCCAAGCTTATCCCGAACACCATAGAGTGAATAAAAATCTAATCCTAATCTCCATCTATCTTCTTATAACTCCAGAGTGACCTACCCGAATCCTCCTTATATCACCTCTTCTTATGTCATCTCTCCAGGTAAAATGATGATTCCTAAAAATCACTCTTCTTCTTTTCACTCATTTTGCCAAGGCGCCCTTTGAGGTTTTCACCAAGCCACTCATTTCATTTTTCAATAGATGGGCTCACATATAACTCACATCACTCTTGACCAATTATTACCCCAGCCTAGTGCTGGTCCAAGCCACCTGCTTATTACCTAAGCAGCCCTTTTGGGTTTTCGACTTATCCCAGGATTTCTATTTTTTTGCCTTTTTTCAATATTTGACTTTTTCTCTTTCTATTTTTCTCCTCAACGACATAAAAAGTATAAAATCCCCCCCCCCCCATGCTTAAACATTGCATTGTCCTCAATGTAATGAAAGACAAAAAAGAATGAAACTCCTACCGTGCAACCAAAAGGAACCACTATGGTGAGTAGTGGTCTAGCAAGGATGTCGGGGTTGCACGGCCTTCTACGAACACATGGTGGAGCCCAGATGTAATCGTGGTGTGGGATCTAGTGTTCCTCCTCCTCAGCTGTCAATTGTAGGGCCATCATCGTTGCTAAATAAAGTGTGGGGCTAATGTCTCTTCCGTGGCAACATGATGCACACCTTCGCCATGGGTAACTTGGACAGTTGGCCTTCGGTAGAATTTTTTTTTTGTTTTTTTTTGGTGCAGGGCAATAGGAGGACTTACATTGGTGTGGTAAACACCGTCTTCTTTATGGTTCGGGCCTCCTCCCTGCAGGTTAGTTCAAAGCAAAAACAAAAACAAAAACAAAAGCAAAACACACTAAAACAAATGCAAAAACAAGGAATGAAAAGACAAGAAAAAAAGGTACATACCTCGGGTTGCCTCCCGGACAGCGCCTTAGTTATTGTCATGGCTCGACATACTACTCGACCTCCTCAACTTGGTTCGCTCACCTCCATTGAGCACTTGGGGTTCCCATCTGGAGGGTGTCTCTTGGAATCGTCTATGTTAAATCCGACCCTCTCCCCGTCGAATTCCATTGTGAGCGAACCGCTGCTCACATCGATCTTTGTTCCTGCCGTATTCATAAACGGCCTCCCTAGCATCACTGGCGCTGCATCCTTGTCCTGCCCCGTGTCCATCATAAAGAAGTCTGCAGGGAACACCAACTTGCCTACCTCGACTAGCACGTCCTGCACCACTCCCTTGGGGTAGACGTAGGAATTATCCGCCAGTTGGATGACAATCCCCGTCTTCTCTAATGGGCCCAACTCCAAGGAATCGTATTGTGAGAGAGGCAGCACATTGATGGAGGCACCCAAATCAAGTAAATCCTTGTCGAACAAGGTACCCCCAATCTTACAGGGAATGGTGAACATCCCTGGATCGCTTGCCTTCTTAGGTATCCGCTTTTGCAGCATAGCGGATACATTCTCACTGACTACCACCTTCTTCTTCTCCTTCACAGCCCTCTTCCTCTTAAGCGTGCAGAGCTCTTTCAAAAATTTAGCATAGCGAGGAATACTATTAATCAACTTAAGTAACAGAATATTTACCTTGTAGTTGCTAAACGTTTCGAACAACTCCTTATCATTAGATGGCCTCCTTGTGTCCGCCAGAGCTTCAGGGAAAGGTGCGGGAGGCTTTTCAGATCCGAGCGGAGGGAAATAGGGGCGCACGTAGTCGTTATAAGGAGCATCAGAGCCAAGGGGTGCTTCTGAAGCATTTCCGCGGTCGCGGATTGGCTGTCGCGGTCGCGGAATATTGTCGACCTGCTCGCTGTCTTCGGCCCTTTTTCCGTGATCGCGGATGTCCTGCCGCGGTCACAGAAAATTCTCGACCTGGTGCTCTTGTTCCTCCGTGCTTTTTCCGCGGTCGCGGAAGTTCGCCGATTTCTTCCTTCTTGCCAGTAGTGACGCCGCAGTCACGGCCCTCTTCTCCGCGGTCGTGGATTTCTCTTTCTCTGGCTCGACTGGATTCCACCTCAGCCCCGCTCCTTAGCGTCATGGCGCATACATTCTCCTTCGGGTTGACTACCGTTTGAGATGGTAGCTTCCCCGATTCCCGCGCTTTCAACCTGCTCACAGCTAAAGAGATCTGCCCCATTTGTTTCTCCAGGTTCTGAATACTGGACTTCGTCTCTTGCTGATGTTGGGCCATAATGTTTGCCAGTGCATTCATATTGCTAGCCATGGTTGTCATGCCCTGGACAAGGGCATTGATCTTATCCTCACTGGATGCGGGGGCGCTGGAACTCTGGCCTTGGGGTCTCTGATCATAAGGAGCTCGAAATGGTTGTTGACCCCCAGGCTGCTGGTACTGTTGTGGGCGGGGAAGGAACTGTGGCGGCCTCTGTGGATGGTCTTGGTTCTCCTAACCATGATGAGTGTTCTGCTAATTCCCGTACCTTAGATTGGGGTGATCTCTCCACCCTGGATTATATGTGTTGGAGTATGGGTCATATCTTGGCCTTTGAGGGCCATATCCTCCAATTGCATTCACCTCAGCAGTGGGCTCATGCAGCGTGGGACATGCATCAGTTGGATGCCTCGTGTCGTAGCATATCCCACATGATTTGACCTGCTGCTGGCCACCCTTCATCATGCACCACCTCATCATCTCCTTCATCTCAGCCATCTCAGCGAGTAGAGTGGAGTTAGGCTGAGATTCTGTAGCTCTCACGGATTGGGCGCCTACCCTTCTACTAAACTGTCTTGAGCCCTCAGATAGCTCAAAGAAGACCTCATAGGCCTGGTCTGGAGTCTTATTCAGGATGTTTCCTCCACAGGTAGCGTTCACAATCCGACGCTCGTCATCAAGTAAACCTCCGTACAAATAAAGTACGAGGTCCTGGTCGGAGTAGCCATGATAGGGGCAACTAGAAATCAGTTTCTTGAAGCGCTCGTAGTACTCGTAGAGCGACTCAACAGCCTGCTGTTCGATGTTGCTATTACTCCTCTTCAGGCTGTTCAACTTTGTCGCTGGGAAGTACTTTTCCAGGAAGGCCTTTTTCATCTTGGCCCACGTGTCTATGCTCCCTGAAGTCAGGTAATAGAACCAGTCATTGGCCGCATCCTTCAAGGAGAAAGGAAAGGCCCTCAGCTTGATATGGTCTTCATTAACTCCCTTCGACTTCATGCTCGTGCAGACTGCATGGAACTCCGACAGGTGCTTGTTAGGGTCTTCACCACTCATCCCATGCAAGTGGGGGAGTAAGTGGATCAACCTTGACTTGAGCTCGAAATTGACTCAATCAGCAAGCTCAGGAATATGCACAGCCAACGGTTGCTGTTGCAGGTTGGGGGCAGTCAGCTTCCTCAACGTCTGTTGCTCGTCATCCATCTCAAAAGTTGGGTTGTCAAAGACTAAAGATCTGTTTACTCTGCGACTCTGAGAGAGCGTTCTCTCAATTTCTGAATTCAAAGCCAAAAGGGGAGAGTCAGTAGCACGAGTGTGAACCATAAGATAGGTCCACACAATAGTAACAAGCACACAAACAAACACAAAGAAAAATCAAAACTTGCCTCCCCGGCAACGGCGCCAAATTTGACAGGCAGGTTTTAGTCGTGTTACCTGGTCAAAATAAATCCTAACAAACCTAAACTAGTAGTCTAGGTAAGCAGGGTCGATCCCACAGGGAGGAGTTGTTTTCTTTATGTTAATTCGCATGCAATGGTAACAAGGGGGGTTTTGGTTGTAGAAAATCAATCAAGCAAAGAAAGCAAAGTGTTTGTATTCAATTAAAGGGAAACACTTAGCCAAACAAATATCCACTTTTCATATGAATGATCGGTCCTAGGTTATCTCTATTCCTTTCCTTTGATTATTCCTGTCTCTATTCTTAAATAGTCACTAGTCCAACTAGTCCTAGCAGCCCTTACTATTGAACGCACGAGAAACTATCAAGATTTAGAACAATAGCAGCATAGAGCATAGGATCAAACCAGGATACATACAATACCGATGTTTCGCAACATTTAGCATATAATCAATTCTCTTTCATAATACTCTAGTCCAACTAGTCCTAGAATATCATGGATGCTACAATAGATAAGGAATCTCAACTCGAAATATCCAAACCCTAGCAATAGATAATTACTAATATCAACTAGGTGATCAAGCTAGTCAAATCAATAAAAAATCAATAGGAATAAGCTCAAGAGAAAAGATATAATCCAAAGGAATAGGGAATAGAGCGGTAACCTCACAATCAAATCATACGAAAAACTTCAATTGTCGGACTAAGCAAAAGGGTGCTTACCTCCTCATAGTTCTTGGAAACAAAATACTTCAAAGGGGAAACTGCTGAATGGAAATAACGATGATGAATAATATGATGATGAACAATGAAAGGGAAACTAGGTTAAATAACCTAACCCTCAAACTAAAGGGAAAAGATCACAAACGCGATCTAAAAGGAAATAAAGTATAAGGTTCGAAATAATAAAATAAAATAAAACTCGAAAAAAGGAAAAAATAACAAAACTCGGAAAATCTTCGCGGACTCTGCTCCGTGTGATTTCGCGGCCGCGGCCAGAAATCCGCAGTCGCGGAAATTAAGTCTTTGCTTTCGGCTTTTGCACAGGTTTGGAATTTTCCGCGGTTGCGGCCAGAAATCCGCGCCCGCGGAAATGGCACTCTTCGCTCAGCGCTTCGCCTTTCGCCGCAGCCTCTTCGTTTCTTCGTTCTTGGTCGCGGTAGCTCGTGACAGAAGCCTTCTCCTCCTTCATGTGGAATCTTCCTTCTATTTCCTTGGTCTCCTCCAGTGGTTTACTCCTCGTCTTCTGGATGTCTTCAATTAGCTCCTCCAAACCTCCATATCCACACTTCTTCTCTCCAACTCCCTACTCTACAGTTGTGCTCTAAATCCCTACAAATGGCACCCTAAACACCGGTAATAACTCCTAGACAAGCACTACAAATTAGAGCTGATCACGAGCCTTACACCAACGTTGATGATGAGCCTAATGCCCGCCGCCATAAAGCCGCAGCCGAGGAGGCACGCGCCACCAAGGCCCACCTCGCGGCCACCAAAACTTATCCATCGCCTGGCCCGCTCACCACCAGCACGGCCTCCGCCTCCCCCGGCGCGGCGCTCGTGTCGGCTGCGTCCAAATCCCATGCAGCGCGCGACGGTGGTGCCTCAACGGCCCCGGTGCCTCGGCCCAAGGATGAGGCTCCTAGATCGGCTCCCGCCCCGGTGCCTCAACATCTGGGCAAGGATGAGTGCACAGCCACCGGTGCTCAGCCACCGCCGAGTGCGCTCACCACCGGCACTGCCTTCGCCTCCACCGGCTCGACGTCCGTGTCGGCGGCATCCAGTCCCCATTCAGCGCGCGGCGCCTCGGCTCCCCTACAAGGACGTGGCGAGCCTTGCTATCTCACGTCGGTGCTATAAGGCCGGCGCCCTTGTTTCCCCTTGGTGCCTCACCACCAAGGATGACGGTGTCTTGTTGCCGCCTTGGCCGACGCCCTTGTTGCCTCTCCACTGCCCCACCCCAAGGAGGCCGGCGCCCCATTGCCGCACCACCAAAGAAGGACGGTGCCTTGTTGCCGCCTTGGCCAGCGCCCTTGTTGCCTCTGGGTGCCCCTCTATTGCCCCACCCCCAAGGAGGCCGGCACCCCATTTCCGCACCACCAAAGGAGGACAGAGTCGTGTTGCCACCTTGGCCGACGCCCTTGTTGCCTCTCGATGCCTCACTATTGCCCCACACCCACGGAGGCTGGCGCCTCATTCCTTCACCACCAAAGGACTTCTCCCTCCACTTGCATCATGAGGCCCTTGCCTATTTGAAGAGACACACCCATTTTGGCCGACGCCATACTCATGGGATGGAATTTGTGGAGACTTGTCCTTATGGTGTCAAGCGCAAGAAGGGCCATGACAAAATTGCCGCCCTCTTGTCTAGGAGGTATGTGCTTCCTTCTATTCTTCATGCTCACATTTTGGGAATTTCTCTTATTATGTCTTTACATGCTCAAGAGCCCTTCCTTAGTCCTATACTAGCCAAGTGTGCCACTATGGGTGATGTTGAGGGCTATTTTTGGGATGATGGTTTCTTTTACCGAGCCGGTGAGCTTTGTGTCCCTAGAGCCTCCATTGGACATTTGTTGATTAGGGAAGCCCATGAGAACTGTGGACAGTTTGGGAATGCAACAACCATGGCCACAGTTGAGGAATATTTCTTTTGGCCTACACTTGTCCACCATGTGACTAGCCCTCCCTTCAAGGTTCCTACACACCCCTACCCATTCCGACCACCCCTTGGGAAGATATAGCAATTACTTTTCTAACCGGATTGCCCACGTCTAAGAAGGGGAGGGATTTCATTTGTGTGATAGTCAACCACTTTTCTCGGATGGATCATGGCATCCCTTGTAGGACCACATACCATGCCTTAGAGCTAGCTATCCCTTCCTTTGACCCCGTGATGAACTTACATGGAATCCCTTATACTATATTGATGGTTAGGGATCCTACCTTTATGGGTCATTTTTGGAGGACTTTGTGGCTGAATTTTGGGGCATACCATCTCCTTGCCACTAGTTGCCACCCCCACCCCGGTGCTTTGCTTAGAACCATCCTTAGGGCCAACCCGCGCCATTGGAAGGACTTACTTTTGTTTGTTGAGTTAGCTTGTACTAGGACTATTGATGTGATCCCACCTCCCATGACGGACACAGATGAGGAAGAAGCCATGAGCCTTCGCTCAGAGGGCCCAGTGACAAGGTCCAAGTCCAAAGCCATCGCGGACGCCGTCGCGTTACTTGTTGCACGCGTCATTGCTGGCCAAGGAAGCCCAGACGCCAACCCAAGACTCGTCGTCCTCGCCACCATCGGCATCGAAACATCGTGATCATCGCAGCCGGAATAGCATGCACCCACTCGCGAGGCCATCGACCCTTCGTCGCCGTTCCTCGCAGTGCTTGCACCCATGCCTTCACCGCGTTCTTTTTTGAGACACTTTCTATATTTGTTATTATTGCTTATTTTAGATAGTTTCCTTTTATAGTCATTTCTATTTTAGGTTTTGTGCCTTTTGCATGCTTGCATGGGCTAGCCCACTAGGCTCGACTCGGCCCATCCGATGTCTCGCCTCTAGTATTTAAGTCAAACTATGTTATTGGTTTTAGTACATTCAATTTTAATCAAGGTTTCAAGTAGAGTTTTTATCCTCCTTCCCTTGATTGGACGTCACCCTCTATCTTTGCATCCCCATTCGCTCCGCTGCCGACGCTACGGCAATCGCTTGAACCTTCAAGCCAAGTCTTCCTTCGCATCTCCCTTCCTCCGCAGTCGACGCTACGACACCAAAGACTTGTCTTTTCAAGTCATCTATCCCTCATCAAATCGCTTCCGCCATCACTATCTAGTCGCCCCATCCATCGCTTCCATCGCGTCCATCATCTCCACCAATTCCATCGCGTTCGCCAAAGCCTTTGCCATCGACGTCGTCTTCGCTGTTGTGACACTCAACGTGACACTCAGCCTCGCCGACACCGCGATCTTCCAGACCACCTCCACCGGATTCGCTTCGCAGCACCACCGTGTCCATCTTGTCAACCTTTCGTGCAAGACAACATGACTTCTCGCCCAAGACTAGATCCAAAGGTGTCGCCTTTGACAATTGGCTTGTCATCGGAGGCAAGAACGCATCAACTGGCATCAGAGACCAGCAGTCTTGTAAGTCACGAACTCAAGTTTGCATCTTGTTCACAATTTTTTTTCTTGACCCCCATCGTTTGTTTTCGTAAGATCTTGAGAAAAACCAAAGTTTCCATATTTGCATCACCTAATCGGTTTCTACAAGATACTATCTTGGCCGAAAATTTTTCCTTGTTCCCTAAGTTTTGGTGTGTTAAGTAATTTGTTATCTTCCATGCTAGAATATTTTGTTTATTTGTTTCACGCATGGATAGAGTTTCCTTGTTTGCTAGATTTTGCTTTTTAGTTAAGTTAGCCAATTTCCTTATAAGATATCAAATCAAATCTTATCTTCTATCTCCTATCTCTAAAGATCACACTTGTGATATTCTTGTTACTTAGACCGTTTTCTTTTGTTTCCTTTTGCAATCCGAAAAGATCAAAAGATAAGATCTCGGATATTAAAAACAAAAGATATCAAAAAAGATATTAAAAAAAAAAGTTTCCAAAGTTAGGTAAAGCCAAAATAAGAAAACCCTAACCCACTCGACTCGGTCTAAGCTCATCTTCTCAACCCCTTCACCGTCTAGGTCAAACTTCTTAGAAGGTGATTTCTTGCTAATTAGGTTACTTTGTTTACGTTTGTTTTAGGGTTTCAATTTGTTCTTGTTAATTTGATTGCAACTTGCTTGATACACCATCACTTGTGCAAGCCAAGCTGCCCTCACGGCAAGCCAAACTAGCCCAACCTACGTGAACTTTGTGACTTGACTAGTGATTTTCTTGGTTGTTGTTATTTGTTGTCTTTTGGTTCGTTTTTACTCCCATGTCTGGCCATATTGTTATAGGTAGCATGCCGGTTGGACACAGTGAAGACCAACTTGGAGTCGACAACACCAACCCAAATCCACCCCCGTTGGGTCTACCCCAAGACCAACCACCGATTAACCCCCCACAACAAGACCCCCTCATGGAGTTGTCCGAGGAGCAACGAGAGATCCAAGCTCTTCGTCAACGCGTTGCTCAATTTGAAGCCAGAGAACGCGCGACACAACTCGTGACCACTCCAACTCCATTAAGTGCTATGGACGCGCCGACTCAACCACGAGCCACCGACGCCGGTCCATCGAAGACAAGAGTAGACAAAGGCAAAGGAATCATGCCTTCCACATCTCATCATCAACCACAACTCAATCGTATGCAAAGTGTCATCGAGAGTCGCCAGGGTTTTGTTTCGCACACGGACCGCTACGTGCCCAAAGCCACACCCGCTGGCTTCGACACTGGCTCCGACAATGACCGCGACGCCGAGGACACTCAAGGTGAGTTTTCTGAACCATACAACTTTGATGATCACTATGCCTCTAGGAGAACCCAGTAACGTGTACCGGGATCAGCGCCACGCAAAGGCCGCCCTCGTCGAGCCGAGCACGCCGATGCGATGCCAAGGAGACCCAATCGCCGACCAAGTAGGCATACGTGACGTGATGATCAATTGAGGACCCTAACTACCCAGCCACAGAGCCATGATGTACACAATCATCTTTGACACCAAAGTGTTCGGACGCCGCGTTACGGATCCGATGGCTACGCGTCGATCACACCCAATGTCCACGACGACTTCGACGAGTATGACGACGAGGAGATCGAGGACTCAGGTATGGTCAACCCTAATGTTTTTCACCCCCCTCTTGGAGATCCACTCGAATTGCAAGATCACCCTTCGGATTGGATACCTCCACCGCGTCTCCATCCCCAAGGAGACCGCGTTCGTGACATTGGCGGCGAGCGCCGCAATGTCATGCCAAGGGACATTCTCCAAGCCGACTATGATGCCCAGCCGCGAAGACGCCGACGCCTCGACGCCTACGCGCCAAGGGATGAGTTTGCTCGCGAAGAAGATCACTAAGACCGCGATAGACGCTGTGTTGGACGCGATAGACCCCATGCTGTGCGTGCCTACGAGATTCCTCTCTACGTCGCCGCGCCAAACAATGCGTTCAACCAAGCACCTGCCCAGCCTCGATACCAACGACATGAGGTCAAGGTAAAGATCGAGCATTTTTTTGGTGAATACAATCCATCTATTTTTCTTGAATGGGTGCAGGCTACAGAGTACACCCTATGCTATTGCCGCGTTCCTCCTGAGGAGCATGTTTACGCCGCGACACTTCACTTCCGAGGAGCCGCCCGCGTGTGGTGGCATAGATTCGAAGATGATTGTGTGCGTCACCACAGGACCAGAGTCACAGAATGACATCAACTAGTCTATGTGATGACCAAGAAATACGTGCCTCCAGACTATAGGAATCAAATGAGAATGGAAATTGCAATGGCTCGCCAAGGGTCAATGACTCCACTCGAGTTCTTTTCCAAGCTTGAAGACATGTATTACAAGGCCAACATCTCCGTTGCACCATCGACTTTGAGGACGAAATTCTTGAGTGGCTTGAACACCAACATCCGTGATCAACTCGAGATTTTGCCCATCAAAGACTTGAACACACTCACACATACGGCGATGCAAATTCATGCACAAATCTCTCGCCGAAAGTCTTACACTTTTCCAAGTGGCCAACAAAGGTATTCTTCTAACCCTAGTGGATTACCTTCTACTAATGTTCGCCCTAGTATCTCTACCACAACCGCGTCGAGCCAAGCCCCCAAAGCGAAGCCTTCAACGCCAAGCACCGCGCCGTGCCAGAACGCGCCCAGACAAGCTCCAGTGGGCACAGATCGCACGTACGACCTTGAGTATTACAAGTGTGGTGGAAGAGGCCACTATAAGAAGGATTGCCCAAACGCTCGAAATGTGTTGTTCTCCACGGCCGCCGCCGGCTACGAGTCTTACGAAGATGAGGAGCAAACCCTAGAGGCCATCGATAAAGGCATCGAAGAGGAGGAAGACAACTACGACTGCGAACCCGCTTCTCTGAACGCGGACACACCATTGAGTTTGGTAACGCGTCGTCTCCTCACAGTCAAGGAAGCGAGCTTCCACGACCAACGCGAGAACTTGTTCCACACAAGGGCTCTCGTCTAGACGGCTTCTTTGAGTGTCATAGTTGATGGAGGATCATGTGCTAACATCATCAATGAGAAGGTCTTGACACACTTCAAGTTGCCTACGACGCCTCATCCACAGCCTTATGCCCTCCAATGGATTTCTTTAAGTCCAGGTAATACAATATCTCGCCAATGCTTAGTTTCTTTTTCCATAGGGCTATACTGTGATTCTATACTTTGTGATGTCGTTGCAATGGACGCCACTCATATTTTGCTTGGGCGCCCATGGCAATTCGACGCCGACGCCTACGGGCCAAGGGATGAGTTTGCTCGCGAAGAAGATCACTAAGACCGCGATAGACGCTGTGTAGGACGCGATAGACCCCATGCTGTGCGTGCCTACGAGATTCCTCTCTACGTCGCCGCGCCAAACAATGCGTTCAACCAAGCACCTGCCCAGCCTCGATACCAACGACATGAGGTCAAGGTAAAGATCGAGCATTTTTTTGGTGAATACAATCCATCTATTTTTCTTGAATGGGTGCAGGCTACAGAGTACACCCTATGCTATTGCCGCATTCCTCCTGAGGAGCATGTTTACGCCGCGACACTTCACTTCTGAGGAGCCGCCCGCGTGTGGTGGCATAGATTCGAAGATGATTGTGTGCGTCACCACAGGACCAGAGTCACAGAATGACATCAACTAGTCTACGTGATGACCAAGAAATACGTGCCTCCAGACTATAGGAATCAAATGAGAATGGAAATTGCAATGGCTCGCCAAGGGTCAATGACTCCACTCGAGTTCTTTTCCAAGCTTGAAGACATGTATTACAAGGCCAACATCTCCGTTGCACCATCGACTTTGAGGACGAAATTCTTGAGTGGCTTGAACACCAACATCCGTGATCAACTCGAGATTTTGCCCATCAAAGACTTGAACACACTCACACATACGGCGATGCAAATTCATGCACAAATCTCTCGCCGAAAGTCTTACACTTTTCCAAGTGGCCAACAAAGGTATTCTTCTAACCCTAGTGGATTACCTTCTACTAATGTTCGCCCTAGTATCTCTACCACAGCCGCGTCGAGCCAAGCCCCCAAAGCGAAGCCTTCAACGCCAAGCACCGCGCCGCGCCAGAACGCGCCCAGACAAGCTCCAGTGGGCACAGATCGCACGTACGACCTTGAGTGTTACAAGTGTGGTGGAAGAGGCCACTATAAGAAGGATTGCCCAAACGCTCGAAATGTGTTGTTCTCCACGGCCGCCCCCGGCTACGAGTCTTACGAAGATGAGGAGCAAACCCTTGAGGCCATCGATAAAGGCATCGAAGAGGAGGAAGACAACTACGACTGCGAACCCGCTTCTCTGAACGCGGACACACCATTGAGTTTGGTAACGCATCGTCTCCTCACAGTCAAGGAAGCGAGCTTCCACGACCAACGCGAGAACTTGTTCCACACAAGGGCTCTCGTCTAGACGGCTTCTTTGAGTGTCATAGTTGATGGAGGATCATGTGCTAACATCATCAATGAGAAGGTCTTGACACACTTCAAGTTGCCTACGACGCCTCATCCACAGCCTTATGCCCTCCAATGGATTTCTTTAAGTCCAGGTAATACAATATCTCGCCAATGCTTAGTTTCTTTTTCCATAGGGCTATACTGTGATTCTATACTTTGTGATGTCGTTGCAATGGACGCCACTCATATTTTGCTTGGGCGCCCATGGCAATTCGACGCCGACGCCTACGCGCCAAGGGATGAGTTTGCTCGCGAAGAAGATCACTAAGACCGCGATAGACACTGTGTAGGACGCGATAGACCCCATGCTGTGCGTGCCTACGAGATTCCTCTCTACGTCGCCGCGCCAAACAATGCGTTCAACCAAGCACCTGCCCAGCCTCGATACCAACGACATGAGGTCAAGGTAAAGATCGAGCATTTTTTTGGTGAATACAATCCATCTATTTTTCTTGAATGGGTGCAGGCTACAGAGTACACCCTATGCTATTGCCGCGTTCCTCCTGAGGAGCATGTTTACGCCGCGATACTTCACTTCCGAGGAGCCGCCCGCGTGTGGTGGCATAGATTCGAAGATGATTGTGTGCGTCACCACAAGACCAGAGTCACAGAATGACATCAACTAGTCTACGTGATGACCAAGAAATACGTGCCTCCAGACTACAGGAATCAAATGAGAATGGAAATTGCAATGGCTCGCCAAGGGTCAATGACTCCACTCGAGTTCTTTTCCAAGCTTGAAGACATGTATTACAAGGCCAACATCTCCGTTGCACCATCGACTTTGAGGACGAAATTCTTGAGTGGCTTGAACACCAACATCCGTGATCAACTCGAGATTTTGCCCATCAAAGACTTGAACACACTCACACATACGGCGATGCAAATTCATGCACAAATCTCTCGCCGAAAGTCTTACACTTTTCCAAGTGGCCAACAAAGGTATTCTTCTAACCCTAGTGGATTACCTTCTACTAATGTTCGCCCTAGTATCTCTACCACAGCCGCGTCGAGCCAAGCCCCCAAAGCGAAGCCTTCAACGCCAAGCACCGCGCCGCGCCAGAACGCGCCCAGACAAGCTCCAGTGGGCACAGATCGCACGTACGACCTTGAGTGTTACAAGTGTGGTGGAAGAGGCCACTATAAGAAGGATTGCCCAAACGCTCAAAATGTGTTGTTCTCCACGGCCGCCGCCGGCTACGAGTCTTACGAAGATGAGGAGCAAACTCTAGAGGCCATCGATAAAGGCATCGAAGAGGAGGAAGACAACTACGACTGCGAACCCGCTTCTCTGAACGCGGACACACCATTGAGTTTGGTAACGCGTCGTCTCCTCACAGTCAAGGAAGCGAGCTTCCACGACCAACGCGAGAACTTGTTCCACACAAGGGCTCTCGTCTAGACGGCTTCTTTGAGTGTCATAGTTGATGGAGGATCATGTGCTAACATCATCAATGAGAAGGTCTTGACACACTTCAAGTTGCCTACGACGCCTCATCCACAGCCTTATGCCCTCCAATGGATTTCTTCAAGTCCAGGTAATACAATATCTCGCCAATGCTTAGTTTCTTTTTCCATAGGGCTATACTGTGATTCTATACTTTGTGATGTCGTTGCAATGGACGCCACTCATATTTTGCTTGGGCGCCCATGGCAATTCGACAGACGCGTGCTCCATGATGGCTATTTGAACACTTATGTGTTCAATTACCACGGGAAGCACGTCACCTTGCATCCAATGTCTCCCCATGAGATCTTGCAGGACCAGGTTGAGCACGATCGCCAGAAGGCCATTGAGGTCACGTCTACTAGGTCCAACGAGTCCCCAGAGGCCCTCCAGAGGCAAGACTCCCCCAAATCTAGAAACATTTCGTCTCCCTCGGGCACTGACAAGAAGAGGACCAACGCGACAGGTGGGACACCAAATGCCCATCTGGATCGTCATGGCGCCGCTACTGGTGCAGCTGGGAAGGCCAAGAAAGGCACTCCCGAGGCTTGGCCAGGTTTTTCCAATTCTGGTGTGAGCAATGGTCCATCTATGCCCAGTGCCACACATAAATCAACAAGCTTCTCACCGTCGATGACGTTTGCCGATCCGTTGCCGCATATGTCTCCTTTGCAAGGAAAATGTGAGCGTCGCTTGCTTTTGGCCAGGCCCAGTGACCTCACTGCGTGTTTGTCTGGAAAAGCACCCTGCTTTCTGCTTGTTCTAACTCCATGCATCCTAGAGTCGTCGTGCACCGCGCCAGTGCCGCCTGCCATCGCTGCCTTGCTCGTCGCGTTTGACGATGTCTTCCCCGATGAGTTGCCACAAGGATTACCTCCACTGAGAGGCATTGAGCACCAGATTGACCTTGTGCCAGGTGCTTCCTTGCCCAATCGTGCTGCGTATAGATCTGGGCCAGAGGAGACCAAAGAGCTCCAACGCCAAGTGCATGAGTTGTTGGATCGCGGCTACGTAAGGGGATCTTTCTCCCCTTGCGTTGTGCCTGTGATCCTTGTGCCCAAGAAGGATGGCACATGGAGAATGTGTGTTGATTGCCGCGCTATAAACTAGATCACCGTCAAGTATAGACATCCTATTCCACGCCTCGACGATATGCTTGATGAACTTCATGGCGCCACACTTTTCTCCAAGATAGATTTGAAGAGTGGTTATCACCAAATCAGGATGAAAGAAGGTGATGAGTGGAAGACAGCGTTCAAGACAAAGTATGAGCTCTACGAGTGGCTTGTCATGCCATTTGGGCTCACGAACGCGCCAAGCACCTTCATGCGCGTGATGAACCACGTCTTGAGAACCTTCCTTGGCAAGTTTGTCGTCGTTTATTTCAATGACATCCTTGTGTATTCACGGATCCTGGAGGAGCATGTCGATCACCTTCGCCAAGTGCTCGCGTGCCTTCGACGCGAGAGCCTATTCGCCAATCTGGCCAAGTGCTCATTTTGCTCCGCGTCCACCAATTCTCTGGGCTATGTCGTGATCAGTGATGGTCTACGCGTCGACGAAGAGAAGATCGCAGCCATCAAAGAGTGGCCGACACCGACGACGCCGACACAGGTGCGAAGCTTTCTCAGCCTCGCATGATTTTATAGGCGCTTTGTTCGAGACTTCTCCTCCATTGTCGCGTATATGAGTTGACGAAGAAGGGTAGCACTGTCTTGTGGCTTCAGTCCCATGAAGAAGCCTTCTTGGCTTTGAAGCGGGCCTTGTGCCAAGCACCATTGCTCCAGCTTCCCGACTTCGCCAAGCACTTCGAGGTGGAGTGTGATGCCTCAGACATTGGCATTGGTGGTGTGCTACACCAAGAGAAGTGGCCCATTGCATATTTTAGTGAGAAGCTCACCGGGGCCACACTCAATTACCCCACCTACGACAAATAATTATGTGCCCTCATACGCGTGCTAAAGACGTGGCAACATTACCTTTGGCCGCGTGAATTTGTCATCCACAGCGACCACACATCCTTGAGCTATTTGAAGAGCCAAGCCCACCTCAATCGACGCCATGCTCGTTGGGTGGAATTTCTTGAGACATTTCCTTATGTCGTGGTCCACAAGAAGGGAAAGGAGAACATTGTCGCCGACGCGTTATCTCGAAGGTATGTTCTCTTGACTCATGTGCAAACTAAAGTTTTGGGTTTTGCTTTGATTAAAGAATTGTATGCTAGTGATCCTTTCTTTGCACCTATATTCGAGCATTGCCTAAGATTTCGAGAGTTTGAGTCATATTTCCTTTCTGAGGGTTATTTATACAAGGCTAGTCGCCTTTGCATACCTAGGTCTTCCATTAGGATCCTTTTGATTCAAGAAGCACACGAAAGTCGTGGACACTTTGGGATTAGTAAGACCTTGGCCGCCCTAAGAGAACATTTCTTTTGGCCTAAGATGACCCATCAAGTGACTAGGTTTTGTAGAAGTTGTGTGACATGCCAAAGAGCCAAAGCTAGGTCCAGCCCACACGGCCTCTACACACCTTTGCCCATTCCTAGTGCCCCCTGGGAAGATTTGTCTATGGATTTCATCACGGGTTTGCCCCTCTCTAGACGAGGTAAAGTCTCTATTTTTGTGGTCGTAGATAGATTTTCTAAGATGGCACATTTTATTGCTTGTAAGACAACCCATAGTGCTAGTGAGATTGCCGATATCTTCTTTGAGCATGTGGTGCGTCTTCATGGAGTCCCACGTACCATAGTGAGTGATAGGGATTCTATGTTCGTTGGTCATTTTTGGAGAACTCTTTGGGGTAAGCTAGGAACAAAACTCCTATTTTCCACTAGCTACCACCCCCAGACCGATGGCCAAACGGAGGTCATGAATAGAATCCTAGGAGCCCTCCTTCGCACGATGCTTAAAGCCAACCCTAGGCGTTGGGAGGACTTACTATCACTTGTCGAGTTTTGTTACAATAGATGCAGGCACACAACGACCAAGTTGACACCTTTCGAAGTGGTGTATGGCATGAACCCATTGACGCCGCTTGATTTGTCGCCGCGACCACTGCGAGACCCAGTGCATGTCTCTGCCGCCAATCGCGCAGAGCAAGTACAAGAGCTCCATCGACGAACATGGACCAATTGGAGAAAAGGGCCGCGCAGTATGCCTCCCAGAAGAACAATGGCCAATGCCGCGTCGTTTATGCACCCGGGGACCTCGTCTGGGTGCACATGCGAAAAGAAAGGTTCCCCTCGCGATGCAAGCACAAATTGGCACCGCGTGGAGATGGTCCATTCCGCGTGATAAAGGCCATTGGGGACAATGCCTATCAACTCGAGCTTCCCCCAGATTTTGGAGTCCACGCGTCCTTCAACGTCGCGGAATTGACACCATTTATGGAGCCTGAGTTTGATGATGGTGAAGTGGGGACGCTTCACAACCAAGTGGGGGAGGATGATGTGATCCCACCTCCCATGACGACCACATACGAGGAAGAAGCCATGAGCCTTCCCTCAGAGGGCCCAGTGACAAGGTCCAGGTCCAAAGCCATCGCGGACGCCGTCGCGTCACTTGTCGCACGCGTCGTCGCTGGCCAAGGAAGCCCAGACGCCAACCCAAGACTCGTCGTCCTCGCCACCATCGGCATCGAAACATCGCGATCATCGCAGTCGGCATCGCGTGTACCCACTCGCGAGGCCATTGACCCTTCATCTTCGTTCCTCGCGGTGTTTGCACCCATGCCTTCGCCGCGTTCTTTTTGAGACACTTTCTTTATTTGTTATTATTGCTTATTTTAGATAGTTTCTTTTTATAGTCATTTCTATTTTAGGGTTTGTGCCTTTTGCATGCTTGCATGGGCTAGCCCACTAGGCTCGACTCGGCCCATTCGATGTCTCGCCTCTAGTATTTAAGTCAAACTATGTTAATGGTTTTAGTACGTTCAATTTTAATCAAGGTTTCAAGTAGAGTGTTTATCCTTCTTCCCTTGATTGGACGTCACCCTCTATCTTCGCATCCCCATTCCCTTCGCCGCCGACGCTACGGCAATTGCTTGAACCTTCAAGCCAAGTCTTCCTTCGCATCTCCCTTCCTCCGCAGTCGACACTACGACACCAAAGACTTGTCTTTTCAATCGCGTCCATCATCGCTTCCGCCATCGCTATCCAGTTGCCCCATCCATCGCTTCCATCGCATCCATCATCGCCACCAATTCCATCGCGTTCGCCAAAGCCTTTGCCATCGACGTCGTCTTCGCTGTTGTGACACTCAACGTGACACTCAGCCTCGCCGACACCGCGATCTTCCAGACCACCTCCACCGGATTCGCTTCGCAGCACCACCGTGTCCATCTTGTCAACCTTTCGTGCAAGACAACGTGACTTCTCGCCCAAGACTAGATCCAAAGGTGTCGCCTTTGACAATTGGCTTGTCATCGGAGGCAAGAACACATTAACCATACCCTTGGCGGACATGCTTACCCCTTTTGAGAGGTTCCCCGGCCGGCGCCGCTCCAAGCTCAATCCATGCGGCAATGCCCCCTTCAAGGTGCTCAAGTGGTTCAAAGACCATGCCTATGTGGTGGAGCTTCCCGAGGACTACAGCGCACACCCCGCTCTCAAGTTGTCATATTTACTTAAAGACTCAATCTCTTGGAGTCTCTTTTCGAGTCGATTTCTGTGAAGATGAAGTCTTCCAGAATCTTCTCTCATGCATACCTCTTGTTGTTATTCCGTGAAAGTGCCGGGTTATGTATCGTCCCTTCGGTTATTATTCGAGGGACAATGATAGTAAACGGTTTCGATCACTCGAACCACTCTGCTTTTTACCCTTGCTAGTCTATTCAAGTAGACTAACCCACGAACTTTGTTCTCCGCATGTGGGCTGGTGTCATCCGTTCGATTCGGCACATCAGATAGAGTGTTGATGAGAAGAGTAGAAGGACTATGGAGTCGACGGTGGTTTTCCGACGTTTTTAATAATTTCTTTTAATCAGGTTGAGATCCTTGGGCAGGTGATCATTACGATCACAACCCTTTTTGTAATATCTTTTAAAAGTCTTCCGCTGTACCTTGTTTAAGATTTCCGTTGTAATTTATTTAAACTCTGTGTTTGTCCTATTCGGGATTGGGATGTAATCCCGGGACTCGTGTTTTATATGAATAAGGTTATCATTTTGTATCATTGTATTTCATGATTTGTATTTAAACGGTAAAGCCTTGGGTGATCTCGGTAAGGAACACTGGGGTCAGTGGCGGTAATACCTTTCCAAAAGGGTTAAGTTTTGGGGGTGTTACAAGAACTTGGTCAAATATATCAACCCAAGCTTTGTATCTTCCTTCCACTATCTTTCAATCAAGACAATCAAGTTTGTTCTCAAGAAAACACTCTCTCATTGTTTCACTTGTTTAGACCAAAGCCAAGGAACCTCACTTGGAGGTTCCCTTGGCCTTGTTTGCTCTTCAAACACTCGAACACACACATTCTCAAGGCTTCGCCTACTTGTGCCTTCAAGAACAACCTCTAGCTAGCTAGTGCCCGGAGAAGAAGCCTGATAAGCGATTGTCGTATACCAATAAATCAAAATAAACCTAGACAAACCTACACAAGTAGTTAGGGCAAGTAAGGATCGAATCCACATGGAGGAAGGGATTAATCTATGTGTTGTTCGCATGCAATAGTAACAAGAGGGGGGAGTTTTTGGTTGGTTTTGTAATCAAGAAAGTAATCAAAGCAAATAAGCAAAGAGTGTAATCAAATGTGGGAAAAACACTTAGCCAAACAAGATTCACTTTTCCTATGGTAGATTGGTCCTAGGTTCTCTCTATTCCTTTCCTTTGTTTATTCCTGTCCCTATTCTTGTATAGTTACTAGTCCTACCAGTCCTAGCAACTCTTATTATTGAACGCACAAGAAACAATCAAGATTTAGAACAATAATAGCATTGGGCATAGGATCAAACCAGGATACATGTCAAATAATCACAACCCGCAATAATTTAACATGCAATCAATCTTCTTTCATAATAATCTAGTCCTACCAGTCCTAGATAATTATGAATGCTACTCTAGATAAGGAATCACGGACCGGTCAATTCCAAACCCTAGCAATAGATAATTACTAAACCTAACTAGGTGATCAGTCTAGTCAAATCAATAACAATCCATATGAATAAGTGCAAGAAGAAAGATATAAACCCAAAGGAAATAGGAAATAGGAAATAGAGAATTAACCTCGCAATCAAACCATAGAAAAAGCTTCACATGCCGGGCTAAGCAATGGGTGCTTAGCTACTCATAGTACTGAAAGACATAATTGTTGAAAGGGAAAAACTCTGAATACTGAACATACGATAATCCGGGGTTCATATGGGATCCCGAATGGAGGCTGTGAGAGTTAGGTTAAATAATTTAACCTAAATCCCAAGATCACAAACCTCATCCCTAAAAAGGAAAAAATACTAATATTCGGAATTAAATAAAACAACGAAAAAGGAAAAACAGAAAAAGAAAACAGAAGTTCGGAGCGCGTCGGGCTGACTCCCGCTGATGGCCGCGGTCGCGGTTTGCTCTCGAAGTGCATAATTAATTTCCGATAATTCGGCCGCAGGCGTGGCCTTCGGGCCGCGGTCGCGGCCTCTTCGCTATCACCCATCTCCTTCGGAAATCTTGTCGCGGCCTTCTGCTCCCCGCGGCTTGGTCGCGGTTTCTTCACTTCACCGCCTTCTCACGTGGTTTCTTCATGGATCTTGCTTGTCTCCTCAGGTGGTCAATTTATCTTCTTCTGGATGTCTCCAATAAGCTCCTCCAGACCACCAAAACCACACTTCTCTGCTCCAACTCCATAATCTCCAATTGTGCATAAAATCCCACCAAATGGCGCCTTAAACCTGGTAATAATCCCTAGAAATGTGCTACAAAATAGCACTGATCAAATCCCCCATGCTTAAACCTTGCTCGTCCTCGAGTAAGCTAAAGTAAACCTACTCCTCCAATCAAATCCCCAAGGCTTCAGGAAGCATAGAAAACTGAACCTCTAAGAATTACACCAAACAATAAACTTCAGGCAACCATACAAAATAAGCTCAGCACAATAACTACAACATCAAATCAATATCCCACACAGTCAAGCTAAAAGGAAAGCAGAGTACTTCCCCCAAGCTTATCCCAAACACCATAGAGTGGAAAAAATTCAAATCCTATCTCCCATCTATCTTCTTATTCCTCCAGAGTGACCTACCCGAAACCTCCTTATGACTCCTCTTCTTATGACGCCTCGCCAAGTAAAATAGGGATTCCTAGAAATCGCTCTTCTTATTTTCACTCATTTTGCCAAGGCGCCCTTTCGGGTTTTCACCAAGCCACTCATTTCATTTTTCATAGATGGGCTCACAGTATGCTCACATCACTCTTGACCTATTATTATCCCAGCCTAATGTTGGTCCAAGCCACCTGCTTATTACCTAGGCCGCCCTTTCGGGTTTTCGACCTATCCCAGGATTTTAATTTTAGCCTTTTTTCAAATTTTGTGGCTCTTTTCTTTTTCTTTTTCTCCTCAGCGACATAGAAATATAAAACCCTCCCCCATACTTAAACATTGCATTGTCCTCAATGTAATGAAAGACAAAAGAATAGAAGCATAGGGAAAAGAAGGAATAAGCTCACAAATGTCGTCGAGTTGGCTTGGACACTTCCGTTGTTGCTGGCGGTCCGCATAATATGCACCGGTCGCTGGTGTTGGGTGGGTGTCATCATCAACTCCAGCATCTTCTCCTACCGTGCAACCAAAATGTACCACTTGGTGAGTAGTGGTAAAACAAAGATGTCGGGGTTGCACGTCCTTCAAATACCACAAAAAAAATAGGCCCAGGTATGATCGTGGTGTGGGCCATGAGTGGTCTTCCTTCGCGGTTGTCGACTGTGGGGCCGCCATCGTTGCCAATAAATTGTGTAGCCAAAATTTACTCCATTGGCAACATGTGCACCCCTCTCTATGGTAATACTGGACAGCTCGTACTCGTACAACTTTTTTTTGTTTTTTTTTGCCCCCCGTTTAAGGTTTTTTCGGGGGTTTGACTAGTGTAGGGACAGGAGAGACTTACAATGGTGGTAATTACCTTCTTCAATAAGCATGGGTCTCTTCCCTGCAGGTTAGTCGGAAACAAAAACAAAAACAAAAACAAGGCAAAAACAAACAAAACTAATGCAAAAATAAAGACAGAAATGCAAAGAAAATAATACATACATCGGGTTGCCTCCCGGACATCGCCTTAGATATTGTCATGGCATGACATACCGCTTCCTCGTCCTCAACTTGGTTCGCTCACCTCCAATGAGCGCTCGAGATCCCCATCAGGAGGGTGTCTCTTCTGGTCGTCTATACTGAACCCGACCGTCTCCCCATCAAACTCCATTGTGAGCGAACCGCTACTCACATCAATCTTTGTACTGGCCGTGTTCATAAACGGCCTTCCCAGCATCACAGGTGAATCCTTGTCCTGCCCAGTGTCCATGACGAAGAAGTCTGCAGGGAACACTAAGTGGTCCACCTGTACCAGCACATCCTGCAGAATTCCCTTTGGATTGACAATTGAATTGTCCGCCAGCTGGATGACAATCCCCGTCTTCTCAAGTGGCCCCACGTCTAAGGACTCATAGTGAGCGAGTGGCAGTACATTGATGGAGGCACCCAAGTCAAGTAATGCCCTGTCGAACAGGGTACCTCCAATCTTGCAGGGAATGGTGAACATCCCTGAATCATCTGCCTTCTTGGGTATCCGCTTTTGTAGTATAGCGGACACGTTCTCACTCACCACCACCTTCTTCTTCTTCTCCTTCATTGAGCGCTTCCTCTTTTGTGTGCAGATCTCCTTCAAAAATTTAGCATAACGAGGGACACTAGTCAAAAGTTTAAGCAAAGGGACATTTACCTCGCAGTTGCTCACCCATTCGAACATATCCTTATCCCTTCCAGGCTTCCTGGTGTCCGCTAGAGCCTCTGGGAATGGCGTGGGAGGCTTCTCGGAGAAGAAGGGAGGAAAATTAGGTCGTACGTAGTCGTCCACGTACACAGGGGCCTAGCCACGGTTTGGGGACCGCGGTCGCGGTTGCTTCAAAACTTCAGAAATCTTCTCAGCGAACAGGCCACGGTCGCGGCCTTCGTGCCGTGATCGCGGTTTGCTCTCGACCTCGGGGGAGAATAAATCAGCATTTTCATCAGCAAACAGGCTGCGGTTGCGGCCTTCGTGCCGCAGTCGCGGCTCCTTCTCTCCCTTACCGAACTCGTCTTCGACCTCGCTTTCTTGGTGGCTTTCCTCCTTGGTCACCTGGACCTCCTTCTCAGCAGCCTTCCTGGCCTCTATCTCAGCACCACTTCTCAACATCATGGCGCACACATTCTCCTTCGGGTTGACTACCGTTTGAGAGGGTAGTTTCCCCGACACACGAGCCTCTAGCCTGCTCACCGCCATAGACAGTTGACCCATCTGCTTCTCCAGGTTTTGAATACTGGATTTATGTTCCTGCTGATTCTGGGCCACCGTATTTGCTAGCGCTTGGATATGTGCTTCCATCTCTTTATTTGTTTGGACCATAGCATTTGACATTAATAATATGCGTTGGTTGAGGGCTTTTATCTGGTCGTCGACAGATGTAGAGACACTGGAACTCTGGCCCTGGGGTCTTTGTTCATAAGGAGCTCTAAATTATTGCTGACCCCCAAGCTGCTGGTACTGCTGCGGACGCTGGAGAAACTGTGGGGGCCTCTGCTGATAGTCTTGGGTCTCCTGCCCCTGATGAGTGTTCTGCTGGTTTCCGTACCTCAAATTTGGGTGATCTCTCCACCCGGGATTGTAGGTGCTGGAGTACGGGTCATATTTTGGCCTTTGAGGGCCATATCCGCCAATAGCGTTCACCTCAACAGTTGGTTCTTGCAGGGTGGGACATGCATCAGTTGGATGTGTATTCTCATAGCATATCCCACATGATTTGACTTGCTGCAAGCCACCTCTCATCATGCATCTTTTCATCATCTCCTTCATCTCAGCCACTTCAGCAAGAAGAGTAGAATTGGGCTGAGACTCTGTAGCTTTCACGGATTGGGCGCCCGCCCTTTTACTGAACTGTCTTGAGCCCTCAGATAGCTCAAAGAAGGTCTCAAAAGCTACAGCAGGAGTCTTGTTGAGGATGTTCCCTCCACAAGCAGCGTTCACCATCCTTCTCTCTTCATCAAGAAGACCACCGTACAAATAAAGTACGAGGTCCTGCTCAGAATAGCCGTGGAAGGGGCAGCTGGATATCATCTTCTTGAACCGCTCGTAATACTCGTAGAGCGATTCACCAGACTTCTGCTCGATGTTGCTGATAGCTCGCTTCAGGCTGTTCAGTTTTGTAGCCGGAAAGTACTTCTCCAGGAAGACTTTCTTCATCTTGACCCATGTGTCAATGCTCCCTGGAGTGAGATAGTAGAACCAGTCATTGGCCGCATCCTTCAGTGAAAAAGGAAAGGCCCTCAGCTTAATCTGGTCCTCAGTCACATTCTTCGGCTTCATACTGCTACACACCGAATGAAACTCAGCAAGATGCTTATTGGGGTCTTCACCACTCATCCCATGGAAGTGGGGGAGTAAGTGGATTAACCCATACTTCAACTCAAAATTTACGCCCTCAGCCAACTCAGGAAACCGCACAGCCAGCGGTTGCTGTTGCAGGTTGGGCGCAGTCAACTGCCTCAACGTCTGTTCTTCTTCAGCCATCTCGAACGCAGGATTATCAAAAACCAAAGCACGATTTACTCTGTGGCCCTGGGAAAGAGTCCTCTCAATCTATGAATCAACACCAAGTAGAGGAGAGTTAGTAGCACGAGTGTGGACCATAAGATAGATCCACACCAAAGGAACACACACACACACACAAACACACAGAAAAATCAACACTTGCACTCCCCGGCAACGGCGCCAATTTTTGACAAGCGATTGTCGTATACCACTAAATCAAATCAAACCTAGACAAACCTAAACAGGTAGTTAGGGCAAGTAAGGATCGAATCCACAGGGATGAAGGGATTAATCTATGTGTTGTTCGCATGCAATAGTAACAAGAGGGGGGAGTTTTTGGTTGGTTTTGTAATCAAGAAAGTAAACAAAGCAAATAAGCAAAGAGTGTAATCAAATGTGGGAAAAACACTTAGCCAAACAAGATCCACTTTTCCTATGGTAGATTGGTCCTAGGTTCTCTCTATTCCTTTCCTTTGTTTATTCCTGTCCCTATTCTTGTATAGTTACTAGTCCTACCAGTCCTAGCAACTCTTATTATTGAACGCACAAGAAACAATCAAGATTTAGAACAATAATAGCATTGGGCATAGGATCAAACCAGGATACATGTCAAATAATCACAACCCGCAATAATTTAACATGCAATCAATCTTCTTTCATAATAATCTAGTCCTACCAGTCCTAGATAATTATGGATGCTACTCTAGATAAGGAATCACCAATCGGTCAATTCCAAACCCTAGCAATAGATAATTACTAAACCTAACTAGGTGATCAGTCTAGTCAAATCAATAACAATCCATATGAATAAGTGCAAGAAGAAAGATATAAACCCAAAGGAAATAGGAAATAGAGAATTAACCTCGCAAACAAACCATAGAAAAAGATTCATATGCCGGGCTAAGAAATGGGTGCTTAGTTACTCATAGTACTGAAAGACATAATTGTTGAAAGGGAAAAACTCTGAATACTGAACATACGATAATCCGGGGTTTATATGGGATCCCGAATGGAGGCTGTGAGAGTTAGGTTAAATAAGTTAACCTAAAGCCCAAGATCACAAACCTCATCCCTAAAAAGGAAAAATACTAATATTCGGAATTAAATAAATCAACGAAAAAGGAAAAACAGAAAAAGAAAACAGAAGGTCGGAGCGCGTCGGGCTGACTCCCGCTGATGGCCGCGGTCGCGATTTGCTCTCGAAGTGCATAATTAATTTCCGATAATTCGGCCGCGGGCGCGGCCTCTTCGCTATCGTCCATCTCCTTCGAAAATCTTGCCGCGGCCTTCTGCACCCCGCGGCTTGGTCGCGGTTTCTTCACTTCACCGCCTTCTCACGTGGTTTCTTCATGGATCTTGCTTGTCTCCTCATGTGGTCAATTTCTCTTCTTCTGGATGTCTCCAATAAGCTCCTCCAGACCACCAAAACCACACTTCTCTGCTCCAACTCCATAATCTCCAATTGTGCATAAAATCCCACCAAATGGCACCTCAAACCTGGTAATAATCCCTAGAAATGTGCTACAAAATAGCACTGATCAAAGCCCAACGCCTACTTGTGCCACGATACAGAGCTCAAGAAAGTGAGACGAGGCCTTTAACCTTCTTGTTTCACATCATATATGGTGGTTTATAGTATCACCATTCATCTCATAAGGATATAGAATCAATTCAATCTCACTTTAATTACTAACCTTTAAAGTTATGTTTCTTAAAATAATTATTAATTTATAGTATCTATAATAGTTTTGACTCATATCCTAACATATCTATCATGACAATTTAACAATAATTTATTGTTTTGTTGGAATTTTTTTTATTTTAGTAATTTATTAATCTTATCAAATTCTAACAAATCTATTTTAAACAAATATAGAAAATCTATTTTAATTTTAGTTATTTATTAACCTTATCAAATTCTAGCAAATTATTATGACAATCTATTTACGTTGTTTTAAACGTAAATGATTCAAAATAATATTATCTATATTTTTTTTATAAAATATGGAAAAAATGGTTTTTGGTTAAATGGTATGGGTGGAACAAATCAAACTCTAGATCCACCCTTATATATACAAAACTAAAAATTTGTTGGAGAGTTTGACGCATCAGGTAAATTCCCCGATTTTAGTATATTTTGCACTCTATATACTCAACAATGTAAATAAATTTTGGATTCTATTTATGAATGTGTTTGTTTAGTTTATTTTTTTAGGAAAAATGAGTACTCTATGTATTATCCTAAGTTGTTAATACAAAAACATTATAAGGGAAGTATTGTTTGTTTAGTTAGTTGGATACATGTGGATTTGCTTATATATATATTAAACAATGTAAATTAAACAATTTTTATTATCTTTAATCTTAGTTTAATTGTAGACTTAGGCTAAAAAATTCATTGTTCAAAATTTTTCCTATCATAATTAAATATGATGATTTCTATTTAACATCCAACTTTGAGTTTGATAATTATAGTGACACTTTGCAACTATGGTTGTCTTTCCTATAATATGACCTTTTATGAACATTGATGTATAAAAGTGAATCATCTCTTAGTATCACAAACACATTTGACTTCGTGTGTTTTAGTGTCATATTATTATAAACATTTAATAAATCCATTATCATGATTGGCACGAGCACTATGCTAGTACCATACTAAAGCCTCTTTGTCTCTCATATGTGTCAACTTGTGAGCTATGCCACGTAGGTAAATCTCAATGAACAAATCCTTCCCTAATTTGATATTTACATATTCTATTTCTTATCTATTTATTTTTTACCTAAAATAACTTACCTTAATTATACAGATACTATCATCTCAAAGATTATTTATATCTTTTTATCTTATTAGTTTCTTCTTATTTGTAAATAAAATTATTTATAATATATTTTTACCTTATCAGTCATGTTACTTTTTATAGTTTTAATACTTAAAATTTATATAATTGGTAACATGCAATTAAACATAATTGATAATCTATGATTCATGATGCAAAAGTGGTAATATATATTGAAAATATTTGAAATAATATGTGATATAATTTAACCATATTTTCACTTTTAATTAATTATACATAATTAAAATTTTCATTGCTTAGATCTAAACTTATATGTTTTCTAATTCAGTTATTTGTATGAAATTTCTAAATTAATTTTATTTTTTATATAAAAATTGGTGTATATACTTTTATTCCTAATCATACAAAAACGTTATCACCCATATGTGCTAAGAGATTTATCTTATAATTTACCAGATTAGTTTCGTAAATTTCTAATAATATTTCAATTTTTAGTTTTTTAACAAAACCCATGCAAGACATGGGGACAATGCTAGTTAATATACTATATATGTCAGATTTGGTATTTACCCTCTAGGTTGTTAACTTTTGTTACAAGATAAATATTAGGCTCCCTTTTAGGTTAAGGGCATGCCTAAATATCACAATGAATGATTTTTACAAGATATTTACAAATAGTTTCATATATCGAGTTAATTTTTAAGAACTTGTATCTAGCATTACACAGATTAGATGAAGACATTCCTCCTGAGTAGTCGTGCGGATGAAATTTCTAACAATAGTCAGGCAAATATCATGTGTTGTAAGAAAACTAGTTGTTGTATTTGATTCCCTATAATAGTGGAAAACTGAAACATAATCAAAACGATTAAGTAAGGACTGAATGTCTGTAATATTAGAACGTACTTCCATGGTATTTTCCAAACGCCTTTGATATATTCGATGAGAGTTAAATTGTCTCCCTCAATAACGAGATTGTTCATACCCAAAGAAACCGCTTTCCGAACACCTTCTAGGGCAGCGTGGGCTTCAGTTTGTAAAATGGACAAATTGGGAATTTGTTCCCTATCTATGCATAGGACATCTCCATTGTGGTTTCGTATAATGAATCCAATATGTGATGATTTGTCACTTCATTTGTAACCATCAAAATTAAGTTTTGACTACTCTGTAGGTGATTTTTTCCAAATGAGGTTTTTGTGGAGAAGTTTTCGGTTTTGTAATTATGCGGTATGCCCTTTTTAGTGAACATATGGTCTATAAATTTAGGAAATAAAATGAGAAACCGAAATTCCTGGAAATTGCTGGAGGTTTTCCATATGCATTATCTAACTTAGAAGACATTTATTAAATTGTTCAAGTAACTATGCATGCTGTCATTTTTTTGATGCAGTAAGATTTCAAGATTCCATGAAAAACCAAACCTAGATCCTCGAGATGCCGAAAAATAAGCAGTCAAAACAACCGACAAGAGAAAAAAACAAAGGGAACAAACTAACAACATGAGTTCAAAGGAAACAAACAAAACCAAAAGGAGTTGGACGATTAGGCTTAATCGATGAGAGAGCCTCAAACATGGGTTGGAAGACATTAACGCGACATTGACGCAGCCAGGAAGCAAATACAAGACACAATCTAGAGGCACTTCATCGGTAGAAGTCACCAGGGATCACACGATCATTATCTCGACCTCTAAACCGAAACAACAGTCTCAAACCAATCCTAAAATCAGCTCCACACCAGACTTAGTGTTTTACAAAAAAGCGAAATTTGCAGTCAAGAGAGTAATGTATCCATTCTTTGATTTGGTTGAGCGAAGTAAACTAGTCTCGAAATCTTTTTGGTATTTGGTCAAACAAATAGCACGTTCTCGGCAAATTTACAAATTATTTATCCGGGTATCGAAGATCAGATCAAATCGAGCCTTCTCGGCATATATATATGAGCCTTCTCAAGTAGGTTTCAATTCATCAATCAACAACACACCACAAATTCAATAAAACAACCAGTCCAATCATGGTATGCGGTAGTAGAAGTATTGTTCCATGTAGACTTTGGATCTGGTAGTCCAATAAATACACACGTAAGTATCATTTGTTCAAGTTACAAATTTGATATAGCAGACAAACCATCATATAACGAAGTTTGTTATATGTATACTTTGGATCTAGTAGTCCAATAAATACATACTTGGAGTTAAGTTTGTTGTAGTTCATGTTTTATGTTGTATGACGAAGATTTTCCTTATGTACGTAAAATCAATGAGATAAACGACTCTTTGGTTTGAATATTATTGTCATTTTAGTTCACAAATTTTGTTATGAATATTTTTCATTAGAGGGTTTTATGTAATAATTTGTTCGTGAATTATGGGCTTTGTCGTTAGAATGTTGTATAACTGATATTTTCTATGCAAATTATATTTATCTATTCCCTAAAAATAAAGTGGATAATAAATAAATTATAAATTCTATGTAAGGTTTATAATATTTTAGTATAATTATTGCGTTCCTTATTAGTTGTGCAAATAACTAAAATGACATTTTTCAATGAACATATGGTGTATAAATTTAGGAAATAAATTGAGAAACCCTGAATTCCCGGAGGTTTTCCATATGAGTTATCTAACTTAGAAGGCATGTATTGATTTGTTCAAGTAACTATGCATGTTGTCCTTTTTTGATGCAATAAAATTTTGAGATTCCAAAAAAACCAAACCTAGATCCTCGAGAGGCCGAAAAATAAGCAGTCGGAACAACCGACAAGAGACAAAAAACAAATGGAACAAACTAACAACAAGGGTTCAAAGGAAACAAACAAAACTAAAAGGAGTTGGACAATTAGGCTTAATCGATGAGAGAGCCTAAAACATGGGTTGGAAGACACCAACACGACATTGATGTGGCTGGGAAGCAGATACAAGACACAATTTGGTGGCACTTCGTCGGTAGAAGTCACTAGGGATAACATGCATGTTGTCCTTTTTTTGATGCAGTAAGATTTTGAGATTCCATGAAAAATCAAACCTAGATCCTCGAGATGCCAAAAAATCAGTAGTCAGAACAACCGACAAGAGAAAAAAACAAAGGGAACAAACTAACAACAAGAGTTCAAAGGAAACAAACAAAACCAAAAGGAGTTGGACGATTAGGCTTAACCGATGAGAGAGCCTCAAACATGGGTTGGAAGACACCAACGCGACATTGACGCTGCCGGGAATCAGATACAAGACACAATCTAGAGGCACTTCATCGGTAGAAGTCACCAGGGATCACACGATCATTTACTCGATCTCTAAACCGGAACAACAGTCTCAAACCAATCCTAAAATCAGCTGCACACCAGACTTAGTGTTTTACAAAAAGGAAAAATTTGCAGTCAAGAGAGTAATGTATCCATTCTTTGATTTGGTTGAGCAAAGTAAACTAGTCTCGAAATCTTTTTGGTATTTGGTCAAACAAATAGCGCGTTCTTGGCAAATTTATGAATTTTTTATCCGTGTATCGAATATCAGATCAAATCGAGCCTTCTCGGCATATATATATGAGCCTTCTCAGGTAGGTTTCAGTTCATCAATCAACAACACACCACAAATTCAATAAAACAACCAGTCCAATCATGGTATGCGGTAGTAGAAGTATTGTTCCATGTATACTTTGGATCTGGTAGTCCAATAAATACACAAGTAAGTATCATTTGTTCAAGTTAGAGATTTGATCTAATAGACCACACATCATATAAAAAAGTTTGTAATATGTATACTTTGGATTTGGTAGTCCAATAAATACATACTTGGAGTTAAGTTTGTTGTAGTTCATGTTTTATGTTGTATGACAAAGTTTTTCCTTAGGTACGTTGAATCAATGAGATAAATGACTCTTTGGTTTGAATATTATTGTCATTTTAGTTCACAAATTTTGTTATGAAATATTTTTCATTTGAGGGTTTTTGTAACACCCCAGGCCAGAGGTGTCACAGTGCCATAGTCTCGAAGAACTATAAGGCAATTTTAAGAAGAAGGAACCTAAAACACTCCCACATATACAAAAGTTATCAACATCAAAATCCATGTTTCAATTTTGAAACAACATTTAAACCTTGCATCAAGTTCAGTATATCAATTTATGACCAAAACAACAGGTAGTTAATACAACATTTTCAAATCCAATGCAAAAACTAAATCTTTAACTTTGAAGACAAATCTGTGATCCATAACCCCCTTGCTGCCGCCGAACCTACAAAGACTAGTTGACTGGTGGACCCGATACACCAGCCAACCGCGGAAACATAAACCGAGGTTGGTTAGTCTAATGAAAGACTAGCAAGAATCATCAAGCAAAAACAATAGAACATAGGAAAGAATTATCATACCATCCAACCAACACCAATTAACAACACATCAAAGTATATACTATTACTATCACCTAACCATTACTTAACCATTCCTATCCAACTCTTTAATATGCTAAACACATTCAATCCAATCTCAACCACACAGCGAATAAAAATAGGTGAGACTATCATCACCCTAGATAATCACACTAACATATACACGGGTGAGACGATCATCACCCTAAGTAACCATACTAACATATACACGGGTGAGACGATCATCACCCTAAGTAACCATACTATCATATACACGGGTGAGACGATCATCACCCTAAGTAACCATACTATCATATACACGGGTGAGACGATCATCACCCTAAGTAACCATACTATCATATACACGGGTGAGACGATCATCACCCTAAGTAACCATACTATCATATACACGGGTGAGACGATCATCACCCTAAGTAACCATACTATCCATGGATAGACTAAAGATGGGACACTCACCATCCAATTGTGGCCTTGAACCAACGCAAGGTCACACCCTCACGTGGTCGGGTGAGGCGATCATCACCCCGGCCCAGCTATAAGGAGTCATGCTCTCCTTATAACTGAAACAAACAATCAACCAACAACTAACCGACAATCAACGGCAACCGACAGCTACAACCAATGGCCGACAATAACCCACAGTCACAACTAACAAAAACCAACAATGACAACTAACTACAACCAACAACAACCGCATAATGGTCCAACCTAAATCAACAACAAAACCAATAACCAACAAACAACCAATATCTAACAACAAAACCAATAGCCAAGCAAACAACCAATATCCGACAACAAAACCAATAACCAAGCAAACAACCAATATCCGACAAAAAAAACAATAACCAAGCAAACAACCAATATCCGACAACAAAACCAATAACCAATATCCACACATTCAACCATTTAGTTCTACGCCTACAATTCTAGATCAAATTAACGGACAAGTGCATAAATCATTACTGAAAATGATAATATATGAAAATAATTATATTAAAAGAGATAGGTAAGAAGAAAGAGCAAGAATCATCTTGCCTTAAACTTAATGGTAAGGATCCTAGAATTTGACGCACTCCGCAATTAAATCTCGGACGAACTTGCGACGACAAACCGAACAATTTCCTGCATTAAAATAACTCATACTAAGCCACTACTAACAAACCCCCAATTCAGCCCCTAAAATAATCATACCTCCAATTCCAACTTCAGTAAACCCCACAATTCAACCAAATACTCTCAAAAACAGATTGTGGGCTGCACAAAATTAACGCACCAACCAAACAGATTTGTGGTTGCCCAAACTCCTGAAAATTCCCAGCTGAATTCGCCCAAGTCCAATTCTGTCCAAGCACCCAAATCTGCCAACACAGAAATTCAGCAATGAATCCTGTCAACACAGAAATTCAGCAGCAAATCTGGTGCCTTAAAAATCAGATCAAAGAAAACCCCACAATTACCTCGTCGTCCACTGAGCTGTCGCCGCCGGGACTGGCTCCTCATTGCCGGAAGACACAGCAACAACAGCAGACGGCGCTCGACTAGCAGCGTAGGAGGCCGAGTTGGACGAAGGTCGCGAGGCAACCGAGCTCTCGCGCACAACAGCGAACGGGGGGTTCTCGCACTGCACTCGCCGCGGCTCACACCAGCATGTCGCGGCCTCGTTCAGTGGCTCTTCACGGTCTCGCACCAGTGGCTCGTCGACGGGGGTCTGGACCAAGGAAGAGAGGTGGTGACCGGCGGAGAACGAACAACTCAAGGGAAGATAAAGGCAGCGGCAACCCTTGAACAAGAAAACCGAAGGGAGATTTTGCCCCAAATTCCTGATTTTGCTCCACTTATAATTATTACAATTATACCCTTACTATTATAATTTACATTGGGGTATTTCATTCTCCCTCCCTTATAGGAGTTTCGTCCTCGAAACTAAGATCAAAACATAATCGGATATCGATCTCACATGACCGACTCCAACTCCCAAGTCTCTTCTGTTGTTCCGTTCTTAGACCATAAAACTTACACCAAGGAAATGACCTTATTCCTTAAATTATGTTGCTCAACAGCAAGAACTTTCATGGGTGATTCTTCAAATGTGCAATCAGGTTGAAATTCTATCTCCTCAAATCTCAGAACATGGGTCGGGTGATACACATATTTCCTCAACTGTGACACATGAAACACATCATGCATTCCACTCATTTTTGGCGGCAACGCCACTTGGTAAGCTACAGTGCCAACTCTCTTCAGGACCTCGAAGGGACCAACATAACGAGGACTCAACTTACCTCGTTTCCCAAATCTGAACACTCCTTTAGTCGACGAGACTTTAACAAACACGTGGTCCCCAACATTGAATTCTAAGGGTCGTCTACGAATATCTGCATACGACTTATGTCTGCTCTGAGCTGACAACAATCTCTGACGATTCATCCCAATATCATCCTTAATTTTCTGTAAAAGCTCGGGGGCAACTAGAACGGCATCTGTCATATCGTACCAACACAGTGGCTATCTACACCGACGACCATACAGAGCCTCATAAGGTGCCATCTTTATCGACGCATGCCAACTATTCTTGTACGTACTCCACCAGATGCGTATTGTCTTCCCAAATTCCTGGCCACTCCAAAGCGCAGGCTCGAAGCATATTGATCGGCACTATTTTATAGTGTATTTCTAGGGGTTGTTACCAGGTTTGAGGTGCCGTTTGGTTGGATTTAGAGCACAATTGGAGATTCTGGAGTTAGAGCAGAGAAGTGTGGTTTTGGTGGTCTGAAGGAGCTAATTGGAGACATCCAGAGGAAGAGGAGTTGACCACCTGAGGAAACGTTGAAGATCTATGAAGAAACCACCAAGAGAAGACGCCAAGGAAGTGAAGAGGAGAGGTTAGGAGGCGAAGCCAAGGAGTAAAGGCCGAGCATTAACCGCGACCGCGGGCAAGGGTACCGCGATTGCGGTTCCTCGGGGCAAGTCGAGAATTATCTGCAGGCGCGGAGAAGTGTGAAAAGCGCGGAGCCACAAGGGGCCGCGATCGCGGTCCATGGGCCGCGATCGCGGGTCATCAACGCAGGATGTTCGGACTTTTCCCGAATCTATCTTTTCTGTTTTCTTTTCTTATTTTCTCATTTTATTCCGTTTCTTTTCTTATTGGGCTAGGTCATTTGTTAGAAGCCCTATATATACTCTCTTTAGCATTAGGTTTGAGAGTTCGCCATTCTAGATTTTCATTCATCGTTGTTTTTACCTTTTGCCCAAGCAGACAATTGAAGCCTTTGGATTGATTGGATTGTGAGTTTATTCCTTTACTCTTTCTATGATTGTTTTAATTCTCTCTCGTGCTTAATTTCATTGATCATATATCGATTCCCCTTGATTTGTTGATTAGGAAATCAAATAGATTGTTAATAGTAGTTCCCTCTAGCTTGACAACCTAGAGAAATTAGTATTATGCTATTGATTCCCCTTTTCCATACAACCTGTTGAGATTGTTATTGATCATATTACTAAGGATTGGAGGATACTGGTTGAGAATCTAAATCCCTTAGTTTGTGTAGAGAATTAATTGCATGCAATTGTATGACTGGTTGCTACACTTCCATGTACCTATCTATTCCTGAATTCATTGCTGCTGTTAGATTCAATCTAAAAGGTCTTCTAGGTTATTTAATAGTTAGGGTTATCAGGACTGGTTGGACTGGTAACTAATTCAGAACAGGGATTAGGACATTCATGAGTATTGAGGACTAGGAGTAATCAATGATCGATCAACCAAACTAAAGGTGGATATTTATCTAGCCAAGCTTTCTATATTTTATTTATCGTATTCTTAGTTAGTTTCATTCAAAACCCCCCCTTTGTCTTTGTTATCAATTGGTGAATGATTTTGCAAACATGAAATATAATTTGATTCTCTATGGGATTCGACCCTTACTTACCAGAGTACATTAGTTAGGTTTGTTTAGGATTATTTTGTTTAGGTGTCACGACAACGCCTTATCAAATTGGCGCCGTTGCCGGGGAATCTAAGGTTTGTATTTTCTTGTTTGTTTGTTTACCAATTTGATAACAAGACACTATCCTTTTCTTTTAGTTTTCTTTATTTGTCTGTGTTTTCGTTTTCGACTAACCCGCAGGAAGAGCAGAAGGAAAACCGCGACCGCGGCTTGGCCACCGCAGCCACGGCAAACAATTTGAGAAGCAACCGCGGCCTAGAAACCGCGATCGCGGCCGCCGCGGCGAATTAGGGTTTAGTAAAAAAAAATCGAAAAAACAAAAATTCTACCGAAGGCCAGCTGTTCAGAGTCCCCATGGAGAAGGTGCGCATCATGTTGTCAACGGAGGAAACATTAGCCCTACACATTAATTGACAACGATGATGGCCCTACAATTGACAGCTGGAGAGGAGGAACACCAGGGCCCACACCACGATGACATCTGGGCCCATTTTTGAAGGCCATGCAACCCCATTCACTTGATTTACCACTTCTCACCAGAGTGGTCCCTTTTGGTTGCATGGTAAGAGTTGAGTTGGAGACCACACAACACCAGGACCTGATCATTCTTGCTTTACCGCCAATAACACCTTTCGTGTCCAAGCCAACTCAACGGCGTTTGTGAGTCTTTTTCTTCCTTCCCTGTGCTTCATCTTTTTGTCTTTCATTACATTGAGGACAATGCAATGTTTAAGCATGGGGGAGGGTTTTATACTTGCTATGTCGTTGAGGATGAGAATAAAGAAAAAAGCCAAAAATTTGAATAAAAGGCATACATAGAAATCTTGGGATAGGTCAAAAACCCGAAAGGGCGACCTAGGCAATAAGAAGGTGGCTTGGACCAGCATTAGGCTGGGGTAACAATTGGTCAAGAGTGACGTGAGCTTATGTGAGTACATCTATTGGAAAATGAAATGAGTGGCTTGGTGAAAACCCGAGAGGGCGCCTTGGCAAAATGAGTGAAAATAAGAAGAGTGATTTTTAGGATTCCTCATTTTACCTGGAGTGGTGTCATAAGAAGATGAGTTATAAGGAGGATTCGGGTAGGTCACTCTGGAGCGATAAAAAGATAGATGAGAGATTAGGATTATAATTTATCCACTCTATGGTGTTGTGTTGTGTGGTGTATGTGTGCTGTGCTTATTGTATTGGTGCTTGGAGGTTATTGTTAGGTGTGATCCTTGGAGGGTTGATTTTTCTATGCTTCCTGAAACCTTGGGGATTAATTGGAGGAGTAGGCTGACTTTAGCTTACTCGAGGACGAGCAAGGTTTAAGCATGGGGGATTTGATCGGCACTATTTTATAGTGTATTTCTAGAGGTTGTTACCAGGTTTGAGGTGCCGTTTGGTTGGATTTAGAGCACAATTGGATATTCTGGAGTTAGAGCGGAGAAGTGTGGTTTTGGTGGTCTGGAGGAGCTAATTGGAGACATCCAGAGGAAGAGGAGTTGACCACCTGAGGAAACGTTGAAGATCTATGAAGAAACCACCAAGAGAAGATGCCAATGAAGTGAAGAGGAGAGGTTAGGAGGCGAAGCCAAGGAGTAAAGGCCGAGCATTAACCGCGACCGCGGGCAAGGGTGCCGCAATCGCGGTTCCTCGGGGCAAGTCGAGAATTATCTACAGGCGCGGAGAAGTGTGAAGAGCGCGGAGCCACAAGGGGCCGCGATCACGGTCCATGGGCCGCGATCGCGGGTCATCAACGCAGGAAGTTCGGACTTTTCCCGAATCTATCTTTTCTGTTTTCTTTTCTTATTTTCTCATTTTATTCGGTTTCTTTTCTTATTGGGCTAGGTCATTTGTTAGAAGCCCTATATATACTCTCTTTAGCATTAGGTTTGAGAGTTCGCCATTCTAGAGTTTCATTCATCGTTGTTTTTACTTTTTTCCCAGGCAGACAATTGAAGCCTTTGGATTGATTGGATTGTGAGTTTATTCCTTTACTCTTTCTATGATTGTTTTAATTCTCTCTCGTGCTTAATTTCATTGATCATATATCGATTCCCCTTGATTTGTTGATTAGGAAATCAAATAGATTGTTAATAGTAGTTCCCTCTAGCTTGACAACCTAGAGAAATTAGTATTATGCTATTGATTCCCCTTTTCCATACAACCTGTTGAGATTGTTATTGATCATATTACTAAGGATTGGAGGATACTGGTTGAGAATCTAAATCCCTTAGTTTGTGTAGAGAATTAATTGCATGCAATTGTATGACTGGTTGCTACACTTCCATGTACCTATCTATTCCTGAATTCATTGCTGCTGTTAGATTCAATCTAGAAGGTCTTCTAGGTTATTTAATAGTTAGGGTTATCAGGATTGGTTGGACTGGTAACTAATTCAGAACAGGGATTAGGACATTCATGAGTATTGAGGACTAGGAGTAATCAATGATCGATCAACCAAACTAAAGGTGGATATTTATCTAGCCAAGCTTTCTATATTTTATTTATCGTATTCTTAGTTAGTTTCATTCAAAACCCCCCCTTTGTCTTTGTTATCAATTGGTGAATGATTTTGCAAACATGAAATATAACTTGATTCTCTATGGGATTCGACCCTTACTTACCAGACTACATTAGTTAGGTTTGTTTAGGATTATTTTGTTTAGGTGTCACGACAACGCCTTATCAAATTTGCGCCGTTGCCGGGGAATCTAAGGTTTGTATTTTCTTGTTTGTTTGTTTACCGATTTGATAACAAGACACTATCCTTTTCTTTTAGTTTTCTCTCTTTGTCTGTGTGTTCGTTTTCGACTAACCCGCAAGAAGAGCAGAAGGAAAACCGCGACCGCGGCTTGGCCACCGCAGCCACGGCAAACAATTCGAGAAGCAACCGCGGCCTAGAAACCGCGATCGCGGCCGCCGCGGCGAATTAGGGTTTAGTAAAAAAAAATCGATAAAAATAAAATTCTACCGAAGGCCAGCTGTCCAGAGTCCCCATGGAGAAGGTGCGCATCATGTTGTCAACGGAGGAAACATTATCCCTACACATTAATTGACAACGATGATGGCCCTACAATTGGCAGCTGGAGAGGAGGAACACCAGGGCCCACACCACGATGACATCTGGGCCCATTTTTGAAGGCCATGCAACCCCATTCACTTGATTTACCACTTCTCACCAGAGTGGTCCCTTTTGGTTGCATGGTAAGAGTTGAGTTGGAGACCGCACAACACCAGGACCTGAGCATTCTTGCTTTACCGCCAACAACACCTTCCGTGTCCAAGCCAACTCAACGACGTTTGTGAGTCTTTTTCTTCCTTCCCTGTGCTTCATCTTTTTGTCTTTCATTACATTGAGGACAATGCAATGTTTAAGCATGGGGGAGGGTTTTATACTTGCTATGTCGTTGAGGATGAGAATAAAGAAAAAAGCCAAAAATTTGAATAAAAGGCATACATAGAAATCTTGGGATAGGTCGAAAACCCGAAAGGGCGACCTAAGCAATAAGCAGGTGGCTTGGACCAGCATTAGGCTAGGGTAACAATTGGTCAAGAGTGACATGAGCTTATGTGAGTACATCTATTGGAAAATGAAATGAGTGGCTTGGTGAAAACCCGAGAGGGCGCCTTGGCAAAATGAATGAAAATAAGAAGAGTGATTTTTAGGATTCCTCATTTTACCTGGAGTGGTGTCATAAGAAGATGAGTTATAAGGAGGATTCGGGTAGGTCACTCTGGAGCGATAAGAAGAGAGATGAGAGATTAGGATTATAATTTATCCACTCTATGGTGTTGTGTTGTGTGGTGTATGTGTGCTGTGCTTATTGTATTGGTACTTGGAGGTTATTGTTAGGTGTGATCCTTGGAGGGTTGATTGGATTTAGAGCACAATTGGAGATTCTGGAGTTAGAGCGGAGAAGTGTGGTTTTGGTGGTCTGGAGGAGCTAATTGGAGACATCCAGAGGAAGAGGAGTTGACCACCTGAGGAAACGTTGAAGATCTATGAAGAAACCACCAAGAGAAGATTCCAAGGAAGTGAAGAGGAGAGGTTAGGAGGCGAAGCCAAGGAGTAAAGGCCGAGCATTAACCGCGACCGCGGGCAAGGGTGCCGCAATCGCGGTTCCTCGGGGCAAGTCGAGAATTATCTGCAGGCGCGGAGAAGTGTGAAGAGCGTGGAGCCACAAGGGGCCGCGATCGCGGGTCATCAACGCAGGAAGTTCGGACTTTTATCGAATCTATCTTTTCTGTTTTCTTTTCTTATTTTCTCATTTTATTCCGTTTCTTTTCTTATTGGGCTAGGTCATTTGTTAGAAGCCCTATATATACTCTCTTTAGCATTAGGTTTGAGAGTTCGCCATTCTAGAGTTTCATTCATCGTTGTTTTTACCTTTTGCCCAGGCAGACAATTGAAGCCTTTGGATTGATTGGATTGTGAGTTTATTCCTTTACTCTTTCTATGATTGTTTTAATTCTCTCTCGTGCTTAATTTCATTGATCATATATCGATTCCCCTTGATTTGTTGATTAGGAAATCAAATAGATTGTTAATAGTAGTTCCCACTAGCTTGACAACCTAGAGAAATTAGTATTATGTTATTGATTCCCCTTTTCCATACAACCTGTTGAGATTGTTATTGATCATATTACTAAGGATTGGAGGATATTGGTTGAGAATCTAAATCCCTTAGTTTGTGTAGAGAATTAATTGCATGCAATTGTATGACTGGTTGCTACACTTCCATGTACCTATCTATTCCTGAATTCATTGCTGCTGTTAGATTCAATCTAGAAGGTCTTCTAGGTTATTTAATAGTTAGGGTTATCAGGACTGGTTGGACTGGTAACTAATTCAGAACAGGGATTAGGACATTCATGAGTATTGAGGACTAGGAGTAATCAATGATCGATCAACCAAACTAAAGGTGGATATTTATCTAGCCAAGCTTTCTATATTTTATTTATCGTATTCTTAGTTAGTTTCATTCAAAACCCCCCCTTTGTCTTTGTTATCAATTGGTGAATGATTTTGCAAACATGAAATATAACTTGATTCTCTATGGGATTCGACCCTTACTTACCAGACTACATTAGTTAGGTTTGTTTAGGATTATTTTGTTTAGGTGTCACGACAACGCCTTATCAAATTTGCGCCGTTGCCGGGGAATCTAAGGTTTGTATTTTCTTGTTTGTTTGTTTACCGATTTGATAACAAGACACTATCCTTTTCTTTTAGTTTTCTTTCTTTGTCTGTGTTTTCGTTTTCGACTAACCCGCAAGAAGAGCAGAAGGAAAACCGCGACCGCGGCTTGGCTACCGCAGCCACGGCAAACAATTCGAGAAGCAACCGCGGCCTAGAAACCGCGATCGCGGCCGCCGCGGCGAATTAGGGTTTAGTAAAAAAAAATCAAAAAAAAAAATTTCTACCGAAGGCCAGCTGTCCAGAGTCCCCATGGAGAAGGTGCGCATCATGTTGTCAACGGAGGAAACATTAGCCCTACACATTAATTGACAACGATGATGGCCCTACAATTGGCAGCTGGAGAGGAGGAACACTAGGGCCCACACCACGATGACATCTGGGCCCATTTTTGAAGGCCATGCAACCCCATTCACTTGATTTACCACTTCTCACCAGAGTGGTCCCTTTTGTTTGCATGGTAAGAGTTGAGTTGGAGACTGCACAACACCAGGACCTGAGCATTCTTGCTTTACCGCCAACAACACCTTCCGTGTCCAAGCCAACTCAACGGCGTTTGTGAGTCTTTTTCTTCCTTCCATGTGCTTCATCTTTTTGTCTTTCATTACATTGAGGACAATGCAATGTTTAAGCATGGGGGAGGGTTTTATACTTTCTATGTCGTTGAGGATGAGAATAAAGAAAAAAGCCAAAAATTTGAATAAAAGGCATACATAGAAATCTTGGGATAGGTCGAAAACCCGAAAGGGCGACCTAGGCAATAAGCAGGTGGCTTGGACCAGCATTAGGCTGGGGTAACAATTGGTCAAGAGTGACGTGATCTTATGTGAGTACATCTATTGGAAAATGAAATGAGTGGCTTGGTGAAAACCCGAGAGGGCGCCTTGGCAAAATGAGTGAAAATAAGAAGAGTGATTTTTAGGATTCCTCATTTTACCTGGAGTGGTGTCATAAGAAGAGGAGTTATAAGGAGGATTCAGGTAGGTCACTCTGGAGCGATAAGAAGATAGATGAGAGATTAGGATTATAATTTATCCACTGTATGGTGTTGTGTTGTGTGGTGTATGTGTGCTGTGCTTATTGTATTGGTGCCTGGAGGTTATTGTTCGGTGTGATCCTTGGAGGGTTGATTTTTCTATGCTTCCTGAAACCTTGGGGATTAATTGGAGGAGTAGGCTGACTTTAGCTTACTCGAGGACGAGCAAGGTTTAAGCATGGGGGATTTGATCGGCACTATTTTATAGTGTATTTCTAGGGGTTGTTACCAGGTTTGAGGTGCCGTTTGGTTGGATTTAGAGCACAATTGGAGATTCTGGAGTTAGAGCGGAGAAGTGTGGTTTTGGTGGTCTGGAGGAGCTAATTGGAGACATCCAGAGGAAGAGGAGTTGACCACCTGAGGAAATGTTGAAGATCTATGAAGAAACCACCAAGAGAAGATGCCAAGGAAGTGAAGAGGAGAGGTTAGGAGGCGAAGCCAAGGAGTAAAGGCCGAGCATTAATCGCGACCGCGGGCAAGGGTGCCGCAATCGCGGTTCCTCGGGGCAAGTCGAGAATTATCTGCAGGCGCGGAGAAGTGTGAAGAGCGCGGAGCCACAAGGGGCCGCGATCGCGGTCCATGGGCCGCGATCGCGGGTCATCAACGCAGGAAGTTTGGACTTTTCCTGAATCTATCTTTTCTGTTTTCTTTTCTTATTTTCTCATTTTATTCCGTTTCTTTTCTTATTGGGCTAGGTCATTTGTTAGAAGCCCTATATATACTCTCTTTAGCATTAGGTTTGAGAGTTCGCCATTCTAGAGTTTCATTCATTGTTGTTTTTACCTTTTGCCCAGGCAGACAATTGAAGCCTTTGGATTGATTGGATTGTGAGTTTATTCCTTTACTCTTTCTATGATTGTTTTAATTCTCTGTCGTGCTTAATTTCATTGCTCATATATTGATTCCCCTTGATTTGTTGATTAGGAAATCAAATAGATTGTTAATAGTAGTTCCCTCTAGCTTGACAACCTAGAGAAATTATTATTATGCTATTGATTCCCCTTTTCCATACAACCTGTTGAGATTGTTATTGATCATATTACTAAGGATTGGAGGATACTGGTTGAGAATATAAATCCCTTAGTTTGTGTAGAGAATTAATTGCATGCAATTGTATGACTGGTTGCTACACTTGCATGTACCTATCTATTCCTGAATTCATTGCTGCTGTTAGATTCAATCTAGAAGGTCTTCTAGGTTATTTAATAGTTAGGGTTATCAAGACTGGTTGGACTGGTAACTAATTCAGAACAAGGATTAGGACATTCATGAGTATTGAGGACTAGGAGTAATCAATGATCGATCAACCAAACTAAAGGTGGATATTTGTCTAGCCAAGCTTTCTATATTTTATTTATCGTTTTCTTAGTTAGTTTCATTCAAAACCCCCCCTTTGTCTTTGTTATCAATTGGTGAATGATTTTGCAAATATGAAATATAACTTGATTCTCTATGGGATTCGACCCTTACTTACCAGACTACATTAGTTAGGTTTGTTTAGGATTATTTTGTTTAGGTGTCACGACAACGCCTATCACATATCCTCCAAAGTTCAGATTGTTCTTTCAGACTGACCATCAGTTTGAGAATGAAAGGATGTGCTGAATCTCAGTTGCGTTCTCATTGTTGCATACAAGGACCTCCAAAAACGAAACACAAACCGTCCATCTCTGTCAGACACAATAATCATGAAAACACCATGCCATCTGCTATTTCCCTCGAGAATAATTCAGCTAACCTCTTTGGGTCCCAAGTAATCTTGATGGGTACAAAATGCGAAGATTTCATTAACCGGTCCACATTGACCCATATAGCGTCACTCTCTTTTCGTAATCTAGGAAGACTAACAACAAAGTCCATTGCGATGTCCTCCCACTTCCATTCAGGGATAGGAAGCGGTTGTAGTTCTCCCGTTGACCTCTGGTGCTCAATCTTAACTTGTTGACACGCCAAATACCTCGACACGTTCTCAGCAACTTCCCGCTTCAAGTCAATCCACTAATAACTCCGTCTCAAGTCCTTGTACATCTTACTGGCTCCAGAATGTACATAATATGTCGAAGAATGATCTTCCTTGAGAATCAACTCTCTAATCTCTATATCAGCTGGTACACATATTCGATTTTGAAATTTTAATATCCCCTCATCATGAATACGAAATCCTGGTGCCTTCCCCTGAGTAGTATCACTGTATATCCTTCTCAAAAATGGATCATGAGGTTGCTTCTCTTTGATCGTCTCCAGTAATGTCGACTGAATCCCTAACACACTCAAATGCATTCGATCCTTCCCAATCCATACTTTAATCTCGCTCCTTATAAGCTCTCGTTGTAGCTCGGGCTGAGCTGTTAAACATGCGACCATATGCTCTAGAGTCGACTTCCTACTCAAAGCATCTACTACCACATTAGCCTTTCTTGGAGGATAAAGGATATCTACATCATAATCCTTAATCAATTCTAGCCACCGTCCTTGTCTCATGTTCAACTCTCTCTCATACGGTTTGAGCTGACGAGAAGCATATGCAATGACCTTCCCATTCTGCATTAGAACGCAACCCAAACCTTGATTAGAAGCATCACTGTAGATGACAAACCCTTCTGTTCCCTGCGGTAAAGCTAACACTGGCGCACTAGTCAAACGCTTCTTGAGTTCTTCAAAACTCTCCTGATATCTCCCGTCCCATTCAAACTTTTTAGCCTTACACAACAGATTGGTTAGCGGTTGAGTAATCTTAGAACATTCCTCCATAATCTGCTTGTAGTAACCTGCCAGTCCGACAAACTCTTAACTTCCTCAACATTCTGAGGTTGTTTCCAATTCGCTACTGTATCTGTTTTCTGCGGATCGACCATCACGCCCTCGTTAGAGATCATATGGCCCAGAAATGCTACCTTAGGTAACCAAAAGTCACATTTAGATAGCTTTGCAAATATTTTTTGTCGCCTCAACACTTCGAGTACAGCTTTGAGGTGAGTCTCATGGTCCTGCTTACTCCAAGAGTATACCAAAATATCATCAATGAAAACCACTACAAGCGATCCAAGTATTCTCTAAAACATCGGTTCATTAAGTCCATGAAAACAGCGGGAGCATTCGTCAACCCAAAATGCATCACCACGAATTCATAGTGACCATACCTTGTTCTGAAGGCAGTCTTGTGAATATCCTCTTATCTAATCCTAAGCTGATGATACCCTGATCTCAAGTCAATCTTCGAAAATACAGTAACTCCTTGCAATTGATCCAACAATCATCTATACGAGGAAGCGGATACTTATTCTTGACTGTCACCTTATTCAACTCCCTGTAGTCGATGCAAAGTCGAAAGGGAACCATCCTTCTTTTTAACAAACAACACAGGCGCACTCCAAGAAGATGCACTTGGCCTAACAAAGCCTAACTCCATAAGTTCCTCTATCTGCTCCCTCAATTCCAGCATACACACATAACCGGCATAACCTTGTCTTAACAGTTTTGCAGTTGTCATCGCACTAACAGTTCTGCCAGAGTCTCTAGGATCATGACCCTCAAACACATGCACTAAACCCTCATCTGTTGTTACAGTAACTGCCTACTTCCTGTAGTCACATGCACATTGTCATCATCGGCTCTCCTCATTTCATAGACTCGTGACGTTAGAACCCCACCAAGCGGTGCTTTACCCTTGTTTCCATTATTATTCTACTGAAACTGAGACTATGCCGGACGGTTCTGATTCGAGGTTGGACGATCCCACTTCTTCGGTGTAGACTGAGTCCTCTATTTCTTACCGCCTTAAGCATCAATAGTTTGATTAGAATCATCTATAGCAGTCTCCATGATCAAACACTCATCAATATACTGCTCAAGGGTCGTACAACTATGCCTCGCCATCAAAGGTTTCATCTCAGGATACAGCCATCCATGAAAGTGCTTAATCCTGTCTTTCTCATCCTTGACAATAGCAATAGTATACGACAACTTCCTACAAAATCATCAGCTACTAGACTACCTGTATCTACCCCTTGACGATAAGCCCGAGGGCCTCATCCTCATCCTTGCTCATGCCCTCGACCTCAAACACATCCCTCTTCCATGGGCATACAAAATGTAATTACTCATCAACACTAAACATCGCATATAAAACTTATCAAACACAAACTTACCTATGAGTCACAACAAGGGTCCCCGATCACACGATTGTTTCACAATGTTAAAGAATAGTCTTTTCCACGTCAAACACAGGGAAAAACATTTTTTAATAGCTCTGATACCAATTTCTGTAACACCCCGGGCCAGACGTGTCACAGTGCCATAGTCTCGAAGAACTATAAGGCGATTTTAAGAAGAAGGAACCCAAAACACTCCCACATATACAAAAGTTATCAACATCAAAAATCCCTGTTTCAATTTTGAAACAACATTTAAACATTGCATCAAGTTCAGTATATCAATTTATGACCAAAACAACAGGTTGTTAATACAACATTTTCAAATCCAATGCAAAAACTAAATCTTTAAGTTTGAAGACAAATCTGTGATCCAGAACCCCCTTGCTGCCGCCGAACCTGCAGAGACTAGTTGACTGGTGGACCCGATACACCAGCCAACCGCGGAAACATAAATCGAGGTTGGTTAGTCTAATGAAAGACTAACAAGAATCATCAAGCAAAAATAGTAGAACACGGGAAAGAATTATCATACCATCCAACCAACACCAATTAACAACACATCAAAGTATATACTATTACTATCACCTAACCATTACTTAACCATTCCTATCCAACTCTTCAATATGCTAAACACATTCAATCCAATCTCAACCACACAGCGAGTAAAAACGGGTGAGACTATCATCACCTTAGATAATCACACTAACATATACACGGGTGAGACGATCATCACCCTAAGTAACCATACTAACTTATACACGGGTGAGACGATCATCACCCTAAGTAACCATACTATCATATACACGGGTGAGACGATCATCACCCTAAGTAACCATACTATCATATACACGGGTGAGACGATCATCACCCTAAGTAACCATACTATCATATACACGGGTGAGACGATCATTACCCTAAGTAACCATACTATCCATGGATAGACTAAAGATGGGACACTCACCATCCAATTGTGGCCTTGATCCAACGCAAGGTCATACCCTCACGTGGTCGGGTGAGGCGATCATCACCCCGGCCCAGCTATAAGGAGTCATGACCTCCTTATAACCGAAACAAACAATCAATCAACAACTAACTGACAATCAACGGCAACCGACAACTACAACCAATGGCCGACAATAACCCACAGTCACAACTAACAACAACCAACAATGACAACTAACTACAACCAACAACAACCGCATAATGGTCCAACCTAAATCAATAACAAAACCAATAACCAACAAACAACCAATATATAACAACAAAACCAATAGCCGAGCAAACAACCAATATCGGACAACAAAACCAATAACCAAGCAAACAACCAATATCCGACAACAAAACGAATAACCAAGCAAACAACCAATATCCGACAACAAAACCAATAACCAATATCCACACATTCAACCATTTAATTCTACGCCTACAATTCTAGATCAAATTAACGGACAAGTGCATAAATCATTACTGAAAATGATAATATACGAAAATAATTATATTAAAAGAGATAGGTAAGAAGAAAGAACAAGAATCATCTTTCCTTAAGCTTAATGGTAAGGATCCTAGAATTTGACCCACTCCGCAATTAAATCTCGGACGAACCTGCGACGACAAACCGAACAATTTCCTGCATTAAAATAACTCATACTAAGCCACTACTAACAAACCCCCAATTCAGCCCCTAAAATCATCATACCTCCAATTCCAACTTCAGTAAACCCTACAATTCAACCAAATACTCTCAAAAACAGATTGTGGGCTGCACAAAATTAACGCACCAGCCAAACAGATTTGTGGTTGCCCAAATTCCTGAAAATTCCTAGCTAAATTTGCCCAAGTCCAGTTCTGTCAAGCACCCAAATCTGCCAACACAAAAATTCAGCAACGAATCTTGTCAACACAGAAATTCAGCAGCAAATCTGGTGCCCCAAAAATCAGATCGAAGAAAACCCCACAATTACCTCGTCATCCACCGAGTTGTCGCTGCCGGGACTGGCTCCTCGTTGCCGGAATGCTCAGCAACAGCAGCAGGCGGCGCTCAACCAGCAGCGCAGGAGACCGAGCTGGACGAAGGTCGCGAGGCAACCGAGCTCTCGCGCACAACAGCGAACAGAGGGTTCTCGCACTGCACTCGCCGCAGCTCACACCAGCACGTCGCGGCCTCGTTCAATGGCTCTTCACGGTCTCGTACCAGTGGCTCGTTGACGGGGGTCTGGACCAAGGAAGGGAGGTGGTGACCGGCGGAGAACGAACAACTCAAGGGAAGAAGAAGGCAGCGGCAACCCTTGAACAAGAAGACCGAAGGGAGATTTTGCCCCAAATTCCTGATTTTGCTCCACTTATAATTATGACAATTATACCCTTACTATTACAATATACATTGGGGTATTTCAGTTTTATGTAATAATTTGTTCGTGAATTATGGGATTTGTCATTAGAATGTTGTATAACTGATATTTTCTATGCAAATGCTATTTTTCTATTCATTAAAAAATAAAGTGGATAATAAATAAATTATAAAATCTATGTAATGTTTATAATATTTTAGTATAATTATTGCATTCTTTATTAGTTGTGCAAATAACTAAAATGACATTTTTCAATGAACATATGGTGTATAAATTTAGGAAATAAATTGAGAAACCTTGAATTCCCGGAGGTTTTCCATATGTGTTATCTAACTTAGAAGGCATGTATTGAATTGTTCAAGTAACTATGCATGTTGTCCTTTTTTTGATGCAGTAAAATTTTGAGATTCCACAAAAACCAAACCTATATCCTCGAGAGGCCGAAAAATCAGCAGTCGGAACAACCGACAAGAGAAAAAAAAACAAATGGAACAAACCAACAACAAGAGTTCATAGGAAACAAACAAAACTGAAAGGAGTTGGACAATTAGGCGTAATCGATGAGAGAGCCTAAAACATGGGTTGGAAGACACCAACACGACATTGATGTAGCTGGGAAGCAGATACAAGACACAATTTGGAGGCACTTCGTCGATAGAAGTCACTAGGGATAACATTATTATTATCTCGATAGATCCAAACCATAACAACAATCTCAAACCTAACCTAAAATCTCTCCACACTAAAACTGAGTGTTTTACAAAAAGGCAAAATCTACAGTCAAGAGAGTAATGTTTCTATTCTTGATTTGGTTGAGCGAAGTAAACTTTCTCACTTGTATTGGAATCTTTTTGGTATGTGATCAAACAAACAGTGCGTTCTCGACAAATTTGCGAAATTTTTATCCAAGTATCAGAGATCATATCAAATAGAGCCTTCTCAGCATATATATATGAGCCTTCTCAGGTAGTTTCAGTTCATCAATCAACAACACACCACAAATTCAATAAAAACAACCATTCCAATCAAGGTATGTAGAGAAGTATTGTTCTATGTATACTTTGGATTTGGTAATCCAAAAAATAGACAAGTAAGTATCATTTGTTCAAGTTAGAGATTTTGATCTAGCAGACCAACCATCATATAAAGAAGTTTATTATATGTATAATTTAGATATGGTAGTCCAATTAATACATACTTAGAGTTAAGTTTGTTATAGTTCATGTTTTATGTCGTATGACGAAGTATTTCCTTGCGTATGCAGAATCAATGATTAAAACGTTACTCTTTCATTTGAATATAATTGTCATTTTAGTTCACAAATTTTGTTAAGAAATATTTTTCATTTTAAGGTTTTATGTAATAATTTGTTCGTGAATGATAGGCGTTGTCGTGACACCTAAACAAAATAATCCTAAACAAACCTAAACAAGTAGTAGAGGCAAGCAAGGGTCGAATCCCACAGAGAATCAAATACTATTCCAACGATGTAATTGTATACCAACAAGTAACCAAGGGGGGGGGGGGGGTTTCTAATTAAAAACAAACAAATGAACAAAATAAACAAAAGCAAAGACTTGAAATCAAATTAAGAAAATAGCTCAGCCAAACAAATATCCACACTTTAGATTGATAGATCGATCATTGATTATTCCTAGTCCTCAATACTCATGAAAGTCCTAATCCCTGTTCTGAATTAGTTACCAGTCCAACCAGTCCTGATAACCCTAACTATTAAACAAATCCCTACTAACCTTCACGATTTAATTCAATAGCAGCAAGAAGTTCAGGAATAGATAGGTACATGCAAGTGTAGCAATCAGTCATACAATTGCATGCAATTAATTCTCTACACAAACTAAGGGATTTAGATTCTCAACCAGTATCCTCTAATCCTCAGTAGTATGGTCAATAACAATCTCAACAGGTTGTATGGAAAAGGGAAACCAATAGCATAATACTAATTTCTCTAGGTTGTCAATCTAGAGGGAACTACTATTAAAAATCTAATTGATGTCCTAATCAACAAATCAAGGGGAATCGATATATGATCAATGAGATTAAGCACGAGAGAGAATTAAAACAATCATAGAAAGAGTAAAGGAATAACCTCACAATCAAATCAATCCAAAGGCTTCAATTGTCTGCCTGAGCAAAAGGGAAAACAACGATGAATGAAATTAGGTCTAACTATTTTCTGGTGGCAACTAGGTTAACTAAAAGTTGTTTTTAACCTAATTCTAAAAGTGTGTAAAAATAATAATTAAACAATAATAAAATAATAAAGTAAAAACCGAAAACAAAACAGTCCAAATTGGGGGAAATTAAACCCCATTCTCGGCAAAGCCTCTCGTTCTCGGCCGAAAGTGCAAGCAGCTGCGGCCCATGGCTTCAATCTCCCACGGCCCATCACGGCCCAACTCCAATTTCGCTTCAGCTCGCGCGGCTTCAATTCGAGCAGCAAATCCACAATTTGCCTTCGCTGATGTCACGCCGACATCATCCCAATTGAAATCAATTCTCCAGCTTTCCATTCTGAAGCGGCATCCACTTCACGCATGGGCTGGGTTTTTCTTATCCATTGGGCCTTATTCATCTTCACTCGGCCCATCAACAGCAGCTCACTCCAGCACAGCAAATCGGCCCAGCATCAGCAATTCTTTCTCCCGCTTCCATCATGGTGATGTCATCACTTGCTTTATTCCAGCATTCAATTCACGCGGCCCCAGCCTTCTTCATTTTAATTGGGCTTCTTCTTCATTTGGGCCTTTCTCCAAATTGGCCCATCACGTGGCTTGTTTAATTAATCTGGCTTTGCTTCGCGTGATGGCCGCGGTCGCGGTTTGTTCTCGAATTGACCCATATTAATTCCTGAAATTAGCCATCTCCTCAGGTGGTCAACTCCTCTTCCTCTGGATGTCTCCAATTAGCTCCTCCAGACCACCAAAATCACACTTCTCCGCTCTAACTCCATAATCTCCAATTGTGCACTAAATTCATTTAAATGGCACCTCAAACTTGGTAACAACCCCTAAAAATGCACTACAAAATAGTGCCGATCAAATCCCCCATGCTTAAACCTTGCTCGTCCTCGAGTAAGCTAAAGTCAACATACTCCTTCAATCAATCCCCAAGGTTTCAGGAAGCATAGAAAACTCAATCCCTCCAAGAATTTCACCTAACAATAAACTCCAGGTACCAACACAATAAGCACAGAAGAACACAACATACAATAATACAACACCACACACCAAAGCTACAAGGAAAGCAGAGTACCTCCCCCAAGCTTATCCCAAACACCATAGAGTGAACCAAAATCTAATCCTAATCTCCAATCTATCTTCTTATACCTCCCAGAGTGACCTACCCGACAATCCTTCTTTGACTCTCTTCTTATGATGCCTCGTCAAGAATAATGAGAAATCCTAAAATCACTCTTCTTTTTTTTCGCTCATTTTGCCAAGGCGCCCTTTCGGGTTTTCACCAAGCCACTCATATTTTTTTCATAGATGTGCTCACATAAGCTCACGTCACTCTTGACCTCATATTACCCCAGCCTAATGCTGGTCCAAGCCACCTGCTTATTACCTAGGCCGCCCTTTCGGGTTTTCGACCTATCCCAGGATTTCTATTTTTGCCTTTTTTCAAATTTTTTGGCTTTTTCTCTTTATATTCATTTTTCTCCTCAGCGACGTAGCAAGTATAGAACTCACCCCCATGCTTAAACATTGCATTGTCCTCAATGTAATGAAAGACAAAAGAATAGAAACATAGGGAAAAGCAAAAAATAACTCACAAACGTCGCCAAGCTGCTTGGACACTGAAGGTGTCGCTGGCGGTCTTCTTCAATAAATGCCCAGGTCTCTGGTGTTGGGCGGGTGTCTTCATCAACTCTATAATCTTCTCCTACCGTGCAACCAAAAGAAAACCACTGTGGTGAGTAGTGGTATATCAAAGAATTCGGGGCTGCACGACCTTCAACGAACACATTGTAGAGCCCAGATGTAATCGTGGGGGGCTCTAGTGTTCCTCCTCATCAGCTGTCGATTGTAGGGCCATCATCGTTGCCAAATATTGTGTGGGGCGAATGTCTCCTCCTTTGACAACATGATGCGTATAATCTCCATGGGAAACTCTGGACAACTAGCCTTCGGTAAAACTTTTTTTTTTTGTTTTTTTTTTTGAAATTTTTTTTTTTTCGAATCCTCCCCCCCCCCCCCCCTCCCAGTTTAAGGTTTTTTCGGGGAGTTATTAGTGCAGGGAAAGAGAGACTTACAATAGTGGTAAACACCTTTTTCAATAGGCATGGGGTCTCTTCCTGCAGGTTAGTCGGAAACAAAAACCAAAACAAAACACACCAAAACAAATACAAAAACAAGGAAAGAAAAACAAGAAAAGAAAAGCATACCTCGGGTTGCCTCCCGGATAACGCCTTAGTTATTGTCATGGCTTGACATTGTGCTCCATCTTCAACTTGGGTTGCTCATAGCAACTAAACTCTTGAGGTCCATATCAGGGGGATGCCTCTTTGTATACTCCCTGTTGAGCTTTTCCCCCGTGCTTGTGCACTTCATGATGGTTGGACCGCTGTTCATATCTATGAATGCACTTGCCATCTTCAAAAACGGTCTACCCAACATCTCAGGGGCTGCATGTATGTCCTGCCCCGTATCTAGCATATAAAAATCCGCCACTTGAATCAGGGTCTCCTTCTTGTGCTTCCCCTTTGATTTCTTCTTGATCTTGCACAACACCCCTAAAAATTCTGTGCAGCGAGGGATGATGTTCGCTAGCGTGACCAAGGGAACGGTTTCTGCGCAGTCATCATCATAGGCAGCCTCGAGAGGGTCGGGGGTTGTCGGGGCGTTTTCGAGAGGGGCGGGCGTCGCAGGATCGTTTCCGTAATCGCGGCTCTCCTCCTCTTGGTCGCTGAATTCCTTCAGTCCCAAAAAATATTCTTCCTCAGAAAGCACCTTGCGGTCCCAAATATCGTCTGGAAGGCCCAACTCCTTGAGCGCCTTTGGGAATGGGGCGGGTGGCTTCTCTGAACCGAGAGGAGGAAAGTATGGACGAACGTAGGTGTCCACATAAGGCTCGTCAACAGCTCAAGAAGTCTCTCCGCGGGTGCGGCCAGAGGTCACCGCCGGGTGCGGTGGATCCCCAGAATTTTCTCGAGAAACAGTACCGCCACCGCTGGGTGCGGTGGGTGCCACCGCGGGGTGCGGTGGACTCGACAGAGCATTATGTTCCTCTTCTTCATTCTCGCCGCGGGTGCGGTCCTCTTGCCGCTGGGTGCGGTGTTCCTCCAGAGCTTCCTCTTTTTCAGACTCGTCCTTCTCAGCACTAGGATCGACCGGTAATTTCTTTCCACTTCGGAGGGTTACCACGCTAACGCTTTCTCTTGGGTTAACTACCGTTTGAGATGGTAGATTTCCCGACATCTTTGCATCGATCCTCGTGATGGCTTCAACCATTTGGCTCATCTGTGTCTCAAGGTTCTTGATACTCGACGTCGTAGCTTGAACGTGAGTGCTGAAGTGCTTATCCAGAGCTTGGAGCATATCTTCAGTTGACATGGAGGGGCTAGGATTGGACACTGGCGGGCTATGCTCATATGCCGGATTGTACTGCTGTGGAGCACCCTGCTGGTAGAACGATTGTGGCTCTGGGTAGAACTCCTGGTAGTTATGACCATATAGAGGGTATTGTTGGTACCCATAACTCGAATTGGGGTGATCTCTCCACCCTGGAGTGTATGCGTAGGAGTATGTGTCATATCGCGGCTCTCCCCAGAAATCCATATCTATATCAAAATCAAAAAAGAAAATACAAAAATCAGTAGCACGGGTGTGGACCGTAAGAGAGGTCCACACCAAAGTTGGTAACAAACAAAAACACAAAAACAGAAATTTTGACTCCCCGGCAACGGCGCCAATTTGATAGGCGTTGTCGTGACACCTAAACAAAATAATCCTAAACAAACCTAAACAAGTAGTAGAGGCAAGCAAGGGTCGAATCCCACAGAGAATCAAATACTATTCCAACGATGTAATTGTATACCAACAAGTAACCAAGGGGGGGTTTCTGATTAAAAACAAACAAATGAACAAAATAAATAAAAGCAAAGACTTGAAATCAAATTAAGAAAATAGCTCAGCCAAACAAATATCCACACTTTAGATTCTCTACACAAACTAAGGGATTTAGATTCTCAACCAGTATCCTCTAATCCTCAGTAGTATGGTCAATAACAATCTCAACAGGTTGTATGGAAAAGGGGAACCAATAGCATAATACTAATTTCTCTAGGTTGTCAATCTAGAGGGAACTACTATTAAAAATCTAATTGATGTCCTAATCAACAAATCAAGGGGAATCGATATATGATCAATGAGATTAAGCACGAGAGAGAATTAAAACAATCATAGAAAGAGTAAAGGAATAACCTCACAATCAAATCAATCCAAAGGCTTCAATTGTCTGCCTGAGCAAAAGGGAAAACAACGATGAATGAAATTAGGTCTAACTATTTTCTGGTGGCAACTAGGTTAACTAAAAGTTGTTTTTAACCTAATTCTAAAAGTGTGTAAAAATAATAATTAAACAATAATAAAATAATAAAGTAAAAACCGAAAACAAAACAGTCCAAATTGGGGGAAATTAATCCCCATTCTCGGCAAAGCCTCTCGTTCTCGGCTGAAAGTGCAAGCAGCTGCGGCCCATGGCTTCAATCTCCCACGGCCCATCACGGCCCAACTCCAATTTCGCTTCAGCTCGCGCGGCTTCAATTCGAGCAGCAAATCCACAATTTGCCTTCGCTGATGTCACGCCGACATCATCCCAATTGAAATCAATTCTCCAGCTTTCCATTCTGACGCGGCATCCACTTCACGCGTGGGCTGGGTTTTTCTTATCCATTGGGCCTTATTCATCTTCACTCGGCCCATCAACAGCAGCTCACTCCAGCACAGCAAATCGGCCCAGCATCAGCAATTCTTTCTCCCGCTTCCATCATGGTGATGTCATCACTTGCTTTATTCCAGCATTCAATTCACGCGGCCCCAGCCTTCTTCATTTTAATTGGGCTTCTTCTTCATTTGGGCCTTTCTCCAAATTGGCCCATCACGTGGCTTGTTTAATTAATCTGGCTTTGCTTCGCGTGATGGCCGCGGTCGCGGTTTGTTCTCGAATTGACCCATATTAATTCCTGAAATTAGCCATCTCCTCAGGTGGTCAACTCCTCTTCCTCTGGATGTCTCCAATTAGCTCCTCCAGACCACCAAAATCACACTTCTCCGCTCTAACTCCATAATCTCCAATTGTGCACTAAATTCATTTAAATGGCACCTCAAACTTGGTAACAACCCCTAGAAATGCACTACAAAATAGTGCCGATCAGTGAACTATGAGGTTTGTCATTAGAATGTTCTATAATTGATATTTTCTATGGAAATGCTATTTATCTATTGATTAAAAATAAAGTGGATAATTAATAAATTATAAATTCTATGTAGTTTATAATATTTTACTATAATTATTGAGTTCTTTAATAGTTGTGCAAATAACTAAAACAACATATTTTAGTGAGCAAAAGGTGAATAGATTTAAGAAATAAAATGAGAAACCCAGAATTCCTGGAGGTTTTCCATGTGCATTATCTACCTTAGAAGGCATGTATGAAATTGTTCAAGTTTACTTATGCATGTTGTCCCTTTTTTGGTGAAGTAGGATTTTGAGATTCCAGGAAAAACCAAACCTAGATCATTGTGAGGTCGAAAAATCAGCAATCGAAACAACCGAGAAGAGAAAATTACAAATTGAACAAACTACCAACAAGACTTCAAAGGAATCAAACAAAACTGAAAGGAGTTGGACTTTTAGGTTTAATCGATGAGAGAGCCTCAAACATGGGTTGGAAGACACAAACACGACATTGACGCAGCCGGAAAGCAGATACAAGACACAATTTGGAGGCACTTCGTCGGTGGAAGCCACCAGGGATCACACGATCATTATCTCGATCTCTAAATCAGAACAACAATCTCAAACAAACCTAAAATCAACTCTACATCAGAACTGAGTGTTTAAAAAAAGGCAAAGGTTTAAGTCAAAAGATTAATGTTTCTTTTCTTTAATTTGGTTTTCCTAAGTAGACTTTTTAACTTCTCTATCTTTTTGGTATTTGGTCAAACAAATAGAGCCTTCTCAGCAAATTTACGAATTTTTTCATCGGAGTATCGGAGGTCAAATCATATTGAGCCTTCTAGGCATAAATATACTGGCCTTCTCATGCAGGTTTCAGTTCATCAATCAACAACACAACACAAATTCAATAAAACAACTAGTCCAATCATGGTATGAAGTGGGAGAAGTATTGTACTATGTATAATTTGAACTAGTAGTCCAATAAATACATAAGTAAGTATAATTTGTTCAAGTTAGAGATTTTGATCTAGCAAACTAACCATCACATAACGAAGTTTGTTCTATGTATACTTTGATTATGGTAGTTCAATAAATACGTATTCAGGGTTAAGTTTGATGTAGTTCATGTTTTATGTCGTATGACGAAGTATTTCCTTACGTACGTAGAATCAATGAAATAAAACGTTACTCTTAATTTTTTTAATATTATTGTCATTTTAGTTCACAAATTTTGTTAAGAAATATTTGTCATTTTAGGGTTTTATGTAATAATTTGTTCGTGAATTATGAGGTTTGTCATTAGAATGTTGTATAATTGATATTTTCTATACAAATTTTGTTAAAAATAAAGTGGATAATTATTAAAATATATATTCTATGTGAAATTTATAATATTTTACTATAATTATTGAGTTCCTTAATAGTTGTGCAAATAACTAAAATGACATTTTTTAGTGAACATATGGTGTATAAATGTAGGAAATAAAATGAGAAACTCGGAATTCCTGGAGGTTTTCCATATGCATTATCTAACTTAGAAGGCATGTATTGAATTGTTCAAGTAACAATGCATGTTATCCTTTTTTTTGATGAGTAAGATTTTGAGATTCCATAAAAAATCAAACCTAGATCCTCGAGAGGCCGAAAAATCAACAGTCGGAACAATTGACAAGAGAATAAAATAAAGGGAACAAACTAACAACAAGAGTTTAAAGGAAATAAACAAAACCAAAAAGAGTTGGACGATTAGGCTTAATCGATGAGAGAGCCTCAAACGTGGGTTGGAAGACACCAATGCGACGTTGACGCAACTGGGAAGCAGATACAAGACACAATCTGGAGGAACTTCGTTGGTAGAAGTCACCATTGATAACATGATCATTATCTCGATCTCTAAACCGGAATAATAGTCTCAAACCAAACCTAAAATCATCTCGACATCAAACCTGAGTGTTTTACAAAAAGGCAAAAGTTGCAGTCAAGAGAGTAATGTTTCTTTTCTTTCATTTGGTTGACCGAAGTAAACTTTTTCACTTGTCTTGAATTTTTTTTGGTATTTGGTCAAACAAACAGTGCCTTCTCGGCAAATTTACGATTTTTTTCTTCCGTGTATCAGATGTCAGATAAAATCGAGCCTTCTCGGCATATATATACGAGCCTTCTCAGGCAGGTTTGCAGTTCATCAATCAACAACACACCATAAATTCAACAAAACAACCAGTCTAACCATGGTATATAGTAGTTGATGTAGTGTTCTATGTATTCTCTGATTCTAGTAGTCCAAGTAAGTATCATTTGTTCAAGTTAGAGATTTTGATCTAGGCATCTAGCAGACCAACCATCATATAAAGAAGTTTGTTGTATGTATACTTTGGATCTGGTAGTCCAATAAATACGTACTTAGAGTTAAGTTTGTTGTAGTTCATGTTTTATGTCGTATGATGAAGTGTTTCCTTACGTATGTAGAATCAATGAATAAAACGTTACTCTTTCGTTTGAATATTATTGTCATTTTCATTCACACATTTTGTTTAGAAAGATTTGTCATTTAAGGGTTTTATGTAATAATTTGTTTGTGATTTATGGGGTTTGTCATCTGAATGTTGTATAATTGATATTTTCTATGGAAATTCTATTATCTATTGATTAAAAATAAAGTGGATAATTAATAATTATAAATTCTATGTAAACTTTATAATATTTTAGTATAATTATTGAGTTCCTTAATAGTATGCAGTAGTAGACGTATTGTTCTATATATATACTTTGGATCGGGTAGTCCAATAAATACACATATAAGTATCATTTGTTCAAGTACATCCATTTTTACAGTCCAATTACGGTCCCGTCTAGATTTGGACCGTAAATGAATCATTATATGACCAATTTTATCTAAAAAATTTACAAAATCATTAGGAAAAATAAAATCGGGTTGTTATGGTCCGAGACCGGATCAGACTATAATTAGACAGGACCGTATCGGTCCAGTCCGATCCACGGTCCAAGTGTTGAACAATTTACTGTCCACCGGTCCGGACCGTATATTTACGGTTCGGTCTGGTCTAGATCGTTCGAACACTCCTAGACCAAAGGATGCAGAAAGGCCATTAGCTAATAAGGCTAATCAAGCCTGATGAATAACTCTACAACACATGAAGAGTTGTCTTGTCCAAACCTCATCTTGGGTAATCCAAAATAGTGGCAATATGGTGGCAGACTCGGTTCGAGTTGCACAAGAAGTAGTAATTTGCCACATGAAAGAGAAATTGACGAACTCTCTTTTGAGCTTGGACTTTCTAGAGGATCCTCCATAGCTCTGAAGAAGGAGAATCAACACTCGGATTTCTGAGCAACTTCAAAGCCGATTTTGCAGTAAAAAGACCGGACGTAGTGCATCATCCCCAATAGTATCTATCATGTGCAACTTCACGAGAGTCCATACAGATTACTACCAATCGGAGACAGAAGAGAGGGGGCATATAATGTTCTAACACACTCTAATTTCACCTAGAAGAGGACCATAATTCAACAATTACGGCTCCTCCAAGATCCGGTGGGATCGACAGTAAAGCATGATCGATTAGTGGCTTTTCATCTAGCTATGCGTGAAGCCAAAAAAGAGTGGAGTGGTCGTTACCTACAACAAAAAAAGTCATTTTGTGAGAAGATGGGCATTGTGAACTATGCCCTGCCAAGTTCGAGACGATTATGGAGGCTGGGTGAACATATCAGCATCCAAGCGGCCATAACAACACTTACTGCGAAGAACCCGAGACCAAAGAGACCTAGGTGTTTGCAGGCTACACCATCCCAACTTTGCTAAAGTAGTTTTGTTCATTTGGCGCATTGGATGAAGCCCCAAACCTCCCTCCATTTTTTGGATTTGCAGTTGATTCCTAAGAGAGAAGATGGATACGCCGACACTAGGACGTGGAACCCCAAACGAAACCCTTGATCATTCGATTGACGGAGTCACAAATCATCCTTGGAAGAATAGTAGATTGCATGGCGTATATAGGAATGCTCTAAAGAACCGAATTAGCCAATGTCACTCGGCATGCAAATGATAGAGAACGAGCTTTCCAACCTCAGAGACGGTTATATACCTTGTCAAGAAGGAATTGGTATCTATCATTAGTTATATGGCCGATGGCAGTAAGGATGCCCATGTAATGACCAAAATACGTAGAGATCGGCATGGAAAGTAGTGTACTTACAACATTCTACATTTGTGCCTTCACTGATATGGAGAATATGATATTGCTCTTTGAATAATTTACTTGTTCCCAAGACACATCATAAAACGGTTCCAATTACTCTTTAATAACAAAAGCTTGCCTCGCATTTGCTTCAGCAAAAAGGACTAAAATGTCAACAAAAAATAGGTGAGATCGTACGTCACCCACAGTAATTAGGCTCCAACGACCGCAATCCACAACTGATTGAATGAGATGAGATATGCGCTCCATACACAATATGAAGAGATATGGAGATAGTGGGTCTCTGTGGCGGATACCCTAGGAAGGAAAGAAACTTCCAGACCAAGCGCCATTCCTGGTCATACAAATCATGATTACATTAAGTAAAGAATCCGGTAAACCCAACTACAACAAAATTGAATTCAAGAAATCCCAACGGATTCTGCATATGCCTTAGCCACGTCAACCTTTAATATCATCCACTTGGGCGGGTTCATTGAGTGCAAAATTTCTTGGATGATTGCCTGCTTAGGAGAAACCATGGAAGGCAAGATCATCTTATGATGATTATCAATTGCTTTTGTTGTAATTTTGAAAACAACATTCAATAGGGAGATATGACGAAGATGTGAGAAATGTGTTGGATGAGGAACTTTGTGAAGGAGGACCATGAAAATATCTCCCAAACCATCAAGATAAATGCCATGATTCAACAAATGTAAAATCATTTCAGTAACTTTATGGCCAACCACACTTCAGTTCTTTTGGTAAAATATAACATGGAAATCAATTGGGTCGGGCGATTTATAAGAATCCATCATCTTTAAAGCCTCACAGATATCAAAAGCATAAAAAGGACCCAAGAGAGTTACAAAACCTGCTGCACAAATAGGGGGAAAGTTGTACTTCCCGAGTACTGACTAGCAAGCGTAGACATATCATTGTCTGTCCTGTACAAAGTTGCGTAAAAATCTTGGACAAGTTGTTGTAGATGATGAGCATCAGTGATGCACTCCTCATTGTCATTCTGAAGAGCCAAGATCTTATTTTTTTGTCTTCATATCACCATGGAGAGATGGTAGAAGCATGTATTTTGGTCCCCAATAATTAGAAAATTACCCAAGAGTTTTGGAATCACAACATGTGTTCCTGTTGAAGGACTGTTTTCAGTTCCAGCCTAAGCTCACGTTCAAGGGTAATAGTCATTGAAGAAGGATGGGCAGTAAGCCTCTTCTGAACACCTTCGAACGAACCCAAAGCCGACATTTCCGACCAAAAATATTACCTAACACTTGCTTGTTCCAAAGCAATAAGTCCTCTGCAAGATGAACAAGAGAAGCATTGAGCTCTAAATCAGAACTCCAAGAATCCCGCAAAAAGGTAACAAAAGTCGTATGAGAGAGCCATGCGACTTGAAAGCAAAAAGGACAAGCTAAGACCAGGGAAAAGGATGGAGGATTCAACTGAAGAAGAAAAGGGAGATGATCATAATGGCAAGCTGATAAGTGATGCACGCAAGCCTCCTAGAAATGCATACGCTAGTCAGAAGAACAACGTGCCTTGTCAAGATGAGCCCCATTGATGTGATCACGTGAACGACTAGGAAGAGGATTCGAAAAATGAAGCCTTGGATGGAACAAGATGATCACACGACTAGTCCAAGTGCCACAATTGGCTCAAGGAAGAGATGCCTACTGAAGAATATTGATGAAGCTTTATCTTGGATTCCACCTAAGAGTCGGGAGGGGGTAGAAACCAAGTCAGAGAGCCAAGCAAGGAATCAAGGACAAACCACAAGTTACACGCTAAGAAGGTGGCTCCCACACCATCACATGATCCAACCACTTTTTCTCACACAACTGTAGGTCCATATGAGAAGCACCCTGACCAAGATTTACAAGAAAGGCACGAGTGGATTCCAAGTTGGCTCGAGGAGGATGTCTTTCCCGCCCTCGTCGATGACTCCAGAAACGAGGCAAATGTTGAAGCTTAAGCAATCTTCTTGGGCCTGGATTTAACTTGTTATGGGCTAGGGTTTAGGCCCATTTTGTGAAGACCACATGTGTGAGGCCCATTAGTGCTTAGCTTCGTAGTATTTAATCTAGTTTTACTTTCATTTTTAGGTAGACAAGTTTAAAGACAAACCAAAAAACATCTCTTTGAGAGACATTATCTTCTTATACAAGTTACATTTTAGCCTTTACTTTTCAAAGTTTAGTTCCTTTTGTTTCTAGTTTGAGTTGGTGGATTCCGACATAGATCTTGTGAGGATTCCAAGATCCAAACTCTTGGGTGAACTCCTTGGTGGACTCCAAGGTGTTCTTCCAAACAAAGATACAATAAAACAATGGTGGACACTTACGTGCAGTTGTGTCGTCCTTGTCAAACTCTTGGTGGACTCCTTAAGCAAGACAAGTCTTTCAAGCATTTGGAGTGGACACTTCAAGTTTGTTGATTGTTTATTTAACCTTGAATACAACACAAAAACATATCCAGGAATATTCAACAATTTTCTCCTCTTCAAGGCCTCCAAATCTTCCATATCCAAGCATCCGAGCAAGAAGGCGCTTTCAAGAGCTCAAGAACGAACCTCACTTCGAAGCATAGTTGACATGGATGGAAGACATACAATTTTTGCTCCCCGTGCCACGAGTATTCTAAATGGATATACTAAGATCCTCAATTAAAGAAATAGAATTATAGATATCACCATCAAAGGTTGTAGCTGACATGGATGGAGCAAAGCAACAAAGCATGTATACAAGACGTTGCATATTATTATTCAACATTGTGGGAATTGAGACCCAACAAAAGAGAGGTGTGTGTTCGTGACTATTGGTAGCATTTACACCAACATTTTGTTGGCCGACAATGGAAGAGTTGGAAACAATGGGCCAGTGGTTCAACACCAGAATACTTAGCCTATTCTGCACCGTCAAAACCTTCATTACTACTGGAGCCGCTTTGGAGGCGCCGCCATCAGATGTGATCACCGGTGGTGCAACGGGTATCAAGGAAGAACTTTGGGAACAAGTTAGTTTCTTGGTGGTAATAGGTGTTAAAGGCGGTAGGCATGACTTGGATAGCTTAACATGGGCATGAACACTACATCTGCATGAACACCACTAATTCGAGTCTCCATCAGGACCGAAACAGAGGGACGATGAATTCGGATAAGCTCACATATGGAAGACATAAAATTTTCTCTCCTCGCGCCACGAGTATTCCAAATCGATATACTAAGATCCTCAATTAAAGAAATAGACTTGTAGATAGCACCATTAAAGGTTGTAGCTGACATGGATGGAGTAAAGAAACGAAGCACTTCTACAAGACGCTGCATAACATTATTCAACATTGTGGGAATTGAGACCCAACATAGGAGAGGTTGTGTGTTCGTGACTATTGTTAGCATTTAAACCAGCATTCTATTGGCCGACAATGGAAGAGTTGGAAGGAATGGGCCAGTGGTTTGACACCAGAATACTTAGCCTTTTATGCACCGTCAAAACCTTCATTATTACCGGAGCCACTTTGGAGGCGCCACCATCATACGTGATCACCGGTGGTGCAGCGGGTATCAAGGAAGAACTTTGGGAACAAGTTAGTTGCTTGGTGGTAATAGGTGTTAAAGGTGGTTGGCAGGACTTGGATAGCTTAACATGTGCTTCTTGGGCTTGGTTGGGTCGTATGAAGGACCATCTCTTTAATTAGATGGGATATTTTTACTTCAAAATCTTTGGGTATAATAATATTCTTATAAGATTGCTTTCTTTTGGATTTTCGGGTATAAGATAAGGCAGACTCCCTTAAATCTTTCCTTTTTCTTCGAATTCTGGCTGGCCGTTAAGGGCTCCCCCTGATTTGAATTAGCCACCTCAACATCAGTTTTGCAATTGGATTTACTCCCCGAGATTTGGCCCTGATCGCCGCTCTGATTTTTCACATGTAGATCAGTTGAAAATGTAACGACTTTTGAACCTTCCCCCACCGGAACACCATCAATCATCGGTGGCAAATCGGATGAGTTGTCATCAGAAAACAATGCAATGAAGCAAGAACCTATTGACACCTGAACAACATTATTGGTGGTAATAATAGAAGTTGTACGTGATGCGACTGGTGTAGAATCGGTAACAGGATGTGAACTTGATGAAGGTGTGGCAGTGTTGGGTTGCCTGGCTTGGTGAACATACTTCTTCGATTTCGGAAAGGAACCCCAAGGTCCATTCTCATGTGGATCGATTAGATCGGGTACGTGGGCCGTCGCCGACGCTAACTTAACAAAGGAATCATGACATTTCAAGGGATATTTTTCAAGGATATGGCCAATCTTACCAGAATTGTAACATAGTTTCTTGATACTTCATACTAGATGATTCAGCTACGACCCCGGAACCAGGATCGAGATAACAAAGGCTTGGCCAAATTAATTTCTACCGCAATTTGGACATACTATCCCCTGTCAGTATCTATGGTGGTTTTGTCAACGCGGACTACTTGCCCCACCAGAATCCCAACACGTCTAAGAAAGCCTTCATGGAAGTATTCCATACTTAGCCACGACACTCGTATCCATGTCAGCAATACTTTGGCCTTGTCGTGAAAAAGGACTAAAATTGGGAGTCCAACGCCTAATCATTAAATAATTATCCCCAATGATCCATGGACCTTGAGTCAAAACATGGTGGAAGCATCCTCATTCTTAAACTTAGCATTGTAATAGTCGTTACCGATATCCACCAACGTAAGAACACATTTCAAGGACCATTTTTTCTTTAGTTGTCGTTTAATTTGGAGATATACGAGAGCCTTATCAAACATGTGGACTATGAGCGAATGTGCCCAGGGATAACGGAGGTCACGCTTTTCTGTTGCGGAAAGAGTGATCATAGGGGAAAGAGGATCTACCACCTCCGAATCTGAGTCATCATCAGTATCATTAAAGTCTGGCCTTTCACTCCAAATAATAGATTCTAGGAGAAGAATTTTGTTCCACTGCATCTATGAAAGATTGAGGCGGAGCAGATGGAGATGCGGATTTCTGACTCTATAAGGTAATCACCTAGGCTAAAGTAGGAAAATTAGTGTTTTGTTCATTCTGGAACAAGGGATTCAACACTCCAGTTGGCGGGTTAACGGGATTCGGATTACGAATAACAACAACCACCATTAATTCATGAGCCTCGGGATGGTTTTTTGAAAATGAGGCCATTCTATAGAAAAAATGATCAGCCATCGCCTGATGGTGACTGAAGGGGGATGGGGAAGCCAGAGACCGGCCTATATTTGAAAATATTTGGAGCGGGAGAGAGGCACGTGATAAGCCGAAGACCGGCCTATGTTGAAGAATATAAATGATTCTGAAATATTTGCCAAATTGAAGAATAAGTCAAAAGACCAATTGATTGCTCTCATTAAAAAACTTGGTCAAGAAAATGGTGAACATCACGAGCAACTTGAAGAAAAGGATGACACGATCTTCAACTTAATTGATGACAACAAAGTTTGGGCTGAGAAAGTCACCAATTTGGAGAACGTATCTTCTTCTTCTTCTTCAAGTGAATATGAAAAATTCCCTAAGTTGAATGAAAAGATTAGCTCACTAGAAAACTCGGTATCTTCCTTATAATCTGAGAACTTGATGTTAAAATTAAGCAATGCTAAGTTGTCTAGTGATCTAGAAGAGTCAAGGGCTAATGAAGAACAAAAAAAAGAAAATCTGGATACATGAGTTTAATGCATCCAAGGTTGAAAAGGAGAAGGGAAACTTCTCTAAGAAATTTGTCCCTCATATTGGTCTTGGCTATATGAGTAAGAATGGTGTTGATTATACTAAGAAGGACCTTTATAAAGCTGAAAGAAAACGATCGGTCCAAGAATGTTGTGCTAGTTCCTTCAAAGGGAACGATCACAATGCTCGGAAGACCGAATATAAAAATTTGGCTGAAGGGGACAAACCTTGGTACCATCGACATAAGGCTCACTCTATATGGTTAAAACAAGTATAGAAAACTCAACCCGCGCACATTGATTTTCAATTAAGGATTGCTAATAAAATCATCTAGCCAGATCAAGGAAAATACGTGGACCTTAAGTGTCATAGAGTTTGTTGGTATTGCGGTAAAGCAAGACATTACAAACATGAGTGATATCTCAAAAAGAAAACTGAGGAAAATGCATGTATTGCTCGAGCTAATCAGAATAAGAGTCTTGCTATGACTAAGTATATTGCTCCTAAACCTAGTAAGCCTAAGCTTATTTGGGTTCGTAAAAACTAATCTCTTTAATTCAGGATGAAGTGAGGGACAATTTTTGGTAATTTGATAGTGCATGCTCAAGTCACATGACAAGGAACAAAAGATGGTTCACCTCACTTCGTCAACTCTCTAGAGGTTCCATAACCTTTGGAAACAAAAGTAAAGGAGAAGTTTGTGGTCTCGGAATGGTAAGTCTCTCTAAACGCATAGAGGTAGATAAGGTGAATCTGATGAATAATCTCAAATTTGATTTTTCCAGTAATGCTCAAAATTTTCAAAATAGAAAGAATATGGTTGTATTTACTATTTATGAGTGTCAAGTAGAGTGTATAAGTACAGGGAAAATTCTGTTGAAAGGGATCTGTGAAAACAATGTTTACAAAGTGGATCCCACTTTCATCCTTGAAGAGGATCTATGGATGTCTTCAATCTCAGAGGCGCTTTGCATATGCTAGTCTTCAACTTCTCTCCAAAATTCATCGACAAGGATTGGAGATAGTTTACCGAAGGTCGAAAAGCTTAAAGATGAAGTCCGTGATGCTTGTGTAAAAGGAAATCAGGTAAGGGAATCCTTCAAATCGAATAAGGAGATAAGTACCACTCGTCCTCTGGAACTGATCCATATGGATCTTTGTGGGCCTATGCGCACAAAGAGTCGTGGGGGAACCCAGTATGTCTTTGTAATTGTTGGTGATTTTTCTATATATACATGAACTATATTCTTGTCCTCCAAGGATGAAGTGTTTGCATAATTCGTGACTTGGCTGAAATTATGAAAAGAGGCTAGGACAATCATTGGGTTTCATAAGTGGATCATGCAACATAGTTTGAAAATTCTCAATTTCTATCCCTTTTGTCAGAACAATGTCATAAGTCACAACTTCTCGGCCCCTAAAGCATAACGGGGTGGTGGAACGAAAGAATAGAATTTGGAAAATATGACTCGCACGTTGTTGATCGCGAGTGGTCTACCAAGAAACTTCAAGGCTGGAGCTTTGAATGCTTTCTGCTATGTGTTGAATCGGGCGATGAAGAAGAAAGTTTTACCTATGAAGAAGAAAGTTTTCATCTCATTAAAATTGTTGCATAAGGAATGAAGAGAATGAAGTTAACAATGATGCAGATCCTAGTAGTGAGAATCCCAATGATATACAAGAACCTTTCGATCATAGAGAGCTTGATACTAATGGGGGAACAAATATTGCAGAAGAAACTCTAGTGACTTCAACCCATGTTGTCCCACAAGGGGAACAAAGTCCAATGCTTCATCAAAATCAAGATGCATTTGTTGTTCAAGAGAGTTCAGCTTCTGAAGATGCAGATTCAAATGAATTTGATATCACAACAATGTATGTGAGGAATTACCATCAAAGAAGGTCTCACACAGTGGATCAAATCATTATCGACTACATGAAGGGAACTCTTACTCGCTATTTTCTACATAATTATTGTGCCTTCAATGCTTTTCCATATTTGCAAGAACCTAAAACTGTAGGGAAAGCGCTAAAGGATCTAGACTGAATAAGTGCAATACAAGAAGAACTTCATCAGTTTAAGAGGAACAAAGTCTAGTGTTCTGGTTCCTCGCCCTGAGAACAGAACTGTTATAGGAACAAAGTGGGTATTCATGAACAAACTCAATGATTAAGGTCAGGTTACCAAGAACAAAGCAAGATTGGTGCTAAAGGGGTACAATCAGCAAGAAAGGGATAGATTACTATGAGACATTTGCTCCAGCTACACAGTTGGAGGCCATTCACTTGCTCATTCCCTATTCAGCATATCATGGGTTCAAACTACAATAGATGGACATAAATAATGCCTTCATTGAATGGAGTTCTCAGGGAGGAAGTCTATGTGGAGCAAACCCCTGGTTTTGAAGATTCTTCTCAACTGAATCACGTATATATCCTCGACAAGGCACATTATGGTCTTAAGCAAGCTTCTAGAGCATGTTATGATAGACTATTACAGTTCCTTTTGTCTCATGGATATGTACGTGGTAAGGTTGATAAGACTTTGTTCTTGCTGAAGGAAGGAAAGCACACTCTGGTTGTGCAGGTATATGTTGATGATATCATCTTCGGATCTACTAATGACTACTTGGTCAAGAAGTTTTCGATTCTCATGGAGAGCGAATTCGAAATGAGTATGGTAGGGGAATTGAAGTTCTTCTTGGGACTCTAGGTCATTCAAGGAGAAGATTGTACTAGAGTTCATCAACTGAAGTATCTTAGGGAATGCATCAAGTAGTTTGGGATGTCAGATGCTAACCCTTTCTCTACTCCTATTTCTCCAAAAAATCCAATGGGAAAAGATGAGCATTAAAGAGGAGTAGACGCGACGATCTATCAAGGAATCATATGTTTGTTACTCTATCTCATTGCCAGTAGACCTGATATTACGTACAATATGTGTTTTTGTGCTAGATTTCAAATTGATCCTAAGCAACACATCTCAAGGTAGTAAAGAGGATTCTGAGATACTTGAAGGGCAAGATGATCTTTGAGTATGGTACCCTAGAGGATGTGATTTCAACTTGGTAGGGTATACATGTGTTGACTTTATAGGGAACAAAATGGACAGAAAATCTACATCTAGTATGGCTCAGTTCCTTGGGCCGTGTTTGGTTTCTTGGGAGTCAAAGAAGCAAAATTGTTTTGCTCTTTGAACAATTGAAGCAGAATACATAGTCGTCACAGCGTGTTGCACTCAACTCCTATGGCTCAAACAACAACTCAGTGACTATGGTATTCTTCTTGGCTTTGTTCCCATCTTATGTGAGAATAATAGTGCTATAAGTATTTCCAAGAATCATGTGCAACACTCTTGCACAAAACATATTGAGATAAGACATCACTTCCTCCATGATTGTGTTGAGAAAGGGTTGGTGTCTATGGACTATTGTAGAACAAACGATCAAATCACTGACATCTTCACCAAGGCACTTAATAGGGAACCTTTCGAACAATTTTGCATGGAACTAGGTATGATCTCCCTCAACTAGTGACCATTTCACTTTGTTCCCTCAATGATTGGATAAAATTACTTGCTTTATTTCTCTACATGATGAGTCTTATCTAGTTTAGCAACCTTCCTCTAGTTTATCGAATTTTTAACATGCTTTAATTGCTTGCTTGTACTTCTAAAATTTAATTACATGGTTCTTAACATGATTCTATGTGCATGCATGCTTTTATATGGAATAGAATTTTCTTTTAGCCTAAAAGAGTCAACTTAATGCATTGATCCCTCATTATAAGCCCAAATAACAGTTGACTTCACAACCTACCCAGCCTATCATGCATGAAGTTCCCTATTAACCCATCTAATCATCCACAACTAGGAGCCTCTCAACATGATTGAAAAAGAAAAATATTCATTATTGTATTTTTCTGTGTGATGTTCTTTGTACACTCTCTAGTAACTTTACCCCTGCATCAACACCTCTACGTTTTCTGGAAATCCGAGGAAGTCGAATTATCTCTTCTATGCTCTGCTTTTCTGGACGTGATAGGTCTGGACTTGCAGTAATGGTGGCAGTTGAATTTTTTAAAAAGAAGAGGGAAAATAAATGATGCATTCCGACCAACCAGACGATCGCACGACGACGCGGCCATGAAGACCGCGACCTTGGTTTCTCCTTGGCGCGTTCTTATATTTCCATTTTAGCATTTCTATTATTCTAGTACCTTTCGTTTTTGGCATGTTGCCACTTTTGATCATTTACTATATTTAGTATGTTTGATTTTTGGTTTCCATTTCGGGCGTGTGCTCCTCTATCCTTAAAACGGTCGGTCCATTAGGTCAAATAAGGCCCATGGTCGAACTTGCGAGGCTATATAATGCCTCGCCCCTTGTCATTGTTTCTCACGTTGAAATGAATTAAAGCTTAAGCCTTGCAGTTGAGATCATCTCATCCCCTTAAGCCTTCAACGTCGAAACAATTGTTCGTTTCTATCAAAAACACTAGTCGGTCACTTTCAACTAACTCATCGATCCATCACGTTGGATTGATCCCGCGAGTTCTTCACGTTGATCTCGCCTTCGCCCGCGCAATCTCGATCACGCTTGAGAGCGTGAGAGTTCCTTGGCTATCATCCTGTTGGAAGCCTTCGCTTATCGAGCTACGCAAGAGACGGAGTCCGAAACCCTTCGACCACAATCCGGCATCAAAGGAGACCCGAGCCTTCGGATCTCATCAAGAAAAGAAGTGATTGAATGTCTAATGGAGTAATTGATTTTGGCAACAAATTTTTGTGGGCTTAGTTGAATTTAGACGTGATCTTTTAGTGAGAAGATTCTGGATAGAAAGAGAAGATTTGGGATACTTGAATTTTGGAAATTGAAAACTTTTCTCACACTACAAAAAGGGTCTCGCTCAAGATAAATTTTCTCCTACCCAGCTTTTTCATCTCTCTCTTCTATGTCTCCCAACTCTCTCCAAAATACTCATCTCGCATTATCTTTCAGCCTCCTTTAGGGGTTTCCAACTCCATCATCGATGGCTCTGAAAGCCCTCAAACCCTTATCCGAAAACTCACCGCCATGGGAACCCATCCCTCCATCATCACCGCCATCTCCCAAGCAACGCCAGCCCCAAATCCCACTCCATAATAAACACCCACCCTCCCCCCATCTCCTCCACTCGCCACTTCCACCACTACACACTCACTCGCCTCCCCAAGATAACACCCTAGCCAGCGTTCCCTACATTCATCCCCAATCGCCATCCATGCCTCTCAACCTCAAACTCCCACGACCTCTACAAACGCTAACCCCAAACTGAATCCACCAAAATCCGTCGCCACAGAGGTTTCCTCTACTAAAAAGAAAGAAATTCTATCCTCTCCCACCGCCCAACCAGAGACAGAGGCAAAGACTGTTGTTGGCGATGCCACAATGGTGGTGCCAACTGGTGAGGAAACATATGAGTCCACCAAGGAAAATATTCAAGTAGTGGTTCAAAGTTTGGACAATGAGTTAGATGAAGAGGATGAGCCCTCCCTGGCGAAAGGCCTCAAGTTCTCTAGACGCGCCAAGGTCATAGGGGAATCTAAGCGCAAGACAAGATCTCAGGCAGCCAATGCTATTCTGGTGAGCTCCGACGATGAGTCAAACAAGGCCAATTGAAAAGAAAAGAAGGCCAAGGTGGCTCCCCCTCCGGTCCGCAAGAGTCAATGCCGTGTCGCCACCAAGTCTCAATCCAAGGCGGATCCTGAAGAATTCAAGGATATGAGGAGCAAAGAGGTCGTAAGGAAACTAATACTGGACCATGAATTCCTTAAGTCCAATGCCATGAGTGAGGTTATCATGGCTCTCAAGGCGCAGAAATGGGAGCGTCGTTACATTGAGGAAGAATATGTTGATGTTGAGCAGCTCAATGCCTTTTATTCGACCTTCGCCATTGAGGTTCGTCCTCATGGAATACTGGGTAGCTATACGCTGGAGGGAACAACTCATGTTCTCTCTAGTTTGGAGCTAAGCATAATTCTCAATGTTCCTCATCTCGGATATGACGACTACCCAAAGGACAGTGGCCAAAGGATATCCCTTACATCGTTGTCGTCAAAAGAGTTTCTCAGATCTCCACTCCTCCCCGATATGGTGATGTGCACACCAACTTCATGGCTGCTGTGAATAAGGTGTTTTATCACTTCCTCATTAGTAATGTCATGCCAAGGGAACAAAAGCGTAACTCTCTTCTCTTTCTTGATATTGTGCTTCTGGACAAGCTTTTGGGAAAAGAGGCCATAAAGTTTCCCAAAATTATGATTCAACACATGGCCAACGCCAAGAAGAATGAGAAGCATGCCCTCCCATACCCAAGCGCAGTGAAGAAAATTCTACAGTACCACATGGTATACAAGGAAGGGAATTATGAGGTGATTTTCTGTAGAGGATTAGATATGAGCAACATGCATAAAATGCATTTTGAGCTCATGGAAGGATCTAGGTGGGTAAAATATGTTGCGTATGTGGTTGAGGTTGAAGAGGATGTGCCAACTGAAGAGGCACTGGAAGGGAAACAAAAGGCTGAGGCTATTGGGATTCTAGAGTGCTCTTAGCTATGAGAAAGTCGTGTCAACTGGTTGAACTGTTGAGTGAACATCAGAGGCAAACGAGGGAAGATATGAGCATTTTAGGGACTGAAGTGCACAAGTTATTGGCCAAATCACAGTCTGCTCCCCCCTGCAGACACTACATATGTTTGATCCGTCTCTCTTCGGCTAACCAATCCATCTTTTGTTACCTAGCACATCTTATCCTTGTTTGCTTGCATTTTCTTTGTATTTGTTCCATATGAATGCCATGTGTCGCACTTTTGTCTTGTTAGGTTTCTTCTCTTTTGTAATTGTACATGCGGTAGTTTAGCACGTTAAAAACATTTAATGACAATGGTGGTTGGTTGCCTTATTAGACATGTGTTCATTACTTTCTTAAATTTTATGAGTTTTTTTATGATGACAAAATGGGGAATATGGTGGGATGATCAAGCTAAACATATCAAGTTCTATTATTGATCTTAAGGGGAACTATGCATGTCTTGAGGGGGAACATTTCTTCATTTCTTGTCTTTATCTCTTTTGTGCTCATTTTTGTTAATGATGTTTGCCATCATCAAAAAGGGGGAATTTGTTGAATTCCTTGTGTTTTGATAGTATTAAACATCCAACCTATATGTGTGTTGGGTGTTTCAAGAATCAATAGGTATATCATAGGGAACAAATGGCGACTTGGTATTTACGAGGGAATGAACGGTACCTCGGAGGGAACAATGTCGCACATATATTGACGACTGCATCTACCAAAAAGGAAACTTATTATTTGAGAAGATCTCATAATGAATGAGATGCGGCTGCGGTCTGAAGACTTGGAATTAAGGAAGATCATGTTTTAAGATTGCTGGAAAGATATGGAAAGAAGATTGATTGTATCTTATCTTTGAAGTTATTCTAGAATAGGTTTCTCTAGATAATTCTTTATGATTAAGATATTATCTTTTAAGATTAGGGAAGATCTTTTTCGTGCTGGGAAAGTAGGAAAAATATATTCTTTTATTACTAGGGTTCGGGTTGGTATATATACGAGTGGAATGGCCATTTCCACGCGTGGACTTTGAGCAATCATTCTAGTGCAAGCAAGTGAAGGAGTGTACGAAGTCTTTGCAGTTGAGTTTGAGTTCTACCGTGGTAGGAATGATTCAAATTTAGGTGGGAAGTCTAGGGTTTGAAGTTTGTGCTACACGTGTATTCAAACAAGAAATTAATAATACAAGTAGACCCTTTCAAAATCCTCTCAAGCGAGAAGCTTGAAGTCTAGGGTTTGAAGTTTGTGCTACACGTGTATTCATTTCATTTCTCTTATGTTTTATTTCATTGCATATTCTGTTGGAACAAAGACGTGACACTAATAATTCAACAATATCAAACAAATGCGAAAGATTTTGTATGAAATAATAAATGCTTAAATAAATGTCAACCTTAGGCTTCGTTCGGTAATATACTTATTTGTGCGTATTTAAGCTTTATTCCCTTCTTTGTACTTTTTTCTCCTAAAAAGTATGTTGGGTAGTTTGTTCGGTAATTACCCTTCTTCATGCTTCAAACTACTCTGAGTTGCTACCAGTTGCTCAAAATCGGCACAGAAAAAAAGTAATGTACCCCTACTTTGGATACTTATCTTGTACTTCTAGAGATTTGTTTCCATCACTGCCCCCGACATCTCTCGAGCCTCCTCGTCGATTTCCTTTATCAAAAAAATATGAAGATTGACGAGCCCCCGACATCTCTCGAGCCTCCTATCGAAGGCATCATCGACTCATGTTTTCTTCCATAGTTGCTCTTCCTTGAAGCTTGACGATTCGTTGCAGGTACGTTCATCTCTTCTCTCCCCTCGCTCTTTATCTTCTCTCCCCTTGTTCACCTTTTCTTCCATGGCTTATTGTTTGGTTTTCTTTGAATCGAAACTTCAGGGTTTAGTTTCGCCGTTCTTTTTCATCGCCAATGTATATTTTTGTTTCGCCGTTCTCGTTCTTCTTCCTCGATTTTGGGCTTCTGATTTTAGGGTTTCATTCTGATGGATTTCGATTGGATTTTAGCCAATTTGAATTTAGGCTTTTGATTTTAGGTTCAATCGATTTTAGGTTCAATTGAATTTAGGGCTTTTGATTTTATCCATTTTATGTATGAACTCATCAGTGGAATCCCAATACTCTTCCTGTTGAGAGTGATAAATACAAGGGAAGCTCGACCTTTGAGCTCAATAAGGTGAAAATATGGAAAAAGGGGTTGTTGGGTGATTTTGAGACGTCCATAAGGCTGAACAAGATGGTCACGCAATCTTGGTCATAGATACAGGACACAACCCGGAGATCTGAGTTTGGTTGGTTGTGTTGGATCGTTCTTCTCTTGTTAGTCATGTATGGCCTCGATTGTTTGCTGCTTTTTCTTTCACTGAAATTGTTGCTTTGGTAAGACTATTAACTTAAGTTAGCAAACCAAATGCAATTTATTTTAACTGATCTACTAAGGAAATACGAGTAATTTAGTATAGGTAACTCATTTAATATTTAGAGATTGAGTTATACAAATGCTTGTTTGTATTGCTGGTTTGTATAGCAAATGTCAAATTTGAAATATTTGGGGTGAAATATGAGATTAAGGGGTCGTATAGAAAACTGATCAGATGTGTGCAAATGCTTGTATTTGCAATTGTTAAGAGTACTATCATGGTGAAGGTCTGTATGTTTATCATCTGATGTGTAACACAACCAAATGAAAGTAACTCATTTACATAGACAAGAATGAATAGTCTTGCATACTTATGTTAGATAATCTACTATGCACCATTGCCTAATGCTGAACTTTTAAAAAATTTATTGTTGAATGCTTCTTGATTTCTTTGGCATAAAACTATGCACCTCTTGAAGGTTGCTGAATTTCATTCTGATAACTATCACCATCAGTTTTACTGAGTTTGTTTTGTTTGTGCAATATAGTTTTATGGCTATCACCATTATGATGTCTCTTTGTATTCTGATGGCATAAATCGTGCAAGTTTGACTGAGTTTGTTCAGTTTGTGCAGTAGTTTGGAGGAATTTTGAGGCTTCGGGCGATGTCCATTTTGAGGCTTCAAGGAGCTTTGTACGTGCACACGTCTTTCCCTTTTAAATTGTGTTCGCATCGATGTGTATGATATTTGACGTGTCTAATGTGTTGTTTGTTAAGTACTTTGCTAGATTTGACATTTGCTATTTGAGGATGGTTGTATTCACATCTAATTGCCTAATGCTTGTTCGTATTGCACTATTTTAGGGTGATAATAACATTATGTTTTTGTATATATTTCTCTTTGGACATTAGAATTTGATTATTGCTTCAAGTTAAAATGATTTCAAAGGTTCACAGAGAATTTATTAAAGCAAGCCTAAAAAGTATAATTATCAAAAAAAGACAAAATTTATTGCTTCAGGTTAAAATGATTTCAAAGGTTCACACCAAAATTTACCCTTTTAAGGACATTTTCGTAATTTTGGTATAAAAATAAGTATTATTTACCGAACATACATTCAGAAATTAAGCACACCAAAATTTACCCTTTGAAGGACATTTTTGTGATATTGGTATAAAAATAAGTATTAATAATTATTATTTACTGAACATACATTCAGAAATTAAGTACATAATTTCAGCATTAAATTAAGTATTAGCATAAGCATCAACATCAGTATAAATATAATCATCAACATTATTTATCGAACATACCTTAATTTAACTTGTTTTTCCAAGGAAAAAAAATCAAACAACCCTCGATCATAAGTTGTATGGGAAGATCATGTAATATGTATATAAGGGGTAATCATTGAGTGATCAATTGCGTCACTAAATATAGGAATGGAACTAAAAGTGTACAGCCAAAATATTTCACGTGAGTTTTTTATAGTTTTTTGTCATAAATATTTCACGTGAGTAATGAATATACATGAGTAGTATATCAAGAAAATGGCGATTGCTAGCCACATGCTTTGTTAAGCTTTGGCATTCATAAATGCAAGCATACTTTGTTAGTTATGAAGAATTAATGGGTGTGGCTCAATTAAATGCCTCCTTTATTTTTATTTTATGGAAACCTATATCCGTCTACGAAAATATACATATATTTAGTCTTTTTAACCTGTAAAATATCATCTAGTCTGCTATACCTAAAAGTGTGAATCTTAAACTAATAATTTTGCATAAAAATCTACTATGTGTTTGTGTGTTGTTAAGCCACATGTTTGTGTTTGTTGATTTATTTTTCTATGAGTGGTTGTTCATTTTATGGAATTGTTTTTTTGAGGGTGTGTTAAAGTGTCAAATTCTAAAAGTATTAGGTATCTTTGTAACTTTGCATGTGTGTTAGGTGTCAAATTATAAATGTATTAGTTGTCTTTGTAACTTTGCATGTTTAACATTTCATCTTGTGCGTGTTTTTCTATTGTGAGTATATGTATTTTTGGGTTAAAAAGTCGTTCGTGTACGAATATATTTAATCCGGGGTTAAGAATATTTAACCACTTGGTAAGAAAAGACAAAATGGACGAAAGGGGGCAAAAATGGCCTTGACCGCACCCTGCCGCACCCGCGGCGAAGGCCAATGCCAGTGGCGGTCACGAGTCGGCCACCGCACCCCCACCGCACCCTGCCGCACCCCGCGGCCATCGTCAGCTCCGATGTCATCGCGATAAGTCACAAGTCGTATCTCGCCTTAGCTGGCTTCTAGCCTATCTATCTGGTCGGGCCACCTCCTCCTTGATGTCATCTGTGGGTAAGCTCCTTGTTTGGGCTATAAAAAGGAAGGAAACCGTAGAGGAGAAGCCATAGTTGAGCTTCATCTTCTTCCTCTGAAATTCCTCTGAAATCTCCATTGTTGGCAAGCTTGTGAGCTTCGTTTGAGAAGAGATCGAACCCCTTTGAGTGTTTACAAAGGTGCTCTTAAGTGTTAATCAAGATCTAAGGTGGTGGGAGATCAAAACCACAACGAATCGAAGTCGAACGAATCGATTTGGATGAGTTTCTCCCGAAAATCTGTCGAAGAACCCTCGCCTCTGTCATCTCGCCGCACCCGCGGCAAGGCACCACCGCACCCCGCGGTGAGGGCCGACCGCACCCGCGGTAGGCTGGGTTCGTGTGTGTGTTCTTGGGTGTTTGGCTTCGAGCGAGGCTTGGCTCCTTCGATTCCTTTTTGTATTCTTTTAGATTCATATATGTGGATATTGGTTCTAACTTAGGGTCTCGTTATGGGTAGTTCTAGAGGGATTTATCGTCCAGAATCTGTCCCAGTTTTGAACCCAGATACATCTTGTTGCTAAGCTTTGTTCAAGCTCGACTAATCTAAGGCAAGTGGCGGTTCGCTCTTGCTCATCATTCCATACTTCCATTAATTATCAATTGTTAGTTGTTAATTAATTTGGAATGATTTACTGTTTATGTTGGGAACAGTTTTGATAAATTATATGATGAAAAGAATATGATATTATAATAGATTGTATATCTGCTAGATCAAAGCTATTATAGATATATGGTTATGATAATTGCCTGGAAGGCTTTAATATGGATTATTACTGTGTTGAACTATTAGTTAGCACGAGTATTCGTAGGAACGCCTGGACTCTGTGAGGTCCATTCGTTTCTTTATAACTTGGGGAAAAGGGCGATCAAGACCCTACGGATGTAGAGGCTTGGACTCTGCGAGGTCCATTCTTTCGATATAGGTCCAGAGGCTTGGACTCTGCGAGGTCCATTCCTTCGATATATGTCTTGCTTGGCGGGACATATATTTAAAAGCTTATAACGTGATGTGGGTTTTGGAATTAAATCAGATAAGTGCTCTTGACGCACATAATTAATATACCTTCGGCGAGTACTGCAGCTAGGCGATAGTACAGCTAGGAAAACTCGTCTTAACTTTTAAATCACTCGTATGCGATACTGTGATTCTATGATTATTTAAGTTTCCCAACATTTGTCATATTTCCGATAAGATTCATTTCGTTGGAATCTTCTTTGGATTGATTGCTGTAAGACTTGGTCTTCAGAATCTTCTCTTGTTCATGCCTTTTCATATGTTTCAGTAGAGTATGGTGGTTGACTATCGTTATCGGTTTTGATTTAAGGACGACGAGTCTAACCTAATACGACTACTTCGAACCACTCTGCTTTGTACCCTTGCATAGTCTTTCATTAGACTAACCAACCGAAATATATTGTTCTCTGCATGGTTGGCTGGTGTCATCCGTTCGATTCGGCACATCAGATATGTTACAGATCCATGAAGGCTAGAACGACTGTAAAGACAAACGGTGTTTTTGACAAGTTTATTCAGGTTAAGATCCTTGGCGGGTGATCCTTTCGATCAAGACCCTGTTGTTATTTCAAAGACTTCCGCTGTGTTAACTATGTTTTGTACTTAAAGACTTCCGCTGTAATAATTCTGATTTTGTATTTTGTTGAATTTGGAATTTATGTTATAATTATGAGACTTTGGTTTTATAAAAGTTATGATATTTGGTATTATAACTGTGGTTTGATGGTTTATATCAACTGGAAAAGCCTGGGGTGACTTCGGGATGTAATATCTGAGGTCACTGACAGTAATACTTTCAAGAGGAGATTTGGGGGTGTTACAGTATATGCCTCCATATAAGCTCAAATGTGTTCAATTTTGTGTGGCTAATATGGTGTTGAGTCCGTACAAAAATCATGGCTATTTAAGGAGCCAAAATGCATAATTTCTTCTCACCTTATTTGCTTGCGGCTCAAAACTTCAAAGAAGGTTTGTGTTCCTAATTTTACGTTTGGTTATGTGTTGTTATATTAGAGATTTAATCGAATAATTAAGGTAGACTTTGTCTCGTGGTTCTACTAAGGTTTGTGTTTGGTGTTGTTGGCTTAGTGTTTGTGTTTGGCAATATGTGTTGGTTGTGTATTTGATGCTTGTGTATTCGATGTGTGTGTTGTGTGATTGCATGTTTTATATTATTAGGATGTCTTAATTGTGATTGCATGTGCTAAATGTCTCGAATATGTATTCGATGATGTCCAACATATCGTTTTATGCAACATAAGGGTTACTCCTAACTTTTGTTTGTCACAATTGAAGAGATTTTTGTCTTGGTGAAGCGTTGCAATGGCTCCCAAAAAGTTCTCGCAAATGCCATCGAATTCGAAGACTTGTTACGTTCGGTTAAAAGTTGCTAAAAATCCGAATCCGTTAAAAATGCTGGAAAGAAGAGGTTTCAACGTGTTAACGTTGTTCTTCGTGATGAATGTGTACGTTTTTTTTTTCGTTGTCAAATTATGCTGCAAATCAATTGATCTTGCATTGTTTTTAAGGGAATATTTTAATGTTTTTTAGTTGAGAGTGGAATGTGTTTATGTCTATTGAAGTGGGTTTAATGAAAACCGTATTCTGCTATTATTATAGATAGTTAGTTCGGTTGATGACAATGTTGTTGAGGTTGTGATTTGTCAGTGGGAGAGTGCTTTGTTTGCTAATTAGTGGTAGAAGATTGGTTTGATTGATTTTGTGGTAAAAAATGGCTTACTTGAATTGCAAACATTGGTAATTTATGAGTAATTTTTATGGGAAATGTAAGAGGAACTTCTCAGTATCAAGTGATTACATTTCTAGCAAAACAGATCCTAGATCATTGAATTAGTATGAAAGATTGGGATTGATTAGTCTCCGAGTTAACATTTATGAGTGATGCTTAGGAATATCTCTTAGGGCCTCTATAATCTTTCATAAATTCATAGAACATAATGGTGGTTGTGTTGGTAATATGTATGTGTTGTGCAAACATGCGTACCTTAAGCCTGTCATAGCACCACCAGAAATATGCCAGAATCTTTTCTTCACATATGTCAACATGCAAATAATAAGTTAATCAAATAGTCAAAGTAAAAATCAACTTTTAGATGAGAAAAAACAATTATAAAATGATAAGGAAGTGCATTTCAGCACATTACTCAAATGACTTATATTGGCTAGCTAAGGCAAATAACAATTTTGAGATGGACAACTACATCTTTTAATACAAACAGTAGATTTGAGAGTTTGAGGATTCAGTTCAAACTTTGGAGTAAAACACAATCCTCTTACATTTAGGGTTTAGAAGATTATGAATAAAAGTTGGCCTCGTCCTAGCCGTCGAATGTTGTACTATATACAAGAGTTGTGATGTCTTCCTTATACTATTTACATATGATGTCTTTCCTACCCTTTCTCTTTATTGTCCTTTTATTCGATTCTCCGAGTTACATGTTTAGGGCTCGTTTATAACTTTGTTTTTTCCTTATATTTGCATTAGCGATTTAGGGTGATAAAGTTCGTCTTACTCTGTTTGATGATTAAGTTGATTTTAAGGAAGGATTTTAGAGGAGGAAGCATTCTATGATTTTACAAATGTTACAGTCATAGACGGCAACAACGGTCCGTACCCACAAGGCAAACTTATATACATAACTGACTCATCTTCTATAATCCGTGTCACAGGGCGTTCCATGTGCATTCACGCCAGATTATATTTCAATTACTACTGCCCTCGATATTGAGTCGCTTGAAGAAATTTTCGGTGTGTTTCACGCTTGAGTAAATTTGTTTTCTATTTAGTTGTGATAAATTTGGTCGAAGTTCATAGTCTTTGTTGCAGATCTGGTTGTCGTTGTTGTCAACACTGGCCCAGTCGAGAAGAAACAGAACTGGGAGGGTCGTACTGTTATAATGGCAAAGTTTTATAGTACTGATGATAGGTACGCTTGCATTGTATGTTTTCGTCCTTAAACATCAGCTATTGTATTACTCCTTGTGATTTTTCTCTCTTGTGCATTTTGCAATTGTAGTGATGTAATTACTTTAGTTCTTTGGGGCAAGGCGACCCATGCTATAGAACATTTTGGCCAGCTAGGTGATGAAAAAGGTATTGTTGGCTTCGAGGGGATGTGTAAGAACGTTTATCGAGGTATCGTTATGACTATTTATTTTTCTGATAAATTGGCTCTAAGCTTTTATGTGTATTTTATATATTTTTGCTTATGCATCACTTTTTAATAGGAGAATGCTCCTTCAAGGAAATATATGAGTGTCATGTTTGCTTTGAGCCAAAGGGTCTTCGTTCCGACGCACTCAAGATATGGTATTGTTCTTGTTTGGCATGTGTACTTTATAGTTACCTACTATGTTTTCCTTGTCTTGTTTTTTTTTTTGATTTTTATATTTTAGAGTGTGCTTTATAGGTTGTAAAATGAGCCTAACACTTACTGAAAGTTGCGCTTCTCATCTCACAGAGCAATCCCACTCCTATCTTTATTAAAACAATGTCTGAAGCACTCGCAATGAAGGTTTTGCTTTTATGTAGACTTTCATCGTGCTAGCTTTCATTTGTGCATTTTTCCTATCTTTGTAAAACCTGTGATATTGTAATATTATAGTTGTAAACTTTGTGTGTATATCTTTTGCTTTGTGATATTGTAATTGTAAATTTTAAGGCTAATGAGATACAAGTTGGCGGTCTTGTTAAGATTTATGCTTGAATTGTTGATATAATGGAATGCGACATCAGGACCACTTTGGGTTGTGTCTGATGCGGTAAAGGTTGCGACTCTAAATGTGGTGAGAAATTCCTCTATTGCTCTTGCAACAAAAACTCCACTTGTGCTGCAAAGTAAGTCCGTGCTATACCATTTGTTTCTTATTGCATCATTATGAATATGTTTACTGTGTATACTATTAGAGTGTACAAATGCATTTCCCGTAGGTTGTACATGGATTTCACTGCTTCTGATCAAACAGATTCAACGGTTTTATCCGCGCATACCCGTTCCGCTAAGTCTATTCTCCAGATCAAGGCTGATACATTTCTCACCAAAACTGATGAAGTATTCGTACTACTATTTCACGTGTTTGTATTTTTATACTAGCACCATATACCGACAACAACAAATAATTCTTACTTGACTTTATTTTTTAGGAGTGTGTTGTTGTACTGCATACCGTGCGGGAATTAATAATTGGAAAACATTTCCCTTTTTTTGTCACTCCGCTTCCGGGTTTACTACGTGATCACAGTGTTGTCAAGTGGTATGGTTACTAAAGTATGTTGACGCAGAGTGGACGGTGTCAGCTGTGTTTTAGTGTATTGCCCACATCAAACAGTATAAAACACGTGCTACTATGTTTTGCTCTTTTGGATGTTCAATTTTGTATCGTCTATGTACTCTTTAAAAGAGAGGTGTTGTCAAGTGGTCGGTGCCAGCTGTGTTTTAGTGTATTGCCCCACATCAAACAATAAACAAACATGTGCTTCTATGTTTCCTCTTTTGGGTGTTCAACTTTGTACCATCTATGAACTCTTTAAAAAGAAAGGCCACGAGTTGCTATCTATGCATAAATAAAACGCTTCTGTTATGTGTTTTTGTGTTACTGTTTCTGATGATATGTCTAAGAAAATGACATGTTTTGCATCGCCTTTCATGCTTTTTTTTGTGCATATTTGTGTCCTTAATGATTCGTTACGTTGTTTTTATTTCCTTTAGCTATGAATACGAAGTCAAGTGTTATGATATGTTATCTATGTCGCCGACTTCCATAAAACTGCATCTTATGCATCGACTTTAAAATGATCATTTGTGTAAATATATTTTTGATTTCCCATTTCAGGTTTCTTTTGTCTTTGAATACGTCATTAGTGTTACGCATTACGCTGAAAAGGTTGGTTCTTCCAAGAGGAAACGACCAGAAAATGGCAATTCAAAATAAATTATCTGAAAGGCTTTAGGATTAATGCATGTGGGCAATAGTACAATTACGTTGCCGGCCTCAACCGTTTGTGAGTTCTGTTGTGCTATTAAGTTTGTGTTTGACAAGTACAGTATACACTTTCGTCAATACTCGTGTGTGTACAATATTTTCTTTGCCTTCAGTTCCCTTGGTGGCAATATGCACTCTTATATGATAGCTGGCACGCAAACTCTTCAGTTACAGGGCAACTATATCATGTTGTACCTAATCTTTTACCCGAAGATAGTACTCCGATTTTTTTACAAATGTATTTCACGGATATGCTGCATGAGGTAATACATGCATTGATGGCAGTCACCGAACTTAATCCGTATGCTCATTTTTTCCGTTCACTTCAGGATGTTGGCGTAAGCGAGCACATTAAAATTTGACTATCAAACAATCCGGTCCTTGATCAAAGGATATTCAATGCCCCAATTTCTAACGAAGTTGCCACTATTTTGGTTGAAGGCTCGTCCAATGATATTATACACAGCCCTGATATAGTTGTTCATGCTCATGGAAATCGTCCCCATCGCGTGATGCATTTTTTTGGTTGTTATGATCCGCTTTAGTACACACTTTTGTTCTATTATGTTGAGTCAGGATGGAATAAAGGCTTGCCACGTGTACAGCTTGATGGGCGACGTTTTTCGAATGAGGTGCCTTTTCTTATTTCAGCGTGTTCGGTTCAAGATGCCTTTGATTTGATTACCGTCGAAACTTCAAGTAAACATATCATCCCTTCATAGCTTGCATCTTATCTTATGTTTTGTATTTCATATTTTCGCTAGAATGAATGCGTTCACGTAAATTGTTGGATCGTTAGAGTTACGTCTGAGGGAACAAAAGCTTTGTTCCCACAGAAGGCACAGCGGATTAAAATATAGCATGAAAGATAATAGAACGAACTCACGATGTATAGTGGAAACCCTGATTGGCAAAACTAGCTTCTCAAGGAAAAATCACTACCTTCAAGCTTCCGCTTGAGAGGATTTTGAAGTGTGTACTTGTCTTATTGATTTCTTGTTTGATTACACTTGTAGCATGGACTCCAAAACACTAGACCTCTCTGCTAGATTCGAAGATCACTCCTACAACGATGAATCCAAACTCAACCCTCAAAGACTTACACACACCTCACTCCTTTTCTTTCTCAATTTTCGTTCTCTCTGTTTTTTCCCGTCGTCGTGGTTACATAGACATGAATCCACACATCTACTAAATACAGCTCTACAAACCCTAAATGTAATGAGATAAGATTTATTCAAACATGGTAACAAGAAGATATGTTTTTGCTGGAGGAATAATATCCCTAACCGTATATATTAATAAAAGGAAAGGATTTCCTTAAATTAATATAAACAGATGTGATAAAATTCTTCTCTCTCCAATCCGCTTATCTAAGGAAAGAATCCCTAAGATAAGGAATCGAGCTTCTCTCTCCATATCTCCTCCAACGGCTAGATCCTTCCAGCCGATTTCTTCAATCCTTGACCGCGTGTGTGCCTTGATTTGTTTCCATAAATAACACGCTGGATTTCTTCCTTCCATTCGCAACTTCGATCTTGTTCGTCACTGTTGTTCCTTCAGAGGTAACAAAGCACAGGAACAGAGCTTTGTTCCCTCTTCAATCCTTTGCTGCGAAGGTTTCCTGAGACAACTGTCTTTGTTCCTGAAACACTTAGTACCCAGATTAGTTGAATGTTTGTCACTATCAAAACCTAAGGAATTCAACAAATTCCCCCTTTTTGATGGTGACAAACATCCTTGACAATAAAGCATATACATACGAGATAAAGACGGTTGTATGGGGAAGGGTCTCCACACAAGACCATAATAGTTCCCCCTCAATACAACAACATATGAAACCATGTGTTGTTCCCCCTCAACCAAGGCTACCTGTTATTTTCCCCCTTTTGGCATCATCAAAAACATAGCGAAGAGTTAGAGATTAAGGATCACAGCCAGATGAACATTATTCCCAATCGCATTAGATTGAAACGCACGAACACGGACAACATGTTAAGACAACAACAAGATATGCAAAGATACCATTTATGATCAACATGCCAGTAAATGTTCACACACGAATCAGAGACAAGGAAGTTCGAAAAGGAGAGGGATAGATGTGCTAGGGAACAAAAGAGATATTGGTTAGCCAGAGAAATACGAATTAAGTACCACTGGGGCCAGCAGTAGATCTGAAGTATGACTAGCAATGGAGTTCATCTTTTGTTCCCACTCAAAGCTTATGCTTCCTTATTGTCGTCAGCATCCATCATAGGCTCAGCTAATGGAGGAGAGAATCTTTGGTTTTTTTTTTTTTTTTTTTTTTTGAACATCACAACCTTCAGCTTGCCTTCTTTCACCAGGGATTCATTCGGAGCCCACTACTTCTCACGTGCAACCTCAGCTTTTAAGCACAAACCCTCCTTAGGCAGTTGGAAGTCAGCATCACATATCATACATGTCGAATCCTATCCACAGACCATAGTGGCAACAATTCGTATTCTCGACTTTCCAAAAAAGTAGAAGAGTGTGATGCGGGGGTAATGTTACCAGAGAGGGTACAAAGAACATCATACAAAAGCATATACGAGAATTTTTAATAATGTTTAATCATGAATGAGAGGCTCCCATATGTGGATGATTAGAGGGGCTCATAGGGAGCATCAAACATGATGGCTAAGGTAAGTTGTAGAGTCAACAGTCATTTGGGCTTATAATGAGGGATCAAATCATCAGGTTGACTCTTTTGGGCCGAAAGAAATCTGAGTCGTGTATAAACAGGATAGAATAGAGAATCATGCATGAAATTTTGCATATAAGTGAGGTATTAGCATGAGTCTAAGCAAGTCGTTCAACTAATGATCAAGAGAATGGATGCAGACCAAGACATGATGATTAACCCTTCATACTTTACCATGTAAATTAGCCAATCATCGAGGGAACACAACAAGTAGACAGTCAGTTTAGAGAAATCATACCTAGTTTCATACGAAACTGTTCGAATGGTTCCCTGTTTAGTGCCTTGGTGAAAATGTCGGCGATTTGATCCTTAGTTCCACAGAAATCCATTGTCACCAACCCTTTCTCCACACAGTCACGTAAGAAGTGATGTCTTATCTCGATGTGCTTGGTACGTGAGTGTTGTACCGGATTCTTGGAGATGTTTATGGCACTTGTATTGTCACAGAGAATGGGAATGGAGTTAAGAAGAATACCGTAGTCGCTGAGTTGTTGTTTGAGCCATAGGAGTTGAGTGCAACAAGCAACAGCGGCTATGTATTCAGCTTCTGCAGTGGAGAGAGCCACGGAGTTCTGCTTCTTTGACCCCCAGGAAACCAAACACGGCCCAAGGAACTGAGCCATTCTTGAGGTAGATTTTATGTCCACTTTGTTCCCTGTGAAGTCAGCATCTGTGTATCCGACAAGATCAAGACTTCCTCCTCTTGGGTACCACAGACAAAGATCATCTGTTCCCTTCAAGTATCTCAGAATCCTTTTTACTGCTTTGAGATGTGTTTCTTTGGGATCGGCCTGAAAGCGAGCACAAAGACATACACTATACATAATATCAGGTCTACTAGCAGTGAGATAGAGAAGCGAACCTATGATTCCTCGGTAGAGGGATGGATCAATTCCTTGTTCATGTTCGTCTTTTCCCATTGGATTGTTTGGAGATATGGGAGTGGTGAAGGGTTTTGCATCATTCATACCAAACTTTTTGACACACTCCCTGAGATACTTCTGTTGGTGCACTTTAGTTCCCTCATCCCCCTGAGAGACTTGCAGACCTAAGAAGAACTTGAGTTCTCCAACCATGCTCATCTCGAATTCACTGGCCATCAGCTTAGAGAATTTTTGAACCAGTTTATCATCAGTGGATCCAAAGATGATATCATCCACATAGACCTGAACCACCAGAATTTTCTTCCCTTCCTTCAGAAGGAACAAAGTCTTGCCGACCTTTCCACGAACGTATCCGTGCGTTAGAAGGAACTGAGAGAGCCTTTCATACTAGGCCCTCGGGGCTTGCTTGAGACCATACAGAGCTTTGTCTAGAATGTAGACATGGTCAGGTTGAGTCGTGTCTTCAAAACCGGGTGTTTGCTCCACATATACTTCCTCCTTGAGAACCCCATTCAAGAAGGCGGTCTTGACATCCATCTGTTGTAGCTTAAATCCATGGAAATAAGAATAAGCAATTAGGAGTCTTATTGCTTCTAACCTGGCAACTGGAGCAAAGGTCTCATCATAGTCGATGCCCTCCTGCTGGTTGTAGCCTTTCACCACCAGTCGAGCTTTGTTCCTTGTGACCTGACCTTGATCATCCAGCTTGTTTCTGAACACCCATTTGGTTCCAATCACTGTTCTGTTCCTTGGACGGGGAACTAACCTCCAAACCTTGTTTCTTTCGAACTGATGGAGTTCTTCTTGCATGGCGTTTATCCAGTCAGGATCCTTCAATGCTTCTCCTACAGTTTTGGGTTCTTGCAAGGAAAGGAAGGCATTGAAAGCACATAAATTTTGTAGGGAAGAACGAGTGCTCTGTGGTGCTCCCTTTCTATAGTCTGTGACGAACAGTTTGACTGGATGAGCCCACTTTTGCTGGTAGTTTGGAACTTGGAGTTTGTTGATGTCGAACTCCTCCGAATCAGCATTGCCAACATTTGAGCTTTCACCACCTGTCCCATCAGCATTAGGGCAAACTCCCCATGTTCCCTCAGCAGCAGGGCAGTCCTCAGAGGGCTCCGCTGTGTCGTGACTTGGGCTCTGTTCCCCCTGAGGTGCCTGAGACATATCCGGCGGGTTAGCATTCTCTTCATTTCCCCCTGAGTTTGTGGAGTTGGGAGTTCTCGGTGTTGAGGGATCATTTTGAGTTTCTTGATCTTGAGAGGTCTCACCACCGACACTGCTTTCAACAAGCTGAAAGAAGTCATCTTCGGATGGCTCGATATTGGAGGGAACTCTATCGGATTGTTCCTGTACATTGTTACCAGCCATGACAGATTCATCAAAAACAACATGAATACTTTCTTCTACCTTTCTGGTTCTCTTGTTGAAAACTTTGTAGGCTTTGCTTTGCTGAGAATATCCTACAAAGGTTCCTTCATCACTTCTGGGATCAAACTTCCTAAGAGAATCTTTCCCGTTGTTGTGGACGAAGCACTTGAAACCAAATGTGCGTAAATGAGACACATTAGGTTTCCTTCCCTTCAGAAGCTCATAGGCAGTTTTGTTCAGAAGATGATGAATGGTTGCCCTGTTCAGAACGTAGCACACGGCATTCAAGGCTTCGGCCCAGAAACTCTTTGGAAGACCACTTGAGATGAGGAGAGTACGCGTCATGTCTTCCAGAGTTTTGTTCTTCCTTTCCACAATACCGTTTTGCTGTGGGGGTCCTAGGAGCAGAGAAGTTGTGGTTGATACCTCTGTTCCTACAGAGGGATAGGAACTGAGAGTTCTCGAATTCAGTTCCATGATCGGTGCGAATAGACCCCAAGGTATGACCAGTGCTTCTCTCAGTTGCCTTAAGCCAGGACTCAAACTCAGCGAACACTTCATCCTTTGTTGAGATGAAAATCGTCCATATGTACCTGGAATAGTCATCCACAATAACAAAGACATATGCATTTCCCCCACGGCTCTTCGTGCGCATAGGCCCACAAAGATCCATGTGGACTAATTCCAGAGGACGTGTTGTACTTACATCCCTTTTGGACTTGAAGGAAGACCTCACTTGTTTTCCTTTAATGCATGCATCGCACACGTCACTTCTCATTGCTTCAACCTTGGGAAGACCATTCACCAACTCTTGTCAATGAAGTTTGGAGAGGAGTTGAAGGCTAGCATGTCCAAAGCGTTTGTGCCACAAGTATGTCGTCTCAGCAATAGACGACAGACATAGGTCCTTGTCAGGGATGAAAGCAGGGTCGACCTTATAAACGTTATTGTCGCAAATCCATTTGAGTAAGATTTTCCCTGTACTTAGACACTCAACATGACAATCATCAGTGGTAAAGACTACCCTATTTTTTCTGTTTTGACATAGTTGAGCCACACTAAATATATCAAACTTGAGATTATTCACTAGATTCACATTATTCACAGTGATGTGTTTAGAGAGTCTTACCATACCGATACCACAAACCTCACCCTTACTCTTGTTTCCAAAAGTTATTGATGCCCCTGAGGCTGGCTGAAGAGAGGTGAACCATTCACTGTTCCCTGTCATGTGACTTGAGCATGCACTATCAAGGTGCCAAGAGCCTTTCCTTGCTTCCTACTCGGATTTATGGGAATCACCTTTTGATACGTTGTGACCTTTTGAGCTCATCAAACAAATATCCTTTGAGAGAGGAGAAACTTCATCATCTGAGCTGCAGTCACCCCACTTCTCAATCCTCGTTTGTTCCTCGTTGAGGACCTGAGAAGAACCTGCCGCTTTGTTGAGGCAATTTTTTACGAAGTGTCCGTTGTCATAACAGTGAGAGCAGACGACCTCCTTCATGTCATTGTGAACCATGACCGAACCTTTAGTGCCTTTGCTTCGAGACCATATCTTCTTCATGGCTTGAGTGATGAGAGCCACATCTACATCACCTTCTTGAGAGTCTCTATCCAAGGCATTTCCTGACGACATCTTTCCTGCAGAATATGTAACTAAAACAAACAATCTGGAGCACCAGGCTCTGATACCAATTGTTGGATCGTTAGAGTTACGTCTGAGGGAACAAAAGCTTTGTTCCCACAGAAGGCACAGCGGATTAAAATATAGCAAGAAAGATAATAGAACGAACTCACGATGTATAGTGGAAACCCTGATTGGCAAAACTAGCTTCTCAAGGAAAAACCACTACCTTCAAGCTTCTGCTTGAGAGGATTTTGAAGTGTGTACTTGTCTTATTGATTTCTTGTTTGATTACACTTGTAGCATGGACTCCAAAACACTAGACCTCTCTGCTAGATTCGAAGATCACTCCTACAACGATGAATCCAAACTCAACCCTCAAAGACTTACACACACCTCACTCCTTTTCTTTCTCAATTTTCGTTCTCTCTGTTTTTCCCGTCGTCGTGGTTACATAGACATGAATCCACACATCTATTAAATACAGCTCTACAAACCCTAAATGTAATGAGATAAGATTTATTCAAACATGGTAACAAGAAGATATGTTTTTGCTGGAGGAATAATATCCCTAGCCGTATATATTAATAAAAGGAAAGGATTCCCTTAAATTAATATAAACGGATGTGATAAAATTCTTCTCTCTCCAATCCGCTTATCTAAGGAAAGAATCCCTAAGATAAGGAATCGAGCTTCTCTCTCCATATCTCCTCCAACGGCTAGATCCTTCCAGCCGATTTCTTTAATCCTTGACCGCGTGTGTGCCTTGATTTGTTTCCATAAATAACACGCTGGATTTCTTCCTTCCATTCGCAGCTTCGATCTTGTTCGTCACTGTTGTTCCTTTAGAGGTAACAAAGCACAAGAACAGAGCTTTGTTCCCTCTTCAATCCTTTGCTACGAAGGTTCCCTGAGACAACTGTCTTTGTTCCTGAAACACTTAGTACCCAGATTAGTTGAATGTTTGTCACTATCAAAACCTAAGGAATTCAACATAAATATAGACGCATACCTAGCGTACGTGATGTTCTTTGTTTCTATGTGTGTATATCTGTAACGACGCAAATGAGACCACCAAAGGATGGGAATGGGGTATCTTGTAAAGAATACTACGCGTTTCATTTTCAAGTACGTTCAACAAGCTCTATTGTACATGCTGATCGGATTTTTTTGCAGTACATTGTCGATATGTATGTCAAGATCGAAAACATACGCCTTGATTATTTGCGTCTCAACCAAGTCTGTCTGTAAAGCGAACTTTATCAGGGTATTGTTAACAGTGTAAATGATGGTGTAAGATCTGGTGCATCCATTGGCCGACTAATAATTTTGTCGGCTTCATTTATAGGAGGTCTAAGGGATATGAAACAAAGATATCTAAATGCAATGTCACTTGTACAACGCTTTGGCAAACCTGATATTTTCATTACTATGACTTGCAATCCAAATTGGCATGAAATAAAAGCCGAGATTAAGCCTGGAGAGAGTTATGACGTAAGACCAGACATAGTTGCCCATATTTTTCACACGAAGATAACATTGTTGAAGAACAAAATTGGGAAAAAAAACACGTTTTCAGCATTGTTGCTGCAAAAGTAGAAGTTACTGAGTTTCAGAAATGAGATTTGCCTCATGCCCATATCCTCATTATTCTAGAGAGCGGTCACAAAATTAAGAACCCCGACTTGTATGGCCAATATGTGCGTGCAGAACTTCCATCAGAAGATGAACCGCATCTGCGGTCATTGGTGGTCAAACATATGATGCACGGTCCATGTGGTGAATTAAACCCTAATTGTTCTTGTATGAAAATTAAAAATTGTCATACTACATGCCGTTTTTGCTATTCGAAGGAATACACTGATAGTACAACATCCTCTATAGATTGTTATCCTATATACAGATGAAGAAACAACGATGACTTCATTACAGTGCGCGGAAAAACGTTGGACAATAGATGGGTCATTCCATATAACCCTTATCTTCTAGTTGAGTTTCATTGCCATATTAAAGTTGAAATATGCTCTACTGTTAAAGTTGTCAAATACATATACAAATACGTATACAAAGGGCATGACAAAGTGTCGCCTCCTGAAGCAGCATGGTGCATTTTTGGCTTTGCTTTGTACTACATGTTTCCATCGGTTATTCCTCTCCAAGTACATCTTCCCGGTATGCAATACACAACATTCTCTGAACATTCAAGTGTGATTTCCATTGTAAATGACGAAAGTCATAGGGTTACGATGCTTACTACATACTTTGAAGCGAATGCGACCTTGGAAGATGCACCTCAATATTTGTACTATGAATTCCCCGAATGGTTTGTGTGGAATAAGACTGCCCAGACATGGACCCAGAGAATTAAGAGAACTTGTATTGGGAGAATAAGACTGCCCAGACATGCACCTAGCGTACGTGATGTTCTTTGTTTCTATGTGTGTATATCTGTAACGACGCAAATGAGACCACCAAAGGATGGGAATGAGGTATCTTGTAAAGAATACTACGCGTTTCATTTTCAAGTACGTTCAACAAGCTCTATTGTAAATGCTGATCGGATTTTTTTGCAGTACATTGTCGATATGTATGTCAAGATCGAAAACATACACCTTGATTATTTGCGTCTCAACCAAGTCTGTCTGCAAAGCGAACTTTATCAGGGTATTGTTAACAGTGTAAATGATGGTGTAAGATCTGGTGCATCCATTGGCCGACTAATAATTTTGTCGGCTTCATTTATAGGAGGTCTAAGGGATATGAAACAAAGATATCTAAATGCAATGTCACTTGTACAACGCTTTGGCAAACCTGATATTTTCATTACTATGACTTGCAATCCAAATTGGCATGAAATAAAAGCCGAGATTAAGCCTGGAGAGAGTTATGACGTAAGACCAGACATAGTTGCCCATATTTTTCACACGAAGATAACATTGTTGAAGAACAAAATTGGGAAAAAAAACACGTTTTCAGCATTGTTGCTGCAAAAGTAGAAGTTACTGAGTTTCAAAAATGGGATTTGCCTCATGCCCATATCCTCATTATTCTAGAGAGCGGTCACAAAATTAAGAACCCGACTTGTATGGCCAATATGTGTGTGCAGAACTTCCATCAGAAGAAGAACCGCATATGCGGTCATTGGTGGTCAAACATATGATGCACGGTCCATGTGGTGAATTAAACCCTAATTGTTCTTGTATGAAAATTAAAAATTGTCATACTACATGCCGTTTTTGCTATTCGAAGGAATACACTGATAGTACAACATCCTCTATAGATTGTTATCCTATATACAGATGAAGAAACAACGATGACTTCATTACAGTGCGCGGAAAAACGTTGGACAATAGATGGGTCATTCCATATAACCCTTATCTTCTAGTTGAGTTTCATTGCCATATTAAAGTTGAAATATGCTCTACTGTTAAAGTTGTCAAATACATATACAAATACGTATACAAAGGGCATGACAAAGTGTCGCCTCCTGAAGCAGCATGGTGCATTTTTGGCTTTGCTTTGTACTACATGTTTCCATCGGTTATTCCTCTCCAAGTACATCTTCCCAGTATGCAATACACAACATTATCTGAACATTCAAGTGTGATTTCCATTGTAAATGACGAAAGTCATAGGGTTACGATGCTTACTACATACTTTGAAGCGAATGCGACCTTGGAAGATGCACCTCAATATTTGTACTATGAATTCCCCGAATGGTTTGTGTGGAATAAGACTGCCCAGACATGGACCCAGAGAATTAAGAGAACTTGTATTGGGAGAATGACATACGCTACTCCATCGGAAGGTGAGCATTACTATCTGAGGCTATTACTATATAAAATTCATGGTGCAACATCTTTTGACAGCCTGAAGACCGTTGATGGACATATATGTGCAACCTTTAAAGAGGCTTGTGAATAACACGACTTTTTAGAGCAGAACCACTATGTTGATGCTTGTATAGCGGGTGCAATGGCCGTCCAAAATGCCGCATGTGTTGAGAAGACTTTTCGCTACGATATTAACCTTTGTTGACTCTGCTAACCCTCGTAATCTCTGGTTCAAATACTATTCGTCCCTGTCTGAGGATTTCGCACACATGTATCCAGGTCAAGAGCAAAGGGTTGCATATATGACGTACTGTGAAATTGACAAACACTTGGAATAAATTGGCGCAAAAATCACGTCCTCTAATATACCTCTCCCTCAAAATCAGACCAATCCGAACTTAAGAGCAATGCGCGATATCAGTGATGCGCTTAATGCTCGTGTTCCCGACGAGTACTTGAATGTTGATGCTACCTTGAACACTCAACAACGTCATGCGTATGACTTTATTATGGATTCCATTTTACATAACAAGGAGGGTGCGTTATTTGAAGATGGTCCTGGTGGTACTGGCAAGACTTTTTTATACTGTTCTATTTTTGCCAAATTAAGATCACTTGGCATAATTGTCATGGCAACTGCCACCTCCGTTATTGATGCATCTAATATCCCTACTAGTCGAACCGCACATTCCCGTTTTAAGATTCCTGTTAACACCAAAGATGCGATCAGATGTAATGTGTCGAAGCAAAGTAGCTTGACATCATTGATACGAGAGGCGTCATTAATTATTTGGGACGAGGCATCTATGGCAAAAAAAGAAGACATTGAAGCACTGGATACACTTTTGCGGGATTTGTGTAGCAACAATGCTTTGTTTGGAGGAAAGGTTGTCATTTTTGGTGGCGACTTCCGTCAAGTGCTTCATGTAGTTTCAGAAAAGTCATAGGAGGATTCAGTTTTCGCAAGTTTAGTGAATTCATATCTATGGCCCAACTTAAAACAGTTTAAGCTAACTCAAAATATGCGTGCATAACATGATCCGGAATTTGCACAATTTCTGTTAAAATTTGGGTAGCGGTTGCTACCAAAAAGAATCTTTGTCTAATTGTCTAAAATACAGTTGCCATGGGATATAGTTTCATGTAATATTATTGTTGATACATGTGTCAGACAACTTATTGACACAATTTTCCCTGAGATATACAGGGGCATATTTGATCCGCACATTTTTAGTGAGCGCGCCATACTAACGCCTACGAACAAAGGCGTCGATGCTATAAACTCACAGCTAATTGACACATTCGAGGGTACATCGGTGACGTATAATGGCATTGACAGTTTGGTTGATGACAACTGCAATATTTGTACTCCTGAATTCCTCAACACGCTATGCCTCCCAGGTTTGAGCCCTAACAAGTTGGTGCTTAAAACAAATTGCCCAGTTATACTTTTGTGCAACCTAGACCCCGCAAATGGACTCTACAACGGAACACGCTTGATATGTGGAGAATTTCAAAGAAATATAATTGTTTGTGAAATAGCAAGCGGCTATTACAAAGGAAAGCATGTATTCCTTCCTCGTATCACTCTTAGGCCTACCTCAGGTGCTAACTGTCCTTTTGAATTCCAATGTAAACAATTTCACATTAAGTTATACTTTGCCATGACCACCAATAAAGCACAAGGCCAAACGCTCAAACGCGTATGTGTCTATCTTAGAGAGTCGTGCTTCTCCCATTGTCAGGTATATGTTGCTTTTTCACGTGCTAGGAGAAGACATGACCTTAATCTATTCGTATCACCTTCTTCTATGGACACAGACGGGTCACATAATGTATTAAATGTTGTATCGTTTGATGTCTTGTGTCGAGCACAAATTTGTAATACAATGAATAAAATATCTGAGTCCCACTGATGTTTATTATATATCGTTGTTTCATTCATTTAGTTATACTAATGATTACCTTTTAACACATTTATTTTAGGTCGTAACACAAACTAGTATGTATGTTAGACTGTGATTGTTGAAACCCTGATCATACTCGAATACTTGCAAGATCCGACAAAGTTATTCAAAGAAGTACACGTCTCGCATGTTTCAAAGACGAGGCTATATGTACATACAGTAATACATGCATACAAATTTACCTTATTACGAAGGTGAAAAGAAATATGTATCATTAATTTGTATATTTAATTTATACTATATACTATAATAGCCTTGATTTGTTCTCTCATTCAAAAGAGGTTGAATCAACACTCATGACCCTATGACTCGATACAGAGGGTGTTAGCTAGGTAGAGTATCAAGGGAAAAGCCTTCTATACATCCTTGGCTTGAATATTGATTTTAGTCAGCATAACAATCTTACAATGAAATTGTGTAGATACCCCTTCAAAATCATAGTCATGATCTACTGGAGGAGAAGCAATTATGTCAGCAACAATTTTTAAATTTAAGAGTGTGTAGTTAGCATAAAAATTTGAAATGAAACCCTATTGTATTATATAGTAGATTTTTCTTATCTAAAAACTTATAATTTCTATAAAAAGAGTGTCTAAAAGTAAAAGTTTTGCGTGTGTTATATTTAGATTTCTCAAAGCACTATTTACTGGTTGTTGTAAACAATGGTTCATCAAGAGGTGCAATAAGTGATATCAAGGGAATAAGGCTGAAAAGGAGGGCAAATTTTGTAGCACTTTTTAGTAAGATTTTGTAACATCATGGCATCATGAAAAGTTACATACTAATATGCTTCTCTAGATTGTTGTAGGTATACATGTAACTTAAAAATTGTACCCATTAGATAGAGAACTTATGCATTTGTATCTTTATGTAATATATATGATCATGGAAAGAAATATTGCATATGGATGAAACTAACAAAATTGAATCAGTGTTAAGAGGCAAATTTGCAATTACCGATTAAAATTGATGACGTACTACATGGATCCACATGATATGCCTACATAATCTTTGATTTAAATTATATTGCTTCTATTTATTTTTTTTGTTACGATATATTATTTATATGTTGTACTCTTATAACCTTATATTTGAAAAGTATAGCTAGAGAAAATACATGTACGTAGAGAATGTGCCATAAAATTTATAAAGTGAATTTATCTAGAAAATACTTCATAAAATAGCAGTTATGGTAACAAATATATGAAAGAAACGTATATCATACAAAGACAATGAAGTAGAAATATGTAAATGAAGTATAGAGGCACATCATAACGAAATGAAGTAGAAATCTTCAACATACTTAAGGAATTACTTACCTGTGTGTAAGTCTTGGCCAAGGCAGAAGAAATGTTTACACAAGTAAATAGCTTGAATAGTTAAGATATATATAAGGGTTGTGCAAATGTAAATGATGCATGGTGTTGTATGATTTAGAACAAGTGGCGAATTTACTTTACAAATGGCAGAAATATGAATCCTTTAATGACATGTTATCATTAAAAAAAAAGTATTTAAAGTGTTTTGCAATTTTAACTAAAATATGAAACTATGAAGTAATGTATATGTAGACATGCAAATGCATAATGTAGTCATAATGTAATAATCCAGTTCTATATGTAGTTTGAACGGACAAAGAAAAAAATTAAAACAATTGCTAATATAGTAGGCATGTGACATGGTACTTCTTTGGTGCATGCATATGTATGTTGTTTTGATATAAGGGTTAATGGTTTGATGTGGCATGGCACTTCCTTGGTACATGCGTAGAGTATATATATCGATATATACACTATTAAATGCATGTGTATAAAACTTCGCTGCATAGCTTCGTAAAAAATATTGCCTTAATGTACGTACATATAACATCATATTCGCACAAGCCGAAGGTACTCTGGGAAATTTCGTTGTATCAAAAGTAGTATAATAGATAAATTGGCATGTATTAAAATTGTTAAAAAAAATAAACCTCGCAATTGCTATTATAGTAAGTACGTAACATGTCACTTCATTGTACGTATTTATTAAACTAAATGGAAATATAACCAAAGTTTTGCATGCAACGATATGTGAAATCCAACATCATTATTAATATCAAAATATTGTGTTGTGTGTTAAAGTGATGCAATCGACATCATTACTTCTGCTGTCATTTCATTCTTGTCATTTCCACTTTGTCCACGTGCGATTTTCACCCATTAAGGGCCACCATATATCCTTCAAGAAGTTGGTATTCCACCACCTTCCAAGGCCACAAAGAGGAGGGAATCGGCGGTAGGTATCCACCAATATCTACCTCTCTATCTCCATATATGTGGCTAGATTTGGTTGATATTCGACGGCAGACACAACATGCACATGCAACTCATTTATATTGCCTTCTATTTTATTTTAGCTATACATGTGGTTATAGTGCTTGAATCAATATATAAACAACTCTAATTTTTAAAAATTGGTCATGTACTTTTGTTAAGAAATATATTTGTTAAGAATTACATTTTTACATATCCTAATATAAACGTACTCATACAGATACATTCATTGCAACAAGACTTTAAACAAGCCGATATTATAAATTAAGAATTATATTCATTAAAGCAAAAAAAAAGTGGTTGTTAAGATTTAGAAAATCAAACAATGACTAATTAATTAATTACTAAAAATTAAGTGGAATTCACTATTCTAATAATTTCTAAAATGTTGGGCACACATACGTAGACGAAATCAATTTGAGACCAACACATAGACACGAGGCATCTTCTTGAGTGTGTATGTGTATTATAATATATATAATGGATCATATGAGAACCATTAGTTAGGCGAGAACTAAGAATGATTTATGATCGTCCGAATTTGAGAAACAAGCAATCCAGATCAGAGTTTCATTAAAAAGACAAAAAAGACATCACGACAAAATTAACGAATAAATTGACATGTATTAAAATTGGTAAAAAAAAATGAACCTAGCAATTTCTATTATAGTACGTACGTAACATGGCACTTCATTGTATGTATTTATTAAACTGAATGGAAATATAACCTTAGTTTTGCATGCAATAATATGTCAAAGTCGATATCATTACTATATGAAATATTATACGAGATCTTTTGCATTTCCGTATGAGATCTTTCTATTGGACCTTCTTACTGACACGTGGACTTCTTTGTAGTTTGAGTCTGAGATACTACAACCTCTTTCATACGAGATCTCTCCATCACTGCACAAGAATTGTGAATGATGAGGGGAGAATCAGCGGCAGAGATAACATGCAAATACAGTTGAATTATATTCCATGGTAGTGTAATTGAAGATAGCCCATCAACATCATCTCCCTCTTTCACCAACATGCACATGCAGCCGCAATTTTGCATGTTGATATGAGAGAGATGGTAGATTTGGTTGATATTCGATGGAAGAGAAATATGCACATGCAATTGAAAAAGCATTCCCTTCTATATTATTTTAGCTATACTCGTGATTATAGCACTTGGATAAATATATAAACAACTCTAATTTTAAAAAATTGTTAATGTAGTTTTGTTAAATGTATATGTAGACATGCAGATGCATAATGTAGTCAAAATGTAATAGGTGCATCAGTGCATGCATATGTATGTTGTTTCAATATAAGGGTTAGTGGTTTGATGTGGCATGGAACTTCCTTGGTACATGCATAGAGTATATATATACACACATTATTAAATGCATGTGTATAAAACTTCGCTGCATAGCTTCGTAAAAAATATTGCCTTAATGTACGTACATATAACGTTATATTGGCACAAACTGAATGTATAATTCTCTGGGAAATTTTGTTGAATCAAAAGTAGTATAAATTGATAAATTGGCATGTATTAAAATTGTTAAAAAAAAATACACCTAGCAATTGCTATTATAGTAAGTACGTAAAATGATACTTCATTGTATGTATTTATTAGACTAAATGGAAATATAACATTAGTTTTGCATGCAACAATATGTCAAAGCCGACATCATTACTATATGAAATATTATACGAGATCTTTCGCATTTTCGTATGAGATCTTTCTATTTGACATTCTTATTGACACGTGGACTTCTTTGTAGTTCGAGTATTAGATACTACAACCTCTTTCGTACGAGATCTCTCCGTCACTGCACAGGAATTGTGAATGATGAGGAGATAATCGACGGTAGAGACAAGATGCACATGCAACTGAATTATATTCAATAGTAGTTTTATTGAAGATAGCCTATCAACATCATCTTCCTCTTTCACCAACATGCACATGCAGCCGCAATTTTGCATGATATTTGGCGACAAAGAGACATGCACATGCAACTCAACTATATTCTCTTCTATATTATTTTAGTTATACATGTGGTTATAGCATTAAAATAAATAAATAAACAACTCGAATTTAAAAAAAATCATGTAGTGTTCTAATTTTTAAAAAAGACATCACGACAAAATTAACGGATAAATTGACATGTATTAAAATTATTTAAAAAAATAAACCTAGCGAATTGATAGTATAGTAAGTACATATGTTTTCTATATTAACGTAGACATAAAAATAATGTAAAATCCTAATTATATATGTATTTTGTTAATGTAGAATACAATCCGGTTAGCAAAATATGCGTGAATAAAATATCAATCTATGCGGCCTGAAATAAATATTAGTAATAGATAATATTGATATACTGATATATCGATATAGATATGATTGATGTAAAACTTGCACTAGTTTATCGCATGTAAAAATATACTAGAATAAAGGATTTTTGGAAGGAAAAAATCATGTCAATTCGAAAATGTTGGCATGACAAGTGAAAAAGTAGAGGCTTGATTTACATATTAAAACATTACAAAAGCAATTTTCTTAATAGTTATTTCAATGTCTCAATATTAAAATTAAGATCTCAAATAATATGAAAAAGCTAGAGCAAGATGTATAGTCTTCATTTGAAATATTATATATTATAAGAAACAAAATACGTGACAATATATATTGGATTGATAGCATTTATAAAGCTCTACATGAAAAAAAAAAATAGAAGCAATATAATTGCAAAACCCATATTTCAATAACTTGTGTTTGCATGTCAATCAAACATGCCATGTTTCATATTTATTCTACAACCAATCTAATCAAACCTAATCAAGATTCTCACTAAACTCACAAATGCACAAAGGCACAAGACCTTCTATATATACATACTTATTCAATGTTCACTCCAAATAGAGGCTCCACCTTTTCTCTACCTTTCAAAAAAAATGTAGGACTTGCATCAAAATCTCTTCCATAACATCCCCTTTTACATCTAGGTTTGCATTCTTCAGAATGACGCATCTTCACCTAGGAACAATTATCATGCAAAGCTCAACCGACGCTAACACCAAGTAAACTCTCACTTCTCCTTATGGCTACATCTTACATCTCTTCCACAATACAAATTCTTATCAATTTCGATATGTTTGCGGCTGAACAGGCGGGAGCGGCGGGGGTTCCGTAAAGGTGACGTTGTCGAAGTCGCCGGCATCTGCGAAGATCTTCTTCGGTCCTACTACGAGGGAAAAATTGTTGACGCGCCGTTCCACGACTACTAAGTTGTTGAATACGTTACACTCCTCGAAGACGACAAGAAAACGCACGCAAAGGAAGTCGTCTAGTCTCATAGGCTTTGTTTTCCCCCACCTCCCATATCGAAGCCTTAATAATTCTTCGGCCTAGTTGTGGATGTCTGGATGAGGCACGACTGGTGGCACAACATCGTGATCAAGCAATGGACCAACCCCCTCAAGTATCGCGTTTTCTTTCCAGATACAAATCTCATCTCATCTAGCCGCGTTGAAACCGCACTATCGTACTTACTCCTTTTCCGTCTAAATATGGTAGACAATAACCTCATTTTGGTCTTCAGTATTATCTCCAAAATTTAATTACGGAAGACAATAGATCGGTGACCTATGCATTGCAAGCATGTCCTCGATTATGAAATACATATCTATCGTATAGCAAGTTTTGTAGCGTTCTATATATTATGAAAGGCATATGTATTACATCCTTGGGCGGTACCTATGGGCCAGTATCCTACTTGTAAGAAACGTTTTTTTATCAATCAAAGTGTTGGGTTTCATATATCAAAGCCCTGGATTTATCGGCCCATATTGCACCGGCCAACTTACACGTCTACATAGTATCATTTCAACAAGCCTACTAAACTTTGGGCACATTTAACTTTAGGCCCCAACATAAATGTGGACACGTATTTGGGCAGAATCCATAACTCATGCATACATAAAAACTTCAATCTTGAAGAAACCAATTTATCTTGCCTTAAAAAAAGATAAACAACTCACTATTCAAATAATAGAATTACACATCATCAAATGAAGACATGTGTTATACGCACAAAACAACAGGTAAAATTTTATGCATGCAAACATATGGACTTCACATGCCAGACCAACACCTACACATATACTCATGCATCCACTATACAAACACCAGGCCATTACACGTAGCAAAACCACTTCAAAAACAAACACTGAAACCTCCCACACATTTTTGTCATTCATTTCAACAAGGAGAAGAAAAGAAATCACCCATAGTAACTATGAGCACATTATCTTATTACAGAAGGTATTCCGAAGATCCGTGTAACACCATCGAATTACGTCGATAGTGCCACACGCCAGTGACCTCAGATGTTACTGTCCGATGTCACCCTAGGCTTTAATCGGAACAATTAATCTTAAATAAACATGATAACTAACGAAAGGTTTAAACATCAGAAGACACTTTTAAATGGAACTCAACCATTTTTATTAAAAGATTTCTCAAGAACAATTTACAACAGAGTGAAATTACAGCGAAAGACTTTAAATTACATAGCGGAAGACTTTAAGAATAAACCTATTACATGACTAGGTTATAAAAATACATATTAAAGTAATACTTAACGACCTTGAAATACCGACACTTAAATCTGCAATTGCAAGCCTCTTCTTCAATTGGTTACTTCGAGTCTTCGGGGACCAACCACTGATGTGCCGTATAGGACGGATGACATCAGCCAACCATGCAAGGAATAAAACCCGGTTGGTTAGTCTAATGAAAGACTATGCAAGGGTGAAAACAGAATGGTTCTAGTGATCGTAACCGTTTACTATCATTGTCCCTCGAATAATAACCGAAGGAATGATACATAACCCGAAACTTTCACGGAATGATTAGAATTTAGGCATACACTGAAAAAGAAGACTCCAAAGGAATTGAGTCTTATGGGAAACGTATGAAGAGAAGACTCCAAAAGATTGAGTCTTATGGGAAAGTATGACAAATGTTTGGGAACGTTATAGTTTTCATACAAGCGTTTATAAATGACTTGATCATTTGGGTCAACGACTAACCTCACCGCACAATGCGAATCCAGATTAGAAAGAAGACTTACTCTAACCGAAGTCCGGGCGGTTTCCACGTTGTACTCCTCGCCCGAGGGTATATTAATTATGTGCATAATCGCACTTATCTTGTTTAATTCCAAAACGCATATTTACGTTAAAGCTTTTATCATATAAATATATCATCTCGATACGAGAGATATCTTGGGAATAAATCCCGATTGTTGGCACCAGCTGTGTGCACCTCCCCTATACTCGGATAGGGGATAGTCATGACCAGGAAAGGGTGTTAGGGCTTGGACATCCTATCCACCACGGTTTTAAAGAAATGGCTAGACCTCGCAAGGTACATAGCGTTCCTACGAATACTCGTTCTAACTATATATGTATAAGTTCACACATAAAATCCACACCAATACCATCATGGTAATAACAGATAGAATAACGTTGTTTCTAGCAATATATACAACCTATCATAATATCACATTTTATATCATATCATTTATAAAATCTGTTCCCAAATGAAAACAACAATTCATCCCAATTTAATTAACAATCCGAAATAATTGATAATTTACGAAAACATGGAATGATAAGAAAGAGCGAACCGCCACTTCCCTTGATCGAGATGAACGAATGACGAGGGGTTTTTGGGTCCGGGAACTGGAAATGGAATCGGATTACGGATTCCTACGACGCCAACGAACCCACAACGAAACCCTAGGTTAGATTCGATAAATAATAATATGGATCTAAGGAAACGAAAGGAAACGAAAGAAACGAGGGTCCCATCCGTGACCGGATCGTCCAAGGCCACGATCGTGTTTGCTAAGGCAATCCGCGGTCGTGGCTTGTATTCCGCGGTCACGGATGTCTGGACATCGTCCGCGGTCGCGGCTGTTCATGTCTGCGGTCGCGGCCATGAACCCGACAACCCTAATCGGACAAATCCTCACCGGCGACGACACGACGAGGCTCCGAACGAGAGGGCTTCGTCTCCTGGCACCACGACGCCTCTACTGCACCACCATTCGACCACTAAAACCACCGGCGAGAGCTCTGACGATACGAGAACTTCGGCGACACGAGAGAGAGAGAGAGAGATTGGATTTCAGATGTTCCAACCCTCCATCCGAGCCCTCCTTTTATAGCCACCGAGCACCCCAACTCCCGGCCAGACGAACCGCTCCAAATCCCCCCCGACGAATCGACGGCCATCTCAACCGACGAAGCCATTGAAGACGAGGACGAAGCGTTTTCCACGGTCGCGGAAATATTCCGCGATTGCGGAAAAATGCCTGTTCGCGAGGCTGACGATGCATCATTTTACACGGTCGCGGAAAAGGCATGTTCGCGTCCTTTTGCCCGGGAAACGATTGAACATGTGCTAAAACCTTGCAATAACTAATATTTGTACCCAAACAAATATTTTAAGCCTCGAAAATACATCGAATGTATATTATAATGCTCAAGGAATTATTACAGAGATTATACGCGTTACAGAAATTCCGAATTTCGCCTAACGCGTCACGATTACAGAACGAGGGTTGGGAAAATTACCCAAATACCCTTACTAAAAATGAGGGGTATTACATCACCACCCCCTTAAGAGAAGTTTCGACCCCGAAACTTGGCTGATAACAACCCGGAGATGCGACCTAATACTAAGTTACACAACCATATAAGTTTAACCATGTCTAACCCATTTCACACTTTGTAAAATTGGTGCAGACATTTCTAAGTTAAAATTTATAAGTTGGTTCAAATTACAGTTAACGTCAGGTTAACCATAATTTAGACCCTTCTCAACCTAAGAGAATTCTATAACTTGCTTTCACCAAACATACATTCTATCATATTACCCCTATGGTAACATGAGGATTATTACATTACTACCCCCTTAAAAGAGTTTTGACCCCGAAACTAGCATTGCTAAACTAAAGGGTCCGATTTCACCATAATCTTATTACCTGATCTTAATATCCTTAATCATCTCATCCTTGTACTTGCTCCTAGGAAAATGATCCGTTTCCTCAATCATAGCACTATCTCGCATATCCTATCACCATGTTCTACACTTGCATTAACTCGTGACTATATCCACAAAGTCATAATTACCTTATGATAATTGTCTCCCAAAATCATCGCACTAGTCTCGCTATACCTTAAGCATGAGAACACACATTTCTCTTCCAACTTTCTCTTTATAAACCTCTCTCAGCATACATACCTTATCCTCCTTAAGTTGATATCCTTAAACGAGTTTGGTTTTCGCAATCTATGTCACCAAAATCGAACTATTTATTCGATCATGATTCCCCTTACAACATACTGCCTACATTCCTTACTCTCGTTAGAACAGATATGATCATCCGCAAGATTACCATTTCCTTAATCAGAGTATCCATTATAATCTCCAATATAACCTCGCTATATTGCCCTATTCCTCATAAAGACCTTGAAGTCCTCAACCAGAAGAATAAAACATCTCTCTACTAACTTCCTTTCGACAGTCAGATCCTCAAAGTACATACATAGAATTCAACTATACTTCAACTTAGTACCTCCACTTGTCATATAGACCTTACTCCTTACATACACGACTCACCTATTTCATTGGTTACCTTAATCACATTTGGCCCTTGTGCCATATCTTAACTCAAAATCTTTTACTCATGTGATCCCACAAGTAATCACACCACAACCTATGTCCGATTATCTCAACATGATCTAATAATCCATTTCAAAAGATTATACTCTCGTTTTACCCAAACGTACCATACGATCACCTTAATAGACGTAGGTTGCCTTTTCCTCAAGTCCACTTGATATCATCCACATTCTTACATTATGCCACACTATTCGACCTTCAAAATCGTAGCAAACTGTTACCGGTCGAGTTTGCTATTCACCCAAAAATCCTTAAGTAACCAGTTGTCCTTATACGATTTATTATCCCAAATCAAGCACTCTTTTGCTTTACGGATATTTACCATTTATCCAAGATTACCCTAACGTATTCCATTATTAAAGTTCTAACTTAAACCTTTAAGGTTCCTCAACTCTATTTACTCAAAATACATATTGATGAACGATGTCTTGCCATCACAATCCATCACTTCACATCCTAAATCCTTCAATGGCTATATACGACTAACATTCGTTACTTTACTCCTTAAACGCACATATGACAATTTCCCATGCTACATCCTTTGGTATCGATATCTTCTGAATAACCTAGTCCTTATTCCATCAATCTTAAATGAGCTTTCTCCCGAAACAATCGTTCCACAACTTAATTTCTAGAAAGTGCTATATCATTGGCATTACGTCCCACCCACTTAAAATACTCATATCAAGCCTTGTAAAAACTCTAGATATGATAACTCCATACCTCTTGAAGGTATACTTCACTGATTCAGCTCCTTGGCCCAATTAAAATTGGCCCTAAAGCTCACATCCAACTTAAAACCTCTAGTTTCCTCAAACAAGATCGTGATAAGTCAATTAGCACAATTGCCGCCAATCACTTAATTTTCCCTAAACGTGACATCAAATCGCCTTTAATAGACGTCGATCACTCTCCATCCAATCCTTATGTCGTTTCTCTTAAGAAAGCCTCATAACGAAACCTCGGATGAATCTTCCAAAATTTTAGTGTAGCGAATCTGAACCAAGACTCATATTATCAAGAGAATGAAAGGAATGACAACAGCCAACTCCACTTACTACACTGCAAATTAAACCCTAACTAGCTTGATTCTATCAGTGAACCCCTTTCATACATTCGTAGATCCTCAAACCCCTAGAATTAGACTACTCGCACATAATAAACGAAATCGAAGACATAGAACCGGTCATTATGAAATCAATTAAAGACAACGAGAACCCTAAGTTGAAGACCCCTATTTATAGGGTAAGGAAGGCTCAACGCCGGGGCACTCCAACCGATCGACCTCCCTCCATCGGCGAAACGTCAGTCAAGCCAAACGTCGAAACGCGGGAAGAATTGAAGGAGACGATGAACAGCGTTTCCGCGGTCGCGGAAATGCCGCGAACGCGTCTCTTGGCCTTTGGTCACGGATTCCTCTCGTGATCCTTTGCTAGAACTTATTTTTATCACTTCTAAAAAATATTCTAAGACCCAGTATATATATTAAACATATATTAATACATTCAAAAGATCTTACTGAGTTTACAGAAATTGCCCAATACGTCTTTCTTACAAGACGACAGTTTGGGACTTTTAAGGGTTATTACAATACTACCCCCTTAAAAGAAGTTTTGACCCCGAAACTTGGCCGATAATAGCTCGGAAAAGCAACTTTATAATACGTTACTCAACCTTATAAGTTTAACCATACCTAACTGATGTGATCCTACCTCCCATGACGGCCACAGACGAGGAAGAAGCCATGAGCCTTCGCTCAGAGGGCCCAGTGACGGGCCCAGTGACAAGGTCTAGGTCCAAAGCCATCGCGAACGCCGTCGCGTCACTTGTCGCACGCGTCGTCGCTGGCCAAGGAAGCCCAGACGCCAACCCAAGACTCGTCATCCTCGCCACCATCGGCATCAAAACATCGCGATCATCGCAGCCGGCATCGCGTGCACCCACTCGCGAGGCCATCGACCCTTCGTCGTCGTTCCTCGCGGTGTTTGCATCCATGCCTTCTCCGCGTTCCTTTTGAGACACTTTCTATATTTGTTATTATTGCTTATTTTAGATAGTTTCCTTTTATAGTCATTTCTATTTTAGGGTTTGTGCCTTTTGCATGCTTGCATGGGCTAGCCCACTAGGCTCAACTCGGCCCATCCGATGTCTCGCCCTAGTATTTAAGTCAAACTATGTTATTGGTTTTAGTACGTTCAATTTTAATCAAGGTTTCAAGTAGCGTGTTTATCCTCCTTCCCTTGATCGGACGTCACCCTCTATCTTCGCATCCCCATTCCCTCCGCCGCCGACGCTACGGCACTCGCTTGAACCTTCAAGCCAAGTCTTCCTTCACATCTCCCTTCCTCCGTAGTCGACGCTACGACACCAAAGACTTGTCTTTTCAAGTCATCTATCCCTCATCAAATCGCTTCTACCATCGCTATCCATTCACCCCATCAATCGCTTCCATCGCATCCGTCATCGCATCCGCCATCGCTATCCATTCGCCCCATCAATTGCTTCCATCGCGTCCACCATCGCCACCAATTCCATCGTGTTCGCCGTCGCTAACATCGCCTTGACTCTCGTCATCGTCTTCGCTATCGCCGTCGCCAACCAGCCCAGACACCCATCCAGTCGATCGCTCGCGGACATCAACGCGTTAGCCACCGGTTCGCTTCGCAGCACCACCGTGTCCATCTTATCAACCTTTCGTGCAAGACAACGTGACTTCTCGCCCAAGACTAGATCCAAAGGTGTTGCCTTTGACAATTGGCTTGTCATCGGAGGCAAGAACACATCAACTGGTATCAGAGCCAGCAGTCTTGTAAGTCACGAACTCAAGTTTGCATCTTGTTCACAAAAATTTTTCTTGATCCCCATCGTTTGTTTTCATAAGATCTTGAGAAAGAAAAACCAAAGTTTCCATATTTGCATCACCTAATCGGTTTCTACAAGATACTATCTTGGCCGAAATTTTTTCCTTGTTCCCTAAGTTTTGGTGTGTTAGGTAAATTGTTATCTTACATGCTAGAATATTTTGTTTCCTTGTTTTACGCGTGGATAGATTTTCCTTGTTTGCTAGATTTTGCTTTTTAGTTAAGTTAGACAATTTCATTATAAGATATCAAATCTTATCTTCTCTCTCCTATCTCTAAAGATCACACTTGTGATATTCTTGTTACTTAGACCGTTTTCTTTTGTTTCCTTTTGTAATCCGAAAAGATCAAAAGATAAGATCTCGGATATTAAAAAAAAATATCAAAAACGATATTCAAAAAAATAAAATAAAATAAATTCAAAGTTAGGTAAAGTCAAAATAAGGCAACCCTAACCCACTCGACTCGGTCTAAGCTCATCTTCTCAACCCCTCCGCCGTCTAGGTCAAACTTCCTAGAAGGGATTTCTTGCTAATTAGGTTCCTTTGTTTACGTTTATTTTAGGGTTTCAATTTGTTCTTGTTTGTTTGATTGTAACTTGCTTGATGCACCATCACTTGTGCAAGCCAAGCCGCCCTCACGGCAAGCCAAACTAGCCCTACCTACGTGAACTTTGTGACTTGACTAGTGATTTTTTTGGTTGTTGTTCTTTGTTGTCTTTTGGTTCGTTTTTACTCCTATGTCTGGCCATATTGTTATAGGTAGCATGCCGGTTGGACAACGTGAAGACCAACTTGGAGTCTACCCCAAGACCAACCACCAATTGACCCCCCACAACAAGACCCCCTCATGGAGTTGTCCGAGGAGCAACGAGAGATCCAAGCTCTTCGTCAACGCGTTGCTCAATTTGAAGCCAGAGAACGTGCAGCACAACTCATGCCCACTCCAACTCCATTAAGTGCTATGGACGCGCCGGCTCAACCACGAGCCACCGACGTCGGTCCATCGAAGACAAAAGTAGACAAAGGCAAAGGAATCATGCCTTCCACATCTCATCATCAACCACAACTCAATCGTATTCAAAGTGTCATCGAGAGTTGCCAAGGTTTCATTTCGCACACGGACCGATACGTGCCCAGAGCCACACCCGCTGGCTTCGACACCAGCTCCGACAACGACTGCGATGCCGAGGACACTCAAGGTGAGTTTTCTTAACCATACAACTTTGATGATCGCTATGCCTCTAGGAGAACCCAGAGACGCGTACCGGGATCAGCGCCACGCGAAGGCCGCCCTCGTCGAGCCGAGCACGCCGACGCGACGCCAAGGAGACACAGTCGCCGAACAAGTGGGCATACGCGACGCGATGATCAATTGAGGACCCCAACTACCCAGCCATGGAGCCATGATGTACGCGATCATCTTCGACACCAAAATGTCCGGACGCCGCATTACGGATCCGATGGCTACGCGTCAATCACACCCAATGTCCATGACGACGAGGAGATCGAGGACTCAGGTATGGTCAACCCTATATTTTTTCACCCCCCTCTTGGAGATCCACTCGAATTGCAGGATCACCCTTCGGATTGGATACCTCCACCGCATCTCTAGCCCCAAGGAGAATGCGTTCGTGACATTGGCGGCGAGCGCCGCGATGTCATGCCAAGGGACATTCGCCAAGCCGACTACGACGCCCAGCCGCGAAGACGCCGACGCGACGACGCCTATGCGCCAAGGGATGAGTTTGCTCACGGAGAAGATCACCAAGATCGTGATAGACGCCAGGTTGGACGCGATAGACCCCATGCTGTGCGCGCCTACGAGAATCCTCTTTATGCTGCCGCACCAAACAACGCGTTCAACCAAGCACCTGCCTAACCTCGATACCAACGACACGAAGTCCAGTGGGCACAGATCGCGCCCGCGACCTTGAGTGTTACAAGTGTGATGGAAGAGGCCACTATAAGAAGGATTGCCCAAACGCTCGAAAGGTGTTGTTCTCCACGGCCGACATCGACGATGCTGACACAGGTGCGAAGCTTTCTCGGCATCGCAGGACTTTATAGGTGCTTTGTTCGAGACTTCTACGTCATTGCCGTGCCTTTGCATGAGTTGACGAAGAAGGGAAGCACTGTATTGTGGCTTGAGTCCCACGAAGCAGCCTTCTCGGCTTTGAAGCGGGCCTTGTGCCAAGTACCTTTGCTCCAGCTTCCCGACTTCGACAAGCACTTCGAGGTGGAATGTGATGCCTCAGACATAGGCATTGGTGGTGTGCTGCACCAAGAGAAGAAGCCCATTGCATATTTCAGTGAGAAGCTCATAGGGGCCACACTCAATTACCCCACCTACGACAAAGAATTATATGCCCTCATCGCGTGCTAAAGTCGTGGCAACATTACCTTTGGCCGCATGAATTTGTCATCCACAGCGACCAGGCAGCCTTGAGCTATTTGAATAGCCAAGCCCACCTCAATCGACGCCATTCTCGTTGGATGGAATTTCTTGAGACATTTTCTTATGTCGTGGTCCACAAGAAGGGAAAGGAGAACATTGTCGCCGATGCGTTATCTTGAAGGTATGTTCTCTTGCTCATGTGCAAACTAAAGTTTTGGGTTTTGCTTTGATTAAAGAATTGTATGCTAGTGATCCTTTCTTTGCACCTATATTCGAGCATTGCCTAAGATTTTGAGAGTTTGAGTCATATTTTCTTTCTGAGGGTTATTTATACAAGGCTAGTCGCCTTTGCATCCCTAGGTCTTCCATTAGGATCCTTTTGATTCAAGAAGCACACGAAAGTCGTGGACACTTTGGGATTAGTAAGACCTTGGCCGCCCTAAGAGAACATTTCTTTTGGCCTAAGATGACCCATCAAGTGACTAGGTTTTGTAGAAGTTGTATGACATGCCAAAGAGCCAAAGCTAGGTCCAGCCCACACGGCCTCTACACACCTTTGCCCATTCCGAGTGCCCCTTGGGAAGATTTGTCTATGGATTTCATCACGAGTTTTCCCCTCTCTAGACGAGGTAAAGACTCTATTTTTGTAGTCGTAGATAGATTTTCTAAGATGGCACATTTTATTGCTTATAAGACAACCCATAGTGCTAGTGAGATTGTCGATCTATTCTTTGAGCATGTGGTGCGTCTTCATGGAGTCCCACGTACCATAGTGAGTGATAGGGATTCTAAGTTCATTGGTCATTTTTGGAGAACTCTTTGGGGTAAGCTAGGAACAAAACTCCTATTTTCCACTAGCTACCACCCCCAGACCGATGGCCAAACGGAGGTCACGAATAGAATCCTAAGAGCCCTCATTCGCACGATGCTTAAAGCCAACCCTAGGCGTTTGGAGGACTTACTATCACTTGTCGAGTTTTGTTACAATAGATGTAGTCACACGGCGACCAAGTTGACGCCTTTCGAAGTGGTGTATGGCATGAACCCATTGACGCCGCTTGATTTGTCGTCGTGACCACTGCGAGACCCAGTGCATGTCTCCGCCGCCAATCGCGTAGAGCAAGTCCAAGAGCTCCATCGACGAACCAGGGACCAATTAGAGAAAATGGCCGCACAGTATGCCTCCCAAAAGAACAATGGCCGATGCCGCGTCGTTTATGCACCCGGGGACCTCGTCTGGGTGCACATGCGAAAAGAAAGGTTCCCCTCGCGGCGCAAGCACAAATTGGCACCGCGTGGAGATGGTCCATTCCGCATGATAAAGGCCATTGGGGACAATGCCTATCAACTCGAGCTTCCCCCAGATTTTGGAGTCCACGCATCCTTCAACGTCGCGGATTTGACACCATATATGGAGCCTGAGTTTGATGATGGTGAAGCGGAGATGCTTCACAGCCAAGTGGGGGAGGGTGATGTGATCCCACCTCCCATGACGACCACAGACGAGGAAGAAGCCATGAGCCTTCGCTCAGAGGGCCCAGTGACAAGGTCCAGGTGCAAAGCCATCGCAGACGCCGTCGCGTCACTTGTCGCACGCATCGTCGCTAGCCAAGGAAGCCCAGACGCCAACCCAAGACTCATCGTCCTCGCCACCATCGGCATCGAAACATCGTGATCATCGCAACCGGCATCGCGTGCACCCACTCGCGAGGCCATCGACCCTTCGTCGCCGTTCCTCGTGGTGTTTGCATCCATGCCTTCACCGCGTTCTTTTTGAGACACTTTCTATATTTGTTATTATTGCTTATTTTAGATAGTTTCCTTTTATAGTCATTTCTATTTTAGGGTTTGTGCCTTTTGCATGCTTGCATGGGCTAGCCCACTAGGCTCGACTCCTCCCATCCGATGTCTCGCCCTAGTATTTAAGTCAAACTATGTTATTGGTTTTAGTATGTACGTTCAATTTTAATCAAGGTTTCAAGTAGAGTGTTTATCCTCCTTCCCTTGATCGGACGTCACCCGCTATATTCGCATCCCCATTCCCTCCGCCGTCGACGCTACGGCACTCGCTTGAACCTTCAAGCCAAGTCTTCTTTCGCATCTCCCTTCCTCCGCAGTCGACGCTACGACACCAAAGACTTGTCTTTTCAAGTCATCTATCCCTCATCAAATCGCTTCCTCCATCGCTATCCATTCGCCCCATCAATCGCTTCCATCGCGTCCGCCATCGCTATCCATTTGCCCCATCAATCGCTTACATCGCGTCCACCATCGCCACCAATTCCATCGCGTTCGCCTTCGCAAGCATCGCCTTGACTCTCGTCATCGTCTTCGCTATCGCTGTCGCCAACCAGCCCAGACACCCATCCAGTCGATCGATCGCGGACATCAACGCGTTAGCCACCGGTTCGCTTCGCAGCACCACCGTGTCCATCTTATCAACCTTTCGTGCAAGACAACGTGACTTCTCGCCCAAGACTAGATACAAAGGTGTCGCCTTTGACAATTGGCTTGTCATCGGAGGCAAGAACACATCACTAACCCATTTAACACTTTGTAAATTGGTTTAAGCATTTCTAAGTTAAAATTTATAAGTTGGTTCAAATTACAGTTAACGTAAGGTTAACCATAATTTAGACCCTTCCTAACCTAAGGAAAATTTATAAGTTTTGTTTTCACCAAACATACATGTTACCATATTACCCTTATGGCAACATGAGGGTTATCACATTACTACCCCCTTAAGAATAGTTTTGACCCCAAAACTAGCATCAACAAGGTAGAGGGACCAGTTTCACCATTAACCTCACCACCTGAACTTAGTATCCTTAATCATTTCATCCTTGTATTTGCTCCTAGGAAAACAATCTATTTCCTCAACCATACCACTATCTCGCATATCTTATCTCCATGCGCTACACCTAAAATAACTCGTGACTATATCCACAAGGTCATAATTATCTTAGGGTAATAGTCTCCAAAATCATCGTAATAGACTTGCTATACCTTAAGCATGAGAACACACATTTCTCTTTCAATTTTTCTCTTTATAATCAAATTCAAAGTTCGTACATTATCTCCCTATAATCCAATATCAGATCTCAGTAATCCTCGAGACATTACATTTTCTAATTCCTTTAAAGGTACACCCCACAATTCCATTACTTATCTCTAAGCCAATTTGTTTTCCTTACGCCATTCTTAACCTAAAAATCCTTCCAAGACTAACTGAACGTATTCCATTATTCAACCTCCAACTTAAAACCTTTAAGGTTCCTCAATTTTATTTACTCAAAAATACCATATTGATGAACGATGCCTTGCCATCAAAATCAACCACTTACGTCATAATCCTTCAATGGGTATATACGAGTAACATTTGTTACCTTACTCCTTAAACGCACATAAGACAATTTCCCATGCTACATCCCTTAGTTTATCGATATCCTCCGAATAACTAGTCCTTATTCCATATATCATTAAATTCAAGTGAGCTTTCCCCTAATACAATCGTTTCACAGCTTAATCTTCCCAAAAAGTGTTATATCATCGGCCTTATAGACGTCACACTCACTTAAAATCCACATATCAAACCTTGTAAATTTCCAGGTATCCTAACTCCATATTCCTTGAAGGTACAATTCACAAATTCAATTCTTTGGCCCAATTAAATTTGGCCCTAATGCCCATTTCTAACTTAAAACCTTTAGTTTCCTCAAAACAAGATCTTGATAATTCAATTAGCACAATTGTGACCATTCACTTTATTTCCCTAAACGTGACATCAGATCGCCTTAATAGACATAGATCACTTTTCATCCAATCCTTATATCGTTTACCTTAAGAAAGCCTCATAACGAAACCTCAGATAAATCTTCCAAAATAATACTTATGACTTCACACCCTTAGCCTTTCCGAAAGCTTAAACCACTGGGCCCACAATGAGCACACTCACTTACAAACTCCATAACCATAACCCTTGGGTTCTAAAGTTTTACTCAAGATCGTAATAGAGTACGATCTTTTTAGAGAAAACGAATTCCTTATGAACTATCTCTCTTGTACATTTATTCTCTTCTCAGCAATCTATCCACATAAATGACTACAGTATGACCTCATAACTAGGCATTTTGGACTTCGTATTAGTTCAATCTTACGTACTTTTACCAAAACAAATGTTCAGGGTACACATATGAGAAATAATTCTTGATCCCATAGAGCATTAACCACACACATTTGTTTCCTTTAAATTAAGGAATTTTGGTAAAACTCAACTTACGAGGTAACGCACGTCAGCTCAACTAAGGAAGCATATAATGTCATACCGATGTGACATTACTCCAAGAATAAAGAGAGATTCCTGAGAATAGACCTAGGAACTAAGTAATAGAGTCGACCCTAGTGTTAACCACGTAGGGGACGAACACCTAGGCCCCATACGTTACCCCTTCTTTATGAGTCCTGACAGCCCTTATCCACACGTGACATATACTGTTTTGGCACTCACGGAGTCTTGGATGAACGTACGACTCAGGATAGCAATGAATTTGGTAATTTCCCTAAAACGAGGGAATACTTCTTTATTATTTGAAACTTGAGTTGGCACTAACAGAGGAAATGTTCAAACGAACAATTTAACTACGGAGACTATAGACACACACGTCGTAGCTCCTTAATCAAAGGTAAACCTAAGGATATGTACTTATCCAGGGGTCCTGCTCATCGAACTGGCCCACCACAAAGCGTCGCAGCCCTTGACTGCCTGAAACAATCGGGGCTTTCCCCTTGTCCTGAACAGTAGACTGCGTAGCAGCACTTCCTGCAGGCCTTTGCTGAGGTCGGTTGTTATGGCTAACTGATCCTTGCTGGGACTTAGCTTCTTGATTCCTCTTCGTGGGGCAGAAGGCTTGCAGATGCCCTTCCTTCCCACAGGTAAAGCATATCCGCTTCTCTTTCCTACACTCATTGCTCTTATGTCCAGGAGTGCCACAGTTGAAACACTGGACATAACCCCTACCCTGACTTGAGCGTTGAGTGAAACCGGAGCTGGACGCTTGAACCCACCACTCTGTTGTTGATTACCACAGTTGCTCCCCGATCTCTGTCGGTTATGCTTCATGGATGACTCCTCCAAAGTCACTTCCAACTTATAAGCAGCGTCCATATAGTGCTCCAGAGTGGTACAACCATGACGCACCATCAAGGGCTTGAGGTCGGTATTCATCCATTCGTGGAAATGCCAAATTTTCTGTTCTTCGTTGGACGCTTCCGCTCTAGCATAGTATAACAAGTGGTTAAACCTAGCAGCCAACTCTGTCACCTTCAACCCATCAGTCTTTGGGTATAGAAACTCCTTGCATTTCTCCTCCCTCATAGCCCGAGAGAAGAACCGATCAGACATCTTGGCCTTAAATATTGACCAGCTCAACTCGGGATGATCAGTTAATCACGTGCTCTCCCACCATTCACTGGCCCCATCCTTTAGATATAACGAAGCAATGTGCACCATTTCAGCCTCAGTACACACAATGTTCTTAAACAAACGCTCCATGTGAAGGAACCAGTATGCCACCTTGACGGGTTCTCCAGTACCGTCATACGGGTCAGGCCTCATGGAGTTGATCGCTTTCAGCGCACGACCAAAATTTCCTCCATCTCTCGGAGCACTCATTAGAGGCGGGTTATTTGTTGTATCCTCAACGTCAGCAGTACCCTGAGAGGCAACTCAGTGACCGTTTGCATTATGATATGCCTGATTGCCTCTCCAGCAGCTGCACTGAAAACTATTGGAGCAGCAGGAGGTACCTGCACCCTTTACCCTCCTATCTGGGGTGGAGCATTCCTCGTTGGGTTGTTGTGGGAACTAGACCCAACTTCCTCTTGGTCCGCTGCATTTCTAAACTGAATCCGAGAAGCATTACTCGGTCCAGCTGCATGACGTGCGGTGTTTCTAGCATTCACCATCTGATTGTGTTTACGTATATTAGATATGTACCGTCAAATTTAAGTTGCAAGTAATAAATACTTAAAGTGCAATAATTGAGGTAGTCCTCTAATAAACTCAGCTTTTCATTAATGAAACACACACCAAGTGTCACACAACAACTGAAAGGGAAATAGGGAAAAAGAACATTAGGAGACTTCTGCTCCAAAATTGTTCAAATGGGAAAACACTAGGAAGGAAACCATTACTGGCCTATTATTCACTGCTTCTTCTCTACCGGAGGTAACTCTTCCTCTGAGTCATCAGTTAACCCCTTCTATTTTGGATCACTTGATCCCTCAGCAGGCACTGATGGCTCCCCGGACTTGCCCACATCGCCTTTCTGTGGCTCGGAGCTCCGCCATCTTTGCCCCCAAAGATCTTCATTGCCGGGCTGATTTAAAATCCAGAAAAACTCTTCCCACTCCTCGTGGAAGGGATCCAACAGCTCCTTCTCGTCCTCTGGATCCTCCATTGAGTCCTCATCTTCATCAGAGACCTAGGAGGTAGAGGTTTGCTTGGATTGCACTTCTCTTTCTTCCCCGCTCTCGGACTCAGATTCTTCAGTCAACGGGGTGAACTTAAGCACCGATCCGCCGACCACTGGAACTTCTACAGAATCAAGCTCTGACTTAATTGTCGGAGTGGTCTCAGATTCATCTTGGGTCTTAAGTTGGGCTCTAGGGAATACCATTGTCTGTGAAGAGACAAGGAGAGATTTAGAACTTTCTTGTTTATAGAAATTCTATCTTCCATAACAAGCAGGAAAGATCGGACTACGAACGTTGGCAGAAGCTTGAAAACGTCTTTTCCACAAATCCGTTAAGGTAAACTGAAACTCGTTTGTTAAATCTAAAAGTCTTTTCCACAAAACTTGTTAAAAACAAACCGAGACTCGTTGTTTAATTCTATTTCTACTAAATTTTTGTGATTTAAAATCTACTTCAAAAACGTGTTTATCTTTAAACCTTACTTAGGGCCTATAGTAAAGAAATCCCATACACGAAGTTTTTGTTTTATAAAACCCCAAATAAACGCAAAATGGTTTAAAAGTTTAGAGTTTTATAACTTTTAGCTCCGATACCAAATCTGTAACACCCCCAAAATACCCTTTGGAAATATTACCGCCAGTGACCTCAGATTACACATCTGGGGTCACCCAAGGCTTTACCATTTTATAACAAACTATATAATAACATAAACTTTATTAAATGACAAACAACTGCCCAAATAATATTTTATTTCAAATGTTGAAATTACAATTTGATAACAAAATCGAGTACAAATATTTATTACAGCGGAAGTCCTTAGAATAAAATGACTCAACAGGTCTTGACCTTACGATCTTACACCTAGGATCTCAACCTTAGAAAGAGACACACAAAACGCCAACTGCCCTCACGTCGAGTCCTTGCCTTTACTGATGCGGGAACTTATCTGATGTGTCGTATGAGACGGATGACACCAGCCAACCATGCAAAGGAAAATAACCGGTTGGTTAGTCTAATGAAAGACTATGCAAGGGTAGAAATAAAAAGGTTCTAGTGATCGTAACCGTTTTACTATCATTGTTCCTCGAATAATAACCGAAAGAACGATACATAACCCGGAACTTTCACGGAATTATAGAAGAAGATATGCATTGAAAAGAAGACTCCAAAGGAAATGAGTCTTATGGGAAAGTATGACAAATGTTTGGGAACGTTATAGTTTTCACACAAGCGTTTAAAATGACTTGATCATTTGGGTCAACGACCAACCTCACCGCGTAATGCGAATCCAGATTGGAAAGAAGACTTACTCTAACCGAAGTCCGGGCGGGTTCCAAGTTGTACTTCTCGCCCGAAGGTTCATTAACTATGTGCATAACCGCACTTATCTTACTTAATTACAAAACGTATATTCACGTTAAAGATTTTATTATATATATATCATCTCGACACGAGAGATATCTTGGGAACATTTCCCGAATGTTTGGCACCAGCTGAGTGCACCACCACCTATATTCGGATAGGGGTAGGTCATGACCAGAAAGGGTGTTAGGGCACTTACTTCCTAAATCACCACAGTTATAAAGAAACGAATAATCCTCGTAAGGAATTAGCGTTCCTACGAATACTCGTGCTAAACTAGCATTTAAGTTCACATTTAAATCCACACCATATCCATCACGAAAAAAAAACATGTACAATAACGTTGTTTCTAGCAATATATACAACCTATTATAGTATCATATTTTATCACATCATTTTATAAAATTTGTTCCCAAACGAAACAACACTTCACCCTATTTTAATTAACAATCAAGTAATTGATAATTAATAGAAATATGGAATGATAAGCAAGAGTGAACCGCCACTTGCCTTAATCTAGTCGAATGTAGCTGACGGATTCCGAGTATCTGAAGACTGGAATCTGCATACGGATCCCTACGACGATGACACAACCATGAGGAACCCTAAGTTAGATTCGATACGAATGAATAACGATACGAACGAATGAACGTTAAGAATCGAAAGGAAACGAAGCCTAAGCCGTGACCGTGGTTGTCCAAGCCACGATCGCGCTTGCTAGGGCAAGCCGCGGCCGCGGTTTGGACTTCCGCAGTCGCAGAATTCTGGGCAGAGCCGCGATCGCGGAATTCATCCCCGCGATCGCGGACCTCACTTCCGACGCGGCTCCAACTCGACTTCGAACCTTACCGATGACGCAAACGACGACTTCTTGCTTCGAACGAGGGCTCCCTACAACCACCACCACTATACACCTCCAAGGCACTTCCGGCGATGCTCCGACGAACTCGAAAACTCCGGCGAACACTTAAAACGAGAGAAAGAGAGGAGATTGAGAGTTGTGGGTGATGATCTCTCGAGGCTGAAGACCCCTATTTATAGGGTAAGGAGGGCTCAACGCCGGGGCACTCCAACCGATCGGCCTCCCTCCATCGGCGAAACGTCGGTCAAGCCAAACGTCGAAACGCGGGAAGAATTGAAGGAGACGATGAACAGCGTTTCCGCGGTCGCGGAAATGCCGCGAACGCGTCTCTTGGCCTTTGGTCGTGGATTCCTCTCGCGATCCTTTGCTAGAACTTATTTTTAGCACTTCTAAAAAATATTCTAAGACCCAATATATAAATTAAATGTATATTAATACGTTCAAAAGATCTTACTGAGTTTACAGAAATTGCCCAATACGTCTTTCTTACAAAACGACAGTTTGGGACTTTTAAGGGTTATTACACAAACGATCCACCTCCCACCGATCGGAGCACGAGGCAGAAATTGGAATCGTCGGCCTTCTGGAAGCATGGAAGGAAGACGAACAGAGGCTCCCGCGGTCGCGGTTTCAGAACCGCGATCGCAGTTTACCCAGGCAAAACCGCGCCCACGGTTTCAAAACTGTGCCCGCGGAAATGCAGCGCTCGCGTTCTAGGACCTTGATCGCGGTCTTCGATCACGGTCAAGCTTAAATCTTTGATTTAGCACTCATTAACACTCCTTAAATAATTTAAGACCCATATATCTATTAAACGTATATCATCACGTTTAAAAAGGTTTTTACAGAGTTTTAAAGAAAATGCCCAACACGTCTTGCTTACAAGACGAAAGTTGTAAAATTACCCAAATACCCCTACTAAAATTGAGGGTTATTACATATAGTTCGATAGATTTGACTTCTTTGTATCATCAGATATTGTGTACCTTATAAAAGCTTACCCAGATTCTCAACTTCTGCAGATACAGATCTAGAACATGTGGAGTCTCCATGTAATACCCCGGATTTGTAATCCATTATAAGGATTAGAGTGCTACCCATGTCAACAAGAGCTCTTCCTTTTCCTGGTTCAAGTGAGGACAAAGAACTAGAAAGTTAAGCGTGCTAGGGCGGGAGTAGTCCTAGGATGGGTGACCTCCTGGGAAGTTCCCGGTTGGTATGGGGATAGCGTTTCTAAGGCTGTGGGCCTTACAAATGGTATCAGAGCCGACTCTGGGTTACGAGTGGGCTTGGTCCGGTGGATGGTCGCTCGACCCAGAGGGTGGTCTTTGGGCTTGACGAGGTCATCAAGGGTTTAAGTGGGAGTGATTGTAATACCCTGGATTTGTAATCCATTATAAGGATTAGAGTGTTACCCATGTCAACAAGAGCTCTTCCTTTTCCTGGTTCAAGTGAGGATAAAGAACTAGGAAGTTAAGCGTGCTAGGGCGGGAGTAGTCCTGGGATCGGTGACCTCGTGGGAAGTTCCCGGTTGGCATGGGGATAGCGTTTCTAAGGCTGTGGGCCTTACACTCCAGAGGAAAAAAAAACCAAATGTAGTTGTGCCGATTATATTTTATTGAAGAAGACACATGCAATTTTGTCCATTTCTTTATTTGTAATCTTTTGTAATTTATTTGTAATATTCATAATTGATTTGTAATCTTGCTAATTGATTTGTAATCTTCCTAATTGATTTGTATTTAAGTAAGGAAAGATTAGTAATAGGTTTAGAATATAAATTTTTAATATATAATTAAATTTATTTAATAAAAGAGAGAATGACAGGTGGTAAATTGAATGTAGGAGTGTCATATGGAATTAGTATATTTTGCTTTGATATATACTAGTTGTAGGCCTCGTGCTTCGCACAGAGATACGGAATTTAGTAAATCCGGTATTTTTTAAAAATCAAATTTTTGTATGTTTGATTGTAATAAATAATCATTTCATTTTAATAAAAGAAGCATATAAAAGACTGTGAATATGATGAAGTATAAGAAGACATTTGAAAAACTATATATGATAAGTAAAGTGGTAAGGCATTGCCCCCGTAGGTTGTTGCCCATGGGGATCGAACCCGGGACATTTGTAATAAATAATCACCAATTGCGCTGCAGCACAATTGGTGATACAAGTGGTAAGGCATTGCCCTTGTATCTAAAGGTCCCGGGTTTGATCCCCGTGGGCAACAACCTACCCATTTAAATGGGGGAAGGGTTGGGTGTGTGGGTTGCATGCCCTTGGACAACCAGGCGGCACCAGTATCGGCGCCGGCACCGTTGGGTGGTTGGGCGGCTTGGTGGCTGGGGTAGCTTGGCCAGGGATGTTACAAAAAAGTACACTTTGAATGAGAGGGGCTCCGACCTTATCGGGCCAGCCATTTCTCTATCCATGGGCCGCAGCCCATGTACCCCAACCAAATCCCCATGGCTGAGAGGTTGTTCGTGAGTCTCGAACACGAGACCTCACGCTTTAACAAGAGGCCTAACACCCACTTGTTACCAATTGTGCTGCAACTCAATTGGTAACAAGTGTCGGGTTATATATTGTTCCTTCGGTTTTTATTCAAGGGACAATGATAGTAAACGGTCACGATCACTCGAACCACTCTGCTTTGTACCCTTGCTAGTCTATTCAGTAGACTAACCCACGAACTTTGTTCTCTGCATGTGGGCTGGTGTCATCCGTTCGATTCGGCACATCAGGAGTTGATTCCCGGAGTTTAAGTAACCTATTGAAGGATATGAAGCTTGCGGACGAAGATTTAAAGTCAGTATTTAAGTTGTTAAGTGTTTTAAGTTTGTTAAGTATTACCTTGATGTATCTTCATAATTTAAGCCATGTTATAAGTTGTCTATTTAAAGTCTTCCGCTGTTTAATCTTTCAATTAATATGTAATTGTGTATGTATTTAAGCATGTCTATTCTGGAAAAGCCTGGGGTGACTTTGGACGGTAAAGTCTGAGGTCACTGGCATATAATATCTCCGGTGTAAATTGGGGGTGTTACAGTTATGGTATCAGAGCAATGGTTTTAAAATTCTTGGCCTATTGTTAGGTTTGAGAATTTTCGAAAACTAATTTTGAAACTGTTTTCAAACCTATTTTTATATTAAAGAAATTTTGAATATTTCAATGTTGAGAGTTATAAGTAACTCGGTGATTTAATTTAAATGATTTAGCTTTTGAATTTCAAATGCTACTTATAAGTGGGTTATAAAAGTGTTGTGTTATAAGCAAGTAAATTAAAGTTTAAAGGTCTGAAGTTTGAAAGTAAGGTTGTTAATAAGTGGTTTCAAACTTCTGCAAGCTTCAAGTGTTACTTATTCCTTAGATCCCTTCTTAGGAATATTGTCTATTCTTAGGATTAATGTCATTTAAAGGTTGACATTTCTCCCCGGTTTCCAGTCTTTAGTAAGCAGAAGAAGGTTGTTCTTGCAGTATCAGTGAAGGATAGTCAGACTAATATAAAGTTATTAGTTGGACCTCTATAATCTGTATCATAACGTATTTGACTATAGTGTCATAATTAAGTTGGAATAAGTTCTAAAGTAACGTTATGATTCACCAGCAGATGGTGAACACAAGGAACGCTACTCGAGCTGGTGCGGGGACTAATCAGGACCCTAGAGATGCCGCTCGAGACAAGCAGGAGTCTGTAGCCCGTAATCATCCCAGGGGCAATGACCAAGATCAGCCCAACGCTCCGTTGATGTTTGATGTTGCAGCAGTAGAGACAATTCGGGGAATTGTCATGCAAGCAATCGCAGATGTTATGCGACCAGTCGCACCACAAGCTCAAGGTGGTCCAGTTCCTCAGGTTATTCCTGAAGTTGAGGATTCAGTGGAGCAAGTACCTCAGATCAATGTTTCCAGGAACAGGGGGACTTACGGTCAGGCATTAAAGGCCGTGAGTTCAATGAGGCCCGACAGCTATGACGGTACTGGAGAACCAGTTAGAGTGACCTATTGGTTCTCACATATGGAACGGTTGCTCCGGAACGTTAATTGCACTGAGGCTGAGAAAGTGCACATCGCCTCCCTTCAACTCAAGGATGTGGCTAGCGAATGGTGGGAGAGCACCGGTCTGTCAGATCATCCTGAGCTTAATTGGAGCATGTTCAAAACCAAGATGACTGGTCGTTTCTTCTCTCGTGCTATGAGGGAGGATAAGCATAAGGAATTTATGTACCCACAGACTGAAGGGTTAAAGGTGACTGAGCTCGCAACTAAGTTTAATCACTTGTTACAGTACGCTGGACCTGAGGTGTCAACCGAGGAGCAAAAGATCTGGTACTTCCATGGATGGATGAATCCAGAGATCAAGCCTCTAATGTTGCGTCATGGTTGTTCTACGTTAGAGCAATATGTGGATGCAGCCTACAAGACAGAAGTCACATTGGAGGAGTCTGCCCATAAGCGGGAGAAGCAAGTTAAGGGAAAGGGTGGGCAACAGGATCGCCAGGTTGGTTCATTCAAACGACCGGCATCGCCTACCAAGTTTGAGAAGTCTGGTCGTGCTAAGACCGAGACAACTCAGTCTGACTCTGTCAGAGGCTCAGGTTGGAGCAGCGGAGTAATTCAGTGCCACAATTGTGGTGAAGTCGGGCATAAAAATTTTAATTGCCAAAAGGACAAGAGAGTATGTCATAATTGTGAGAGAGAAGGCCACATAAAGGCATACTGCAGACTGAAGGGTCATGGAATAATGCAGTCTTATCAGGCATTAAATGTTGGCGGTGGACAGAACACAAGGCCAGAGGCATCTGCTCCTGAGCAGTCTATGGCTCGTAATAAAGGCAAAGCGCCTATGGGGTCTTCAGGCCAAGGGCAACGACTCTTTGTAATGAGTCAAGCCAACGAAGAAGAACCCTGATCCATTAAGTTGTAATCGTGTTAAGTCTTTCTTTAAGATTAAGGAGTAACGACGTGTGTTGGTAATCTCCGTAGCATTGTGATCTGTCTGTGCAACTTTTGACAGTTAATGTAATGTTTAATGGTAATGAAGTGTATCCTTGTGTTGAAAATTTCTGAATGTGTTATCGTTACGAATTTGTTGTTCATACGAAACCCCGTAAGTGTCGAGAACAGCTTATGCCAAGTAAGGATAAAGATTGTCGGACTTATGGTAGTGGAGTATTGTGGGCAACGTAGATGTTCGTCCCCTATATGATTAATCGGAGGGTCGACTCTACTGTTTAAATCTAAATCCATTCCTAAGATTCTTCTTCATACATAGAGTATGTCATCTATAAGGCTGGGTGCAACTCTTTGAGGAAGATTAAGTTGTGGAGTTGTTGTGTAAGAGGAAAGGTTACAGTTTAAGGATGGGATGTGTCGATAATCCCGAGGTATTAAAAGATTCAGTAAGGAGAATTGTCTATGCATCTAAGGAGTACAGTGGTAAGCATTATCTCATACGCGGAGTTCTTCAGAGGTTTCTTAAAGATAAAGGATGAACTTGTAGAGTTTTGTTCGGAGAGATTAGGAGCTATCTCTCATGCACAAGTTTGTGCCATAAGCATTGAGGCGGATGAATCATTTTCAGTATGATGTCCTAAGAAATTAAGAGTAATATCTCATGTGATCCATTTCAAGGACGGAGTGATTAAGGATATTGGATCCAGGTAGTAAGGTTTGTGTTGAGGCAGTATCCTCATTGGCTTAATGCAAGTTTCGGGGTCGAAACTTCTTTTTAGGGGGAGGTGATGTGATACCCCGTAATTCTGTAAGGTAATTTTGGGAATTTTGAGAATTTTCCCGAGTACCCGTTTTATACGTCGGATTTAATTCAGAGAGTTTAGGACATTCTGTAATGTCCTCTGTATCTGCAATATTTTTCTCAGTGAAATAATATACAGACAACGTGCTTTGGATTTTAATACTCGTTCGCGTATGATAATTTTTATCCCGGGTTAAAGTTATTGTCGTTCAAAACCAGAATGGGCGCGAAGCCACAGGGGCGGCGACCGCCGCATTTATGGCGGCGCCCGCCGTCGCCAGGCTCGAGGACTGGTGTGGTCGTCTTCCTAGCTGGGCACCAGGCCTAGTGGCGGCGACCGCCGTGTAGTACGGCGCCCGCCGTAATTCGCCCGCCGTAGGCAATTTGTGAGGCGGCGACCCTTACTCTCTGCGGCGCCCGCCGTCGTTGTCCGGAGGTCTTTGCCCGATGGTCGTCGGCGAGCCTCTGGCAGCGCCGAAGTAGGACTGTGGCGTCTCGTCCTAGGGCCATCATGGTGTCTCCTTTGCTTGGCTATTTAAGAAGAGGCTTGGAGGTCGGATTGGAGCTCATTCCATAGCCCAAACTCTCCCAAAATTGTGCCTCGCCGGATTCTGGAGCTTTCGCCGGTGTCGTTTGGTGGTGTTCCAGTGTGCCTTTTGTGAAGCTTTTGGTAGCCCTTGGTGGTTAGAAACCAAAGCAAGTCGAAGGAGGCCGAGTCGCTCGTGTTTTGGGTGAGTTTTCTCGCCGCTTCTGTCGTCTGAGTTCTTCACGGCGCCCGCCGTGATGAACTGCGGCGACCGCCGCCAGAGCCCAGAATGCCTCTTTGGCTTTTGGCTTTGGTGGTCGTCGTCGAGGCGTTGTTTCTTTCGATTTCTTTCGTCGTTTTTAGATTCATACTGTGTTTATGTCGGATCTAACTTAGGGTTTCTCTTTTGGGTCGACTTGGAGGTTGTTGTGCTGTCGGAGCTATACCCGTGTCGAGCCCGAAATTCCGTCGTCGTTAGGCTTGTTCCAACTCTGCGGATTAAGGCAAGTGGCGGTTCGCTCTTGCTTAATCATTTCATGTTTCATTAATTATTAATTATTTAATTGTTAATTAAATTGGAGCGAACTGTTGTTTTGCTTGGGAACTAATTTCATAAATAAACGTGATTAAAGTAATGTTATGATAGGTTGTATATCTGTTAGAACAACGTTATTATATGTGATAATTACCGTGATGGTATTGTTGTGAATTTAATCTTAATGCTAGAATAGCATGTGGGTTAATAGGAAAACTAATCCAAGTAAGGATTAGCCGTTTCTATTATCTCTATGTTTAAGTTGATTGCCTGGATGGCTTTAATGTGAATAATTGTTGTGTTAGACTGTTTAGTTAACACGAGTGTTCGTAGGAACGCTAATCCAAGTAAGGATTAGTCATTTCTTTATAACTTAATGTTCGTAGGAACGCTAATCCAAGTAAGGATTTGTCGTTTCTTTAAATCGTAATACTCCTCGAGTTAATTTTCGGATAATAATTTAAGGGTCATGACCTATGCTTCTTATCCACCGTTAAGGATCTGAAGTGTTTTAAGCGCCTTGCAAGCGCCATTGGATGAGCATAATTGCAGTCCTGTGTATTAAGCACTTAGCTAGTGCAATTAGGGTGGACGTACTATCACCCTGTAAATTAAAGTGTAAGCACTGTGGCAGTGCAATCTGGGTGAACGTAAGATCACCCTGTGTAATAATAACTTCCGTTGTTACTCAGAATAATATTAAGCCTTGTGTGCGTGTGCGTGTGTGTGTTTGTGTGTTGTGTTAATTTGGGTCGACATGATTGTCACCCTGAGATTTAAGCTTTGTGCCGCTCTTAATAACATTAACGTGTTTCAGTAAAGTGTGGTTGGTAATTAAATAAGATATGTGCCCGAGTGCACATGATTAATAAACCTTCGGCGAGTAGTGCAGCTAAGTTATAGTGCAGCTAGGAAAACTCGTCTCGACTTTGATCATAGTACGTTCTCTTTTCAATCTGGATTCGCTGTATGCGATGAGGTTGGTTGTGAACTGAAGCATCTCAGTCAACTTTTAAATCATTTGTGTGTGTAACTTTAATGTTCCCTAGCAGTTGTCATAATTTCCTATAAGGCTCATTTCAGTTGGAGTCTTCTCTTCAGTGCATATCTTAATTGTTAAATCATTCCGTGAAAGTGTCGGGTTATATATCGTTCATTCGGTTTTTATTCAAGGGACAATGATAGTAAACAGTCACGATCACTCGAACAACTCTGCTTTGTACCCTTGCTAGTCTATTCAGTAGACTAACCCACGAACTTTGTTCTCTGCATGTGAGCTGGTGTCATATGTTCGATTCGGCACATCAGGAGTTGATTCCCGGAGTTTAAGTAACCTATTGAAGGATAAGAAGCTTGCAGACGAAGATTTAAAGTCAGTATTTAAGTTGTTAAGTGTTTTAAGTTTGTTAAGTGTTACCTTGATGTATCTTCATAATTTAAGCCATGTTATAAGTTGGCTATTTAAAGTCTTCCGCTGTTTAATCTTTCAATTAATATGTAATTGTGTATGTATTTAAGCATGTCTGTTCTGGAAAAGCCTGGGGTGACTTTGGACGGTAAAGTCTGAGGTCACTGGCATGTAATATCTCCGGTGTAAATTGGGGGTGTTACAATAAGAATAATAATCAAGGTTGTATTTTATTAAAAGGAATAAAATAAAGAATGTTGTATTGGAGAATTGAAGTGGTTTAATTACTTAAAAATGTACAAGCACTATTTTGAGATCATTCTAAACTAATTAAACATTGTATATTAGTTATAAAAACATATATATCTTATATATTAATAGTACTAGATTCCCGAATATCCGGTAAGCAAAATATCCCGATCCGTATCCGGTCCAAGTATCCAAAAAAAATCACCCGGATCGGATCAGATTCGGATAAAAATTAAATGATGTTTTTGGATACAGACTTTTAGGGTTCGGATTAGCGGGTTATCGGATTGGGTCGGCCGGATCGGATACTTTTGCTCACCCCTAATAATGATGGTGTATGGGGCCGGTTCTCGTGGGATTGAATATCCCAACTGATTTTTTGAATTTCTAAAAATACAAGCCTCCAAAAGAGGCAATTAGGAGGAGATTGGAGAGAGAGAAACCATAACAACCCATAATAATGGTGTTAATTTTTTTAAATTAAAAAAGAATATAATCTTTAGGAGAGATAAACCATAACAACCCGTAATATTTTCTAAGATTTCGTTCTTCTATTAATCATCATGAATATCGACTATTCGTTCATGAATACCGATCATGCGTTTATAAATATTGTTCATATTTTTATGAATATCTCTATTTGATATGTGAATATTTAATTCTTAAAGACATGAATATCACAACTTAAAATGTGAATATCACCACTTGATAATATATGAATAACATAATCAATTACACGAATGTCATAATCAATTCATGAATATCAATCACTACCAATTACAATAATATTATCACCCAATTACATGAATATCACCACATATTACACAAACATTGCCCCCTATATCGTGAATATTACATAAATATCATCATTCAATTCATGAATATTGATCACTACCCAATTATTAATATTATCACCCAATTACATGAATATCAACACATATTACACGAATATCACCCTTGATATCGTGAATATTACATGAATATCACCAATCAATTTATGAATATTGATCACTACCCAATTACATTAATATGACCACCCAATTACATGAATATCAACATATATTACACGAATCTCACCCCCGATTGTGAATATTACATGAATATCACCACTCAATTCATGAATATCGATCACTACCCAATTACATTAATATTACCACCCAATTACATGAATATTAACACATATTGCATGAATATCATCACTCGTGAATATTACCCCAGTCGAATCTTCGATTCCTAGCGTTTACTTTGGTTTTTAGAGACATCTTCTCCCTATTCAACAACCCTCGAACCATCCATGAACCCTAAAATCAAAACAACATTGACGTTAAAATCAATAACAACATCAACATTAATCAATGAAATCGAACAAATAAAAACACAAGTTTTTGTGACTACAAAACGTAAATTTCAATGAGACAAGCCTTAAAATCAAAATCAAAGTCTTTGTGAAATTGGAAAAGTTGAAATCAAAGTCTTTACGAAATTGGAAAAGTTGAAGACAATAACCCTAAATATCAAACAAATTAAGAACTGAATTGGTTAAAGGGAATAGGAAACAAATATACAGAGGAAAGTGCACAATAGCATGTATATTTTTCTTCTATTTCACAAAAGCATATTTATCTATATCTAAAATTTAATGTGATAAAATGATTGAAGGGGGGAGATGAACTAATAAACAAGGATTGAAGAAAGAATCACCAAGATCCAAGACAGAGGGAACCATCGAATTTGTAGATGAAAGAATCACCGTCGGCGAAGACGAATTCTTCTAGGGGACAATGCCGCTTTAATGGAGCTTGGGAACGATGCTACAATGGAGATTTCGTGGAACCAGAGAGATATTGTTATGGATAGAGATGACATCATTTATGGGGGACATAATTTTAGGATATAAATGATTTAAGGAGATAAATAATAGGAAACAAAGTAAATATAAAATCCCACAAAATCCGGATATGGGAGTAATCCAGTGTGGTACACGATTTACTCCTAATATGCATACAAATTTAGTACAATCGAGATCGTCCATTATGCCTCATCTAACAGATGTTATTAGTTCACACATCATACTGTAACACCCCCGACTTATTGCCTCAAAGACGGGACCGAAACAGCGTGTGACGATCCCTATCATAAGGGTTCACACATCATACTGTAACACCCTCGACTTATTTCGATAGAGCCACACGCTGGTGACCTCAGACTTTAAAGTTCAATATCACCCTAGGATTTAATAGGAACAATTATGCTTAAATAAATAAATATTGAATAATAAAAGAGTAGTGAAAGACTTTTGAAACAAATACTTAACCTTTATTAAAATCTTTCCTCGTAAATTGAGGAGATAAGTTTTACAAATAGAAATTACAATACAACGGAAGACATTTTAAATAAACCCTTAATACATGACTAATTTATCTAAGAATTACATTTATTTAAGAAGATTAAATCAATACTAGACAACTTTAAAAATAATATTACTTTAAATCACAATCTTCAACTACAAGCCTTCATCTTCGATTGTTACTTCAAACCGTCTGAGACCAACCACAGATGTGCCGTATAGGACAGATGACACCAACCAACCATGCAAGGAAATGAACGGTTGGTTAGTCTAATGAAAGACTAAGTAAGGGTGAAAAACGGAATGGTTTTTGTAGTCGTATATAGTCACTACCCTTGTTTCTCGAATAAAACTCGGTAAACAGTATATGACTACTATACTCCTACTGAAACAAAAGAAAAGACATGTTTCAAAAGAAGACTCCAACGAACTGAGTCTATGGGAATTAAATGAATTTGTTTGGGAACATTTATGATTATCACATCAAAGTTTTGAAAACGACTCAATGAATATTTAGGTCCTCGACCATCCTCACCGCATAATGCGAATCCAGATTGGAAAAGGGGACTTACTTTAGATAAGAGTCTGGGCGGGTTCCACATTGTACTTCTCCCCTGGGGGTATATTGATTATGTGCAAAATGGCACTTATCTTATTTAATTCAAAACGTGCATTTACGTTAAAGCTTTTAATCCACACCAATCTCGAAACGAGATATATCATTGGACGAATCCCGAATATTGGCACTAGCTAAGTGTACCACCACTTATATTCGAATAAGGGTAGGTCATGACCAAAAGTATTAGGGCAATAATCCTCCTAATACCAAGTTATAAAGAAACAGCTAAACCTCGTAAGGTAAATAGTATTCCTACGAATATTCGTGCTAACTAAGCATACAAGTCCACACCAAATCCACACCAAAGTTCATCTAGAACCCTATAATAATAATAATAATATATATAAATACGAGGTTCATTGCTAGCAAAATATACAACCTAATATATAAGGCTCATTTTCACACCAATTTAACACACAAGTTCCCAAACACAATTAAGAATATGATTTATCTCAACTTAATTAGCACAATCAATTCATTGTCAATTAAGATGAATATGGAATAAATTGCAAGAGTGCATCGCCACTTGCCTTGAGTTACGAAGGAGTTGAATGGCGTAACGAAAATGGTTGCTTTCGAATAGCAAATTGGCTCACTGCTTTATTTCTGTTCCAAAAGCGATTCCGAGATGTACCCAAATCACACATAATAAATAAATTCTAATAAGATAATTTATTCAATAATGACATTTGAAAGATACAAGTCTCAATTTTTAATTGAATTTATTTAACTCTAAATAAATCAATTTCAAGGCTTTTTAATAAAAAGATTATTTATACGGTACTAAAAATCATTTAGTCGTATTCTAAATAATCTTAACATAAATAAACTGATCCACTAATATATTTATGATCCTAATAATTTCTAACCCAACATATTATCTAGATGAAGTGTTATATTTTAACAATTCATAATACAAGATAATACCCAAAAAAATATTTAATTTAATTTTGATGCAAATAAAATTATTTTAGCCTAACATAATTTTTAATTAATCTAGATTATTTAATTAATCCATATTAATCAAATTAAAACAAAAAAAAATCAAAAACCGAAATGGAAGAAAAGCTATCGTAAATTCGTGAAGAACACCAGCCGGTAAACGAGTAAATTCGCATTAGCCAGAGCACCACCGGGGCTGGGACCAAAGGGCTTTTGAAGATGACTTCTTGGTCGATCTATGGGTGACACCCATTGCAAAAACGAAGCTTCGTGGTGGCTAGAATTAAACGATCAACAGTCGTGGTCGAGATTAGGGTTCTTGAGGTTTGATTTCGAAAATTGGATAAATCCAATCCATGGGTGAAGTTCTATTTATACGGCTTTGATAGATCTCTAAAAACACTACAGACTGATATAAAATTTGGTCCAAAACGATCCCGAATCGGATCCAATTTTACCATAAAAACGTGATGGCTTGTTCAAATATTTTTCTTGCCTTTCGGGTGAACTTCTGTCTTGTTTGGGGATAATACTTCCCAATTTTAAGGTGTATATGCTAGTCTTGATCTTGTCCTAAAATCTCATTCTTTAATTTCCAAAAACAAGCCAAAACGCACCCAAAATCTTTATGGAAACCTTCCATAAGTGAAGCTAGAGGTTGACGAAGATGGCCATAATTCCACACCCCCCCCCCCCAGAATTTTGGTCAAATTGCACGTACATTTTTTTCCCAACTTTTCAAGTTGTGGCAAAAATGACATTATTTTACTTTTTAAAAATTACAAAATTTATTCAAACTTATTTATTTTATTATTCTAAGTTTATATAATTATTTTAAACCAAATTTATGAAGAATGGAATTTTAGATTAAGTTAATTATAAGATTTAAGTTAGATTTTATCATATTTTAACCTTATCTTACTTAACATTGTGTTATCCTTAATTTAAAACTTTATGTTAACTTGACAATTTTATTTAAATTAATATAAACATAAGTTAACATAATTCAAATATTTCATGACTTAAAAAGGTAACCTACTTAGGTTAAGTATTATTTTATCCTCTCATGGATAAACATAATAATTCTTATAACCTTTATTATATATCTAAAAAATCACAAAACCACATTCATGGCTATACTTAATTATTTATTTCTACCCATACTATTATGACCCATTTGATAATTTTTACAAAAATTATCTTATCCTAACCTTTGAAACTTAAGTTAATGAAAATTTCAATTACTCCTTAAAAAAATCACAACTTTTATATTATCGAATTAAAATTATCATATTACTCTTCTAATTTAAGTGAATATTACATCTAAAAAGTTGGACAGATTCATATAAGAGATTGACACGCACCATCAGATGAAGCCAAGAAGAATATGTGTGGAAAGGGAAAGAAAGACAAGGCAAAACTGTAATTAAGGATTTAAAATGAGGCAAATAAGCTAATGTTCATTTAGCAATTATAGGCTTTTAGTATATTAAGGATATAGTAGATTTGAGGTTTAAAAAAATGTAAAATTTTAAGAAAATGACATGTGACTAATTTATTGTAGGGGTGTCATGTGGCAAAAGGAAGTATGAGAGTGTCATGTGGCATAGGGAAGCTTTGTTTTAGTATACATATAGTCAATGTTCTAAAAATCTCCGCCTAAGGCCGCCTAGGCCTCACCTAGGCGATAGGCGGTCATCCACCGCCTAGGACCCCGCCTAGGGCCGCCTAAGCGAGAAGAAGTCTCAGATGTTGTGGAAGCGGCAACATCTTAGGAGATGACGGATGCATAAAACATAGTTTTTGGTGAGGCTTTGTAAAATAAGGCCCATTACTATAAATCAAACTTCATCCCAACATAGTTTTATAAACATTAATTGATTTGGGAGAACATAGTCAAATAATCACATTGATCACGCATTAACTTTTAATCCGTCTAGGCCCCGCCTAGCCGCATAGGCGCTAGGCCCCCCCTCACCGCCCAGCTCCCGCCTAGCGACTTTTAGAACATTGCATATAGTAGATTAATTGAAAACTTATAGTATTTGATTTCAAATTTTATTATAATTGTCAATTAATAATCTGATATAACTTTTATGTGAATTAATAAAGGAAAATATGATATCAAGATATACTAAATCATATCCAATCAAATCATAAAGATTTTCCTAAGGCTTAAAATTGGAAACAAATATATAAAACATTGATATCAAAAATTAAAATTAAATTATGTGAAAAATCATGGCGTTGACACATGACACGTGATGATGTGGCTTAATTTAGGGGTGTCATGTGGCTAAGTGGGGTTCCACTTTAGTATAAATATAGTAGATTATCAATTATTAATCTGATATAATTGTATGTGAATTAATTAAGGAAAGTATTACATCAAGATATACTAAATCATATACAATCAAATCATAAAGATTTCTCTAAGGCTTAAAATTGGAAATAAATATATAAAGTATTGATATTAAAAACTAAATTAAATTATGTGAAAATTCATGGCGATGACACGTGGCATGTGATGATGTGGCTTAATTTAAGGGTGCCATGTGGCTAAGTGAGGTTCTACTTTAGTGTATATATATATATATATTAGATTGCAACAAACTAAAATCATATAATAACTATTTTGAAGGGAAAGCATCTAGAATGTAAATTTCAATATACTTCCAAAAATATCATCTAGCATGTGGAACAATTAAAGGTCGTTGAATCTATTGTATAAATACTAAAGAAAAATATATTAATGTTATATCGCGGCCTATACATTTAAGTTGTCACATGTCATTTTCTCTATTTATTTTAAAACTAAATTTAATTATAGATTAAAAATTTTTATCCTAAACCTATTACTTATCTTTCCTTATTTAAATACAAATCAATTAGAAAGATTACAAATCAATCAATTAACAAGATTATAAATCAATTATGAATATTACAAATAAATTACAAAAGATTACAAATAAAAAAAAACTAGTCTAAATCAGGTACCATGTACCAGTATTCTTATTCAAGTTGTGCTACAAATTTAAAATATCATATATATAGGAATTAGAATAAAGTTAATGGATGTAATATTTTTTTAAAGTGCGAAATTTTCATGTAGTACCCTTGAGTTTGCAATTTTCGCGAAATACCCGAAGGTTTGGACAATTCCGCGCGATATCCCTAAGGTTTTTACAAATTTCATCAAATACTCTTAATGTTATAAAACATTAACTTTTAAGCATTTTTCCGTCTATTCCTACAAATAAAGCAAAAATAATAATTAAAATCCTATATGAAAATTCAGAGGAAAAATATTTCAAATGATTTCACATTTTATGTGAAATATTTCACTCTCTTTCAAATTATTCTCCTCTGATTTCACATTTTTATGTGAAATTAGAGCAAAAAATTCACAACTTTTATATTTTTTTTCCTCTGCTTTTTCTTACAAGATTTTAATTTTTTTTTGCTTTATTTGTTGGAATAGACGGCAAATGCTTAAAAGTTAACATTTTATATTGTTAAGGACATTTGACGAAATCTGTAAATATTTCAAGGGTACCGCGCGAAATTGTCCAAACCTTCGGATATTTCGCGAAAATTGCAATAACTCAAGGGTATCATGCGAAAATTCATTTAAAGTATTTCGGAAAATACGTAGCATTGCACAATTACATCTAATTTTTTTATAAAAATATTATTTTTTTTAGAAATTTTCTTATCATATAATAATCATTCATAAAAAAAGATACAAAAATTTATCATGTGTTTATAAATTATCCTAGTATAGTATATGAAAATAATTTAATTAACATATAAGGTTTGTAACTACTCATTTTTACACAATATTTATAATTATTTTCTTTTTTAAAAAAAAGTAGAGATCATGGGACATGTGTAAAGTACAAAGAGTACCATGTGGTGTAGATTTTAACAAGACTTCGACTCTCCTTTATATTGTTTTAGGGTAGATTGGACTAAACAACATGTGTCTTCTTCAACAAAATATAATCGGCTACGAAATTCAATTTGAATTCTCTTCTTATGGAGACTCCATTGGTTCTAGATCTTTATCTGCAAAAGTTGAGAATCATGGTTAGCTTTTATAAGGTACACAGTATCTGATGATGCAAAAAGCAAAAATCTACCGAACTATAGAGTGCACATTCCCTTGGGTGATTAAAAATATTCAATTTTATAATTTGTATAGATCAAAATGGACAATCAAATCCGATTCCCAACAAATTACGCACAAAAACAAAATGGATAAAACACACATTCAACAGAGCAAGTAGTACATTGTTTTGCTAAATTTCAAAATTTATGATTGAAGAATTATTTTTTTCAAAATTATAAAGTATTTCGTTCTGATCATTCTCAAGTTATAATTTATAGACCAACTTGAATATTAGGTTCATAAAATTTATTGAATGAAACTAAGAAAATAAAAGTTGTCATAACAAAATTATTCCTACAATGAGAATTGAGTTTAATCGAATGGTTGAATAAAACTCAAGATGTAAATGCAAACCTCTACTAAAGAGTCTTTGTTGTAGGATCCCATACTCTGAATCTACTATGATAATAATTCCTACAATGAGAATTTATTTTGAAGCAGAACACTCCGACTAGAATTCAATGGTCGATAGAGTTGTATTCACGAAATATTATGCAAGATGGTTGAATAATGATAGCAGGTTTAAGTCGTATCACCTAATCAATCAAATAAAATCCTAGCAAAACCTAAACAAGTAGTTAGGGTAAGCAGGGGTCGAATCCACAGAGAGGAATGGATTAATCTATGTGTTGTTCGCATGCAATAGTAACAAGAAGGGGGAGTTGTAGGTTGGTTGGTCATAATTAAGTCAAACACAGCAAAGTATATGATGAAAATATCAAAGAGAGAAAACACTTAGCCAAGTAATGTCCACATAAGTCATTCAAAGGTTGTTCCTTGATTATGCCCTATCTTCCTATTCAGTTATTCATGTCCTGATCTTGTGTAGATTAATAGGGAAACCATCCCTAAGAACCCTTACCAATGAATAACCCTAGCACCACTAGTGATTCAACCCAAAGGCAACAATGAACATAAGAATTAACCAGGATACACATAACACCTCAACCAGAAGCATTCAACATGTAATCAATTCCCTACATAGATAAATTCCACAGTGGCAGATAAGAATCTATGCTCGCTACTCGAACTAGAGTATTAGCCCAACAGTTCCCTAGTATTAGCAATATGAATGAAAGCAATAAACCTAGGTGATCAATCTAGATAAACCAACAAACATCCAAATAAGAATTTGCTCAAGAGAAAAGATATAACTCAATAGGATAAGATAGATAGGAACAAAACCTCACAACCAGATGAATAAACTTATGCTTCCATTATCGGACTAAGCAAAAGAGGCTTAGCCTTCCATAGTCTTGAGAAAACAACGATGATGTAAAAAAAAAACTAAAACCTGATATGAGAGTCTCCCCTTTTAAAACCTAAAACTAAGAGAGTATAAATAGGTGGACTTAACAAATGACCAAGCCCAACTAAAAATAGAAAACGAAAATAATTAAAATGAAATAAAGAAATCAGGAAAGATAGATTGGGGAAATCCCGAAATAAGTCTGCCGTGATGACCCGCGATCGCGGGTAATGGACCGCGATCGCGGTTGCTTGTAGCTCCGCGCTCTTCGCATTCTTCCGCGCCTGCAGAAATATCTCGAATTGCCCGAGGAACCGCGATCGCGGCACCCTTGCCCGCGGTCGCGGTTAATGCTCGGCCTTCACTCCTTGGCTTCGCCTCCTAACCTCTCGTCTTCACTTCCTTGGCGTCTTCCTTTGGTGGCTTCCTTCCTCAGTGTCTCCTATGATATCCAAAATAGCTCAAACACCTCCAAAAACACCAGACTTCGCCCCCAAACGCCATGCACAAGAATGTATCTAAATCTACTCGAATGGCACCAATAAAACCCTCTAATAACTGTTAGTTAAGCCCTACAAAGTAGTGCTTATCAAACTCCCCCATGCTTAGACCTTTTCTCGTCCTCGAGTAAACTAAAAGAAAGTCTACTCCTCCAATGCAGCACCCAAGGTCTCAGGAAGCATGTCCTCCAACTAAGAGTCACCTAACCCATGCCAAGCTCCTGGAACCAATCTCATTCACAACACATCCTCCATCAACAAGCTTAAGGGGCAAGCATAGTACTTCCCCCAAGCTTAACCCGAACATCCAATGGTGTGAGTAACCTCTAATCCTAGCCTCCATCTATGATTCTGTATGCCTCCCAGAGTGACCTACCCGAATCCTCCTTATATCACATCTTCTTATGTCGCCACGCCAAAATGAGGATTCCTAAAATTCACTCTTCTTCTTTTCACTCATTTTGCCAAGGCGCCCTTTATGGTTTTCACCAAGCCACTCATATTTTTTTTCATAGATGTGCTCACAATATAACTCACATCACTCTAGACCAATTTTTACCCCAACCTAATGCTGGTCCAAGCCACATGCTTATTACCTAGGCCGCCCTTTTGGGTTTTCGACCTATCCCAGGATTTCAATTTTAGCCTTTTTTTTCAATTTTTTGGCTCTTTTTCTTTTTCTCCTCAGCGACATAGGAAATATAAAACCCTCCCCCATGCTTAAACATTGCATTGTCCTCAATGTAATGAAAGACAAAAGAATAAAGCACAGGGAAAAGAAGGGATAAGCTCACAAATGTCGCTGAGTCGGCATGGACACTTCCGTTGTTGCTGGCGGTCTTCTCAATAAATGCCCAGGTCTCTGGTGTTGGGCGGGTGCCGCATCAATTCCAGCATCATCTTCTACCGTGCAACCATAAGGTACCACTTGGTGAGTAGTGGTTGAACAGTGATAACGGGGTTGCACGGCCTTCAAATACCACAAAAAATGGGCCCAGATATGAACGGGGTGTGGGCCATGAGTGGTCTTCCATCGCAGCTGTCGATTGTGGGGCCGCCATCGTTGCCAAAAATTTGTGTAGCGAAAAACTTCCTCCATTGGCAACATGCGCACCCCTCTCCATGGTACTGCGGGACAGCTCGTACTCGTACAACAACATTTTATTTTATTTTTTTACCCCCGTTTAAGGTTTTTTCGGGGGTGACTAGTGCAAGGACAGGAGAGACTTAAATTGGTGTGGAAACACCTTCTTCAATGAGCATGGGTCTCTTCCCTACAGGTTAGTCAGGAAAAGAAAAGAAAAAAAAAAAAACAAGGCAAAAACACACCAAAAAATAATGCAAAACGAAGAAAGAAAGACAAAGGAAAAGATACATACATCGGGTTGCCTCCCGGACAACGCCTTAGTTATTGTCATGGCATGACATACCGCTTCATCCTTCTCAATCTGGGTTGCCTCATGCAACCGCGCTCTTCACTCTTGAGTCTGGGGGATGCTCCTGAATGGTCTCCAGCCTGTGCTCCACCTTCCTCCGGTCAAACTCCATGCTTACCGTACCTGTGCCCACGTCGATCTTTGTGTTGGAGGTCTTCATGAAAGGCCTCTCTAGCATTACTCGTCCTCCTCGTTTCCCTGTGTTCATGACGAAGAAATCCGCATGGAAGACAAGGGTGTCGACGCTCACTAAAACGTCCTTCACAACGCCCTCTAGAATGATGACGGAGTTATCAGCCAGTTGGATAACAAACTCCGTGCTTTCTAGAGGTCCGACATTGAGGGTGTTGTAGACGGACAGTGGTAGGACATTGATTGAGGCTCCCAAATCCAGCAATGTCTCGCTGAACTCGGTTTCCCCAATCTTGTAGGGTACACTAAACATCCCGGGATCTTCACACTTTTTCGGGATCTTCTTTTGCATCACAGCCGAGACATCCTTCTTGACTTTCACCTTTTTCTTCGACCGCTCCTTTTGCTCCTTCTTGAGCTTGCATAGCTCCCTCAGGAAGTTTGCAAAGCGAGGCATCGCTTTGCTCAATTGGGGGGTCACCTTGTAGTTCCTGAATGTCTCGAACATTCCCTTCAGCCCCTCAATGGGTTCGTCATCTTCTAGTGTTGTAGGGAATGGCACTGGGATGTCAAAATCTCCCTTCGGGTAGACATACCGCATCATGAAAGTAAGTGGAGACGGCCCATTTTCCGAAATTTGATCGCGGTTTTCACCCCGCGATCGCGGTTCTTGCACTGGGGCCCTACGGTCGCGGCTATCCTGCCCGCGATCGCGCTTAATCGGCACATCTTGCCCATTCTCTTGGTCAACAGACCCGCGATCGCGGCAAATTGCCCACGGTTGCGGTTCGTTCTCGTACTTCTTGGCTCTCATCTTTTCTTCTTCAAGCTCCCATCTGGGCCTTGACGTCATGGAGTAGACGTTTTGCCTAGGATTTATCTCAGTTTGAGATGGGAGTGCTCGTGACACTCTAGCTTCAAGCTTGCTAACTGTCTGGGAGATCTGCCCCACCTGCTTCTCTAGGTTCTGTATGCTGGACTTGGTCTCGTGTTGAAACTGAACCATGTTTTGATGTATGGTTCCCACGGTCTGTGCCAAAGTATTCATATGATGCGCCAGTGTGTTGACATGGTCCTCAAGATTGGTGATGCGGGCAACTCCCTGTTCTTGTGGTCTTTGATCTACTTGGCCTCCTTGAAACTGCCGCAGGGGGTACTGCTGAAAATCCTGGGTCTCATGCCCTTGATGAGTGTTCTGCTGGTTCCCGTATCTCATATTTGGGTGATCTCTCCACCCTGGATTGTAGGTGCTGGAGTACGGGTCATATTTTGGCCTTTGAGGGCCATATCCGCCAATGGCGTTCACCTCAGCAGTTGGTTCTTGTAGGGTGGGGCATACATCAGTTGGATGCGTCATTTCATAGCATAACCCACATGATTTGACTTGCTGCAAGCCACCTCTCATCATACATCTCCTCATCATCTCCTTCATCTCAGCCATTTCAGCAAGAAGAGTAGAATTGGGCTGAGATTCTGCAGCTCTCACAGATTGGATGCCCGCCCTTTTACTGAATTGCCTGGACCCTTCAGAAAGCTCAAAAAAAATCTCAAAAGCTGCAGCATGAGTCTTGTTGAGGATGTTCCCCCCACAAGCAGCGTTCACCATCCTTCTCTCTTCGTCAAGAAGACCACCGTACAAATAAAGTACGAGGTCCTGCTCAGAATAGCCGTGGAAGGGGCAACTGGATATCATCTTCTTGAACCGCTCATAATACTCATAGAGCGATTCACCAGACTGCTGATCGATGTTGCTGATAGTTCGCTTCAGGCTGTTCAGTTTGGTAGTTGGGAAGTACTTCTCCAGGAAGGCTTTCTTCATCTTGACCCAAGTGTCAATGCTCCTTGGAGTGAGATAGTAGAACTAGTCATTGGCCGCATCCTTCAGCGAAAAAGGAAAGGCCCTCAGCTTGATCTGGTCCTCCGTCACGTTCTTCGGCTTCATACTGCTACACACCGAATGGAACTCAGCAAGATGCTTGTTGGGGTCTTCACCACTCATCCCATGGAAGTGGGGGAGTAAGTGGATCAACCCAGACTTCAGCTCAAAATTTACGCCCTCGCCCAACTCAGGAAACTGCACAGCCAGCAGTTGCTGCTGCATGTTAGGGGCGGTCAACTGTCTCAACGTCTGCTCTGCGTCAGCCATCTCGAACGCAGGATTATCAAAAACCAAAGCACGATTTATTCTGCGACCCTGGGAAAGGGTTCTCTCAATCTCTGAATTAAAACCAAGTAGAGGGGAATTAGTAGCACGAGTGTGGACCATAAGATAGGTCCACACCAAAGGAACACAACACACAGACAAACACACAGAAAAATCAACGCTTGCCTCCCCGGCAACGGCGCCAATTTGATAGCAGGTTTAAGTCGTATCACCTAATCAATCAAATAAAATCCTAGCAAAACCTAAACAAGTAGTTAGGGTAAGCAGGGGTCGAATCCACAGAGAGGAATGGATTAATCTATGTGTTGTTCGCATGCAATAGTAACAAGAAGGGGGATTTGTAGGTTGGTTGGTCACAATTAAGTCAAACACAACAAAGTATATGATGAAAATATCAATGAGAGAAAACACTTAGCCAAGTAATGTCCACATAAGTCATTCAAAGGTTATTCCTTAATTATGCCCTATCTTCCTATTTGGTTATTCTTGTCCTGATCTTGTGTAGATTAATAGGGAAACCATCCCTAAGAACCATTACCAATGAATAACCCTAGCACCACTAGTGATTCAACCCAAAGGCAGCAATGAACATAAGAATTAACCAGGACACACATAACACCTCAACCAGAAGCATTCAACATGTAATCAATTCCCTACATAGATAAATTCCACAGTGGCAGATAAGAATCTATGCTCGCTACTCGAACTAGAGTGTTAGCCCAACAGTTCCCTAGTATTATCAATATGAATGAAAGCAATAAACCAAGGTGATCAATCTAGATAAACCAACAAACATCCAAATAAGAATTTGCTCAAGAGAAAAGATATAACTCAATAGGATAAGATAGATAGGAACAAAACCTCACAACCAGATGAATAAACTTATTCTTCCATTATCGGACTAAGGAAAAGAGGCTTAGCCTTCCATAGTCTTGAGAAAACAACGATGATGTAAAAAAAAAACTAAAACCTGATATGAGAGTCTCCCCTTTTAAAACCTAAAACTAAGAGAGTATAAATAGGTGGGCTTAACAAATGACCTAGCCCAACTGAAAATAGAAAACGAAAATAATTAAAATGAAATAAAGAAATCAGGAAAGATAGATTGGGGAAATCCCGAAATAAGTCTGCCGTGATGACCCGCGATCGCGGGTAATGGACCGCGATCGCGGTTGCTTGTAGCTCCGCACTCTTCGCATTCTTCCGCGCTTGTAGAAATATCTCGAATTGCCCGAGGAACCGCGATCGCGGCACCCTTGCCCGCGGTCGCGGTTAATGCTCGGCCTTCACTCCTTGGCTTCGCCTCCTAACCTCTCGTCTTCACTTCCTTGGCGTCTTCCTTTGGTGGCTTCCTTCCTCAGTGTCTCCTATGATATCCAAAATAGCTCAAACACCTCCAAAAACACCAAACTTCGCCCCCAAACGCCATGCACAAGAATGTGTCTAAATCTACACGAATGGCACCAATAAAACCCTCTAATAACTCTTAGTTAAGCCCTACAAAGTAGTGCTTATCAAATAACTTAATATTATATATAACAAGCAAGAACATTTTTTATATTTTTCGATAGTTTTTTATGCGGTATTATCTTTTTATTATACTGTAAGGTTTTTTATTATTATATTCTGATTATAAATGTTTTCTTCAATGTGTCAGACTCTCCAAAACCATGGACTAGAGAGAGTTTACATCAACACTTTTTCAATCGTAAGCATGTATTCGTCTCTTTGGTGTCGTTTAATTTTGGCTCTTTGTACATTTAGATATGATAATTAATTTTGGTGTTGTGGATCTTTGGTTCTTCTCCCTACTGTGTTCCATTCTATTTAAAATCTACTATGTATATGTATATATTAAACTAAAACCTAACTATGTCACATGACACGCCCTCATCAAAATTATCACATGTCATTTTCTGATTTTTTCACTTTTTAAAAATAAATTTAAATATACATCAAAGATTTTTACCTAAATCTAGCGTTGATTTTTTCCTAATCTAAATACAAATCAATTACAAAGATTAGAAATCAATTATAATGATTACAAATCAATCACAAAAGATTACAAATCCAAAACTTCCACAACACAAATCAACTCATAATTGGACTGATGTGCACATCACTGGTAAGCACTGATCTACACATCCTCTGTCACGTTACCGTCTTGGAATCCCTGGTTCGTCGCGGCGTCTGTCTCGATAATGGTTTTGGACCTTTTAATTGAAAAAAATCCCTTAAAGATGCAGTACTAGCCATTAGCTAAATCACAACACTTCAAGTACTTGAATATTTTCAAAGAGTGAGACTAATTAAAGATCATATATTGGAAAAGCTTAACAACAAAGATTAATGGTCAATTTAAAATTAAATCACAGTTATAAAAATTTAGGAAAGCATCAAGGTACAAATTGCTACATATTCATGGATATATGACTGTAAACTAAATAAAAGTTATAGAAAATCGAAGATAATGAGTTTTGGTTATAACTATTTTTCTAGAAAAATAATTAAAAGAAATTTTATATGAGATTTAAATACAATATCTAAAACTATATTTGGATATCAGATTTATGGTTGCTTTTTTCTTTCAATTTCGCAATTCTCCATTTTCGCTTATGGTTCGTGATTAACTGGGATAATTTTTTATTATACTAACTTGTTTTTCATTTTACTTAATCAGTATGATATGTCATAAGATTTGGTAATAACGACTTTCTGTAAAAGAAAAAAGAGTAAATAAAATGTATCAGATGAAATCAAATATTAAGAAACATGATATCAACAACGAATACTTCCCAAATAAACTAAAACTCATTTCCAAGATCATGCATTTTTTAAACTAATAATGTTTTTCGGCACAATATCTAAATCAAATTTATTTTTGTTATTTTGATTTTTTTTTCTAGATTTAAAATTCAATCTAATCGTAAATATCTCATCTAAATGATATAATATATAGGGTTTTTTGCACGGAACCACCCGTTATTTGCCACTTTTTGCATGAAACCACCCGTTATATCGAAAAGTATTATAAACCACCCAAATATCCATCTCCGTTAATGCAAAGTCATCCAGAGCCATCTACCGTCCACTTTGCCGTTTAAATGTGTAAAATGTCTCTTTTGCCCTCATTTTTTTTTAATTTAGGGGCATATATGGTCATTATGCATCCGGGTGACATATCGCGAGATAATGATGATGATATTTTGAAGGGGAGCTTCTCTTCTAATATCTGGGTGGCTTCTCTTCTAATATCTTGCTGATGTATTTGAACCCGACGAGGGAGGAGAAGACATGAAGGCTGTCAAGACTCGAGCTGGGGAAAATGGCATGTCGATCCGAGGAGAACCTATGCTGAGCAATGTTGATGGAGGAGAAGCAGCGAAGGTAGAATCCACAAAGGCGAGGAGAAGACACGAAGACGATTCTTCAATTTGAGTAAGAATTTCGATTCTTCAATTTAGGTCGTTCAATTTCGCTACATTGGAATTGATTTTGGGAAGAATTGGATAGTCGAATTAGTGGAATTAGGGTTTATGGATGGTGTTAGTCAAATTAGGGTTTTCCGAATTAGTTGAATGGTGATTTTCGAATTAGGGATTTGACAAAATCCCTAATTGTTAGTCGAATTTGGATTTTTCGAATTATGGATGGTGTTAATCGAATTAGTTGAATGTCTCTTTTGTCAAACCATCCTATATTAGACCTCATTATGTGTTTATGTATGTATTCTGCTTTGAATGAGGTTAGTCAAATTGGGGTTTTTCGAATTAGGGATTTCTTAGTCGAATTGTTAGTCGAATCCTATATTGTGATTGATTATTCATTTGGGAAAATCAATTGGAGTCAGGTGGCCATGTTCTGATTGTAAACTTCACTTGAAGCGGGAAGTTTACATTATTTATGTTATTGGTTGCAGGAAAATGTCATCTCAATCCCAATCTCCCCCTCGCTAGTAGAAAAAACCCTTTTAGAGGCGGGCGTTTTGACACTTATTGAGGCGGATACCGTACGCAGCAAGTGAGGGGGCTGCAACAAGTGGGACACTTTTTGAGGCGGACATTTTACGCCTCTAAAAGGTACTTATTGAGGCGGGCATTCTATGCCCGCCTCAACAAGTCCCTCACTTCGGCGCCAAAGTGAGGCACTTTTAGAGGCGGGTCTATGGATGCCCGCCTCTAAAAGCCACTTGTTGAGGCGGGCCTATTGAGGCCCGCCTCAACAAGTCTTTTTTAAAATTAAAAAAAATCGGGATCCCGGTTTTTTAGAGGCGGGCCTATGGAGGCCCGCCTCTAAAAGCCACTTGTTGAGGCGGGCCTATGGAGGCCCGCCTCAGCAAGTCTCTTTTTTTTTAAAAAAAATTAAAATTCGGGACCCCGGTTTTTTGTAATACCGGGGTCCCATTTGTTTTTTTTAAAAAAAAAAAATTAGCTCAAATGGATACACAATGTCGACATTTGCTTCAGTGCAAACAAGATCGTATCAACCAGCTCAAATGGATAAACAATCAGCTCAAATAAGATACATTCATCTGAACTGTTCCAATGGTTTTTTATAGAATTATCAGGCCTGTTTTATCAAGATAAAGAAAAGGAAAAGAAGAGGTAAATGCAAATCTGTTTCATATTTTAAAGAAATCCTGCAAATTGATAGTTCGAGGTCAGAATTTTCCTTATGGGATCATCAGTACAAACATGTGAAGATATCTAGCTAATATGACTTACAGAAACATGAACACAGTCTTCACGCAAGTAGTCAAGAGCATGTGGATGGTCAAGATCAACAGCCTGAGAAACATCAATGACGTGCAAGTGACCCTGCCCAAAAATAATTGAATTTCAGTCTAATACCGCTAAAAGTCTTATTCTACATATAGTACCCAAAAATAGGCATTGGCTATATTTTCTTCCTTTTTTTCCCGGATCTGAAGGTTAACTTCTGAAAAAGACTAGTTTTGAATCCCAACAAAAGGGGCATCAACTAGCTAATTACCTCATAGTACAATATGTTGTACTCGCTGAGATCTCCATGTACCAACTTGCACTTTTGATACAATGTCCGCATTGCTATAATAATCTGGAAAATGCATTATAACAGTGAATGAGTCAAAAGAAATTAAAATAAAGGCAGAAATTGAACTGTTGATATTTTCTTATAGCCTAACTACAATAATCTCTCATTATTGAACTGATGTGTTCCCAACTTATATATCACCTTTACATAAGAAGTTCGAACCATTTGCTTACTAACCAAATCATGACAAACAATTCCAAATCCAACCACAATTTTATCTTGGAATTTCATATATCATTTTCTCATATTTATTTATTTTGAACATTATATTTGAACCAGATGAGAAAAATAAATTGCAAAGAACAATTCTGATGGATTTCCAATGAACAAACCCAGGCAACATCTAATAGAATAGCAGAAACATTATAATGTTAACATTAGAAATGATGATTCATGTAAGCTATTGTCATATAAAACCGGTAAAAAATCTGCATACGCAAATGAATTCTCCATTTGTCCAAGGGATATACAGTATGCCGAGCTAGATATCATCACTACCACCAGCACAATCAAAGGATAGAAGAACAAACCTCGAAATAACCTTCACGTAACTTGTCTAGTGATAATGCAGCATCCTTAAGTCTAGGTGCCGCCCATCCTGCTTTACCTGAATCACAAAAGAATTCACTAACGTCAAAATGTACACAATTGGGCGCAGGCCCAAACATTCGAAATGCGAAATTCAAACTAACATTCCCATTCCATCATAACACCAAAGACAAGAGAAGTCACCACACAGCAATCAATGCTTACATTATCATGTACGAGTCAAGCATGGAAAACCTACTTCTGAATATTAAATATAAATCCATGATTACCTGCGGATCTGGGGATGCAACTGGAGCAGAGTCGACGATGCAGCCCTTGATCCTGACCGTCAGTGAAGGATCCTGCTTCTGAATATTGTCTAGGATGACTCCATATCTGCAGGAAAAAAATGAACAATCCAAATTTTCAATAAGATTCTTGGTAAGCGATCGATATTATATCAGCACAATCAACGAGGAGGAGAAAGTCAGCTCACGTTAACCACCCCACAAGTGCCATAACTGCTAAAGAAGTGTCGATCGAACTATATGCAGTAATATGGAAATAATATTAGCATACAAGACACTTGTGGCACTATTAAGTGAGATATGTCTTTCTTATAACAGGTGGCAAAGCCCCATTTAGGAGCACATTTTATTCGGATTGATCATATAATACATAATTACCTTGGTTTTGCAATTCTTGAACCCATTTTAATAAGTGATCATATAACCCGTTTTAATAAGCCATCAATATCAGACAGGGGAAGGTCATAGAAAAGAGAGCAATTCAACTAGCAAATAAAATGACAAAATTTTATAAGAACCATGCAGTTCTATTTTCTAGGGATTCTACTGGATTATGAAAGTTCTATATCGGCATAAATTCAAAGGCAACAACATGGGAAATCATGTTGGAAAATGAATCTTACATTCGTTTTTGCTTGAGGACTCTCATAGCTCGTGCCTTCACAGCATCTTGAGCAGGACCAGGTCGTGTTTTCTTGATCTGTTCTTTGTATCGCGCAAGTTCAGAGTCAAGCCTTTTTATCTTCTCATCCACATTTTCCCCTCGTTTACTAATCTGATATAGAAAAAACCCCAATTTTAAATTGTAGAAAGATAGTAGAAACGATCATATGTGCAGTAATGCAAAAAGCATATACTTTTGTTCAATAACTATCTAACTAAATCTACTTATAACAACTTCTGACCAATTTTCAGCCCCAAAATTTCTAAACCCTAATCAAAAGCAGTCGTTCATTAAAATCCCAAAACCTAGCCAAAATACCACCTTCCCAAATTCTCGAAACCCTAATTTAGGTTACCAGAATAAAACACGGATCTCATCCAAGAAATCAATCAACCAATTCAAAGCATTTACACATTAAGGATGTTAAGAACAAAATCAAGAGATGGAGAATTACTCGATCAATAGCATCTCCAATGGAAGGAGGCGGGTCTTTCTGTTTCTTAACACCGAAACGAGGCTGTCGACGAAACAGGACTGAGGTCAAAAGTAAAAAAATATACTTAAAATTCGAATTGCACAAATCTAAATCAAATAAGACGTTGTTGTAGATCTAAAGCAACAATTGCACAAGGATTCTAAAGTAACACTTACACAAATCTAAAGCAATTGATCAAAGGGGCGAAGTGCTTATCGGAAGTGAGAATCGCCGGATTGAGACCACCGGATTGAGGCCGAGGAGAAGCGAGAAGAGCCAGAGAGACCACCGGAGACCCGCGACGAGCCGGAGAAGCCGCGACACGACGGAGAAGCCGTGACGAGCCGGAGTTGGAGAGGGGCGAGCGAGTTCGAGAGGGGCGAGGCGAGGCTAGGGCTACTGAGAGGTATCGGGATGAAAGAAAATAAAAGAGGGAGAGAGAAAGAAAATAAAAGAGCGAGAGAGAAAGAAAAACACATTTGTTGAGGCGGGCATATGGAGGCCCGCCTCAATAAAACTTAATAGAGGCGGGCATTTTCGCCCGCCTCAATTACGTACAATTAGAGGCGGGTCTAACATTGGCCCGCCTCTAATACTTTAGCGGTATTAATTTTTCGGAAATTTTTTGAGGCGTATAAATTTTTGCCCGCCTCAATAGAATTTTTTGAGGCGTATAAAATAATTATCCGCCTCAAAAACCTGAAAAACTAATTGCGTAGGACGTTGTTGAGGCGTTTTGTTATAGGCCCGCCTCTAAAAGGGCGCCTCAACAAGTGTTTTTTCCACTAGTGCCTTCATATTATGGTGGCATAGTTTGCGAGTGCAATTGAAGGCCAAGGATGTATACAACTCATACTGCAAGAAAATATGGAAGGAGGTTATTGAGTTGCTCATCATATACATCAAATGGCTCCAGAGGCTGTGATTTTTTTGAGTGGATTGATGCTCCTTCGAGATGAATGCAATGAACATAATCCAAAGATTGGCGAATCAAAAGAAAGAATTGGAAGCAAAAAATATGAAGCATGAAGAAGCATTGAAGGCCAAAGAAAAACAGATTGGGAGGTTTTGGTTCTTTGTATGGGCATTGTTGGCCAAGCTTGTATTTTCTATGTTTTATAAGTAGTGTTTGTATACAATCATGGCATTTATGCTTATGAAATGGTAGTTATGCTTATGAAACATGGAATTCAGACAATATGATCTATGTTTTATATATGATTTCTGATGTATTGAACTCGAAAGAATCTGGTGGTCTATGACATTTGCAAGTTTGCTTTGCTTTACATTTTTTGGTGATTTGGTCATTACAGGTTTAGGCCATTGTTTTGGTGTTACAAATGGTCATTACAGGTTTAAACCATACACCATTTTTTGGTGTTTTGGTCATTAAACCCAAAATTCCCCTTAGAACACTGAGAAACTGAGAAGGAACACTCTTAAACCTCGACCACGATGGAGAAATTGCTTCGATTTCACCTAGAAATCGACAACCCTAAATTCCCCTTGAACCTCGCGATCGACTTCACTCTCTTTTTTGGGGCAAATAGCAGACTGGAGGAGAAAGAGATATTCATCTCTTCAAATTATCGCATCATCTCATGGCAACTTGGTAGAAACCCGTAAAAAATTTAAAAAAAAGAGGGCAAAAGAGACATTTTACACATTTAAACGGCAAATTGGACGTCAGATGGCTCTGGGTGGATTTGAGTTACGGAAATGGATATTTGGGTGGTTTAGGATAATTTTCGATATAACGGGTGGTTTCATGCAAAAAGTGGCAAATAACGGGTGGTTCCGTGCAAAAAACTCATATATATATATATATACTAGGATAACTTAGATGTTTCTTTAATTAGTAGTATTCAAATATCTCAAAAAGTTTAAGTAGATATTTATTATTTGTAGAAGAACATTACTTCAAAATTAATTTAAATAGTTTTAAGGGACTACATATTATCATATTTTTTTAACTCATTTGTCACACCTTTATATTTCTAAATCTACAAGGTCACTCATTTATATGATTGGTTTGAAGCCTTGATGTCTAATCTATTATATATTAAAGTAAAAACCTAGCTAAGACCACTAGTCATTTTGACATTGCACTAATTTATTTATTGTCACATGTCTACACCAAATCGTGTCACATGTCAATATTATTTTGTCTATTATTATTATTATATAAAATATTTTTAGATGTGATCATGATTTCTTTTTTCAACATATAGATTATTTAGGTATTTTTTAATATTCTCTTTTAATTTTCCCATTTAATTAGTCACATTTTATTCAAAATTCCTTTTAATTCATTTATTTCTAGGTATAAGACATGATTCAACATATTACGTATGTACGAAATCACATTGATCTTTATTAATAGATCATTAGTAGAGATTTCTTTATATTATCGTACTTATATTAGATATTATTTTTATTTATTTAATATATTATTAAATTAGATACCAATATATTTTTTATAGTTGAAAATAAGACCAATATAAAATTTTACACAAACTCCACACGGAACGAAACTAGTGACTATAATATATCGTTGAATAACTATATATATATACCGTTGGTATGGTATTGCTTAGTTTTAGTAGAGTTCTATCAATTTGGAAAAATCAAATTTTAAAAAATTATCTTCACTCAAATTTTATTGACTATAATAGTTTCATGATCATAACTAACTTATCTTCACTCAGATTTTAAAAAATTCACATAGTTTTTTTTTATTGTAGTTAATTGTTTTAGGGTGTAATTACAAATCAATTTTTTTTATGAGGAAAGAATTAGGCTGAAATTAAGGATGATCTGACATCATTCTAGAGCATCCTTTCGGATAAGAACATTGAGTTCTAGGTCAATTTTATCGGATGAGAACATTGAGTTCAAGACCTGCAGTGGGAAGCTAAGAGATTCAATTTTATCAGCTAAGCGATTGAGTTCCCGAAAAATATGTCTAAAATTAACATTTGTGAAAAATTGAAGTTCAACAAGAATATTTGCGATAATCATTTCAATTTACCATGGAGTTGTCCAAATGTCTTTGATAGAGTTAATAAGGTAAAGGTTATCTCTTTCAATTTCAATTTTTTTAAGCCCAAGATGTTTGGCCTGCAAAATACCATGTTTCAAAGCTAGGGCTTTAGTATCAAGGATAGATGTTTTCCTAGTTAAGTTGTTTCCCGTTGTAATTGTTTCTGCTTTGTTGTCTCGAATAAGGAAACCAAAAGCGGCATCACCATTCAGTCGTTTAGACCCATTAAAGTTTATTACAAAGTAGTTTGGTTGTGATGTTTCCCATTTAAGGTTTTTCCTTTTCCTTGTTGTGTGTGTTATATGTGGAGTAACATTGTCTTCAATAGTATCCAGTTCTTTTGTACAATTCCAATTTTTTATCATAGTTCTAATATATCCATGTAGGTCCTTGATGAGATCAGAGGGATCAGTGGTAAAGATAGTTTGGTTTCCTTTGATCCAGATGCACCACCAGGTAGTTGCCAATTCAATGAACTCTTTTTTGGTGTACTAACTTTTAGTGTCGATAAAATTTCACTGATTTTTATGTTAGATGTATTTATATGTTTGAATATGTCCTCGGATCGACAGTTTATTTTTTTTATTTTTTGCTAAAGTATGCGGTCAGTGCATGAGGATTTGAGTTAGGTCTTCATGTGGGTTATTACAGAAAGCACATTCTAAGGGAATTGTAACCCCTTTATTGTTTAATTTGATTTTGGTTGGAAACCCATCATCAGCAGCTTTCCACAAAAAGTTTTTGATTTTGGGGTAGGTGTCAAGTTTCCATATCCAGGAAAGATCCTCATGGATCCTTCACTTCATCTTGTAATAAATTGGATTGCGGAGCTAGTTGAGTACCATCCAATTTTGTTGAAGATCTGATCCAGTAAAGCCTATCTTGTATTTTATTTGTTGAGATTGGTATAGCAAGTTTTTTTTTTAACTGCTTCGTCTTTGAGGATTTTTATAAGCTTTGGGATATTCCATTTGTTACCAGTGTCGATAAAGGCGTTGACTGTGGTTGATGTGACCCTGCCCTCCATGTCAGCTACAAAGGAGGAAGACGCCGTGAGACTTCCGCCTATAGGTCCCATTACTCGCTCCAGAGCGAAGAGTGTCCAAGCAGCGACACAATCATTGGTGACCAGACTTGTAGCCAGTCACGGCCAGATCACTACAGCGCCCGAGCTTCTTTGTCTCGTCAGCTTAGCCGTGACTGACTCCTCTACAGCTGCAGATATCCCGAGCTAGTTTTAGTCGACTTTCTATTTTAGGATGTCTTTCTAATTCTAGTTCATACTATCTTTATTTAGTACTTCTTGTTTACAGCATTTCCATTATTAGTAGTTTCTAGTTCTGGAGTGATTTTCATTTATGTTGAATGGGCCACCAGAATTAGTAACTAGAGAGTCTGGCCCATTAAGCCAACTCTCTAGTATAAGTAGGAACTCTTGTAATTCATTTTAGTTCACGTCAATTTCAAGCCTAAGTTCAAGTCGAGTTAAACTCCTTAACCCCGGGCCTCGACGTCATCAATTAGCACATTTCTAAGTTGAATTATCCTGGCGCGTTAATTATCTACCAGTTACACTTCCGCAATACAATCAACCCTAACCCTAATCAGTCTTACGGTCACCGCCACCATACACCACCTTCATGCTGCCCCTCTTGACGACGAAACCCTAATTCCGCCGCGCCTCCCTCTCTCTCCGCCGCGCCTCCATCATTCCGCATTTCCCTGCCACCGCCGCGCCACCAGTCTGCCGGTTTCCAAGGGGGTTCTGAAACCCTACAGCCCGCCGCCTCCTCCATTCATTTCCGAAGAGTTGCTACGCCCTACTACGTGTTCATCGGATCCTTGACAACAACTTGTAGTCTTCCGTCGGGCAAGGTTACATCAACTGGCATCAGAGAATTCGAACTGCGTAAGTCGTTCCAACTCTTCTTTCAATCACTCCTTCGCTTCCGTAAATCAATTTCTACATCAAAAAAAAAACCTAGCTATGAACAGCCTAGGACCCTAAAAAAAAATTCCCTTGCAATCTGAATCCGAAAAACGCAACAAAACCCTAGGTTTGGTGGTTGAGAAATTCGGCCATCATCAAAGAAAAAAAAAATCCTGCACATTGCCGAACCAGTTCACACATATTTTCAACAATTTCTTGTGTTTTTGCTTGGTTGTTGATTGTGTTTATTGTAGATCTGCTTGCATATAGGCTTAGAAGCATTCCTTGCCACTTTTTGCCTTGATTTGCACCACCAATCTACATATTTTTAATCTCCTTTTTTTCCCACTTGAATCACTGAATTGCTGAAATTTTGCTGCACAAATTTCCGGTTGTGCTGTTCGTCCATTTCCTGAAGTGCGTCTACTGTGTCTTGCGCCGTTGTGTTCTTGTGTTGCGGTTGCTTGTTCTGCACTTTTGTTAAAGCAGCCCTAGGTTATAAAAAAAAATTTGAGACCACACAAGCCAAAGTAAGGCAAGTGCGTCTCTTCGCAAGTGATTCATTTACCGTCTTCTATCTCTTTCACTGTATGGGCTGTATATCTTGGTTGACTATGTTGTGCTTGCTTCTGTGCTTATATCCTTGTATATCTACTTTCGACATTTTCTTTGTTGAGCATTGCCTTGATTTTGTTGATTGTTGTGTGACATGCTTTAGCCAGCTCGTAACCGCCCACACGGCCAGCCAGATTAGATCCCTGAGTGATTGCTTGTTGAGTTCGGTTCTGCTTACCTGTTTGTTGTTTCTCTTTTGCCGTTGTTGTTTGCTTTGATCCTGTGGTTTGCTACTTTTTGCTGTCAGGTACCATGTCAGAAGGTGATACAACCCGCGATACAGGCTCAGAGACTGCTGAACAGAAGATGCTACGAGAGTTGCCTGCTGCCAACAAAGTAAGAGATGCGCAGATGGCCGAGCTCCTGCGTCAGAATGCAGAGCTCTTATCTCGACAACAACCGTCTTTGATCGCTACAGTAGCTTCTGATCAGGGTCAGTTATAGGCAGATAAGTTGAGCGCCATAGCCCTGGAAAAGGCGAAGGATAAAGTTGTGATGCTTCCCTCCACATCTACTCCAGGCCAGCTGAAACACCTAGCGTCGCAGAAAGAAAGCACTATAGTCCCACAGCGTCGTCGACAACGACAGTCTGCACAGGTAGTGATCCGGGAAGAGGACCATGGAGCTGCAGAGGCAGATGATGAGAGTTCCCAGGAGGAACATTAGGACGATCAGGTTCATTCCAATGGTCGACATAGGCAAGGCCGCTCTCCGACATTACAGCCTCCTACAGGTCGACCACCCCGCCAACCGTCAGGTTCGCATCTTCAGCAGCCTCCGCATCAGCATCGTCACCGGCAATCTACTGCTGTGCCGTTTGATGTTGATGCATTTCAGGATCATCAGAGTGTCCGCACTCCTATCTATTCTGATGAGGAGGATCAGTTTGATGAGTACAATGTTGAGGAGGATGAGGGACAGTTTGGGTATGCTGTTGGTTTTCACCCACCCCTACAGGATCCCCCTAAGTTACAGCAGCACCCTACCAGCTATGTTCCACCTCCTCGCCTGCCTCAGAATCAGGCAGCGTATTGGAACGTTGTCCAGTACGGCAACTGACAACCGGCTCGCCAGCGCCCCGCCGCCGGCCATCACCGTCAGCGACACCCTGCTCGTGACCCACCGCCGTATGCCGGACCATAATACGGTCAGTATGCAGCTCCTCCCCAGCCTGTAGCTCGTCACTTCGAGCACCATGAGGACCCTGCAGCGCCATTTCCTGACCGTCGCGCCCAGCCACCTGTGCATCGCAGAGACATTAAGGTAAAGATCAAACCCTTATTTGGTTTTTATGACCCTGCTATTTTCCTTGAGTGGTTGCAGAACACAGGGCATGTCCCGCGACACTTAACTGTCCCAGAGCATGAAAAGGTAGAGCTCATTACCTTACATTTTGAGGGCGCTGCTCAGACCTGGTGGCATCGTCTTGAGCAGCAACATTACAGGATGGGTTGGCCACCCATTAGTAAATGGCATCAGCTGGTGCATATCATGACTAGGAAGTATGTGCCTTCGACCTACAAGGAGCAGATGCGGTCAGAGATAGCATGTGCTAGACAGGGTTCTGATTCGCCACAGGAGTTCTTCGCTCGCCTAGAAGACATGTACTTCAAGGCTAGTGTCAGTGTTGCTCCAGGAACCTTGAGAACGCGGTTCATTACTGGGCTTAACCAGCCCTTTAGTGATCAGGTCGACGTGCTGCCGATACGGGACCTCAACAATGTCGTTCACACTGCCCAGAAGTTCTATCTTCAGCACATGCGTCAGAAGCAGCAACCATGGTAGTCAGCGACTTCGTATAGGTATAGTTCTAAACCTTTCAATTCAGGTTATGGCACTAATCTTGCTTCTACTTCTAGTGTGCCTAGATAGGACCGCAACAACACGGGTTCAGCGTCTGCTTCAGCGACACAACGATCAGCTCCAGCTGTTCCTGCTCGTCGTCCGCAGCCGCCGGCTTCAGATGCCCCTCATTCTGACCGAGCTAGAGATCTGGAGTGCTTCAAGTGTGGGGGAAGAGGATATTACAAGAAAGATTGTCCTAATTCCAAGAAGGTCCTCTTCTCCACCCAGTCTGCCGGATATGAGAGTTACGACGACACGGATGATGTTTATGACGTCGAGACGGACCCTGCAGCTGTCTATACAGCCGATGCTGATGGCTGTGTGGTTGGTACTTCTGACCACCATGACGACCAGGAATATCACTTGGCCTTGGTTACTAGACGCGTGCTGAGCGTCAAGGAGGGAGACCTAACGACACAGAGGGAGAACTTGTTTCATGCTCGGTGCAGACTTCAGGATGCATCGCTGAGTGTGATCATTGATGGGGGCTCGTGCTGCAACATCATTAATGAGAAGGTTGTGCGCCATTCAACCTCCCGACTACATCGCACCACGCTCCCTACGGCCTCCAGTGGATCTCTGATGGGTTAGGTAACACAGTTTCTCGCTAATGTCTTATTTCTTTTTCTATTAGTCCTTACAGCGACACTATGCTATGTGATATTACCGCCATGGACGCAACCCATCTGCTTTTGGGTCATTCGTGGCAATATGATCGTCGCGTGCTTCACGACGGGTATTTGAACACTTACATGTTCAATTACCACGGGAGGCGCGTGACACTCTTACCTATGAGTCCGCAGGAGATTTTGCAGGATCAAGCAGAGAGACAGCGCCAGAAGGCGATGGATGCCGCGGACAAGAGGTCTGCTGACGTCCTTAGTCCAACGGCCAGTTCATCAACCTCCAGATTTCCCCCTGCTGTAAAGTCTGCAGGGCAGACGACAAGTAAGAAAGCTCCTTCAGGCATTGCTCTTAAAATGCCAAACACAGGTACTGCAGGAACCCCTTCTACAGCGTCCGATGTGTCGTCTGCTACATCTCTGCGTGGCACCTGTGAGACCAGGTTGCTGCTCGCTCGACACCGGGACATGACGTCAGCACTCCAAGGCAAGTCTCCTTGTTTCCTTATCATTTCTAGATCTTGTGCCACTACTATTTCAGAGCCTGTACTCCCGTCGAGTATTTTGTCTCTTTTGCAGGACTTCAAGGACGTCATGCATGTTGAGCTACTAGAGGGATTGCCACCGCTACGTGGTATTGAGCACCAGATAGATTTCATTCTCGGCGCTTCTCTGTCGAACGGCGCTGCCTACAGAGCTTCTCCTGAGGAGACAAAGGAGTTACAGCGACAGGTCCAAGCGCTTTTGGACAAGAGCTTAGTGCGGCAAAGTTTGAGTCCCTGCGTCGTTCCTGTAATTATGGTGCCTAAGAAGGATGGGACATGGAGGATGTGTGTGGACTGCCGCACCATAAACCAGATCACCATCAAGTACAGACATCCCATTCCGCGCCTCGATGATATGCTGGATGAGCTGCATGGTGCCACTTTGTTCTCCAAGATTGATCTTAGGAGTGGCTATCATCAGATTCGTATAAAGGAGGGCGATGAGTGGAAGACAGCTTTCAAGACCAAGTACGGTCTCTACGAGTGGCTGGTCATGCCATTTGGATTGACCAATGCTCCATCGACGTTCATGCAGCTCATGAACCATGTCTTACGGTCTTTTTTGGGGAAGTTTGTAGTAGTGTATTTTGATGATATTCTTGTGTACTCTCGTAGTTTACGTGATCATATTGAGCATCTTAGGCTGGTATTAGAGTGCTTGAGACGTGAGAGCTTATACGTCAACCTGGGTAAGTGAGTATTATGCTCAGACTCTACTAACTTTCTGGGTTTTGTTGTTTCTAGGGATGGGCTCCGCGTAGATGAGGAGAAGGTCCACGCAATCAAGGAGTGGCCCACACCAACAACTCCCACTCAGGTGTGTTCGTTCTTAGGGTTGGCTGGTTTTTACAGGAGGTTCGTCCGCGACTTCAGTACTATTGCCGCCCCTCTGCACGAGCTGACCAAGAAGGCGATGTCGATCACATGGCTTCCGCGACATGATGCTGCTTTTGTCACCCTGAAGGATGCCTTGTGCCGTGTCCCTTTGCTGCAGTTGCATGACTTCACTTGTCGCTTTGAGGTGGAGTGCGACGCTTCCGATTTCGGCATCGGTGGTGTCTTGCTGCAGGAGAGGCATTTGATCGCCTACTTCTCGGAGAAGCTTTCGGGTGCTCAGTTGAACTACCCAACGTATGACAAGGAGTTGTACGCGCTGATCCGGGTTCTGAACACGTGGCAGCACTATCTCTGGCCGAGTGAGTTCGTGATTCACTCCGACCATGCTGCCCTGGCCTATCTGAAGAGCCAGACGACCCTCAGTCGCAGGCATGCTCGGTGGGTCAAGTTTATGGAGACATTTCCATACTTGATCATGCACAAGAAAGGTAAGGAGAATGTGGTAGTTGATGCCCTTTTCTCGCAGGTACGTGCTCATAACTCATCTCCAGTCTCGTTTACTTGGTTTTGCATTGCTCCAGGATTTGTATGCTGATGATATTTTCTTTAAAGACATCTTTGAGCAATGTAAGATAAGCAGAGAGCATGACACGTATTTCTTGGATGATGGGTATCTGTACAAGGTCGGGAAACTCTGTATTCCTGCGTCTTCTGTCAGGCACTTGTTGCTTCAAGAAGCACATGACAGCTGTGGCCACTTTGGGGTGTCTAAGACACTTGCAGCACTGTGGGAGCACTTTTTCTGGCCAAACACGGCCCAAAGTGTTACTAGCAGGTATTGCAAGAGTTGTGTGACATGCCAGAAGGCTAAGGCACGCTCTAGTCGACAGGGTCTCTACACGCCCCTCCTGATTCCTGCAGCCTCGTGGGAAGATCTTTCTATGGATTTTATCACAGGGTTGTCTATGTCTCGGCATGGCAGAGATTGCATCTTTGTGGTAGTAGACAGGTTCTCAAAGATGGCACATTTTATTGCATGCAAGAACACCAACAATGCTACGGACATCGCTGGATTGTTTTTTGAACATGTGGTGCGTTTGCATGGTGTCCCTAAAACTATTTTTAGTGATAGGGATACCAAATTTGTGGGCCATTTTTGGAGAACCTTGTGGGGAAAGCTCGGCACAAAGCTTCTAATTTCTACTAGCTATCACCCACAGACGGATGGTCAGACGGAGGTGACCAACCGTACCTTGGGAGCCCTCCTTCAGACGGTTCTCAAGGCCAACCCACGCAGGTGGGAGGACTTACTTACTATTGTTGAGTTTTCCTATAACAGGTCCAGGCACACTGCGACGAAGCTGACTCCTTTCGAGGTCGTGTATGGAAGGAACCCCCTCATGCCGCTGGACATGGTGCCCTATCGGCTGAAGGACGAGGAGAACATTACTGCTAGCAAGTTGGCTGAGCACATTCAGGAGCTCCATAGCAGGACGCGCACTCAGCTGGAGTGGCGCGCAGATCAGTACTCAGCCCAGAAGAACAAGGGCAGACAACGCGTGGTCTTTGTCCCGGGCGACTTGGTTTGGCTTCACTTGCGGAAGGAGCGATTCCCTTCCAGCCGCAACTCTAAGCTCGACCAATGGGGTGATGGGCCTTTCAGAGTCGTCAAGGCAATCGGCGACAATGCCTATCAGCTCGAGCTCCCGGACAAGTATGGGGTGCATCCGACGTTCAACGTCACAAACTTAGTGCCGTATGTTTAGCCTGAGTATGATGAGGGTGAAGCGGGGACGCTTCACACTCAAGTGAGGGAGGGTGATGTGACCCTGCCCTCCATGTCAGCTACAGAGGAGGAAGACGCCGTGAGACTTCCGCCTACAGGTCCCATTACTCGCTCCAGAGCGAAGAGTGTCCAAGCAGCGACACAATCATTGGTGACCAAACTTGTAGCCAGTCACGACCAGATCACTACAGCGCCCGAGCTTCTATGTCTCATCAACTTAGCCGTGACTGACTCCTCTACAGCTGTAGATATCCCGAACTAGTTTTAGTCGACTTTCTATTTTAGGATGTCTTTCTAATTCTAGTTCATACTATCTGTATTTAGTAATTTCTGTTTACAGCATTTCCATTATTAGTAGTTTCTAGTTCTGGAGTGGTTTTCATTTATGTTGAATGGGCCGCCAGAATTAGTAACTAGAGAGTCTGGCCCATTAAGCCAACTCTCTAGTATAAGTAGGAACTCTTGTAATTCATTTCAGTTCACGTCAATTTCAAGCCTAAGTTCAAGTCGAGTTAAACTCCTTAACCCCGGGCCCCGACGTCATCAATTAGCGCGTTTCTAAGTTGAATTATCCTGGCGCGTTAATTATCTACCAGTTACACTTCCGCAATACAATCAACCTTAACCCTAATCAGCCTTACGGTCACCGCCACCCTACACCACCTTCACGCCGCCCCTCTTGACGACGAAACCCTAATTCCACCGCACCTCCCTCTCTCTCCGCCGAGCCTCCATCATTCCGCATTTCCCTGCCACCGCCGCGCCACTAGTCCACCAGTTTCCAAGGGGGTTCCAAAACCCTACAGCCCGCCGCCTCCTCCATTCATTTCCGAAGAGTTGCTACGCCCTACTACGCGTTCATCAGATCCTTGACAACAACTTGTAGTCTTCCATCGGGCAAGGTTACATCAGTTGTGTTAGTGTTGATTAGGCTTTGAGAGATAGCTAGCTCAATTAATATATACGAATTAACCCAATTATCACATCTGAATTTTGTTGTACATCCATACCCAACAAGCCAGTGAAGCCCTTCTTTAAATGTTTTCAGAGTTCTAGTAGTTTCACCCAATGCCAAGAAACATTAGCTTTTCTTTTGTAGTCAAAGATGTTTTGTTCCTTAAAGATACTTCTCGTTGATTTTGTTGACCCAAAAGTTGTTTGGTTCCGCAAGCAGTTTCCATAAGAATTTCATTTGGAGGGCTTGGTTCATATCTTGTGCCTTCCAAAAACCAATGCCACCCAATTTTGTTGTTTTATTTTATCTCATCCTATAAGAGGTAAATTAGGATCTTTGTTCCAGAAAAAATTCATGTTTATTCTATCTAGTTCATTGTGAATGGATATTGGCAGCATAAAGCTTTGCATTATGTAATTTGGTTTAGCAGCGAGGTTAGATTTTATAAGTATAGCTCGTCCAGTCTGGGAAAAAAAGTATTTGCTTTCCATTTTGATAGTTGTTGGCGGGAAGATAAGATGATGTTGTGGAAGGTTTCTTTCTTGACTCACCCATTAATAATGGGTACCCAAGATATATTTCTAGTGAGTTTGTATTTGTGATGCTAAGTACCGATTGTAGGTTTAGCTTTTGTGAGTTTGATATATTTTTAGTGATTTGAAACGTTGATTTGTGATTGTTCACTTTTTGACCTGATATAGAACAATAGCCTTCAATGATGTCTTTAATGATGTCTTTAATTTTCTGACAAGCAAATAAGTTTGCTTTGGAGAAAATGATGATGTCATTGGCAAAGGTTGTGATTCTGTGAAAGGAATTGCATTACCTGCTTTTGATAAACGAAACCCCACTTCTTTGTTATCAAAGCATGTTTCTTTTTTGAAGTTTTCCGACGAGTACCTCGGCACCCATAATGAAAAGATACAATGATATTGGGTCCTTTTGTCTTAAACCTCATTGAGGTTGGTCCATTGTTAACAAGTCCTAAAAACGTAACAGTTTTCATGCATTCTTCCACCCATCTAATGAAACAGTTTGAGAAACAAAATTTGTTAAGGACTTTAAGAACGAAGTCCCATTCTATTATATCATATGCTTTTTCCATACCGAGTTTAATAGTCAGGCATCCTTTTTTTCCTTTTTTATTTCTAAAAGAGTGGAAGATTTCATGTGCAATGAGTATGTAATCTTGTATTGCTTTGTACGAGGTGAAGGCCCCTTATAATATGGGTGTATGAATTTATGGATAATGTTTTTTGGTCTTTTTGTAATTAGTTTTTATATGAATTTTTAAATAGTAGAGCATATACTTATACGTCTATGACGGTTGGTAGAGTTAGGATTGTCGCATTTTGGTATGAGGGTGATGAAAGTATGATTGACTTGTTTTAGTAATTTTTCATAGTTGAAGAAACCCTTGACCACTTTAATCACTGAGGGCCCCATAATTTTCCAGTACTTTTGGTAGAATTCGGCAGCCATACCATCCGGGCCAGGAAACTTATCTTAACCAATACTGAAGAATGCCTTTTTAATTTCTTCATTTGTCACATGTTTTGTTAGTTCATTATTGTCTTGATCAGTAACTTCCTTGTTAATTGTAGTGAGGTATTCATCAAGTATGGTGTGATTCATGTTTCTTTTCTTGAATCTTCTCTCTAAGTCTTTCCTATTTCAATTTTGATATTTTCTTGCCTAATGATGATGGTTCCATCCTGTGTGTGGATTTCTTTTATGATTATTTGGCTTCTTCTTCCGCTTGCAACTCTATGAAAATAATTGGAGTTTGTATCGATTGATTTTATGTGTTTTATTTTTGCTCTTTATCCCCAATATCGTTTATGAAATTCAAGGAGGCTCTTTTTTTCTTAAGGAGTCGGTTTTGTTATATAATGAGTGTAATAACCCTCATTTTATCATAAGGGTATTGATGTAATTTCTATATATTTTATTTTGATAATAATAAAAGTTATGAATTTTTTTATTTCTTTTAGAGGAGTAATTTATATTTTTATTAACTTCAGTTCAAAAGTTAGGTTAAGATAATTTTTGTACAAATTATCAAATAGGATATAATAATATAGTGTGGAAATAAGTAATTAAGTATAACCATAAATGTGGTTTTGAGATTTTTTAGATATATAATAAAGGTTATATGAATTATTATGTTTATTCATGTAGGGATGAAATAATGATTAACCTAAGTAGGTTACCTTTCAAAGTCATGAAATATTTAAATTATATTAACTTATGTTAATATTAATTTAAATAGAATTATCAAGTTAACATAAAGTATTAAATTAAGGATAACCAAATATTAAGTAAGATAAGGTTAAAATATGATAAAATGTAACCTAAATCTTAGAATTAACATAATCTAAAATTTCACTCTTCATAAATTTGGTCTAGAGGGCATATATAAACTTTGGGTAAGTTTATATTAAAGTTTGGGTAAATTTTGTAATTTTTAAAAGTTAAATTAAGGGCACTTTTGCCACAACTTAAAAAAATGGCAAAAATGTGAAAAGAAGGCAAAAATAGTTGTCTTCAACCTTCAGCCAAGAGGCACCAAAAAACAACCATAAGCTCTCCTTCAATGGCGGATTTCGGCCACAATTTCAAACCCTAAACCCTAAACCCGAATCTTACAATTGACCCATGGGCTTTCAAGATTAATCAATCCTGAACCTAATCCCCATAAAATCATGATTTTTAATGCTCCCAATTGATAGAATTTCTAGTCAAAGCCGAACAGGCAATCCAACTCGTTCAACATGTCAAGCACTCGACCATGGTTAATTTTGGCCCAAAAACGAGCTCAGTTTTCACAATTGGACATTGGACTTTGATGATATACTTATCCTAAATCAAATCATATCAAAATTGGGATTTATAGCCGCTTAGATTGATATAATTTTATCTTCTAAGGTAAACAGCCCGGTAAATGCAAAAGTTCGATAAATCTAAAATTTGATCTCGTTTGAGATTGGTTTTGACCAAAATTTATGGGGTTGGAAAGCTATCTCTAAGGGCTTCAAAAACCCCAAAAATACCCTCGTACCCATTGAAGGAATTTACCCAATTTCAAGCCTTAGGTTTTCATCGGTCCACAAAAGGTTCGAGCACTTGCAGAAGGAAATTCTCCTTTAATTGGGCACCTCTAGTTACGAGTTAGGTACCAAAATATTCGTCTTGAGGTCTGAGGTGTGACAATACCGACGTAAGTTGGGGGTGTTACAAATGTGGTATTAGAACAATGGTTTTAAGATTCTTGGCCTATTGTTAGGTTTGAAAATTTTTTAAATTATTTTCAAAACTATTTTCAAATTATTTTATTTTTTAAAGGAATTTCGAGAATTCAAAATTGTTAGTATTAAATATAAGATTTTAAAGTGGCTCAAAGTTTAGGAAATTTTAAAAGTAATGGTCTAGTTAATAAAACACTAATATTAATTTTATGGTTGTTTTTATAACAATGGTAGTATAAAAGGGTTGAAATTAAGTTTATTTTTATAATTTTAGAGGTATAGTTTTGGGATTTTATAAGGGTACATAAGAAATGATAAAATTGTATTTCTAATTATAAAGGAACTTACAATATTTTGGTTTATATAATAATAGTGTTTTAACGAGTAATTTTAAATTCATTTAATGATTTCAAAGTGCAGTTTGGAAAGTGGCTGTGGATTTTTAAAAAAAAAATTGCTGGTAATTTAATTACGAAAGCATTAAATTTATAAATAATTTGTATTATAAAACGATAAGGGTGTGAGGAGTTAACTTAAAATTGTGATTTGAATGATTTAAAAGTGTGTCTTCAAACTTCAGCAAGTTTCAATTCTATTACTTAATCCTTAGATCCATTCATAAGAATCTCTCTATATTCTTGGAATAATGTCAAGTTGGTTATTGACATTATTTGTTTTCTCTATTCGAATTGATGAGCGTTGTCTCGTGAGCTTAGTTTTGTAAGGATACCTTGTTTATGAGGAATTAAAGTTTGTGTAGCTCGTTACTACTCTATGGAGTTTGAGATTTATATCTCATGTGTATACTCCGAGCATTAGATGTGGTAAATTTCGGGTGGTGAGCTAATATTGAGTTTAAAATACTTAATTGTGAGTTTTTATATTTTTTTCATTCAAATGAATAAATTGTTGAAAAAAGTATAAATCATAAAGAGTTGTAATCTAACACGGTTGATGTTTTAAAATATAGAACGTGTAATGATTTAAATGTGAGAATTTTAAGTGAGTATGTCGTTTATAAGACTTGTGGTATAACACTTTCTAGGACGATTAAGTTGTGAAGCTATTGTATTGGGAGAAAGTTCACTTAAATTTAAAGGTTATAGTGTAAGGATAAGTTATTATGAGGACCTCGGTAAACTAAAAGGATGCAGTGAAGGGATTTGTCTTATATGCACTTAAGGAATAAGGTAAGAAATGTTACTCATGTATGTCTATGGAAGGGTTAGAAAGAAAGTGATTGATTTTGTTGGTGATAAATCATTTATCAAAATGATATTTTGAGGAAAATAGGAGTAATATCTTATGTGATTCGATTTGGGAAAAATTAAAGAATCTTAAAGGTTTTAAGTTAGAGATTTTTTAACGGAATGATTTAAATTATTCTTGGAAAGATTATAGGTTAGAGATGACATAAGGGCCAAATTTGATTAAGATAAATATTGGAATTGAGGGATGTACCTTTAAAGGATAAGAGGATATAATGTTTTGGAGTTACTAGAAGTTGATATACGGGTTATAAGTGAGTTTAATGTATGGACTTTGGGATTTGATTATAAAGAGAAAATTGGAAGAGAAATGTAGTGTTCTCATGCTTATTGTATATCATGAGCGTTACGACGATTTTGGAAACTATGATTCTAAGGTATTCATGATCTTGTGGATATATTAAGAGTTATTACATGGTATAATATATGGAGACGAGATAATGTCATGGTTGAGGAAACGGATCGACTTTCCTAGGAGTAATTTCGAGGACGAAATATTTAAGGATACTAAGCTCAAGTAGTGAGGTTAACGTGAAAACCGGTTCCTCTATCTTGGTAGTGCTAGTTTCGGGGTCGAAACTATTTTTAAGGGGGTAGTATTGTAATAACCTTCATTTTATCATAAGGGTATTAATGTAATTTCTATATATTTTATTGATAATAATAAAGTTATGAAATTTATTTTATTTCTTTTACAGGAATAATTTAAATTTTCGTTAACTTAAGTTCAAAATTTAGATTAAAATAAATTTTGTACAAATTATCAAATAGGTTATAATAATATAGCGTGGAAATAAATAATTAAGTATAAACATGAATGTGATTTTGGGAAATTTTATATATAATAATAAAGGTTATAAGAGTTATTATGTTTATCCATCAAGGGATAAAATAATACTTAACCTAAGTAGGTTACCCCTTTAAGCCATGAATTATTTAAATTATGTTAACTTATGTTAATATTAATGTAAATAAAATTATCTTGTTAAGCTTAAAGTATTTAAAGTAAGAATAATAGAATGTTAATTAAAATATGGTTAAAAGTGATATAAGCTTAAAACTAGCTTATGGTGCCCCAGCCGGTCTGAACCGGGCTCGCCGACCTCGCTGTCCACTTCCATCAGATCGGAGGTCCCAGGGCTTCGTCTGTCGCCGCCATCGGTTCCCATATACGGCGCCAAATAGGCATGTCAATGGGGCGGGTTCGGGATGTGGAGTAGTATCCCCGTCCCCATCCCAGTTTAGAAAAGCAATCCCCATCCCCACGTGGGGAGCTAAAGTTGTCCCCATCCCCACCAAATCCCTGTCCCCGTTAATTTTTCTCAATTAACATTTGTTTTGGGTTTTTCTGTGGAAATTCATACGATTTCTCTACTTATAGTCAAACAAGTTTCCCATAAATATCCCCATTTAACCCCCCACGAAACTTTTCTTACTCGTGTTCCTTTAATGATTCTCCAATTAATCTACATTGTCATACAAAATATAACAATATAGTACATACCTATTAATACTTATAAATGTCTATTACACTGTTTTTTCAAATAAAAAAATCAGTTACCAACTATAAATTATAAATATGAAAAAAATACCGTAAGCTCTCGACTTCTCCCATGAAAATTTTCCATGAGAAATCTCATCGAGTTTCCAAATGGGGATATTCAATGGGTAATCCCGTGGGAAGACTCAATGGACGATACAACGGGGATTACCAATGGAGATACTCATGGGGATCTCCGACGAGGACGGGGATGAGGCGGGGAGTAGGGTGGGGGCTCTATCCTCGTCCCCATCCCTACGCGGTGATGTGTTTTTTGCCCCATCCCCACCCCGTCCCCATTTAAAATCTCCATCCCCACCCCCATAGCGGGGAATGCCCACGGATAACGGAGAATCCCCGCCCCATTAACATCCCTAACGCCAAATGTGGTAGCATATGTTTGTACCATAAAGATTAAGAGAACCGACGACGATAAATCTCCCTGGAACCTGATCAGTGAACTGGATCTATAAGAAAAAACGATCAAAGGGAGGGTCGGGATCTCCCATAAGACCACTCTGACGCTCAAGTCAGATCTGATATGTAGAGAATTTCACCCATGGTGGTTAAGGTTTTCTTAAAAGAAAATAGAATGAATGAAAATTATGGAGGCTAATTGAGACTTAGGTTAATTAGGATACTATTAGGATATTAAATACCTTGTCCAACTTGGTAAATGGCTTGCTCCTTCTTAATGGGCTTTTAATGATAAAGCTCATTATTATTCTTCTTGAATAACTTTTTGACTTTTCAACTGATAGAAATTAATTAATACATAAAACATAAGTTTAGGAGGATATATTTTACCTCTACAGGTATTAAAAATAGATTAATTAAAAAGTCCATTAAAGAGAAGTTATGCCCATTTAATATGTTTCTACTATAAAAGATGTATTCCTTACCCTAGCCTCATTATTCAGTTTTCTATAAAAAAAATACTCTAGCCTCCATCTCTACGAAATGAGATTTGACTTGAGCGTCGGAGGGTCTTTCGAAAAAAAATACCCCGCCCTTTGACCGTCTTTCTATGTTCGTAGGAAACCAGGAACAAGTCATCGGAGTTACGAGTTCTCGTCGTCGTCAACAACAATTTATTATGGTTCAGATTTATGCTACCACAAAAGTCACAATTGTATGCTTCACAATTTCCTTAAATAATACGTAAACATGTAACACAACGTTACACAAGTTACACAATAGTTGTGAATCTAACACATAAATCGTCGTGCACCATTAAAGCATTACCAATGTGAACAAAAGTATCAAATCTGTACCACTAATTGATATGATAATAAACACTAATCTGGCCAAGACAAGAACAATAATTAGAGAAAAAAAAGGCATTGGATTAGTGGTTAACGTCAAGGTTGCTCAACCAACATTGACGGCCCATTCATTAAGGCCTCTCTCCAAAAAGGGAAATGTGTAAATGCATGAATGTGACAGCATACGAAATGAGTTTGGTTGCACTTGCATAAAAAGGGAAGGAGAATTGGTGCAACGTAACAGATTATACTCCGCATTTGACATCCGTTTTTTTTCGTGGGACTCGTTTTTCGGTTCAAAGAAGTGATATTGACGATCTAAACACTTTATCGGCCAGCCCACTTCTTGCGTCAGGCCCAAAAAGGTGTTGGGCTTCCCTGTTCCACTTAGACCAGGCTTGCAAATAAAAACGGGTTAGGCCTTCTTTCTTTTTCTTTTACTAGGAAAATGTCAAAGTGAATTGGCCGGAAGAGTGTTTCGTATGCGTGAGGGCTATATACAATACATTTTCTATCTTTTCGCATTATAATTTGTACGCATAGAGTATGCGATGCGTACGCAATATCCAAGCACATAAGTAAAATACGTGGAAAACAGGGTACAAACCACAATTTTATATTCTGATGTACGCGTAAAAATGCGTATAAGGCATTACACGTATTCGCAACCAAACTTAAGTAAAAAAAGAAGAAAATGTTAAAATCAATACGCTGGAGGAATACATACGCCTACCTCCAGCGCACAGAGTTATGGGCCGGCCCATGCGTTTAACCCATATCTGTACGTTAGAATTTAGCATACGCATGTAGGTTAAATCGTCGCGCCGCACCTTCTCCTTTCTCTTCTTCTCCTCTCTCTTTTTCTCCTTCTGTCGCGATCTCACTCTCTCCCCGACAATCTATCTCTCTCCCCGACGATCTCTTTCTCTCTGCTTCTATTAGTTCTCTTTTTCTCCTCCTCTTCTGATGTGATCCCACCTTCCATGACGGCCACAGACGAGGAGAACGCCATGAGCCTACGATCAGAGGGCCCAGTGATAAGGTCCAAGGCCATCGCCGACGTCGTGCACTCGCTTGTCGCACGCATCATCGCTAGCCAAGGAAGCCCAGAGACAGAACCCAGACTCGTCGTCCTCGCCACCATCGACATCGGAGAAACAAGCCCATCACAGTCGGCACCGGGTGCACCCACTGCCGAGCCCATCAACCCATCGTTTCCGTCACTCGCCTTGTATGCGCCCATGCTCTCGCCGCCACCGGGTCTTGACACTTAGAGGTTTATTGCCATATGTTTTGGCATTGTTTTGAGACATTTCTATATTTGGTACTTTGCTTGTTTTGGACACTTTCTATTTATAGTAATTTCTATTTTAGGGTGTCTGCCTATTGCTTGTAGCATGGGCTAGCCCACTAGGCTCGACTCGGCCCATCCGAGTTCTCGCCTTTAGTATTTAAGTTCAAACATTGTTATTGTTTTGTTCACGTTCAATTTAATCAAGGCTTTAGTAGAGTGTTAATCCTCCTACCCTTGATCGGACGTCAACCTCTATCTTCGCATCCTCATTCACCCGCCGCCGACGCTACGACACTCGCTTGAACCTTCAAGCCAAGTCTTCCTTCGCATCTCCCTTTACTCCGCTGCCGACGGTACGGCCAAAGACTTGTCTCTTCAAGTCATCTATCCCCAAATCACCATACCATCACTTCGCCAATCCTCTCTGCTGGTATTGCTGTTGTACGGGCTATTGACCACCTTGTGGGTCGCTCCATCTGAAACCTGGGTGGTCTCGCCCTATCGGATTGTAGTTGGGTTGTCCATCAAAACGCGGTCTAGGGGTTCCTTAACCTCCTACAGTATTCACTTCAGCAGTACATTCTTCCTGTAGTTGAGGACAAGCATCAGAAGGGTGGAATTGATCATAGCAAATCTCACATGCTTTGACTTGTTGAGGAGTGTTTTGGTTCGCCATTCTCTTCACCATCTCATTCAACTCAGCTAACTCATTCAGCACAGGGCTAGATCCTGCAGGAGTCACAGCATTGACTACTTTTCTCTGGTACGTCCTACCAAAGCTCCTGGTACTCTCACTCATCTCCTGAAATCTTGCCATGGCTGCGTCCGGTGTCAAATTAAGAATGCTCCCACCGCATGCAGCGTCAACCATCCTTATCTCTTGATCTAGCAGACCATTGTGTAAGTAGAGAACAAGATCCTATTTAGCGTATCCGTGGAACGGACAGCTAGAGCAAAGCCTCTTGTACCGCTCAAGATAGTCATATAGCGTCTCATCAGCACCCTGCTCAATGTTAGCAATTGCCTTTTTCAAAGCATTCGCCTTCTTTGTTGGAAAGTTGTTGTCAAGAAACGCCTTGTGCAGTTTAGTCCAGGAATCTATGATCCTTGGCGACAAGTGATAATACCAATCGCTAGCAGAGTCTAGCAAAGAAAAACCAAAGGCTCTCATCTTGATTTGATCCTCCGTCACATTCCTTGGCTTCATAGTCATGCAGACATTTTGTAATTTACCCAGATGAGATATTGGGTCCTCTCCACTCAAACCATGGAATTTCGGGAGATAAGCAACAACTCCAAATTTCAGCTCAAAGTTCACCCCTTCATCAAGTGCAGGGATGACGACAGCCAAGGGGGGTTGTGCCCCAATATTCGGCTCAGTAAGCTCTCTCAGAGTTTCAGCCATTGCAGCAGGAGGATGTCAACTGGCTCAACTGTTTCAACTGTTTCAACCTCTTCTTATTCTTTTCCTTGATCGCGTAGGTTCGCACGGAACGATCTGTCGATTTCTGGATCAAAAGAAGCTAGAGGAGAGTCAGTACTACGAGTGTCGACCATAAGATAGGTCTCCACCAAAATCAATCACAAAAACACACAACAAAACAAAAAACTTCCCCGGCAACGGCGCCAAATTTGATGTGGCCGAAATATGTAATGCAAATATCGTTGAATGGCCTAGTCAAAGTAAAAGTCCTAACAACCTACTAAACAGATGTATAGTAAGCAAGTAAGGGTCAAACCCACAGGGAAGATCTGATGAAGTATACAATTATGATTAACAAGTAACAAGGAAGGGGGGGGGGGGGTTTGGTTATCAAACAGAGCAAAGTGAACAGGTTTAGTTGACTTGAGAATATGATTGGGGAAGAAGTTCCACTAGAACGAGATCCACAATACAGAGATATAATTTGATCACCGAAATCTATTAAATCCAAGTTCTTTATCTATTCTTATAGTTGTTCCCACCCTGATCTTGATTAACTACCAATTCAGACAGTTGTTGATAGTACTTAATACAATATCAATGGAAGAAAACCTTACCACTAATAAAGCAATAGCAATGCACACAAGGATATAGGATACATGCAAATAGAAGAAAACCTTACTACTTAACATGCAAATGATTCTCACTCACAATTGCACACTCGTATTCCACTATATGCAACAATTATGTTTGCTACTAGATATGCACTCGTATTCCACTATATGCAAACCCTAGCAATGGATAAATAGTATTCAACCTAGTTGATCAGGCTATGAAGAATAACAATGAATCAATATTCAATATAACCAAGAGAATCAAACCAACACATATAAGAATAGGAACAAGGGATAGAAATCTCACAAATAATTCAACTGTATTGCTTCAAACGTCTAGTAGAACAAGGGGAAATTAGTGCTCCATTCAGATGTAAAATGAAACCCTAATGAGAAAAACAACGATAATGATGAAAGTAAAAGTGTCAAAAAGTTCTCTGTCTCTTAACCTAGAAAGAGGTCTTAAATAGGCTTAGGAAATAAGTTTAACCTAATTAAAATAGCAAGGGAAATAAAATACTAGAAATAAGAAAGTCCGAAAATGCATAAAAGGAAATAATGTCTTCTGCTGGCCGTGAGGCGTGACGTGCCTACCGCGGGGCGGTGTGATCCACCGCGGGGCGTTAGTTCCTTCTCTGAGATCCACCGCCGGGTCGCGGTGGCTCTGGCGCGGGGCGGTGACACTCGCCCAGTCCTCTCTTCAGCTCTTCTTCTCTTCTGCTCTTCATTACTACCAAGTGTTGGTAGTCTTCTCCAATTAATATCCAGCAGATCCTCATCCATCTTCATCATCTCCATCTAAGCTGTAAATCCCTGGATATTTTCAATTCTCCCCACATCTTCTGGATTACAGACTTAGCCTCAAATCTTATCATAAACTCCTCCAAATAATGCTAATAGTTGCTAGTAAAGGTGCATGAAATGGCATCTATCAAATTCCCCCATACTTAGACCTTTACTCGTCCCGAGTAAGCTAATGATAAACCTACTCTCTCAATCAAACACCAAGGTCTCAGGAAGTACAAGAAAATATGACACCAGCAACTACAACATCTCAACAATCAGCTCTAGACAACCAAAACAAGTGATGCAAAGATTATTCTAATCCTAACTCCAATCTAACTCCTTATCGCTCCAGAGTGGCCTACCCGAGTCCTCCTTATGACTCCTCTTCTTATGACGCCAGCCTCCAGAATGATCCTAAAATCACTCTTTTTTCTTTATGCTCATTTTGCCCAGGCGCCCTCTCGGGTTTTCACCTAGCCACTCATTTCATTTTGCTAGATGTCTCACAAATACTCGCATCACTCCAGTCCAATTTTGCACCGGTCTATACCAGTCGGACTACCTGCTTCTTACCTGAACCGCCCTTTCGAGTTTTCAGCTCATCCCAGGATTTTAATTGCCTTTTTCACATCTTTTTGGCTTTTTCATTTTTTTTTGAAAGGAATACTTGAATGAAAATTACAGAAAACAAAGCTATGTACACTAGCTAGCTAGATAGCACAGTCTAAATCCCTCCCCCATACTTAAACCGAACATTGTCCTCAATGTAGAAAAGAGAACAGCAAATGAGATAGGGGAAAGAGAAATAAACTCACTGTGGGCCGGATGGTGGTGGTGGTAGGAACCTCCCAAAGTAGTCCCTCATATGAGCATCCATAGCGTCCAGACGCTCATCTACATCAGCACGGAACTGGGTCTGCCAAGTCTGCAGACCGGTCTCTACTCGGGTGTTCCAGTGAGTCTGTTGCACCGAGAATGCATCAAATCTTGCGTACAACTCCTGCCAAGGTGTGGCAGGACCATAAGAAGACGAAGGTGCATCATAATGAGTAAGCAAAGGTGCATCCTCACCCACAGAATCAACAGCAGCAGCATCAACACCAGCACTAGGGCCCTCTCCAAACGGACCCGAAGGAGCAGCAGCAGGGGTAGCATCAACCATAATTCTGCCATCACTGGGAATCCACCAATCCGCAAATGAAGGGGAATAAGTAAAAACCCGAGGAAGAATCAGAATATGACCATCATATGAAGACCAAACTAAATCACCATCTGATAGGGGAAATAGTCGTCGTATCACCTAATCAAATAAATCCTAGCAAACCTAAACAAGTAGTTAGGGCAAGCAAGGGTCGAATCCACAGGGAGGAAGGGATTAATCTATGTGTTGTTCGCATGCAATAGTAACAAGAGGGGGGGTTTTGTAGGTTGGTTGGTCACAAACAAAACAAACAAAACAAAGTAGAATGGATGAAATATCAATAGAGAAAAACACTTAGCCAAGTAATGTCCACATAAGTCATTCAAAGGTTGTTCATAGATTAAGTCCTATCTTCATATTCGGTTATTCCTGTCCCGATATTTTGTAAATTCAGAGGGAAACCTTCCATAAAGAACCCTTACCAATGAATAACCCTAGTACCACTAAAGGTTCAACCCAAAGGCAGCAATGCATATAAGAATTAACCAGGATACACAGAACGCTCGCTCAGATGCATTTACCATGTAATTATCTCTCCCTACAATAGAATAATTTCAACCAGAGCATGTAAATTATAGTTGCTACAACAGAATAGGACGTTAGCCCAACAGTTTCCTAATCCTAGCAATATGAAAATCACCAATAACAACTAGTTGTGCGGGCTAGTGCAATTAATGAAATCCAATGGAATAAGCTTAGAAGAGATAATATAACTCAATAGGAATAAATAGATAGGAATAAAACCTCACAACCAGATGAATAAACTCATGCTTCCATTACCGGACTAAGCCAAAGAGGCTTAGCTCCTCATAGACATGGTGAAAACTTCAAAGGAAATAAAACAACGATGAATTGAAATTGCAAAAACTAGAACTAGAAAAGGATCGTAAACCTTAATGCTAAAAGAGAGTATTTATAGGGCCCTAACAAATGACCTAGCCCATTAAGAAAAATAACTGAAATAGAAATAAGAAAAAGGGAAAATAAAACTAAAAAGATAATTCGGAATAAGTCCGAGCTCCTGCCGTGTCAGACCCGCGATCGCGGGTGGTGGACCTTGATCGCGGCCCATGTGGCTCCGCGCCCTTTAATCTATCCGCGCCCGTAGAAAACTCTCGACATGCTCCGAGGCCCGCGATCGCGGCACCCATGCCCGCGATCGCGGTTAATGCTCGGCATTCTTGTCCTTTGCCTTGCACCAATCTTCACTCCTTGGCGTCTTTTCTTGATGGCTTCCTTCCTCAGTGTCTTCAGGATATCCAAAGTAGCTCAAACACCTCCAAAAACACCAACTTCGCCTCCAAACGCCATACACAAGAATGTGTCTAAATCTACCCGAATGGCACCAATAAAACCTCTAATAACTCTTAGTTAAGCCCTACAAAGTAGTGCTTATCAAACTCCCCCATGCTTAGACCTTTGCTCATCCTCGAGTAAACTAAAAGAAAGTCTACTCCTCCAATGTAGCACCCAAGGTCTCAGAAAGCATATCCTCCAACTAAGAGTTACCTAATCCATGTCAAAGCTCCTGGCACCAATCTCATCTACAACACATCCACAACTCAATAAACTTGAGGGCAAGCAGAGTACTTCCCCCAAGCTCAACCCGGACATCCAATAGTGTAAAGTGACCTCTAATCCTAGCCTCCATCTATGACTCCTTATGCCTCCCAGAGTGACCTACCCGACAATCCTTCTTTGTCTCCTCTTCTTATGTCGCCCCTCCAGATAAAATGAGATCCTAAAATCACTCATCTTCTTTTCACTCATTTTGCCTAGGAGCCCTTTCGGGTTTTCATCCTAGCCACTCGTATTTTTCTCATAGATGTGCTCACAAAGCTCACGTCACTCATACACCTTTTTACCCCAGCCTAGCGCTGGTCCGGGTCACCTGCTTATTACCCAAGCCGCCCTTTCGGGTTTCCGACTTGTCCCAGGATTTTCATGTATGTCTTTTTTGATTTTTGACTTTTTCAATTTTTTTTTTAAATAAAATGCTGAAATTCAAAGTGCAATGCTGGAAAAAGAATATGTACAAGATAGATAGTGAATACTTCTACTCCCCCATGCTTAAATCATGCATTGTCATCAATGTATGGAAGACAAAGAAAAAAGTATGGGGAAGAAAGAAAGAACTCACTGAGCGTACGCCGGGGTGGTAGTCTTCGTCAATAACGCCAGGAAGGTACTCAGGGATGTAGGGATCCCCATAAACTTCATCACCACTTCAACAGTCGGACTTCCCAAGAGATAGATCATGGAATGCTGGAACTCCAAACTCAGTATGCACAGGTGGTGACGCACAGGTGAAGACGTACCGCAGGGAACAACAACAATGGATAGATCAAGGGTACACCGGTTGTTGCTCGCGAACATGATGAAGAAAGACCGCCTCAGAACCGCCAGGAATGAACCATCGTGGAAAAATCGCCATGGAAGGAACACCGTGGAGGAACCGCGATCGCGGCAGTGAAGGCCGCGATCGCGGGTAACGTACGCCTTTTTTTTATTTTTTATTTTTTTATTTTTAGTTTTTTAATAAACCCTAATTCGCGGCGCGCCGTGGGCCCGCGATCGCGGTTTTTGCTCGACTTTCTCCGGCCGCGATCGCGGGTGTTATGCCGCGGTCGCGGTTTCTTCTCGGCTTTCCTGCGTGGTTTAGTCGAAAACAAAAACAAAAACAAAGCAAAAACACACCAAAATAATGCGAGAACAAAGAAAGAAAGACAAAGGAAAAAAATACATACCTTGGGTTGCCTCCCGGACAACGCCTTAGTTATTGTCATGGCTTGACATACTACTCATCCTCCTCAACTAGGGTTGCTCACAACAACTGAACTCCTGGGGCCTGGATCAGGCAGATGCCTCTTTATATGCTCCATGTTGAGCATTACCCCCAGTCTCCTACACTTCGTGATGGATGGAGTGTTGTTCATATCTATGAATGCACTTGCCATCTTCAGAAATGGTCTGCCCAACATCTCAGGGGCTGCATGTATGTCCTACCCCGTGCCCAGCGTATAACAATCAGTCACTTGGATCAATGCTTCCTTTTTGTGCCTCCCTTTTGGCTTCTTCTTGATGTTGCCCAACACCCTTAAAAATTCTGGGCAACGAGGGGTGCTGTATGCCAGAGCGACCAGAGGAACGTTCGCCTTGCGGCTACTGAAGGTGTCAAATAAACATTTGTTGTTCTTCACCATTCTGGTGTCCTTCAGAGCCACAGGGAAGGGTGTAACGGGGTCCAGCAAGACAAGTGGGAGAGATTTTAGATGCACATACTCATCATAGGCATCTTTGAGAGGGTCGGGGACGATTTCGGGAGGAACAACCACTTCTGGGGAAGAACCGCGATCGCGGTTGGTAGGTCGCGGTGACGTCAAATCCTCAAGATTTCCCACAGTGATCAGGCCGCGATCGCGGTCTTCGGACCGCGATCGCGGTTTACTCTCAACTTCTAGCCAATTTAATTCAGCGAAGGAGCCGCGATCACGGTTGGTAGGTCGCGGTCGCGGTTCCTGTTCGTCGGCTTCTTTCTCGCTCTCGACCTCTTTTTCTTCATGAGGTACCTCCATACTCTCCTGGACTTCCTCCTCAGCGACCCTTTTAGCCTCGTTCTCAGCCCCGCACCTTAGTGGCATAGCACAGACAATCTCTTGTGTATTTTCTGCTGCAGGGACTTGAGATATTTCGGACTTCAACTTCATCAACACTTGATTTAGTTGGTTCAGCCGACTCTGGATACTAGGGGTCGCCTCTTGCTGCTGTTGGGCTACCGTTTCTACTCTTTTTCCCAACAAAGGAACATTTTGAACCATCATTGTATTCATTGAGGACATGTTCTGAGCCAGGGTGGCAATGCTTTGCGTCAAAGTGTTGAGTGCGTCTGCACCGGGAACATACAAACTTGCGTTCTGTCCTTGGACTCCATATGAATATGGTTGCCTGTACGGTGGTTGATTTCCATACGGACTGAACTGTTGTTGGTGTGAGTATGGCTCATGTCTCGGCCCATGCGAGTCAACACCTCTTCGTGCATTTATTGTAGTTGCGAATGCGGGAAGTCCTGGACAATCATCGGTGATATGCAGCGTTGCGTGACAGATTCTGCAGGCTCTGATTGGTCCTTCTGCACTCGAATAGGGGTGATATCCCCTCTGGGGGAGAATGAGTAGGAGTATAGGTCATCTCGTGGATCTCCCCAAAAACTCATATCTGTATCAAAAGCAAAAAGGAAAAACAAAAATTAGTAGCACTGGTGTGGACCGTAAGATAGGTCCACACCAAAGTAACACGCACACAAACAAACACACACGGAAATCAAGCCTTGCCTCCCCAGCAACGGCGCCAATTTGATAGGGGAAATAGTCGTCGTATCACCTAATCAAATAAATCCTAGCAAACCTAAACAAGTAGTTAGGGCAAGCAAGGGTCGAATCCACAGGGAGGAAGGGATTAATCTATGTGTTGTTCGCATGCAATAGTAACAAGAGGGGGGGTTTTGTAGGTTGGTTGGTCACAAGCAGAACAAACAAAACAAAGTAGAATGGATGAAATATCAATAGAGAAAAACACTTAGCCAAGTAATGTCCACATAAGTCATTCAAAGGTTGTTCATAGATTAAGTCCTATCTTCCTATTCGGTTATTCCTGTCCCGATCTTATGTAAATTCAGAGGGAAACCTTCCACAAAGAACCCTTACCAATGAATAACCCTAGTACCACTAAAGGTTCAACCCAAAGGCAGCAATGCATATAAGAATTAACCAGGATACATAGAACGCTCGCTCAGATGCATTTACCATGTAATTATATCTCCCTACAATAGAACAATTTCAACCAGAGCATGTAAATTGTAGTTGCTACAGCAGAATAGGACGTTAGCCCAACAGTTTCCTAATCCTAGCAATATGAAAATCACCAATAACAACTAGTTGCACGGGCTAGTGCAATTAATGAAATCCAATGGAATAAGCTTAGAAGAGATAATATAACTCAATAGGAATAAATAGATAGGAACAAAACCTCACAACCAGATGAATAAACTCATGCTTCCATTACCGGACTAAGCCAAAGAGGCTTAGCTCCTCATAGACATGGTGAAAACTTCAAAGGAAATAAAACAACGATGAATTGAAATTGCAAAAACTAGAACTAGAAAAGGATCGTAAACCTTAATGCTAAAAGAGAGTATTTATAGGGCCCTAACAAATGACCTAGCCCATTAAGAAAAATAACTGAAATAGAAATAAGAAAAAGGGAAAATAAAACTAAATAGATAATTCGGAATAAGTCCGAGCTCCTGCCGTGTCAGACCCGCGATCGCAGGTGGTGGACCTTGATTGCGGCCCATGTGGCTCCGCGCCCTTCAATCTCTCTGCGCCCGCAGAAAACTCTCGACATGCTCCGAGGCCCGCGATCGCGGCACCCATGCCCGCGATCGCGGTTAATGTTCGGCATTCTTGTCCTTTGCCTTGCACCAACTCGTCTCCTCTTCACTCCTTGGCGTCTTCTCTTGATGGCTTCCTTCCTCAGTGTCTTCATGATATCCAAAGTAGCTCAAACACCTCCAAAAACACCAACTTCGCCTCCAAATGCCATACACAAGAATGTGTCTAAATCTACCCGAATGGCACCAATAAAACCTCTAATAACTCTTAGTTAAGCCCTACAAAGTAGTGCTTATCACCATCCCTGCCCAATGGCTTCAGCATCGAGCACACTCTCATGTGAGCCATGTCATACACCGCATGAGCAACAGGCCGAGGAATACGATCGGTGGCAATAATCTCAGCACAAAGAAGGGTGATCAAACCACCCCCACAGATATCACGTGGCTCACCATCTCGAATCCTCTTCAAGGATCTCAGAAACAAACTAGCCCAACATGGGGTGTACGTGACAATAGACAAGATGCTCAAAAACCACTGGAAATCCTTCAAAGGGACCTTACCATCATCAGCATGGCCAAAGAAATCTCTCATCAACACCTTATGGATCAACCTTAAGCAAGGGTGCACCAACTTCGAATTCACTTCCTGACCCTTCTTGAACTTTCTGTGCGTGGCAGCCTCCCAAAACTCCATCATATCCGTCTCAATCAGACCACCAGACCACCCATGAGACGGTTCCTGTGTAATGCCCAGGGCACCACGAATCTCCTCAGCAGACAAAGCATACTCACGACCATTGTACGTGAACGTGATCTTCGTCAACCTCTTGTCAGCGGAACCATCAGAATACCTCTTAACAGAGGCAATGAACTGGTAGCATAGCTCGGGGTAAGCATCAGCGGACTTGTTCAGGAAGGTCCCCAGGCCACACTTTGCTAAACAAAGGGATACACACTCTAACATACCAAACTCAATCAACGTCGGCTTGTCAAAGAATTTAGTAGCCAACACCTTCCTCTCCTTCACAACGTTATACACCTCATTCTCATCCCTCGTAGAGACTTGCTTCCTACCTCTAGGTGCCATAAGTGATGAATTGAGATGCTCAAAACAAAGGGAGACCAAAGAGGACTTACAAACGAGCGAAAAACACACAGCCTGGTAGTCTCGCCGCGGGGCGGTGAACGAGTCGCCGGGTCGCAGTGAGATAACTAGGCCTTCTCGCCAGGTCGTGGTGGGGGTCGCCGCGGGGCGGTGACTTGGCGACGCGAGGCGGGGAGACACGAGGCGGGGCGACGCGAGGCATTGGGGTTGTGTTTGGCTCGGTTGTGAGGCTAGACTCCAAATTGGGCAAAGGAACTCAAGGTTTAAAGTTATTGGAGGCTAGAATCGGACCAAGAACGAGAGGGAAGTGTGGGAAAATGGGGGGTTTGGCTTGGAGAGCGGAGGCTAGGTTAGGGAAAGTGAAAGGGAAGAAGGGTTGATGGGCCGGTCATGTACAAGGCCCAAAGAGACACTTGGCCCAAAAGGGGGCCCAATCCGTCAAATCGTTTTGTAACAATTTTTTTTTTCCTTCAATTTTTTTTCTCCCCGTTTAAGGTTGTTGAATTCCTTAGGTTTTGATGGTAACAAACATTCAACTAATCTGGGTACTAAGTGTTTCAGGAACAAAGACAATTATCTCAAGGAATTGCAGCAAAGGATCGCAGAGGGAACAAAGCTCTGTTCATGTGCTTTGTTACCTCTCAAGGAACTGTAGTGACAAACAAGATCAAAGCTGCGAATGGAAGGAAGAAATCCAGCGTGACGATTATGGAAACAAATCAAAGGAGATCACGCGGTCAAGGATGGAAGAATTCGGCTGCAAGGACTAAGCCGATCGAGAAGATATGAAGAGAGAAGAAGTCCGATTGTGTTATCTTAGGAAAACTTTCCTAAGATAATATATTTGGAGAGAGAAGAATCTTATCTTAATCCGTTAATGTTATCTTAGGAATTATTTCCTTAAGATAATATCGGTTGTTAAGATAATATTCTTCAAATCAATTAATATCATCTTGTTACCAAGTTTAGGAAGATAGGATTATCTTGTTATGATTAGGGTTTGGTCGAGTTGTATTTATTAGAAGTATGGATTTATTTCTATGTAACCACGAAGAAAAAAAAGGAAGAACTGAGAGCGTTCAGTTGAGAAGAAAAAGAGAGTGAAGAGTTTGTGAGTCTTTGAGGGTTGAGTTCGATTCATCGTTGTAGAAGAGGTTTCAAATCTAGGTGGGAAGTCTAGAGGTTGAAGTCCAGGATACAAGTGTAATCGAACAAGAAATCAATAAGACAAGTAGATGCTTCAAAATCCTCTCAAGCGGAAGCTTGAAGGTAGTGGTTTTTCCTTGAGAAGCTAGTTTTGCTAATCAGGGTTTCCACTATATATCGTGAGTTCGTTCTGTTATCTTTCTTGCTGTTTTTAATCCGCTGCATCTTCTGTGGGAACAAAGCTTTTGTTCCCTCAGACGTAACTCTAACGATCCAACAAAGGTTTTTTCGAGGCCCTTTATATATATATTTTTTTATTTTTTTTGAAGTTGAGAAGGGTATACCAGATAGTCGCCGCGGGGCGGTGGTCTCCACCGCGGGGCAGTGGACGTCGCCGCGGGGCGGTGGTCTCCACCGCGGGGCAGTGGATGTCGCCGCGGGGCGGTGAACAAGCTGGGAAAACACGTCTCTTCTCTATTTACTTTCGTACCTGAAATGTTAGTGACAGGCGAACGAAACTATGAAATTAATCTAAGAGAAAAGAAAAATTAAGGAAAACTACCTCGGGTTGCCTCCCGGACAGCGCCTTAGTTAACGTCGTTGGCTCGACGTACTTCAAATCAATCACCACCTAGAATAGGATCCTTTCAGAATCCTCTTACTTAACTCTTCCTGCTGGAACTTCCCATGGAAAGGCTTGGACCTTAGACCATGTTCCCTCTTAGCCAATGACTCCATGATTGCTGCCTTTGGAGCATCTCCCCCATACTTAGAGCGATGTGGGGGCCGATATGGCTCAACCTGATCACGTTGCACGACACTAGATGAAGGCTTACAGCCTTGTGTGGTTAGTGTAGTGGGGCAAGTGCCCAAATTAGAGGGAATAGAATCTCCTATGTCATCAAATAAGACATCATACTCATGCAAATCAAAAGGTTCAGCAACAACAGAGTATACAACTATGGTCTCCACTACACTAGTCTTAACATTTTCCTGAATAGGATCATCAATATCACTAATGCAGCAAAGGGAAGGCAATTCGATGGAGTTGACCTTATGAATATTATGCTCAAAAATTATTCCATCGAATTCCATAGTCAAAGTTCCACTATCCACATCAATCTTCGTCATGGATGTTTTCATAAAAGATCGTCCTAACATAACAGGAGCAACCTGCTCATCATAGTCCATATCCATAACAAAGAAATCAACAGGGAAAATTAAGGGGCCAATTTTAACAAGAATATCTTCCACAACACCCTTAGGAGGCACACAAGAACCATCAGCAAGTTGAATCACAATATTGGTATCATGCAAAGGTCCTACTCCTAAATCCTCAATCAATGAATAAGGCAAAACATTAATAGAGGCACCCAAGTCTAACAAGGCTTTCTCAAATCGATGCTCACCTATAGCAATAGGGATAGTGAACGTACCTGGATCCTTGCACTTCTCAGGCATACGCCTTTGAAATACTGCCGAGACATGTTCACCAACCGGAACCTTCTTCTGGACCTTCAGCTTTTGTGTCCTTTTAACGGTGCACAGCTCCTTCAAAAACTTGGCATATCGAGAAACAGCCTTAATAAGCTTGAGAAGGGGATGTTCACCTCACAGTTTCGGAACGTCTCGAAAAGATCACTGTCGTCGGTGACCCTTCTAGCCTTTAGCGCCTCGGGAAAAGGTGTTGGTGGCTTCTCAGAACCGAGAGGGGGAAAAACCGGACGAACATAATTATCAACACAGACCTCTTCAGCGGAGTTGGGATGTTGGACGCCGGGTCGCGATGGTCTCACCGCGGGGCGGTGGTCATCGCTGTGGGGCGTCAGATGTGAGGAGGGATTACTAGGACTCACCGCCGGGTCGCGGTGAGTGTCGCCGCGGGGCGGTGACTGGCACTCTTCTTTACTGGTCTCAGAGCCAATTCGCCGTCGGGTCGCGGTGGAGTCCACCGCGGGGCGGTCACCGATATTCTCCGTCTCAATTTCGCACTCCTCTTCAACAATAGGAGGAACGACCAGTTGCTTACCACTTCTGAGGGTGATGGCACTCACATTTTCCCTTGGATTCACTGTAGTCTGAGACGGCAAGGAATTTGATGTTCTCTGGTCAATCTTTGTCACAACATCAGCCAATTGGCCAATCTGCCTCTCCATATTCTTTATGCTTGATTCAGTAGTCTGCACATGAGTGGCGAAGTGCTGAGTTAAGGTTTTGAGCATCTCTTCAGTAGTAGCACCAGAGTTTTGGCCTTGGGGCCTCTGTTGGTATGAGACTCTCTGCTGGTATTGCTGTTGTACGGGCTGTTGACCACCTTGTGGGATGCTCCATCTGAAACCTGGGTGGTCTCGCCCTCTCGGATTGTAGTTGGGTTGTCCATCAAAATGCGGTCTAGGGGGTCTGTAACCTCCTACAGCATTCACTTCAGCAGTACCTTCTTCCTGTAGCTGAGGACAAGCATTAGAAAGGTGGAATTGATCATAGCAAATCCCACATGCTTTGACTTGTTGAGGAGTGTTTTGGTTCACCATTCTCTTCACCATCTCCTTCAACTCAGCTAACTCATTCAGCATAGGGCTAGATCCTGCAGGAGTCACAGCATTGACTACTTTTCTCTGGTACGTCCTACCAAAGCTCCTGGTACTCTCACTCATCTCTTGAAATCTTGCCATGGCTGCGTCCGGTGTCAGATTAAGAATGCTCCCACCGCATGCAATGTCAACCATCCTTCTCTCTTGATCTAGCAGACCATTGTGTAAGTAGAGAATAAGATCCTGTTTGGCGTATCCGTGGAACAGACAGCTAGAGCAAAGCCTCTTGTACCGCTCAAGATAGTCATATAGCGTCTCATCAGCACCCTACTCAATGTTAGCAATTGCCTTTTTCAAAGCATTCGCCTTCTTTGTTGGGAAGTACTTGTCAAGAAACGTCTTGTACAGTTTAGTCCAGGAATCTATGGTCCCTGGCGGCAAGTGATAATACCAGTCGCTAGCAGAGTCTAGCAAAGAAAAACCAAAGGCTCTCATCTTGATTTGATCCTCCGTCACATTCCTTGGCTTCATAGTCATGCAGACATTGTGGAATTTACCCAGATGAGATATCGGGTCCTCTCCACTCAAACCATGGAATTTCGAGAGATAAGCAACAACTCCAGATTTCAGCTCAAAGTTCACCCCTTCGTCAAGTGCAAGGATGACGACAGCCAAGACGGGTTATGCCCCAATATTCGGCTCAGTAAGCTCTCTCAGAGTTTCGGCCATTGCAGCAGGAGGGATGTCAACTGGCTCAACTGTTTCAACCTCTTCTTCTTCTTTTCCTTGATCGCGTAGGTTTGCGCGGAACGATCTGTCGATTTCTGGATCAAAAGCAGCTAGAGGAGAGTCAGTACTACGGGTGTCGACCATAAGATAGGTCTCCACCAAAATCAATCACAAAAACACACAACAAAACAGAAAACTTCCCCGGCAACGGCGCCAAATTTGAGGTGGCCGAAATATGCAATGCAAATATCGTTGAATGGCCTAGTCAAAGTAAAAGTCCTAACAACCTACTAAACAGATGTATAGTAAGCAAGTAAGGGTCGAACCCACATGGAAGATCTGATGAAGTATGCAATTATGATTAACAAGTAACAAGGAAGAGGGGGGGGGTTGGGGGTTGGTTATCAAACAGAACAAAGTGAACAAGTTTTGTTGACTTGAGAATATGATTGGGGAAGAAGTTCCACTAGAACGAGATCCACAATATAGAGATATAATTTGATCACCGAAATCTATTAAATCCAAGTTCTTTATCTATTCTTATAGTTGTTCCCACCCTGATCTTGATTAACTACCAATTCAGACAGTTGTTGATAGTACTTACTACAATATCAATGGAAGAAAACCTTACCACTAATAAAGCAATAGCAATGCACACAAGGATATAGGATACATGCAAATAGAAGAAAACCTTACTACTTAACATGCAAATGATTCTCACTCACAATTGCACACTCGTATTCCACTATATGCAACAATTATGCGTGAGGGCTATATACAATACATTTTATATCTTTTCGCATTATAATATGTACGCATAGAGTATGCGATGCATACGCAACATCCGAGCACATAAGTAAAATACGTGGAAAACAGGGTACAAACCACAACCTTATATTCTGGTGTACGCGTAAAAATGCGTATAAGGCATTACACGTATTCACAACCAAACTTAAGTAAAAAAAGAAGAAAATGTTAAAATCAATACGCTGGAGGAATACATACGCCTACCTCCAGCGCACAGAGTTATGGGCCGGCCCATGCGTTTTAACCCACATCTGTACGCTAGAATTTAGCGTACGCATGTAGGTTAAATCGTCGCGCCGCACCTTCTCCTTTCTCTTCTTCTCCTCTCTCTTTTTCTCCTTCTTTCGCGATCTCACTCTCTCCCCGACAATCTCTCTCTCTCCCCGACGATCTCTTTCTCTCTGCTTCTATTGGTTCTCTTTTTCTCCTCCTCTTCTGATGTGATCCCACCTCCCATGATGGCCACAGACGAGGAGAACGCCATGAGCCTACGCTCAGAGGGCCCAGTGATAAGGTCCAAGGCCATCGCCGACGTCGTGCACTCGCTTGTCGCACGCATCATCGCTAGCCAAGGAAGCCCAGAGACAGAACCCAGACTCGTTGTCCTCGCCACCATCGGCATCGGAGAAACAAGCCCATCGCAGTCGGCACCGAGTGCACCCACTGCCGAGCCCATCAACCCATCGTTGCCGTCACTCGCCTTGTATGCGCCCATGCTCTCGCCGCCACCGGGTCTTGACACTTAGAGGTTTATTGCCATATGTTTTGAGACATTTCTATATTTGGTACTTTGCTTGTTTTGTACACTTTCTATTTATAGTTATTTCTATTTTAGGGTGTCTGCCTATTGCTTGTAGCATGGGCTAGCCCACTAGGTTCGACTCGGCCCATCCGAGTTCTCGCCTTTAGTATTTAAGTTCAAACATTGTTATTGTTTTGTTCACGTTCAATTTAATCAAGGCTTTAGTAGAGTGTTAATCCTCCTACCCTTGATCGGACGTCAACCTCTATCTTCGCATCCCCATTCACCCGCCGCCGACGCTACGGCACTCGCTTGAACCTTCAAGCCAAGTCTTCCTTCGCATCTCCCTTCACTCCGCCGCCGACGCTACGGCCAAAGACTTGTCTCTTCAAGTCATCTATCCCCAAATCACCACACCATCACTTCGCCAATCCTCTCTTCTCGTGTTGCTGTTGTACGGGCTATTGACCACCTTGTGGGTCGCTCTATCTGAAACATGGGTGGTCTCGCCCTCTCGGATTGTAGTTGGGTTGTCCATCAAAACGCGGTCTAGGGGGTCCGTAACTTCCTACAGCATTCACTTCAGCAGTACCTTCTTCCTGTAACTGAGGACAAGCATCAGAAGGGTGGAATTGATCATAGCAAATCCCACATGCTTTGACTTGTTGAGGAGTGTTTTGGTTTGCCATTCTCTTCACCATCTCATTCAACTCAGCTAACTCATTCAGCACAGGGCTAGATCCTGCAGGAGTCACAACATTGACTACTTTTCTCTGGTACGTCCTACCAAATCTCCTGGTACTCTCACTTATCTCATGAAATCTTGCCATGGCTGCGTCCGGTGTCAGATTAAGAATGCTCTCACCGCATGCATCGTCAACCATCCTTCTCTCTTGATCTAGCAGACCATTGTGTAAGTAGAGAACAAGATCCTGTTTGGCGTATCTGTGGAACGGATAGCTAGAGCAAAGCCTCTTGTACCGCTCAAGATAGTCATATAGCGTCTCATCAGCACCCTGCTCAATGTTAGCAATTGCATTTTTCAAAGCATTCGCCTTCTTTGTTGGGAAGTACTTGTCAAGAAATGCCTTGTGCAGTTTAGTCCAGGAATCTATGGTCCCTGGCGGCAAGTGATAATACAAGTCGCTAGCAGAGTCTAGCAAAGAAAAACCAAAGGCTCTCATCTTGATTTGATCCTCCGTCACATTCCTTGGCTTCATAGTCATGCAGACATTGTGTAATTTACCCAGATGAGATATTGGGTCCTCTCCACTCAAACCATGGAATTTCGGGAGATAAGCAACAACTCCAGATTTCAGCTCAAAGTTCACCCCTTCGTCAAGTGCATGGATGACGACAGCCAAGGGGGGTTGTGCCCCAATATTCGGCTCAGTAAGCTCTCTCAGAGTTTCGGCCATTGCAGCAGGAGAGATGTCAACTGGCTCAACTGTTTCAACCTCTTCTTCTTCTTTTCCTTGATCGCGTAGGTTCGCAAGGAACGATCTGTCGATTTTTGGATCAAAAGAAGCTAGAGGAGAGTCAGTACTACGGGTGTCGACCATAAGATAGGTCTCCACCAAAATCAATCACAAAAACACACAACAAAACAGAAAACTTCCCCGGCAACGGCGCCAAATTTGAGGTGGCCGAAATATGCAATGCAAATATCGTTGAATGGCCTAGTCAAAGTAAAAGTCCTAACAACCTACTAAACAGATGTATAGTAAGCAAGTAAGGGTCGAACCCACAGGGAAGATCTGATGAAGTATACAATTATGATTAACAAGTAACAAGGAAGGGGGGGGGGGGGGGGGGTTGGTTATCAAACAGAGCAAAGTGAACAAGTTTAGTTGACTTGAGAATATGATTGGGGAAGAAGTTCCACTAGAACGAGATCCACAATACAGAGATATAATTTGATCACCGAAATCTATTAAATCCAAGTTCTTTATCTATTCTTATAGTTGTTCCCACCCTGATCTTGATTAACTACCAATTCAGACAGTTGTTGATAGTACTTACTACAATATCAATGGAAGAAAACCTTACCACTAATAAAGCAATAGCAATGCACACAAGGATATAGGATACATGCAAATAGAAGAAAACCTTACTACTTAACATGCAAATGATTCTCACTCACAATTGCACACTCGTATTCCACTATATGCAACAATTATGCGTGAGGGCTATATACAATACATTTTATATCTTTTCGCATTATAATATGTACGCATAGAGTATGCGATGCATACGCAACATCCGAGCACATAAGTAAAATACGTGGAAAACAGGGTACAAACCACAACCTTATATTCTGGTGTACGCGTAAAAATGCGTATAAGGCATTACACGTATTCACAACCAAACTTAAGTAAAAAAAGAAGAAAATGTTAAAATCAATACGCTGGAGGAATACATACGCCTACCTCCAGCGCACAGAGTTATGGGCCGGCCCATGCGTTTTAACCCACATCTGTACGCTAGAATTTAGCGTACGCATGTAGGTTAAATCGTCGCGCCGCACCTTCTCCTTTCTCTTCTTCTCCTCTCTCTTTTTCTCCTTCTTTCGCGATCTCACTCTCTCCCCGACAATCTCTCTCTCTCCCCGACGATCTCTTTCTCTCTGCTTCTATTGGTTCTCTTTTTCTCCTCCTCTTCTGATGTGATCCCACCTCCCATGATGGCCACAGACGAGGAGAACGCCATGAGCCTACGCTCAGAGGGCCCAGTGATAAGGTCCAAGGCCATCGCCGACGTCGTGCACTCGCTTGTCGCACGCATCATCGCTAGCCAAGGAAGCCCAGAGACAGAACCCAGACTCGTTGTCCTCGCCACCATCGGCATCGGAGAAACAAGCCCATCGCAGTCGGCACCGAGTGCACCCACTGCCGAGCCCATCAACCCATCGTTGCCGTCACTCGCCTTGTATGCGCCCATGCTCTCGCCGCCACCGGGTCTTGACACTTAGAGGTTTATTGCCATATGTTTTGAGACATTTCTATATTTGGTACTTTGCTTGTTTTGTACACTTTCTATTTATAGTTATTTCTATTTTAGGGTGTCTGCCTATTGCTTGTAGCATGGGCTAGCCCACTAGGTTCGACTCGGCCCATCCGAGTTCTCGCCTTTAGTATTTAAGTTCAAACATTGTTATTGTTTTGTTCACGTTCAATTTAATCAAGGCTTTAGTAGAGTGTTAATCCTCCTACCCTTGATCGGACGTCAACCTCTATCTTCGCATCCCCATTCACCCGCCGCCGACGCTACGGCACTCGCTTGAACCTTCAAGCCAAGTCTTCCTTCGCATCTCCCTTCACTCCGCCGCCGACGCTACGGCCAAAGACTTGTCTCTTCAAGTCATCTATCCCCAAATCACCACACCATCACTTCGCCAATCCTCTCTTCTCGTGTTGCTGTTGTACGGGCTATTGACCACCTTGTGGGTCGCTCTATCTGAAACATGGGTGGTCTCGCCCTCTCGGATTGTAGTTGGGTTGTCCATCAAAACGCGGTCTAGGGGGTCCGTAACTTCCTACAGCATTCACTTCAGCAGTACCTTCTTCCTGTAACTGAGGACAAGCATCAGAAGGGTGGAATTGATCATAGCAAATCCCACATGCTTTGACTTGTTGAGGAGTGTTTTGGTTTGCCATTCTCTTCACCATCTCATTCAACTCAGCTAACTCATTCAACACAGGGCTAGATCCTGCAGGAGTCACAACATTGACTACTTTTCTCTGGTACGTCCTACCAAATCTCCTGGTACTCTCACTCATCTCATGAAATCTTGCCATGGCTGCGTCCGGTGTCAGATTAAGAATGCTCTCACCGCATGCATCGTCAACCATCCTTCTCTCTTGATCTAGCAGACCATTGTGTAAGTAGAGAACAAGATCCTGTTTGGCGTATCTGTGGAACGGATAGCTAGAGCAAAGCCTCTTGTACCGCTCAAGATAGTCATATAGCGTCTCATCAGCACCCTGCTCAATGTTAGCAATTGCATTTTTCAAAGCATTCGCCTTCTTTGTTGGGAAGTACTTGTCAAGAAATGCCTTGTGCAGTTTAGTCCAGGAATCTATGGTCCCTGGCGGCAAGTGATAATACAAGTCGCTAGCAGAGTCTAGCAAAGAAAAACCAAAGGCTCTCATCTTGATTTGATCCTCCGTCACATTCCTTGGCTTCATAGTCATGCAGACATTGTGTAATTTACCCAGATGAGATATTGGGTCCTCTCCACTCAAACCATGGAATTTCGGGAGATAAGCAACAACTCCAGATTTCAGCTCAAAGTTCACCCCTTCGTCAAGTGCATGGATGACGACAGCCAAGGGGGGTTGTGCCCCAATATTCGGCTCAGTAAGCTCTCTCAGAGTTTCGGCCATTGCAGCAGGAGAGATGTCAACTGGCTCAACTGTTTCAACCTCTTCTTCTTCTTTTCCTTGATCGCGTAGGTTCGCAAGGAACGATCTGTCGATTTTTGGATCAAAAGAAGCTAGAGGAGAGTCAGTACTACGGGTGTCGACCATAAGATAGGTCTCCACCAAAATCAATCACAAAAACACACAACAAAACAGAAAACTTCCCCGGCAACGGCGCCAAATTTGAGGTGGCCGAAATATGCAATGCAAATATCGTTGAATGGCCTAGTCAAAGTAAAAGTCCTAACAACCTACTAAACAGATGTATAGTAAGCAAGTAAGGGTCGAACCCACAGGGAAGATCTGATGAAGTATACAATTATGATTAACAAGTAACAAGGAAGGGGGGGGGGGGGGTTGGTTGGTTATCAAACAGAGCAAAGTGAACAAGTTTAGTTGACTTGAGAATATGATTGGGGAAGAAGTTCCACTAGAACGAGATCCACAATACAGAGATATAATTTGATCACCGAAATCTATTAAATCCAAGTTCTTTATCTATTCTTATAGTTGTTCCCACCCTGATCTTGATTAACTACCAATTCAGACAGTTGTTGATAGTACTTACTACAATATCAATGGAAGAAAACCTTACCACTAATAAAGCAATAGCAATGCACACAAGGATATAGGATACATGCAAATAGAAGAAAACCTTACTACTTAACATGCAAATGATTCTCACTCACAATTGCACACTCGTATTCCACTATATGCAACAATTATGTTTGCTACTAGATATGCACTCGTATTCCACTATATGCAAACCCTAGCAATGGATAAATAGTATTCAACCTAGTTGATCAGGCTATGAAGAATAACAATGAATCAATATTCAATATAACCAAGAGAATCAAACCAACACATATAAGAATAGGAACAAGGGATAGAAATCTCACAAACAATTCAACTGTATTGCTTCAAACGTCTAGTAGAACAAGGGGAAATTAGTGCTCCATTCAGATGTAAAATGAAACCCTAATGAGAAAAACAACGATAATGATGAAAGTAAAAGTGTCAAAAAGTTCTCTGTCTCTTAACCTAGAAAGAGGTCTTAAATAGGCTTAGGAAATAAGTTTAACCTAATTAAAATAGCAAGGGAAATAAAATACTAGAAATAAGAAAGTCCGAAAATGCATAAAAGGAAATAATGTCTTCTGTTGGCCGCGAGGCGTGACGTGCCTACCGCGGGGCGGTGAGATCCACCGCGGGGCGTCAATTCCTTCTCTGAGATCCACCGCCGGGTCGCGGTGGCTCTGGCGCGGGGCGGTGACACTCGCCTAGTCCTCTCTTCAACTCTTCTTCTCTTCTGCTCTTCATTACTACCAAGTGTTGGTAGTCTTCTCCAATTAATCTCCAGCAGATCCTCATCCATCTTCATCATCTCCATCTAAGATGTAAATCCCTGAATATCTTCAATTCTCCCCACATCTTCTGGATTACAGACTTAGCCTCAAATCTTATCATAAACTCCTCCAAATAATGCTAATAGTTGCTAGTAAAGGTGCATGAAATTGCACCTATCAGACTTCCACCAGAGGTTACTGCTATGATTATTTCATATAGATCCAGGATTTGACTGGTGACGAGGTACCTATGGCTGATCCCCTACCGCGTGCCTCGCAGAGATTTGTTGATTCGCAGCACGAGAGGGGAGAGGGTAGCTGCAGAGGCCCCGACGATGACTAGATTTTAGGACTTTTTGTGTACATAAAGTCACGTTATTTTTGGTAGATTTTTAGATCATGTATTCATATTTTGGTTAAATTGCGTCTATCACTCAATTAATATAATATTATGTTATAATACTATACTATGTTATCCCAAAATCGAAATTTATTAAAAGGATCAAATTTATTAAAATGGTTACATTAGATTTGATCAAATTATTAAAATGGTTAAAGTTATTAAAATGATCAAATTAATCAAAATAATGTTCTCATATAACATATGCTACATATCTTATATTATAACATATGTTATGTAACATAATATACTATTATATAACATATGTTATGTACATATGTTATAATATAAGATATCTTATATTATAACATATGTTATATAACATATGTACATAACATATGTTATAATATAAGATATGTAGCATATGTTATATAACATAACATATGTTATCTTTCTTGTGTACTTCCTTTTCGTACAGGAGATTTGTACAGTTTTGTCCTTTGGTGGCCTTCCTCTTACATTTTTCTGCCGTAAAGGGTCACTATATTTGGGAGGATTTTTGCATTTTTCCTTGTAGTGTCCCTCTTGTCCACAGTGAGTACACTTATTCTTTCCATGCCTTAATCTAGTTGGCTTCCTTATGTCCTTCCTCCTCTCTCCTAATTCCCTTTTATTAGACTTCCTTGGCCTTCCAGGCTGAATTATTAACTCCGGTGGCAGTGGTTTTGCTTGAGGAGTTTTCTTCCATTGATCATCACCTCACCAGGCATTGGATGCACAGTTTGACTATAAGCCTTCATGAAGGTCTGCTTTGTGTAATATGAGTCCACAAAATGCTCAACCCTCATTCTTCTCTTCAAAATACAACAAATAGCATGAGAACAAGAGATGCCAGTAAAGTCCCATTTGTTACACCCACAACTCTTTTCTCCCAAACCCACCACAAAAGTTTTGCTTCCCTAGTCAACCTCATATATGTTATCTTCACCATAACACCCACACCTCCTAAGCCCCTCAGCCTTTGCAAGTTCTATTTTTCTCACCACCTCATGAGTTAAAATCTCATTATGCTCCCTCATCATTTTTCTTTTAGCCACAAACATGTTAATTAACTTCCTTCTAATCCACTCACACATAGCTAGAATAAGCATTTCTCTGGCTTCTAGTATGCAACTATTGAAAGACTCACAAGCATTGTTTAATAACATGTCAGACTTACAGTAATGCTTGAATGCATGTAAGGACCAAGTCCTTGGACTTGCATCCATTAAATATGTGTAGGCTCCTTCATCCATTCCCTTTATTCTTTCCATGCACACATCAAAATCTGGTTTTGTAGTTGCCCTTGCACCTTCCCAAACAGAGTCCTCGAATGTCTTCCCTGGCCACTTTATTTTGAAATTGTTGTATAAGTGTCTCACACATACTCTTGTGTCAGCTTAGGGAACCACTTTGTTTAGGGCCTCCAGTAATCCCTACATTACCAAAAAACAACAAAAATTAATAACTCACTAACCAACAAGAAATTGTTTAATAACAAGACATTGAAAAAGGATGTTATTCATACCTTCTGTCAGTCAACATAAAGGTGAGATGTTGGAATCCAATATCTTGCACTAAATTCTCAAAAAACCGGCACCAAGTTTCTTTTCTCTCAGCCTCAACAACTGCATAAGCAATTGGGAAGATGTTTTCATTACCATCATTTCCCACTACTGTCAAAACTTGTCTTGTGTATACTCCTTTAAGGTGACAACCATCCAAACTGATGTGATCCCACATCCCATGACGGCCACAGACGAGGAAGAATCCATGAGCCTTTGCTCAGAGGGCCCAGTGACAAGGTCCAGGTCCAAAGCCATCGCCGAGGTCGTTGCCTCCCTAGTCGCTCGCTTCATTGCTGGCCAAGGTAGCCCAGACACCGAACCTAGACTCGTCGTCCTCGCCACCATCGGCATCGGAGAACCAAGCGCATCGCAGCCGGAACCGGGTGCACTCACTGCTGAGCCCATCGACCCATCGTTGCCGTCGCTCGCCTTGTCTGCGCCCATCCTCTCGCCGCCACCGGGTTTTGACACTTAGAGGTTTATTTGCCATTGTTTTGGCATTGTTTTGAGACATTACTATTTTTAGTATTATGCTTGTTTTAGATACTTTCTATTTATAGTTATTTCTATGTTTAGGGTGTGTGCCTTTGCATGCTCGCATGGGCTAGCCCACTAGGCTCGACTCGGCCCATCTGAGTCCTCACCTTTAGTATTTAAGTTCAAACATTGTTATTGTTTTGTTTACGTTCAATTTTAATCAAGGCTTTAGTAGAGTGTTTATCCTCCTACCCTTGATCGGACGTCACCCTCTATCTTCGCATCCCCTTCACCCGCCGCCGACGCTACGGCACCGCTTGAGCCTCTCAAGAAAAGTCTTCCTTCGCATCTCCCTTCACTCCGTTGCCGACGCTACGGCCAAATACTTGTCTTTCAAGTCATCTATCCCTCCATCTAATCGCTTCCGCCATCGTAACACCATCGCATCATCAATCGCTTCCATCGCACCCACAATCGAAACCAAACCCTTCGCTGTCGCCGTCGCTAGCACCGTTGTGACACTCACCTTCGCCATCGCTATCGTCGTCGCCAACGAGCCCAGACACTCACCCAGTCGATCGCTCGCCACCACCCTCGCCTTCGCCATCGACATTGCCATCGTCGTCGTCTTTGCCAACGTGACACTCATTGTGACACTTGTCATCGCCGCCACCAACACCACCTAGACAACCTTCACCGGGTTCGCTATTGGCCACCACCGTGTCCGATAACCTCTAAAATCACTGTTCATCTCGCCACCAATCTTGTCAACCTTTCGTGCAAGACAACAAGGGTTTGCACCCAAGGAGTCCACGGCAGGTTTGACAAGGACTCGTGTGACTTCTCGCCCAAGACTAGATCCAAGGTGTCACCTTTGACAAGTGTGCTCGTCATCGGAGGCAAGAACATATCAACTGGCATCAGAGCACAGCAGTCTTGTAAGTCACGAACTCAAGTTTGCATTTTGTTCACAATTTTTTTTTCTTGACCACCATCTTTGCTTTCGCATCATCATCATTCACAAGAAAAACCAAAAGTTTCCATATATAACTTGTCCATTCGGTTTCTACAAGGTAATTCCTTGGCCGAAATTTTTTTCTTGCTCCCTAAGTTTTGGTGTGTTTGGTAACTTTGATATCTTGCATGCTAGAATAATTTGTTTCCTTGTGTCTTGCGTTGATAGAGTTTTCCATATTTGCTTTCTTTGATTTTTAGGTTGTTAACCGAATTTCCATATATAAGATATCATCAAATCTTATCTTCTCTCTCCTATCTCTAAAATCACGCTTGTGATATTCTTGTTAATTAGACCATTTTTGTTTTGTTTCCTTTTGCATAATCTGAAAGATCAAAAGATAAGATCTCGGATATTATAAAATAAAATAAAATAAAAAAGGATAATCCAAAAGGATATTAAAAAAAAAAAGTTTCCAAGTTAGGGAAAGCCAAAATAAGGCAACCCTAACCCACTCGCTCCGGTCTAGGCTCATCTTCTCAATCCCTCCGCCGTCTAGGTCAAGCTTCCTAGAAGGTATTGTCTTGCTATTTTGGTTGCTTTGTTTACGTTTGATCTAGGGTTTCACTTTGTTCTTGTGTGTTTGATTGACGACTTGCTTGATACACCATCTCTTGTGACAAGCCTAGCTGCCCTCACGGCAAGCCAATACAAGCCCTACCCTACGTGAACTTTGTGACTTGATTAGTGATTTCTTGGTTGTTGTTCTTTGTGCCCTTTGGTTAGTTTTTACTCCTATGTCTGGCACTAATGTTATAGGTAGCATGACGATCGGATCTAGTGAAGAGAACGCAGGCGCCGACAACATCAACCCACAACCCCAGCCGTTGGGTCTACAACAAGACCAACCCCCCAATATCTTCAACAACAAGATCCACTCATGGAGTTGTCCGAGGAGCAACAATTGATTCAAGCTCTACGACAACAAGTTGCAACCTTGCAAGCACAAAAACGAGTGGCACCCATCGTGCCCACTCCCACTCCAGTGATCGCTATGGACGCACCAATTGTGCCCAGAGACACCGACGCAGGTCCAAGCAAGACTCGCATGGACAAAGGCAAGGGAGTCATGCCATCGACTTCCAACCTCCAACCACAACTCAATCGGATGCAAAGTGTGATAGAGAGCCGACAAGGTTACGTGTCTCACCAAGACCGTTACGTGCCCAGAGCCACACCCGCTGGCTACGACACCGGCTCCGACCACGACGCCGACACTCAAGGTGAGTTTTCTGAACCTTACGACTTTGATGACAGGTATGCATCTCGATGCACCCAGCGCCGCATTCCAGGCTCAGCGCCACACAAAGGCCGAGTCCGCGAAGCCGGGTTAGCCGTTGCGACACCAAGGCGACCCAGTCGCCGTCCCAGTGGGCACACGCGACGCGATAATACCGCTTTGAGGACGCCTCCTACCCAGCCCAGAAGCTACGATGTGCGTGACCACCTACGACATCAAAGTGCTCAGACGCCACACTATGGGTCCGATGGCTACGCGTCCATGACACCCACAGTCCAAGACGAGTTTGACGACGAAGAACTCGAGGACTCAGGTATGGTCAATCCCAATTTTTTTCATCCACCCCTTGGAGACCCTATTGAATTGCAGGATCGTCCATCGGATTGGATTCCTCCACCGCGTCTCCAGCCCCAAGGAGATCGTGCTCGTGACATTGGCGGCGAGCGCCGCTATGTCATGCCCAGAGATGTTCGCTGAGCCGACTATGAATCCCAGCCGCGACAGCGCCGATGCGACGATGCCTACGCGCCCAGGAACGGGTTTGCTCGCGGCGATGATCACCTAATCCGCGAAAGACGCCGGCTTGGACGTGTTGTACCCCATGGCGTCCGTGCCTACGAGAACCCTCTCTACGCTGCCGCGCCAAACAACGCGCCCAGGCCAGCGCCTGCCCAACCTCGATACCAAAGACACGAAGTCAAGGTAAAAATCGAGCACTTCTTTGTTGAATACAATCCCTCTTTTTTTCTTGAATGGGTGCAGGCTACGGAGTACACACTTCGCTATTGTCGAGTGCCACCTGAGGACCATGTCGACGCCGCGACACTCCACTTCCGAGGTGCCGCCCGTGTGTGGTGGCATAGATTTGTCGATGACAGTGTCCGATGCCGCCTCCCTCTCGTCACCAAATGGCACCAATTGGTGTACGTGATGACCCAGAAATACGTGCCTCTAGATTATCGCAACCAAATGAGAATGGAGATAGCCATGGCTCACCAAGGCTCCAAGACTCCCCTATAGTTCTTCTCCGCCTTAGAAGACATGTATTACAAGGCCAACATCAGCGTTGCCCCATCAACTTTGCGAACCAAGTTCTTGAGTGGCTTGAACACGCCCATCCGTGATCAACTCGAGATCTTACCCATCAAGGATTTGAACACTTTGACTCATACGGCGATGCAAATCCATGCACAACTCAACCGCCGAAAGTCTTACACTTGGCAAAGTGGCCAAACAAGGTATTTTTCTAACCCTAGTAGTTTGCCTTCTTCTAATGTGCGTCCTAGTGCTTCTTCCACAGCCACGTCAAGCCAAGCCCCCAAGGCAAAGCCAACGACGCCAAGCGCAGTGCCGCGCCAGACTGCGCCCAGACAACCTCCAGTGGGCACCGATCGCGCGCGCGACGTCGAATGCTACAAGTGTGGTGGACGGGGACACTATAAGAAGGACTGTCCCAATGCTCGCTGAGTGCTCTTCTCCACGGCCGCCGCTAGCTACGAGTCTTGCGACGACGAGGATCCCACTCTAGAGCCTATCGATGAAGGCATCAAAGAAGAGGAAGACGCCTACGACTGCAAACCCGCTTCTCTGCATGCGGGCACACCATTGAGCTTGGTGACACGACGTCTACTCACTGTCAAGGAAACAAGCCTCAGCGACCAACGTGAGAACTTGTTCCACACAAGAGCTCTCGTCCAGACGGCTTCCTTGAGCGTTATTATTGATGGAGGTTCATGTGCTAATATTGTGAATGAGAAGGTCGTGACACACTTCAAATTGCCTACGACGCCTCATCCCCAACCTTATGCCCTTCAATGGATTTCTTCTAGTCCATGTAACACAGTGTCTCACCAATGCTTAATTTCTTTTTCAATAGGCCAATACTGTGATTCTATACTTTGTGATGTCGTTGCAATGGACGCCACCCATATTTTGCTTGGGCGTCCGTGGCAATTCGACAGGCACGTACTCCATGATGGCTATTTGAGCACTTATGTGTTCAATTACCATGGGAAAAGCGTCACCTGGCATCCAATGTCTCCCCATGAGATCTTGCAGGACCAGGTTGAACATGATCGCCAGAAGGCCATTGAGGCCGCCGCTACAAGGCCAAAGGAGTCCCCAGAGGCAAAACCCCTCCAATTCTGGCAAAACTTCATCTCTACCAGGCATTGCCCAGAAGAAGCTGAACGCCATAGGTGGGCCACCCAGTGCCCATCTGGATCGTCATGGCACCGCTGCTACTGCCGCTAGCAAGGCCAAAAGAGGCACACCAGAAGCTTGGCCAGGTTCTCCCCATTCTGGCTCGAGCACTGGCCCACATACTCCCAGTGCCTCACAAAAATCACCAAGCGCCTCGCCATCGACACAGTTGGCCATTCCATTGCCGCAGACGCCCCCATTGCAAGGCCGCTGCGAGCGCCGATTGTTTTTAGCCAGGCCCAGTGAGCTCATTGTTGTGTTGTCCGGCAAAGTTCCCTGTTTACTTCTTGTGCCAACTCCATGCATCCCAGAGTCGTCGAGTGTCGCGTCTGTGCCACCAGCCGTTGCCGCGTTGCTCGCCACCTTCGACGACGTCTTCCCCGGCGAGTTGGCATAAGGCTTACCACCCCTGAGGGGCATTGAGCACCAAATTGACCTGGTGCCTAGTGCCTTCTTGCCCAATCGTGCTGCTTATAGAGCTGGCGCAGAAGAGACCCAAGAGCTGCAGCGTCAGGTGCAAGAGTTGTTGGATCGCGGCTACGTGAAGGAATCACTTTCCCCTTGAGTTGTGCATGTGATCCTTGTGCCCAAGAAAGATGGCAAATGGAGAATGTGTGTTGATTGCCATGCCATAAACTAGATTACTGTGAAGTATAGGCATCCAATCCCACGCCTAGACGACATGCTTGATGAACTCCATGGGGCCACACTTTTCTCCAAGATTGATTTGAAGAGTGGTTATCACTAAATTCGGATGAAAGAAGGTGATGAGTGGAATACCGCCTTCAAGACCAAGTATGGGCTCTATGAGTGGCTTATCATGCCTTTTTGGCTCACCAACGCGCCCAACACCTTCATGCGCTTGATGAACCACGTCTTGAGAGCTTTCCTTGGCAAGTTTGTTGTCGTTTATTTCGATGACATCCTTGTGTACTCACGCAGCCTTGAGGAGCACATCGATCACCTCCGCCTTGTGCTTGATTGCCTTCGACGTGAGCGCCTATTCGCCAACCTTGGCAAGTGTAGCTTTTGCTTCAGCTCTACCAACTTTCTTGGCTACGTCGTGAGTAGTGATGGCTTGTGCGTCGACGAAGAGAAGATCACGGCCATCAAAGACTGGCCCATGCCAACGACGCCGACCCAGGTGCGAAGCTTCTTCGGCCTCACAGGATTTTATAGGCGTTTTGTGTGAGATTTCTCATCCATTGTCGCGCCCTTGCACGAGCTTACGAAGAAGGGAAGCACAGTCTTGTGGCTTGAGGCCCACGAGAAGGCCTTCACGGCTTTGAAGCGGGCCTTGTGCCAAGCGCCTTTCCTCCAGCTCCCCGACTTTGCCAAGCACTTTGAGGTGGAGTGTGATGCCTCAGACATAGGCATTGGTGGTGTGCTACACCAAGAGAGGAGGCTCATTGCATATTTCAGTGAGAAGCTCACGGGGGCCACTCTCAACTACCCCACCTATGACAAAGAATTGTATGCCCTAGTACGTGTGCTAAAGACTTGGCAACATTATCTTTGGCCACGTGAATTTGTCATCCACAGCGACCACGCAACTTTGAGCTATTTGAAGAGCCAAGCCCACCTCAACCGATGCCATGCTTGTTGGGTGGAGTTCCTTGAGACATTTCCCTATGTCGTGGTCCACAAGAAGGGAAAAGAGAACGTTGTAGCCGACACACTCTCTCGCAGGTATGTTCTCTTGACTCATGTGCAAACTAAGATTCTAGGCTTTGCTTTGATTAAGGAATTATATGCTATTGATCCTTTCTTTGCACCTATATTCAAGCATTGCCTTAGACTACGTGAGTTTGAGTCTTATTTTATTTCTGAGGGTTATTTATACAAGGCTGGCCGCCTATGCATCCCTAGGTCCTCCATTAGGCTCCTTTTAATTGAGGAAGCATACGACACTCGTGGACATTTTGGGATTAGTAAGACCTTGGCTGCCCTAAGAGAACACTTTTTCTGGCCTCGTATGACCCACCAAGTGACTCGCTTTTGTAGAAGTTGTGTGACATGCCAAAGGGCCAAAGCCAAATCTAGCCCACACGGCCTCTACACGCCCTTGCCCATTCCTAGTGCCCCCTGGGAAGACCTTTCTATGGATTTCATCACGGGTTTGCCCCTCTCTAGACGAGGTAAAGACTCCATCTTTGTGGTTGTAGATAGGTTTTCCAAGATGGCACATTTTGAAGCTTGTAAGACCACCCATAGTGCAAGTGAGAACACTTTGGGGTCCCACGTACCATTGTTAGTGATAGGGTTTCTAAGTTTGTTGGTCATTTTTGGAGAACACTTTGGGGTAAGCTAGGCACTAAGCTTCTATTCTCCACTAGCTACCACCCCTAGACCGATGGCCAAACGGAGGTCACGATTAGAACCCTAGGAGACCTTCTTCTCATGATGCTTAAAGCCAACCCTAGGCGTTGGGAGGACTTACTATCACTTGTCGAGTTTTGTTATAATAGATGCAAGCACACGGCGACCAAGTTGTCACCGTTCGAGGTGGTGTATGGAATGAACCTCTGACGCCGCTGGATTTGTCGCTGCGCCCACTCCGAGACCCAGTGCACGTCTTTCCCGCCAATCGCGCCGAGCAGGTGCAAGAGCTCCATCGCTGGACCAGGGAACAACTAGAGAGAAGGGCCTCGCAGTATGCCTCGCAGAAGAACACTGGCCGTCGCCGCATAGTTTTCGCACCCGGAGACCTCGTCTGGGTGCATTTGCGAAAAGAAAGATTCTCCTCGCGGCACAAGCACAAATTGGCAACACGTGGAGATGGACCATTCCGCGTGATCAAAGCCATAGGGGACAATGCCTATCAACTCGAGCTCCCACCAGATTTTAGAGTCCATGCGTCCTTCAACGTCGCGGACTTGGCGCCATATGTTGAGCTTGAGTTCGATGATGGTGAAGCGGGGACGTTTCACAGCCAAGTGGGGGAGGGTGATGTGATCCCACCTCCCATGACGGCCACAGACGAGGAAGAAGCCATGAGCCTTCGCTCAGAGGGCCCAGTGACAAGGTCCATGTCCAAAGCCATCGCCGATGTCGCTGCCTCCCTAGTCGCTCGCGTCATCGCTGGCCAAGGTAGCCCAGACACCGAACCCAGACTCGTCGTCCTCGCCACCATCGGCATCGAAGAACCAAGCCCATCACAGCTGGAACCGGGTGCACCTACTGCCGAGCCCATCGACCCATCGTCGCAGTCGCTCGCCTTGTCTGCGCCCATGCTCTCGCCGCCACCGGGTTTTGACACTTAGAGGTTTATTTGCCATTGTTTTGGCATTGTTTTGAGACATTACTATTTTTAGTATTATGCTTGTTTTAGATACTTTCTATTTATAGTTATTTCTATGTTTAGGGTGTGTGCCTTTGCATGCTCGCATGGGCTAGTCCACTAGGCTCGACTCGGCCCATCCGAGTCCTCGCCTTTAGTATTTAAGTTCAAACATTATTATTGTTTTGTTTACGTTCAATTTTAATCAAGGATTTAGTAGAGTTTTTATCCTCCTACCCTTGATCGGACGTCACCCTCTATCTTTGCATCCCCTTCACTCGCCGCCGATGCTACGGCACCGCTTGAGCCTCTCAAGCAAAGTCTTCCTTTGCATCTCCCTTCACTCCGATGCCGACGCTACGGCCAAAGACTTTTCTTTCAAGTCATCTATCCCTTCATCTAATCGCTTTCGCCATCGCCTCATCAATCGCTTCCATCGCACCCACAATCGAACCCAAACCCTTCGTTGTCGCCATCGCTAGCACCGCTATGACACTCACCTTCGCCATCGCTATCGCCATCTCCAACGAGCCCAGACACTCACCCAGTCGATCGCTCGCCACCACCCTCGCCTTCGCCATCGACATTGTTGTCGTCTTCGCCAACATGACACTCATCGTGACACTTGTCATTGTCGCCGCCGACACCACCCAAACAACCTTCACCGGGTTCGCTATCGGCCACCACTGATTCGTTCTTGCCTCCGATGACGAGCACACTTGTCAAAGGTGACACCTTGGATCTAGTCTTGGGCGAGAAGTCACACGAGTCCTTGTCAAACCTGCCATGGAATCCTTGGGTGCAAACCCTTGTTGTCTTGCACGAAAGGTTGAAAAGATTGGTGGCGAGATGAACAGTGCTTTTAGAGGTTATCGGACACGGTGGTGGCCGATAACGAACCCGGTGAAGGTTGTCTGGGTGGTGTCCGCGGCGGCGACGACAAGTGTCACGATGAGTGTCACGTTGGGGAAGACGACGACGATGGCAATGTCGATGGCGAAGGCGAGGGTGGTGGCGAGCGATCGACTGGGTGAGTGTCTGGGCTCGTTGGCGACGGCGATAGCGATGGCGAAGGTGAGTGTCACAGCGGTGCTAGCGATGACGACAACGAAGGGTTTGGTTTCGATTGTGGGTGCGATGGAAGTGATTGATGATGTGATGGCGGAAGCGATTAGATGGAGGGATAGATGACTTGAAAGACAAGTCTTTGGCCATAGCATCGGCAACGGAGTGAAGGGAGATGCGAAGGAAGACTTTTCTTGAGAGGCTCAAGCGGTGTCGTAGCGTCGGCGGAGGGTGAAGGGGATGCGAAGATAGAGGGTGACGTCCGATCAAGGGTAGGAGGATAAACACTCTACTAAAGCCTTGATTAAAATTGAACGTAAACAAAACAATAACAATGTTTGAACTTAAATACTAAAGGCGAGGACTCGGATGAGCCGAGTCGAGCCTAGTGGGCTAGCCCATGCGAGCATGCAAAGGCACACACCCTAAACATAGAAATAACTATAAATAGAAAGTATCTAAAACAAGCATAATACTAAATATAGTAATGTCTTAAAACAATGCCAAAACAATGGCAAATAAACCTCCAAGTGTCAAAACCCGGTGGCGGCGAGAGCATGGGCGCATACAAGGCGAGCGACGGCGATGATGGGTCGATGGGCTCAGCAGTGGGTGCACCTGGTTCCAGCTGCGATGGGCTTGGTTCTCCGATGCCGATGGGTGGCGATGACGACGAGTCTGGGTTCGGTGTCTGGGCTACCTTGGCCAGCGATGACGCGAGCGACTAGGGAGGTGATGGCGTCGGCGATGGCTTTAGACCTGGACCTTGTCACTAGGCCCTCTAAGCGAAGGCTCATGGCTTCTTCCTCGTATGTGGCCGTCATGGGAGGTGGGATCACATCACCCTCCCCCACTTAGCTATGAAGCGTCCCCGCTTCACCATCATCGAACTCAGGCTCAACATATGGCGTCAAGTCCGCGACGTTGAAGGACGCATGGACTCCAAAATCTGGTGAGAGCTCGATTTGATAGGCATTGTCCCTTATGACTTTGATCACGCGGAATAAACATCTCCACATGTTGCCAATTCGTGCTTGCGCCACGAGGGGAATCTTTCTTTTCGCAAATGCACCCAGACGAGGTCTCTGGGTGCGAAAACTACGCGGCGACGGCCAGTGTTCTTCTGCGAGGCATACTGCGAGGCCCTTCTCTCTAGTTGTTCCCTGGTCCGGCGATGGAGCTCTTGCACCTGCTCAGCGCGATTGGCGACAGAGACGTGCATTGGGTCTCGGAGTGGGCGCGACGACAAATCCAGCGGTGTCAATGGGTTTATTCCATACACCACCTCGAACGATGTCAACTTGGTCGTCGTGTGCCTGCATCTATTTTAACAAAACTCGACAAGTGATAGTAAGTCCTCCCAACGCCTAGGGTTGGCTTTAAGCATCGTACGAAGGAGGGATCCTAGGGTTCTATTCGTGACCTCCATTTGGCCATCGGTCTGGGGGTGGTAGCTAGTGGAGAATAGATGCTTAGTGCCTAGCTTACCCCAAAGTGTTCTCCAAAAATAACCAACAAACTTAGAATCCCTATCACTAACAATGGTACGTGGGACTCCATGAAGACGCACCACATGTTCGAAGAATAAATCAGCTATCTCACTAGCACTATGGGTGGTCTTACAAGCTATAAAATGTGCCATCTTGGAAAACCTATCTACAACCACAAAGATGGAGTCTTTACCTCATCTAGAGAGGGGCAAACCCGTGATGAAATCCATAGAAAGGTCTTCCCAGGGGGCACTAGGAATGGGCAAGGGCGTGTAGAGGCCGTGTGGGCTAGATTTGGCTTTGGCCCTTTGGCATGTCACACAGCTTCTACAAAAGCGAGTCACTTGGTGGGTCATACGAGGCCAGAAAAAGTGTTCTCTTAGGGCAGCCAAGGTCTTACTAATCCCAAAATGTCCACGAGTGTCGTGTGCTTCCTGAATCAAAAGGAGCCTAATGGAGGACCTATGGATGCATAGGCGGCCAGCCTTGTATAAATAACCCTCAGAAATAAAATAAGACTCAAACTCACGTAGTCTAAGGCAATGCTTGAATATAGGTGCAAAGAAAGGATCAATAGCATATAATTCCTTAATCAAAGCAAAGCCTAGAATCTTAGTTTGCACATGAGTCAAGAGAACGTACCTGCGAGAGAGTGCGTCGGCTACAACGTTCTCTTTTCCCTTCTTGTGGACCACGACATAGGGAAATGTCTCAAGGAACTCCACCCAACGAGCATGGCGTCGGTTGAGGTGGGCTTGGCTCTTCAAATAGCTCAAAGTTGCGTGGTCGTTGTGGATGACAAATTCACGTGGCCAAATATAATGTTGCCAAGTCTTTAGCACATGCACTAGGGCATACAATTCTTTGTCATAGGTGGGGTAGTTGAGAGTGGCCCCCGTGAGCTTCTCACTGAAATATGCAATGGGTCTCCTCTCTTGGTGTAGCACACCACCAATGCCTATGTCTGAGGCATCACACTCCACCTCAAAGTGCTTGGCGAAGTCGGGGAGCTGGAGCAAAGGCGCTTGGCACAAGGCCCGCTTCAAAGCCGTTAAGGCCTTCTCGTGGGCCTCAAGCCATAAGATTGTGCTTCCCTTCTTCGTAAGCTCGTGCAAGGGCACGGCAATGGATGAGAAATCTCACACAAAACGTCTATAAAAGCCTGCGAGGCCGAGGAAGCTTCACACCTGGGTCGGTGTCGTCGGCGTGGGCCAGTCTTTGATGGCCGTGATCTTCTCTTCGTCGACGCGCAAGCCATCACTATTCACGACATAGCCAAGAAAGTTGGTAGAGCTGGAGGAAAAGCTACACTTGCCAAGGTTGGCGAATAGGCGCTCACGTCGAAGGCAATCAAGCACAAGGCGGAGGTGATCGACATGCTCCTCTAGGCTGCGTGAGTACACAAGGATGTCATCGAAATAAAGGACAACAAATTTGCCAAGGAAAGCTCTCAAGACGTGGTTCATCAAGCGCATGAAGGTGTTGGGCGCGTTGGTGAGCCCAAAAGGCATGACAAGCCACTGGTAGAGCCCATACTTGGTCTTGAAGGCGGTCTTCCACTCATCACCTTCTTTCATCCGAATTTGGTGATAACCACTCTTCAAATCAATCTTGGAGAAAAGTGTGGCGCCATGGAGTTCATCAAGCATGTCGTCCAGGCGTGGGATTGGATGCCTATACTTCACAGTAAACCGCGACCGCGGCCATCAGCGGGAGTCAGCCCGACGCGCTCTGATAACAGGTTTTCGTCGTGTAAAAACTGCTATGCAAAATATCTAAACAAACCCTAAACTGTAGTCCTAGGTAAGTAAAGGTCGAACCCACAGGGAGGCGAATTCTGTCTATGTATGCAAATTATGTGTCAAAGAAAAGTAACCAAAGGGGGGTTTTGTGAGTTTAAGTAATCTAAGCATGCAAAAGTAAACAAGCGAAAGAGTTGTGAAATCAGTGATGGGAAAAGCACTTATTCAAACAACATCCACTATTCGTATGACAAGTTGATCATAGATAATCATTCAAAATCTCATGCAATGGAAATTCCAATTCCTTTTCAGATATAACTAATAGCACAACCAGATACTATTAGCACTAACTAATTAAACAACCCTGAAACTATCAAGATTCAGTTTAACAGCAGCCTTACGGATAGGAATATAGTTGGATACAATTCTAGCATAAAACAACCAACTTTTATCCTAGAATGTAAATCAGTTCTCTTTTGCATAAGACTAGCACAACCAGATACTAGTACGATGCAGTTGCTACTCTGAAATAGATATGCTCAACCAATAACAATCTAGATCTAGCAATCAATCAATAACGACAAACCCTAGTTGATCAGACTAAAGAATATCAATATCAATCATAAGCAACTTAAGCAAGAGAAAGATAAAAACCATGCAATAGATTAAGAACGAGAATCTCACAACTGAATCAAAACGAAAGCTTCAGCGTCTGACTAAGCCAAGGAGGCTTAGTTCTTCATAGCAAATACGTAGAGAGAAAATTAGGGTTCGAGAGATTGATGAGATGATTATGATGATAAGCCTTTTCTCAACCCTTAAATACTAAAGGAAATAAAGCTAAGTTAACCTAAAACGAAATAACTAAAAACGTAATAAAATAATTCAATTAAAACATAAGGAAAAAGTGACTCGGCGGCCTTCAGACATTCACGGCGGCCGCTGCAACCTTCACGGCGGGCGCCGCATTTCCACGGCGGGCGCCGTCACTGTTCTTCGGTTCAGCTCATGCGACACTTCCGTAGAAATGCCATAACCTTTGATTCCCAACTCGGATTGCGCTCATATTTTGAGGACTTGTAGTAGACTTCAAGATCTAACTCCTCGAATTGGAATCACTCCATTTTGACATCTGAGTAGAGAGAACGAACCAATTGAATTCAGCCTACCGTTCTTCTACTCTTCATTGCACTCCCTTGGCGTCTCATATGATCTCCAAAACCGCTCAAACACCTCCAAATACACCAACATCACCCCCAAACGCCATGCACATGAATGTGTCTAAATCTACCCGAATGGCACCAATAAACCCTCTAATGACTCTTAGTTAAGCCCTACAAAGTAGTGCTTATCAAACCACCCCATGCTTAGACCTTTGCTCGTCCTCGAGTAAACTAATAAAGAGTCTACTCCTCCAATGTAGCATCCAAGGTCTCAAGAAGCATATCCTCTAACTAAGAGTCACCTAACCCATGCCAAGCTCCTGGCACCACTCTCATTTACAACACATCAACAACTCAACAGCTTAAGGGGCAAGCAGAGTACTTCCCCTAAGCTAAACTCGGACATCCAATAGTGTGAGTAACCTCTAATCCTAGCCTCCATCTATTGCTCCTTATGTCTCCCAGAGTGACCTACCTGACAATCCTTCTTTGACTCCTCTTCTTATGACGCCTCGCCAAGAATAATGAGAAATCCTAAAATCACTCTTCTTCTTTTTCACTCGTTTTGCCAAGGCGCCCTTTCGGGTTTTCACCAGCCACTCATTTCATTTTCCAAAAGATGTACTCACATAAGCTCACGTCACTCTTGACCTCATATTACCCCAGCCTAATGCTGGTCCAAGCCACCTGCTTATTGCCTAGGCCGCCCTTTCGGGTTTTCGACCTATCCCAGGATTTCAATGATAGCCTTTTTTCAAATTTTTGGCTTTTTCTCTTTTTTCATTTTTCTCCTCAACGATGTAGCAAGAATAGAACTCTCTCCATGCTTAAACATTGCATTGTCCTCAATGTAATGAAAGACAAAAGAATAGAAGCACAAGGAAAAGCAAAAAATTAACTCACAACATTGCCGAGCTAGCTTGGACACGGAAGATGTCGCTGGCGGTCTTCACAATATATGCCCAGGTCTCTAGTGTTGGGCGGGTGTCTTCATTTCAACTCTACCGTGCAACCATAGGGAACCACTGTGAAGTGTGGTGGTTATGTAGGAAATCAGGGCTGTACGGCCTTCAACTCTATCAACTCCTACCATGCAACCAAAAGGAACCACTGTGGTGAGTAGTGGACAATCAAGGGAACGGGGTTGCATGGCCTTCAAAAAAAAATGAAAAAATGGGCCCAGATGTCATCGTGGTTGGGCCCTGGTGTACCTTCTCTCCAACTGTCGACTGCAGGGCCATCATCGTTGCCAAATAAATGCAGGGCGAATGTATTCCTCCGTTAGCAACATGATGCGCACCTCTCGTGGGAAATCTGGACAGCCCGGTAAAACTTTTTTTTTTTGTTTTTCTCCCCGTTTAAGGTTTTTTCGGGTTTTTTTTTTTTGAACGAGAAATTGCGGCGGTCGCCGTAAGGAGGGCGGCGGGTGCCGTAATTGCGGCGGGCACCGCGATTAAACGGCGGTCGCCGTTCTCAAGTCGTGGCCAACTTTCTTGGCGAGGCATTTACGACGGGCGCCGTAAGGTTAGCGGCGGGCGCCGTGAACTCCTTCTTCACTTTTTCGCGCTTTCTGCAGGTTAGTTCAACACAAAAACTAAAAGGAAAAACAAAAGAAAATGACTAAGAGAAGGAAAATAAACTACCTAACATCGGGTTGTCTCCCGATCAGCGCCTTAGTTAATGTCGTTGGCTCGACATACTACTCAACCTCTTCAACTCGGGTTGCTCCTATCACTTGAACTCTTGAGGTCTATATCAGGGGGGTGCCGCTTTGTGTGCTCCATGTTGAGCCTTTCCCCCATGCTTGTGTACTTCATGATGGTTGGACCGTTGTTCATATCTATGAATACACTTGACATCTTCAGAAATGGCCTACCTAACATCTCAGGGCCTGCATGTTTGTTCTGCCCCGCATCCAGCATGTAAAAATTCATCACCTGAATCAAGTTATCCTTCTTGTGCTTCCCCTTTGGTTTCTTCTTGATATTGCCCAGCGCCCTTAAAAATTTTGTGCAGCGAGGGATACTGTTTGTCAATGTGACCAAAGGAACGGTTTCTGCACAGTTACGGAAGGCCTCATAGATTTCATTGTTGTTCTTCAACCTTTGAGTATCTTGTAATGCCTCAGGGAAGGGTGCAACGGGGTGCAACGCAATGAGCGGGGAGGAGTTTAGACGCACATACTCATCATAGGCAGCCTCGAGAGGGTCGGGGGCTACCGGGGAATTTTCGAGAGAAACGAGCGTCGCAGGATCGTTTTCGCGATCGCGGCTCTCCTCTTGGTCGCTGAATTCCTCCAGTCCCAAAAATACTCTTCTTCAGAAAGAACAACGCGGTCCAAAATATCGTCTGGAATACCCATCTCCTTAGTGGGTGAACTGAGGTCGAGGTATACCTCCCGCGGTCTTGGGTTCTCTTCTGCAGATAGCTCGCTGTATTCTGCACCCGTCTCACAAATTTGTTCTTCCCTTTCAGCTAAGGGGGCGACATGCAGTTGCTCAGTACTTTGTAGGGTCATCGAGAAGACATTCTCTTCCTGGTGCACCACTGGGTGAGATAGTGGTTCTGCCGACGTCATGGCCTCCATTCTGCTTATTGCTTGTACCATTTGTTCTGTCTGCCTCTCAGTGTTATGAATATAGGACTTCATTTGTTGTTCAAGTTGGATCATGCTCTGATTGAGAGATCGAACCGTGTCCTCCAATGACATGGAGGGACTTGGATTGTGCCCCATCTGATTCTCCAAGGTCCGGAATAAATCCGCAGTAGACTGTGAGACATAGTAATCTGGATTGGACACTGGTGGGCTATGCTCGTAGGCTGGATAGTACTGCGGTGGAGTACCCTGCTGATAGAACGACTGTGGTCCCGGGTAAAACTCTTGGTAATCATGACCATAAGGGGGATAATGTTGGTGCCCATAACTCAAATTAGGGTGATCTCTCCACCCTGGAGTATATGCGTATGAGTATGGGTCATATTGCGGCTCCTGATGGAAGTGGAGAAATCTATCCATCTCTGTAACAAAATCAAAAAGGAAAAACAAAAATCAATAGCACGGGTGTGGACCGTAAGATAGGTCCACACAATAGTTGACACACAAATCGCACACAAAATAGATTATTTCCTCCCCGGCAACGGCGCCAATTTGATAACAGGTTTTCGTCGTGTAAAAACTGCTATGCAAAATATCTAAACAAACCCTAAACCGTAGTCCTAGGTAAGTAAAGGTCGAACCCACAAGGATGCGAATTCTGTCTATGTATGCAAATTATGTGTCAAAGCAAAGTAACCAAAGGGGGGTTTTGTGAGTTTAAGTAATCTAAGCATGCAAAAGTAAACAAGCGAAAGAGTTGTAAAATCAGTGATGGGAAAAACACTTAGTCAAACAACATCCACTATTCGTATGACAAGTTGATCATAGATAATCATTCAAAATCTCATGCAATGGAAATTCCAATTCCTTTTCAGATATAACTAATAGCACAACCAGATACTATTAGCACTAACTAATTAAACAACCCTGAAACTATCAAGATTCAGTTTAACAGCAGCCTTACGGATAAGAATATAGTTGGATACAATTCTAGCATAAAACAACCAGCTTTTATCCTAGAATGTAAATCAGTTCTCTTCTAAATAAGACTAGCACAACCAGATACTAGTACGATGCAGTTGCTACTCTGAAATAGATATGCTCAACCAGTAACAATCTAGATCTAGCATTCAATAAATAACGACAAACCCTAGTTGATCAGACTAAAGAATATCAATATCAATCATAAGCAACTTAAGCAAGAGAAAGATAAAAACCATGCAATAGATTAAGAACGAGAATCTCACAACTGAATCAAAACGAAAGCTTCAGCGTCTGACTAAGCCAAGGAGGCTTAGTTCTTCATAGCAAATACGTAGAGAGAAAATTAGGGTTCGAGAGATTGATGAGATGATTATGATGATAAGCCTTTTCTCAACCCTTAAATACTAAAGGAAATAAAGATAAGTTAACCTAAAACAAAATAACTAAAAACGTAATAAAATAATTCAATTAAAACATATAAGGACAAAGTGACTCGGCGGCCTTCAGACATTCACGGCGGCCGCTGCAACCTTCACGGCGGGCGCCGCATTTCCACGGCGGGCGCCGTCACTGTTCTTCGGTTCAGCTCCTGCGACACTTCCGTAGAAATGCCATAACTTTTGATTCCCAACTCGGATTGCGCTCATATTTTGAGGACTTGCAGTAGACTTCAAGATATAACTCCTCGAATTGGAATCACTCCATTTGGGCATCTGAGTAGAGAGAACAAACCAATTGAATTCAGCCTACCGTTCTTCTACTCTTCATTGCACTCCCTTGGCGTCTCATATGATCTCCAAAACCGCTCAAACACCTCCAAATACACCAACATCGCCCCCAAACGCCATGCACATGAATGTGTCTAAATCTACCCGAATGGCACCAATAAACCCTCTAATGACTCTTAGTTAAGCCCTACAAAGTAGTGCTTATCACGCTCCGAACTTTTGTTTTCTTTTTCTATTTTTCCTTTTTCGTTGTTTTATTTAATTCCGAATATTAGTATTTTTCCTTTTTAGGGATGGTGTTTGTGATCTTGGGCTTTAGTTTAACTTATTTAACCTAACTCTGACAGCCTCCATTCGGGATCCCATAGAGATGAACCCCGGATTATCGTATGTTCAGTATTCAGAGTTTTTCCCTTTCAACAATTATGTCTTTCAGTACTATGAGTAGCTAAGCACCCATTGCTTAGTCCGGCATGTGAAGCTTTTTCTATGGTTTGATTGCGAGGTTAATTCTCTATTTCCTATTTCCTTTGGGTTTATATCTTTCTTCTTGCACTTATTCATATGGATTGTTATTGATTTGACTAGACTGATCACCTAGTTAGGTTTAGTAATTATCTATTGCTAGGGTTTGGAATTGACCGATCGGTGATTCTTTATCTAGAGTAGCATCCATAATTATCTAGGACTGGTAGGACTAAATTATTATGAAAGAAGATTGATTGCATGTTAAATTATTGCGGGTTGTGATTATTTGACATGTATCCTGGTTTGATCATATGCCCAATGCTATTATTGTTCTAAATCTTGATTGTTTCTTGTACGTTCAATAATAAGAGTTGCTAGGACTGGTAGGACTAGTAACTATACAAGAATAGGGACAGGAATAAACAAAGGAAAGGAATAGAGAGAACCTAGGACCAATCTACCATAGGAAAAGTGGATCTTGTTTGGCTAAGTGTTTTTCCCACATTTGATTACACTCTTTGCTTATTTTCTTTGTTTACTTTCTTGATTACAAAACCAACCAAAAACTCCCCCCTCTTGTTACTATTGCATGCGCACAACACATAGATTAATCCCTTCCTCCTTGTAGATTCGATCCTTACTTGACCTAACTACTTGTTTAGGTTTGTCTAGGTTTATTTTGATTTAGTGGTATGCGACAATCGCTTGTCAAAATTAGCGCCGTTGCCGGGGAAGTGCAAGTGTTGATTTTTCTGTGTGTTTGTGTGTGTGTGTGTGTGTTCCTTTGGTGTGGATCTATCTTATGGTCCACACCCGTTCTACTAACTCCCCTCTACTTGGTGTTGATTCAAAGATTGAGAGGACTCTTTCCCAGGGTCGCAGAGTAAATCGTGCTTTGGTTTTTTATAATCCTGCGTTCGAGATGGCTGAAGAAGAACAGACGTTGAGGCAGTTGACTACGCCCAACCTGCAGCAGCAACCACTGGCTGTGCGGTTTCCTGAGTTGGCTGAGGGCGTAAATTTCGAGTTGAAGTCTGGGTTAATCCACTTACTTCCCCACTTCCATGGGATGAGTGGTGAAGACCCCAATAAGCATCTTGCTGAGTTTCATTCGGTGTGTAGTAGTATAAAGCCGAAGAATATGACTGAGGACCAGATTAAGTTGAGGGTCTTTCCTTTTTCACTGAAGGATGCGGCCAATGACTGGTTCTACTATCTCACTCCAGGGAGCATTGACACATGGGTCAAGATGAAGAAAGCCTTCCTGGAGAAGTACTTTCCGGCTACAAAACTGAACAGCCTAAAGCGAGCTATCAACAACATCGAGCAGCAGTCTGGTGAATCACTCTACGAGTATTACGAGCGGTTCAAGAAGATGATATCCAGCTGCCCCTTCCACGGCTATTCTGAGCAGGACCTCGTACTTTATTTGTACGATGGTCTTCTTGATGAAGAGAGAAGGATGGTGAACGCTGCTTGTGGAGGGAACATCCTCAACAAGACCCCTGCTGCAGCTTTTGAGACCTTTTTTGAGCTATCTGAGGGCTCAAGACAGTTCAGTAAAAGGGCGGGCGCCCAATCCGTGAAAGCTACAGAGTCTCAGCCCAATTCTACTCTTCTTGCTGAAGTGGCTGAGATGAAGGAGATGATGAAAAGATGCATGATGAGAGGTGGCTTGCAGCAAGTCAAATCATGTGGGATATGCTATGAGAATACACATCCAACTGATGCATGTCCCACCCTGCAAGAACCAACTGCTGAGGTGAACGCTATTGGCGGATATGGCCCTCAAAGGCCAAAATATGACCCGTACTCCAGCACCTACAATCCCGGGTGGAGAGATCACCCAAATTTGAGGTACGGGAACCAGCAGAACACTCATCAGGGGCAGGAGACCCAGGACTATCAGCAAAGGCCCCCACAGTTTCTCCAGCGTCCGCAGCAGTACCAGCAGCCTGGGGGTCAGCAACAATTTAGAGCTCCTTATGAACAAAGACCCCAGGGCCAGAGTTCCAGTCTCTCTACATCTGTCGACGACCAGATAAAAGCCCTCAACCAAGGCATATTATTAATGTCAAATGCTATGGTCCAAACAAATAAAGAGATGGGAGCACATATCCAAGCGCTAGCAAATACGGTGGCCCAGAATCAGCAGGAACATAAATCTAGTATACAAAACCTAGAGAAGCAGATGGGTCAACTGTCTATGGCGATGAGCAGGCTAGAGGCTCGTGCGTCGGGGAAACTACCCTCTCAAACGGTAGTCAACCCGAAGGAGAATGTGTGCGCCATGATGCTGAGAAGTGGTGCTGAGATAGAGGCCAGGAAGGCTGCTGAGAAGGAGGTCCAGGTGACCAAGGAGGAAAGCCACCAAGAAAACGAGGTCGAAGGCGAGTTCGGTAAGGGAGAGAAGGAGCCGCGACCGCGACACGAAGGCTGCGACCGCAGCCTATTCGCTGATGAAAATGCTGATTTATTCTCCCCCGAGGTCGAGAGCAAACCGCGATCGCGGCACGAAGGTCGCGATCGCGGCACGAAGGTCGCGACCGCGGCCTGTTCGCTGAGAAGATTTCTGAAGTTTTGAAGCAACCGCGACCGCGGTCCCCAAACCGCGGCTAGGCCCCTGTGTACGTGGACGACTACGTACGACCTGATTTTCCTCCCCTCTTCTCCGAGAAGCCTCCCGTGCCATTCCCAGAGGCTCTAGCGGACACCAGGAAGCCTGCCAGGGATAAGGATATGTTCGACTGGGTGAGCAACTGCGAGGTAAATGTCCCTTTGCTTAAACTTTTGACTAGTGTCCCTCGTTATGCTAAATTTTTGAAGGAGATCTGCACACAAAAGAGGAAGCGCTCAGTGAATGAGAAGAAGAAGGTGGTGGTGAGTGAGAACGTGTCCGCTATACTGCAAAAGTGGATACCCAAGAAGGCAGATGATCCAGGGATGTTCACTATTCCCTGCAAGATTGGAGGTACCCTGTTCGACAGGGCATTACTTGACTTGGGTGCCTCCATCAATGTGCTACGACTCGCTCACTACGAGTCCTTAGACGTGGGGCCACTTGAGAAGACGGGGATTGTCATCCAGCTGGCGGACAATTCAATTGTCAATCCAAAGGGAATTCTGCAGGATGTGCTAGTACAGGTGGACCACTTAGTGTTCCCTGCAGACTTCTTCGTCATGGACACTGGGCAGGACAAGGATTCACCTGTGATGCTGGGAAGGCCATTTATGAACACGGCCAGTACAAAGATTGATATGAGTAGCGGTTCACTCACAATGGAGTTTGATGGGGAGACGGTCGGGTTCAGCATAGACGACCAGAAGAGCACCCTCCTGATGGGGACCCCGAGCGCTCATTGGAGGTGAGTGAACCAAGTTGAGGACGAGGAAGCGGTATGTCATACCATGACAATAACTAAGGCGCTGTCCGGGAGGCAACCCGAGGTATGAAATTCTTTTCTTACTTTTCTTTTCTTTGTTTTTGCATTTGTTTTGGTGTGTTTTGTTTTTGCATTTGTTTTGGTGTGTTTTGTTTTTGCTTTGTTTTTGTTTTTGTTTCCGACTAACCTACAGGGAAGAAACCTATGCCTATTGAAGAAGGTATTTCCACACCAATGTAAGTCTTATTTCCCTACACTAAGTCACTCCCCGAAAAAACCTTAAACGGGGAGCAAAAAAAAAAATCCGAAAAAAAAATAAAATTAATTAAATTAATTTTTTTACCGAAGCCAACTGTCCAGAGTTTCTCATGGAGATGGTGCGCATCATGTTGCCAAGGAGGATACATTGCCCTATACTTGATTTGGCAACGATGATGGCCCTACAATTGGCAGCTGAGGAGGACCACCACCAGAGGCCCACACCACGATCATATTTGGGCCTATTTTTTATGGTCATTGAAGGCCGTGCAACCCCGCCATACATGCTATACCACTACTCACCAAGTGGTTCCCTATTGGTTGCACGGTAATGAAGACGCTGGAATTGATGAAGACACCCGCCCAACACTGGAGACCTGGGCATATATGGAGTACACCACCAACGACAACTGAGTGTCCAAGCCAACTCGGCGACATTTGTGAGCTTATTTCCTCTCTTCCATGTGCTTTATTCTTTTGTCTTTCATTACATTGAGGACAATGCAATGTTTAAGCATGGGGGAGGGTTTTATACTTTATGTCACTGAGGAGATGAATAAAAAGAAAAAAAGCCAAAATTTTGAAAAAAAAGGCATACATGAAAATCCTGGGATAGGTCGAAAACCCGAGAGGGCGGCCTAGGTAATAAGCAGGTGGCCTGGACCAGCATTAGGCTGGGGTAATAATTGGTCTAGAGTGATGTGAGCATATTGTGAGCCCATCTATTGAAAAATAAAATGAGTGGCTTGGTGAAAACCCGAAAGGGCGCCTTGGCAAAATGAGCGAAAAGAAGAAGAGCGATTTCTAGGAATCCCTATTTTACTTGGCGAGGCGTCATAAGAAGAGGAGTCATAAGGAGGTTTCGGTAGGTCACTCTGGAGGAATAAGAAGATAGATGGGAGATAGGATTAGAATTTTTTCCACTCTATGGTGTTTGGGATAAGCTTGGGGGAAGTACTCTGCTTTCCTTTTAGCTTGACTGTGTGGGGTGTTGATTTGATGTTGTAGTTATTGTGCTGAGCTTATTTTGTATGGTTGTCTGGAGTTTATTGTTTGGTGTAATTCTTGGAGGTTGAGTTTTCTATGCTTCCTGAAGCCTTGGGGATTTGATTGGAGGAGTAGGTTTACTTTAGCTTACTCGAGGATGAGTAAGGTTTAAGCATGGGGAATTTGATCAGTGCTATTTTGTAGAACATTTCTAGGGATTATTACCAGGTTTGATAGTGGTTCTGCCGACGTCATGGCCTCCATTCTGCTTATTGCTTGTACCATTTGTTCTGTCTGCCTCTCAGTGTTATGAATATAGGACTTCATTTGTTGTTCAAGTTGGATCATGCTCTGATTGAGAGATCGAACCGTGTCCTCCAATGACATGGAGGGACTTGGATTGTGCCCCATCTGATTCTCCAAGGTCCGGAATAAATCCGCAGTAGACTGTGAGACATAGTAATCTGGATTGGACACTGGTGGGCTATGCTCGTAGGCTGGATAGTACTGCGGTGGAGTACCCTGCTGATAGAACGACTGTGGTCCCGGGTAAAACTCTTGGTAATCATGACCATAAGGGGGATAATGTTGGTGCCCATAACTCAAATTAGGGTGATCTCTCCACCCTGGAGTGTATGCGTATGAGTATGGGTCATATTGCGGCTCCTGATGGAAGTGGAGAAATCTATCCATCTCTGTAACAAAATCAAAAAGAAAAAACAAAAATCAATAGCACGGGTGTGGACCGTAAGATAGGTCCACACAATAGTTGACACACAAATCGCACACAAAATAGATTATTTCCTCCCCGGCAACGGCGCCAATTTGATAACAGGTTTTCGTCGTGTAAAAACTGCTATGCAAAATATCTAAACAAACCCTAAACCGTAGTCCTAGGTAAGTAAAGGTCGAACCCACAAGGATGCGAATTCTGTCTATGTATGCAAATTATGTGTCAAAGCAAAGTAACCAAAGGGGGGTTTTGTGAGTTTAAGTAATCTAAGCATGCAAAAGTAAACAAGCGAAAGAGTTGTGAAATCAGTGATGGGAAAAACACTTAGTCAAACAACATCCACTATTCGTATGACAAGTTGATCATAGATAATCATTCAAAATCTCATGCAATGGAAATTCCAATTCCTTTTCAGATATAACTAATAGCACAACCAGATACTATTAGCACTAACTAATTAAACAACCCTGAAACTATCAAGATTCAGTTTAACAGCAGCCTTACAGATAAGAATATAGTTGGATACAATTCTAGCATAAAACAACCAGCTTTTATCCTAGAATGTAAATCAGTTCTCTTCTAAATAAGACTAGCACAACCAGATACTAGTACGATGCAGTTGCTACTCTGAAATAGATATGCTCAACCAGTAACAATCTAGATCTAGCATTCAATCAATAACGACAAACCCTAGTTGATCAGACTAAAGAATATCAATATCAATCATAAGCAACTTAAGCAAGAGAAAGATAAAAACCATGCAATAGATTAAGAATGAGAATCTCACAACTGAATCAAAACGAAAGCTTCAGCATCTGACTAAGCCAAGGAGGCTTAGTTCTTCATAGCAAATACGTAGAGAGAAAATTAGGGTTCGAGAGATTGATGAGATGATTATGATGATAAGCCTTTTCTCAACCCTTAAATACTAAAGGAAATAAAGCTAAGTTAACCTAAAACAAAATAACTAAAAACGTAATAAAATAATTCAATTAAAACATATAAGGACAAAGTGACTCGGCGGCCTTCAGACATTCACGGCGGCCGCTGCAACCTTCACGGCGGGCGCCGCATTTCCACGGCGGGCGCCGTCACTGTTCTTCGGTTCAGCTCCTGCGACACTTCCGTAGAAATGCCATAACTTTTGATTCCCAACTCGGATTGCGCTCATATTTTGAGGACTTGCAGTAGACTTCAAGATCTAACTCCTAGAATTGGAATCACTCCATTTGGGCATCTGAATAGAGAGAACGAACCAATTGAATTCAGCCTACCGTTCTTCTACTCTTCATTGCACTCCCTTGGCGTCTCATATGATCTCCAAAACCGCTCAAACACCTCCAAATACACCAACATCGCCCCCAAACGCCATGCACATGAATGTGTCTAAATCTACCTGAATGGCACCAATAAACCCTCTAATGACTCTTAGTTAAGCCCTATAAAGTAGTGCTTATCACGCTCCGAACTTTTGTTTTCTTTTTCTATTTTTCCTTTTTCGTTGTTTTATTTAATTCCGAATATTAGTATTTTTCCTTTTTAGGGATGATGTTTGTGATCTTGGGCTTTAGTTTAACTTATTTAACCTAACTCTGACAGCCTCCATTCGGGATCCCATAGAGATGAACCCCGGATTATCGTATGTTCAGTATTCAGAGTTTTTCCCTTTCAACAATTATGTCTTTCAGTACTATGAGTAGCTAAGCACCCATTGCTTAGTCCGGCATGTGAAGCTTTTTCTATGGTTTGATTGCGAGGTTAATTCTCTATTTCCTATTTCCTTTGGGTTTATATCTTTCTTCTTGCACTTATTCATATGGATTGTTATTGATTTGACTAGACTGATCACCTAGTTAGGTTTAGTAGTTATCAATTGCTAGGGTTTGGAATTGACCGGTCGGTGATTCTTTATCTAGAGTAGCATCCATAATTATCTAGGACTGGTAGGACTAGATTATTATGAAAGAAGATTGATTACATGTTAAATTATTGCGGGTTGTGATTATTTGACATGTATCCTGGTTTGATCCTATGCCCAATGCTATTATTGTTCTAAATCTTGATTGTTTCTTGTGCGTTCAATAATAAGAGTTGCTAGGACTGGTAGGACTAGTAACTATACAAGAATAGGGACAGGAATAAACAAAGGAAAGGAATAGAGAGAACCTAGGACCAATCTACTATAGGAAAAGTGGATCTTGGCTAAGTGTTTTTCCCACATTTGATTACACTCTTTGCTTATTTGCTTTGTTTACTTTCTTGATTACAAAACCAACCAAAAACTCCCCCCTCTTGTTACTATTGCATGCGAACAACACATAGATTAATCCCTTCCTCCCTGTGGATTCGATCCTTACTTGCCCTAACTACTTGTTTAGGTTTGTCTAGGTTTATTTTGATTTAGTGGTATGCGACAATCGCTTGTCAGCTGTGCATGGATTTGCATCGCCATATGAGTCAAAGTGTTCAAATCCTTGATGGGTAAGATCTCGAGTTGATCACGGATGGGCGTGTTCAAGCCACTCAAGAACTTGGTTCACAAAGTTGATGGGGCAACGCTGATGTTGGCCTTGTAATACATGTCCTCTAAGGTGGAGAAGAACTCTAGGGGGGAGTCTTGGCGAGCCATGTCTATCTCCATTCTCATTTGGTTGCGATAATCTGGAGGCATGTATTTCGTGGTCATCACGTACACCAATTGGTGCCATTCGGTGACGAGAGGGAGGCGGTGTCGGACACTATCATCGACAAATCTATGCCACCACACACGGGCGGCGCCTCGGAAGTGGAGTGTCGCGGCGTCGACATGGTCCTCAGGTGGCACTCGACAATAGCGAAGTGTGTACTCCGTAGCCTGCACCCATTCAAGAAAAACAGAGGGATTGTATTCACCAAAGAAGTGCTCGATTTTTACCTTGACTTCGTGTCTTTGGTATCGAGGTTGGGCAGGCGCTGGCATGGGCGCGTTGTTTGGCGCAGCGGCATGGAGAGGGTTATCGTAGACACGGATGCCATGGGGTGCTACACGTCCAAGCCGACGTATTTCGCGGATTGGGTGATCATCGCCGCGAGCAAACCTGTCCCTGGGCGCGTAGGCGGCATCGCGTCGGCGCTGTTGCGGCTGGGATTCATAGTCGGCTCGGCGAACATCTCTGGGCATGACATTACGGCGCTCGCCGCCAATGTCACGAGCACGATCTCCTTGGGGCTGGAGACGCGGTGGAGGAATCCAATCCGATGGACGATCCTGCAATTCAATAGGGTCTCCAAGGGGTGGATGAAAAAAATTAGGATTGACCATACCTGAGTCCTCGAGTTCTTTGTCATCGAAGTCGTCTTGGACTGTGGGTGTCACGGACGCGTAGCCATCGGACCCATAGTGTGGCGTCCGAGCACTTTGATGTCGTAGGTGGTCACGCACATCGTAGCTTCTGGGCTGGGTAGGAGGCATCCTCAAAGCGGTATCATCGCGTCGTGTGTGCCTACTGGGACGGTGACTGGGTCGCCTTGGCGTCGCAGCGGCTAACCCGGCTTCGCGGACTCGGCCTTCGTGTGGCGCTGAGCCTGGAACGCGGTGCTGGGTGCGTCGAGATGCATACCTGCCATCAAAGTCGTAAGGTTCAGAAAACTCACCTTGAGTGTCGGCGTCGTGGTCGGAGCCGGTGTCGTAGCCAGCGGGTGTGGCTCTGGGCACGTAACAGTCTTGGTGAGACACGTAACCTTGTCGGCTCTTGATCACACTTTGCATCCGATTGAGTTGTGGTTGGAGGTTGGAAGTCAATGGCATGACTCCCTTGCCTTTGTCCATGCGAGTCTTGCTTGGACCTGCATCGGTGGCTTTGGGCACAATCGGCGCATCCATAGCGATCACTGGAGTGGGAGTGGGCACGATGGGTGCCACTCGTTGTTGTTCTTGCAAGGTTGCAACTTGTTGTCGTAGAGCTTGAATCAATTGTTGCTCCTCGGACAACTCCATGAGTTGATCTTGTTGTTGAAGATCTTGGGGGGTTGGTCTTGTTATAGACCCAATGGCTGGGGTTGTGGGTTGGTGTTGTCGGCGCCTGCATTCTCTTCACTAGATCTGATCGTCATGCTACCTATAACAATAGGGCCAGACATAGGAGTAAAAATGAACCAAAGGGCACAAAGAATAACAACCAAGAAATCACTAATAAAGTCACAAAGTTCACGTAGGGTAGGGCTTGGATTGGCTTGCCGTGAGGGCGGCTACTCCGGCTAGGCTTGTCACAAGAGATGGTGTATCAAGCAAGTCATCAATCAAACACACAAGAACAAAGTGAAACCCTAGATCAAACGTAAACAAAGCAACCAAATTAGCAAGACAATACCATCAAGGAAGCTTGACCTAGACGGCGGAGGGATTGAGAAGATGAGCCTAGACCGGAGCGAGTAGGTTAGGGTTGCCTTATTTTGGCTTTCCCTAACTTGGAAACTTTTTTTTTGAATATTCTTTTGGATTATCCTTTTTTATTTTATTTTTTATTTTATAATATCCGATATCTTATCTTTTGATCTTTCGGATTATGCAAAAGGAAACAAAACAAAAACGGTCTAAGTAACAAGAATATCACAAGCGTGATTTTAGAGATAGGAGAGAGAAGATAAGATTTGATGATATCTTATATATGGAAATTCGGTTAACAACCTAAAAAGCAAAGCAAGCAAATATGGAAAACTTTATCAACGCAAGACACAAGGAAACAAATTATTCTAGCATGTAAGATATCAAAGTTACCAAACACACCAAAACTTAGGGAGCAAGGAAAAAATTTCAGCCAAGGAATTACCTTGTAGAAACCGAATGGACAAGTTATATATGGAAACTTTTGGTTTTTCTTGTGAATGATGATGATGCGAAAGCAAAGATGGTGGTCAAGAAATAAAAAAATTGTGAACAAAATGCAAACTTGAGTTCGTGACTTACAAGACTGTTGGGCTCTGATGCCAGTTGATATGTTCTTGCCTCCGATGACGAGCACACTTGTCAAAGGTGACACCTTGGATCTAGTCTTGGGTGAGAAGTCACACGAGTCCTTGTCAAACCTGTCGTGGAATCCTTGGGTGTAAACCCTTGTTGTCTTGCACGAAAGGTTGACAAGATTGGTAGCGAGATGAACAGTGCTTTTAGAGGTTATCGGACACGGTGGTGGCCGATAGCGAACTCGGTGAAGGTTGTCTGGGTGGTGTCGGTGGCGGCGGCGATGACAAGTGTCATGATGAGTGTCACGTTGGCGAAGACGATAACGATGTCGATGGCGAAGGCGAGGATGGTGGCGAGCGATCGACCGGGTGAATGTCTGGGCTCGTTGGCGATAGCGATGGCGAAGGTGAGTGTCATAGCGGTGCTAGCGACAGCGAAGGGTTTGGGTTCGATTGTGGGTGCGATGGAAGCGATTGATGAGGCGATGGTGTTGCGATGGCGGAGCGATTAGATGGAGGGATAGATGACTTGAAAGACAAGTCTTTGGCCGTAGCGTCAGCAGCGGAGTGAAGGGAGATGTGAAGGAAGACTTTGCTTGAGAGGCTCAAGGGGTGTCGTAGCGTCGGTGGCGGGTGAAGGGGATGCGAAGATAGAGGGTGACGTGCGATCAAGGGAAGAGGATAAACACTTTACTAAAGCCTTGATTAAAATTGAACGTAAATAAAACAATAACAATGTTTGAACTTAAATACTAAAGGCGAGGACTCGGATAGGCCGAGTCGAGCCTAGTGGGCTAGCCCATGTGAGCATGCAAAGGCACACACCCTAAACATAGAAATAACTATAAATAGAAAGTATCTAAAACCAGCATAATACTAAAAGTAGTAATGTCTCAAAACAATGGCAAATAAACATCTAAGTGTCAAAACCCAGTGGTGGCGAGAGCATGGGCGCAGACAAGGCGAGCGACGACGACGATGGGTCGATGGGCTCGACAGTGGGTGCACCCGGTTCCGGCTGCGATGGGCTTGGTTCTCCGATGCCGATGGTGGCGAGGACGACGAGTCTGGGTTCGGTGTCTGGTATGGTCAATCCCAACTTTTTCCATCCACCCCTTGGAGACCCAATTGAATTGCAGGACAACCCCTCGGATTGGATTCCTCCACCGCATCTCCAAGCCCACGGAGATCGTGCTCGTCACATTGGCGGCGAGCACCGCGATGTCATGCCTAAAGATGTTCACCGAGCCGACTACGACGCCCAGCCGCGCCAGCGTCGACGTGATGACGCCTACCCGCCCAGAGACGGGTTCGCTCGCCATGATGACCAACCAGTACGCGAAAGGCGACGCCTTGCACGCGTTGAAGACCCTGGCGTCCGTGCCTACGAGAACCCTCTCTACGCCGCCACATCACACAACGCCCCCATGCAAGCGCCTGCCCAGCCTCGATACCAGTGACACGAAGTCAAGGTAAAAATCGAGCACTTCTTTGGTGAATACAATCCCTCTGTTTTTCTTGAATGGGTGCAGGCTACGGAGTACACCCTACGCTATTGTCGAGTGCCACCAGAGGACCATGACGACGCCGCGACACTCCACTTTCGAGGCGCCGCCCGCGTGTGGTGGCAAAGATTCGTGGATGACTGCGTCTAACGCCGCCTACCCCAGGTCACAGAATGGCACCAATTGGTGTACGTGATGACTAAGAAGTATGTGCCTCCAGACTATCGAAACCAAATGCGTATGGAGATAGCCATGGCTCGACAAGGGTCCAAGACTCCACTTGAGTTCTTCTCCGCCTTAGAGGACATGTACTACAAGGCCAACATCAGCGTTGCCCCATCGACTTTGAGAACCAAGTTCTTGAGTGGCTTGAACACGCCCATCCGTGATCAACTCGAGATCTTGCCCATCAAGGACTTGAACACTTTGACGCACACGGTGATGCAAATTCATGCATAACTCACTCGCCGAAAATCCTACACTTGGCAAAGTGGCCAAACAAGGTATTCTTCTAACCCTAGTAGTTTGCCTTCTACTAATGTGCACCCCAGTGCTTCTTCCACAGCCGCATCAAGCCAAGCCCCCAAAGCAAAGCCTTCGACGCCAAGCATCGCGCCGCGCGCAAACGCGCCTAGACAACCCCCAGTGGGCACAGACCGCGCGTGCGACCTCGAGTGTTACAAGTGTGGTGGAAGGGGTCACTATAAGAAAGATTGCATAAATGCTCGAAAGGTGCTATTCTCCACGGCCGCCGCTGGCTACGAGTCTGTCGACGACGAGGAGCCCACTCTCGAGCCTATCGATAAAGGCCACGAAGAAGAGGAAGACGCCTACGACTGCGAACCCGCTTCTCTGCATGTGGGCACGCCTTTGAGCTTAGTGAGACGGCGTCTACTCACCGTCAAGGAAGCGAGCCTACGCGACCAACGTGAGAACTTCTTCCACACAAGAGCTCTCGTCCAGACGGCTTCCTTGAGCGTTATTGTTGATGGAGGTTCATGTGCCAACATTGTGAGTGAGAAAGTCGTAACACACTTCAAGTTGCCCACGACGCCTCATCCCCAACCTTATGCCCTCCAATGGATTTCTTCTACTCCGGTAACACGATATCTCGACAATGCTTAATTTCATTTTCCATAGGTCAATACTGTGATTCTGTGTTATGTGATGTCATTGCAATGGACGCCACCCATATTTTGCTTGGGCGCCCATGGCAATTCAACAGGTGTGTGCTCCATGATGGCTATTTGAACACTTATGTGTTCAATTACCACGGGAAGCGCATCACTTTGCATCCAATGTCTCCCTATGAGATCTTGTAGGACCAGGTTGAGCGTGATCGCCAGAAGGCCATTGAGGCCGCCGCTACAAGGCCAAGCGAGTCCCCAGAGGCACTCCAGAGACAAAACTCCTCCAATTCTGGCAAACTTTCATCTCCACCAGGCACTGCCCAGAAGAAGATGAACGCCACAGGTGGGCCTCCGAGTGCTCATCGGGATCGTCATGGCGACGTTGATGTGGCCGCTAGCAAGGCCAAGAGAGGCACACCAGAGGCTTGGCCAGGTTCTCCCTATTCTTGCTCGCACAATGGCCCACATACTCCCGGTGCCTCACCAAAATCGCCCATTGCCTCGCCATCGACGCAGTTGGCCGTTCCATCGCCGCAGACGCCCCCGTTGCAAGGCCGCTGCGAGCGCAGATTGCTTTTGGCCAGGCCCAGTGAGCTCAATGTTGTGTTGTCTGGCAAAGCTCCATGTTTTCTTCTTGTGCCAACTCCGTGCATCCAGAGTCGTCGAGCGCCACATCTGTGCCGCCTGTCGTTGCCGCGTTGCTCGCCGCCTTCGACGACGTCTTCCCCGACGAGTTGCCACAGGGGCTACCTCCGCTAAAGGGCATTGAGCACCAAATTGACTTGGTGCTTGGTGCCTCCTTGCCCAATCACGCTGCGTACCGTGCTGGCCCCAAGGAGACCCAAGAGCTGCAACGCCAGGTGCAAGAGTTGTTGGATCGAGGCTACGTGAGGGAATCACTTTCCCCTTGCGTTGTGCCTGTGATCCTTGTGCCCAAGAAAGATGGCACATGGAGAATGTGTGTAGATTGCCGCGCCATAAACCAGATCACAGTCAAGTATAGGCACCCAATTCCACGCCTAGATGATATACTTGATGAGCTCCACGGCGCCACACTATTTTCCAAGATTGATTTGAAGAGTGGTTATCACCAAATTCGGATGAAGGAAGGTGATGAGTGGAAGACCGCCTTCAAGACCAAGTATGGGCTCTATGAGTGGCTTGTCATGCCATTTGGACTCACCAACGCGCCCAGCACCTTCATGCGCTTGATGAACCACGTCTTGAGAGCTTTCCTTGGCACGTTTGTTGTCGTTTATTTCGATGACATTCTTGTGTACTCACGCAGCCTTGAGGAGCACGTCGATCACCTACGCCTTGTGCTTGATTGCCTTCGACGTGAGCGCTTATTCGCCAACCTTGGCAAGTGTCGATTTTGCTCCAACTCGACCAACTTTCTTGGCTACGTCGTGAGTAGTGATGGCTTGTGCGTCGACGAAGAGAAGATCAAGGCCATCAAAGACTGGCCCACACCGACGACGCCGACCCAGGTGCGAAGCTTCCTCGGCCTCACAGGATTTTATAGGCGCTTTGTGCATGATTTTTCATCCATTGCCGCGCCTTTACACGAGCTTACGAAGAAGGGAAGCACAGTCTTGTGGCTTGAGGCCCACGAGAAGGCCTTCATGGCCTTAAAGCACGCCTTGTGCCAGGCGTATTTGCTCCAGCTCCCTAACTTCGCCAAGCACTTTGAGGTGGAGTGTGATGCCTCAGACATAGGCATTGGTGGTGTGCTACACCAAGAGAAGATGCCCATTGCATATTTTAGTGAGAAGCTCATAGGGGCCACACTCAACTACCCCACCTATGACAAGGAGTTATATGCCCTAGTGCGTGTGCTAAAGACTTGGCAACATTATCTTTGGCCACGTGAATTTGTCATCCACAATGACCACGCAGCCTTGAGCTATTTGAAGAGCCAAGCCCACCTCAATCGACGTCATGCTCGTTGGGTGGAGTTCCTTGAGACATTTCCCTATGTCGTGGTCCACAAGAAAGGAAAAGAGAATGTAGTGGTCGACGCACTCTCTCGCAGGTACGTTCTCTTGACTCATGTGCAAACTAAGATTCTAGGCTTTTCTTTGATTAAGGAATTATATGATATTGATCCTTTCTTTGCCCCTATATTTGAGCATTGCCTTAGACTACGTGAGTTTGAGTCTTATTTTATTTCTGAGGGTTATTTGTACAAGGCTGGCCGCCTATGCATCCCTAGGTCCTCCATTAGGCTCCTTTTGATCCATGAAGCACACGACACTCGTGGACATTTTGGGATTAGCAAAACCTTGGTCGCGCTTAGAGAACACTTCTTTTGGCCTAAGATGACCCACCAGGCGACCCGCTATTGTAGGAGTTGTGTGACGTGCCATAGGGCCAAAGCCAAGTGAAGCCCACACGGCCTCTACACGCCCTTGCCCATTCCTAGTGCCCCTGGGAAGACCTTTCTATGGATTTAATCACGGGTTTACCCCTCTCTAGACGAGGTAAAGACTCTATTTTTGTGGTCGTAGATAGGTTTTCTAAGATGGCACATTTTATAGCTTGTAAGACCACCCATAGTGCTAGTGAGATTGCGGATTTATTCTTTGAGCATGTGGTGCGTCTTCATGGAGTCCCACGTACCATTGTTAGTGATAGGGATTCTAAGTTTGTTGGTCATTTTTGGAGAATATTTTGGGGTAAGCTAGGCACTAAGCTTCTATTTTCCACTAGCTATCACCCACAAACCGATGGCCAAACGGAGGTCACGAATAGAACCCTAGGAGCCCTCCTTCGCACGATGCTTAAAGCCAACCCTAGGCATTGGGAGGACTTACTATCATTTGTTGAGTTTTGTTACAATAGATGCAGGCACACGGCGACCAAGTTGACACCGTTCGAGGTGGTGTATGGAATGAACCCATTGACGCCGTTGGATTTGTCGTCGCGCCCACTCCGAGACCCAGTGCACGTCTTTGCCGCCAATCGCGCCGAGCATGTGCAAGAGCTCCACCGCCGGACCAGGGAACAATTGGAGAGAAGAGCCTCGCAGTATGCCTCGCAAAAGAACATTGGCCGCCGCCGTATAGTTTTCGCACCCGAAGACCTCGTTTGGGTGCATTTGCGCAAAGAGAGGTTCCCATCGCGGCGCAAGCACAAATTGGCACCAGGTGGAGATGGTCCATTCCGCGTGATCAAGGCCATAGGGGACAATGCCTATCAACTCGAGCTCCCACCAGATTTTGGAGTCCACGCGTCCTTCAACGTCACAGACTTGACACCATATGTTGAGCCTGAGTTTGATGATGGTGAAGCGGGGACTCTTCACGGCCAAGTGGGAGAGGGTGATGTGATCTCACCTCCCATGACGGCCACAGACGAGGAGAATGCCATGAGCCTACGCTCAGAGGGCCTAGTGACAAGGTCCATGGCCATCGCCGACGCCGTGCACTCGCTTGTCGCACGCATCATCGCTAGCCAAGGAAGCCCAGAGATAGAACCCAGACTCGTCGTCCTCGCCACCATCGGCATCGGAGAAACAAGCCCATCGCAGCCGGCACCGGGTGCACCCACTGTCGAGCCCATCGTCGCCGTCGCTCCCCTTGTATGCGCCCATGCTCTCGCCGCCATCGGGTCTTGACACTTAGAGGTTTATTTCCATATGTTTTGGCATTGTTTTGAGACATTTCTATATTTGGTACTTTGCTTGTTTTAGACACTTTCTATTTATAGTTATTTCTATTTTAGGGTGTCTGCCTATTGCTTGTAGCATGGGCTAGCCCACTAGGCTCGACTCGGCCCATCCGAGTTCTCGCCTTTAGTATTTAAGTTCAAACATTGTTATTGTTTTGTTCACGTTCAATTTAATCAAGGCTTTAGTAGAGTGTTAATCCTCCTACCCTTGATCTGACGTCAACCTCTATCTTCGCATCCCCATTCACCCGCCGTCGACGCTACGGCACTCGCTTGAACCTTCAAGACAAGTCTTCCTTCGCATCTCCCTTCACTCCGCCGCCGACGCTACGGCCAAAGAATTGTCTCTTCAAGTCATCTATCCCCAAATCACCACACCATCACTTCGCCAATCCATCCAAACAATCGCTTCCGCCATCGCAAACTATTCGCCTCACCAATCGCTTCCATCGCACCCACTATCGAACCCAAACCCTTTGATGTCGCCGTCGTTAGCCTCGCGTGTGACATCCATCATCGCCTTCGCTATCGTCGACGCCATCACACCCAGACACTCACCCAGTCGATCGCTCACCGCCGCCATCACTCTTGCCTTCGCCTTCTCTATCGTCGTCGCCAGCGTTGTCGTGACACTCATTGTCGCCGCCGCCGATACCACCCAGACAACCTCCACCGGGTTCGCCATCGGCCACCACCGTGTCCGATAACCTCTAAAATCACTATTCACTTTGCCACCAATCTTGTCAACCTTTTGTGCAAGACAACAAGGGTTTGCACCCAAGGATTCCACGGCAGGTTGACACGGACAAGAGTGACTTCTCGCCCAAGACTAGATCCAAGGTGTCACCTTTGACAAGTGTGCTCGTCATCGGAGGCAAGAACACATCAGGTTGCTTTCCAGATTTATACCATATGAATTTATTGTGGTTTGATGCTTCTCCGGGTATAATATTTAAAATAGGGAATAATGGAAAAACAATCATAAAATATTGCATCAACAATATCAGATGAATTCGATATCACATGCATATTTCAAAAAATTATCACATTCAACAATAATCACCATAAAAAGACAAAATTCAGAATAATTTATTCACTCAACTAACAGTCAAACTACAAATTTATGTCAATCAAGGCATGGGACCACATAGTACAAAGGAATATTTTTTTGAGAGGCCACACAGTGGCTCTAAAGTTACCTTGAGCAGCTCTGGTTGAGAGGCCACATAGAAGACGATAAAGAAGCCCTAAATAGATAGTCCTTCCTTCAACCTTCAAAAATTGACCCAAGTCGCTCGCAATTGCACTCGCAAACGTACTTGTAGTCGCAAACCCTAATCAGAATCGCAATCAAAATCGGTGCCAAATTTTGAGCCAAGCTTCCAGATTCGCACAACCCTAAATACTTTTCCTAACACTTCGAATCCTCTTCCAAAAAGCTCAAATATTATAGTTCTAAACCAAACCCCAAATTTGGAAGCCCCAAATTGCCCAATCGCATTCGAAATTTTCCAAACCCTAAAACCCTAATTTTTTGTTCTAGAGTAGTTGAGGGTGGTATCGAGTGAAAGTGAAGAGCTGGTTTGGTAATTTATTTTAATTATGGTCTGAACCCGGTTTCGTAAATTTATTAAACTGAAAACCGGCTTAAATTGATCGGTTCAAACTTGGTAGGCTGAAGACATATTTGCCCATGGTTTTAATAGAAATTTAGGGACAATATAGTCTTTTCACAGAGTTTTATGGAAATTTAGACGAAGGGGTCCTTTGGGTGGAATTTGGTTAATGTTTCCCATTTGATGGGTGTGTTTGAATAATTAGCTAGGATAAGGGTAGTTTATTGCAGAATGGGCTATTTAACGGGTGGTTTCCTGCAAAAGAGCCTATAATATAACATACCTTATATAATTTCATAATCTAAGTATAACATATGTTATATACATATGTTATATAACATTTCTTATATAATTTCATATTATGTGATATGTTATCTAACATATGTTATAATATAAAATAGGGTCAATTATCGAAAACCACCCGTCCAATAGGCCATATTGCTCAAAACCACCCCTATAAATCGATATTATCGGAAACCACCTGAATAACGAACGCCGTTACCAAATCACCACCCATCCCCTGACTCCGTCTAAAATCCGTTAGGGTCAATTACCGGAAACCACCCGTCCAATAGGCCATATTGCCCGAAACCACCCGTCCAATAGGCCATATAGCCCAAAACCACCCCTATAAATCGATATTATCGGAAACCACCCGAATTGTCTCACACGTCCTTTTTAATATTACTATATTAATTTTGGGTTAAATAATATTAGAAACTTAGATTTATAAAATAAATAAGTTTGGGTAATTTTTTAGAAGCTTTTAGGGACATTTTTGACATAACTTGGAAAGTTGGGCAAAATATTGCAATTAAACCAAAAGTGGGGGGCGACCCTAGTTACTGTTTATCGTCTCCCCCAAAACAGCCCATCTCCTCGGCCGAGCTCTCCACAATCCGTTCGATTAAGGTATCCTTGTAGCTTGGATCATAACGCGTAAGATCTCCATGAAATCGGGATGAATAAGTCGCGGACAAGATCGAATTTCCTCGTTTAAGGCAATAATTTTATCCAAAAACGATTAATGGTAAATCGAAGAAATCGGGGGCAATTCTAGATCGTTTCTATTGATATTTTATACAATTTTGAAGATCTTTCCAAACTCTTTTCAATCCCTATAAATAGGGTTGCAATCGTTGAAATTTGGTCATCCAATTTCGAGATCAAAGCCGCGAGCCCTAGAATTTTTGAAGCCTATGTTGTCGTCCAGTTTTCGGCCACCACCGAGCACCTCCACCTCAATTTCCGCCACCAATAGTTGCGTCGGGAAGCCACCTTCAAAGGCCCTCTTGCCCTGTCGCCGGACCTCCACCGTCGAGGCCGAATTTTGGTGTTGAACCGCAGGTGCCGCCGCGAGTCGTTTGGGAATCTCCGGCTTGGTTCGATTTTCGACCTTTTTATTTTTTCTTTATTTTTATTTGTATTAATCATGGTTAATTAGATTAATCTAGATTACTGATATTATTTAACCCAAAATTAATATAGTAATATTCAAAAAAAGAGTACAGGTGATGGGTGGTGATTTGGTAACGGCGTCCGTTATTCGGGTGGTTTCCGGTAATATTGATTTATAGGGGTGGTTTTGGGCAATATGGCCTATTGAATATAACAGATTTTAGACGAAGTCAGGGGATGGGTGGTGATTTGGTAACGGTGTCCGTTATTCGGGTGGGTTCCGGTAATATCGATTTATAGGGGTGGTTTTGGGCAATATGGCCTATTGGACGGGTGGTTTCCGGTAATTGACCCTATATAATATCGTATATTATAACATATGGGTGTTTGATATAGGGTTTGTTTGTTTAGGGTTTGGGTTAGGGTTAGGGTTTAAGCTTTGGGGTAGTACTTAGACTATAGTTATATAACATAGTATAATAATAATTTCATAGTTATTAAGATAACATTATACTTAGATATACTTTCATAGTTATATAACATAGTTAGACTATGTTGTTGTTACAATACTTAGACATATATACTTATATAATATAGTTAGACTATGTTATTACAATACTTAGACATATATATTTATATATTGTTTCATATCATAGTATTATATTACATATATAAACATGATTACATAGACATAGTATTATCACATAACATATTATTATAACATAGAGTCATAGTACTATATATAACAAAGGTTCATACACCAAACATGGTAATAGAATAGTACAATGCATATGTATAATGTGTGAATTACATCTAATATCCTTAGAGTGAATTACTACATTGGAGGATTTGGTGGACGGTTATATCTCGTGCGATAATCCCGAAATATCTGAATCCTCGACTAAAACTCAGAGTCCCCACCATCAACACTTGGGTGTTTGAATCGACGACAAGCGTATAGAGGGGAGGTAGTGGATAACCATCCTTGAGCCATACCTATTACCTAATACAAACACAAAATTTGAAATTTTTGTTACACCATTGAGCACAAACATTACTAGTTATTTAGAAACAATAAGCTTTACCGGTACGAAGTGGTTTCAATCCCCTACGAGGGCCATCGTCAATATCTTTGTTAGAAGGTCGAGGCTTCTATCGGACACCCTCATTGGTAAGCACAAACACGGGCCATCCCAGGATAACAGGACAAGACCAACCTAATATAGCGTGGCAAATACTAAACCAATCATGGGCATGTCGAGCCAGTACTCTTCGGTGCAAGGACTGATGACATAGTTGACCCGGATAATAAGGTCATCGTAAGTGACCCCCGGGTGTAGTGCGGACAAGATGGGCATGTATACATCTTTGTTGTCAAACAACTCTCCTTCCACATGCATTCGAACCATAGGGTATGCAATCTCTTCTAATCCCAAAAATAGAGCCAGTGTCCGTCTAGACGTACATCTCTATCCCCTTAAATGTAAGGAAACCAAAAGTAATGCACATTCTTAATCCCAAAGTTCACCCCCATATAAATCATGGGTTGTTCAGGGAACTGCTGCGATCCAGTCCCTTCAGATTGGTTGCCTTGGGTCCCAATGCCCGGCGAAGCTCCACTTCGTCCCTTGTTGCCACGACCCTGACCGCTACCTTGGCTTCCATTCGCCTTCTTCTTCTCAATCTCCTCTAACTCAGCCCTCATGTGCTCAAACAAGCTCAACTCCCTCTTGGTGGAGTACTTCGTCGAACCCTTTGGCCTTCCTTTTGCAATGATTCTCGCCAGCTCATTCAACGAAGTTTCATGCAGATTCTTTGTGTCATGGAACAGCTCGGTGATTTGGTATAATTGGTCTTTCCTCAATGTTTTATCGTCAAATTTGTCATTCATTGCCTTTCATCTCAACTCTGGAATAGACAGTGGTACAGTGTCCTCAACTGGCCCTTCCGTGTAAACCCTATCCCATTCCAGTTGCTTCCTGAAGCGGTGTATCTCACTCGGCATGATCGGCGTCTTATTAATCATGGCATTTCCAATTCTGTGGACACACGGCAGGCCGAAGTAGTCTCTCATCTAGTGATCATCACAACCCTCTAAGACATCATCATCTTGTATATGCTTATACAGATTTAACAACATTCTCAAGCACCTCTCTAACACTCTGTGAAATAGCCTTAAAAACAACACTCTTATTTTTGGCGGCACGACATCAAACATCGTTGGTCTTTTGATCCGTGACATCTCCATGGTCTCCCTCACCTGCCAAATTTGACCCTCGATCGCATGGTGGATCCTCACTATTGTTCTATTAAAACCACCAACACTAGAATCCACAATTTTCTTATGCACATGATACATACCCTCAACCCTATCAAAACAAATAAAAATCATCGCGTTAGTCCGACACTGAGGCCCATAACCTAGAAACCACTGGACATTGTACAAGGGATACTTGTTTGTAGTCCTCGTGAAGAAGTGAAGATGTTGATCCGTCCACGCTCTAACTATGTTTTCCTTGTGAGGATTAGTCCACGTCTTCTCAATGTATCGAACGAGACCACTCTTCCACGATGTCCTCAATTTCAAGCTTCTCTTCGTAGCTTTCCTCCATGGTTGAACACCAAAGTGCTGAGCATTGGTCGCAAAACCTTTTGACTTGTTTTTTGTCCTTCAAGATTGGGGAAACATATGCTTCTATGTTTTGCTTAATATGCACCCAACACAAAAGCATTTTTAACTTGACCTTTGAAAACTATTCGAATTTAATTGATGAGGGCCTTCTCTTGGTCAGTCATTATGGCGCTCGACATTACACCCGCCTTTTCAAACAAATACAAAAGTTTTTTGCATTATGAACGTGTAATGCACAACTTCTTCCTGTCGCGTACATGCGTAGGCAATATTGACAGTCTTGCACGTGCAAGTAAAACCGACAATCTCCACCTAAGGCATGTTATACCTATGGATGAATGTAAGAAAGCAATAGAATATAAGCAAGTAAAATCGATGATATATATCACTACTATTAAATTGTGTTGAAAATAAAAATACAAAGCCATTACATACCTATTTGTCTTGTATGTGGCGTCAATAACTACCACGTAGGGAACATCTTTAATAGGTGCAACGAGTCCGGGTGAGCAAAAAATAAGATATCGGTCGGTCTCACCCTAGAAAACTTTCTAAGAGGAAATAATGAGTACCTATTTTGTTGCAAAAAATTTGGAGTACATTGGGTAACCATCATTTCCCAAGGATCTTCGTAATGCATCTTCTGCAGAAAGTTGGAAACTTGTTTCATGGATGTTACATTTTCGGGGAAGAAGCTCCTCAACTCCGCAAAAATAGTCCTTGGCGTCATGAACCTATCGCCCAACCTCTTGGCAAGGCGTTGCTCATCCGGGTCATTTTGCCCATGTTTGCATGCCCAAGGAAGCTAGTCAGAAGCTTATGGTTGTGGCATCCGTCTATCACACTCATGATCCATTTTTTAGTCTCTTCCCCTGACTTCTTCTTCAATCAAACACCACACAACTCAAATTTGCATCCGGACTTCTTCGAGCTGGTTTTACGAACTACCTTAACATCCTCTTCTTCACTAACTTTCTTCATCTCCGATCTATATTCATCAAAGTGCTCGCACGTCAAACTAACACTTATGAAATTTATTCATTTCTCAACTACAACATATTTGTAACTAACCATAACTAAATCAAATATTAATACAACAAAACTACAATTGTAATACTATAACGTAACAAAACGTGAAGTTTTATTAATCCATAACTAAACTAAAGAACAACAAATTCATAACAAATATTGGCCTCTATGTATACCGCTAAATCGTCATCATCTTCTCCACTACTACTAAATATTAATCTTTCAATATATATCTTGTAATATAATTTTTATGATATTGCATACAAAACACTCGTATAACTATATGAACTTTTATCATTCCATACATAAACTATACGAACTTTAATTCATCCATACCAAAGCTATATGAACTTAATCTCTATTATAAGCTCCCTATGTATATATATAACAAACATATTGCTTTTACAAACATTTATGCATTACTAATCTCGAAATTGTCATCATCGAAATCTTCATCGTCGTAATCTTCATTCTCTTCTCCACTGCTCTAATATGTGTTTTCATTATATGCCATTTTGGTAAGATTAATTGTTTTGATATGGAAGTGAGATGAATGAGTTGCTATTTATAGGGGAAAATTTTGTCGTTGGAGTAACAACAGATTATGTACGCAACCATATGGCGTACGCACTTTCGGAGGGCACAGGTTGCTGGATTTCAAAATTGCAAGTTTCCAACGGCTATTTTCTAACGTCAGATGTTGTACGCTCCAGTTAAGCGTACGCAAAAGTTGTGCGTACAAATGTCTATAGTATACGTAACGTAATTTTAATAATTGTACAGTATTTGCCTTGTATGTGAAATTGCGTACACAATTTCCATGCGTACAAAATGTTAGGGATGTTCAAAATGGGACCGAACCGGACCGAAAAAGACCGGACCGGTGAAATTACGGTCCGGTCTCCGGTCCAGGTTTTCCCCTTAATCCGGGTCCGGTCCGGTCCGGTCCAAACCCGGAAAAAAACCGGTCCATACCGGTGGACCGGTTTTTTTTTTAAAAAAAAATTCTTAATTTATATGTTTTTTTGGAGATTTATATGTTTTTTTATAGATATTTTTTTAATTTAATAAGTTAGGAGTATAAATATTTTTTAGATATTTTTTGTAGATTTTAAATAAGAATTTAAATTTTTTTTTTTAAAATAAGGTCTGGTCTAAACCGGTCCGGTCTCCGGTCCGAACTTTTGAAAAAATCCGATCCATCGGACCGGACCAGAATTTCCGGACCGGATGAACACCCCTACAGAATGTAGTGCGAACAGTCAAATTTTGTATTACATATAGCACCAACCTTCTTATATGGATGCAATCTTACTAGGAAAATGTCATGCTCAATTCATGCGTCAACCAACAGCATCCTTTTCAACGATAACTTAGGGTGTATTTGAATTCCCACGCATAATGCATTTTAATGTATTTTAATGCATTAAAATTGCATTAAAAATCTATATTTAATGTATAAAAATGTATTCTTGTGGCGATCTAAACGTACCCTTAAACTTCAATACAATTATTATTGTCACGATCGGAAGAGTGTTTCTTACTGATGCAATCTTATCAGCCACCTTTCATATGTATGAGTCACTTTGACATTTTAGAGAGATTAAAATAAAATGATATCAACAACAGGATATCAAACAGACCCTTAATCAAATTCAGGATCTTGCGGGAGGAAGATCCTTAAAGCATGTGAAATAAAATCTCACTTGGTTAAAATTTTAACAAAGAATTACATGTTCTTTTAAGGCGGAATTGCAAAAACTACCGAAATTCAAAAATGCCTTTGCAAAAATATCGGCATTTTGAAAAAATTGCAAAAATACCAAAATCATATTTTTGTTTAACTTTTTTGGGGTGAAAATTCTACTTTTAGCAAATGCCTAATTACACTTAACAATTGATAACAGGTTTACTTGTAATTAAATACGTTGTAACCAAATACGCTCCCAAAGCTGAAAACCCTAACATACTGCCGCATCTCCATCCCGACATTGAACCTCCATCCTAATCTCAACCAAATTGTTCCATTTCATGTTCATCAAATCCTCTCTCTTCATACTCGCATACCCCTCTTTGAATTTCTCCCCAACAAAGCCGTGAATCCAAGCCCCTACGACCAAAATTTCACCTAGAATGTTCACTGTAACTTTGGGCTTTCATGTGGTGGCGTGAGACTGTTCCATTTCATGTTCCCAAAGCTTCGTTGTTCACTGTAACTTTGTTCATTTTCATGTTCATCTAATCGACTACTATTGTCTTCGGCGAAATCCTTCGTCCACCCGATCGATTCGCAACAACTCCGAAATCGATTCGTCGGATGGAGCGAACACTAGCGGCGGAGGAGATAGAGCGCAAGCGAGATTGCCTTCATGGTACTGGTTGATGTTTGGTCCGTTGAGGTTTCCTCCGGCGGCGGAAATCGAGCTTCGGAGGAACAGAAAGAATCGGCAGACTCGTCCTCCGACGACATTGTTCCCAGTGCCACCCTGCTCGTGCTTCTGTTTCTAGCGAAGGTCTCCAGCCCCTGCCAGAACGTGTGGACCCTTTCCGCCTTCAGGAAGGACGATAACTATGGAGCTGCTAGGGTTTATGGGGCCATATCCTCTGTTTTCTACTCGCTCTACACGATCGCCAGGGGCGTGCTTGGGCCCATTCTGGTTTTTAGGATGTAGGATTTTTACCTGCGCGGGGGTAGATATGGATTATTGTCCATCTGGGTTTGGTTTTGTTGGTTGCTTGTCATTTCTGTTGCTATCATGGTTAGTCTAGTCTAGATTTCTAATCTCTGGATTGTGTGGATTCGTGACCAAGCAAGGCAGAAACACAAGCTCTCTAAGGTGGAATAATACTCTCTTCTTTTAGTTAGGTTTTTTTCTTATGTGTTCTAATCAAAGTGATCCATGTATAGCAATCTTTAAAAATTGCTACTTGTTGTTGCCACATGTTTACTATTACTTCTATTTTAAATGGTATCAATGGGAGTACTCGTGATGAATTCAACACATCATGTAATTGTAGTTCCTATTATCAACTAGTGAAGATCTGTTGAATTCAAACAACACTTCATATAATTGCAGTTCCTATTATCAATTGAAACATCACTTCGGTAAAATTTTGTGATATTACATAATAAGACACCGTAGAACAAGATATTACATAAAAGGAATAAGGTATGTCTATAGTAAATGACACACCCGAATTCAAACATAAACTTAGAAACATTGCATTACAACATATCACTCATCTTAAACTATAGAGGGATCGGTCCCACAACGTCTTCGTGGATGACATAAGTGCAAAATTGATTTTTTTATGGTGGTTAGTGTTTATTATTACTAGGGCTGGAAATTATCCGCGGGTGACTGATCCACCCGAATAACCGACCCGAATTATATGGACGAAAACCCGAAAATTATGGGTGATGGATGGGTCGGGTCACGGGTGATATGGGTGGTGGATCGGATTCGGGTGAGAGCCCATAAAATTACACCCGACCCATTAACCCGTAGTTCACCCATCATCCGCTAAAATATATAACCTAGTATATATATATATTTTATTCTTTTTCCAGCCCTAACTCCCCTAAGCCGCACTTACAATCTCCGTCTCTCAGATCTCAGATCTCACTCGGGCACTCGGCCTCTCGTTTCGTCTCAGACTTGCAGTCCCCACCGCGGCCGGCCTCTCTTGATTTCCGACGCCATCGACGTGTCCTCCGGTCCTCCCTCCACCAGGTCTGCTTCAACCTCCGTCAATACTAGGTCCTCCCTCCACAGGTCTGCTTCAGCCTCCATGATTAATTATCACTTTTGCATTTCAATTTGTTGTTTACTGAGAAATTGGTTAGCAATTCATACGTAATGCGTACAGTGATTCACTTTTGCATTTGGTTAAGGATTTGATTTTGAATTTGTGAGTTTAACTTAAGGGTTGTTTGTTAATTGGATTTATTTGAGTATTTGCCTGGTTTGCAATATATTTTCATTGTATAACAAATTCAGTGAATCACTGTTGTGAATTGTGATGGCTCGCCAGGTTCGGTTTCTTTTTTTCTGTGATTTATGCGGGTGGGTCGGGTCACCCGAATCACCCGTGGATGACGGGTGGGTTGGATATGGGTGAAGTGTTATACGGGTGATGGATGGATCGGGTGGGGATTTTTTTTCATGGGTGGGGTGATGAAATTGCTCCATCCACCCATAACCCGACCCATTTCCAGCCCTACTTATTACGGAACCAACCAAGTAGGAATGTGGCCTGATAAGGTGATTAATGCTATGTAACACCCCCAAATATATATCCTTGAAAGGTATTACCGCCAGTGACCTCAGATTTCACATCCGAAACCACCCCAGGCTTAACCCGTTTATATAAATCATAAAACGACAATTATAATACAAAATATCATAACTTTTGATTAAAATCATTGTCTCGGCATTACATCCATAATCCGAAATACAACTAAAATACAGAGTAGTCTTGACATAAAATATGTTTAACACAGCGGAAGTCTTTAAAATAAAATAACACAAGGGTCTTGATCTAAACGATCACCCGCCAAGGAATCTCAACCTGGTAAAACTCTTCAAAATTCCAACTGCCTTCGTTGTCGTTTCTAGCCTTCATTGGAACTGCAGTTTATCTAATGTGTCATATGAGACGGATGACACCAGCCAACCATGCAAGAGAATATAACCGGTTGGTTAGTCTAATGAAAGACTATGCAAGGGTAAAACAGAAAGGTTCTAAGTAGTCGTATTAGGTTAGACTCATCGCTTCTCGAATAAAAGTCGATGACGATAGTCAACCACCATACTCCTACTGAAAATATACGAAAGGGCATGATCAAGAGAAAGAACTCTGAAAGAATGAGTCTTAAGGAAACATATGAAGAGAAGACTCCAACGAATTGAGTCTTATCGGAAGTATGACAAGTGTTTGGGAACATTAAAGTTTCACGCAAACGTTTAAAAATGACTTGACTATTTGGGTCCACGACCAACCTCACCGCATAATGTGAATTCAGATTCGGAAGGTGGACTTACTCTAATCGAAGCCCAGACGAGTTTCCACGTTGTACTTCTCACCCAAGGTTCATTAATTATGTCCACTAAAGCACTTATCTTATTTAATTACAAAACGTACATTTACGTTGTTGAATTCCTTAGGTTTTGATAGTGATAAGCATTCAACTAATCTGGGTACTAAGTGTTTCAGGAACAAAGACAGTTGTCTCAGGGAACCTTCACAGCAAAGGATTGAAGTGGGAACAAAGCTCTGTTCTTGTGCTTTGTTACCTCTGAAGGAACAACAGTGACGAACAAGATCGAAGCTGTGAATGGAATGAAGAAATCCAGCGTGTTATTTATGGAAACAAATCAAGGCGCACACGCGGTCAAGGATTGAAGAAATCGGCTGGAAGGATCTAGCCGTTGGAGGAGATATGGAGAGAGATGCTCGATTCCTTATCTTAGGGATTCTTTCCTTAGATAAGCGGATTGGAGAGAGAAGAATCTTATCACATCCGTTTATATTAATTTAAGGGAATCCTTTCCTTTTATTAATATATACGGCTAGGGATATTATTCCTCCAGCAAAACATATCTTCGTGTTACCATATTTGAATAAATCTTATCTTGTTACATTTAGGGGTTGTCGATTTGTATTTAATAGAAGTATGGATTCATTTCTATGTAACGACGACGACGGAAAATAGAGAGAACGGAAAAAAAAAAAAAGTGAGGTGTGTGTAAGTCTTTGAGGGTTGAGCTTGATTCATCGTTGTAGAAGAGGTTTCGAGTCTAGCTGGTTGTTTAGAGGTCGAAGTCCAGGATACAAGTGTAATCAAGCAAGAAACTAATAAGACAAGTATACGCTTCAAAATCCTCTCAAGCGGAAGCTTGAAGGTAGTGGTTTTTCCTTGAGAAGCTAGTTTTGCTAAACAGGGTTTCCACTATATATCGTGAGTTCGTTCATTATCTTTCTTGCTATATTATTCCGCTGCAACTTCTGTGGGAACAAAGCCTTTGTTCCCTCAAACGTAACTCTAACGATCCAACAATTGGTATCAGAGCCTGGTGCTCTAGATTGTTTGTTTTAGTTACAGATTCTGCAGGAAAGATGTCGTCAGGAAATGCCTTGGATAGAGACTCTGAAGAAGGTGATGTAGATACAGCTCTCATCACTCAAGCCATGAAGAAGATATGGTCTCGAAGCAAAGGCACTAAAGGTTCGGTCATGGTTCACAATGACATGAAGAAGGTTGTCTTCTCTCACTGCTATGACAACGGACACTTCGCAAAAAGGTGCCTCAACAAGCGACAGGTTCTTCTCTGGTCCTCAACAAGGAACAAACGAGGATTGCGAAGTGGGGTGACTGCAGCTCAAATGATGAAGCATCTTCTCTCTCAAAGGATATCTGCTTGATGAGCTCAAAAGGTCACAACGTATCAGAAGGTGGTTCTCATAAATCCGAGGAGGAAGCAAGGAAAGGCTCTTGGCACCTTGACAGTGCTTGTTCAAGTCACATGACAGGGAACAGTGACTGGTTCACTTCTCTTCTGCCAGCCTCAGGGGCATCGATAACCTTTGGAAACAAGAGTAAGGGTGAGGTTTGTGGTATCGGTATGGTAAGACTCTCTAAACACATCACTGTGAATAATGTGAATCTAGTGAATAATCTCAAGTTTGATCTGTTTAGTGTGGCTCAACTATGTCAAAACAGAAAAAATAGAGTAGTCTTTACCACTGATGATTGTCATGTGGAGTGTCTAAGTACAGGGAAAATCTTACTCAAAGGGATCTGCGACAACAACGTTTATAAGGTCGACCCTGCTTTCATCCCTGACAAGGACCTATGTTTGTCGTCTATTGCTGAGACGACAGACTTGTGGCACAAACGCTTTAGACATGCTAGCCTTCAACTCCTATCCAAACTTCATAGACAAGAGTTGGTGAATGGCCTTCCCAAGGTTGAAGCAATGAGAAGTGACGTGTGTGACGCATGCATTAAAGGAAAACAAGTGAGGTCTTCCTTCAAGTCAAAAAGGGATGTAAGTACAACACGTCCTCTGGAATTAGTCCACATGGATCTTTGTGGGCCTATGCGCACGAAGAGCCGTGGGGGAAATGCATATGTCTTTGTTATTGTTGATGACTATTCCAAGTACACATGGACTCTATTTATCTCCACAAAGGATGAAGTGTTTGCGGAGTTTGAGTCCTGGCTTAAGGCAGCCGAAAGGAGCACTGGACATTCCTTGGGGTCTATTCGCACTGATCATGGAATTGAATTCGAGAACTCTCAGTTCTTATCCCTCTGTAGAAACAGAGGTATCAACCACAACGTCTCTGCTCCCAGGACCCCACAGCAAAACGGTGTTGTTGAAAGAAAGAACAGAACTCTGGAAGATATGACGCGTACTCTTCTCATCTCAAGTGGTCTTCCAAGGAGTTTCTGGGCCGAAGCCTTAAATGCTGCGTGCTACGTTCTGAACAGAGCAACCATCCGTCCTTTTCTGAACAAAACTGCCTATGAGCTTCTGAAGGGAAGGAAACCTAATGTGTCTCATTTGCGCACATTTGGTTGCAAGTGCTTCGTCCACAACAACGGGAAAGATTCTCTTGGGAAGTTTGATTCCAGAAGTGATGAAGGAACTTTTGTAGGATATTCACAGCAAAGCAAGGCCTACAAAGTCTTCAACAAGAGAACCAGAAAGGTAGAGGAAAGCGTTCATGTTGTATTTGATGAAACTGTTATGGCTGGTAACAATGTGCAGGAACTATCAGGCAACATCGAGCTTTCCGAAGATGATTCCTTTCAGCTTGTAGATAGCAGTGTCAGCGGTGGGACCTCTGAAGATCAAGAAACTCAAAATGATCCCTCTACACCAAGAACTCCCAATTCCGCCAACTCATGGGGCAATGAAGAAAATGCTTACACCCCTGATGTATCTCAGGCACCTCAGGGGGAACAAAGCCCAAGTCACGGCACAACGGAGCCCTCTGAGGACTGCCCTTCTGCTGAAGGAACGAGGGATGTCAATCCTAATGCTAATGGCATAGGAGGTGAAGGCTCAAGTGCTGGGAACGCTGATTCAGAGGAATTCGACATCAATAATCTCCAAGTTCCCAACTACCAGCAAAAGTGGGCTCATCCAGTCAAGCTAATTGTCACTGACTATAGAAAGGGAGCACCTCAGAGCACTCGTTCCTCCCTACAAAATTTATGTGCTTTCAATGCTTTTCTCTTTTTGCAAGAACCCAAAACTATAGGAGAAGCATTGAAGGATCCTGACTGGATAAACGCCATGCAAGAGGAACTTCACCAGTTTGAAAGAAACAAGGTCTGGCGGTTAGTTCCTCGTCCAAGGAACAGAACAGTGATTGGAACCAAGTGGGTGTTCAGAAACAATTTGGATGATCAAGGTCAGGTCACAAGGAACAAAGCTAGGCTGGTGGTGAAAGGTTACAACCAGCAGGAAGGCATCGACTATGATGAGACCTTTGCTCATGTTGCCAGGTTAGAAGCAATAAGACTCCTAATTGCGTATTCTTCTTTCCATGGGTTCAAGCTGCAACAGATGGATGTCAAGACTGCCTTCTTGAATGGAGTTCTTAAGGAGGAAGTCTACGTGGAGCAAACACCCGGCTTTGAGGACACCACTCAACCTGACCATGTCTACATTCTAGACAAAGCTCGGTATGGTCTCAAGCAAGCCCCGAAGGCCTGGTATGAAAGGCTCTCACAGTTCCTTCTGACACACGGATACGTTCGAGGAAAGGTCGATAAGACTCTATTCCTTCTGAAAGAAGGGAAGCATATTCTGGTGGTTCAAGTCTATGTGGATGATATCATCTTTGGATCCACTGATGATAAACTGGTTCAGAAATTCTCTAAGCTGATGGCCAGTGAATTCGAGATGAGCATGGTTGGAGAACTCAAGTTCTTCCTAGGTCTGCAAGTCTCTCAGAGAGATGAGGGAACCAAGGTGCACCAACAGAAGTATCTCAGGGAGTGCGTCAAAAAGTTTGGTATGAATGAAGCGAAATCCTTCACCACTCCCATATCTCCAAACAATCCAATGGGAAAAGACGAACATGAGCAAGGAATTGATCCATCTCTCTACCGAGGAATAATAGGTTCGCTTCTATATCTCACTGCCAGTAGGCCTGATATTATGTATAGTGTATGTCTTTGTGCTCGTTTTCAGGCCGATCCCAAAGAGACACATCTCAAAGCAGTGAAGAGGATCCTGAGATATTTGAAGGGAACAAATAATCTTTGTATGTGGTATCCAAGGGGAGGAAGCCTTGATCTTGTCGGATACACAGATGCTGACTTCGCAGGGAACAAAGTGGATAGAAAATCTACCTCTGGAATGGCTCAGTTCCTTGGGCCGTGTCTGGTTTCCTGGCGGTCAAAGAAGCAGAACTCCGTGGCTCTCTCCACTGCGGAAGCTGAATACATAGCCGATGCTGCTTGTTGCACTCAACTCATATGGCTCAAACAACAACTCAGCGACTACGGTATTCTTCTTAACTCCATTCCCATTCTCTGTGACAATACAAGTGCCATAAATATCTCCAAGAATCCGGTGCAACACTCACGTACCAAGCACATTGAGATAAGACATCACTTCCTACGTGACTGTGTGGAGAAAGGGTTGGTGACAATGGATTTATGTGGAACTAAGGATCAAATCGCCGACATCTTCACCAAGGCACTAAACAGGGAACCATTCGAACAGTTCCGTATGGAACTAGGTATGATCTCTCTAAACTGACTGTCCACATGTTATGTTCCCTCGATGATTGGCTAAATTACATGGTAAAGTGTGAAAGGTGAATCATCATGTCCTGGTCTGCATTACTTCTCTTGATCATTAGTTGATTGACTTGCTTAGACTCATGTTAATACTTCACTTATGTGCACATTTCATGCATGCTCTCTATGCTATCTTGCTAATACATGAGTCAGATTTCCTTCGGCCCAAAAGAGTCAACTTGATGCATTGATCCCTCATTATAAGCCCAAATGATTGTTGACTCTACAGCTTACCTTATCCATCATGTTTGATGCTCCCTATGAGCCCCTCTAATCATTCACATCTGGGAGTCTCTCATTCATGATTACACATTATTGAAAAACTCTCATATATGTTTTGTGTGATGTTCTTTGTACCCTATCTGGTAACATTACCCCCGCATCACACTCTTCTACCTTTTCGGAAAGTCGAGATTACGAATTATCGCCACTGTGGTCTGTGGATAGGGTTCGACTGGTATGTGTGTGATGCTGGCTTACAACTGCCTAAGGAAGGTTCGTGCTCGAAAGCTAATGTTACGCGTGAAAGGTAGTGGGCTCTGAATGAATCCCTCGTGAAAGAAGGCAAGCTGAAGTTTGTGATGTTGAAGAAGAAAAAATTGAACATCACAAGACACACAAAGAAGGGAAAAGACGACACTACAGATTCACTCCTCTACAAGTTGAGGCTATGGTGGTTGCTGACGCCAATGAGGGGCAACAGCTCTGAGTGGAAACAAAAGATGAATTCCATTGCTAATCATACTTCTGCTCTAGCTGCTGGCCCCAGTGGTTCTTAATTCGTACTTCTCTGGCTAACCCACACCTCTTTTGTTCCCTAGCACATCTATCCCTCTCCTTTTCGAACTTCCTTGTCTCTGATTCTTGTGTTTGCACTGACTGGCATGTTGATCATGAATGTTATCCTTGCATATCGTGTTGTCGTCTTAACATGTTGTCTGCGCTCGTGTGTTCCAATCTACTGCGATTGAGAATGATGTTCATCTGGTTGTTATCTTTCATCTCTGACTCTTCACTGTGTTTTTGATGATGCCAAAAGGGGGGAAATGACAGGTAGCTTTGGTTGAGGGGGAACAACACATGGTTTCATATGTTGCTGTGTTGAGGGGGAACTATTATGGTCTTGTGTGGAGAACTTTTCCCCACACAATTGTCTTTATCTCGTATGTATATGCTCTATTGTCAAGGATGTTTGTCACCATCAAAAAGGGGGAATTTGTTGAATTCCTTAGGTTTTGATAGTGACAAACATTCAACTAATCTGGGTACTAAGTGTTTCAGGAACAAAGACAGTTGTCTCAGGGAACCTTCGCAGCAAAGGATTGAAGTGGGAACAAAGCTCTGTTCTTGTGCTTTGTTACCTCTGAAGGAACAACAGTGACGAACAAGATCGAAGCTGTGAATGGAATGAAGAAATCCAGCGTGTTATTTATGGAAACAAATCAAGGCGCACACGCGGTCAAGGATTGAAGAAATCGGCTGGAAGGATCTAGCCGTTAGAGGAGATATGGAGAGAGATGCTCGATTCCTTATCTTAGGGATTCTTTCCTTAGATAAGCGGATTGGAGAGAGAAGAATCTTATCACATCCGTTTATATTAATTTAAGGGAATCCTTTCCTTTTATTAATATATACGGCTAGGGATATTATTCCTCCAGCAAAACATATCTTCGTGTTACCATATTTGAATAAATCTTATCTTGTTACATTTAGGGGTTGCAGAGTTGTATTTAATAGAAGTATGGATTCATTTCTATGTAACGACGACGACGGAAAATAGAGAGAACGGAAAAAAAAAAAAGTGAGGTGTGTGTAAGTCTTTGAGGGTTGAGCTTGATTCATCGTTGTAGAAGAGGTTTCGAGTCTAGCTGGTTGTTTAGAGGTCGAAGTCCAGGATACAAGTGTAATCAAGCAAGAAACTAATAAGACAAGTACACGCTTCAAAATCCTCTCAAGCGGAAGCTTGAAGGTAGTGGTTTTTCCTTGAGAAGCTAGTTTTGCTAATCAGGGTTTCCACTATATATCGTGAGTTCGTTCGTTATCTTTCTTGCTATATTATTCCGCTGCAACTTCTGTGGGAACAAAGTCTTTGTTCCCTCAGACGTAACTCTAACGATCCAACATACGTTATAAGCTTTTAAGATCTCTTCACGAGAGATATCGGATCTCCTCACAAGAGATATCTAAGGGAATACACCCCGGGGAATACATCCCAAATGGCGGCACCAGTTGTGTGCACATACCCTGAGTAAGGGTAAGGTCATGACCGGAAAAGTACTAGAGGAATAATCCTCCTAGCACCTAGTTATAAAGAAACCACTAAACCTCGCAAGGTACATAGTGTTCCTACGAATACTCGTGCTAACTAAACAGTTCAACACAGTAATAATTCACATCAAAGCCACCGGGGCCAAACACAGATAAAATAGCGTTGTTCTAGCAATATACAACCTATCATAATATCTCTTTTAAAATCACATACAGTTATTGAAACTGTTCCCAGACGAAAACAACAATTCATCCCAAATTAATTAACAATTAAACAATTGATAATCAATATAAATATGGAATGATAAGCAAGAGCGAACCGCCACTTGCCTTAGATTAGACGAAGCTCAACGAAGCTTGAGACGACGGGTTTCCGGGTCCGAAACGAGGAAGAACTCAGATTATGATTTCCTACGGAACGACCCATAACGAAACCCTAAGTTAGATTCGACAATAAAAGTACGAATCTAAAGAAAAACGAACAAAATCGAAGGAACGAAAGTCCCAAACGAGATCACAAAGCCCAAGCCACAACCACACACGCCCAGGCCCACCGCGGGTACGGCGGCTTAACCGCGGGTGTGGCGAGGCTACAGAGGCGAGACGCCGACAGCGAAAACTCATCGGGGAAGACGATGGGGCTCGACTTGGGTTGGTTTCGACTTCCAAACTCCTTGTGTCACTAACCACCACCTTGAGGGCACCTCCTCCTCCTATGGCAACTCCGGCGACGACCTTGAAGAACTCCGGCGACGCTTGCAACTTCGGCGACAATGGCAGTGAAAGAAAGAGAGATTCGAGGGAGAGAGAGAGTGGAATGGACTCCTCCTCTTAGCCCCCTCCTTTTATAGGCCATCAAGGAGCCAGAAGGAGTCCAGCTGGCCCCCTCTCTCACTGCCTCACCGGGGACAAGATCAGCAAGCAACTCAGACGAGTTCGGCGGAGCAGAGAAGCCATCATCACGGCGCGGATGCGGTGGGTCTCACCGCGGGGTGCGGTGGCGACCAGTTCCTGACCGCGGGGTGCGGTGGGTATGACCGCGGGTGCGGTCAAGGCCAATTTTGTGCCTTTTGCCCATTTTTGACCGGGAAGCCCATTTTTTACCGAGAAGAATCTTGGATATGGGTTTTAACCCCGGGTTAAATATTGTAGGATCGTGATTGTTAGAAAATAACTTAAGGAACTCAAAATATGAATTCTAAGTTTCCTTCGCGGCGGAAATAAACAATCAAACAAATAACAAGTTCCTTATAGTGGAAACCTTTGATTGCCAACTAGCAATCCAGGATAAAAACCACTACCTTTCTTTCGAAAGGATTTCAAGGTTTACTTCTTGATTTCTTATCTCTTTTGGTTATAGCTTATCCTAGGAACAAACACACAGTTTCTTTGCCTTACACACAGTTAGGCAATCCTAGATAACTTAACACAATCAATAATTAATCCAAGAACTTAGCACTCAGCTCTTCTCTTCCTTGACTGGTTTCTCTTGATCTCGGTTTGCTTTGATGATCTTGTTTGAAGGTTCACACTTGATATTTGCTAATGAGTGTGATTCGTATTTCAGTGCATGAAAATAACTCTCTTGAGTTAGTCTTCCTTTTATAGAGGATTCTTCGCAGCTTAATCCTCTCTGGGTTCCCACAGATTGAGTTTTCCCTAGGATCAGTGGTTCTCCTTGGTCCACGTTGTTCTTGGCATGTGCAAACAACCTAGGCAGCTCAGAATCTCTCTTGGTTGGTCAACTACCTCAGACGAGTCTTGCTATGTCGTTGTTCAAATGCTTTCGTCTGAGGTTGAGCAAGCTGGGCGCTTGGGAACTGTCTTCTGGATAGTGACATCTCTATGTCATGTCGCTTTCATCTTTTCTGTCCGAGGTTCAGCATTTCTGGGTATCTTGTTGTTTTGTTCTGGACATTGGCAGACCTTTGGAAACTTCGGACAAGTCGTTTTCAACAACTTTTGTCCTAGGTTGTGTGTTCCCAGATTTCTCGGAAATCGCAGCCTTGCATGCTACCTTTCTGGGTACACCTGGGTTCCTCTGGGTTCCTTCTTCTATCTTGTTCCTTTGGTTCTCTTTGTCCTGTTTGGTTTTCTTGCCTTTGGTATATTCATGTGGTTCCTTAAAACACATCTTTGAGATAAAACATTAGTATCATAATATTTGTCATCTTCAAAAGTAGAGAAACTTAGGAAAGGAACTCTCAGGGGAACCGAGGTTCCAGAGTTCCGTTTCCTAACAATTTCCCCCTTTTTGATGATGACAAATACAAGGAACCTGGCAACATAATAGGACTTGAATTTCATGAGACCATATTGAGTTTTAAGGGATTTTCAATATTACAGAGTAATGAGGAACATTCAATGGTTGCAAATTCCCCCTAAGCAAGTGAACGAGTTTATTTCAAATTCTCCCTTAGAAGTAGAACTAGTTCAGAGTTCCTATTAGTCAAGTGGTTTCCAAAGTTCAAGGTTCCTATCCTTTTCTTCCCCCTTTTGACATCATCGAAAAGATTAAATGCTAGTTAAGAACAGGACATCCAAGTGAATATGCAAATGCATCAATCCCATAACAGAAGCATAATGGAAACTTAGGGCAAAGACAAATTGATCATTGGAACGAAACCAAAAGATAGTCATTAAAACTTAACACTGATCATTGTTCATAGAAAGGATAAGATAAGCCACAAAACAACACAAACTAATAACTTAACAACCACCGACAAGAACCAACAACAAAATAACAAACGACGAGGGCAACAACAAAAGCAATCATTAGGAAAGACGACATGGGATCCTAGGGGAAACTACTAGCACGCTGTGATGTTACAGCACTGGGAACCAGAACAAGCGTTCCTATGGCAGAGCAACGGCCTCCTCTTCATCAACTGTGTCGTCAGTTCCTACATTTTGGCATGTGGCCTGATGAGCACCGATTGCATCTTCCCAATTCATCTGAAGGACTTTCACCAGACTTATCACAGCTGAGCTCATTTTTCCCAACTCTTGTACTTGATCACGGAGGGCGACCGGGATGGCAGTCGAGCCTTCCATGATTGCTTTTTCAATACGATCCAAAGCAAAGAGGATCGCAGAGGAGTCTAAAGAGGGGTTGAGCTGTGGTCGGGAGCTAGAAGGTGCTTGGGAACTCGCCTTTTTCTTAGGCGGATTGGCTTGAGCGTTAGAAGGGTTGGGTTGTTGTTCCTTTGTCTTCAACTTCCGGACAGTGGCCATGGTAAGGCACTTGCTATAGACTGTCTCAGGCAAATCATCTGGGTATTGGTGAAGGTTAAAGAGAATAGACTTGATGATATGAGGGAAGGGTAGGGCATGGGAGGCATGGGATGAACAGAACTGCATATGAGCCAACACAATACGAGGGAGATCAATCTGGACACCAGAGAGCACCTTGTCCATAAAAATGGCGTCTGTGATGAGAACGTCGTTCCTGTGCTCCTGTCTGGGAACTAGATTACGGGTGATCCAGAAGTGTAACATCTTGTTTGTGATGGAGATGTCCTTTGTCTCCAAGGATTGGGGGGAGGTGCCGTCGTAGATTTTCTTGACCACTGCTCCCTTGGATTTGTAGCCCTTTCCCTTGGGCCACCCTTTTTTTCTGAGGGAGAATGTCAAACCCAGACCTGGACTCAATCCCTAGAGCGGATGCGATGAGGTTGGAGGATAGAGGATAGCTGGTTCCCTTCCATATGAGAATAGCATCGTTATAGGGACAGTTGTCTTTAGCGGGTACAAACTCGATAGACTGGTAAAACAGGTGGACGACCTCATCAGAAGCAGAGAAGGGCTCAATCAACATCTCGTCCCATCCTTGGTACTGCAGGAGGGAGTGGAACTCAGCAAGGAACTATTACCTATAGTCACAGGAACTTAGCACTCAGCTCTTCTCTTCCTTGACTGGTTCCTCTTGATCTCGGTTTGCTTTGATGATCTTGTTTGAAGGTTCACACTTGATATTTGCTAATGAGTGTGATTCGTATTTCAGTGCATGAAAATAACTCTCTTGAGTTAGTCTTCCTTTTATAGAGGATTCTTCGCATCTTAATCCTCTCTGGGTTCCCACAGATTGAGCTTGCCCTAGGATCAGTGGTTCTCCTTGGTCCACGTTGTTCTTGGCATGTGCAAACAACCTAGGCAGCTCAGAATCTCTCTTGGTTGGTCAACTACCTCAGACGAGTCTTGCTATGTCGTTGTTCAAATGCTTTCGTCTGAGGTTGAGTAAGCTGGGCGCTTGGGAACTGTCTTCTGGATAGTGACATCTCTATGTCATGTCGCTTTCATCTTTTCTGTCCGAGGTTCAGCGTTTCTGGGTATCTTGTTGTTTTGTTCTGGACATTGGCAGACCTTTGGAAACTTTAGACAAGTCGTTTTCAACAACTTTTGTCCTAGGTTGTGTGTTCCCAGATTTCTCGGAAATCGCAGCCTTGCATGCTACCTTTCTGGGTACACCTGGGTTCCTCTGGGTTCCTTCTTCTGTCTTGTTCCTTTGGTTCTCTTTGTCCTGTTTGGTTTTCTTGCCTTTGGTATATTCCTGTGGTTCCTTAAAACACATCTTTGAGATAAAACATTAGTATCATAATATTTGTCATCTTCAAAAGTAGAGAAACTGAGGAAAGGAACTCTCAGGGGAACCGAGGTTCCAGAGTTCCGTTTCCTAACAAATATATTCGTACCTGAACAATTATTCTAAACCCCAAAAATACGTCGAATGTATTTTATTCCACTCAAGGAATTATTACGGAGATCAAGTATTTAACAGAAAGTCTGAACTTCTCTGAAAATAATTCGACTACAATACGAGTGTTTGGAAAACTTACCAAAAAACTCTTTACTAAAATGAGAGGTATTACATCACCTCCCCCTTACAACACTTTTTGACCCCGAAACTTGGCCGAATAAACCAAAGAAAAGCGAGGCGTTACAACACTACCCCCTTAAAAAGGTTTTGACCCCGAAACTAGGCCGAAAATAGCTCGGGAAAACGTCTAAGCATATCCGCCTCCGTTTCCCAGGTTTCCCAAGTAACTTCTTCAGTTCCTAACTTGGACCACAAAATCCGTACCAATGGTACCACCTTGTTCCGTAACTGCTTCTCACGACGTTCGAGAATACGCACCGGTATCTCTTCGTAGGTACCATTTGTCTGAATCTCGATGTCGTCATAACTCAGCACATGAGACTCACCTGACATGTACTTCCTCAACAAAAATACGTGGAACACGTTATGCACTGGATGTGCCGATGGCGGCAATGCCAAACGATACGCTAGAGACCCCACTCTATCAAGGATCTCAAATGGTCCCACGTAGCGAGGGTAAAGCTTCCCACGCTTGACAAATCTAAACACACCCTTTGATGGCGATACTCTAACGAACACTTTGTCACCAACCTCAAACTCAACATTTCTGCGCTTCAGATCTGCATAAAACTTTTGTCGACTCTGAGCGGTCAACATCCTTTGTCTTATCAAAGCAATGTCCGAGGCAGTCCTTTCGACTAACTCCGGTCCGAGCAGAACATTGTCGGCATTTTCATCCCAACAAATCGGAGATCTGCACCTTCGACCGTACAAAGCCTCGAATGGAGCCATCTTAATGGTAGCATGCCAACTGTTGTTGTACGTGAACTCAATCAGACTCAGGCTGTTCTCCCAGCTAGTCGGACGATCGAATGTACAAGCTCTTAGCATATCTTCCAAGGTCTGGATGGTCCTATCAGACTGTCCATCCGTCTGAGGATGAAACGCAGTGCTGAATCTCAACTCGGTTCCCATGGCCTTATGTAGTTCTTTCCAGAATCTTGACATGAATCGGCCATCACGATCCGATACAATGGTCTTTGGAGTACCATGCAAACGGACAATCTCGTGTAAAAACACTTCAGATAGCTTATGGGTTCCCCATGTTGACTTGATAGCCATGAAGTGAGCACTCTTCGTGAGCCTGTCAATGATTATCCATATAGCATCCTTTTGACTTTGAGTCTTTGGTAGCCCTGTGACGAAATCCATAGCAATATCCTCCCATTTCCATTCTGGCATTGGGAGAGGTAGCAACTCACCACCAGGTCTACGGTGTTCTATCTTGACCTTTTGACAAGTCAAGCATTTTGCCACAAACTCTGCTACATCCCACTTCATGTCGGGCCACCAGAACTTCGTTCTGAGGTCCTTGTACATCTTGCTAGAGCCTGGATGTACAGAATAAGTTGACAAATGGGCCTCTTTCATCACCAACTAGCGAAGACCATCAACGTCAGGTACACAAATCCGATCCTGAAACCAGAGTGATCAATCTTCCTGAATCACGAAACCGATAGCTTTCCCGTCCATTACTTCACTGCTTAGCTTCACAATGACTACATCATCAACCTACTTCTCCTTGATTTGATCTAGTAACGTGGCCTGAATCTCAAGCATACTCAGATATCCTCTACGTTGATCGTACAAGACTTCAATCTCGCACAACCCTTGGTTCAACTTGGTCTGAGCAGTAAGTAAAGCCACTATAGTCTCGTGCGGCGTCTTCCGGCTCAATGCATTGGATACTACATTAGCCTTGCCCGGATGATACAGCAATTCGATGTCGTAGTCTTTGAGCAGCTCTAACCAACAACGTTGTCTCATATTTAGCTCCTTCTGAGTGAATATATATTTGAGACTCTTGTGATCGGTGAAGACTTGACACCTTACACCATAGAGATAGTGCCTCCAAATCTTCATTGCAAAAACAACGGCTGCTAGTTCCAGATCATGCGTCGGATAGTTTGCCTCATAAGTCTTCAATTGTCGGGATGCGTATGCAATAACCTTGCCTCTCTGCATCAGCACATATCCCAAACCACTCTTCGAAGCATCACTATAGACCACATAACCATCATTCCCTTCTGGTAGCGCTAACACTGGTGCGGAGGTCAGACATTGCTTCAACTTCTGAAAACCGGCATCGCACTTGTCATCCCGGACAAACTTCTTATGGACTTTGTGGAGCAGACCGGTCATAGGTAGAGCGATCTTAGAGAATCCCTCTACGAACCGTCTATAATAGCCAGCGAGTCCTAGAAAACTGCGCACCTCCTTCACATTCTGAGGCCGCTTCCAATTGGCTACTGCTTCAATCTTTTGGGAATCAACCATAACCCTATTCTCATTAATCACATGGCCTAAGAAAGCCACTTCCTTGTTCCAAAAGTCACACTTAGACAACTTTGCGTACAGCTGATTTTGTCTAAGGACTAACAAGGTAATCCGAAGATGTTCCTCATGAGCTTCCATGCTCGGGGAATAGATCAAAATGTTGTCGATGAAGACCACCACGAACTTATCCAAGCACTGGTGAAAACATCGATGCATTAGATCCATAAAGATTGTCGGAGCATTGGTAAGTCCAAATGGCATGACTATGAACTCGTAGTGACCATATCTCGTCCGGAATGCAGTCCTCGGAATATCCTCCTCACGAATCCTGAGCTGATGGTAACCAGACCTCAGATCGATTTTGGAAAAGACCTTTGCTCCCTGCAATTGATCCAACAGATCGTCAATCATCGGCAACGGATACTTATTTTTTATCGTGACCTTATTCAACTCACGATAGTCGATACAAAGTCGAAACGATCCATCCTTCTTCTTGACGAACAAGACCGGAGCACCCCAAGGCGATGCACTCGGCCTTATATAACCCTTCTCAAGAAGATCTTCGAGTTGCTTCTTCAACTCTTACATCTCGGGAGGAGCCATCCGGTACGGTGCCTTAGAGATTGGCGCAGTACCAGGCTCGAGATCAATAGTAAATTCTACGTCACGATGCGGGGGGAAACCAGGAATCTCTTCCGGAAAGACATCCGGAAATTCATAAACAACCGGAATATCAGGAATTAAAGGTTCATTTTTCTTGGGCTCGTCCAGATAGCACAGGTACCCGACACAACCTTGTCGAAGTAGCTTAAACGCAGCCATCGCATTGATAAGCATGCCGTTATCAGCGTCATTCCGACCATTAAACTTGCATACATACTGGCCCCCAGATGACACCATCACAGTCCTTGAGCTAAAATCGATTACCGCCCCATGACGCATCAGCCAATCCATACCGAGAATAATGTCGTATGGAGCCATGGCTATACAGATCAAATCTGCTTCGAACTTCTTACCCTGGATGGTAATCGAAAATTCTGACAGACGCTTGGTTCTAACCAAATGTTCACCATTAGGAAGATTCACAACGAAAGGTTCACAAACCTCGTTGCATACTAACCCTAACTTACTGACATAACTTTTCGAAGTAAAAGAATGGGTAGCACCTGAATCAAATAACATACATACAGAAGTAGAATGAAGGTATAGAGTACCTTGAGCAATTGGAGCATTAGGTCCATCCGCCTCACGCATCTCGTAAAGGCGTTGACCTTGACTTCCAGAAGCAGCTGGGGCTTTCCCCTTATTATGTGCAGACGTCTGTATCGAAGGACTAGGAGCTTGCACTGGTCTGAACTTAGGTCGATTGTTCTGATTAACTGACCCTTGCTGCGACTCAGCTCCTTTCTGCCTTTGCTGTGAACAGAACTTATGCAAATGTCCCACCTTTTCGCAGCCAAAACACGTCTTCTTCTCCTTCGGACACTCATTACTCTTGTGTCCGTGTGTACCACAGTTATAGCATTGGATCGGACTCTTGCCCTGACCCGATTGACGTGTAGACCCTCCATGAGTCATATCCGTTTTTGCTCTGCCAGACTTGGCAAAATTAGACGGTGGCGCGGGACGCTTGAATCCACTCGCCTGAGACTGGCCCTGCATTGACTTCTGGTGACTTTGTTTCTTTGTTGACTCCTCCAGAGTCACTTCCAACTTATAGGCAGCGTCCACATAGTGCTCCAGAGTAGAGCATCCGTGACGTATCATTAGTGGCTTAATATCTGGGTTCATCCACTCGTGGAAATGCCAGATCTTTTGCTCCTCATTAGACACCTCCGGCCCAACATACTGCAATAGATGATTGAACTTGGTTGCAAGCTCAGTCACTCTCAAACCATCTGTCCTTGCATATATAAACTCCTTGTGTTTCTCTTCCCTCATAGCTCGGGAAAAGAAATGATCAGTCATCTTGGCTTTAAATATTCCCCAATTCAAACCTGGGTGATCAGCCAAACCTGTACCTTCCCACCATTCACTGGCAACTTCCTTCAGCTGAAGGGATGCAATGTGCACCTTCTCTGCTTCAGTGCACTCAACATTGTGGAATAGTCGTTCCATGTGTGAGAACCAATGTGCCACCCTGACTGGTTCTCCCTTCCCATCATAGCAGTCGGGCCTCATAGAGCTTATGGCCTTCAGTGCTCGGCAATAGTCGCCCCTACTCCTTACTGCTTCTTCTTACGGCGCATGGACAACTGCTCCTCAAATCTAGAAACCGCTGGAGGAATTGGCACAGCTTGTGCCTGAGGCGCAATTGGTCGCATGATGTCGGTGAATGCTTGCATTACAATCCCCCGAATTGCCTATATTGCTGCGGCGTCAAATACCACTGGAGTGTTGACCTGAGCTTGGTCACTGCCTCCAGGATTGTTGTTGGAAACAGACTCGTGTTCCTCCACAGGGTTCGCGATATTCCTCACGTTTGGTCTGGGGTCGTTGCTTGGCCCAGCACCAATACGAATGGTGTTCCTTGTGTTCACCATTTGTTTACCGATCAAATTCCAAGTATTTTATTACATTAATATCATTCAATATATTTAACGTAATAAAAATCAACTCAGAATAGATCAAACTTGGTAATTTTCATTGATAAGCTCAACTGAGCTAATACGTTTTACAAAAGGGATCTCCCGAGCGTCAAGACAAAATTGCCCGGAGACTTAGGTTCTTAACAAAACAACTAGAATACTACAAAGGGAACTGCTAATCAGTACTGGCCCAATCATGGCGCCCTGAAACATTTCCTGTAATCGTCACTTCTCATACATGGCTTCTTTGATCGGGGTTTACCATCGGAGTCTGGTGAAAGACTCCTCACCCTGCTCGGTCCTGGAGCACATGGCTCATTGCTTGGTCTTGTCCTTCTTAGAGCATGCTCAACCGCCTCATCCATCTAGCGGCGCTCTTCAGGGGAAAACATCTGACTTAGGCGAAGTGCCTCTCGCGAGTCAGGACTCAACATTAGTCTTCTCTGAGCAGGAATAGGCTGTGAGTTCTCAGATGCATTTTGTAGACCATTTCTTCTTCTGGGAAATACCACCTCGTAAAGTGTATCCCAATCGGCCGAAGTCAATGGCGAGTACTCTTGCTCAGGTGGCAACTCCGGACTTGGATAGATAAACTCCATTCATGGGTCCTCGCTGCCCACCAATAAGCGCTCTAAGCCATCAGACTCATGGCCCTGCCCCTCGAGGTCCTCCTCGGGGTCCTCCTCTTCTTCTGGATCCTCTTTCGGGTCTTCTTCAGGATCCTCTTCTTCTAGATCCTCCTCGGGAATCATCTCAATCATGAAGTCGTCGTTGTAATGCCCTCTTGCATATCTTGACCACTCCTCTTCATTTTCCGTGTCCTCTCTTGGCTCCTTTGTAGGTTCTGCCACTGGAACCTTGGCCCTATCGGACACTAGTACTACTGACTCGGGTAGTACAGTCTTCACCTCCTCGGGTGGACTACTTGATTCTCCTACTTCGAAGCATCGCATGGTTACTGGAAACTCAAGCCTTAATGGAGATGGCGGAGCCACCTCGGCTTCTTTCGAGTCCCTTCGAAGAGAAAAGCATGCACACATAACCTACGGGTGACGAGAAAAGAGTTAGTCTTTCTAAATATAGAAGTTCGCTTCCATATCAGACTAAAGTGAAGGCACGACTAGATTGGCAGAATAAAAATAATACTTGGAAATTCAGAGCCTTCGAAAACATTTCTTTGTTTCAAACGAGTAAACGGTTTACAAAAAATTCCGTCCTAAGAAAATGTTTTAAAACCCACCCGTTTTAAAAAAAATTGGCTCTGATACCAGATCTGTAACACCCCCAAATATATATCCTTGAAAGGTATTACCGCCAGTGACCTCAGATTTCACATCCAAAGCCACCCCAGGCTTAACCCGTTTATATAAATCATAAAACGACAATTATAATACAAAATATCATAACTTTTGATTAAAAACATTGTCTCGGCATTACATCCATAATCCGAAATACAACTGAAATACAGCGTAGTCTTGACATAAAATATGTTTAACACGGCGGAAGTCTTTAAAATAAAATAACACAAGGGTCTTGATCTAAACGATCACCCGCCAAGGAATCTCAACCTGGTAAAACTCTTCAAAATTCCAACTACCTTCGTTGTCATTTCTAGCCTTCATTAGAACTGCAGTTTATCTGATGTGCCGTATGAGATGGATGACACCAGCCAACCATGCAAGGGAATATAACCGGTTGGTTAGTCTAATGAAAGACTATGCAAGGGTAAAACAGAAAGGTTCTAAGTAGTCGTATTAGGTTAGACTCATCGCTTCTCGAATAAAAGTCGATGACGATAGTCAACCACCATACTCCTACTGAAAATATACGAAAGGGCATGATCAAGAGAAATAATTCTGAAAGAATGAGTCTTAAGGAAACATATGAAGAGAAGACTTCAACGAATTGAGTCTTATCGGAAGTATGACAAGTGTTTGGGAACATTAAAGTTTCACGCAAACGTTTAAAAGCGACTTGACTATTTGGGTCCACGACCAACCTCACCGCATAATGCGAATTCATATTCGGAAGGTGGACTTACTCTAATCGAAGCCCAGACGAGTTTCCACGTTGTACTTCTCGCCCAAGGTTCATTAATTATGTCAACTAAAGCACTTATCTTATTTAATTCCAAAACGTACATTTATGTTATAAGCTTTTAAGATCTCTTCACGAGAGATATCGGATCTCATCACAAGAGATATCAAAGGGAATACATCCCAGGGAATACATCACAAATGGCGGCACCAGCTGTGTGCACGTACCATGAGTAAGGGTAAGGTCATGACCGGAAAAATACTAGAGGAATAATCCTCCTAGCACCTAGTTATAAAGAAACCACTAAACCTCGCAAGGTACATAGTGTTCCTACGAATACTCGTGCTAACTAAACAGTTCAACACAGTAATAATTCACATCAAAGACACCGGGGCCAAACACAGATAAAATAGCGTTGTTCTAGCAATATACAACCTATCTTAATATCTCTTTTAAAATCACATACAGTTATCGAAACTGTTCCCAGACGAAAACAAAAATTCATCCCAAATTAATTAACAATTAAACAATTGATAATCAATATAAATATGGAATGATAAGCAAGAGCGAACCGCCACTTGTCTTAGATTAGACAAAGCTCAACGAAGCTTGAGACGACGGGTTTCCGGGTTCGAAACGAGGAAGAACTCAGATTATGATTTCCTACGGAACGACCCATAACGAAACCCTAAGTTAGATTCGACAATAAAAGTATGAATCTAAAGAAAAACGAAAGAAATCGAAGGAACGAAAGTCCCAAACGAGATCACAAAGCCCAAGCCACAACCACACACGCCCAGGCCTACCGTGGGTGTGGCGGCTTCACTGCGGGTGCGGCGAGGCTATAGAGGCGAGACGCCGACAGCGAAAACTCACCGGGGAAGACGATGGGGCTCGACTTGGGTTGGTTTCGACTTCCAAACTCCTTGTGTCACTAACCACCACCTTGAGGGCACCTCCTCCTCCTATGGCAACTCCGGCGACGACCTTGAAGAACTCCGGCGACGCTTGCAACTCCGGCGACAATGGCAGTGAAAGAAAGAGAGATTTGAGGGAGGGAGAGAGAGAGAGAGTGGAATGGCCTCCTCCTCTTAGCCCCCTCCTTTTATAGGCCATCAAGGAGCCAAAAGGAGTCCAGCTGGCCCCCTCTCCCACCGCCTCACCGGGGACAAGATCGGCAAGCAGCTCAGACGAGTTCGGCGGAGCAGAGAAGCCATCATCACGGCGCGGGTGCGGTGGGTCTCACCGCGGGGTGCGGTGGCAACCAGTTCCTGACCGTGGGGTGCGGTGGGTATGACCGCGGGTGCGGTCAAGGCCAATTTTGTGCCTTTTGCCCATTTTTGACCGGGAAGCCCATTTTTTACCGAGAAGAATCTTGGATATGGGTTTTAACCCCGGGTTAAATATATTCGTACCCGAACAATTATTCTAAACCCCAAAAATACGTCGAATGTATTTTATTCCACTCAAGGAATTATTACGGAGATCAAGTATTTAACAGAAAGTCTGAACTTCTCTGAAAATAATTCGACTACAATACGAGTGTTTGGAAAACTTACCAAAAAACTCTTTACTAAAATGAGGGGTATTACATGCTATGAAATAAAACAGAGCATTGCCCTTACTATGTAGTAATGTGGCCTGAAAAAATTAATAATGCTTTGAAGTTTAGACCGATCACCATTTAAAATGTCATTGTTAAAATATTTTCACAACTTTGAAAAATCAATGGGTATCAATTTATAAACACAATATAATTGTAAGCATGCTTTGTCAGTGTAAATGGTCCCATCTAGATATTGGACTAAATTCTGACATTGTTAATTGTGGTCTGAAAAAGTGTAATATGGTGCAACAATGTTAATGTATACAATGGAAAGGAAGTTACAAAAGCGAAACATAAATAAGAAAACGCATTGGCTACCTCACCATCCAACCAGTTCTTGGGAAAAATCATCTTTTTAAAGATGTCCTTGCCCACGAGATGCCCAGACGGTCCATCTCGGGGTTCAAAACTGCATGATATACTCAATAATATTCAAATATACATTCATTTTAATCAAACTACAAGGCAGTAATCCAGAATAACATTTCCACACAACAAATATGTGTTCCACGCAAAAAAAAAATCTTTTTCCTGGTCACTTAACCGTCTTTCAGGCCATCTAGAAACATTTACAAGTAGCAAAACTCATATAGTTTTTCAGACTAACGACCATTTTTAGGTCAATATATAAGATTTCAGAGCCAATATGAACATTCCAGGTCGCATATTTCATAAAAAGTAAATAAGAATATTATCAAAACCTAAACTACATCAACAATGAATATCATCACAATTCCAACACTCATTGATTGAATACATGGTATACATCGATTGAATACAAGAATCTTTATGTAGTTCTAGTGGCTAATTAGATTCACAACTTTATGGATGAATCACAACAAATTATGCTTGCTCGGCTATGGTCCCTTTTACACTAAAACATAAATCAATTGTAACACGTTTTCAATTAAGCACCTCAACGGCTCTACTCATGCCTTAGGTTGACACCTTTGAAGGGATGTACATGGTAAGGTCGACAACGGTGGACGGTTAGGCGGCTTGAAGAGGCATGGTAGAAGATCAGCCTTTGCGAGGAGAGAGAAAGCCCCGGGACCGAAACACCCTTGTTGTTTAATGGGCCTTATTGCATTTTACAAAATGAAACATAAAACATGCATTTCTTCCCCAGCCAACCACCCTTGTGAATAAAATTGAACCGGACAAAACCGAATTTCATTTAAGAGAAACCTCGAATTATCCTATCTTTCTGCAACTGAAAGCAAGGCAACCCCGACATGGAAAAAAAAGATGGAACATTTAAAATGAGAAGTCCTCAAGGGGCCAATTTTCCCCAAATGGAATGTGGTAGAGAAAGCAATGACATATGTGACTTGAAATGTTCATATTGGCTAAATGAGTGTGGGAATTGTGATGATTCTTTGTTGATGTAGTTTAGGTTTTGATTATATTAGTTTTTACTTTTTATGAAATATGTGACCTGAAATGTTCACATTGGCTCTGAAATCTTATATATTGACTTAAAAATAATCGATCGACTAGTAAACTGTATGAGCTTTGCTACTTGTAAATGTTTCTGGATGGCCTGAAGGCCCGGGTTATTTTTTATGGGTTATTAGCCTAATTCTGTAGTAGTGAGTTATTTCCTAGTTGAAAATTTCTTTTCGAGTCAACTAGTACAGAAAACCTGTTCGGACCGCGGTTCCCATAGCGCAGTTGTGAGATTTACAACTATTTTCACAATTGAAGCATTAAGAACAAAACCACACTCGAGCTTAACAAGAATAGAGGAGTACATAGGAGAAGTGATTTCTTAGATCCTTCTTGTTCGGTTAGGATATTATCTCTACATGAATACTTACTTTATAGCATTCAGTAGTAAGGTAAGCGAACGGGTTTCTTAGTCAACTTACAAAATGCTTCAAGTAGTGCAGTGCAGCAAGATGAATGAACTGAAGAAAATGCCAATTCTCTTAATACATGCTACAGATTGTGTTCAAAATGGGATTAACTATTTACAAATGTATATACATATGTTTAGGATAATCACCACAATAATTGTATTACTAGAAGAAAAAAAAAGCATACTTTCACACAATCACCAATAACGTACGTGTGCATCCTCCTCTGGTGAAAAATCATCTTATTCTACGGTTTTCTATTAGGCAAAATTGCAAAAACTACTGGAATTTAGAAGTGCCTTTGCAAACAAAAATACAGGCCACATTTATACCAAGTCATGTCAATGCTCTGTTATATCACAAAATTTATAGAAATGAAATTTCAAATATCGGGAGGTTTCATATTTCAGAGCAATATTCACTTTATCAGGCCACATTACACGATGTTAGGTCATTGCTCTATTATATTGACTTTAACTTTTAAACCAATTATGGTTGGTTCGGTAATGGCAAACATATTCTAAAATATTCTAAAAGTCTTTGAGTACTAAAATTATCAAAATCCCCCCAATTGATCCTTCTTTCCATTAAAAATAGAAGAAATAAAACCTCTTCCACCTCTAGTATTGGTCTTTAATAACTCAGGGAAAATAATACAATTCCTTGAAAACTTTCTGAAGTAATTACAAAGGGATATATACATCAGTAAACATTGCAACTAAATCTTAATTTGGCTGGTGGCGAACACGAACAAGGTGGCCAGGTGGTGGGCGATGAAAAGGACTTCGTTAGGGAGGAGGATCAGGTAATGGATCAAGTCCATGGTGAAATAGGCGATGCTGAAATCAAGGACTATGTCTTGGAAGATGAAAACCCTAACACACTGCCGCATCTCCATCCCGACCTTGAACCTCCAGCCTAATCTCAACCAAATTGAATTCAGTAGATCTTCACTAGTTGATAATAGGAACTGAAATTACATGATGTGTTGAATTCATCACGAGTACTCACATTGATACCATTTAAAATAGAAGTAATAGTAAACATGTGGCAACAAGTAGCAATTTTAAAAGATTGTTGTACATGGATCACTTTGATCAGAACACAAAAGAAAAAAAACCTAACTAAAAGAAGAAAGTATTATTCCACCTTAGAGAGCTTGTGTTTGTGCCTTGCTTGGTCACCAATCCACACAATCCATAGATTAGAAATCAAGACTAGACTAACCATGATAGCAGCAGAAATGACAAGCAACCAGCAAAACCAAACCCAGGCGGGCACTAATCCATATCCACCCTCGCGCAGGTAAAAATCCCACATCCTAAAAACCATAATGGGCCTAAGGGCAACTTTAATGGGGGGCTTTTAGTTGGGGCTTTTAGGAGGATTTGAATGTATTTATTTGCTAAAAGCCCCATGGTATATTGGTGGCTTTTAGTGGAGGGCTTTTAGATGGGGCTTTTAGATAAGTTTTGTGTACAATTATATCCTTGATTTGGATTGAAATTACAAAAATGCCATTTACTAAATTATGGATAAAATCATACATTAAACTTAATATTTATATTTATTTTAATTATATAATTATAATATTTATTTAAAATTAAGGAAAAAAACATACATTGATGGAAAATCAACAAAAGGGGGATGCATACATTCAAGAAAACAAAACAACATGCGAAAATAACATGAACTAAACCAAATGACAATATTAAACGACAAACATGACACGATAATTAAAAACAACACATAAACAACAAAATATTCAATTGTTGCCATAACGGTCCCAAATGTGCTTCTTCAAATCTTCCTTCAGCATGTGATGCATTGTTCTATCCCGAAGTTGAGCCGTCCTTATAAATAATGGATCGTTCATAATCTCTGGTCTATCGTTGCTCCAATCGCCTGATGTATTCTCTCCACTTACTCCTTTATCGAATTGTGGGATTTCGTATCCATGATGGAAGTAAGAATCTCGTTCATCTTCTACGATCATATTATGTAGAATGATGCAAGCCCTCATTATCCTTCCAATCTTTCCAAAATCCCAACAGAGTGCTGGTTTACGAATTATTACAAAGCGAGATTGCAGCACTCCAAATGCCCTCTCCACATCTTTACGAACAGACTCTTGGTGTTGGGCAAACAACTTGGCTTCATCGCCTTGGGGTAGGCGAATTGATTGCACAAATGTTGCCCAAGGTGGGTAGATGCCATCAGCGAGGTAATATCCCATCTTATACTGATTCCCATTAACCGTGAAATTCACATTTGGAGCTCTACCATGCAAAACTTCATCAAAAACAGGAGATCGCTCAAGAACATTAATATCATTAGCCATACCTGGTACACCGAAGAATGCATGCCAAAACCATAAGTCGTATGATGCAACAGTCTCCAAAATTATTGTTGGATGACCATGATCTCCACGGGCATACTGTCCTTTCCATGCAGTTGGACAATTTTTCCACCCCCAATGCATACAATCGATGCTACCTAGCATCCCAGGAAATCCACGAGACTCACCCACACTTAATAGGCGTTGTATGTCTGATGCGGTTGGCCGCCTAAGGTACTCATCACCAAAAAAGGTAATTATTCCATCAACAAAATGCCCTAAGCAATTCCTTGCGGTTGATTCGGAAATACGAATATACTCATCGCAAGCATCAGCAGCAGTTCCATATGCCAACATACCTATTGCACTAGTGCATTTTTGTAATGCAGATATACTAGGCCTACCTCTTGCATCTGGCCTTTGTTGAAAGTACTCCATCCCATTCCCTAGTGTTTCCACAATGCGGATGAAAACTTCCTTCCTCATTCTGAACCTGCGTCGGAAGAATTCAGCTGGATAAGTTGGTTGATCAGAGAAATAATCTTTGTAAAGTTGCTCGTAGCCTTCTTCGCGATTTCTTTCAATATACTTTCGATGACGTCGAGCACGCCCTGCCTTGGCATTGTTTCTTCGTTGTCGAGCACGCTCTTGAAGTGTCTCACACGCAGTAAGCGCTTCTTGTGTAATTCTTTCGTATTCACCATCTTCAGAGCTATCACTAGAAAGTAAAAGGTTTGAGTTTGAGGAGTTTGATGATGAACTAGACATTTTCAGAGATTTGAAGAAATGAGGAGTGACTAAACCATTGTAAATTCTCACTTATATAGATCTCATAAAATCATAGAAAATGCCAACCAAAAGCATAGAGATGCTTAGTCAAATAAAACAAAGAAGCATTGATATCAATGTATCACTTTGCAGAAGCAATAAAATGCTTTCTCTGCATCATTCTACACCACATAAAATCATAGAAAATGCCAACCAAAAGCATAGATATGCTTAGTCAAATAAAACAAAGAAGCATTGATATCAATGTATCATTTTGCAAAAGCAATAAAATGTTTTCTCTACATCATTCTGCACCACATAAAATCATAGAAAATGCCAACCAAAAGCAACAAAATGCTTTCTCTGCATCATTCTGCACCACATAAAATCATAGAAAATGCCAACCAAAAGCATAGAGATGCTTAGTCAAATAAAACAAAGAAGCATTGATATCAATGTATCACTTTGCAGAAGCAATAAAATGCTTTCTCTGCATCATTCTGCACCACATAAAATCATATAAAATGTCAATCAAAAGCAACAAAATGCTTTCTCTGCATCATTCTGCACCACATAAAATCATAAAAGATGCCAACCAAAAGTAACAAATTGATTTATCTGCATCATTCTACACCACATAAAATCATAGAAATGCCAACCAAAAGCATAATTAGTTGGAAACAAAACCCTAGGGCGAAAAAATCCCTAAACCGAATCAAATATAAAATTACCAAAAATACTAAAACGCTAATTTGAGGCCCTAAACGTTCTCAGAAGGCCCAAAAAGCTCATGTATCACGACAAAGCGATGATTTGTATTTGCTGGGCCGGTCCTAATTCCGAAAAGGTATTATGGGCCCAAATCGGACACCGAATGCCCAGTTTCCGCAAACCCTAGTGATGCTTTAGTCAAAAAATACAAAGAAGCATTCATTACTTTCTCTGCATCATTCTGTACCATATTTTATTGGTTTCTCTGCATCATTCTACACCATATGTTATTGCTTTCTCTGCATCATTCTGCACCAAGCATTCATTGATTTATCTGCATCAACTAAAGCATAGATTTGCTTATTTTTTAAAACGATATCATTACTTGAACTTGAATTACATGATTGAAAGATACATCACAAGATTGAAACATGTACTTGGAAATGAAAACACACAAAGCAGAAAACTACAAATACAACTTAACAACTACATGGATAATACTTAAGAGGTGAATTCTTTCATCAATTGCATCTTGTATACTTCCTCCTCTGGTGTACAGCTCTTGTTCATCAGCATACATAGCATTTCCCACTTCCTGCTCTTTTCCATCTCCTGCCTCTTTTGTTCCCTCTCCATCTCCTGCCTCTTTTGTTCCATCTCCATCTCCATGGTCTTGATCTGAAGATATAACGCTTGCTTATCCCTCTTTCGTGCCTCCTTTGTCATCTTCAATTCATGGAAATTATGCTGAATGAGAATTTTTTCTCTTTCGAGCGTATCTTCTCCATCATCTTCAGCACAACTTGTTGATGCAAATTTTTTCCCCTTTCGCTTAGCCTTCTTGATGCCCTCGGGACGCTCAAAAGTTCCAGTGAAACCACTTGTTGGAGTTTCTTGATTAGAACCTTCCATATCAGTAGACGATCTTTTCGAGCTTGGGGCACTCCCCGAGCTTTGTTTCATCCCGCCAGCCTGCTGCAAATAATAATAGCTCCATTTTGGCTCGTTTCGAAGAGCCTCCCATATATGCTCATATAAAAACCCTTTTCCCGTTTCAACCTTAAACAACTCATGTGCTCTCTTCATAACATCATCCTCATTCTCCCCACTTTTTTATCATTAGAAGCACGATGATACGTACAAACAAACTTATTCACAAAAGGATTGAATGTATGCCATCTTTGCTTAACACTTTTTTGAGTTCGCTCACCTTGACCTGGTTTCTTGTAAGTGTTCCAGTAGACTTGAATTCGCTTCCAAAATGCCTCGGATGTCTGGTTGGTGTTGATCACGGGATCTTTAGTGGTGTTTAAGTACCCACTGATGAGGAGTAAATCATCAGCCTTACTCCAGGCGCATTTTGTGGATTTAGGGGCGGCATCGGCATCACCACCACCACGAGCAGCATGACCACGACCACGACCATTGCTTTGAGTTTGTTCCTGGGACTCAACAACATGTTGAGGTTGTGTACTAAAGCTTGGCATCTCCACGGATTGAGATGCACCTCCGTAATAAGAGAACTGATTTTATGAAAGGAGTTGTGTGTAGTTAATATTGTAAGGATCATACACATCTAATGACAAATCCCCAAAGTTATTTGGAATGTCATCTTGGTTTGGATTCATGATGAAATAATAGAAGGAAGGAATGAGAATAGAAGGGAGGATTTTGGGGGGTGTGGAAGAGGAGCGCGTAGAAAATAGGGGATATGGCCCCATAAACCCTAGCAGCTCTATAGTCATCGTCCTTCCTGAAGGCGGCAAGGGTCCACACGTTCTGGCAGGGGCTGGAGACCTCCGCTAGAAACAGAAGCACGAGCGGGGCGGCACTGCCGCGATAGGCTAGGAAGTGGTTGGTGGCGAAACGAACAAGGTGGCCAGGTGGTGGGCGATAAAAAGGACTTCGTCGGGGAGGAGGATCAGGTAGTGGATCAAGTCCATGGTGAAATAGGCGATGCTGAAATCAAGGACTAGGTCTTGAAAGGGGTGTTCGGGGAGGCGGAATTGGTGAGTGGATTTTGGGGGGTGTGGAAGAGGAGCGCGTAGGTGGAGAGGACAACTCCTGGGGTGCCATGGAAGAGGGAGATCAAACAGCTTGAAGCTTCTGCCTTTTGTTTAGGGGACCTCGTTCGGAACACTCTAGTGTAGGCCATGAGGTAGATGAGGAGGAAGGCTAGGAGAAACAGGGGCGTTGCTGATTGGATTTCCATGGAAGCAAAGCTTGTGAATTTTGGGCGTTTGGAAGGAAGAAGGTAAACCAAGTTTTTGGCCGGTGGTGAAATGAAATTGATTTCTTTTTCTCGTGTGTGTGGAAGCTTTGATAGGTAATTTACTAAGAAGATAAAATAACAAATCACAGTCAAATTTATTTAGTTTAACTGACCAAAAGTAATTTACTTAGATCAAATGAAAATGAAAATTTAATATTGTAATAATAAATCTTAACAACAAAGGACTTTAAAATTTACATCTTTTATCTTAAAATATTTTATTCACTTATTTTATAAATAATTGATGCTTTTAGGATTTTTAGAAAAAGGTAAAACAACATAAAATGACACTTCATTAATGTAGGTCTAGAAGCGTTATGGTGTCTCCAAAGAGGATAGATTTATTATATAGATTAAATTAAAATATTAAACTAATAAATTTATATAATCCAAACAAAAAAATTAATAAAGCAAAATAAAAAAAAACTTATTTTGTTATAAATAAAACATTAGAGTATAAATTATTAGTTTTATTTTTTTAGGATAACATATAATTAAGTGAGTTAATAAAAATTAGACATAAAAGACTTAAAATAGTGTTGCGATAAAAAAAATCGAACCTTTAAAAACAATTAAACAATTAAGATATGATATTAACATTATGTGTATTTTAGTGAGAATATTTGATTCTATAAAGTTTAAAATTTAAAATTTATTTTAAAATGATAATCAAGGTGAGACTCACTTTTGAATTTTTTTAAGACTTGATGATTTGATATTATCTAGAGGCCGACATATAAGCCAAATGAATGAGATATTGACACGTACGATCGAAAATTTATCCTTTATTCAGTTGATCGTTACAACCATCATGAAAATTACAAACAATGTTAAACAAATGAACAAACAGATGTGTGTAGCTCATAATAAATAAAAAGAAATAAACATAAGTCATTTCAAAATTTGGATGGAGATACTAAAAATGTATACATGGGTTAATCTTGTGCATTATATAGAATGTAATCTCATCAATTCCAAAATCATAAAATTCATTAATGGATCGTAAATATCTACTGATTGCTGAAAATTACTAAAAACATGTTTAATTTGCTTTTCTAGAGTGGAGATATAAGATTTTAGATTCACCCAACGGTTTTATATATAAATCATATTCAAAGTCCCCCGATATATCATATTGTAAAATCTTCTCATAATACAGACATTAAGAAAATCAGGAGAATATGAAGATCATGAAAATTAATCCTTAGTTATACGATAACAAATATTTTATTAAAAAAGTAAAAGTGTTTTAAATATATGATTAATTCCTGAAGTTCTCTCATGTTACTGAAAAATAGAGCGTATTGTTTTTCAAAGAAAAATATATTTGTATTAGCTAATTTTCTATACTATATTCTTCACATACTCATAGCTATAAATTGTGATTAGAAAAATAACCCATAGACAATGATTGATGTAAACATAACAAATTTGAAGTAAAAAAGTTTGGGATAGTTAGAATATATCAAAGGTTATTCTTGTTTGTTATGATGAGTTTATTTAGATGTGTATTTATATTTAAAGAAAAAAGAAAAGAGTTTTTAAATTGAAAATGTTTTGGATAATTAAAATATACATTAAATAATTAATTCTAATAATTTTTGTAGCGGGTTTTTCTAACCTATGTCCTAAGGGCACAAATTAAGAATTCTCGTTTTAGAGATTGTTCCCTAAAAAGGAATGTTTAAACCCTTATACAAAGTATTAAAATCCCTAAACAAAATCCTTCTAAAATTAAGTGCTTAACACATAGGTTAGAAAAATCATCTTTGTATATAACAAGTTTTTAATTAATATATGGTGTAAAAGTTGTCATTGGAGTAGTAACGTAACTAATACTACAATTTATATCGAAATCAAGAGTGAAACTATGATAATATTTGTCATGTTCTTAGAAATAAGATTAAATTTCCATGTGCTTAGAAAGTAGATTTGCTAAGAAATATTAAAACTATAATTTATATTATTATACTAATAGATAAATATTATATTAAATATGAATTGTTACATTGAATAATAAAAAAACCTTACTAATATCGTACATTAAATTGAGAAGTTTGGTTGGTTAAAATCAAATTTAATAGTCAGTTAAACAAAACATAAATAATGTAAGATATATTGATTTAACATTCAGATACTTGGTTACTTAACATCAAACTTTTTTAATATCAACAATTTGAGACATGAGTAATATGGGCTCAGAATCGTTTTGGTGGTTCAAAAATAAATCGCTTTAATATAGTTTTATAGATTTTATTTATTATTTAATATAATAAAAATTAATACTTGAACAATTTTTCCCTAAAAATGCTCTGATAGCTCAAAATAGGAGATCTTGATGGTTGTTATTTAACACTCATCCTATATTTCTTTCATAGAGCTCACTCTACGACCGTGAATTGACCACGGAGGAACCGCGTTCATCCATCATGGATGAACGTGTTTCATCCGTGACGGTGGGACTCTGTCTTCTTCCTCAGAAAACGCAGTTGTTCGTTCATCTCAAGAAATCAACCCGAAATCAATGAGCAACAAGAAATCAACCTGAAATCTATCTAAATCATATCCATTATACATTTTATTCATCTATAGACTTAAGACTTTGAATTTATAAGACAAATTAGGTCAATAATACCAAAAGTCATTATTGAAAATTTGTTTAAACCCTAACTACGAATTTACAAAATTAGTTGATAAACTTATATTTTCTTAGAGATGGTTGGTTGATTCTTAAGTGTGGCACCTCCTTGATCCAGGGGTCTGTTCGGTAATACGATGCTGATACTTATGATTATGCTGATGCTGATACTGGATTTCGTACTTAACTAAAATGTTGATAATTTTGCTTTATTTCGTACTGGCGTGTTCGGTAAATTATACTTATTTGTACTGAAATGTCAAAAATTAAATTGCAAAATTACCAAAATGGACAAGCTAAAAAAAATTGTTAAGCCTTATCACGTGATTTTCACGTGAGATTTTAGTCACTCCATATCATGTGACTTGCACGTGGTCAAGTCGTCAACCCTACCTTAATTGTTGCTTCTCCTCTCCTCGATTCCTCTTGGCTCCGTTCGGTAACCTCCTCATTTTTGCTTAAATATACTTATTTTCCTTCCTCATGCTTTTTCTGCAAAAATAAGTAATTTATGTTCGTTCGGTAGTTGATGCTCAAAATTGCTTGGAACTACTTCCAGATACTCAAATTGGCTCTAGAAAAAAAGGTGGGATGGCATACTTTTGGGTACTTTCATCTACTTCTAAGTTGGATGCCCATTTATGCCCCTGACACATGCCCCCGACTTCCCCGAAGAAGACGAACAACGTACAAGGCAGATCCGGTGGCCAGGGAGGAGTTCGGCCATAGATTTGAACCGAATGAGGTGTGGCGGAGGGAGAGTTGGTCGGAGGAGGTGATTGAGAGGGATCCGGAGGCGGCGATGGACCAGACGGCGGTTTTGTCGGAGGTGTTGGACTGGTACCAGGCGAAGAAGGCGTAGGATGGAGGAGTGGTTGGGAGGGGGAGGAAGTTGGCGACGAAGGTGGAGTTTGGGGAGAGGAGGGTGAGGTTTTGGGAGGGATTCCATGGGGAGATTGATTTGGTGAATGAGAAGATGAAATTGGAGGTGGCTGATGAAGATGGAGATGGAAGGGTGAAGAAGAAGACGGACAGGAATTCGTAGAATTAATTACATTGTTGTGAGATGAAGATTATTAATGTCAGAGTTTGAGTTTCATTTCTTGCCTTCAATGGCTGCCTGAGTTGATAAAGCGATTTGCAGAATCTACTAGAAAAAAAAAGGAATTTTAATAAGCTGTAAAATTTGGTGACCTTTATGGTAATTTTGATCTTTTATTTTTGATATTTAAGTATCAAAAAATATTATTTACTGAACATGCCAATACGAAATTAAGTATGAGCATCAGCATCCGATTAAGTATATAATTCAGCACAAGCATCAGCACCAGCATAAGCATCAGCCCTTGTCTTCCTTCCCAGCAGCTCTGAACAATAGAGAACACAATTTGATCGCCATTGTTGCTCTCTTTCTTCCTTCCATTGGGCTGCAACATGGGTGGAATACCGCTATTGGACTTCGCCGTTGGTCCCCCTTTGCTGAGGTGGTTGCACATCCAGGTCCAAACCCAGTAGTAGAAAGGAAGCTTCTGAAGAGGTAGGTTATGCGAAATGGAAACCAATCAAATGGAAGAACAAATTTGAAAGAAGAACACTCAATCGATCGTCTCGCCACCGCCTCCGCAGCTAGCTTCAACGAATTGTTCCTAAATCTGTCAAATGTTCTTCACTTGGCGAAGGAATCCGGCAAAAACCGAGGTTTTCTGGCCAATTTTGAAAGATTATTTCCTCGCTTGTTTAATTAATGTGTAAATTCCATCACAATTCTAGTGCGGTTGAATTTTTGGAGTTTGGTGTGACGGCTTTGGATTTAGTTTCACGAGAATCAGACAAATCCAGAGAACAGATTCACAGACTATTCTTCAAGAGCGATCTCAACTGCTTAGCTCCAATTAGTCGTGTCTTGCGTGTCGGAAACACTCAAATGGAAGAGGTGGAAGAAAAGTCGAAGGAGAGGAGAAGCAGGTCATGGCGAATTTCTAGATAAAAGTCGAGGAGGAAAGGTCGGGGGGTGAGGTGGAAGAAAAGTCAAGGGGTAGTATTGTATCCAAATTGCCAGATAAGTATCAAAAGCATCACCCTCCATCTTTTTTTTTGGCCATTTTTGAGTAGGCTGGAGTAGAATGGAGTACACGGGAGCAATCTTGAGCATATTCTACGAGGAAGAAGCCGAGCATGCCTAGTATGCTTAATTATGGAAAAAAGATGACACGGGAGTAGAGGAAGTAAAAAAAGTAAAAAATCGGGGTCAACTCGAAATTGATGGCAATTTAGTGACTAAGTGAGGAAAAAATGACTCATTTTTTATGGATTGTGAGATGGGAAATGGAAGAAAGGAATAGAGGTGGGAGATGAGAAATAAAAATGAGGAATAAAATGATGATGGTAGAGTTGTAATTTTGAAATAATTTTTTTATATATGTATAGAGGAGGCTCCATTTAGAAAAATAGAATGAGTTTTATTTAGCAATAGCCTAATTATAGATTAAAAAATTAACGAATAATATCGACACTGAAGGTGGGAGCCTCCATATCTTAAAGGAAAGAAAGTTTGATCATATCCTCGATTTGTTGTCAAAGAACTCATTTCGCAAGTAAATATCAGAAGATTCCAATTCGTCAAGTTCCAATTAAAAGCCATGATTAACGACTCACTTTACTCTAAAAGGAAATGCAATTAGTTTTCCTTTTTTTATCAAGGAAATTAAATTAGTTAACCAAACCAAAATAAATTTCTTGGGTAGGATGCAAAACGACACAACACTGGGCAAAGTGGAAACGCAGCCAGATATGGACCAACCAACCAACGAATCCGGTGACCTGGCCACATGCCACATCTACCGTACCGACTACCGACACCCCAGAAAATCCCACCAAGCCGCCACGCTCTAAATTCGCCCGAATTGCCGAGTCCACTCACGTGCGTCCCGGGAACACGAGTTACGATTTACTAAACGGTCGAGAGTTTCCTTTTTTAATTCGCCTCCGCTATATGCAGTATATTATTTGCCCTTTTGCACTATAAAACTCTACACAAAAACCTGACGTAATTTCTCTACATAGGTATTTGGCGTACGCCAGATACCTGCGTAAAGCTAGAATATAATTGTTGGAAATAGGGAGTTGGGGTTTTTTTGAAATTTACCTCCGTATGTCAGATCCTGACGCAAAAAAAAAAAGAAAAAAGAAAAAAAATCTGGACGCAACCAAGTGAACAATATATTTTTTTAAATCTATATTTGACTCTAGTAATAGACGTTATCAAGTAATCAATGTTACATGGCAATAAATTCGTTTGTATCATGAGATTTCAATATACTTTTATTCATGTATATTTCTCCACCAATTTGTTTGATATTATCTGTTTGTTATTATTATTCTCTAAAATCACATATAACTATGGTTATATCTTATAGTTATATCCAATTTGGTTATATCTTATTGTTATATTTCATAGTTATATACTATGGTTATATCCTATATTATATCATATAGTTATGAACTATGGTTATATTATATAGTTATATACTATCATTATACCTTATAGTTATATCCAATTTGGTTATATACTATGGTTATATCATATATTTTATAGTTATATAACTATATGATATAACCAAATTGGATATAATCATAGTATATAAGTTATATACTATGGTTGTATCATATAGTTATATACTATGATTATATCTTATAGTTATATCCAATTTGGTTATATTCTATAGTTATATACTATGGTTATATCATCTATCTTATAGTTATATAACTATATGATATAACCAAATTGGATATAACTATAAAGATATAACCAAATTGGATATAACTATACTATATAATCATAGTATATAACTATATGATATAACCATTATAACTATATGATATAATATATGATATAACTATAGTATATAACTATAGAACATAACCAAATTGGATATAACTATAAAATATAATATATGATATAGCCATAATATATAACTATAAGTATAATCATAGTATATAACTATATGATATAACCATAGTATATAACTATAGAATATAATATAGGATATAACCAAAATATATAACTATAGGATATAACGATATGATATAACCAAATTGGATATAACTATACGATAAAACCATAGTATATAACTATAAGATATACCCATAAGATATAACCAAACTGGATATAATTATACGATATAACCATAATATATAACTATAGGATATAACCATTGTATATAACTAAAGGATATAACCATAGTATATAACTAAAGGATATAACCATAGTATATAACTATGAAATATAACCATAAGATATAACCATAGTTATATGTGATTTTCGAGAATAATAATAACAAACAGATAATATCAAACAAATTGGTGGAGAAATATACATGAATAAAAGTATATTGAAATCTCATGATACAAACGAATTTCAAAAAATGCAGATTTAAAAAAGTATATTGTAACCTTGATTACTTGATAACGTCTATTACTAGAGTCAAATGCAGGTTTAAAAAAATATATTGTTCACTTGGTTGCGTCCAGTTTTTTTTTTTCTGCGCTAGGATCTGGCGTACGCCAGATCCTTGCGTAGGAGGCAAATTTCAAAAAAAAAACCAACTCCCTATCTCCAACAAATATTCTAGCTCTACGCAGGTATCTGGCGTACGCCAGATACCTGCGTAGAGAAATTTGGTCTTCTGCGCATAAATCTGGCGTACGCCAGGTTTCTGCGTAGAGTTTTGTAGTGCGAAAGGGCAAATAATGTAGTGCATATAGTAGCAGCCTTTTTAATTCTCTATATTTCAACAAAAAATCTAAATGGGGATTCATGTTGGCACCCGTTTTTTTAAACGGCGCACCTGTTTTTGGCGTAATCAGGTTGCGCCCAAAAACTTGAATTTTTTTTTTAAAGATTTAATCTTGGGCGCAATCTAGTTGCGTCCAAGTTCCGGTTTGCTTTTTTATTAATTTGAAAAATTATTTTTAGGTGATTAATGAACTGGTTCAATGATAAACCGGTTCAACATTGACCGTTTTTTTTTTTTGAAAAATAATTTTAAAAAATGGATTTTTATAAAAACTATTAGGCGCAACTACATTGTGCCCAATCAGCTGATAAAAAAAATGAAAAAAGTTGGGCGCACAACGGTAACTTTTGTTGCTATATATATGCAACTATTTCGCCCATTTGAGCATTGGTCCATTTGAGCATACCGCCGAATTGAAATCACAAATTATTGAGAGAATGTCTTCGTCAAAGGTAGATGATGCACCCGGTCCATTTGAGCAATTAGATGATGCACCCGGTCTTGATTTGATTCATCACGATGATTTACGGGTATGTATATATTTATTCCGAAGTTTATTTCAAATTTAGTAAATTAATGTAGTTTATTGTAGTTTAGAACTTTGATTAAAATGTACATACGATCATTACGTTAGGATGAATCCATGTTTTAGGTTAGCGGCATTATGTTAGTATTTTCTGTATTCTATTATATAGTTGTGAAATAAATAGAATGCTTACATGTTTTAGGTTAGTGGACAATATGTTTGTATTCTTAGGTGGTATTTTTTGGTAAATTTATTTGCGAAATAATTTGGATTTCACATGTGTTAAAATATCATTTATTAAGTAAATTATATGTTTGTGGTCAGAACATGGATATGTTAGTTTTAAGAAACGCTCTTAGAAAAACCTCTAATTTAAAAAATATTTTTGAAAATAAATAGGACGACTCTAGTGATAGCGAATATTCGTCAGTGGACTGTTCTGCTCATTTTACTACGGATGAAGAATGGAGTGATAGAGATAGTATGATCAGCGGGGCTAAGAAGGTAGGTTTGGAGTTGCATATGGTGATCATAATAAGTAAATCATGGCCTAACCGAAAGGTCATATTGTCGTGTGAGAAGTTTGGGCCATATAGAGAGGCGAAGAAGAAGGAGGGTGAGGGTCCCGAGGCAACCCCTAAACGGAAATACAATTCGAGGACAAAGAAGAGCGAGTGTCTGTTTCAGTTGCATGGGGTGGTTGTGAAAGGAGATTGGCTCAAATCTGATCGTTGGACATTATCTGTCGTTTGTGGATGGCACGACCATGAGCTTTCTAGTAGTTTGCTCGGTCATGCATTTGCCGGGCGACTTTCGCAGGAACAACGAGAGCGCGTGAATGTTTTGTCAGCCTTCGGAATAAAGCCGAAGGCTATTATGAACACGAGGATCCCAAATGCTTGATATTAAGGAACCAACTCTACAATTACAAGGCTAAGGAGATGCTGAAATGCAGGGGGGATTTGACGGTGCCGTAATACATGCTGGATTTTCTAGACGCAAGACATTATTATACAAGATATGTCATGCGTCGCAATGAAGAAGGGAAGGAGGTTTTGAGTGACATTTTTATTTGTCACCCCGGAGCTAGACATTTGTTGAGTTTGTTCCCTAGCATCGTCATCATGGATACGACCTACAAGACGAACATGTATGAAAGTTTAATTATCGCTATTACTACATCTAAAATATGTAATTGCATATAAATGTTCTAATTTTAAATTTATAGGTACGGTATGCCTTTGTTGGAGTTTGTTGGATTCACTTGCACCAACCGTACGTTTTGTATTGCGATCGTATTCATGTATGATGAGACGACGGAGCACTACACATGGGCCTTGGACCGCCTTAAGATCATTCTCGGGGGACAGGAACCCAAGGCGATCATGTCAGATCGAGAGCTCGGTCTTGTGAAAGTCGTCGATGTAGTCTTTCCCAATTCGAAGCATCTGTTGTGTAGGGTCCATGTCAACCGCAACATGGAAGCTTATGCTATGAAATGGCTCCCCAAGGTCGACCATTTTAGTGGTAATATTCGTTGGTTGTTGAGGTCGCCCACTAAGGATGTGTACAAGGAGCGACTTCAATACTTGACGGAAAAGTGGACTAAGCTACTCTGGTTGATGGATTACGTGAAGAGGGTATGGCTTGATGACTACAAACATATGCTAGTCTGTCCATGGTGTGACACGGTTCTCCATTTCGGCACAAGATCATCAAACAGGTAAATTCATAAGTGATCATCAAACAGGTAAATTCATAAGTGCAACTAAGCGTAACTTGAGTTTTATTTTCAGGGTCGAGAGTCAGCACTCTATGCTGAAGGAGGGGATCGAATCGTCTATTGGAGGCTTGGACACTCTCGTGCAGTAAATCGACAATATGTTTGTTGATCAGATTCGGGAAATCAGGGGTGATATGGAGCAGAGTGCTTTTAAGGCGCCCACAGAGATCGTAAATGGGCCGATTTGGGTGAAGTCTTTTTTCAGGCGCATTCTTTATAAGGTCTCGAAAAAGTGCTTAAGAATGTTATACACTTTAGTTGTTAGGGCCCAACAAGGAAAAATTCACGAGGAAGAATGTCGTGATGTGTTTTGGAGAGACGCCCTAGGCCTGCCTTGCCCACACACGATCAAGGACTATGTAAAGGCCGGTTTCCCATTGAGGCCAAGTGAAATCCACATTTATTGGAAGCAAATCAAGTGGGAAGGGGTTGGGCAAGGGGTTAGGCATGTTGAACTCGCACCGAATGAGGACGTCTTTATCTCAGAAGAAGATGTCCTCTTAGGTGCCATGTTTGAAGATTGGAGCAACGAAGAATTGCCCCCAGAGCTGAAGACCGACTTTGCACGCTGGTACAAAGCTTTTCATGAGCCGAGATCGTGTACTGCAGAAGAGCCCTCGGCCGCTTCGACCAAGAAGGGGAGACCTAAAAAGAAGAAAAACGATACCAAGAGGGAGCCTTGTTGGTTTGAGCACGTGGCGGAAGAAAAAAGGAAGAAGGATGAGGAAAAGAAGAAGAAGGCCGAGGAACGGAAAAATTCCTCTGTGGGATCTAAAGGACGTCCTCCGAGCGATAAACGGCACAGCAGAGTTTCACCTGGCAAGGAAAGCACCACTAGAGCACCTCAGGGCGACAAGGACGTGATTTACCTCGGCTTCAACTGGGGTCGAGATAATATTGATTTGTTCATGCTTGCTTACATTGGAAGAGTACAGAATGTAATGGGCGATGGTCATTGTGGGTACCGTTCACTGGCTGTACTATTAGGGCATCACGAAGACGATTATAGGTACGTCCGATGGGAGTTTTCCAAGGAACTACAACAACGTCGAGCGTTGTACACCCCGACTTGACATTTTACCCCCATATCGGAGCTAATCAGGTTTGTAAATTTTACCGGGGTGTGCACGAGGGATCACTGGATGAAAGTTCCTATGGTCGGCTTGGCATTTGCCACACGATACCAGGTGGCTCTTGTTGTGCTATCATATGCTGGACCTCACACATGCCTCCCAATGTAGGCTCCCCTAGACGCACAACCTCCTAATAGGTTGCATGCAATAGCCCTTGTAGGCAACCATGACCATTTTGTATCGGTATGCATTTCCAAATTATTTCATCATTAACCTATATTTTTTTATAATGTATTATAAGTAACCCCCTGTTTTATTTGTATAGGTTTGGCTGGTTGATGATCAATGTCCGATTCCACCCCCGCCCCTTGTTTGCACCCAATGGAAAGATGTAAGCGTTGAAGGATTGGAGAAACCATTTGAGGCTAGGATGCAAGATTACCTTATCCAAAGGAGCATGGGTGGTAACGGTCCCATATTTTTTTAGTCCTAGGGCTTAGGATATCCAACTACTACAAATGTTGGATCGGGATGGAGTTGGATGTTTTTAGTCGATGTAAATCCACTCTTTTTCCAATTTGTAGTTTCAGACCTCAATGTCAAATCAATTTATAAATCGATTTTTCTTCTTAATGTTTTTACACTCAAACCCAATCTTAGAGAATCCGAAAGCCAAACTAAAATGGAGATGAAATGCCTAAAAAAGTAACTGTGCGGACCTGAAAACACGTAGAATTTGAGCCTCTGTAAAGTGGCACGATTTGTGACAAACCGTGCTCTAAACCGTGCCATCAGAAGTGAGCCTCAGTAAAGTTGCACGGTTTGTGACAAATCGCGCCGCAAACCGTGCCACTTTACAAAGGCGGCTCAAGTGGAACCAAATTTAGGCGCAACGACATTGCGCCTAAATTCTTGGTTAGTACCAATCTTGGGCACAACGACGTTGCGCCCAGAGGGTTGTGAGGGGGATTTGTTTAGGGTTTTGTAGGGCTTAGGTTTTAGGGTTTGGGGTTTAGGGTTGAGGGTATAGGTCATTACAGTACAAAGTTTTAGGTTTTCAGGTTTAATTTTGGAAAAAAACTTCCAATATCTAGATATGGACATTATATTTTGCTAAATTGTTTCAAACCATGATAGTGGTTAGCCAAGTACATGATAAAACCACTAAACTGTTATAACGAGATATTACCAAATTTGATATAACTATAAGATATAATCATATAATATAACCAAATCAATCGTAGAGCGTCCTACTCTCTTGACATTAGCTACAAGCGTTGGCTGCGATTGCTCGTTGCATATACTCACAATAAGTTTTTGTGAAACGTTCGGGCCATATATACATCCTCGATATCCTTTATGCGGATTAGGGTCTAAAAAATGTAACATTATCCTATACACTAGGACACCAAACACCATAAACCCTAAACCCTCCAAAACCCAAAAAAAACCCTCTAGGCACAACGACGTTGCGCCTAGAGGGTTGTGAGGGAGATTTGTTTAGGGTTTTGTAGGGTTTAGGGTGCTGCTCTTAGGTCATTACAGTACAAAGTTTAAGGTTTTCATGTTTTATTTGGATAAAAAACCTCCAATATGTACATATCGACAGAATATTTTGCTAAACTAATTCGAACAAGATTAGTTGGAGGAGGAACTCCACCGACGCAGGACGCAATATCTTTTCAGCATTTAAGCTTTCCCGCATACGTTTTAATCCCTAAGCCCATATTTGAACAAGATGGAACAGAGCATAGAGATCCGTTTTGTGTTGTTGTCCATCCAAATTAGATCTTTGTATTCTCGTCTTTTTCTTCTTCTTGAACAAGCTTCAAGCAAGGGCCTTTTAACTTCCCCATTGTTGAAATTGAAGAAAATCTTCTTTTGGTCAATTGACAAAGACGTTACTATTTGCACCGATGCAGCATCAATACAGCCACCCAAAACCTAAAAACCCCTCAATAACCTATAAACCCTAAACCCTCCTAAACCCAAAAAAAACCTCAAGACCCTTTAGACGCATCCTCGTTGTGCCCAAATTCCGGGTGCACCGACGTTGCGCCCAGAGGGTTGTAAGGGGGATTTGCTTAGGGTATTTTAGGGTTTGGGGGTTTAGGGTGTTGGGATTAGGTCATTACAGTACAAAGTTTAAGGTTTTTAGGTTTAATTTCGAAAAATATCTTCCAATATCAACATATCGACGTAATATTTTGAGAAGGTTTCGCAGGAAATGAAGATGCAATCTGCAACCTCTAAAGTGAAATTTGCTGGATGGAGAACAAAAAAATGTTGCAGCATAAACCCTAGATTTGGTTTAATGAGAACCTCTAAAGTGAAATTTGCAGGATGGAGAACAAAAAACCCCAAAGATTGGGAATCCTGGGTTAATGAGAACCCCTAAACCATAAACCCTCCTAAACCCAAAAAATCTCCTCACATCCATCTAGCGCAACTTCATTACCCCCAGACCTTTGTGAGGAGGTTTTGTTTAGGGTTTTTTAGGGTTTAGGGGTTTAGGGTGTTGCTCTCAGGCCATTAGAGTACAAAGTTTAAGGTATTCAAGTTTAATTTTGAAAAATAGCTTCCAATATCTACATATCGATAGAATATTTTGCTAAACCCCAAACCACATTAGCTAGACATCCAAAGCAAGTCTTGCCCATTGTTCAAAAGTCACATTATCATACATAGTGAATGGCTGATCATAATCACAGTTTTCATCTCTTGACGTTACGTGCGAGATTTCCTGTACGCACTATAGGGTTAGTAATACTTCACAATACCCTGTAAACCATAAACCCTCCTAAATCCAAAAAATCCCCTCACATCCATCTGGGCGCAATCTCATTGTGCCCAACATCTGGACGCAAGGACGTTGCACCCAGAGGTTTGTGAGGGCGTTTTGTTTAGGGTTTGGGGTTTGGGGGTTTAGGGTGTTGCTCTTATGTCATTACAATACAAAGTTTAAGGTTTTGGGTTTAATTTTGAAAATAACCTTCCAATATCTAGATATCAACATAATATTTTGATAAACCATATTGGTCAAACCTTCCACCATAGTTGCCTCTACCCTTTCGCCCACCAAACCCAAAACCCTCAACCCTATTTTTACAAACTAAACCTGACAACCTATTTTTCCAAAAAAATCCACCATAGTTGCCTCTACCAGATTGGTCAAACCTAAACCCTAAACCCAAAAAAAAACCTCAGAACCCTTTGGGCGCAACCTCCTTGTGCCAAAAAAAAAACCCTCAGAACCCTCTAGGCGCAAGGACATTGCGCTCAAAGGGTTGTGAGGGGGGGTTTATTTATGTTTTTTTAGGGTTTAGGGTTTGGGGGTTTAGGGTGTTGCTCTTAGGTCATTACAGTACAAAGTTTAAGGTTTTCTTGTTTAATTTTGAAAAATAGCTTCCATATCGACACAATATTTTGTGTTTTTGTAATAGCTTCCAGATTTGAACAAGATGGAACGGATGACAGAGATCCGTTTTGTGTTGTTGTAAGATAGGCTCAATATTTTACTTTACGGATTCCAAATTAGATATTTGAATTCTCCTCCTTTTCAGCTTTCCTGCTTACGTCGTAATCCTTAAACCCTAAACAACATTAGAAACCCTAAACCCTAAAAACATTAGGTACCTTAGGCGCAACCTGGTTGCGCCCAAAGGTAACTTTTTGGGCGCAACTAGGTTGCGCCCAAGGTACCGTTGTAAAAAAGGCATGTTACCATTTTACAACGGTAACTTTTTGGGCGTAAAATACTCGTCTATAAAAGGGCATGTTACCAACTCTATTACTCACATCAAGGAATATGAAGTGCATACGAGATGATGGCTTCGTCGTCCAGCAGTGCTCAGGCCCCGATTACAATGTGCCGTTGCAATTTTCTAGTCGTCATGTACACTTGGGACAAACCCAATCACTACAAAAGAAGGTATCTCACATGCAAGGATTACATCCCAATGGAGCGGGATGGGACAATGAAAGGGTGTCGTACCTTTAAGTGGCTTGATCCACCGTATGACGACAATGTTGCCAAGATTATCAGAGAATTGGTGCTGGAAAGAGATGAGCTTAAACAGCTAAACCAGACCCTTTCAGATTCAAACGTGAAGTTAAGGAGGAAGATATATTATCGGGGTTATGATTACACATAAGTTTATTTCAGTACTTATTTTGAGTTCTAAGTTTGTTTCGAACGTGAATGTTATTTCTGAGTTTGTTTATGTATGGCATCTTTGAATGACATATTTGAATTCGGTACCTGATATGTATGACATCTTTGTATGCGTTTGGGTTTTTAAAATCTTGCATTTTTTAATTAAGGTCGGTCTGGAAATCCCTAACAATATTTTTACAATTAAGGTCGGTTTGGAAATCCATAAAATCTGCAATTCGAATAGACATAAAATGTATATACACAAAATGTCAGTACAAAATCCATAATGTCAATACAAAATCCATAATATAACTAAAAATCCATAATGTCAGTAGCTACATCGAGTCGTCGTTGGACTCATCCTCGGCCCTGGCCCGCTCAGCTACGACCTTGGAAGACTCTCCCTTCTCATATACAGACGGGACACGCCCCACTCGGGCTCAGTACTCTGCTGTTACGGACGACTCGACAGCAGGACCCGAGGACTGGGAAGATAGTTGTGACGCCCGGATAAGCGGCTCTGCTACAGGAAGCTCGTCGCCACATAGAATGCCCAGAATATGGTCCCAATCCGGACCGCCGCCCCGAGTCTGAATAATCTCCCGAGCAAATATTGTCGCCATGGCCAAACGCTGCAAAACAAAAATATTATTTTTGAGAATAATAAAAACAAACATTTATAGCAGAGATTGGTGGAGAAACGTACTCTATAAGCCTCCACAGCAGAAGGAGGACCTGGAATACGAGGTTGGACTCGTGCAAGGGGGCTCACATACGGATGTGAGATTTGTAAATACCAGTCCATGTACTCGTCGTCCACATCCCAGGCTGGGACGGCCATCAGGCTCTCCAAAATGAATGGACACAGATGCTCATCGACGTGCTCACAGCCGTCGCATGCGCGAGCAAAAGTCAACTTGTACGTATCTTTCCCTTTAAACTTGACGGGCCGTGAGGCGGACGATGGCTCTATGACATCCAAGGGGCTGCTCTGACGACGTGCAAACTGGCGTACGACCCGATCAGGCATGTACGACTCCTCAACGTACATGAACGTGATCGTCCCTCGGTATGTAGACGCCTTATAAGCACCAGCAAAATCTAGACTGCCATACGGCATCCACCTTACCTGCAATGATAAAAAAAAAAGTATAATCTTGTAAATAGTTTATCGGTACTATTTTGTAGTGTATTTCTAGGGGTTGTTACCAGGTTTGAGGTGCCATTTGAATGGATTTAGTGCACAACTGTGGATTATGGAGTTAGAGAGGAGAAGTGTAGATTTGGTGGTCTGGAGAAGCAAATTGAAGATATCCAGAGGAAGAGGAGTTGACCACTGATGAGACAAAGAAGAACCAAGGAGAGAGTCCACACGAGAGTAGAAGAACAATGTGCTGAATTTAATTGATTCGTTCTCTTTACTCAGACGTCCAAATGGAGTGATTCCAATTCGAGGAGTTATCTATTGAAGTCTACTGCAAGTCCTCAAAATATGAGCGTAATCCAAGTTGGGAATCAAAAGTTATGGCATTTTTACGGAAGTGTCGCAGGAGCTGAATCGAAGAAATCTCAGCGGCGACCGCCGCCAGGCTTACGGCGACCGCCGCCGTGTCGGATGCGGAACCGAACCACTTTTCCTTACTTTGTTATTTTGGATTATTATTAATAATATTATTTATTATTTCGTTTTTGACCTTTTTGGAAGACCTTATTATTTTCTAGTATTTAGGGTTAGAAGGGAGTTTGGCCTCCCTTATCCTCGAACCCTAATTTCATTTTTTCCCTTTCTACGTACTTTGCTATGAAGAACTAAGCCACTCTTGCTTAGTCAGACGCTGAAGCTTTCGTTTTGATTCAATTGTGAGATTCTCGTTCCTTATCTATTGCATGGATTTTATCTATTCTCTTGCTTGATTGCTTATGATTAATATTGATAATCTCTAGCCTGCGCAACTAGGGTTTGTTTCTATTGATTGATTGCTAGATCTAGATTGTTACTAGTTGAGCATATCTATTTCAGAGTAGCAACTGCATCGTACTAGTATCTGGTTGTGCTAGTCTTATGCAGAAGAGAACTGATTTACATTCTAGGATAAAAGTTGGTTGTTTTATGCTAGAATTGTATCCAACTATATTCATATCCGTAACGCTGCTGTTAAACTGAATCTTGATAGTTTCAGGGTTGTTTAATTAGTTAGTGCTAATAGTATCTGGTTGTGCTATTAGTTATATCTGAAAAGGAATTGGAATTTCCATTACATGAGATATTGAATGATTATCTAAGATCAACTTGTCATACGAATAGTGGATGTTTGTTTGACTAAGTGATTTTCCCATCACTGATTTCACAACTTTTAGTGTGTTTACCTTTTGCATGCTTAGATTTACTGAAACACACAAAACCCCCCCTTTTGGTTACTTAAGAATTGACATAGAAATTACACATAAAGATAGAATATGTCTCCCTGTGGACTCGATCCTTACTTACTTAGGACTACGGTTTAAGGTTTGTTTGGATACTTTGCATAGTAGTAATTAGCACGACAAATTACTGTTATCAATAGTTAATCATAGAGGAGACATAAGTTTTAAAAAATTAGGGTGCTTACATCATCAGGCCGATACTCGTCCAAAATACGCCTGTAATGTCGGTAGGTGTCGAGATCACGCAGCGCGGTGCGCTGGATATAATACCGAGCAGCGCGTCGCTCGTCGTCGCCCATTCCAAGGAGGGGGTTAGGGTTCCCCGAAAAATATATGAAGTACATCCATATCCACATCTACATACGAAATAAAAAATATGTTTGGTTAACAATAATTTTATAACTTTAATAATTACTGTAACAACATTAATTTTACTTTCAATTACCTGAAGCAGATAGGTGCATCCCGCTATGCATGTGACCTCCCCCCGAGAAGTCTCACCAAGGTTCCTATACAACCAAGCAAGCACCTCGGTCCCCCAAGCTGTGCCGACGACACGGTCCCAATCCTCGAACAACGGGAGCATCTTCACCATCAGCTGGTTCGTGGACTTATCCACGAAAATGCTGCAAGACATAGCGTGCCATAGGTATCCCGCCGCTATCGACTGGGGCTCGTCTCCCTCCCGTATCATGTGTAACAAGTGCTCAAAAAATCGCTGAAAGAAACCCGACCCTTCCAAACCTCCCTCTGCATCTTCATATCCCAAACACCGTACATATACCTGAAAACCTGCCGCCCTAACATCTTCAGCGCCTCATCAATCTTCTTCGGCTCGGCATCCATAGAGACTGAAGGTACGCGGCACGGAAACCCCTCTATGCCCAGCCGCAGGATCCTCTCCACGTCGTAAAGTGTGATCGTAATCTTGCCCCACGGAAAATGAAAGATGTTCGTCTCAGGGTGCCACCTCTCGACGAACACTGATATAAGAACGTGGTCGACCCTACTGAACTAAAAATCCCGGAGACTAGTCAATCCAGACTGCTTTGCGAGCCAAAACCAACTCCCCTCAACCACCCCTCTCGGAATGTATCTCCTACAGTCATTGAAGTCGGTTGGACGAGTATAAGCCCTCAAACGCCGTACAAGGGCCGGTGCGGGCGGAGGAGGGGCGTGCCAAACCCGGTTCACAATGTGCGTCTCGAAACTCCGAAGCACAATGCACAACTCAAGCCCGTACGGGGCGAGCTCCACGACAAGTGGACCCTCGCCAGTGGGAGGGGGAACAGGCTGCTGGGGGGCGGGAGGGGGAGGGGGAACGTGCTTCTGCGAGGCGGGAGCGGGAGGGACATCCTCCATAACGACGTCGTCTAAATGAGGACTCTCGCTCGCAATCTCCTCTGTCTCGGCAAACGCATCCTCCATATGCGAATCGCCCATGTCACGGATGGGACTCTGCGAAGCCGGAGGTGAACACAGGTCAGGATGAGGATCCGCTAACGGACCAGATACCATTCCAATAACGGGATCCGCTATTGGAACGGGATCCTTCGGGATTCTACTCTTGCGCTTACGACCACGTAGGTTTAGGAGGTTTCGGTGCTTACGACCGAAAGCTGTCACGGGTCGAGATTCCACCCCACGACCCCCCCCCCCCCCCCCCCCCCGCATCTTTCGTTTGATTCTCTCGACTATATCATGTTTTATTCAAAGAATTGTCTCAAATTAACTTAATTATACCCACATAATATTTTGCTGAATTTTTAAATTCTAATATTTCATTACATTTGTCTAATTTATACAACTTTCTAATTGCTATAAAATTACAATTCATTTTTACATAAAATTCTAATTTAGTTTAAATTAAATAGCTAATTTAAATTAAAAATCTAATTTATCTAATTCAACTTTTGTTTACAAATTCTAATAAAATTTGTTGTATATAATCATCTACTCTTTTGCATATATTACCAACACTTATTGTAATATTCCATTACATTTCACTAATTATTCACTATCAAAATCTACTGTATAATTACTAAAGGAGAATACTGTTGGGCCCAGCATCTCCCTTGGAAGTCAGATCGGGCGAGATAAGCCCAATACGAGTCGGAAGAACAAGGGAAAAGCGTAGAGGAGTCGTCAAAGCCTCCCTAGTCGAACGCTGCCCGACAAATCGCGAAGATCTCGCTGAGCATTAATATGCTAGGATGGAGCAACGGCCACATCATTCAAGCACCACAATAATGGCAGAAATTAAGTACAGAATCCCAGCAATCACTCCCGGCATTGAAGACAAGATCTGGCAAGATCACAAGGAAACGGTCAGAAGAAAAGGCACTTACCATATTTGGATTCGGAAGAGATAAGAGGGGGAGGAGAGCTGGAAAGAGGGGGAGATAGCATACTCTCACGCATAATTAACTCTGAAAATACGCATGCATAAGCGGTGGATCTTCACCACTCACCCCGTTGAGAAACACCGCTCTACGCCCACCGATCAAACATCGTTATCTCCGGTCGAATCCAGTCTGACCTACTCCCCTCTAAGGATAAGTTGTAATCCGACTTAATTCGATTGTCAACACGTTAATAAAACTATCTCGCTACTTCATATTTGTTGATTCTCTATTTGGTTTGGATTGATTTTTGTTACCCGATCGACTTGTTATCCCGTCTAAGGCGATTTAGGTTGTCCGATCTTTTCGCCCCAAAACAAATACCAACTGCGCCACATGGTGCTCCGAAAATGAACCAAACCCCTATGTTGCCACATGGCATTACGACATTAAATTTGCCACATGTCAAGCTCTTATTTTTTCGGTTGTTTTTTCAAAAATCTAATAAAATCACTACCCATATTAGCCAGATATGCATACAATATGAATATTTTTTATACTCTAATCTTTCCAAAAATGTAGCGATTAATATTCTCAGCCATATATTTTTTGTACGTAATCTATATCTATATACTATTACTAAAGATCTCATTTACTTAATAGATCTCATTTTATATTGTAATCGAAAATTATGAAAATGATATCCATCTAGCAGATAGTCTCCTTCCAAATTAGCATAATATTTTTTCATCCTAAACTTCCATTTGTAACTCTTTATTTCAACTAATATATCAATACGATAAGCATATCTTCAAACTATATTGCTAGAAATTAGACCCGTCAAAACCCGACCCGACCCGAAAACCCGACTCGACCCGATTTTTTTGGGTCAAGACCCGACCCGAAAGCCACTGGGTCAAGAAGGACCCGACCCGACCCGAATAGTTAATCTGAGCTTGAGGGACCCCGTTATTTCATCTATATTAAATATTTTGAAATACTTTATTTAATAATTATATAATATTAATTTTTTAATATATTTTTTTTATTAAATTTAAAAATCATAATATTAATCATAAAAAATGGGCCCCTTCGACCCGTTGGGTCAACCCGACCCGCCCGACCTGAAAATTTTAACGGACCCGAATCCGATTTGACCCGAACCCGACCCGCCCGACCCAGTTGACAACTATACTAGAAATCCATCAAATCACTTTTTTTATTATTAACCTAATAATTTTGCACCAATATGTCAATATTATGATAAATGGATCAAAATGTTTTGATTTCAAAGGGGTTTTGAAGTATTAAGCACTATGAAATAATTGTACGTTGTTATGATTTGCTACCCTAGCTCACTTTTCACTTGCTAAAAGGTTAAATATTCATAAATGCTAAATATCACCACCTAATAACCATCACCAATAGACCTGTCAAAAACCGACCCAACCCGAAAACCCGACCTGACCCGAAAGGACCCGACCCCGACCCGAACGTCACTGGGTCAAGAAGGACCCGAACCCGAACCCGAACCCGAACCCGAACCTGAACCCGAATCCGAATCCGAGCTCGCGGGTCCCCTTTATTTTGTATATTTTATTTTATTTATATTAAATATTTTAATATACTTTATTAATTAATAATATAATATTAATTATGTTATTCTAAATATTTTATTAAAGTTAAAAATCATAATAATAATCATAAAAAAAGGCATGTTCGACCCGCTGGGTCAACCCGATCCGAAAATTTTATCAACCCGATCGACCCGAACCCGATTTGACCCGAACCCGACCCGCCCGACCCAATTGACAGGTCTAAACACCAATATAAACTTCCCAAAATACCCCAACTCTTATATCCGTTGGTTTGCCACCATAACAAATTATCAAAGCTACGCTGGCAAGTTGATTATTCTAATTTGATGCTGGAAGATATAAGAATAAAATTATTGTCAAGCCACGTACCTAATTTTATAAGTTTACCCATACAGCCATACGACTATATAATTTTGGAGTTTATTCGAATATTTATTTATCTCTCGTCAAAATTCGAAGATTTCTTGATATGTAAATGACTAAAAAATAACGTAAATTTCTGGAAACCAAGTTTCCACAATAAAATTTATATTCACTCGAAACAACATACCATATCCGGCACAAGCAAGCTAGGCGCCTCGAGATGTCGCCATCGAGGGAGGTCGTCGTTTCGCCAGTGACCGCGAGGGAGAACCAAATAATGATTTTATATCAAATACACCTTTTTACACAATATTTCTTCTCTTTTATAATTTTCATTGTTCCCTTTTTTGTTTTTTATTAAACCTTCCTTAAATTAATGTGAAGAGATCATACATGATCAACTTTATTTATATTTTATAAGAAAAATGTAAATACTTTTCAATACCCATATGAAGATATGCATCTAACCTATAGTTCATACACATGAAGCATAATCTTTTTATTTTGCTACAAAGTAAGAAAGTTGTGTTATAATCTACTATATATCTACTAAACTAGAACTTAGTTATGCTACATAGCACACCCTCATTAAAACCGCCACATGTCCTTTTTTTGCTTTTTTCAATTTTTTTAAATAAATCTAATTATAAGTAAAATATTATTATCCTAAACCTATCACTCATTTTTTCCTAATTTAAATACAAATCAAGCACAAAGATTACAAGTTAATCACAAAGATTACAAATCTAAAATTTTCTAATGAACATATATTGAAAATCAAATCATCTCAATAAAACCATGAATATATAAGATATTATATGATAAGGATTATAGCTTGAATTTGAATATTTGTATTTAAATTAGAATAATTATTTCTTCTGATTTCATGATATCTTTAGTATTTTGTTTATTTCTTATCTATTTTACAAATAAATTTTATGTGACTACATATTTCAATAATATTACCAATACTAATTTGAATTTATATTTGATTTCAACAATCATCATTAATGTAAATTGTTATTGTCAAGACCGAAATTCATATCTTATATATAGTCGTGTCAATAATTTATTTAGGTGTATACATATATATTATAAATCATGGTTAGTGAATTAGTTCTATTAGACTATTATATAGTTGTATACATAAACCATAAAACATAGAAAATAGTGTAACATATATAGGAGAAAATCAAGAAAACTATGTGGTTAGTCAAATTTGTTTCAATTTTGATCCTATTATGAACATATACAATTAATCATATAAAATATGTTATATTCATGTAAATCAAAACGAGACTATATACTAATGGTTCTACACTTTACGGTTCCACGTAGCAATCTAAGACATGAATTTATTCAGTTACTAATTGATTTTGTAAATGTTTTCAAGATATGATATCTATATTCTATATATATACTAAAGGAGAACCCTAAAACTTGAGTGTCATCACCAATTTTATATTTCCTACGTGTCATCACAATATATATAGGAGATTTTTACCTCACATTTTAAAAAAATCACCACAAACATTACAAAATCAAGTGTAATTTTTTTCAAAGTTAAATTTAAAAATGATCGAATAAGCTAAGCTAATAAATTAGTTAAAAACAAGAAACATTTCACTTTGATTAAAACTATTATGTAGTATTATATAGATTTTTATATAAAATTAATTTTTTGTAAAAATTATCATAGAAACAGTTCAATTTTTTTTCGCTCGGATAACATACTATGACTTCTATTTAACATTCAACTTTGGTTTGGAGAACTGTAGTGGTTCAATACTGGTCTTGATTGTTATTTTTTTCCTATAGTATGATATTTTTTAATGAGTATTGATGTATAAAAATTAATCATCTATAAGTACCACCATATTTTACTCTATAAACACTAATGCTATGTTATTACAAAAATTAATATCTCGCCACCATTAATTCCTCTTATTTGTGGGAATAATGTAAAATTCTTAATTTGACAAGAAACACGCGGATTCAATAAGGTACATCTGATTATGATATCCAAGAAGCAAATGAATTTTTTGAATATGTATTAAGCATGGGTGATGGTATTGTAGGTGATGACAATGATGGAGAAGTACAAATATAAATTTTTGATGAACTATTGATGAAGGATTATGACTTAGATCTGATTCCAGCAATTGTTAAGGGTATTTATTTCTCTCTTTAGGACAATCAGTTGTTTTCGAAATACTTTGAAGAACGGGCAATTCTTGCACCAACACAAGAAGATGTAGATAGAGTTAATGACTATATAATGTCTTTGTTACCTGGTGATGAGAAAGTTTATCTCAATTTGGATATCATGTGCAAGACATGTTTTAGTGCAGACAATGATGCAAGTGTTTATACATCTGACTACTTCAATAATAATAGATGTTCTGGTGTCCTAAATCATGTACTTAAACTTAAGGTTGATGTCTGTTTTGGGGCGAAAAGATCGGACAACCTAAATCTCCTTAGACGGGGTAACTAGTCGATCGGGTGATAGAAAACAATCCAAACCAAATAGATAATAGACAAGCAAAGAGCAAATGCAGAATAGCGAAATGATTTTATTAGATAATATATTGATCGGATTGAATCGAGATACAACTTATCGTAATAAGGCAGAGTGATCTTATTGGATTCGACCGGTAATTCTTAGGTTGCGACCGGTGGCGAATAAGCGGGGGTGATTGCTGGAGAGCTAGACGGGCAGTGAAAGTGTTGTTCTGTTTTGTTTCTGAACGAGAATGCTTGAGTGTGTAACGTGCTTGTATCCGTCCCCCTCTTATCTTCCTCTTCGTCCATATATGGTAAGTTCTTCGTGCCTCTGACAGTTATATTTCGATCCCATCCTTATCTTCAACGCCGGGATTTAATTACGGACATTCTGTCACTAATTGCTGCTATTATGGTGTTGTGTAAATGTTGCGGCCGTTGATCAATCCTGGCATTTAATGCTTGGTGGGATCTTCGCGATCTTGTCGGAGGACGTTCGACTGGAGAAGCCTCGTCGCCTTCTCTGGGTTTCTCTTCTGTTCTTCCGATCCGTCGTGGGCCTGGGCGTGTCTTGCTCGATCCACCTTCCCAGGGGAAGTCAGGCCCAACAATAGCCCCAAGTTGCCTTGCGCTTGCGGTTTAGGCAAGTAAGCGGAATCCGAGGCAACTTCTCCATACACGATCTTCACCATCCTTTTTTGACGCAATTGCCCAGGGCTACGTGGCGCAAGATCGGAGCACGATGCGACTCCTCTACAGACCATCATTTCCCTCCATAAATTCGGAGCAGAGGGGAGCGATTAGACTTCACTTCATCTTCTCTCGCAAGCTTCTTTGGTAAGTCTTCCAGCCTCTTTAGCCATAGCTTTTCGATTTCCTTCTTTTTCCGTTCTTGAAATGGTTTCTAGCGAAGCTTCCGAGTCGTCGAAGACTCTCTCTGATTCGCGCGAGGGCGAAGCTCCTCCCCTCTTCATTCTGAAAGAATCGGACGCTCTGACAAGCACCATGTCCCAGGCGGAGTTGGAGCAAATTCTTCAAGTTGGAGGCTTTCCGCCGGAGGCGGTCGCCAGGCTGCCTCACCCGGACGAGAGGGCCGATGCTCGATATGAAGGATGGGTTTGTTTCTATGCATATCCGTTTCGGATAGGACATAAGTTTCCTTTCTCTCCCCTCGTTAGGGATTTCTTGGCTGCTCTGGCGTTGGCGCCGTGTCAGGTGATGCCACAAGCGTGGAGGGTTCTCAGGGTCTTGGACCTTGTGAACATCCGATCTGGGGCTGGTTTTGATTTTGATGCTTTGTGGTACAACTATTTATTTTTCGTAGTTCCTGAGCCAGAAGATTTGGAGGTGAGCGCTCGGTCGGAAGGTCTCTCCAAGATTGTCCTGGGTGTTCCAGCGTCGGAGAGGAGTTTTACCAACGCCAACATGTTGTCAGCACCTCCTTCTGGTCAAGAAGTCATGTCGATTGTCTCATCATCTCGTGCCAATGGTGAGCTCTCGACCCTGAGAATTCTTTCTGTTCTTTTTCACTTTGTCGTGTGTTTTAAGATTTTTGCTTCGTCTTGTCGTGCCAGCTTCCCCTGGTGGTCGAGTGAGTGCTCGTTTAAAGGGAGAGTCTGGGAAAGGTTTGATTGAGCAAAGGAAGGCGGCGGCCAAAGCCGCGTCGAGTAAGTCTGTTCCGGCGGACTCGGCGCTTCCAGCCAAAGTTGGTTCTAAGAGGAAGGCGGATGTTCAGTCTGATGATGTCAAAGTGGAGGACATCCCTAGGAAGAAGGAGGCGACTGCCGAGGGGATCGGCAAGATTGGCGCAGTCGGTCAATCGATTGCCGATCTCTTCCGTGCTCAGGATCCGACTTTGAAATCGGAAGTCGATGATGTTTCCCCTTTGGACTGCATTGGTGAAGCGGGATGCTCTGCGTGGAGGGTGAGTTGCCCTCTGTTTGTGCTTTTTCTCTTTTTCTTTCGTTTGGCCATGTCTTCTGACTATGTGTTGCATTGTCGTGTGAGATTTCAGACTTTCCAGTATCTCTTAGGGGCCTATTCTGGTGTCAAGACAATGGTCGCCAAGGCTGAGGAAAGGGCTGCTAGGATAGAGTCTGACCTTGCGTCCTTGAGGACCAAACTAGAGGGAGCGGAGAGCCGTTGTCGTGAGACTGAGCGTCGCCTTACAAGGGAGTTAAAGAGTTGCCAAGAGGAGCTGGTTGCGAGTCGGAAAGAGTTTGAGGAGAGCCGATCAGGCGTTAAGGAAGAGGTGAAGCAGGCTCGGATTGCTGCTGGTCAGATCGCAGGCGATGTCGGTGCTTTTTATGCACTGAAGTCGCGTGTCGAGATGATCGAAGAGTTCGATGAAGGCAAGCATGAGCTCTGGGACTTGAAGGCAGAAAAGGAGACTCTGGACTCCATGTTTCCGAAGGGAAATCCTGGTCAGGAGCTGTTTCGCTTGGCTGGCGTCGGAGAGGAGGCCATGGATGAGGACGCTGGCGAGGACGAGGCCCATTCTGGCGACGTCGAGCCGACTGATGGTGTAGCCTCTCTGGAGCCAGCCCCTGTCGAAGGTAAGGTTGTTGTCCCCGATGCCTAATTTGTTTTTCTTGCGTAGTTTGACTCGTTGTCCCACTTGTGCGTGGGTTTAGACATTTGGTATTTTTGGCGACCCGTCCACCATCGCGGGTCGTATAATGTTTTTAATTGAATGCTTGATGAAGTCCTACAGATGTGTAGGCAGACAATATGTTTTGGCGACCCGTCCACCATCACGGGTCGCGTATTTTGTATAAAAATGCTCGTGTTTTTATTCAATGCAATTTGTCTTTATATATAAGATCGTACGTTTGCTTGTTTCGTACATGTCGTCAGACATCCAAGGGGATTGTCGATAACGTTTTGTGTTTGGTGTGTCGGTTTCGCCCGTGTGCTCCGTCGAGTGGGGCTCCCCGTATGTATGTGTGTAAAACAGGCATGTAAATGTTTGTGTATGTGTTAGTCATGACTTTATGCCGGGGAGGTAAGCAATATGTTTCTATTGCGTGAATGTAATAAGGTGTCGTACCTTATGTTTTGTATAAGGCAGGCGGTGTGCCGACGTGCCTGTGTTGTTCATCTCCCCGTGTTCCGATAGATCGTGTAATGTAAGTGCTTTTTACGGATGACTGGATCCAATGTATGTGTCAATGCAGTTCTGCATTCATGTTTTTGTAAGGATGAGGTCCTCACTTAGTGTCAAATGATAGTTTGTAAAGGAAGATAGAGATGTGCATGCAATAATAAGCGATGTGCGAGTTTTTGTAGTGTCTTACCTTATCAGTTCAGAAATGGTATAGCTTTAGATGTGCCGCGTTCCAACTTCTTGGAATTGGTTGTCTGTCTTTGTCTTCTAATTGATACGCTCCCTGTCCGACCACTTTGGTGATCAAGTAGGGTCCTTCCCATTGTGGTGCGAGTTTTCCGTCGGATGGATTCTTGGTGTTCTGGAAGGTTTTCCTAAGGACCCAATCTCCGACTGTGAATGCCTTGATCCTGACGTTCTTGTTGTAGCTCCTTGCGACCTGTTGTTAAAATCTGACCATCCTGATTCGAGCTTTTTCTCTGATCTCGTCCACTGTGTCTAGGTTATGAGCCAATTCAATATCGTTTTGCTTGCTCGTTTGGAGGTTGCAACGGGCGGTCGGAACCAGGAACTCGGCCGGAATGACTGCCTCACTCCCGTAGACGAGGGAAAAAGGAGATTGTCCGGTCGCATTTTTTGGAGTAGTTCTGTCGGACCAGAGAATGTATGGGAGTTCGTCGGCCCATTTGCCCTTAGCCCCAGTGAGGCGTTTCTTGAGATTGCTGATAATGATTTTGTTGCTAGACTCGGCCTGTCCGTTGGATTGCGGATACCTGTTGGGCCTAGCAACCCCGGAGAAGATAGGTCAAGTGAATCGAGCCCAAGCCCATTGCAGATCGGAAGAACAAAGGAGAAGGCCCAGAGGAGGCGACAAGGCTTCTCTGGTCGAATGCCCTCCGACAGGATCGCGAGAATCTCGCCATACATTTAATACCCAGATCACGCAACGTCCACAACATTCAAACCACTATAATTGCAGCAATTAAATGGCATAATCCTTGCCATTGCTCCCAGCATTGAAGACGAAGATATTAGAAAAACACAACGGTCACAATGGAAAAGAACTTACCATATTTGGACGACGAAGAAGATAAGAGGATACGAACACATTAACGCTAGACACACAAGCATCCTGACTCACAAACGAATCAGAACAACACTTACGCTGCCCGCTTAGCTCTCTAGCAATCATCTGCGCTTACTCTCCACCGGTCGCCACCTAAAAGTCATCGGTCGAGTCCTACACGACCACTCGGTCTAAACTACGATAAGTTGTATCTCGATTCGATCCGATCAATACATTATCTAATAAAATCATCTCACTATTCTACATTTATTCTTTGCTTGTCAATTATCTGCTTGGTTTGGATTGTTCTCTATCACCCGATCGACTAGTTACCCCGTCTAAGGCGATTTAGGTCGTCTGATCCTTTCGCCCCAAAATAATTTGGCGCCCACCGTGGGGCAACTTGCCGATCACCCTTCCGAAACTTTCCAACCATGACTATTGACCCACCTACCGACAACCAAGAACCACATCTCGAAGACGGAACCCAAGATGCAGTAATCACAACCGAAAATCCTACTCCAACCCAGTTCCAAGAACTTTCCCAAAAAATGGCCACCCTTCAAGAGGAACTAGCCCAGCAATGCCAAAAGACCGAGGCCCTAGCCGCTTTGTCAACCCAATCCGAAGCCGAGATCGCGCAACTAACCCGTGAAAATGAGTCTCTTAAGTCGCAGGTACAGTCAGTGGCTTCAGGATCTAGGAACGTGCCCGTCCACGGCGGCGGCCGAATACGCCTCGACATGGACAACATCGAGCCGACGCCTCCGAGCATATGACGTCCCGGACACACTGAGGGTACGTCTCGAACTCCTTTCGCTAGTCCATTTTCGACTAACCATGTCACCTTTTCCACACCGATCGGGTCTGTTGGGGCCCGAATCGATGAACTGCAGGTTACCAATCCGCCAGATGTCCTGGCTCTTTTCCAGCAGACGCTCGACAGACACATGAAGACGATCGACGATCGCTTCAACAGGCTCCCAGGAGTCCCACAACCAATCGAGAAGGAAACGTCCGGCGGATTTGAAGAATCCCCGTTCGTCGAAGAAATCGCAAGGGTCGAGATCCCCAAGAAGTTTCATCTCCCCAACATGGCGACGTTCGACGGCACCACCGATCCAGATGACCATATCTCTCTCTATAAACAAAAACTAATGGCCGCATCTATTTCAAGGGAGAGCCGCGAGGCTGTCATGTGCAAAAGCTTTGGCACAACCCTCACGGGTCCCGCACTAACGTGGTTTATGCGTTTCCCTCAGGGAATGATTACATCCTTTGCGGATCTGGTCAACTCTTTCAAGAGTCAATTTGCTAGCAGTCGAAGGCTCGAAAGACAATCAAGTGACCTCTACCGAGTCACACAAAGGTATAACGAACCCCTTCAGAATTATCTTAACAGGTACAATAAGGAAAAAGTGGCGATCCCCCACTGCGATGTCACAACCTCCATTGAGGCCTTCCGACAAGGTCTGGTCAAAGACAGCAATCTCTACGACGAGATTACCAAGTACCCGTGTAAAAGTTTTGAAGATGTCCAAGCCAAAACCATGGCCGAGGTAAGATTGGAAGAAGACCGAGAGTCGCGTAAAGCCTCACGCGAACCCGATCCATCCGACCGTAAAAATCCCCCCAACAACCATCGAGACAGACGATCTCATCCCTATTCTCGTAATCGAAACGAACCAAATCAAGTAAACACTTTCCAAGACAGGTCATAGGAATGGAAAGACGGTCTGGCATTGCCTCCTAGGGTCCAATCTTATAATTTCAATGTTTTCGTGTCGGAGCTCGTCAAGAGTTTCGACAAATACGGAAAAGAGGTAAGATGGCCCCGAAAGAGCGACCGACCGAATGTCAAGAAGGACATGAGTCGATGGTGCGAATTCCACGGCGACCACGGTCATTCGACCGACGAGTGCATCGCCCTGCGGAAGGAAGTCGCTAGGCTACTCTCATAGGGGCTCCTGCGCGACGTAATCTCGGAGCGGGCAAAGGCCACCATGGAACGTCGAGATCGGGTAAAACAGAACAAACCCCCATATCCCGTCCATACAAAAGTTGTCAATACCATTTCAGGTGGATCGGATATATGTGGAAACACATACTCCGCGGCTAAGCGACACGCTAAGGAAAGCAAGGGAGACAAGCCCGAGGCATCGGAATTCAAGCCAAGGAGGACACCTGACCTTCCGACGGTCACATTCGACGAATCCGATTCCGACGGGTCGGATAGTCACCACGATGGTCTGGTAATCTCTTTGTCTATTGGTAATTGTTTAATACGGAGAGTACTAATCGATACAGGGAGTTCGACAAACCTCTTGACCCTTGACGCTCTTAAAGAAATGGGTCTGACTGAGAACGACCTAATCAAGAAGTCGACCCCACTGGTCGGGTTCAATGGGGAGGTTAAGCATACGACTGGTGAAATCATTCTAACCACATACGCTGGAGAAATCAACCAACAGGTGAAATTCTTAGTCCTAGACTGTCCGTCTCCCTATAATTGTATTCTTGGCAGGCCATGGATACACGCTATGAAGGCAGTACCTTCAACGTATCATCAAGTCATCAAATTCCCCACTGAATGGGGAGTCCAAGAGATCAAAGGAGATCAAAGGACCGCAAAAGAATGATACGTTGCATCCATGAAGAGCGCAATCGAACACAAGACCGCATAGCAACCACAGAGCGGCGAAGGGCCTAGTCGGTACGTCGAACCAGAAATGGAAAAACTCGATGAAATCGCACTAGACCCTTCAAAGCCAAACCAAACGGTAAGGGTCGGGTCGGACTTGGACGATTCGACCATATAACAACTTCTTGACTTTCTCAGGGCCAATGCTGGCTGTTTCGCATGGTCGCATGAGGATATGGTCAGAATATATCCAAACGTTATTACTCATAAATTAAATGTGGATCCATCTCATCCCCCTATCAAGCAAAAACGCAGGAAGTTCGCCCCCGAGCGGAACAAGATAGTCGACGACGAAGTCAAAAGCTTATTGGAAACAGGAAAGATCAGGGAGGTCCACTATCCTGAATGGCTAGCCAACGTGGTCGTAGTCCAGAAAAAGAACAGCAAATGGAGAGTCTACATCGACTTCACAGACCTCAACAAGGCTTGTCCCAAGGACTCGTTCCCTCTACCCCATATCGACGCCATGGTCGATGCCACAGCGGGGCACGAAATGCTTACCTTCATGGACGCTTTCAGCGGTTACAATCAAATCCTTATGGAACCCGACAATCAAGAAAAAATAGCGTTCATCACCAACCAAGGTATCTATTGTTACCGAGTAATGCCCTTTGGTCTGAAAAATGCAGGGGCTACGTATCAACGACTAGTCAACAAAATGTTCAAAGACCAAATCGGAGACACGATGGAAGTCTACATCGACGACATGTTGGTCAAGTCCAAAAAGAAAGAAGATCACATAGACCACATACGCGACAGCTTTGAGGTGCTCAAAAGGTACAACATGAAACTAAACCCTACTAAATGCTCCTTCGGAGTGTCGTCATGGAAGTTCTTAGGATACATGGTGACACAAAGAGGAGTAGAGGCTAGCCCAGAACAGATCAAGGCTCTCATCAACCTTCGATCCCCCCGATGCGTCAAAGATGTACAGAAGCTCACGGGTCGGATAGCAGCTCTGAGCAGATTCATCTCCAAATCATCCGACAAATGCAAACCCTTCACGACGCACTCAAGAAGAACAAGTCCTTTCAATGGACGGAAGAACACGAAGCAGCGTTCCAAAACCTCAAAGAGTACCTGGCCAGTCCCATGTTACTGACCAAACCTAAAGGCGACGAGCCCTTATTTCTTTATCTTACAGTGTCAGAATCAGCCGTAAGCGCAGTACTGATCAGGGAGGAGGATGGCAAACAGTCGCCAATATATTACGTCAGTCAGACGCTGTTACCGGCCGAAACAAGGTATTCGTCACTTGAAAAGCTCGTGCTATCACTGGTAATGGCTTCGAACAAACTCAAACCATATTTCGAATCCCAAACTATTACTGTTCACACTAATCATCCCATGAGAGCTATCATGAGGAAACCTGAGTTCACAGGACGAATGACCAAATGGGCCATACACCTCAGTGGTTACGATATCGAGTACGAGCCCAGGACAGCGATCAAGTCGCAAGCCTTAGCCGACTTTGTGGCCGATTTCAGTTCGACCCTAGAGTAAGAAGCCACAAAAGAAGCAACACAATTACTCGCGACGGATGAGGCAGGTACATGGGAGCTCCACACAGACGGGGCATCGAATGCCAGAGGATCGGGGCTAGGGGTCGTGCTAAAATCGCCACAAGGGGACAAGATAGCTCAAGCTGTCAGATGTGAGTGGGATGCGACTAACAACGAAGCTGAATACGAGGCACTCATATTCGGACTCATCCTAGCTCGCGACCTAGGGGTCCGAGAGATCGAAGTCGTTTGTGACTCCCTGCTGGTCGTAAACCAGATACAAGGGTCGTACAGTGCCAAGGATACCAGAATGATAGCCTACCTAGAGGTAGCCAAGAAACTGATCGGACAATTCCAAACATTCAACATCAGACAGATGCCCAGGGATCTTAACTCCCAAGCTGACACACTCGCTAATCTGGGATCCGTCCTAGACCCGAAGGAATTTCCACACATACCATTGGCCCACATCACCACGCCAGCCGTCCCAAGGACATTCGTCGAGTCAACAACATCGCTTGAAGAACTCGTCGCCATGGAAATAGGCGACCGATCAGAAGAAGACATCATCGACACCAATGACGACTGGATGCTACCTTACATTAGATGGTTAAAAGACGGCATCCTACCCGACGACAAGACGGAAGCAAAAAGGCTCAAGGTACAAGCACTCTCTTACGATATCGTAGATAACATCTTGTATAAAAGATCTATTACAGGACTACTCCTACGATGCCTCAAGACTCCAGAAGTCGGACGTATCTTACAATCGTTGCACGAAGGGGAGTGTGGCAATCACACCGGCGGACGAAGCCTCTCGGCAAAAGCCCTACGAAACGGGTACTATTGGCCAACGATGAACAAAGACGCCATGGAATACACCAAGAGATGCGACGCCTGTCAGCGGCACGCACCCGTCCATCATCAGCCTTCGGAGCTCCTCCATCCGACCCTAGCTCCATGGCCCTTTATGAGATGGGGAATGGACATCGTCGGAAAGCTCCCCCCCCCCCCCCCCCCCCCCCCCCCCCCCCCCCCCCCCCCCCCCGCTTCGGGTCAAAGAGTCTTCTTCCTTGCCATGACGGACTACTTCTCTAAATGGATCGAAGTCGAAGCCTACAGAGAGGTACAAGATCAACACGTCATTTCATTCGTAAAACGCAATATCTTGTGCAGATTTGGCGTCCCATCAGAAATCGTGTGCGACAATGGCTCCTAATTCATCAGTCATAAGACTCGAACCTTCTGCGACCAGTGGAACATCAAGTTGGTCACATCCACACCTCGGTATCCGCAATCCAACGGACAAGCCGAATCCAGCAACAAGATCATTATCAACAACCTCAAGAAACGCCTCACAGGGGCTAAAGGCAAATAGGCAGACGAACTCCCACTTATTCTCTAGTCCGACAGGACTACTCCAAAGAATGCGACCGGGCAATCGCCTTTCTCTCTCGTATATGGGAGTGAGGCGGTCATCCCGACTGAGTTATTGGTTCCGACCGCTCGCTGCAACCTTCAGACAAATGAACAAAACGACATCGAACTAGCACACAATCTGGACACAGCGGACGAAATCAGAGAGAAAGCCCGAATCAGGATGGTCAGGTTCCAACAACAAGTCGCAAGGAGCTACAACAAGAACGTCCGAATCAAGGCATTTAAGGTCAGAGACTGAGTCCTCAGGAAAACTTTCCAGAACACTAAGAACCCATCCGACGGAAAGCTAGCACCACAGTGGGAAGGACCTTATTTGATCACCGAAGTGGTCGGACATGGAGCATATCAGCTAAAGGATAAAGACGGACGACCGATCCCGAGGAGTTGGAACGCAGCACATCTAAAACTCTACCATTTCTGAACCAATGAGGTAAAACATCACACAAATCTTATACCTCGCATATACATTGCTATCTGTCGCATACAAATCGCATGCTATCGCATATACATTGTTATCTGTCGCATACAAATCGCATGCTATCGCATATACATTACTATATGTCGCATACAAATCGCATGCTATCGCATATACATTGTTACCTGTCGCATACATACCGCATGCTGTCGCATGTACATCGCTATCTCCTTTTACATATCATCATCTGACACTAAGCGAAGACTTCGTCCTTATAAAAACACAAATGCAGAACAGCATTTACATTGGATCCTGTCATCCGCAAAAAAAGCGCTTACATTACATTACACGATCGATCGGAACACGGGGAGATGACAATACAGGCACGTCGGCACACTGCCTGCCTTACACAAAACATAAGGTATAACACCTTATTACATTTACGCAATAAAACATATTGCTTACCTCCCCGGCATAATGTCACGACTAACACATACACAAACACATCGCAGGCCTGCTCTACATACATACACACGGTGAAACCCCACTCAACGGAGCATACGGGTGAAACCAACATACACGAAATACAAAACGTCATCGACAACTTCCTTGAAGGTCCGACGAACATGTACGAAACGAACTAGCATACGACTCTATATGTAAAAATACAATTGCATCGAAATAAAAGCATCTTTATACAAATACGCGACCCGCGATGGTGGACGGGTCGCCAAAACACATTGTCTGCCTACACATTTGTAGGACTTTTAACGACAGTCATTCAGAAATATCCTGCGACCCGCGATGGTGGACGGGTCGCCAAAACACATAATATTCAAACCCACACACGGATGGGGCAAAGAAAGTCATACTACGCGGAGAAAACAAATCAAGCGTCGGGAGCAATGGCATTACCTTCCGCAGGGGCTAGCTCTAGAGAAGCTATCTCATCAGTCGGCTTGACATCACCAAGATGGGCCTCGTCCTCATCGGCGCCTTCATCCACGGCCTCCTCTCCGACGCCGGCTAAGCAAAACAGCTCCTGACCAGGATCGCCCTTCGGGAACATGGAGTCCAGAGTCTCCTTCTCCGCTTTCAGGTCCCAGAGCTCATGCTTGCCCTCGTTGAACTCCTCGATCATTTCGATGCGCGACTTCACCGCATAAAAGGCCCCAACGTCACCAGCAATTTGGCCATCGGCAATGCGAGCCCGCCTCACCTCCTCCTCAACGCCTGATCGGCACTCTTCAAACTCCCTCCGACTTGTGACCAGCTCTTCTTGAATGCTCTTCAGCTCCCTGGTGAGGCGATGCTCAGTCTCACGGCAGCGACTCTCCGCTCCCTCCAGCTTGGTCCTCAAAGACGCAAGGTCGGACATTGACCTAGCAGCCCTGTCCTCGGCCTTGACAAGCATCGCCTGAACACCGGAGTAAGCTCCCAAGAAATACTGGAAGGCCTGACAGAAAGACACACGACAACACAAAAACACAATCAAGAAACGCAGTCGAGCAAAAAGAAACATAAAAACAAGAACAAAGGGCAACTCACCCTCCACGCGGAGCATCCCGCTTTACCAATGCAGTCTAGAGGGGAGACATCCTTAACTTCCGACTTCAAAGTCGGGTCCTGAGCGCGAAAAAGGTCGGCGATCGACTGTCCGACGGCACCGATCTTGCCGACCCCCTCAGTAGTCGCACTCTTTTTCCTAGGGATGTCCTCTACCTTGACGTCTTTAGGGCGAGCGCTCGCCTTCCTCTTAGAGCCAGTCTTGACTGGAACCGTCAGATCCACCAGATCCGGTTTGCTTGACCCGGCTTTGGCCGCCGCCTTCCTCTGCTCGATCAGACTTTTCCCTGACGCCACCCTCAAACGAACACTCGATCGACCACCAGGGGAACCTGACACGACAGAACAACAAAAAGGGAGAAATCCTAAAGTACACGACAAAACGAAAAACAGTAAAAGACGCCTGGAGTCAAGAATCTACCTTTTGCACGAGACGATGAGACATTCGACATGTCGTCTTGAGAGGCAGGAGTCGTCGACAGCAGGTTGACGTTCACAAACTTTCTTTCAGACGCGGGAATTTCAAGGACAATCTTCGACAAGCCTTCCGACCGGCTACTCACTTCTAGATCTTCTGGTTCGGGGACTACAAAAAAGAAAAGTTAAGGCAAGAGTTAAGACACATAAAATACGCGAAAGAGAAGACAAATACATACTATCGATTCGCCACTCCGTCAACAAAAACGGACACTCTCCCTCCTTCTCCAAAGAAGAATGTTCGACGAAAAAGAACTTCGACCCCCATCCGGGGTCGTTGACATCAGGGCTCTGCACCAAGGGCTTCCGACCATGTCGGATACGCAACTGAACGCGACAGGAACTCTTCGACCCAATAAAGTAGTTATACCACAGAGCGTCAAAATCAAAATCGGCCCCAGTTTGAACATTCACAAGGTCTAAAACCCTAAGAACTCTCCACGCCTGAGGCATTATTTGACATGGCGCCAGCGCCAAAGTGGCTAAAAAATCCCTGACAAGGGGAGAGAAAGGAAATTTATGCCCTATTCTAAATGGGTATGCGTAGAAGCAAATCCATCCTTCGTAACGCGCATCGGCCCTCTCGTCTGGATGAGGCAACCTGGCGCCCGTCTCCGATGGAAAGCCTCCGACTTGGAGAACTTGATCCAGCTCCGCTTGGGACAAAGTGCTAGTCAATGCATCTGACTCCTTCAAAATGAAACGAGGAGGAGTTTCGCCTTCACGAGAATCGGAAAGAGTCTTCGACGACTCGGAAGCCTCGATGGAAACCATTTCGAGAATGGAAAGAGAGAGAGATCAAAGAGCTATGACTAGAGAAATCAGAAAACTATGGCGAAAGAGACCGAGAAGCTTACCGGAAGAAACTTGCAAAGGAAGATGGGATGAAGACTAATTGATTCCCTCTGCTCTGAATTTATGGAGGGAAGCGAAGATTTGCAGAGGCGTCGCATCATGCCCCGATCATGCGCCACGTAGCCCTGAGCAAACGCGCCAAAAAAGGATGGTGAAGATCGTATCTAGAGAAGTTGCCACGGATTCCGTTTTACTTGCCTAAACCGAAAACCCAAGGCAACTTGGGGCTATTGTTGGGCCTGGCATCCCCGGAGAAGATGGGTCAAGTGAATCGAGCCCAAGCCTATTGCAGATCGGAAGAATAAAGGAGAAGGCCCAGAGGAGGCGACAAGGCTTCTCTGGTCGAATGCCCTCCGACAGGATCGCGAGAATCTCGCCATACATTTAATACCCAGATCACACAACGTCCACAGCATTCAAACCACTATAATCGCAGCAATTAAATGGCATAATCCTTGCCATTGCTCCCGGCATTGAAGACGAAGATATTAGAAAAACACAACGGTCACAATGGAAAAGAACTTACCATATTTGGACGACGAAGAAGATAAGAGGATACGAACACATTAACGCTAGACACACAAGAATCCTGACTCACAAACGAATCAGAACAACACTTACGCTGCCCGCTTAGCTCTCTAGCAATCATCTGCGCTTACTCTCCACCGGTCGCCACCTAAAAGTCATCGGTCGAGTCCTACACGACCACTTGGTCTAAACTACGATAAGTTGTATCTCGATTCGATCCGATCAATACATTATCTAATAAAATCATCTCACTATTCTACATTTATTCTTTGCTTGTCAATTATCTGCTTGGTTTGGATTGTTCTCTATCACCCGATCGACTAGTTATCCCGTCTAAGGCGATTTAGGTCATCCGATCCTTTCGCCCCAAAACAATACCGAGGTGTGGACGTGACCAACTTGATGTTCCATTGGTCGCAGAAGGCTCGAGTCTTATGACTGATGAATTGGGAACCGTTGTCGCACACGATTTCTGATGGGATGCCAAATCTGCACAAGATATTGCGTTTTATGAATGAAATGACGTGTTGTTCTTTTACCTCTCTGTAGGCTTCGGCTTCGATCCACTTAGAGAAGTAGTCTGTCATGGCGAGGAAGAAGACTCTTTGACCCGACGCGGGAGGGAGCTTCCCGACGATGTCCATCCCCCATCTCATAAAGGGCCATGGAGCTAGAGTCGGATGGAGAAGCTCTGAAGGTTGGTGATGGACGGGTGCATGCCGCTGACAGGCGTCGCACTTTTTGGTGTAGTCTATAGCGTCCTTGTTCATCGTCGGCCAGTAGTACCCATTTCGTAGGGCTTTTCCCGAGAGGCTTCGTCCTCTAGTATGATTCCCACACTCTCCTTCGTGTAGCGATTGTAGGATGCGTCCGACCTCGGAGGTCTTGAGGCATCGTAGGAGTAGCCCTATGACAGATCTTTTGTACAAGATGTTATCTATGATATCGAAAGAGAGTGCTTGTACCTTGAGCCGCTTTGCTTCTGTTTTGTCGTCGGGCAGAATGCCGTCTTTCAACCATCTGATGTAAGGTAGCATCCAATCGTCATTGTTGTCGATGATGTCTTCTTCTGGTCGACCACCGACTTCCATGGCGACGAGTTCTTCAAGCGGTGTCGTTGACTCGACAGACGTCCTGGGGACGGCTGGCGTCATGATGTGGGCCAATGGTATGTGCGGAAATTCCTTCGGGTCTAGGACGGATCCTAGATTGGCAAGTGCGTCAGCTTGGGAGTTAAAATCTCTGGGTACCTGTCTGATGTTGAATGCTTGGAATTGTCCGATCAGCTTCTTGGCTACCTCCAAGTAGGCTATCATCCTGACGTCTTTAGCACTGTAAGATCCTTGTATTTGGTTTACGACCAACAAGGAATCGCAAACGACTTCGATCTCTCAGAGCCCTAGGTCGTGAGCCAAGATGAGTCCGAATATGAGTGCTTCGTATTCAGCTTCGTTGTTAGTCGCATCCCACTCGCATCTGACGGCCTGAGCTATCTTGTCCCCTTGTGGCGATTTCAGCACGACCCCTAGCCCCGATCCTCTGGAGTTCGACGCTCCATCTGTGTGGAGCTCCCATGTACCTGTTTCTTCTATCGCGAGCAATTGTGTTGCTTCTCTTGTGGCTTCTTGCTCTAGGGTCGGACTGAAATCGGCCACAAAGTCGGCTAAGGCTTGCGACTTGATCGCTGTCCTGGGCTCGTACTCGATGTCGTAACCACTGAGGTGTATAGCCCATTTGGTCATTTGTCCTGTAAACTCGGGTTTCCTCATGATTGCTCTCATGGGATGATTAGTGCGGACAATAATAGTATGTGATTCAAAATAGGATTTGAGTTTGTTCGAGGCCATTACCAACGATAGTACGAGCTTCTCGAGTGACGAATACCTTGTTTCTGCTGGCAACAACGTCCGACTGACGTAGTATATCGGTGACTGCTTGGCATCCTCTTCCCTGATCAGTACTGCACTTACGGCTGATTCTGACACTTCAAGATATAGAAATAAGGGCTCGTCGCCTTTAGGTTTGGTCAGTAACATGGGACTAGCCAAGTACTCTTTCAAGTTCTGGAACGCTGCTTCGTGTTCTTCCGTCCATTGAAAGGACTTGCTTTTCCTGAGAGCGTCGTGGAAGGGTTTGCACTTGTCGGATGATTTGGAGATGAATCTGTTCAGAGCTGCTATCCGACCCGTGAGCTTTTGTACGTCTTTGATGCATCGGGGGGATCGAAGATTGATGAGAGCCTTGATCTGTTCTGGGCTGGCTTCTATTCCTCTTTGTGTCACCATATACCCCAAGAACTTCCCTGATGACACTCTGAAGGAACATTTAGTAGGGTTTAGTTTCATATTGTACCTTTTGAGCACCTCGAAGCTGTCGTGTAGGTGGTCTATGTGATCTTCTTTCCTTTTGGACTTGACCAATATGTCGTCTATGTAGACTTCCATCGTGTCTCCAATCTGATCTTTGAACATCTTGTTGACTAGTCGCTGATAGGTAGCCCCTGCATTTTTTAGGCCAAAGGGCATTACTTTGTTACAGTAGATACCTTGGCTAGTGACGAATGCTGTTTTTTCCTGATCGTCGGGTTCCATGAGGATTTGATTGTAGCCGCTGAAAGCGTCCATGAAGGTAAGCATTTTCGTGCCCTGCTGTGACGTCAACCATGGCGTCGATGTGGGGTAGTGGGAACGAGTCTTTGGGACAAGCCTTGTTGAGATCTGTGAAGTTGATGCAGACTCTCCACTTGTCGTTCTTTTTCTGGACTACGACCACGTTGGCTAGCCACTCAGGATAATGGACTTCTCTTATTTTCCTTGTTTCCAATAAGCTCTTGACTTCGTCGTCAATTATCTTGTTCCGCTCAGGGGCAAACTTCCTGCGTTTTTTTCTTAACAGGGGGATGAGATGGATCTACATTCAATTTATGCGTAATAATGTTTGGAGATATTCCGACCATATCCTCATGCGACCATGCGAAGCAATCGGCATTGATCCTAAGAAAATCAAGAAGTTGTTGTCTGGTCGAGTCGTCCAAGTCCGACCCGACCCTTACCGTTTGGTTTGGCTTTAAAGGGTCCAGTACGATCTCGTCGAGTTTTTCCATTTCTGGTTCGATGTACCGACTGGATCCTTCGCCGCTCTGTGATTGCTATGCGGTCTGATGTTCGACTGCATTCTTCATGGAAGCGACGTAGCACTCTTTAGCAGTCCTTTGGTCTCCTCGGATTTCTTGTACTCCCCATTCAGTGGGAAACTTGATGACTTGATGATACGTCGAGGGTACCGCTCTCATAGTGTGTATCCATGGCCTGCCAAGAATACAATTGTAGGGAGATGGACAATCTAGTTTCAAGAATTTCACATGTTGGTTGATTCCTCCAGCGTATGTGGTTAGAATGATTTCACCAATCGTATGTTTAACCTCACCGCTGAACCCGACCAGTGGGGTCGACTTTTTGATTAGGTCGTTTTCAGCTAGACCCATTTCTTTAAGAGCATCGAGGGTCAAAAGATTGGTTGAACTCCCTGTATCGATTAGTACCCTTCGTATTAAGCAATTACCAATAGACAAAGAGATTACCAGACCATCGTGGTGACCGTCCGATCCGTCGGAATCGAACTCGTCGAACGTGACTGTCGGAAGGTTGGAGATCTTCCTTGGCCTTAAGTCTGACGCCTCGGGCTTGTTGCCCTTGCTTTCCTTTGCGTGTCGCTTAGCTGCGGAGTATGTGTTCCCACATACGTCTGATCCACCTGAAATAGTATTGACAACTTTTGTATGGACGGGGGATGGAGGTTTGTTTTGTTTTACCTAGTCTCGTCGTTCCATGGTGGTTTTTGCCCGCTCCGAGATTACGTCGCGCAGGAGCCCCTGTGCGAGCAGTCTTGCGACTTCCTTTCGCAGGGCGATGCATTCGTCGGTCGAATGACCATGATCGCCATGGAATTCGCACCATCGGCTCATGTCTTTCTTGACGTCCAGTCGGTCGCTCTTTCGGGGCCATCTTACTTCTTTTCCATATTTGTCGAAACTCTTGACGAGCTCTGACACGGAAACGTTGAAGTTGTAAGATTGGATCCTGGGAGGCAACGCCGGAACGTCTCTCCAGTCCTGGGACCTGTCCTGGAAAGAGTTTACCTGACTCAACTCGTTTCGATTACGAGAGTAGGGATGTGGACGTCTGTCTCTACGATTGTCGGAGAGATTTTTACGATCAGACGGATCGGGCCCGCGTGAGGCTTTTTGCGACTCACGGTCCTCTTCCAATCTTACCTCGGCCATGGTCTTGGCCTGGACGTCTTCGAAGCTTTTTCATGGGTACTTGGTAATCTCGTCGTAAAGGTTGATGTCTTTGATCAGACCTTGTCTGAAGGCTTCGATGGAGGTTGTGACGTCGTAGTGGGGGATCGCCACTTTCTCCTTATTGTACCTGTTGAGATAATTCCTGAGAGGTTCGTTATACCTTTGTGTGACTCGGTAGAGGTCACTCGACTGCTTTTCGAGCCTCCGACTACTGGTAAATTGACTTTTGAAGGGGTTGACCAGATCCGTAAACGATGCAATCGTTCCCTGAGGCAAACACATAAACCAAGTTAGTGTGGAACCTGCGAGGGTCGTGCCAAAGCTTTTGCACATGACGGCCTCGCGGTTCTCCCTTGAAACAGATGCAGCCATTAACTTTTGTTTATATATAGAAATATGGTCATCTGGGTCGCTGGTGCCGTCGAATGTCGCCATGCTGGGAAGATGAAACTTCTTGGGGATCTCGACCCTGGCGATTTCTTCAATGAACGGGGATTCTTCGAATCCGCCGGTCGCTTCCATCTCGATTGGCTGCAGGACTCCTGGAAGCCTGTTGAAGCGATCGTCGATCGTCTTCATGTGTTGGTCGAGCGTCTGCTGGAAGAGAGCCAGGACGTCTGGTGGATTGGTAACCTGTGGTTCGTCGATTCGGGCCCTTGCCGACCCGATCGGTGTGGAAAAAGTGACATGGTTAGTCGAAAACGGATTGGTAATAGGAGTTCGAGATGTACCCTCTGCGTATCCGGATCGTCGCACGCTCGGGGGCGTTGGCTCGACGTTGTCCATGTCAAGGTGTGTTCGAACGTTGCTGTGGATGGGCATACTCCTAGATCCCGAAGCCATTGATTGTACCTGCGACTTAAGAGACTCATTTTCACGGGTTAGTTGTGCGATCTCGGCTTTGGATTGGGTTGACAAGGCGGCGAGAGATTAGGTTTTTTGGCGCTGCTGGGCTAGTTCCTCTTGGAGGGCGGCCATTTTTTGAGAAAGTTCTTGGAACTGGGTTGGAGTAGGGTTTTCGGTTGGGTCCCATGGAGTTTGGGTTCCGTCTTCGAGACGTGGTTCTTCGGTGTTGGTAGATGGGTCGATAGTCATGGTTGGAAAGTTTCGGAATGATGATCGGCAAGTTGCCCCACGGTGGGCGCCAAATTGTTTTGGGGAGAAAAGATCGGACGACCTAAATCGCCTTAGACGGGGTAACTAGTCGATCGGGTGATAGAAAACAATCCAAACCAAATAGATAATAGACAAGCAAAGAGCAAATGCAGAATAGCGAAATGATTTTATTAGATAATATATTGATCGGATTGAATCGAGATACAACTTATCGTAATAAGGCAGAGTGATCTTATTGGATTCGACCGGTAATTCTTAGGTTGCGACCGGTGGCGAATAAGCGGGGGTGATTGCTGGAGAGCTAGACGGGCAGTGAAAGTGTTGTTCTGTTTTGTTTCTGAACGAGAATGCTTGAGTGTGTAACGTGCTTGTATCCGTCCCCCTCTTATCTTCCTCTTCGTCCATATATGGTAAGTTCTTCGTGCCTCTGACCGTTATATTTTGATCCCATCCTTATCTTCAACGCCGGGATTTAATTACGGAGATTCTGTCACTAATTGCTGCTATTATGGTGTTGTGTAAATGTTGTGGCCGTTGATCAATCCTGGCATTTAATGCTTGGCGGGATCTTCGCGATCTTGTCGGAGGACGTTCGACTGGAGAAGCCTCGTCGCCTTCTCTGGGTTTCTCTTATGTTCTTCCGATCCGTCGTGGGCCTGGGCTTGTCTTGCTCGATCCACCTTCCCAGGGGATGTCAGGCCCAACAATGTCCTTATTATGTTGCTTCGAAATATTGATCAGTCTTCAGGTTTATGTAATAGGACAAGATTGATAACCATGCAGCTCGGCAGTCATGTCAAACAAGGAAGAATATTTCAAGCAACAATATCAGACAAGTTTTTATTCCTCGCATGCTCATGTCACCATCAGACACTCCATACCCGTTCAAGTTTCAATAAAGTCAATTTCCCTTGAGTGTCTGTTTTGCTATGACGATAAACAAGAGTCGGGGCCAATCACTTGCAAATGTCGGTTTGTATCTTTCACGCCTTATTTTCACTCATGGTCAGTTTTATGTTGCATCATCAAGAGTTACCAACAAGAAAGGTTTGGAGATTTTAATATGCGATAAAAAAACAAAAAAGATCTAATACTACAACCAATGTAGTATACAAGGAAGTTTTTCATAATTTGTAACAATTTTGAACATCTTATGAGATTTTATGTTTAGGGTTTCACTTTCATGTATTAGATGAACAATTTGATTATTCTTTATCGTTTTAGTAGTATTAATGTTAGGGATGTGGATATCCCCGCTTCAAAATTAATTAGCCAATTTTTATTATATATAAAGTTATGGATAGTGTTGGGCCTGGCATCCCATGGGAAGATGGATCGAGCAAATCAAGCCCAAGCCCACGATGGATCGGAAGAACAAGAGAAAAGCCCAAAGGAGGCGACGGGACTTCTCCAGTCGAACGCCCTCCGACAAGATCGCGAAAACCCCGCCAAGCATTAAATGCCAAGATTGATCAACGGCCATAGCATTTACACAACACCATAATAAGCAGCAATTAGTGACAGAATCTCCATAATAAAATCCCGGCGTTGAAGATAAAGATGGAATCGAAATGTAACGGTCAGAGGCATGAAGAACTTGCCATATTTGGACGAAGAAGAAGATAAGAGGCACACATACAATTACGTGAGGACAACAACCATTTAGGTCATCCGATCTTTTCGTCCCAAAATAATTTGGCGCCCACCGTGGGGCAACTTGCCGATCACCCTTCCAAAACTTTTCAACCATGACTATCGACCCACCTGCCAACACTGAAGAACCACGTCTCGTAGATGAAACCCAAGCTCCAGGAAACACGACCGAAAATCCTACTCCAACCCAGTTCCAAGAACTTTCCCAGAAAATGGCCACCCTTCAAGAGGAACTAGCCCATCAACGCCAAAAGACCGAAACCTTATCCGCCCTGTCGACCCAATCTGAGGCCGAGATCGCACAACTAACCCGTGAAATGAGTCTATTAAGTCGCAGGTACAATCGATGGCCTCAGGATCCAGGAACATGCCCATCCACGGCAGCGTCCGAACGCGCCTCGACATGGACAACATCGAGCCAACACCTCCGAGCATACGACGGCCCGGACACACAGAGGGTACATCTCGAATTCCTTTTTCTAATCCGTTTTCGACTAACAATGTCACTTTTTCCACACCGATCAGGTCGGCAGGGGCCCGAATCGACGAACCACAAGTTACCAATCCGCCAGATGTCCTGGCTCTTTTCCAGCAGACGCTCGGCCGACACATGAAGACGATCGACGATCGCTTCAATAGGCTCCCAGGAGTCCCGCAACCAATCGAGAGGGAAGCATCCGATGGATTCGAAGAATCCCCGTTCATTGAAGAAATCGCAAGGGTCGAGATCCCCAAGAAGTTCCATCTCCCCAACATAACGACGTTCGACGGCACCACCGATCCAGATGACCATATCTCTCTCTATAAACAAAAACTAATGGCTGCATCCGTTTCAAGGGAGAGCCGCGAGGCCGTCATGTGCAAAAGTTTTGGCACGACCCTCGCGGGCCCCGCACTAACTTGGTTTATGCGTTTGCCTCAGGGAATGATTGCATCATTTGCGGATCTGGTCAACTCTTTCAAGAGTCAGTTCGCCAGCAGTCGGAGGCTCGAGAGACAATCAAGTGACCTCTACCGAGTCACACAAAGGTATAACGAACCTCTTCGGAATTATCTCAACAGGTACAATAAGGAGAAAGTGGCGATCCCCCACTGTGATGTCACAACCTCCATCGAAGCCTTCCGACAAGGTCTGGTCAAAGACAGCAATCTCTACAATGAAATTACCAAGTACCCGTGTAGAAGTTTCGAAGATGTCCAGGCCAAGACCATGGCAGAAGTAAGATTGGAAGAGGATCGTGAGTCGCGAAAAGCCTCACACGGATCCGATCCATCCGATCGTAAAAATCCCTCCGACAACCGTCGAGACAGACGTCCTCACCCCTACTCTCGTAATCGAAACGAGCCGAACCAGGTAAACTCTTTCCAAGACAGGTCACAGGATTGGAGAGACGGTCCGGCGTTGCCTCCTAAGGTCCAGTCTTATAACTTCAATGTTTCTGTGTCAGAGCTCGTCAAGAGTTTCGACAAGTATGGAAAAGAGGTAAGATGGCTCCGAAAGAGCGACCGACCGAATGTCAAGAAAGACATGAACCGATGGTGCGAATTCCACGGCGACCACGGTCATTCGACCGACAAGTGCATCGCCCTGCGAAAGGAAGTCGCTAGGTTACTCTCACAAGGGCTCATGCGCGACGTAATCTCAGAGCGGGCGAAAGCTACCATGGAACGTCGAGATCAGGTAAAACAGAACAAACCCCCATCTCCCGTCCATACAAAAATTGTCAATACTATTTCAGGTGGATCGGACATATGTGGGAACACATACTCCGCGGCTAAGCGGCATGCCAAGGAAAGCAAGGGCGACAAGCCCGAGACGTCAGAATTCAAGCTAAAGAAGACCTCCAACCTTCCGACGGTCACATTTGACGAGTCTGACTCCAACGGGTCGGATAGTCACCACGACGGTCTGGTAATCTCTTTGTCCATTGGTAATTGCTTAATACAGAGAGTACTAATCGATACAGGGAGTTCGACAAACCTCTTAACCCTTGATGCCCTTAAAGAGATAGGTCTGATCGAAGACGACCTAATCAAAAAGTCGACCCCACTGGTCGGGTTTAGCGGTGAGGTCAAGCATACGACCGGTGAAATCATTCTAACCACATACGCTGAGGGAATCAACCGACAGGTGAAATTCTTAGTCCTAGATTGTCCGTCTCCCTATAATTGTATTCTTGGCAGGCCATGGATACACGTTATGAAGGCAGTACCTTCAACATATCATCAAGTCATCAAATTCCCCACTGAATGGGGAGTCCAAGAAATCAAAGGAGATCAAAGGACCGCTAAGGAGTGCTATGTCGCTTCTATGAAGAGCGCAGTCGAACACAAGACCGCATAGCAACCACAGAGCGGCGAAGGACCTAGTCGGTACGTCGAACCAGAAATGGAAAAACTCGACGAGATCGCACTAGATCCCTCAAAGCCAAACCAAACGGTAAGGGTCGGGTCGGACTTGGACGACTCGACCAGACAACAACTCCTCGACTTTCTCAGGACCAATGCCGATTGTTTCGCATGGTCGCATGAGGACATGGTCGGAATATCTCCAAACGTTATTACACATAAATTGAATGTAGATCCATCTCATCCCCCTGTCAAGCAAAAACGCAGGAAGTTCGCTCCCGAGCGGAACAAGATAGTCGATGATGAAGTCAAGAGCTTATTGGAAACAGGAAAAATCAGGGAGGTCCATTATCCCGAGTGGCTAGCCAACGTGGTCGTAGTCCAGAAGAAGAATGGCAAGTGGAGAGTCTGTATCGACTTCACAGACCTCAACAAGGCTTGTCCCAAAGACTCGTTTCCTCTACCCCACATCGATGCTATGGTCGACGCAACGGCGGGACATGAAATGCTTACCTTCATGGACGCCTTCAGTGGCTACAATCAAATCCTCATGGAACCCGAAGACCAAGAAAAAATAGCGTTCGTCACTAGCCAAGGTATCTATTGCTATAGAGTAATGCCTTTTGGTCTAAAAAATGCAGGGGCTACGTATCAACGACTAGTCAACAAAATGTTCAAAGACCAAATTGGGGACACAATGGAAGTCTACATAGACGACATGTTGGTCAAATCAAAAAAGAAAGAAGATCACATCGACCACCTTCGCGACAGCTTCGAAGTGCTAAAAAGGTATAACATGAAACTAAACCCTACTAAGTGCTCCTTCGGAGTATCGTCAGGAAAGTTCTTGGGGTACATGGTGACACAAAGAGGAATAGAAGCCAGCCCGGAATAGATCAAGGCTCTCATCAACCTCCGATCCCCCCGATGCATCAAAGACATACAGAAACTTACAGGTCGGATAGCAGCTCTGAACAGATTCATCTCCAAATCATCCAACAAATGCAAACCCTTCCCTGACTCTCTCAAGAAGAACAAGTCCTTTCAATGGACGGAAGAGCACGAAATGGCGTTCCAAAACTTGAAGGAATACTTGGCCAGTCCCTTGTTACTGACCAAACCTAAAGGCGATGAGCCCTTATTTCTATATCTTGCAGTGTCAGAATCAGCCGTAAGCGCAGTACTGGTCAGAGAAGAAGACGCCAAGCAGTCGCCAATATACTATGTTAGTCGGACGCTGTTACCGGCAGAAACGAGGTATTCGTCACTTGAAAAGCTCGTACTATCATTGGTAATGGCATCGAACAAACTTAAACCTTATTTCGAATTCCATACTATTACTTTCCGCACTAATCATCCCATGAGAGCAATCATGAGGAAACCCGAGTTCACAGGACGAATGACCAAATGGGCCATACACCTCAGCGGTTACGACATCGAATATGAGCCAAGGACGGCAATCAAGTCGCAGGCCTTAGCTGACTTTGTGGCTGATTTTAGCCCAACCGTAGAACAAGAAGCCACAAGAGAAGCAACGCAATTGCTCGCAACAGAAGAAACATGCACATGGGAACTCCACACCGATGGTGCGTCGAACGCCAGAGGATCGGGGCTAGGGGTCGTGCTAAAATCGCCACAAGGGGACAAGATAGCCTAGGCCGTCAGATGTGAGTAGGATGCGACTAACAACGAAGCTGAGTATGAGGCACTCATATTCAGACTCATCCTGGCTCGTGACCTAGGGGTCCGAGAGATCGAAGTCATTTGTGACTCCATGCTAGTCGTGAACCAGATACAAGGGTCGTATAACGCTAAAGACGTCAGAATGATAGCCTACTTGGAGGTAGCCAAGAAGCTGATCGGACAATTTCAAACATTTGACATCAGACAGGTACCCAGGGATCTTAACTCCCAAGCTGACGCACTCGCCAACCTAGGATCCGCCTTGGACCCGAAAGAATTTCCATACATACCATTGGCCCACATCATGACGCCAGCCGTCCCAAGGACATCCGTCGAGTCAACAACACCGCTTGAAGAACTCGTCGCCATGGAAATAGGCGACCGACCAGAAGAAGACATCGTCGACACCAATGACGACTGGATGCTACCTTACATCAGATGGTTAAAAGACGGCATTCTGCCCGACGACAAGATAGAAGCAAAAAAGCTCAAGGTACAAGCACTCTCTTTCGATATCCTAGATAACATCTTGTACAAAAGATCTGTCACAGGGCTACTCATACGATGCCTCAAGACTCCAGAAATCGGACGTATCTTACAATCGTTACACGAAGGAGAATGTGGGAACCACACCGGCGGACGAAACCTCTCAGGGAAAGCTCTGCGGAACGGGTACTACTAGCCCACGATGAACAAAGATGCTATGGAGTACACTAAGAAGTGCGACGCCTGTCAGCGGCACGCGCCCGTCCATCATCAAACCTTAGAGCTCCTCCATCCGACTTTGGCTCAATGGCCCTTTATGAGGTGGGGAATGGACATTGTCGGGAAGCTTCCGCCCGCGTCGGGACAAAGAGTTTTCTTCCTCGCCATGACGGACTACTTTTCTAAATGGATCGAAGCAGAAGCCTATAGAGAGGTAAAAGATCAACATGTCATTTCATTCATAAAACGCAATATCTTGTGCAGATTTGGCGTCCCATCAGAAATTGTGTGCGACAATGGCTCACAATTCATCAGTCATAAGACCCGAGCCTTCTGCGACCAATGGAACATCAAGTTGGTCACATCCACACCTCGGTATCCGCAATCCAACGGACAAGCCGAATCCAACAACAAGATCATTATCAACAACCTCAAGAAACGCCTCACAGGGGCTAAAGGCAAATGGGCAGACGAACTCCCACTTATTCTCTAGTCCGATAGGACTACTCCAAAGAATGCGACCGGGCAATCGCCTTTCTCTCTCGTATATGGGAGTGAGGCGGTCATCCCGACTGAGTTATTGGTTCCGACCGCTCGCTGCAACCTTCAGACAAATGCACAAAACGACATCGAACTAGCACACAATCTGGACACAGCGGACGAAATCAGAGAGAAAGCCCGAATCAGGATGGTCAGGTTTCAACAACAGGTAGCAAGGAGTTACAACAAGAACGTCCGGATCAAGGCATTCAAGGTCGGAGATTGGGTCCTCAGGAAAACATTCCAGAACACCAAGAATCCGTCCGACGGAAGCTCGCACCACAATGGGAAGGACCCTACTTAATCACCGAAGTAGTCGGACAAGGAGCATACCAGTTAGAAGACAAGGACGGACAACCAATCCCAAGAAATTGGAACGCAACACATCTAAAGCTATACCATTTCTGAATCAAACAAGGTAAAGCATTACACAATTTTATACATCACTTACTATCACATATACATCACTATCTTCTTTTACATGTTATCATCTAACACTAAGCGAGGACTTCCTCCTTACAAAATACAAATACAGAACAGCATTGACATATACACTGGATCCAGTCATCCGCAAAAAGCGCTTACATTACATTACACGATCGATCGGAACACGGGGAGATGACAACACAGGCACGTCGGCACACCGCATGCCTTACATAAAACATAAGGTACGACACCTTATTACATTCACGCAATAGAAACATATTGCTTACCTCCCCGGCATAAAGTCATGACTAACACAATACACAAACAAATCGCAGGCCTGCTCTACACACATACATACGGCGGAGCCCCACTCGACGGAGCACACGGGCAAAACCGACATACATAAAGCGTCACCGACTATTCCCTTGAAAGTCTGACGAACATGTACGAAACAAACTAGCATACGATTCTATATGTAAAGACGAAATTGCATCAAAATACAAACATTTTTATACATAAACGCGACCCACAATGATGGACGGGTCGCCAAAACACATTGTCTGCCTACACATCTGTAGGACTTTATCAACATTCACTTAGAAATATTCTGCGACCCACGATGGTGGACGGGTCGCCAAAACACATAATATTCAAACACACACGCAGGTGGGGCAAACAAAGTCGAAAGTACGCAAGAAATGCAAATCATGCATCGAGGACAACAACATTACCTTCGGCAGGGGCTGGTTCCAGAGAGGCCGCCTCGTCAGTCGGCTCGACATCGCCAGAGTGGGCCTCGTCCTCGTCGGCACCCTCGTCCACGGCCTCTTCTCCGACGCCGGCCAAGCGAAACAGCTCCTGACCAGGGTTGCCCTTTGGGAACATGGAGTCCAAGGTCTCCTTCTCTGCCTTCAAGTCCCAGAGCTCGTGCTTGCCTTCGCCGAACTCCTCGATCATTTCGACGCGTGACTTCAGCGCGTAAAAAGCACCAACGTCACCAGCGATCTGGCCATCGACGATCCGAGCCCGCTTCACCTCTTCCTCAACGCCTGATCGGCTCTCTTCAAACTCTTTCCGGCTTACAACCAGCTCCTCTTGACATCTCTTCAACTCCCTGGTGAGACGGCGCTCAGTCTCCCGACAACGGCTCTCTGATCCCTCCAACTTGGTCCTTAAGGACGCAAGAGCGGACTCCGACCTGGCAGCTCTTTCCTCGGCCTTGGCAACCATCGCTTTAACGCCAGAATACGCGCCCAAGAGGTACTGGAAAGACTAAAGAAAGAAAGTACAAACAAGTAGTTAGAAAACTTAGTCAACGAAAGAGGGAGAAATACAAAATAAAGACAACTCACCTTCCACGCGGAGCATCCCGCTTCACCAATGCAGTCCAGAGGAGAGGCGTCGTCAACTTTCGATTTCAAAGTCGGGTCCCGAGCGTAAAAGAGGTCGGCAATCGATTGTCCGACCGCGCCGATCTTGACGACTCCTTCAGTGGGCGCCTCCTTCTTCTTGGAAATCGCCTCTGCCATGACATCATCGGAGGGAGCACCTGCCTTCCTCTTGGAACCGACTTTGAGTGGGGGCGCCAGGTCCGCCAGAATTGACTTGCTCGATGCCGCCTTAGCCGCCGCCTTTCTCTGTTCGATCAAGCCTTTTCCAGACACCACCTTCAGACGAGCACTCGTTCGACCACCAAGGGAAACTGACACGACAAGACAATGAAAAAGGAGAAGATCCTAAAGCACACGACGAAATAAAAAATAGTAAAGAAGGACTCCCAGAGTCGAGAGTCTACCTTTTGCACGAGATGATGAGATGTTCGACATGTCGTCTTGAGAAGCAGGAGTCGTCGACAGCAGGTTGACGTTCACAAACTTTCTCTCAGACACGGGAACTCCAAGAACAATCTTTGACAAGCCTTCCGACCGGCTACTCACCTCCAGATCTTCTGGTTCAGGAACTACAAAAAAGAAAAGTTAAAACAAAAGTTAAGACACATAAACAAGCAAAGAAGAAGACAAACACGTACTCTCAACTCGCCACTCAGTCAACAAGAACGGACACTCTCCCCCCTTCTCCAGAGACAAGCATTCGACAAAAAAGAACTTCGACCCCTATCCTCGGTCGTTCAAGTCGAGATTCAGCACCAGAGGCTTTCGACCATGTCGGATACGTAACTGAACGCGTGAGGAGCTCTTCGACCCAATGAAGTAGTTGTACCACAAAGCATCAAAATCAAAATCAGCCCCAGATCGGACATTTACAAGGTCCAAGACCCTAAGAACCCTCCATGCCTACGGCATCACTTGACATGGCGCCAACGCCAAAGTAGCTAAGAAATCCCTGACAAGGGGAGAGAAAGGAAATTTATGCCCTATTCGAAACGGGTATGCGTAAAAACAAACCCATCCTTCATAACACGCATCGGCCCTCTCATCCGGGTGAGGCAGCTTGGCAACCATCTCCGGTGGAAAGCCTCCAACTTGAAGAATTTGATCCAGTTCTGCTTGGGACGGAGTGCTCGTCAGAGCATCCGACTCTTTCAAAATGAAGCGAGGAGGAGCTTCGCCCTCGCGCAAGTCAGAAAGAATCTTCGACGACTCGGAAGCTTCGCTAGAAACCATTTCAAGGACGAAAAGAGAAGGTAATTGAAGAGCTATGGCTAGAGAAAATGGAAAACTTACCAAGGAAGCTTGTAGGAGAAGACGAAGTGAAGTCTAATCGCTCTCCTCTGCTCCGAATTTATGGAGGGAAGTAAAGACCTGCAGAGACGTCGCATCGTGCCTCGATCGCACGCCACGTAACCCTAGACAATCGCGCCAAAAAAAGGATGGTAGAGATCGTGTCTAGAGAAGTTGCCTCGGACTCCGCTTTACTTGCCTAAACTGAAAGCCCAAGGCAACTTGGGGCTATTGTTGGGCCTGGCATCCCCTGGGAAGATGGATCGAGCAAATCAAGCCCAAGCCCACGACGGATCGGAAGAACAAGAGAAAAGCCTAGAGGAGGCGACGGGACTTCTCCAGTCGAACGCCCTCCGACAAGATCGCGAAAACCCCGCCAAGCATTAAATGCCAAGATTGATCAACGGCCATAGCATTTACACAGCACCATAATAAGCAGCAATTAGTGACATAATCTCCATAATAAAATCCCGGCGTTGAAGATAAAGATGGAATCGAAATGTAACGGTCAGAGGCATGAAGAACTTGCCATATTTGGACGAAGAAGAAGATAAGAGGCACACACACAATTACGTGAGGACAACAACCATTTTCTCGCTCAGAAACACATCAGAAGAACACATTTGCTCTAAGCTTAGCTCTCAAAGAGTCATCCACGCTGATTCGTCGCCGGTCGCAACCTAAAAGCCACCGGTCGAGTCCTACCCGATCTCTTGTCTTACTACGATAAGTTGTATCTCGATTCGATCTGATTTACACGACATCTAATAAAATCATCTCGTTATTCTACATTTACTTCTTGTTTGTCTATTATCTATTTGGTTTGGATTATTTTCTATCACCCGATCGACTAGTTACCCCGTCTAAGGCGATTTAGGTCATCCGATCTTTTCGTCCCAAAACAGATAGTTTCGTCTCTCTTTCGATAATATTTTGTCAATCTCTTTAATATTTTTTATTCAATTAGTCATTTTTTATATTATCATTCATCTACTTCTATAACAGTTCTATATCGATTAAATATATTATTTTTTTAAATGTAAGGAAAAATAAACAAATCTCGTGCAAGGCACGGGTACTACACTAGTACTTCACTAATTTCAATACTTCACTAATTTCATACAATTATTCTTATACTTCACTAATTTCATACAATTATTCGTATATTATACTAATTTTATAGAACCTATTAAAATTATATACTAATATTTCCAATACATTAATAAAATTATCTAATTCATCTCATTTTATTCAAATTCTATTTCATTAATTTTATTTAATTGTAAATATAATTACATAAATTTATTCTAATAATATACTAATTTTTTTATGCAATTCTAATATATTAAATATGAAATTCAATAAAATAACCAATTTAATTACATAAATTTATTCTAATAATATACTATTTTTTTCATTTGTATTTAATTATAAATATAATTACATAAATTTATTCTAATAATATACTAATTGTTTTATGCAATTCTAATATTTTCTAACAAATCTAAATATTCCTACAAATAATAAAATAAGAAATTAATTTTATATATTATTAAATATGGAATTTAATAAGGAGAAATACGTACCTCAGCTCGTTCCCGACGACTGTATTTTCGTGGCAGTCTGGGTTGGCTTGCCTCTCCAACGAGCGCCACCGCCTCGACACCAATGGTCGCGGCAACGTCCAATGCATTTTCCGACCCCACCTCCGCTTTCGCCCCGACCGGAAACCCGCCACTCGCCATCGTCGGAATATCGTCGACCGTCTCCCCTGCCGCCTGTGTCGCTGCCGACGGCGCCTGTTTCGCCGCCGCACTTGCCGCTTGTTCCGCCGCATCCTCCGCGTTAGCCGCCGCAAATTTGGGATCTGGATTTTTTTCCAGATCCCGCCCTAAATCGACCACCCCCTCCGCCGTTGGCCCGCTCTCGGCCGCCGTTTCCTCACGACGTCGCCGCTTCCTATCGCCGCCGGATCTGGAATTTTCCCCAGATCTGTTTCGCTCTCAGCGGCCTTCTCCTCACGCTGCTTGTCCCTTTCGCCGCCGCCGCTTCCGCTCGCCGCCATCTCCATCGAAGCCGGTTGAAGATGATATCGGGGAAGAAGATGTTGGAATGAAGATGAGATGGCGCTATCTTATAAACATTTACCTGGGCGCTACTACGCAGCGCCCAGGTAAATTCAAATTTCATTTTTTCCCGGGTAAAAAAATTAAATTATATATTTATTAAATAAATTATATAATATTTTTTAATTACTTGATTTATTTCTTAAATCAAAATATTTAAATTTTTTTTTTATATATATTTCATATGGTTCATATTTTTAATTTTTTTTAAAAAAAAACAAATGATCGGGTTTACATTTAAACTGGTTCAATGATGAACCGGTTCAACAAAAATTGGTTGACACTGGTTGCGCCCAAGATTAAATCTTTTTTTTTTATTAAAAAAATCCAGTTTTTGGGCGCAATGCGCCGCTTAAAAAAACGGGTGCAATTATTCTCCCCGATCTAAATACACTCCACATTTTTTTCTATTTAAACTCCCATATAGTACGCGTACGCGCATGCGTCGCGTACTAGTACCAAGCAGTACGTGCACGCTCCACATACCAATACTTTCAAATAATACCCGCAAAGTATCCGAATGTGCTGGTAAGATACGCGTCATAGATGCATACCTCCTTTAAAAAATATTTAAAAATCTTTTTTTTCAAAGGAAAAAATGTATTAAAAAAATGGTACGCATCCGCATACCATATTTAAAACAAAGGATTTTTTTTTAAAATAGAGATGCGTACCACTTTATATATCTTTTTTTTTTCAAAATCTTTTCAACCTAAATATTTTTTTGGAAAAAATCTTCTTCACTAAAGATTTAAAATATTTTTTTAAAATAATATTTAAAATATAATTAAATATTTAAAATAAATATTTTTAAGAAAAAAAAGGCATCTTAACTTGTGTATATTTTTTAAAACAAAAGAGATCTAAGGATAAAAAGCGGTTCAAATTTGAATATTATACAATATCATATTATTCGATTCTGATTATACTAAGTATAATGTAATCGATATTCGATAATGAACTTAAAATTACATTATACTTAGTATATCCAATGTTCGAATAATATGATAATGAAGTTTGAATTACACTAAACTTAGTATAATCAACATTCGAATAATACGATAATGAAGTTAGAAATACATAATACTTAATATAACCGACATTCCAATAATACAATAATGAAATTATGATTACATGATATTGTAATAATACAATAGTGAAGTTACAAGTATTATATCTATATCTATACTAATATAAAAGGTTGGCCACCTTAAATGAATAGTGCCCCATCATGTGGCTATCACGTGCTCATTTCTACCATTGACTTCTATTCTGCCTCCCACGTGTTCTCTCAAAGATGGTGGCTTCAAGCGGTTTGCTTTCTCCTGATCTTCATCGTCCTCGAAGGTCTCTAGACCTCCAATTTCTCTCCCCATGCCGCCGGTTCTCGGTGCTAATAGATTGCGGTTTGCTTTCTCCTTATCTTCACCATCCTCGAAGTCTGAAGACCTCCGATTTGTCTCCCCCACGCCGCCGAATCTCGGTGCTAATAGATTGGGATTATCCAAGAGCTTCGGCTCTCTGCTTTCACGCTTCACTTGGATACTCAAAAGCGCACCTCTCAAGCTTGTTTCACCCAATCTTCAATTGGTCTATTTTCCAATTTCCCCCATTTTTTGTAATCGATATGGACTCTAATTTTACCATTTGGTTTTGGTGTTTTCTGTTTTCCGCAAGAAGATTTGGCGTTGCCTGAGTTGCAGGTGAGTTCTTTTTGTCGCTTCTAATTTGCGTTTCCTCATAGCCCTATCCAAATCGAACTTTCTTGGCTTTTGGTTTTGGATTTTATGGTTCCCTAGCTAAGATTTGGTTGCATTTTAGGTTATGATTCCAGGTTGATGATTCCATAAACCCTAATATCCGATTTAGTGCTCAATTTTTCGTTTGGCTGTATTTTGGTTACCTAGCTTCGGTTTTGGTTAGATTTCGAAGAAGAGCCCTATTTTTTGTTGGTTTTTTCGTTTCAGATCGAAGCTGTGTGGAGAATTATGTCCATGGGGATAACAAGTTGGGGAAAGGTATTCAAGACAACATTATCAGGGACTAACAAATTTGGTGAGTTTCCCTTTGTTTCAATCATACCTTGGAACCTTTTCTTGGTATTGGGGATTTTTAAAACAGAATTTTATGGAGTTAAAAGTCTGGCATCTTATACTGCATTTTTTTCAGGCATTTAGGATGATACATTCGTATTATCAATTTCCAAAGAAGAGGATGAAAGTGTGAGTCTTTTGAAGGAGAAATTATCAGCTGCTCTCATCAACGTCAGTCTCAAAGACGAGTTAGTCAAGCAACACACAAAAGTTGCTTAGGAGGTTGTCGCAGGTAACACATTTTGAGCTTTGTAATAAAAAGATCAAGTGAATAATTGAGACGATGCTTGCTTGCTATTTGATTAACCTACTTACTATATTGGTGTCTGTAGGGAAATTCTCAATATGAAACCTATGACATAAGTTTAGGGGAAGGTCTGAAGTGTTTCAAAAAATCCTATGCACCCTTACCGTTTCACAGTGTCAGTAAATACACATTTATTCATGTAGAATAATTTATATCCATTTGATAATATCATGTCTCCCTTCTAAATGAGAATGAATTCAGTTTAATGCTATTGTAGGTCCATTCTGGACGCAGGTATGTAATGATGGTTACATCTTGTTACACTTACTTTTTGTGGGAAATACATCCCTAGGTTATGGATGGATACAATTGTCTTTTTAAGCTAGCTACTGAAGGGTAAAGAACATAGAATTCTTTATTATTCGTACAAAAACGGGAGCATCATCCTTCTGTCAGGTGAATGACAAGCTTATGATATTTGTAGGTCTTATTATTGATGAGGAATCTCACTATGAACTTGGCTAGCCCTGATTTTGATCCCATTGTAAGTATTATTTATTCAATTTTTTGAACTAAATGATTAAGAAGATTCTGAGTATCCTTTAATCTCCACTCTGAGTATTTTGGTACTGAATCATGTTACCTGTGCATTTGTGATGAACGGTCTCCTACTTAATTTAAACACTGTATTCCAACACGGATTCCTGTCTAAACCCCCTTGTCATCTTTTTCAACTAAAGCTAAGATTGCAGCTTAGAATTACTTTGTTAACCACCCAATATCTCGCAACCAGTTCCAGAACTTACCTTTTGTGTATGCAATATGTGCTTTCATTGTCTGTTTTTTTTACTAAATTACTTGTAATGTGTTCTGTGTGGAATGTTAATGATTTTTTCATCTGATTAACGGAATATGTGCTACTTATGTAATATGCATTTGGTTGTGCTCTATATTATGCTTCAAGCCAATGTCTATAGAATGATGTATAACTTACTTAATTTCTAACTATTGATTGACACAGAAAAAAATCATGTCGGGTTATGATATCAGTACCAAAACGGTGACACCTTCTGCAAGAACCATAGAGAAAAACCACAAACAATGTTTTGACTTGCTGGTTGCCTAATAGACCCAATAAACTACCTATAGTATGTTCTTGTTGCCTCCTTTCTTTTGTTGTGGCAATAATCTCTACATTTTCTGCCACTATTCTTTGCATTTTCATCCTGTTTGGAGCTCAGACTGGCTTTTGTGTGAAAATGAAGGCCTTCTATTCTGAGTAGACGTGGGAAACCTCCAAGGCCCATGGAGTCTGTAAGCAGCATTGTGTATTTGGTTCTATTAATGTTTAATTCTACATTCCTTGTTGTGTGGGAGTTCAATTTGCTCAAGCTGCTTGATTTTTTTCAGTCGAGCATGACAATAATCCAGTAATGATAATATGTTATCAGTGTTTTATGAAGGGTGGTGATGTGACGTGATAGGTTACATTCTCCACCCAGTATCCTTGCAGGTCAATGTTATAGACAACAAAGTTTGTTCTCCTATTTTCTGCAGTGATCAGAATTAGTGATGTTGCCTTTCTTCTATCATTTGATCAACTTTGTGCTCTTTTCAACTTCTACAGATTGTGGTTGGTGGAAGAAACAAGTATCTGATTAATGGGCATCTTGCTCAGCCAAGTCGAGTCCAAAACTTGTTACATTATGTGCAGCTCAATGTCAATAATCCACATTTCTTATAATGCAATGTCGCATAACAAAGGTTTTAAATATGAAACTCCTGAAATTTTATCCATGCTTGAAGAGGCTGCTGGAACAAGAATGTATGAGACAAAGAAAGAGGCAGCCCTGAAGACACTTTAAAAGAAGCAAGGTAAAGTTGATGAGATTGATAAACTTCTTGATCAGGAAATACTTCCTGCACTAGAAATTGAGAAAGGAGAGGATGCAGTATATGCAATGGGCAAATGGAAATGCAGAATTAGATCGTCTCAAAAGGTTTTGTATTGCATTTGAGTATGTACAAGCAGAAAGAGTTAAAGAAAGCGCAGTCTCTGAGCTGGAGGAAGTGATGGCTAAGATTGCTTATGTTGATACTGAGGCGCAAAGGATGACTGAGGAAATTCAACACATGAAGGCAAAAGTATCTCAGTTGACTGCTGAAAAGGAAGCCAATATTGGTGGTGAAGCTAAAACCTTGTCCTATGAAGTAGATAAATTGTCTAAAAATCTCGTGAGAGAAACATCTGTGCTGAAAAATAAAGAGGACACTCTGAAAACTGAAGTTGAAAATGCTAACAAGGTAAGTGCAATGTTTTTTTCTTTTCATCTATTGCAAAAGTAATGCTATATCCTTTTTCTGAGAATTATTTCTCCCTTTTACTACAATACACCATAAGCCTATTGTAAATGATTTACATCACTTTTTCTTATCATGCCAGATTAAGAGAAAGATTGAAGAATTGAAAGAGTCTGAAGAAGAGAGGGCCTCTGTAGTTAAAAGAGATGAGGATGAAGCAGCTGATCTTAAGAAAAGATCTCATAATCTTTCCAAGGATTTAGAAGAGCATGAAAAGGAATACCAGGTAATGTATGTTTGCTATGTGCTAACTGCTAAGCATAATAGCACAATACTGATTTTGCACTACCAATATGTTCTGCTGAAAGATGTTGAACTACAATGGGCAGGGAGTGTTGGCTGGAAAGAGTAATCGGAACGAGGAAAAGTGTCTTGAGGAACAGTTAGCTGATGCTAAAGTAGCTGTTGGGAGGGTTGCTGGTAATTTCCTGAATTTAATGAGCCTTTTTTCCCTTACAATATATATGATGTGAACCTTAGTTGTTGTAATCATATTGCTTGCAAGCCTAAGAGAAATGTTCAGAGCCAAAGTGGGAACTTTTTCATTGTTCCCTTTAGTTCTTAGCCAAATGTTATATTTTTCAGTATGGTTCAGCATGGGAAGAGGACAAAGAAGGGTTCTTGCAGGATTCTCCTTCAGAAAAGAAACCTTTAAACTTAGTCACTCCTTTCAAGAAGTCTGTGAAGCATATTTTATGCGAGGTTGGTATATTATTGCTTACTTTCTTCACCTGACATTAATCCTTGTTCTTTAGTTTAAATACTGAACAATAGCACTGGTTCATTATCTTGGCTATTGATTTGCTTTCCTCGTGCAACATTGACTTGAATAGTTTATTTCTCTGATGCTACACTACATCATCACCATCATGTTTGATATTTGGTATGAGTCATAACTTAGTTTGTTCATCAGATTGTAAATTTTACTGATTTTGCAATTTTGGACAAAAGGCTTGGTGAGGAGAGTCATATTGACTGCTCAAGGGAAAGTAGTGACTGAATGGGAGATGGGAAACCTGGATGCATCCAAGACCTAATACATTAAATTAGAAGTCTTTTGGATGTGTGTTGATTGTAATAGTAGACAAGAGAACATAAACAAAAGATCATTATGATGCACAATTGTTGTGGCTTTACCAATTAAAACTATTAACAACTGAAAGATGGAACTTCTGTTGATTTGTATTAAAACAGTTGAAGTAGAACTTTACTTTAACAAGAGAATTATAGTTGACATAACAATCTTTTCGTATTTGTTTTTGTTGAAAGGAAGAGTCTTGGAATACTACGGAGTTTGATCCTTGGTGATGTTATTAATATTATGTTCTGTAATTTTGATTTTCGTTTCAATTACAGTAATTGCATTGATGAAGAGGTTTCTTCCAAAGAAAATATTGCAGAGAGCTGTGGAAAACAACTTTGCGTTAGATTAAGTAGCTAAATTGCTATATATATTACGCCAAGGAAGCATAAGTTTGAAGTTTGAATTGTATTGAATGGTGATTGTAGAGAGTTGTGTACTAATCATATATTTTTTCTAACTTTAGTCTGGATCTTTCTTCTTAGAGTTGCTAAAGTTTAGATGGGGATTATGATTTTGGGTCATCTTTGTGAATTGATCATTTTATTCTTAATTCCATATCAAAATCCCACATGATGGCTACTTAAAAGCCATTAGAGATCTCTATTCCAGGTATAATGTTAGGATGATAGCAGATGAAATACAGTCTGGGCTTAGGAGGTCTGGAAGGTTGCTCACTTGTGATTGGGAAGATGTACGCCCAGATGTTGTTGTAAGACTTCGCCTGACCAAATTTTTTTTGCCTTAAATGCATATCATATGCTTTATTCACTATCTTATTGACATTACGTGTTCATTGGTATGAACTGGTGGGAACACTGGAATGAGAATGACCTATCTTGCACTTGCTTATAGGAAATCTTGGAATATTCAAATTTGTGAAGTCTATGTATGGTCTCCATATATTCTAAACTATATTCTTAATGGCTATCTGATGTAGCTACTTGGAAAGGCATTGGGTGAGGGAGTTTTACCTGCCAGTGTTGTTCTTGCTGGCAAAGATGTAATGTTTTGTTCTAGACCTGGAGACCATGGAAGGTTTGAGCTCTATTAAGTATCATATAAATTCTGCTTCCAATAAGTGGTTTTGCATGTACATTACATGATTCTTGATTATGTTCTTTATTGTTATAACCATTCAGTTGAATTTAGTTCATGCATTATTTCCCCTTATACCTATTGGATGACTCGACACTATATATTGTGATGGAAAGGAGTAGTCAAGTAACTATAATCTTCATGAACTGGCTGTTAATATAAGTTTAACTAGCTTATTGCTAAGCTGTCAAACTTGGACACAAAATAAATCACAAGTATTGTGCTATTATTAGGCTTAGTTATTGTGTAGTCAAATTAACTTTAATATGTTGATTAGGACTTATGAGTTAGGACAATTTAGTAATAAAGCCGTCCTTGTATAGTGGAAATAGAGCTCATTGTTATCAGCTAATTTGCTATTGAGACAATGTATAAGGGTCCATTTATTTTTCAAGTTTGTGTTTCTTTTGATTCCAAGTTTTTGGTTGAGAAGATTAGATATTTGGGCTGTCATATTTTTTCTTTTGACTATTTGCATGATAACTAATAAATGTCTTAAGAGTATCATTTGTTTCCATTTCTTCATTTTACGTACTACTGTAAGCATCATATTTTTCAGCCTAGTGTTGTTCAGTTCCCACTGTTGATATTTTGCTCATTTGGATTACCCACATGGTGAGTTACTCTATAACATGGATATAAATAAGGCTACAATATTTAGATTGTTTTTGTTAGACATTCATGATTGGAAATATGGTTCCTCTTCTTTCCACCTTTCTACTTTTCACATTATGGGTCACTTGGAGCTAAAAAATTTGCAGAATTTAATTGTCAAAAGTGTGATCAAATCACGAGTCAACTATTGTTGTGACATAAACATTAATATAAAGGAAGTGAACCCTTTCTACCAAAAAAGAAAATAAAAAAGGAAGTGACCCCTTAGAAGTTATTCTTGATGCTACTTGAAATCTATGAATGGGTGCATACAATTTTGGAATGAGCATTTACATTTTTGTTAATCATGTTATTGTTTTTCATCTACCAGGTAGTAATGGGGAGCCACCACAACATCAGATGCAACAAAGTAATACTTTTATAGTCTTATATACTAGTTCCATTGTGTTTACTTCTACATCTTGGACTTTTGATTATCTGACATTATTGCATTAATAGATTCTATTAACTTCAGTTTTGTTTTTCCGAAGTGGAGCACAATATGTGCTAACTGGATTTGCAAAAAAAAAAAAAATCGCTATATGATTGAAATAAAATTATGAGTAGAGAAATCTGGAAGTAAAGAGGACAATAATGATTCTATCAGCCACTTCTTATGCTCAAAACCTTTTCTTCCTCCAGTAAAATAAATGAATGTTTAGAGAGAAATGAAATAAAAGTTGAAACATAATTATTGACATGGCCGTGTACCTGTCTTCACCTTCGCAGAATCAAACAAGCAAACAAGTGCCAAGTTCATTTGGCATAGTGTATCTTAATTGTGTAATTCAATTTGAATATTTGTATAGTCGTTAACTTAATATTTAGTAAACAATTTTAGAAGCTTCATTATTATTTCATAGTTGGCTCCTGTTTTGTCCTCCTCTATAGAAAGTGATGAGTTAATATGCTGACTATAATTCAGGTTTTTGGTCTCAAGTGGTCATATGATAACTGTGAGTTGGCATCTGGCGGGAATGATCGAGTAAGTAAAATTCTGATAAGGCAGCAACTTCAAGTGTAACTTATGTATAGTGTTGCAATATAGATTGGTTATATGCTTATTTATAGGTCTAACATTGTGTTTACTTTGGTAGCTTTTTGTGTGGAACCAACACTCAACTCAGCATGTGCTGAAGTATTGTAAACATACAGCAGTTGTTAAAGCAATTGCTTGGTCCCCTCATCTTCATGGACTTTTTGCATCTGGTGGTGGTTCTTCTGACCATTGTCTCCATTTTTGGAATACTAGCAATAATGCACACTTGGGTTGCATGGATATTGGCAGCCAGGTAAGACCGATCATTTTTTTCTTATATCCTAGGGCAAATTCTTGAAATCTTGCAGTTGTGTAATAATTTTTTATAAGATTTTTAGTTTTTTATTTCTGATTTTGCTCCTTTTTTGTTGTTTGGGTCACTCCAATTACTTCCTTAGAAGCATGCCACTATAAAATATGGAAAAATTGAATTTGATGCCTTTTGCCTTTTATGTCATGTCCATGGTAGAGTTCAACAATTAAATTTGTAATAATCTGCAGGTGAATTTAATACTATCTTACCATTTAAATTTGATTCAATGGCTAGACTATCTCAAATCTATTTCCATACACAAGTTATATCACTTCTATATTTATTTTTCTAGTTGTGAGAGAGTATGGTACCTATGCTCTCCCATCAAACACATTCTAAACTAAATATTTTCTTATTTCACATCAGATTTAAATTTATGATTAAGGATTGGTTGTCTAGTCATTTTTGGTTATATACGTGGTTGTAGCAATTAGTAATGGATGGATCAGTGACGCATAATGCATATAATCTATTATATATATATTAAAGCTCTCTCCTTTTGAGCTCTCAGAACGCTTCTGTGTCCATTATATCTACATATCATTTTCTCATTCGTTCCTTCTTTTTTAATTTTTTATTTTACTTTAAATAAAATTTGTTTATCAAATCAAAATTTATATGTAAATATTTAGATTACAATTACTTCCAAAATCAATCAAACTTTAAAGTGAGAAATAACATTGTAAATAAATTTAACAATCAATATATATACACGATTTCTATTTCATGCACCGGCAAAAATTTTATTTCACGCACTGGTTGATACGTGACGCCTGGTGTGATATGGCACGTGACGCCTGGGAGAAGTTTGTCTGTGACGTGTGGGTGTTGTTGGTGCGTGACGGCCGGGTGATGTTGGTCCGTGACGGACGGGTTGGGTGGATGCGTGACGGATGGATCAAGCACTAGAAAATTGAATGTAACTTGTCTCCACCTAACTACATTAACTACCATCACATCTTTTCTTTCAACATTACGGCACATTAAACCCTAAACCACTCTTCCCTTTCTCTCCCACAAACTCTTCCCTTTTCCTCCCACAAAACAAAACTTTCATCTCCATCATCTTCCAAGAGTCAATCCATGGCAAATGAAGATGTTTTTTCAAACTTCAATGGTGGAAAAGATCTTGCATTCCAATACATTTACAATGAGATCTGTATTTTAAGCTTTTACATTACGTATTAGTAAAAGTTAAGATTTTTATGGTTTATTCTTGTGAATGTATGTGATTAAGTTGTTCTTATTCCAAAATAAACACTTTCTTAACGTAATTTCAATAGTTGTGATTATATGTTCATAAAATTTTGATCTTTGATCAATGTGTACTAAAAAGTTATAGACTTTGTGTGAAAAAACTACATGTTTGAGTATTGAGTGATGTTATGTTGTGCAAAACTGTCGCCTTTGTTCGATTCTGTTTTTTGAATCAAAATTGTACGTGACGCATGGATTCTATTGGGGCGTGACGCATGGCTTCATTTGGGACGTGACGCCTGGAATGGTTTGGGGCGTGACGCTTGGGTGTTGTTCATGCGTGACGGATGGCCTTTGTCTGGGCGTCACGTATGATTTTGTTGGACATAACTGAATACTTTGCTAATTTTATGTTGTTACTTCAATAGGAGAATAAGTTAGTGTACAACAGTTTTAACAATCTGCCCCTAAGTGATGAACCACCGTCCTTCTCACTTGGGTTGGATGGTGAACCTATGCCGCCTCAACTGCCTTGTTTGCCGGGAATAGAATGTTTTGCTCAAAGTAGAATTTCATCTGTAAGGTGGCAAGCTCCACCTATGTTTGGGTTGTCGACGTTACACACACAGTCGAAATTATATTTTCCTACATCTGAAGAAGTAATTGTTTCAGAAGATTATTCTGAGAAGTTTAGCACAGGTGAAGTATTCTGCTCTAGAGATGATGCAATTAAAAGGGCTAGACAGATTGCCTTTGAAAATCACTTCTGCCTCACTATTGGTCGGGATAGAAACCTTGGTGGAGGAAGCCTTCGAAAGTCATGGTTGCTGTGTGAAAAAGCGGGGATTTACATTCTTAAAGATGAAAACAAAGTAAGGGAAAGAACAAGGAGCAAAAAATGTAATTGTCCCTTCAGATTGTTGTGTCGAGAAAATCCTAGAGACTCATATACAATCAAGGTAGTTGTTGGTACCCACAACCATATCATTGGTGATGACTTGTACGGGCATGCAGTTGCTGAAAGGTTGACACCGGAGCAGAAGAAGTTGGTTAAGGTAATGACAGAAAATCATAATAAGCCATCGAAGATTACAACAACACTTAACCAGGACCCGAACAACTGTACTAAAATGCATCAGATTTACAATGAAGTGTACAATGTTCGACATAGTGGGATGGAAGGAAGAACCGTGGTCCAAGAGTTCTTCCATAAGTGCAAGGAGAAAAACTACTTTGTGGAGCATAGGTCGGATCAAAAGACGAATAAGATCACCGATATTTTATTTGTCAGTCCAGATTCCATGAAACTCCTAAAGGCATTTTCGTACGTCCTTTTACTAGACTCCACATACAGCACTAACAGATTAGTGTAACACATCTACTTGCTACATCTATTTTAACTTGTGTTTATTCATTATGCATGACAAATATTCTTGTGCAAGTATGACTTGCCTATTCTCGAAATAATAGGAGTCACGTTTACATGGAAGAATTATAATGTGGCGGGGGCGTTTCTACAGCAAGAGAAAGAAGACAACTACGTGTGGGCCGCACAACAACTTTTTAAAATGTGCTCAAATTGTCAAGTAACACCGACATGCCTAGTGACAGATCGTGAAAAGGCCTTGATGAATGCATTAGATAAACTCTTTTCAAGTGCCAAGTCAATCCTCTGTAGGCGCCATGTGAAGAAGAACATAGAGGACAATGCTAGAAAGGCAATGAAGGATAAAAGCTTGGGTGTAAGGTTTGCAAATGCATACTATAATTTATTCAAGCAAACAACTGTATCCGAGTACGAGATGGAGTTGCGTAGAATTCAGTCGGAATGGAGAGTTTGGCCACATCTATTTCAGTATGTAAGAAACAACTGGCTCATCCCGTACAGGGAAAGACTTGTGTCAGCTTGGACAGATATCGTTTTCACGCTTGGAACGTCAACGACAAACAGGTTAGTGGCTACGTCTGAATCTGTATTGCATTCTCAATAGATATCCTTCTTCATGTTTTGATGAAACTTTAAACTCTTTTGTACTAAATATAGGGTTGAAGGAGCACACTCTAGTTTGAAAGACTTCTTGACTACTCCACATGGCAGTCTAGACACGATATTTTGTCAATATCATTCAAAGATGGTTAACCAAGTGAAAGAAATCAAGGGAACCTTCAATGAGAGTGCACAGAACATGATGACACTTGTGACAGGGGCTGATGTTTTCAAGCTGTTGAAGTACAAAGTATATAAGGTTGTACTTGACCGCTTGACTGAGGAATACAGAAAAGGGGAAAATCCATTTTGTGACAGTACCTTCACATGCCAGATGAGGGTGAGGGATGGATTGCCATGTGTGCATGATATCGCTAGACATGTGACGAGTTCAATCCCTATTAAGCCGACAAAGTTGCATCCTTTTTGGAGGCAATTGAGTTTGTCAGAAGTGCAAGACGAAGGTGAGGCTGAGGTGAAGCGCAAAGTTGCAAGATCTTTGATGGATCAATTTTATACGGATGAGTTCCCCAATCTGTCAGCTGATGATCAAGAAAAATGTGTCTCGCGACTTTACGACATTGCTCGCCCTGAGAGGACCAGTCTGCAAGAGCCGGCTATTTTGAGGCATAAGGGACGATCAATGGGAGCTCCAAACAAAGATAATACTAAAAGACATCCTTCTTCATGGGAATACACAGACAAAGAGATTGAAGGGACACCTCCCAAGAAGCAACGAGGTAGGCCACCAACTCCCACTAGCCATACAGCTCCTATCACTCCTTTGAGGTCATCTCAGATTAGAGCTCCCAACAATCCCGTGGGTCAAATGTTTCCACCACCGTTTCATGCTCCACAGTCCCTCATTAAAGAATTTGAACCGTATATGGATATAGTTCCGTCGTGTATGCGTGAACACATAAACGGTTACTTTGATATTGTGGGTGATGGAAACTGTGGATACAGAGCCGTTGCAGATTAAATAGGCATTGGGCAGGAACAATGGAGGAGGGTCCGACAATCCATGATTGATAAGGTGAAAGAAATATTTCCATTGTATAAAGAGACTTGCCTCTTTCCGATTACCCCAGAAAATACGCTGGATGGAGTACTGGAATAACTTACATGGTTTGACGATGGGATAGCCCTAGGAAAAACTTGGATGGTGATTCTGGATATGGGTTGTCTGGTTGCTTCTGCATTCAATTGTGCAGTTGTCGTAGTGGGTGGTCTAAATGCTACTTTCTTGCCTTTGCAAGCGGTTCCACATCATCCATGGGGTGCTAAGCTGAAGACGATATGTATCTGTTATGTTGAGAAGGAGAGTCATTTCATTTCGGTATGTTATTAATAATTTAATAATTTTTTATTCATTATCTAAACTCGTTAACTGGGCAATTGAATACATTCTCCATTATTTTATAGGTGGCCTTATCAGAGACGTCACCGTTGCCTCTAGTATTTTCCATGTGGGAGCATGCAAAGGATGCGTCTACTGCTTATCTGTATGATCCATTCACTACTCAGCTGATGGCGTATGGACCTTCCAGAAGACAGAGACGAGGTCGCAAGCCGACTTAAATATTTCTGAATCGCACATTGTAATGACATTGTTAGGACAACTGTGTATGTTTTTAGAAGTTAAACGTGAGAGTTTTTACTTAATCCCGAATTTGATAGTTATGGCCAATACTCAAGAAACTACAATTCCATAAAGAGTGCAACACTCCCTAAAACTCAACCAAAGTAGCAATATAACAAACTCGAATGAACTTAATCTTCGTCTTCCTCCTCCTCAACATTGCCATGCTCGTAGGGTCTGAAATCCTGGATGCATTATCGCACAGCTGTGCGCATGTTGTAAAATTGTTCTTCTTCCGCATTATAGAAAGGATTTAGACGATGCAATGCTTGTCCAATAACCTACAGAAATACGTATAAATTAAGAGTGACATTGATATAATTACTGTGTAAACAAATATCCAACACATTTTTTACCTGTACTGGATCTCTGATGCCAGCATCCTCAGGCCTCACACATGGGTGTGTACGAGGTATGTACCACTCCATGTAGTCGGCACTACACTCGTATCCTTGTAAAGCTGGAGGGCCCATCTGTCGGACCCAGATGGAGTGTTGACTTCTTGCATCCCAACTCCAGTTTGACGAGGGGTCATACTGCACTACATAACTCCTAAGTGTCGTAGCTCTGTGCGCTTTGATGGGCTCTATAACTGGCCGGGGAATCCCCTGTACCACTCCAAATTGCCTGGATACCCGATCTGGCATATAAGGCTCGGTAATTTTGAGAAAAGAGATGACCCCATGAAAAAAGGCAGGAGCCAAATTCGGCTGGTCGTAATTCACGTAGCCATAGGGCTGCCAGTCAACCTACACAAAAAATGGTGCAATTACACAATTATAATACATAAATATGAGAAATAAACTACGTGACGGATGATACTTACATGCCTAGCTTGCATTAAATCCAACTCTTCCCTGTAGTTTCTTCTATGCCTACTAGGAGTTTGCACAGGGTGCCATCGGCTCGCATATGGCACATCGTCGTCGAAGGAGGGATTCGCTTGTGGGCGAAAGCTAGGAAAGTACTGATAGATCCAAGTTTGTACATAAGTGTACAACAACAAATATATCAACCTAGCTTATACAATAATTTGTAATTAAATTATATAAAAACAATATGCAACAAAATTCTTACCAGCAACAAGGTGTAGCAGGTGGACATCTGACGACATTCATGTCATGAACACTCGCCCAATGACCGATACATGAATGCCAATGCGCCAGAACCCCAAGAAAGATTGGAAGTATTACCAATGTTACTCACGAAGGTCACATAAGGAATGGTCAGCATGTGTTGGGACTTGTCTGGAAAGAGGGTCGAGGCCATCGGGTACCACAAATAACCAGACGCGATCTCCTCATCTTCTAGATCATGGGTCAAGCAGTGGGTTTTCAGAGCGTCTGCACTGACACCACTTCTAGCCATTTCTGGAGTCAAGGAAAAGAATTGTATTGCCTTCAGCGCTTGTTGATTGTACAACTCATTTTTTGCCTTGAAGCGATCCTCGAGAGGAAGTCTCATTCCTTATCCTTCAATATGGAGGCCCAGAATCATATACACATCCAGGAGAGTGATTGTCATCTCTCCAATTGGCATATGAAATGAATTTGTTTCTAGCTGCCATCGCTCCAGAAATGCTGAAATCAACGACTGATCTATATAACTGTACAACAGGTCCTGCAAATGAGTTAAGCCGCTGCTTCTGGCATGATCGCACCATGCATACTCATTGTCAAGCTTCCATTTTCGTAGCTGCTCTTGTCTGAGCTGAAACGTGAGAGTTGGTCGCTCCTATAAAAAGAATATGTTAGATACATAAAAAAACAATAGTTTAATAACAGACTCAAGTTTTGATAACTTACAATGCCCTGATAAATGAAATATGCAGTGTGGGCCGTGAAACTAAACAGCAGATCTGGGATCACCGGACCTCCCGGTACAGGTCCTACCAACTTCGGTTCGATAGCATTCCGACCTCTAACCCTAGGCCTTCTAATTTGTGTAGGTTCAGCCTGTTCATGCGCATGTTCCTGCGCTGGTTCCTCGACATGAGGATGTTGACCATGCCAATATGCTTGCCCACCCATACCTCCTGACCACATGGGCCAATCACTAGTCTGCTCAGCTGCAGGAGGTACGTACCAAGCACTCTCCTGCTGAGCTGGAGGAAATACAGACCATGTCGGATCCTATAAAATAAATTATTAGTACAAAGTATTAAAATAACCGACAGTTTAAGAATATGTATAGTTACTTACCACATTCGAGGTATTTTGGTATAAAGGTGGATCATCCATGTGCGTGTTGTCCAGTGTCGGGTCTTCATGCACAGATGATGCAGGAGGGTCACGGCTCGTACTCGGTCCTGCTTCGGCATTGTTTTTTGATTTCTTGGCCATCGGCCTCCTCCTTTGATATACATTTACTTGTTCCTGATCTTGCTGCTCACGTAGAGCGGTCCACCGTCTGTGACGTGCAGATCTGGTTTGGTTGTCCATCTGAAATAGTAAAAAACAAAAATTTAAGGAGATCAACAACAATAACAACAACCAAAACAACAACAATAACAACACCCTAAACCAAAACAACAACAATATCAATAACAACAACATCAACTAATACAACAACAACAACAAACAAGACAACAAAAACAACAACTCTGGCAAGTCGTCCGTCACGCATAGGGTCACTTGATCCGTGACGGACGACATCAACCCGAGCGTGACGGATGAGCTCTGCCAGGCGTCACGGATGAGCTCAGGCCAGGCGCCACGGCCCAGATCTAGGTAACAACCCTCACAGATCCAGATCTGTGGCCAGAATTCATAAATATCAATGTCCAAATGTCCATAGCAATTTTATAGATCGGTTTGTGCAGATCTAAATGTTCAAATCTAACCCTATACAAGTAATTACAAATTGAAAAAAAATCTAAATTCATCTAACAACTTCAATAATTTTAACATAATTGAATTAAGGTAAGATTAAGTTGAAATTTAACTAACCTTGATCGTGACGAGCCACTCCAGTCGAAACGTGACGGATCGTCCTTGGGAGCAAACTTGGGAACGAAAGCAAATGAGAGAATGAGAGTCGGGGGAGATGAAGCCGCTGCTTTATAGCAGCGACTTCGTCCGTGACGGGTGGTCCCGGTTTAGGCGTCACAGATGGGAGCCTTTGGCTCGTCACGGATGGGAGCATCTGGCTCGTCACGGGTGGGAGAATCTGGCTCGTCACGGGTGGGATGCTTTGGGGCGTCACGTATCAACCAGTGCGTGAAATACAAAATTTACCCGTGCGTGAATTAGCAATGGCCTATATATATCTATAAAATCTTCACTTGATAGATTTCACATTTTCAAGATTTAATTATAAATTATTTATGAACTTGAAATAATTGATGATGAATAAAAAATATGTATGAAAATATCAATATACTATTTGAAATATAATCCAATTGGGTTTTATTTGATTCTCCAATTGAGTTGATTTAGTATATTAATAATTATAAATAAATATAAGTGCCTAACATATATATATATATAATAATAAAACAATGAGTAAATTAATATGATTTTATTTTCAATAATATCATCTCAATGTCTAAAACCTGAATTGAATATTACAAAAGGTATAAAAAATAAAAGCTAACAAAAGTAATATTCTATCAACAAACTTAAGAAGTTTAAAAAAAATATAGATCTAAACATATCATCACTAACATATTGTTGGAAGATTGACAAATAATATCGTACTAACCTATTAAATTGAAGAAAAAAATAGTATATTTCGATTCATAACTTCAATCTCGGATACTATTTCACTCTAAAAATACAAAAAATAAAATATTCTTGAGAATTGGTTAAGTAACGTGTACAATCATAATTTTTACATATATTTAGAGTGAATTTTTTCCTATAATGTTTATATATATAAATTCAATCACTTTCTTTCTATTAATATGTATATGTTTGGAAAAAAATCTAATATAACTACATGTCAATATATTGTCATTTCCTGTATATCTTATCTTTTATAATCACGTAGTCATTAATTTGTACTCATGTGACGTTTATTCGTATACTTCAATTTTCTTTCAAAAATATAAGTCGGTTCGTGCATGGCACGAGGGTTTAAACTAGTTGTCTTTATAGCAGGATCCTTGGTTGGCATGATTCGTAATTATACTCTACCTAATTATATGTCTATTTGATTCATGAAATAATAACATAATTGCTTACATGTCACTGATTGGTTTTCTGGGGCCCAGGTATGCAATTTGGCCTGGTCTAATAATGTGAATGAGCTTGTCAACACCCATGGATATCACAAAACCAGATCATAGTTTGGAGATATCCCAGCATATCTAAGGTAACCATGTCAAGCTATGACCTCTCAATCGTATAAATAAACTTTTATTTTTAACTTCTTGGTCATGAAAAAAGAATATTGTTTGATGTAGTTAGCTACTCTTACTGGACACACTTACAGAGTTCTGTACCTAGCTGTCTCACCTGATGGACAGGTATTTTGCTTTCATTCTCTATCTATTTCCCTCTCTTGCACGCACACTTCGTAAAATAAGAGTTCTTAGAAACACTTTCATGTATAAAAACAAAATCTTGTTTTAGAACAACCTTACATGTAATGAAGGGAATATTCATTTATTCACAATTTTCTTAAAAAGGAGTATCTTATTCTGCATATATCCTATGTTTTTTTATAACTGCAGAAGAGAAGCAGCATAAAATATCTCAAGTCAAAGCTCGACCGGAGAAGGTTGAGATATTGGTAATTACTTCACTTATTCCTTTTTAATATGTAAGTTTTTAGCATTTATCTTCAAGGCTCTGTTGTGTCAATATCTGACCTTTTATTGATAACGTTCAGATTCGCAAAATGGACCTGGAGGCGAGAAGTCTGCAACCAAACATGAAGGCTATGCTTCTTGCCAATGAGGCTTAGTCCACCTAACCATGATCAATCTGCTCGTGACGACTTACTGGAGGCTGGGATGATGGCTACACATAAGGTAAGTTTGCATTCGATATATAATTTGCAATGTATTCTCCTGTAAAAAATGCCTTTGAGAACTACCAACTCAAGGTGCCTGGTATGAAGGAATCAAGTCATGAATCATTAGGGTTCTACTTCTATCATTTGTATTCACTAATTCAATTAATGTTCATATTATGGCTGAATCTTCATATATGTAATCCTTTTTATCATTGTTATTTATCCTTTAGCTTGAAGAAGGTCAAGTCAAAATGCAGTCCAGATTAGAAGAAAAAGAGAAAGCCAAGGCAACTCTTATGAGTAGACTACAAAGGCTAACCAAATTGATACTTGTTTCCACAAATAATGTTATTCCTGTAATATTGAGTGATGCAGCGGGGAACCAAAGTAGCCAATCTTCTAGAGATGATAATGTAAGTCCCAAGTAATGCTCAATTTAGTATTGTTATAATTATTTTCATCATTAACACTACAACTTTAGTTTTGTTGTAGGTAATTGTTAAAAGACAACATTTTTTACTCACTATTCTTTTTGTGTCTGACTGTCCGTCAGAAACTAAATGTGTGTAAGGATGTTTCTTTGCTTGGGGAAACTAAGATCAACAAGGATTCCCCTTCCTCTGCTTTGATTGATGCTTTTGGTGATTTTAAGCACAAAATATCATCCAACAAATGGTACGATGATCTATCTATGAGTGGCAGTACAGTAGTAGAATCAAATCAAGCAGGTGAAATCATCAGTTATGTGAAACTATCTATGGTATGTGGTTTCTTTTTCCTTGTTTTATTGTTAGTGAATGCTTAAGAACTCCTCTATCTGCATAGTATTGAAAATTGAAATGAATTGTATATTCAAAGTATGAAGAGATCCTCCTTCATTAACCTGAAGTTCTTAAAAAAGCAAGATATTGAATTTTAAACCAAGTAGTATATACCACTCGGAGATGAATAGTGCTAAATTTAAAATAAACTTATTCCGCATTAGAGCAGAAATTGTATCGAAAATTTGAAACCCGGAAATAAATGACCCGAACGCATATTGACTTTAACCCAATTACACAAAACAACTGGGATCTAACACAACAACTCAACCCAAAATATACCTGAACGAAAAATAAAATAAGATTGTATGTACTAATTTGGCTTCAAATGATAACCTATAACCTCATGTGAATAGTCTCGAAGCTTGAAAAGGATGAAATCCAAATGAACCTGTCCCAACAAATGGACCGAGAATGGTTCGAGTTTTATATGTTTGAATTGTTTGATCATCATGATTTGCTGTGGAATTACAATATTTGATGTTTTCTATCTGCAATTGACTTCCAAGAATATCATTTTTTGTTCCATGGCTTGTATAGTTGTATTTGATGTGTATCTTCCTAAATATGTTTTTTTCAAGGTGACTATATATTTTACTAGGATCCTATCTTGGTATAACTGTTGAATGTTAATGTTGTCTCAAGATTATATGACATTATCAAATGAGGTGGACCTTTTTGTGGAGCAGGTCAAGATGCTTGCTGGAGAAATTGCATTCGATACAAGCACACTAAAGCGCTTGGTCATACATTTTGTAAATGATCCTGATGTATAAAAGACACAAGTATTGCCTTTTTCTCCTTTCTTGAGGGTAGGTAACTTTCTATCATTTTGAATCTCCTTTGGTTTATAAATCTTAGTGATATGAGTTAACTTTTATTATGTAAATATGGCCTGTGTGCAGAGACTGAACAAGGCGTTGCTTTGGCAATTTTGAGAGGAGTGGTGGATTTGAAGCAAGATCCATAGCCTCAGATCTCAGACAATGCCAAGAGTCTTGTAAAGCAGATGCTAGATATGGATCCCAAGAAGTGTCTCACTGTTCACCAAGTTGTAGGGGCGGAGGTTTGGAAAGCAAAGGCAACCAAATATTTTAAGGAAGTGATAATCCGGTGGTTTTTGTAGGAGGGCATCATATGGAGTAGTGTAGTTGATTACGGATGATGGGCGACAATGGATGAGGTAAATCATGTCTCAAAAGCATAGTCCCAATAGGTAAAAGGGAGAGATGAGTGGGCTAAAAGGGCAATACCGGTATTAACAATGTGCAAGTGCCGATTTTCAATACTCATGTTTTGTTGATGGGAATAAGGGCATGTGAGACGATGTGAGATACCCAATTGAGAAAAGTGTGGGATTAAAGCTTAAGCTATGATCTACCAAACTTTTGTCAGTAATTGGCTTAACCTTGTTTCAATTTTGCTTGATTAACTCTCTTCTCTACTAAGAAATGAATATATTTTAAAATCCATGTTGGCTTTTGTTTAGGTTGATGTTGATGGAATAGAGTATCTAGACTATGAAGAGTTTGTAGCAGTGACAATCCATTTGCAAAAGATGGAGAACGACGAGTACTTTCACCGAGCCTTTGTGCTCTTTGACAAAGATGGAAGTGGTTACATTGAACTTAATGAACTAAGAGACGTGTGGGCGGATGAATCTAGGGAAACTGAAGCTGAAGTGTTGAATGAGATCATGCGTGAAGTGGACATGGATAAAGACGGAAGGATAAGCTACGAGGAATTCGTAGCTATGATGAAGATTGGAACTGATTGGAGAAAGGCGTATAGGCAATACTCGAGAGAGAGAGAGAGATTTAAAAGCCTTAGCCTTATGAAGGATGGCTTACTCAAGCTTGAAAATGGGTTAACAGGGAAGTGTGAATATGGAATTAGTGACGTTAGATATCATTGAATAATCATCCTTCATTGTTAGCCAAGTGGCTATAATTATTGTTAGTTATGCTAAAATTCTGGCACTTCATTGCTTGTTTATGTAGAGTATGATTTTATGGATTAAAGGAATACAAATTTATGTGCATTTGATAAGGCTTAAAGCATAGATCCTTCTCTTGTTTTACCATGGGCATGCATGTCAGCTGATATATATATAGTAGGTATATTACAATTTACCAATTTAGAGAAATAATAAGAAGGTCAAGACAAAATGCAGTCCAAATTAGAGAAAGAATAAGAAGAGGAAGTTGAACGAAACTTGCGAGGTATAATCAAAGTATAGAAGAAGCTATAATGATCCACCTTTTCAAATTACCATAAGACATTCTGCTATTTATGAGGATATGTGGAATAGATATGCATCAGGAGATGTCCAACATTATATTAATGACTTCGGTGAAACTTCAAGGTTAGGCCATATGTAAGTTTGGAACTCTTATCTATTGTAGAAATGTGAAGACAATGATCCAAGCAATGAAACGAATAAACCCAGTTTAAGGAGTTCTTACTATGGAAAAGAAGCAGCTTTCTAAAATTGTGAAGATAGTCGGGGTTTTATAGATGGCAAAAGAAACATTGGAGGCCAAAGACATGGAGGAGAGTGAGGTAATCACATGGATTTTGAAGAAGAAGAAGAAGATGGCTTTCGAAGAAAAAAAGAAGACTATGGAGAGTGAAAATAAGAATAAGATTTTGGAGTTGTTTCAGATGATTGAGGTACTAAAGATGGAGAAGAAGGAAATTGAGGTCAAGTTTTGTTAAGCAAATAAGGAGGAGAGTGATGAGATCAAGAGGATTTTGAAAAAGATGGCTTTGGAAGCTGAAAAAAGGATTGTGGAGGATGACGATAAGAGGAAGGTTTTGGAGTTGAATCGGATGATTGAGGTGTTGAAGAGGGGGAAGAGGGAAATGGAACCCAATTTTGTCAAGCAAATAAGGAGAAGAGTGATGAGATCAAGAGGATTTTGAATGAGAATATAGCTATACAGGCTGAGAAGAGGGCTTCAAATGAGGAGGCAAAAAAGAATTCATAGCTTGCTAATAGAATTGACATTTTGGAGAGGGAGAAACGGGGATTGGAGGAGAAATCATGGACGAAGATGAAGTTATCCAGGTGTTACAGCAGGAAAACGACTGCTTGGAGGATATGAAAAAGATGAACGATGAGGATATGATGGATAGATGAACGACTCACGGCTAAGTGCTCAATATGGAACCTAGCAATCTAGAAAAATACATATTTATGTATTAAATGTGTTTTTTTAAACCTTACTAAATAGATGGCCATTAAAGTTACTGGTAGCTTGACTATTGTAAGGTATTTGATAGGCAATGCAACGAGCAATCGATACAAAAATAAATTTGGTGATTTTCTTCGCTACTCGGTTCATATGCATCTCAGAATCTGTTGTAATGTTGTTGGGTCAGGATACCTCAGTTCACAAAAAAAATAAGGCTTTACTAAATTACACATATGCTTTTCAATTTCATATGCCATTTTTCTGGTGAGAATTCAAATTTTTGTCTTACATTAAGGATTTTTCTACATCTCAGGTTTGGAAGTATCAAGGAACATAACGAAATTTTGATGGAGCATTGGCACTAAAGTGTTTCAGCGTCCACACACCTATTGGTGAAGTTGACACAACTCTTTTATTAACAGGAGGCACTAATGGCTCTTTGAGGTATCTACAGACACTTCTTTGATTTGTGCTTGTGTAGATGTTTTTTCTTGTGTCTTCCTTATGCTTAGCGCACCTACTTGCTTATTTTAAACAACTACTTGGTTGACCCAGACATGTTAGAAATCAAGTTCTTTGTTAATATCTTCATTATATAGTGTCACCGAGTTCATGAGTGTCCTAGATTTCTCACTTACGGTTTTATGTCAACCAGGCGCATATAAGAAGGAAACGACTGAGGTCATCAACATTGCAACTTTTGGGTCATCCAAGGTGGTGGGCACTCAAAGCCCCTGTTCAGGTAGGTTCTCTTTGTACTTCTGCAAAGAGTGAAGAATCAAGCGAAAATCAGCCCCAGTTTAGTAGTTTTAGTAGGGGTTGCGTTTTTTACATGTTTCGATGTTGAGATCTATGAGTTTAGTGAGATTTGAGAGTTGCTACAAGAACATGATTTGTTATAATTTGTGAGATCCTATATGGACCTTCTATAAATGATAACAAGTGGGGTTAGTGGTGGTGCTTGGGCTAGGAAATGGTAGAGAGAGGGAAATAAAGGAAGATGAGTAGTCAGATAGAATCCTAGAGGTGCGAGGGGTGGTGTCGCAATGATATTCATCGGAGATAGGAGGCGGTAGGAATGGTAGTTGGAGCAGTCAGGCAATGACCATCTGTAAATTTGAGGGCATGCGGGTTGTAAAAGAAGAAAATGGCACGTTAAATTAAGGAGGAAGACGATATACAATATTATACTCCACAAAATTATACTTTTTATTTTTATTTGTATTAATTTAAGTGTAGACTTAAGGTTTGTTAGGGGAAGGAGGTTATAAAGTGTTTTTTGTTTATAAATAGGTGATAAATAGGGTAGTATAAAAAAATATGTTTGGTAAAAAAATAATTTTTATGAGAATGTGTGTAGTTTATTTAAAAAGTGTGAGTAGTTGAAAAATAATAAAATTATTTAATAAAATTATTTTATTACATGTTTATCGAAATATATAAAAGTAGATTTTTAAAAAAAGTGTTTATAAACAATAAACTAATAGAGCCAAACAAAGCCTTAATCTTATACCCCGTGTATACATAGGTTTGTCTCATGACCTAGGTTTGTCCCATGACTTAATGATTTCTTCTAGCAGCTTATGCGATTTGCCAAAATCTGAGGTTGAAAATTTCTGAATGTTGACTCATATGGTTTGCTGAAACTTGCTGCATAGGGCATAAATGCATGGGAATGAAGTTGAATCCAATATGTGTCAACAGTGCCACATGAATGCCAAAGGAGAAGTTGTCCGTTGTACCAAGAAACTCACACTTTAGATCAAATTGGTCTTTCGTTTATCTCTTCCCATAAAGCAACAAAATCCTAAGCATGTGCAATCAAAATATGAAAATGAAACTTCTACAAAACATGAAGAGAAAAACTCATTGGAAAATTATTATATTTCCACTGGTAAGTTCACATTTGATGAAAAAATTATACAATCTTAAATGACATTTCTGTTAAACAGGTTCATCAAATAGTCGAGTCATTGCTTGCGCACGCGCAACTCCACTAAGCGCACGCGCAACTCCACTAGTAGTATGAAAATCATAGGGCTTCATAGCCCTAAATACCAAACCATGGTTACCTTGTGGTTTCTAGGATATGAGATTTATGGTCTTTCGAGACTCCTAAACAAGACAAAGTAGGGTATGGACGCTTTATGGGTTTCAAGCTTTATAGGGGAGGAAAATTATAGCGTTTCGATAACTCCAAATCCCAAACACATGTAGGGTATGAAATTTAAGGTCTCCCGAGACTCTGAAATAAGACAAAACTAGGTATGGACGTCATATGGGTCTATTAACCTAAATATCAAATCTTACTTATCCTAGGGTTTCTAGGGTATGAGATTTAAGATCCCCGGGACTTCGTTATAAGATAAAGTCGCTTTTATACTTAGTATAACCGATATTCGAATAAAATGATAATCAAGTTAAGATTACATTATACTTAATACCCAATATTCGAATGATATAATAATATATAGTATTCAATTTTGGAAAATCTCTTTTTATACTTAGACCGCTTTTTTTTTTGTATAAAAAATATAGACAAGTTAAAATGATTTTTTTTAAAATCTTATTATTTTTATTTTTTAAAAAGAATTTATTGAAAACATTATTTATTTTTTAATATTTTTAAAAAAGAATTAAATTTATTTCTTTATTTAAAAAGATTTTTTCTAAAAAAATTATTTTTAAAAATTATTTTTTTAAAAAAATATTCAAAGATGCTTATGATGAGTATCATTTTTTTTAAATATATCTTTTTTTTAGTCCATTTTAAAAATATATTTTTTAAAAAATATTAAAAGAGATACACGTTATAAACGCGTAACAAACTAGAACCTTCGGATATTTCTAAAAGTATTGATATGTTGAGTACCTCTCAATTCTAATACACAACCCGTACCACCTAGAAATATAAATAGAAAAAAAGAGTCTATTTACTACTCAAGTTCAAAACAACTAATGAACGGGATTATTTTGGCTCCCACCGATTTCCACGCCTGGGCCCCGCTCTTTTTTCTTTTTAATACAATATTATTTGTTTTTATTTTTGGTAATAATTTGCATTGTATACGCTCCAAGATGCTGAAAGTGCTCTTGTGGGGAAGCACTCAAGCACAGTGTCCAACACTCTCTCTCTGCGCTCTCTCGCCAAGAGCTTTTCTTCAAATTCCGGGAGGATGTTCATGGAACCCTAAGAACGACCATCAATTTCATGTTTGCCCTTGTACTCCGCTAGATCTGCTTTGCCATCTTCGCTAAGGTAAATTACGGATTGTTTGTTTTGAGCAGCACTCCGAAGTTTGTTATGGTGTGGTTAGCGTTGGCAGTTTCGATTGGGAGCTTAGGTTCTTGCGAAATTTAGCTAGGGGTTTGAGGACGAAGCTCTGCAATATCCTGTTTTTTTCATCACTCTGTTGTTTGCCCTTGTACTCCGCTAGATCTGCTTTGCCGTCTTCGCTAAGGTAAATTACGGAATGTTTGTTTTGAGCAGCACTCCGAAGTTTGTTATGGTGTGGTTAGCGTTGGCAGTTTCGATTGGGAGCTTAGGTTCTTGCGAAATTTAGCTAGGGGTTTGAGGACGAAGCTCTGCAATATCCTGTTTTTTTCATCACTCTGTTGTTTGCCTTTACCCCAATTCGTTCGTCCTCTTCTTGTTTTTGTTCGTGGTTGGTGTGAATTATGCATGGTGATACTTTTTTCCAGTCTGTTTTTTGGTGTCTGATAGCGGGAGCAAACTTCAAATAGGGAATTTAAAGGTATAATTTGGTCTCTTAAAGTTTAATTGTTGCGTTTGGTGTGACTGATGCATAGGAAATACAAGTTGGTTAGGAAAGGAACCACTTAATTTCAATCATCATTGTTTTTTTTATTGACTTCTCTCTCTTTCACTCCGGCAACTGAAATGATTTCTCAACTAGGAGCAGATTATTTTGTTATTGTAAATTCTATTCCTTTTCTTTCTTATTTTGTTTAGCACAAGTACTACTGTATGAAGTATTTATTATGTGAAAATAGCACACTTTTGTTAGGTTTCTGCTGCAATTCGAACAAACATGGAGGATCCAGCAAGAGAAGATTCTGAAGATGTGGTTCCGGATACAGAACAGGTGCAATCACCTGAAATTGTTGATTCTAATGCTGGTGCTGTAAATGATAATACAACGGTGGAAGTAAGTTCGTTAAAGACGGCCAAAGTTGCTAGGCCTGAAGGGCCTATCAAAAAGAGATTGGAAACCAAAACTGGCCCTGGTTTGAAGGCTGGTGTGGCGAAATCTGGTTTAAATGTGTCTAAAAAGAGTACTCTGGCTTCTACTATTAGAAGAAATAGCACCGGTGGGTTGGCTGAGAAGCAGTCAGTTGTAACAGGTCGATTGACTAGTGTTACTTCTACTGGGAGCAAGAAGTCTATGATATCTGCCTCAAATCCACTACGACGGTCTTTACCAGATACAAGGAGTTCCTCATTTTCAGCAGCTACTAAGGATTCAGAACAAGCAAGCATGATGAAGACCAAAAAGTCAAGTCCTGTTTCTCCCGGTGCTATAACTTCAAGGACTGCTACAAGCAGCAGTAGAAGTGATGCACATGTGGTTAGAAAGCCTTCATTCACACATTCAACAGTTTCTTCAACAAGGAAGTCTGGCTCTCCATCAATGGAGAGCACTGGCAGCAGCAACACTGTTAGAAAGTCTGCCTTAAGGCTTTCTACATCTTTGAATCAGTCTCCTTTGGTTACGAGTGGCATGAAGAGTGGGAGCAAGCTTTCATCATCATCATCAACTCGATCGCCATTGATGTCTAGTGGATCAAAGAATGAGTCATTGTCATCGCCCCAACGGAGGATCTCAAACATATCTGGTGGGAGAAAGACACCTGCAACAGAAAGGAAGGAGTCTCACTTCATTATTTTGCCACAAGTGGAAATCAAAGCTGGGGATGACGTGGTAATCTACTAAGATACTATTTTGTCCATGCTTTTAGAACTAAATCCATCCTTTAGAAAGCCCAGTAGCAAACTTAATCATAACTGCTCCTGCATACTTCCATCGAACAAAGAAAAAAAAACTCCAAACATATATAAATTTGTATTGGGAAGAGAGGGGCCATTTATAATTACAGATTTCAATCTTTAAATTGTTCTAGAGTTGAGAGATACTTTCCTGTTATATTCATTTTTCTGGGGAAGTAAAATTTGTCCTGTACTTCCTCAACTTACATCATCAGTTGGTATACCATACCAAGGCTATATGCATTCTGAAAGAACTTGGTAGTCACAAACAGCCTAAACATCAGGCAAAAAGTAATATTTCTTGTACAATTGCTCTAACATATTGATTATTGCTACTTTATGCTCGACAATGGATGATGCGAATGCTTCACAACCTTCTCAGCTTAAGCATTGTTCTTCTGCAATACCTTTTTCATTCCTTTTATGTTATATTCCAAATTCTTGCACATTTGCTCCAATTTGTCACTTAATAACGAGTTTCTCAGGATCAATGTTTTGTATGTCCATGTACAAGGACTTAATTTCATCCTAAGACTGATTGTCATTCAGATACAAAATATTACAGATTTTAATTCTCATTCTCATTCATGGTGTGCAAGTTAGTGATCCCTTCTTCTTCAATTTATTTAGGGTTAGGAGTCTCTCGTATAGCCTTGCAGCGTTGAGAGGGGACAATAATGTATTTCCTCAATCCATTAAGGGTATTCCTTCCACATTTCACCACAGAGAATCAAAGATAACTAAATTCATTGGTACCGGCAAGTGGAGTGTGATATTTTAGGTGTTGGATAAGAAATTGTACAATATTTTAGGTGTATATTGTTAAGTCGTGGCTCACATGTGCTATTTTACGAGTCTAATGGATGCTGTATAATTTCCCAATTCCTGTTTGTCAGCTGAATTTACTGCACCAGAAAACATAAGTGGATTATGAGTGTGGTAATGCCATAGACTTCTGTGAAATACTTGCTCTTCCCAACCAGTTTCTGACTTGAGGGTCTAATCAACCCTTTAGAAGAGCAATGGGTCGTTGCAATCAGCAAACACCACTTTCTTATATGGCTTTTTGTTGCTTTAAGGTGCCAATTTATTAATGTTTGTTTTACCCTTTTGATGATTATTTGATATGTTTCAGAGATTGGATCTTCGGGGTCAAAGAATTCATAGTTTAAATGCTAGTGGGATGAAATTGTCACCAAATTTGGAGGTACCTTTGTCATTCTTTCTTTTCTTTTTCTTCCTTTCCCTCCTTCCCTTTCCATTCAGCAACTCAACATCTTGTGAATTGAGCTTTTGTCTTGTTATCCTGCCTTTGCAGTTTGTTTATCTCAGAGACAATATCCTAGCTTCTCTTGAGGGGATTGAAATATTGACACGTGTTAAGGTTTGTTTTATGCTTGTAAAATAATGTTAAGCTGTGTTTATTTACTAATGGTAATTTTTGTACACTTTGAGTACCATCATGTCATTTAATGTGAGACAATATAGTTTCACACATTCTTCTAAAAACAACTTGTGTATTTGATTGGTTATTGCCAGGTTCTTGATTTGAGTTTCAATGATTTTAAAGGACCTGGATTTGAACCACTTGGGAACTGCCAAGTTCTGCAGGTCGACCTTTCTTTTCTGACCAATTTGTTGATAATTTGATGCAGTCTAACATTTATTTTTGGTTACAGCAACTATATCTTGCAGGTAACCAGATCACATCACTTTCAAGTCTTCCTCAGCTTCCAAATTTGGAGGTCTGTTTATGGATATTGAGGTTACTATCCATGGTTACATGTGACATTGTGACCTGTTAATTGATTGCTGTTCTTCTCTATTTTAGTTTCTCTCTGTGGCCCAGAATAAGTTAAAGTCTCTTTCTATGGCAAGTCAACCTCGTCTACAGGTACACTATCACTATGATACTCTTCGGTCATTATATCCCCCTTCAGTTCTTGATTGAGATTGTTCAAAATCCATGAACAGGTGTTGGCAGCAAGCAAAAATAAAATATCCACACTCAAGGGATTTCCATACTTGCCTGTACTTGAGGTTTGCATTCTGGCAATGCCTTCTCAATGAGGCACTGTAACACTAAGCGGTTTTTCACTTTTTCATGATTCGAATTTATCACTGCAGAGTTATATTAAGCTCTTCACATCTGCTAGGGCTGTGTAGTAATGGAGATCTTAAAAAAAGTTTGTTTTCCTAATATATAATTATATATCTTTCTTATATATATATATTTTTTTATGTGCATGTGGGAGAAAATATTGGTATGAGGTTTCGATGATATTCCGCACAGTCAAATGTCTACTTTATAATTGTTGTATTTCCATAATTAAATTTGCACACACAAGCTTAATTGTAGAAATGTTATTTAAAAATGATTATTGCTGCAAATTTTGAATCGAGAAAATGGATATGCTCTAATTAAGCTACTTGCTGACTTAAGGCTCGCCTTTAGAGAAGGTTTTGTGCCGGATTGTTGTTTCATGGTCTTTATACATATTTGGTTTATCATACATCATACATGATACAGCATCTCAGATTGGAAGAAAATCCCATATTACGAATGCCTCATCTGCAAGCAGCTTCCATTTTGCTTGTTGGTCCTACTCTAAAGAAGTTCAATGACAGAGGTTAGTTTTTCTTTTGACAGGGACTTCCTCCTGTTCCGTGTTGCTGTTTTCACTGGTTCATTTCATTACATAACATGGTTCCTATTTGATCACTACAGATCTTTCTAATGAAGAAGATGCAATAGCAAAGCAGTATCCTGCACATACTGCTCTGTGCATCCGAGATGGTTGGGAGTTCTGCTCGCCAGAGCGTGCAGCAGGTTATTTCTTCCCAGAATTTTGACCTTGCCATTGGCTCAGTCCTTTTCTTATATGTCAAGTTTAGTCTGCTGCCAAAGGATTGGAAGTTTGGAGCTAATTGATTTAGCTTCAAAATGGGTTTGTTTTAGCATATGGATGATATACTTAGCTTGTTAAGAAGCAATACTTGAGTTTTTTTTTATGGAAAAAAAAATTAAGTTATGTGCTTTCTAGTGATAAATGAAATACTCCTTCCATTAAGAAATAAATGTCTTTTTAGCCTTCTATTTTTGTTAAAAATATTTGTCATTTTAGAGTTTTAAGTAATGATTTATTGGTGAGTTACGAGGTATGTTATTGGAAATTACACATGTTGACACTTTCTATGCAAATTATCTTTATTCATTGGTTAAAAATGAGGTGGATAATCATTAAATTGTAGATTTTAAGAAATTATAGTGTTTTAGCTTAATTATTGCATTCCTTAATAGTTGTGTCAAAAGCTAAAATGACAAGTATTACTTAACAGAGGGAGTATACAATTATATATTGATATACTTTGTCCATGAAGGGTTAGGAACTATAAGAAAGTGAAACATTTATTATATTTTTGTGCATCTGAAGGTTTACAGTAGGTTCGTTGCTTATTGGATTCAATTGTTGTCAAATAAGCCCTCCTTATTCTGGTATATACTACTAAGGTTTTTTAGGATTGTGAGACAGCACACTGATTTTTTAAAAAGATGTTAACGACTGTAAATGATTCATAAACTTCCCCAGTATTTCATATGAAGTTGACTTGCTGCTTGTTCAGTTCGTTGAAGAACATCTTGTTCACTTTTAGTTGGCTATGATCCTACCTCCATGTATTGATCTGATGGTCCTACCTTTTAAATTGTGGTAATTTTGGATCTATATATTTTGAGCAGATTCAACTTTTGACTTCCTTGTTGAGCATTGGGCGGATCAATTACCTCCGGGCTTCCAGTTGAAAGAAGCTTCTATTGATCCACCATTTGTGGAAGATGCCTGTCGCTGTCATTTTATTTTTGCACAGGATCATGGACCTGATTCCAAATTAGTCTTACAATACCAGTGGTATCTGGGAGATGGGGCATTGTCTGATTTTGTAGCCATACCTGATGCTACGAGTGAGGTAATTAGTTGAACAAATTGCTTGCTTGCATGAACCATTTTGTTCTCTACTCCAGTATTTTATTTTTAAATTTGCTGAAGTAAGAATGCAAAATGTCAGGTTTATTGTCCAAAGAGCAATGATGTTAACAAGTTATTGAAAGTTGAATGCATCCCGGTATTAGATAAAATGAAGTATCCACTCATCTTCGCCATTTCTTCACCTGTGTCCCCAGGTAAGCCTCATTCTGGTTTTGTACTTGATGAGTGTTGTTTCTTAAGAGCTCTTTGGTCTGTATCTATATCTTTAATTCATAATCATTTATATACTTAATTTTTTCCGAGTCATGGTGGTGATAAGTTTCCCTCTCAAACTATTTTAGAATTAATGTTTATAATTATATTAGTGTGTACGTCAAATGAAATTTTGGCGGTTTGCTATCAGCAAGCACAAGGTAATATTCAACTAATAATATATTAATAATTCTACTGTTTTGATTTCTTGGTGTTTGAAGTTGCGGCTTAAGTTAAATTATAAATGCTACCATAAAATAAAAAAGATAACTGTATTGTGACAGTATGTACTAGCATAAAAAGAGATCATCATTTCACTGCTTTTCCGTTTTCATTTTTAACTATTGGCAGAGGATATGATGAATTTGGAACTAGGTAAATCCTAACAAATCGGGAACAAAGAATTAAGTTCTAAATAAATTTTCGAGATGTTAAGAGTTGAACCTATTTTTATTAGCTGATAGTGTCAGCTTATCATAATACGCTCTGTAGTAAATGTATTCATACTTTAGTTTTCATCATTGGATAAACTAATTTATTAAGATTGCTCTGTACTTAGCATGTTGAATTTCAAATCTACACTTAGCTGATATGCTTTGGTCATTTTTTAATTCTAAAACAAACATCTGCACCTCAACTGTAATTATCAGAGCAGCATTTGTATTTTTTTTCATTGGTGTTGCACTAGGGTGTTTGGTATCTTTGACGGCTTCAAAAAGCAGAAGACAAGTTCTCCCCCTTGTGTGCAGGATTTTTGAAAGCTATTCGGGTGCCTTTTATACATATGTATTTACAAATATAATCTGATACCGGGTAGAAGGTCAAAGCGAAAACCATTACGATTTGTCCATCTGTTAAACAATCAGTTAGGTGAAGCAGAATTATCTATTTGACAAATGTTGAATGTCTTGTGAATCCATTGAGGACAAGCATCCTTACATTTTCTTATCTTCTTTTCTTTTAACTTAAAACATAGTTCTCTCTGATCAGTTTCTTGTATGTCCTTGGTAGAAGCCGTCTCTTTTGACTAAAACAAGATGGGAATAGCATGCTTTTTGTGCTGATTCTTGCCTACCTTGTGAAGGAACTGGATGTCCCAAGGTTTTGAACCTTGATGTCCGTGGTGACCTTGTTGAAGGAAATGTCATTAGGGGCTATGCTGAGGTTGCATGGTGTGGAGGGACTCCAGGAAAAGGTGTTTGCAGGTGATGATATTGTTCTGTATGTTTGAGTGTTCTGATAAATTGTGTGGCTTTGTTAGAGTTTGCAGTAGCCCTTTTTCCGGAAAAATGAAGTTAATATTATGTGAATGATAGTTCCTTCTCAGTTTAGTGGCATTTAAGTAAGAAATTTTCTTAGCAATGTACTTAAAAATGTTATTGTCAGAAAAGAGCAAAGAACAAAAGATTAAGGTCTGATAGAGGATAGTATAATTTTGTTGGTCTTAAAAAACTGCCTGTCAGTCATTGAAAAAACTGCACATGACTCTATTCGTGTAAGTCAATATATGTGATGTGACTACTAGTTTGTCAGCCTGTACTTCTAATAACCCCTAGTGCATTTGGCTCCTACTTACTATCTTGCAGTTGGTTAAGAAGAAGATGGAATAGCAGTCCTGTAGTTATTGCCGGGGCTGAAGATGAGGAGTACTTGTTAACCATAGATGATGTAGATTCAAGTTTGGTTTTTATGCATACACCTGTAACAGAAGAAGGAAGCAAGGGAGAACCTCAGTATGCAATTACAGATTTTATTAAAGCAGGTAATTGAATTTCAAAAGCTTCATCTCCCCTTTGTCCATCCCTCTGTCTGATCTTTCTCTGATGTTTTCATGGTTGCTGCGAGGATTGCCATTTCAACTTCTGGTAAAATAACCAGTGTTTTTTCCCCTTTGCCCCTTTTGTGTCCTGTAAGACATAATTTGCTGTTTAGATTGTTGTTTCTTTTGCGTTACAGTGCACAAGGAGTAAACAACCTAAACAAGAAATCTCAGATTGTCAGGCATGTTAAAGTGGTTCATGGAAACTGCCTTATGCAGAGATATAAACTTTAGGGAAAATATTCTTCCAGCTTCTGGTATATACCTAGAAGCATCTCCAGGCAGATGGATTGCAGCTGGACCTGTTTATGACTACAATGATCATTCACTTTTTGTCTCTTGAATTCTTTCTGAAATATGGACTTGCAAATGGGATTTGGTTGCTCAAACTTGATTTTTACCAGTTTTAATAGAGTTGTACAGCCAAAAATACTTGAACTATACCCTTCGCTTCCTTTCCTGCTATCCAAGATTTTCTTCCCCATTCATGTTCCTGAGATGTGTCTTCCATCAGAAACTAATTAGTCTATGGTGGCTTTTAATTCTATAAAAACCTTTTATATTTTCTGATTTTATTCTGTAATAACTAATCTCTGTGAAAGGTTCATGTTCAGCTCTTCCATCGGTATCCAATGTACGGATCATTGGAGACCTTATTGAAGGTAACATAATTAAAGGAACTGGAGCTTACTTTGGAGGAAGAGAAGGTCCTAGCAAGTTTGAGTGGCTACATGAAAATAAGGACACAGGGTAGGTTGTGCAACTCATCTATGTTCAAAATGGAATGTCACAATAACGTCACACACTTTTGATTCGGTTGTCCTAAATTTATCTTTGGCTGATTGTATAGTATCGCATATTATAGTAATTTAATATGTGAGGTTTTGACAATTTTGCACAACTGGCAAATCATTGTCTGAAATATAGCAAGATTTATGCACTTTGGCAGTTTGGGGTCTGTAGGACAACTTTCTGATTGGATGGTAGTGCTTCAAAATTTTGGAATCTGTTTAATTATGGATACTGAATGCATAAATTTGTATCTTATCTTAGACCCTGAGTCAGTCCACTTTTGTCTACCTAAATAGCTGTATGCTTGTGGCTTTATTTTGGCAGAGAGTTTTTACTGGTTCTTGCTGGTGCTACTGAGTATACTTTAACCAGGGAAGATGTGGGTGGACGCATGGCCTTTGTGTATATACCAACCAATTTTGAGGGTATGTTTGCTCATTGCTGCTAGCGTTTGAACCCAACGCTTTTGTTGAATTGAATCAAATGATCCAAAGAGTTCTGTGTCCTCTTTTACAGGGAAAGAAGGAGAGTCTGCATCAGTTGTCTCTGATATCATAAAGCAAGGTAAATCTCAGAAAAGTTAAAATGGCTCCCTGATTTTTAGGAGTAATGAGGAACTGAGCTATACCAACCTTCTCTGGAAAGCTAAAATTTAATGGTGTTTGGTTCATTGGAAAAGTAGTTGTGGAGTCCAATGTCCCTTGCGTGGTTTGCTGACTTTTTTTAGGGTTTTGTCCAACTATGTGATTCCTGCAAATGCCCCATCATACATAGAAGTTTTGCTATCTTGATCTCTGTGGAGAATATCCCACATCGGAAAGTTGGGAATTAAATAGCATAGTATATAAGCTTAGTGGACTACTTTTCCTATTGCAAATTGGTTTTAGGATGGAACCCCACTGGGCTTATGTGCTGGGCCTATACGCGCATGTGCGCACGGACTGACACGTCACCCCTTTGAGGGCGTGATATGGGCTAGCCCATTTGGCTTGCCGGCCTTAAGGCATGTTGTCAAGTGTTAACTGGCCAGGCCAGTTGCACTTGAGGGGGCGTGTGGAGAATATCCCACATCGGAAAGTTGGGACTAAATAGCATAGTATATAAGCTTAGTGGACTACTCCTCCTATTGTCAATTGGTTTTAGGATGGAATCCCACTGGGCTTATGTGCTGGCCTATATGCGCATGTGCGCACGGACATGCGCACGGACTGACACGTCACCCCTTTATCGTCTCACCGGACTTTAACAATTTCAAGTTCTGATACTGTTTTTAATGCTCAAACGTCGGCACTTGTGTTTTGTTCAATATTTTCTTTCTGTGGGTCTCAATACATAATACACTCACTTGCTATACATATATTATATGACATTAATGTGCTACTATGCAAATTTTTTTTTTAAACAAACTGCAAGAACTACATTTATCATGAGGCAGCTCTGACTGAAAATACTACACTTGTTTTGTCGGAATATATATTGGTTTTGTGCATTTTAGTAAGAATGTAATGTCTTCCTTGCACAAACATTTCTGTTAATATATTCATGGACCTGTCTCTGATTTTGGTTTGTTTAAACAACAGCACCTCCAAAAGTAACTAACCTGAAAATCATCGGTGATATAAGAGAGGGAAGTAAAGTTACTGTGACTGGTTCTGTCACTGGAGGAACAGAAGGTGCTAGCAGAGTTCAGTGGTTCAAATCTAGTTGCACTACTGTTGATAGCGAGGGTGATCTTGAAGCCTTGAGCGCGATGAAAATTGCAAAGGTGGTCTACGTTTGAAAGTGAAATTATGTGATTAGCATTTTGTTTATTGCACTGTCTCTCATGATTATTCATGTCAGAATACATTTTTGATCCTTTTGCTTGTTTTTAGGCATTTCGTATTCCACTAGGGGCAGTTGGACAATATATAGTTGCGAGGTTCATCCCTATGACTCCAGATGGAGAAGCTGGTCAACCAGCATATGCTTTCTCCGACAAGACCGTTGAGAGTAAGTATGAACTTTTATATGTCAAATAATTTTCGTTATGCAAGTGTAGGAGATGTAGCCTTCTGCTAGTTATAAATATTAATAATTTCATCATGGACAACCATATCTTATCGCATGCTCTCCTTGAATGATTTTGTTTCGTGTAAATCAGGGAATTTTCAGTTATCAGTTTGCTATGAAGATTCGGATTTTTGAATGGTTCATCTGAAAAAAAGCTGTAAAAATTCTGTGAAATGTGAAATACACCTCATAATAAGAAACATATAGTACGGTAGTAGAAAACTATGAGTATTGGAAAAGAAATGATATTGCATTGTTTCTCCTTTATTTCATCTTGTTATGTGAACTTATTTCTTTTTAACGTGTTGCAGCTCTGCCACCAAGTCTAAATTTCTTATCCATCACTGGTGAATATGTGGAAGGCGAGATATTAACAGTGTCCTATGGGTATATAGGCGGACACGAGGGTAAAAGCATCTACAATTGGTACATTCATGAGGTCGTTTGCTTTCCGTTAGTCATACTATGTGATCACTGGATAATTATTATAGCTAAAAAAATTATTTTCATTCTCCTTTGTAGTTAATTAATACTAAAAATTTATTGAAACTGTGTACTCTGTAGTTTTTAACAAATGGTGAGCAGCCTTTCATTGGTCTGCTCTAATCTTATTAAGCATTCTGAAAAGTGTTTTTTATAGCTTTAATTTTTTTTGGTGCAGGATGAAACAGAATCCCGTAGTATAATTCATGAAGTGTCAGGTCTTCTTCAATACCGTGTTTCAAAAGATGCAATTGGTAAATTTGTGTCTTTTGAATGCACTCCTGTGCGTGATGATGGCCTTGTAGGTGAACCAAGAACTTGCATTGGTGAAGAATGTATTCGTGCAGGTTATTTCACTGTTTTGTGTCTGCACAAGAACACCTACTCAAATCTTTTTCCTTTCATTTTTCTATTATCATTTCCCCCCTTATAAGGCTGTCCCCTTTAAATTTTATAACCTTTTGTTCCCCTGAACTAACTGCTGATATATCATTACAGGAACTCCAAGGCTGCTTTCACTAAAAATTGTTGGGAAATGTGTTGAAGGGACAACATTGCACGTGGAGAAGAAATACTGGGGTGGTGAAGAGGGAAAGTCCATTTTTCGCTGGTTTAGGGTACCTGAGCTTGTTAATCCTTCTTATACTGGAAATTAGCTATTTATATCTGCTTATGTAATCCTATCATCATCTGGTTTCCCTAGACTAACTCCATTTCTTCATTATCCTCCTTTTGCCTAACTCATACTAATACAAATGCAAAACCATTTGGACTTATCTTCTATGTTCTACATATCATATGATAGAGTTAATAGGTATTACTACGGTGCTTTGAGCTTCTGTATCAAATTCGGAACCGCTGAACTTTTGTAGCTCTAATCTGCAATTGCAGTCTGCTACTTACTGGAACATTCTGCTCTCTATAACCAGACTACTTATTTTGCAGACTAGCTTAGATGGCCCACAGATTGAAATAAAAAATGCCAGCACTGATTCATATGCACTCTCAGTTGATGACATTGGCAATTTCATCTCTGTTTCATGTGAACCAATAAGTAGTGATTGGGCACGAGGCCCAACAGTTCTTTCTGAACAAATTGGGCTTATATTACCTGGTGAGCTCTTCTGTAAGATTAAACATGTTCTAAGATTTTGTGACTCTCTGTCTAATAATGTCTACTTTCTGGGAGTACCTCTCTATTTTTTTTGCTATGCAATTTCATGCTTAAATATTACTGATGGAATTGGTAGCATGCCCATTGATGGAAGTTGTTTTTACCACTTAATTTTCCAATGGCATATGCAGGTCCACCAATTTGTAACTCTCTTCAATTCTCGGGGTCGATGATGGAAGGGCAGCGTATAGGTTTTATTGTGTCTTACAGTGGAGGGTATGTTCATTATTGACTCATCCCAGCAGCACAATACATGGGTTCCATCTTCCATGTATTGTGCTGCTGTGAGAACAGATAGTCTCTCTTAACTTGGGCAATTTTTATTGTGATCTTTAACCTGACTTTTTATCTGATGCATTAGGATAAGGGGAAACTGTCTTCATGAGTGGTTTAGATTGAAAAGCTGTGGTATCAAGGAGAAGCTGTGTGTTGATGGTGAGTTTACTACTGCCGTTTTGATTCAATTGAATTATAGTGTATTGTGGAGATTGAATTGAGATTTATTTTTCTACATCTGCAGAGTTCCTGGATTTGTCTCTTGAGGATATTGGAAGTTGTATTGAAATTAGTTTCACACCTGTGCGAAGCGACAGGGAAATGGGACCTCCTCAAAATTTAAAATCGAGTGTAATTGCACCTGGTAAATGATCTCTGGTTGGAATACCCACATATTTACATAATGCAATGTCTACTTGATAATCAACAGGTGTTTCTATATCCTATTTCCTCTCTGGAAGTTTTGCTTTTGTTGGAACTAGTTTAATACCCGTGCAGTGCACGGATTTGTCTAAATTTGAATTGATTACTTTTATATTAATTGAGTTCTCTCACAATATCTTCAGCTTAAACAGTCAGGTTAAAATTCATATAACTTGATTTTTTTTGGATAACTGTAATATATGTATATTCTTATTTCAAAACAAAAATAAATTTAATTGTATCTTGTAATTTATTGTGTTTAATAAATTGTAAATGTAACATTATATAATATCCTTAAAACATACCAAACACAATCACAATAAATATGTATTATAAAGAATTAGAAAAGAAAAGAAGGTTGTCTGTATATTCTCCAACAAAAATAATATCGGTTTGTTCGGGATGATGTCATGTAATTGCCCGATATATTTGATTTCTCTTAGAAGATGTCTTAGTTGAACTGAGAATAGAGAATTTAAATATAATCATTACTTTGCTATAGTCAGTGTTGGGTATTGAGTATGTGATTCAATATTTTTCTCAGTTGTTTTATTTGCTTAGGGACTCTACCATGTCTTCATAGGTTTAGCTATTAGTCATTTTGTTTGGTGTTCCATTTACTTGACATGTATTTGCTTGTGTGGATCCTATATCGAATTTGAAAAAATTAATTTTGGATTTCTTTCTCAAACTATGACACTAATTACCATAAAAAATTATATCAAACAAACATAAACACCATAAAAATTATATTTATGACATCTTTGAAAATCAAATAATATCACGATAAAAATATATTTTAAAAATAAGTTCAAATTAAATAGCGACAATTCGCATAACATAAACCCCGACATGTGGCGAAAGATGATGTGGCTTAATTTGGGGTTGTCAAGTGACCTTAATCCTTGCTCATTTGGTATTATATATACATTCATTATACTCTACGGCTTCTTTTTATGAAAAAGAGAATTAGCGTATCATCTACGAGGGAGTTGGAATCTTCAGATCTAGTATATCCATTACCGAGAATAATAAACCTCAAAACCAAATTGATGCAGCTGATCCTATGGGTCTAGAGCTGTCAATCCCTGATTGCTGTGAGGACAAGGAGGTGATTCCAGAGAAGAAATACTTCGGTGGAGTTGAAGGTGTGGGAGAGTATGTTTGGTATAGAATGAAGGATAAGCTTCAAGGAACTTCTTTGACTTCAATGTCTGCATCTCATGAGGGAGTTTCTAAATGTGGACATGAATTGTACGTTCTTTCTTAATATTTATCAATTTTCTTGGCATCTGTCTATCTTGCTGAGCTGTTTATTGGATAAATGGCAACAGTACTTACACCCCATCTCTGGAGGACGTGGGATACTACCTGGCTTTATATTGGGTGCCCACTCGTGAAGATGGTTTACGTGGGCAACCATTAACTGCAATTTGCAGCGATCCAGTTGCCCCAGGTATTTGCCCCTATTTTTGGTTTTCGATTTTCCTGCTTGTCCTTGATAAAGAGGTTGCAACTTGCAAGTAATAATCAAGATTCATGCATTTTGCTCCTTATGAGCAAGCTAGTTGAAACAGGCTTAGGAGTTTCTTTCTCAATTCACCATCTCCAGAGCAGATGTAGGCTAGGACATAATCTCCCTTGGCCATGTCAAATAAATCAAACATATTGAACTTCCTGACCTAAATTTCTCCTAAAACTCATCTTATCATTGCTTCTTTTGGTATTCTTTGAAGTTGCTCAATGACATTGTCCATGAATCAACTTTTTGGACAGAGGCCTTCTTAGTGTTTTGTCATGATAGGTACAAAGCAGTTATTACCAATGCTAATAATTTACACTGACAACGTCCTTACAGGTGCACCTTGTTGAATTGGTTGTGATTTGTAAATGACTAGTACAGTCGTATCCTGCAGTGCTGTTCTTATCTTTAATATAAACACAATTTGACATGTTTATGGCTTATTGCAGCTTTTCCAGTGGTTACTAACGTCCATTTGAAGGAGTCAAGTGCAAACATATATGCTGGTGAAGGTCAGTATTTCGGTGGGCATGAAGGAGCGAGTTTATTCAGTTGGTACAGAGAAACGGCAGAGGGCACTATTGCCTTAATAAACGATGCCAATTCTCAGAGCTATAAGGTCACAGATGACGATTACAATTGTCGCTTGTTGTTTGGGTAACTAGTACACTCTTGCTGAATTACTTAATTTGGTATCTTTAAGGACAATAGAGGTTCCATTTCCCTTAAAACTTTGAATTGCTTTAGAATCATTCCTTGCCTTCGAACTCTAAAATATTTGTTTAGCATACTTGGAAATGATCCAAGAATTTGGAGTTTTTTTAAACTTCATGTTCTTAGCATGTAACCTGTGTACAACTTTTCTCTGATCCCTCGTACATGTAATAAATAGGTATACACCTGTCCGTTCAGATTCAGTTGTTGGAGAACTCAAACTTTCAGAGCCAACAGAAGTCATTCTCCCAGGTTGTTTTTTGTTTTTTATGTTGGCTTCTTGGAACTTTGGAAGTTGAAAGTACCTTGTTGTATTATTGAAAAGACCGGTATCTTTTGTCTTTTTTTTTGTTTTGTTTTCTGATACTCCCTATTATTCTAGCTGTATGTCGAATGACTACCCGTTAGAGTTGTATACAATGTCCAGATATTATGAGCCTTGTACCTTTATATATTGTTTAGATATTGTAATAATCAATATATTACTCTTGTCCTTCGTATAGAACTTCCACAAATCGAGTTTGTTGCTCTTAATGGGAAGGCATTTGAAGGTGAGGTACTCACTGCTGTAGAAGTGATTCCAGAAAGTGAGATTCAGCAACATGTCTGGGGAAAGTACAGGAAAGATGTCAGCTATCAATGGTATAGCTCTACATGCTAGAATTTGGAATTATTTGGGTTGCATTATAGTTCTACGTGCTAGAATTTGTAATTATCTAGCTTTCATTATAGTCTATATAAATAAATAGACGACTTGAAGAAGAAGCATTCTGTACCAATGATGCACAGCTTATTCACTTTCTCTTTTGTATAATCACATTGTTAATTTTTTGTTTTGAAAAAAGACAGAAAAGTAAAAAGCCTACACATCATATGTTGCAGGTTTCGTTCATCAGAAGCTGGGGATACCAAGTCCTTTGAAGCTTTTCCATCACAGCGCTCTTGTTCATACAGAGTAAGATCTGAGGACATTGGTCATTGCCTTAAATGTGCATGCATTGTGAGTGATGTGTTTGGAAGGTCAAGTGAGCCTGCCTATTGTGAAACCAGCCAAATATTGCCGGGTAATTTTCTCTCTGTTCTGTCCTATTAATATGTATTTTTCTATCATCTATATAAAATTAAATAAAAATTACTAGACAAAAAACGGTATCTCGTAGTATGAACTATATCCTTGCCAATTGCTTTAAGCTCAGGAATTACAATGGCAGCATTTGGTATTTGATGTTATATCTCGGATATCCAGATGCTTAGAAAGTGCTGATCTTGCTAAGATTTTTGAAACTCGGTGCTTATTAGTAGAATTTAAAAATAAATCCTCATGAAGCACTCTTGTTGTCATGCTTGTGGTACTCCGTGGCATGTTTTTCTTCATCTGATTCTGTATGTTGTATTTCTTTTTGTCTGATTGCTACTTTTTGTCTTTTGTAAACCTTTGAACTTTTTTCTTCCATTTTCAGGGGCTCCTAGAATAGATAAATTGGAGATTGAAGGAAGGGGCTTTCACACCAACTTGTATGCTATTAAGGGAACTTACAGCGGAGGTAAAGAAGGCAAAAGTAGAATACAATGGCTCAGATCTATGGTTGGAAGTCCTGATCTGATTTCCATTCCTGGTACGCTCTATTGTATAACCAATGATATGACATATATACCAAAACTTAGTGTTGACTTTTAAGTTTTAACTATTTCTATTTATTTGCTAGTGCTAATATTCTGATATAATTTCCTTTAAAAGGTTGGGGTAATATGGTTGTCAAACCAATAACATGGATTGAGTTCTTTATTCTTGGAAGTCTGAATGCTACAAGGAATGACCAAGAACTGAAGTCAAATCGAATGATAATGCACGGAAAGAAAACTAGAAAGAGACATAGGATTTCTTCCTGTCCATGTTTCGATTAATCCGAAATCTAAAGATAAACTATGAACTCCTTTCAGCTAGCTCCTTATTTACAGACTTGAGGATTTAATGTCGATGATTATGGCATCCATTCTATGCTACTTCTTGTCTATAATGATCTCATTCCCGGCTTATGATTAAGCTAATAGATGTGCATCAAGTTATAGTTTCTTGTCTTACAATTGTTTGATTTTCTAGGGGAAACGGGGAGAATGTACGAATCTAATGTCGATGATGTAGGCTACAGATTGGTAGCAATATATACTCCATTTAGAGAAGATGGAGTTGAAGGAGTGCCAGTTTCTGCATCAACAGAGCCAATTACAGTTGGTAAAGTTTCTTTCTATTGCTTCTTGGGAATGGTGAACTGTCCTTAGCCATTTAGTTTTTCCCTTTGGCATTTCTTCATCTGTTTTACTTTTGCTTGCTGCTTGTTCTGCCTCCTTGATAGTCCTTGTGGAATGATATATGTCAAGCTCCAGGTGTACATGTTTCATAATTGCAGTTAGCATGATGTTTATTGTATGTTGGTTGTAATCATCTATTTCATGTCTGTAATTATCTATTTCCAGCTGTACATGTTTCATAATTGCATCACGTCTTAATCTTAAATTCTTATTATCCAAGAGGCTTTCCTTGGAAATATATCTAAAATGTTTTGGCTTGAAATGTTTGATACAAAACGTTTTATATTTATTCGAGAAAATGAGGTTCCATGTTTTGTCTTTTGCTTTATGTATGATCTGGTGGGCAGTTTTTGTGCTGCCTAAGCATCAACTTTGTGTATTAACTTGATATATGTTTATTGAATTGTAGAGCCAGATATTCTAGCAGAGGTGAAGAAAAAGCTTGATCTTGGGTCTGTGAAATTTGAGGTATGTTTGATGACAGGTTTTAGGGGTGTTCATCCGGTCCGGACCGGATTTTTTGAAAATGGTGGACCGGAGACCGGATTGGACCGGACTTTATTTAAAAAAAAAAAAAATTTAAATTCTTATTTAAAATCTATAAAAAATATCTAAAAAAATATCTATAAAACATATATACTCCTAACTTATTAGATTAAAAAAAAATATCTATAAAAAAATACATATAAATATCCAAAAAAAACATATAAATTAAAAAAAAAAAAATTAAAAAAATCCGGTCCACCGGTCTGGACCGGATTTTTTCCGGGTTTGGACCGGACCGGATTAAGGGAAAACCTTGGACCGGAGACCGGACCGGTGAAATCCCGGAGACCGGACCGGAATTTCACCGGTCCGGTCCGTTTTTCCGGTCCGTGCCGATTTTGAACACCCCTAACAGGTTTCATGTTATTATTCAAATTGTTCATTTTATTTCTATGTTCTCTTTTTAACAAGTCATCAGCCTTTAGTCATCCTAATGGTATATTTGGTTGGACAGGTTTTATGCGACAAGGAACAATCTTCCAAAAAGGTTGGAGTAGCTTATATTGTATATAAATCAATTGCATGTGTTAGTAACTACTGATTTATTCACATACTTTTCCTGATCACATTTTCAGTCTCTTGGACTTGGGTGCCTTGAAAGAAGAATTCTTGAAGTTAACCGAAAGCGAGTTAAGGTCATCAAACCTAGTTCTAAAACCTCCTTTGCCTCTACCGAAGTTCGTGGAACTTATGCTCCACCATTTCATGTGAGTATTTACCATTCTTCCACACCTAAACAGAGAGTGATAAGATCTTGTTGCCTTTTGTATAGCATGAAGCAGGTTGGTTTGTGAGAAAGGAAAAAAATATTCTATGCTTTTCACAAGAACTCCTATACTCAAATGTAGGCTTAGGGTTTTAACCAAATAAAAATGTAGGGTTAGGGTAGGGTTGAACACCCATAAATTAGTCAAACCCTTCCCTCCTGATCTTATTAACAGTTCTAGATAGTTTTAATTGTCTGGATAAACATATGTCATTTGTCTTTTGATTGTCATTTCTTCTTTGTGCGATTCACTTCTATATCCAATCGGTTATCGGCATACTAATTGGTGGTATCATACAGGTGGAGATCTCTCGAAACGACCAACATCGCTTAAAGATTGTCGTTGATAGTGATAACGAAGTTGAAATGATGGTGCATACGCGTCACCTACGAGACGTCATTGTCCTTGTGCTAAGAGGGCTAGCTCAGCGTTTCAATAGTACGTCTCTAAATTCTTTGCTTAAGATTGAAGCATGACAGTCTAGGAAGCAGGGAAAATGGAGACTTCATTGCTGTACAAAGGGTGTGGTTGCCATTGCTTTGTCTTATTTTTTCATGTTTATTTACTGGGTATTTAGACGTCGGTGTTCCTCTTTGAGCTTGTTAATTTGATCCATTTGTTCGGCTTGCAGATGACACTAGATTGAGATTGTATCATGTAAATTCACTCGTGGATTTCAGGAATGACAGTTGATGGATGATCACATGTTTTTTGGTTTTCTGCTTTGTGCCTTGCATAAAGCTAGCATTAATTTTCTGTTTGCCTAACAAAGTGTTGAATGTTACATGATCAACTCGCGGTCTAGACCTCCAAAATTGAAATTGAAACCGAAACTAGGAAAGTGACGTAAAGAGGGCAAATTGTTTCTCACTTGAGCTGGCAGCAGTAGCAATTCCATTTTCAAGGATAACCTCTGAAGTAGGCCCTCCTGCATCAGCGGCGGCCTTGGCTGCGTCGTAAGATGCATGCAACCCCACAAAGACGTAGTAGAGGAGCAAAAGCCCTGTCCAGATGGAAAAGCGTATGAAGGAAGGACCGTCTATGGATCCCATTATGAACACGTTGATTGCAACACTCAAAGATGGCACCCAGGGCACAAATGGCACGCCCCACAGCCTCGGCTTCCTTGCCTGTTTCAGCGTCACCTGAAGCCCTAGCGTTGACAGAAACCAAAGGGGCACGGTAACTGTGTAGCCTATCCAACTGGTCTTGTCCACAGCCCAGTACGCCCCGGAACCTATAGAAGACGCTATGATCAGAAACAGGAACGCTATGAGCCTCCTCCTGTCTGAGTTGGAAGTCTGGCCTGGCATGTAGTACCGCCTCACGATGAGTGCCACCGAAACAAGGGAGAAGATGAAGAGGGTTGAGATTGATAGCAGATTGGACAACACTTGGAGGCTTGTAAACAGGGCAACGGTAGAGTTTACGAGTGTCATGATAACCGTGGCGTTGACCGGAGTCCCTGTTCTCTTGTTTACCACTCCTAGTAGCGGAGGGGCTAGGTGGGTTCTCCCCATATGGGTGAAATACCGTGACTGCCCAATGATATTAGCCAGCAGAACCGTTGTCATGCCTTTCAACGCCCCAAACGCCACCGCATACTTGGCCCAAGGGAGCTTCACCGCCTGAAACGCAAGTGTGAAAGGCGCCTCCACATCAACCTCAGTGTAAGGCACCATGAGGCTCAGCGCTGTTGACATGAGACAGTAAATAGTGATGATTATTAACATCGAGCCAATCAAACCAATAGGGATGTCGCGTCCTGGGTTCTTTATCTCCTCAGCTAGAGTTGCCACCCCATCAAACCCCACATAGGCGAAAAACAGCATAGAAGAGGCCTTCAGAATGCCCTTTACCCCAAAAGGTGCAAAGCTATCAATCACTCCTGGACTTGCCTTGCTGAATCCTACGACAATGATGAAAAGCATGACAAAGATAAGGACTATGGTTGCCACAGAGTTAAACATGGATGACCCCTTTGTGCTGAGCGATGCACCAATGCAAACAACAACAGAAATCACAACAGCAACTGGGTCCAAGTAGTTGAAATTATCAGCTAGGCTGGGCACATGGACACGAAAGTCATTCGGGCTATGGTTGCACAAGGTAGCAAAGTAAGAGGTCCATGATCTAGCCACACCAGCACCAGCCACAACGTACTCAAATATTATGTTGCCAGCTGCAACGTAGGCTATGAAGTCTCCGAGCTCGACTCTAAGGTACGCAAATGAGCCACCAGCAACCGGTAGCTCAATGGAGAACTCGGTGTAGCACAAAACCGACAAAAGTGCAGCAAGGCCTGAGATGAGGTACGAAACCATGACAGCAGGGCCCGCATACTCCCTCATGGCCTCACCGGTGAGCACAAAGACACCGGCTCCCATGACACCACCGACGCCAAACCAGATGATGTCCCACCAGGTCAAAGTCTTCTTCATTTGGTTCTGGCTACACACGCGCACGTCGTTGAGCTCCAGGCTGTCTAGGGACCGAGAAAGGAGACGGTCCTTTAGCCTTGGCCCAATGCTGCAGAGAGCTTTGAAGTAGTTTTCCCAGCTTTGGAAGGACTCTTCTGGTATGAAGTCCTTCTTTGTCCATAGCACACAGCAGGCCTTCCTACTACTGTGATCAGGTTGAGGAGAAGCAGTGACCATGGCCACTTTTGCTTTGACTGTTTCAGTTTCCTGTTCCTGCAAATTGAAACAAGACATGCTTAAACTTATAGATGAAACATGCAATACATACGGGTGACGATCGAATTTGTATACACTTTTGAAATAATTACACTAGGGAATGCAAGAGTTAACCAGGGGAAGTGACGGTGAAAGTTCACATAGCTAATAGCTATGATACTGTGAAGGGCACCCCCATCCTTAATTACGTAGTCCTTTCTAGAGAGAACAGTGTGTAAGAGGATTGACACGCATCCAGGAATCATGTTGATTGATCTAATCATAACTACTGGTAGTATGCCTTGCAAATTGCCATCTAACATTTCAACTTCCCTCAACCTTTCAAACTTCCACTTTGCTGAATTTCACTGATAAGTAGAGGAGTAATGCAACAACAGTCATTTCACAATATACCATAACTTGCCTTTGTCGGCATCAAAGACTTGAATTTCTATGTTTCTAATTTTACAGAAAAATGAGAAAAGAAGTATTTTCTTCCAGAACATAAAATTCACAATTACATGTTTAATGTGTTCCATTTTGTAATCCTTTCGAAACAAACGAAATAGCTTACAATAAAACACACGGAAACAGATTTGCAGATCGCCATAGACATGCACCGATATCGGAAGAACAACTCACCTAGCAACGCTTTGTATATGTATATTGACAAGATGCAATTTAAAGTGAACATTCAGAAGAAAAAAGGAAACAATGGAACTAATCGCAAAAGGAACGGATTAAACAATGCACTATCATACTAAACCCTAATTTCCGATTCAAATCAATGAACTGATATACACCTCCAACATTATCAGCGATGACTTTCAAATTAAAAAGGCGAATTGCGAAATATCAATGTCGTGCGAACGAGAGGAAATTAATAAGTTCCGAGCAGATGAGCGAAAGCAAGAGAGGAATAACACGAACCTGAAAATCTAATCGCAGCAGATTTAGAGATTGATGTTAGCGAGTAAAATTTACAGTGAAAACTGCATGATGCAACCTTCGTTAGGAACTCTCTTTCTAGAGAGAAAAAGATTCCAGTATCTAAATATTTAAAATCATTGGAAGAATATCTCGTATTGTTATCTTTCATTAAGATACTCTATTAATATAGCTATATAACCTTTAAAAAAATGGTTTGTTTAAAGCGTGCCCATGAACAAGCCTAAATTTGGGGGGAAAATTTTCAAAATCTTTTCTAAATCAGAAGGGTGAATTCATAAAAAAAAAGTTAAATTAATGGATATTTTTTTTAATGCTTTTTATTGTATGTCATACACATTAAAAAAATATTTTTTAAAGTAATATTTTTACATACGCTGAATACAATAATGAAATGAATCTACTATTTTTTACCCATGAGATAGAAGGAAATTTGGGAGGTACTCCAAAGTTTAGTTTGGGTGGTATCTGAGTTTTTCCCCCCCACAAAATACCCTTTTTTTTTCCACAAAATACCCTTACGTAAAAGGCAATGGCTAAATACACGCGAAAATATGTCTAAATGGACGCGAAACTACACGCTTAGCTTAAGCGTGTAGGGGTATTATTGGTATTTTAAAAAAACAGCCCACGATTCTTACACGCTTAAGCTAAGCGTGTGACCACACGCTTAGCTTAAGCGTCCAGTTTTTTTTTTTTTTTTTGCAAGTTTAAAAGCACACGCTTACCTTAGGCGTACAGTACAAAAAAAAAATTTCTCCAAAATTGCATTTTTTCCCATAATCATGTAGATAATTTCAATACGAGTCCGTACATATAAAATTCGTCCAAAACGGACATCGTTTGCCCCTCCAAAAGCCCAAAAAACGAAGCCTTCAACCCGCGCGCGTAGTAGCTACGCGCGCGGGTTGAAGACTTCGTTTTTTGGGCTTTTGGAGGGGCAAACGATGTCCGTTTTGGACGAATTTTATATGTACGGACTCGTATTGAAATTATCTACATGATTATGGAAAAACTCATGAACCCTAAATCCCGTTATCGATTGTTCTTGACCAAAATTCGAGCACATGAAAGCTTTATTCTTGCAATTGTTGGTACTACTAGTCTTGAAAATTGGTCATCTTTCAAAGCCCTCTCTTTACATCGTCGGGAAAAGACCACTTCCATTCAATTTGGAGTTTTTCCGACGAGGTGTCAAGAAGGTATTCTGGCGGGATTGAATTTGTGCCCATTTTGCGGTTTTTGGGGTATTTTTCATTTGTTTTGTCTTAATCTTGGTTAAATTAATTAATCTATATTAGTGAAAAATATTTTAGGATCAATTTGATGCCCGACATATAATATGTAAGTAATAACTTTATAATATTTAACCATAATGTTTAACTATAGTATATAAGTAATAAGTACGTAATACTTAATTATAATGCATAACTATACTTTATAACTAATATATTTTGTAATACTTAACTATAATACATAACTATAGTATATAAGTAATAAGTTCATAATACTTAACCATAATGTGTAACTATAGTATATAAGTAATAAGTTCGTAATACTTAATTATAATGAAATACTATAGTAAATAAGTGTAACTATATAAAATTTCATGAAGTACTATAGTAAATAAGTCTAAGTATACTAGATTTAATGAAATATTATAATACATAAGTGTAGCTATATGAAATTTAATGAAATACTATAGTATATAAGTCTAAGTATACTAGTTTAATAAAATACTATAGTATATAAGTCTAAGTATACTAGATTTAATAAAATACTATAGTATATAAGTCTAAGTATACTGGATTTAATGAAATACTATAGTATATAAGTGTAACTATATGAAATATAATACAATACTATAATATATAAGTTTAACTATACTAGATTTAATGAAATACTATACTATATAAGTATAACTATATGAAATATAATAAAATACTATAATATATAAGTTTAAGTGTAACTATATGAAATATAATGAATTACAATAGTATATAAGTGTAACTATATGATATATAATGAAATACTATAGTATATAAGTGTAACTATATGAAATTTCATGAAATACTATAGTATATAAGTGTAACTATATGAAATATAATAAAATACTATAGTATATAAGTCTAAGTATACTATATTTAATGAAATACTATAGTATATAAGTGTAACTATATGAAATATAATGAAATACTATAGTATATACATGTAACTATATGAAATATAATGAAATACTATAATATATAAGTCTAAGTATATTAGATTTAATGAAATATATTATAGTATATTTCATTAAATCTAGTTTTTGTTTGTTCTGTACAATTTATTATATTTCATTAAATCTAGTATACTTATATGAAATATAATGAAATACTATAATATATATGAAGCTGGGTAAACATGTAACTATATGAAATATAATGAAATACTATAATATATGTGACTACTACTGTCTGCTGGGCTTGCTGCCATTTAACTCCTCTGTAAATACACCATGATTGTACAGAACAAACAAAAATGAGATTGATCTTGTCCTTTGGTTTGGCTGATGATAGTGCTTTGAATTGTTGATTGTTAGTTTCCTTATGAAATTAAATTAAGTATGTTAATAGTTTACCCAGCTTCATATATAACCAGAAAAGCAACATGATATGTGTTCTTGTCTAAGCCTGAAGGGGCAATCACTCAATCTGCACATGGCACATTGAGTACACATTTACTTGATATTTACGAGAGACTCTTCTTTTGGATAAGGTTGAAAGATATCTTTAGAAACATGCCAAACAACATCTTAGGGGGGCAGGCGTTTATGATGTAAGTTCAGCTAATTGAAAAACTTGGTGACCTTGGTTTAGAATTGTAAATCATATACAACTTCAGAGCTGAAGTTACCTGCTCCTGCAAACAAGTGAGGTCATGGGAAGAGCTTTCCTGTTCTGAGCCATGTGTTGAGTGATCCACCAACTGACTCAAGAACACCAAATCCTAACAAAATTGAACCTGCATTGAAGTGTCTATCCCTGAAATTTCCTTTCAGTAATTGCTGCCTCTCCTGCACAGACATTTACCAATTAACAATAACCTAACCCATGAAAGCAATTAACATCAAGTTTAAAGTATAAAAGACGAAATTTCAGTAATTGCTTTGATTTTGACAAAGTTAATTTGGTCATGTACTTACTAACTGCATACTTTACAGGCTCTTATTGCTGATTTTGAAGTTTCATGTGAACTTTACAGGCTCTTATTGCTGATTTTGCAATCTCCACCATCCACGTCACCCCAGAAGACGGGTTTAGCTATGCCAGCTTTGAGGCTGTGGGGTATGATATCAAGACGCTGAGTCTGAACCTGCTGGTGGAGAGGGTTTTAGAATGCTTCAAACCGAGCGAGTTCTTTGTTGTTGTGCACGCTGATGTTGCTGCTAAGTGCCTGGACTTTGACTGTTCTTTGAGTCTGATTGGCTACCGCCATGAAGAGGTGAGGGTGAAGGAACTCGTAAAGGGCGGTTCCATTGTCTACCAGAAGTTCTGCAGGAGTGCTGTTGATGACATTGGGCCGATGTATTCGACTCTGAAGCGTTGCGAGATGGAGGAGGAAGAAGAAGTTATGTTCTAGTATTATTATTATTAAGTGTCTTCTTGTATGTCCTCTGGCTTTTGCTTAGATGGGCATGACTCTAAATAAAATCATCAGGTGATGATACTGTTTTTCTTAAGTTTTTCATATTATTATGGTGTGACTGATGTTATGAACCTTATATTTTCATGGAATTTGAGTTTTGTTTTTATTGATAATAGTGTCTTATGTATTGGTCCTTATGGGATTCTCATCTATATTCACCATGATTTCATTCTTTAAACCTCATTTCTATATATTTATCATGGTCAACTACCATGATTTCAAAATTGTGATTGATTTATAGTTAGATTGTTGTATGATATTGGTCATGATGTTGCCTCTGAATCTCTGCAAAGTTTGTTTTCTCATTGGCAGACATTTCTATTGACAATGAAGTTTTCAATTCGCCTTTTCTAGTATGTAAATGCTTGAAAAGCCCCCCTTTTGCTATTGCTACCTATCACTTTGGCATAAACATTGCAGTGATTACTACTACTGCCTATTATGCTTCGGTGCACGCATTCACAAAGGGTAATATATGGTATTGAGCACAAAAACCTAATTCGATTTGTGTTTGGATTGGTTTCGGACCTTTGATTTTGTATAATAGTGTGATGTCTACACAAAAAATCTTAAGAGCACAAAAACTTGTGTATACAGAATTTTAAATTTGGATCTAATAGTGGCTCATACATCAATACGGAATTGACACAATGTAGAAGATAAAATTATAAATTCATGTCACTTGGAACTTAGAGCTAAACTACAATCAGAACGAGATAATAATACTAACAAGTAACAAAACATAACAAAATAAGATTAAGTCCTTAAAATTGCAGTGCATAAATTTGAACAAGGATCATCTGTGAGAGAAGAGATGTTCATCTGTTGCTGAACAAAATCTGGGCATTTGTAGAAGCCCGGCGATACGTCAGCAATTCAACCGTCAAGTTTAGTAACTGCTTATTAGTAAGAGATGGATCTGGTCTATAGATCATCGTCTCCAACGCTGGTGAACTTGCTAGCAAGAATTTGATGAACTTCATCTCAACATTCTCCATCTCCAATACTTTCAGCCGCTCAAATGTGAAATTGGGTGCAGATTCGGAATCCCAGAATGATACACTGTCCGATGTATTTTGCCTAGAGAAACCATTCTGCAAAGATTAAAAGCAAGTAACAATCCAAATACTGGGTTAGTTGAACAAATAGTTCACATCTTTAAGAATCATATTGTATAACATATTAATCATCACTTACAAAGATTATTAGCTTGTGTAGATTAGGGGCACCCATCATGATGAGATGAGCAAAAGCCGGCATCACTTCTATTATATGAAAATGCACACGATGTAATTTAATAACGCTTAGGGGAAGAAGCACCAAGGAGCTGTGAAAGGATTTGAACCCAAAGCTCAAATACTGACAGCAAAACAAACAAGAATAAGAATGAGTGTAAAGCCACACTGAAGTAATAAAGACAGAATTTAAATGATTGTTACCTCTAAGAAGGAGAAATCTCCAGTCAACTCCTCAAGATTAGTTAAACTACCAAAGAACTTGGTATAATAACAAACTGAACTTCTCTGTTGTATTTCATCAATGAAATCCTTGTTACAGAATAGTCCTCTCACAGAAATTTTAACCAGAAGTGGCAAATTATAAGATAATTCACTGCAAGTATAACAATAGAAATAGAAACACTTGAGATTTGGAGCATGAATTCTCATCTCCGAACTGTTTGTTCTGTACAATCATGGAGTATTTACAGAGGAGTTAAATGGCAGCAAGCCCAACAGTCAGTAGTTGTCACATTTCAAATTTCTGGGCATTCAAAAAACACACACACACAAAAGCTTACCTGGCCAGACGGGCTCGAAGGAGGAGGGAGTCGTCGAAGGCAGCGGTCTCGAAGGCGGAGGGAGTCGTCGAAGGGCAGCGGTCTCAAAGGCGGACGGGAGGCGAGCAACGCGGAGTGGTGGAGGGCGGGCTCGAGCCGCCGGAGGAGACAGGAGAGAGGACACGAGGAGATAGTTTTGAAGTCAACCATTATCTAAAAACTCTCTCTGAATACACTCCTTTTTCCCAACTTTTCCCTTCTTCAACCTTCTAACCCTAAACTGCATCTTCATCCCTAATCCCCCCACTTTTACCCTAGCTCATGCCAGCTTGTGACTGGCGATAGGACACCTCTCAGTTCTCCGAACTAAATTGCCCAAAAGCAATTCTAATCCTTGGTGGATCTCCCCTTTCCCGGCTAAGATTAGACTCCACAAAAATAAAAAGCTTCCTCTGTTAAGCAGTGTTTACCAGATCTACAAAATTCTACAACTTTTCTTTAAGCTTTATCTCCCAGATGAAAAAGCATAAGGATTTCTCCACCTGGTATAGGAGAAGACCGCTGACATCCCATCGCTGGAGTGTTAGAGCATGTTTAATGGAGTCTTTTAGGGAGGGATTTTTAGGGGGGTTTTGGAAGAATTATTTGTTAAAAGATTATGGTATATTGGGGGTTTTTAGGAGAGATTTTTATATTTAGTTTAAATTATAATTATATCATTTTTTATATAAAAATTATAATGTAATTTTCATATAACGAAATTAAATTGATATTTATTTTATTTTAAAATACCAATACCAATACTAAAATAAAATAATTTATTTTCACTTAATGATATCTATAATATAAAATAAAATTAAAATTAATCAAATATATACAAAATAGATGTCTATGGATAGAGAAAAATGTAATTAGAATTAAAGTATTTTTTATATTTTTTTAAGCAGCCAATTTTTAAATATATAAATTTTAAAAAAATAATAACGGACGACCATGAATAAATCCTGACAGTCCGTTGATTGCCACGTGACGTACATCAACGCATGCCAATCAGAGAGCGCCACGTGGCACTATGATGCCAAAAAATTGAGCATGGGACGGTCCCGTTTTTTTACCCCAAATTTGGAACCCTTCATGGGTCTTTTAGCCCAATTTGAATATTTTAACCCAAAAAATCTAAAAGACCCACTTATAGGATCGGATAAAAATGCCCTTACTTTACCAATTACTATTATCTTTGCTCTGTCTATATATATGGGGTGCTTTGATGCATTTAATTGCATTTTCATCTTTCTACGAAGCTGCAAAATCACAAACAAAACTAAGTGCATTAAAAACTTCTCTTCTGTTGTGTGTTTCCACCGCCCTGCTTTACTGGATTCAATTATGGCCTCTATCATTTAAGTCTTATACGTCTGTCAATGGATAAAGGTAATACTCCTTATTTTGTTATCCTCTATTCAGAGAAAAATCTTGAGGATGCTTCTCAAGCTAATGGGAAATTCGTCATCGTTGACCTTCCTAACGTATTCTCAATAGTGAGGTTTGAGCAAGAAGCAGACTGTTTCACAGCCTTGACTGGGGGCCCTTGGATTGTCTTTGGACAATGCCTTATGGTTAGACTTTGGTCTCAAAGTTTCAACCCTTCCAGAGACTTTGTTCAATCCATCTGTGCATGGGTGCGACTCTCCAGCCTTCCGGTGATCCTCTACGAGGAAAGGGTTCTCCGACGTATTGCTACTAGCCTCGGACGGCCTATAGAAGTGGATAAGAACACGCTCCATGCCACCAGAGGTAAATTTGCACGGGTGTGTATTGAGCTGGACCTGAGCAAACCCCTCCGTGGAGCAATATTGGTGAACGGTGAGACCATTCTTGTGGAATACGAGGGCTTGGGCGAAATTTGCATCTGTTGTGGGAGACATGGTCATTTGGCAAATCGATGCCCTTCTATGGTTAGACCGCCGGAGCAAGCGTCCTCTTCACAGCCAACAGAATCACCTACTACTCCGGTTAACGGATATGAAGCTGTTCCGCCAGCGGCTACCAACGGCTACCGTGGTACCTGGATGATGGCTGGCTTCAACAAACCACACAGGCGTCAGAATACCAGAGCTAGAGGCCTGCTTGTCAAGGACCCTGCAGGAACAAAACAAAATAAGAACAACTTTTCAGCGCTGGATCAAGAGACATAAGAAGTAACTGTGGCTGGCGTGGAAAAGGGAACAGGTCCTGGGGTGGCTAGAAATCGCACCAAAAAAGGTACATCTATGGGGAACTATTCCTTTACGGAAGAGGAGACAAAGAAGGGAAACCCTGCGATAGGTTCCAAAGGAGACCCGACGTCAACTTCGAAGGGGAAAAATACAAGGAAGACTAGGGCAACTACGATGAGAGTCAACTCTCTCGAGTCTCAGCCAGAGGCTCAGGGCGAAAAGAAGAAAAGGGATATTGCCCCAGAGTCAAACAAAAACCAGGATGATTTGTCTAGGGCAACTAAGGGGAAGATGATCCTTACGGTGGACCCCAAACCCATTGTGGAGAGGAAAAGGTACAAACTGGGCAAACAGGCCCGGCCCAACGACGATAGTCCACTCCAATCAAGCAGTGAAAAGAGTGGAACTATCATCTCAGCTACTAGGCCTGTTTACCTCTCCACACCATGTCCGCTCCTTATTGGACCCAACCCTGACCTCTCTATCGCAAAAGTGGATGTGGCTAAGTCGACGATTCCCCCTGATATGGGCCCTGTCACAAGTTCCCCCCTTACTGTCACCTCCTCCCGCCAACCCCCCTCCACGGCGGAGAAAAATGAAGCGCATCTCATGATCGCCAACACGACTGTCCAGGCTACTATAAGTTTTCAAGAGGCCAATCAGGCCCCCGCCCCTAAAGGGGCCTAGGATCTCTGCAATCACCCCCCCGGTTTGTTTCCTAATGAATTGCCTAATTTGGAATTTGTTAGGAAACGGAACTCTGGAACTTAGGTTCCCCTGAGAGTTCCGTTCCTCAGTTTCTCTACTTTTGAAGATGACAAATATTATGATACTAATGTTTTATCTCAAAGATGTGTTTTAAGGAACCACAAGAATTTACCAAAGGCAGGAAAGCCAAACAGAACTAGGGAACCAAAGGAACAAGACAGTTGAAGGAATCCAGAGGAACCCAGGTGTGCCCAGAAATGAAGCTTGTGACATTGCGATTCCCGAGAAATCTGGGGACACACAACCTCGGACAAAAGGAGTCGAAAACGACTTGTCCGAAGCTTCCAAAATCCTGCCAAGGTCCAAGAGCTAAAGAACAAGATGCCTAGAGAACCTCTACCTCAGACAGAGACGATGAAATCGACAGGACATGAAGACGTCGCTGTCCAGAAGACGGTTCCCAAGCGGCCAACTTAGTCAACCTCAGACGAAAGCGTTTGGACAATGACATTGCAAGGATCGTCTGAGGTAGTTGACCAACCAAGAGAGATTCAGAGCTGCCTAAGTTGTTTGCACATGCCAAGAACAACGTGAATCAAGGAGAACCACTCAATCTAGGGCAAGCTCAATCTGTGGGAACCCAGAGAGGATCGAGGTGCGAAGAAGCCTCTATAAAAGGAAGACTAACCCAAGGGTTATCTTCGAGCACAAAAACACGACTCACACTCATTAGCAAATATCTAGTGTGAAGCTCCAAACAAGATCATCAAAAGCAAACCGAGATCAAGAGGAACCAGTCAAGGAAGAAGAGCTGAGTGCTAAGTTCCTGTGACTGTAAGTGATAGTTCCTAGGTGCGAAAGTCTGTTTCTTGGATTGATTATTGATTGTGTTAAGTTATCTAGGATTGTCTAACTGTGTGTAAGGCAAAGAAACTGTGTGTTCGTTCTTAGGATAAGCTGTAACCAAAAGAGATAAGAAATCAAGAAGTAGACTTTGAAATCCTTTCGAAAGAAAGGTAGTGTTTTTTATCCTGGATTGCGAGTTGGCAATCAAAGGTTTCCACTATAAGGAACTGGTCATTTGTTTGATTGTTTATTTCCGCTGCGAAAGGAACTGAGAATTGATATTCTGAGTTCCTTAAATTTTTATCTAACAATCACGATCCTACAATTGGTATCAGAGCAGGAAAAGCTCTAGATCTTTGTTAAGTTTGCAGATCATGTCTCAACCAAGCAAGTTTGAGCTCGGAATCTCCACCAACAAGCCACATCTCCGAAAGAAAGGAGAAGAAACATGGTGGGAAAAGTGCATGGAAAGCCACATCAAGACCAACGACTACCAATGCTGGAGGATAATCGAAAATGGAGATGGCCACATCGATCTTACCATGAAGGAAGAAGACTGGAAACCAGAACACTATGTCATCATGGAAAAGAATGCCAAGGCAAAACAGTTTATCCTCAATGGATTGGACAGAGAGGACATGGACAAAGTCATAGGCATCAAGACATCCAAGGAGATATGGAAAGCTCTCAAGGAGATGCATGAAGGAAGTGAGGAACTAAAGCAAAGCATAAAGTTTGCTTTGGAAGGAGAATACCACACCTTCAAAATGATGGAAACTGAGACCATCTCAGAGTACTACTCTCGCTTCAACAGATTAATTGGAAAGTTGACGGCGGCGGGAGTTGATCTTGATGAAGTCTCCAAGTCCTTAGTGATCATCAATGGACTCAACTCCAAGTTCACCATTCTCAAGGGAATCATGAAGAACACTCCAGGCATCCAATCCCTTCCCTTGACCCAAGTCATAGGGAAACTGGAAGTTGAAGAAGGAGAGCACACTAAAGCCAATGCCGATAAGAAACCGGAGAAAGGAATCGCCCTTAAGATCTCCAAAGCTTTCTCAAGGCTTGAGATGGAGCAAGAGAACTCAGACTTGGAAGAAGAGGAGGACGAGCTAACAGCCCTCTTCTCAAAGAATATCAAAAAATTCTTTGTGAAGGGAAGGTTCCAAAAGGGCAGTTCCTCCTACAACGGACCCAGAAGGGATCTAAAGGAAGTCTCTTGTTACGAGTGCAAAGAGAAGGGACACTACGCTAAGAACTGTCCCAACAAGGAAGACTCCAAGGAAGAAGAAAAATCTCAGAGAAAGAAGGCTCTCGTAGCCTCATGGGGAGAAGACTCAGATGAGGAACTGGATCTGAGCGACTTCGCTGGAGGAAGATATCTCATGGCAAAAGGAGACTCAAGCGATTCAGAAGACCTTGAGGTAACTTCTGATGATCTCTTAAAATCTCTAGTTGATTGTGATAAGAAATAACTTCTTAAGATCATAAAGAAACTAGGGAAGGAAACCAGTTCCCTTCAACAGAAACTTAATGACTGCGAAGATGAAATTGCATGCTTAACTATTGAGAATTCTGTTTGGAGTAAGAAACTTAATGAATCTGAAAAAGACCTAGCTGAAACTCACTCCAAGCTGATTGATATTAGGAACGTGCATGCTAGTCACCTTAAAATCTGCAAATCTTGCGATGAAACTGACATAGATTCTGTTAAAGTTCCTTTGCATGCTAACTCTATTGGAAATAAAATGCTTCAGTCCATTATTGATAGGTTAGACAATCTCACTGATTCCATTAATGAAAAAACGATAAATCAAACTGTCTTTGTGAGACAACGTCATGGAATAGGATATGTCAACAACAAGGATAACAATGATGCTGAAAATGAAAAGGCCAGACGAGAACTTGTTGAGATGAATGAGAACCTCAGCATTGCTCTTGCCACCTCTCGTGACAGGAATCAGTTCCTATCAGAGAAGATCATGGTACTTGAGAACAAGGCTGAGGTTGCCAAACGTCTCAATGAAGGTTCTCAAAGCCCTAAGAGGGAACCAAAAGGAAAAGAAAAAATGACTCCTGAAAATCAATGGTTCATCAATTCTTTTGCTCACAAAAAATATGTTGACATGGCTAATAGTAAGGTTAAAAACAACGTTGATTTCAACAAAAAAATTGAAAAACCTTTTAGGCCAGGAAAAGGAAAGTATGGTCATGTTGTCTACAACCGCTTATGTACCTACTGTGGTAAGAATGGCCATTACAACACTGACTGTGCTAAGAAAATGAACTTTGAAAGGGAGAAAAGTGCTTATCACCAGGAAAGGAACCAATTCCCTGACTATTCACAAACTCGAAATGCTAATCCCCCCAGTAAAGCCAAGCTTCGCTGGGTTCAGAAATCTTAGTTCCCTTGCGTGCAGAAAGAAGAGAGGCAACCCCAACTATGGTACATTGACAGTGGTTGCTCATGCCATATGACTGGAAGAAGAAATTAAATGACCTCTCTTCAACCTCTCCAAGGTGGAAACATATCCTTTGGAGACAAAAGCAAAGGGAAAATCTGTGGGATAGGTACTGTGAAACTCAACGACCACATTCAGGTAAACAAAGTTCACCTTGTTGATAATCTTGGTTTTGATCTAATAAGTGTGTCACAACTGTGTGATCAAGGAGACAATGAAGTTAGATTCAGATCCAACGAATGTTCAGTCCTTGACTCCTCGGGACAAATCATCCTAAAAGGGAAAAGATTCAACAATGTCTACATAATTGATCCATCCTTTGTTCCCAAGGAGAAACTGTGTCTCTCAACAATGAATGACCAAGCTGAGTTGTGGCATCAACGCCTCGGTCATGCCAGCACCAAGCTGATTCAAAAGCTACACTCAAAGGAACTAGTCAGAGGACTGCCAAAGCTGAGTGGCACATCTAAGGAACTGTGCTCTGACTGTGTAAAAGGAAAACATGCTCGTAGTTCATTCAAATCCAAAAACGTGGTAAGCACCTCAAGGCCTCTTGAACTTTCCACATGGATCTTTGTGGACCCATGAGAGTTCAAAGCCTAGGAGGGAACAGGTATATCTTTGTTATTGTCGATGACTTCTCTCGTTTTACTTGGATCATATTCATTAAATCTAAAAGTGAAGTTAGTGACCACTTTAAAGATCTGGTTCCCTTGTTAGAAAAATCTCTTGATTGTTCACTAAATGCTATTCGGTCTGACCATGGTACCGAATTCGAAAATGGAGAATTTCTAACCTTTTGCAGTGAGCATGGCATCGATCACAACTTCTCTGCACCATACACTCCTCAACAGAATGGAGTAGTAGAAAGGAAGAACAGGACATTGGAGGACATGGCTCGAACTATGCTGATCTCAAGTGGACTCTCCCAATCATTTTGGGCTGAGGCGATCAACACAGCGTGCTACATCATCAATAGAGCCATGCTTTGCCCAATCACAGAGAAGACACCCTATGAACTCCTAAGAGGAAGAGTTCCCAACATTTCACATCTGAGGGTGTTCGGATGCAAATGCTTTGTGCACAACAATGGGAAGGACAATCTTGGCAAGTTCGACCCAAGAAGTGATGAAGGAATCTTCATTGGTTATGCCTCAGGCAGTAAGGCATACAAGGTCTTCAACAAAAAAAGGTAGAAGAAAGTATTCATGTTATTTTTAATGAAAAATCACTTGGAAAGATTATGCAGAATACCACCAGTTCCTTTGAAGATCCATTTCCCAAGCCATTTCAAGAAGATCCAGATGAAAAGGTCACTCCTCCCAGTTCCTGTCCTGCTGATCGGAACCCTCCAATGGCTCCCCCACCAGTTCCCATGAATAATGAACAACAATCCATTTCTGGGAACCATGAGCATGACAACAACATCTGTGGAGACCTCAATGATTCATCTTCCCACATGTTCTTCAATGGAGAAGGTGACCCCAACCAGGAAGCTGAATGCTCAACTCAGAATGTCTCCATATCAAATACTCTAGCTTCCAACAAAGAAAGAAGAGTCATCAAGCCTCCAGTCAGGTATGAACATCTAACTTTCTTTGCCTTTAATGCCTTTTTGTCTATTGTGGAACCAAAGAACATAGGTGAGGCACTGAAGGATGCGGACTGGATCCAAGCCATGCAAGAAGAGCTTCATCAATTTGAAAGGAACAAAGTCTGGCATCTGGTTCCTCGTCCCAAGGATAAGCACATCATAGGAACCAGATGGGTTTTCAGAAACAAGCTAGATGATACAGGAGCTGTGATAAGGAACAAAACAAGACTTGTGGCTCAAGGATACAATCAACAAGAAGGAATTGACTATGATGAAACCTATGCTCCAGTGGCAAGGATCGAAGCAATAAGGTTGTTAATTGCCTTCGCATCTCACAAAGGGTTCAAGTTGTTCCAAATGGATGTGAAGACAGCCTTCCTCAATGGAATTCTTCAAGAAGAAGTCTATGTCAAGCAACCTCCTGGCTTCGAAGACGACGATCATCCAGATCATGTCTACTTCCTAGACAAGGCACTATATGGCCTCAAGCAGGCTCCCAGAGCATGGTATGATCGTCTTGCCCAGTTCCTACTTTCAAACGGCTACAGGCGTGGAGTTATTGATAAAACTCTCTTCATCCTAGAAGAAGAAGGTACCATCTTAGTGGTTCAAATCTATGTTGATGATATCATTTTTGGTTCCACTAACCTGTCCCTTGTATACAAGTTCAAAGATCTGATGAGCAGTGAATTTGAAATGAGTTTAATTGGGGAACTCACATTCTTCCTCGGATTACAAATCACTCAAAAGGAAGATGGTATACAAATTCACCAACAGAAGTATGTCAGGGAACTACTGAAGAAGTTCAAAATGGATTCATGCAAGCCTCTCTCCACTCCCATATCCACCATTGCCCATCTAGATAAGGACAATTCGAGTCCTCTAGTGGAAGAGAAGCTCTATAGAGGTATGATCGGTTCACTCATGTACCTAACCGCCAGTCGACTAGACATTGTCTTTGCTATTGGCTTGTGTGCTAGGTTCCAATCTTGTCCAAGAGAAACCCACTTGGCTGCTGTGAAGAGAATTCTTCGATATCTCAAGGGAACTGACGATCTCTGCATTTGGTACCCCAAAGAATGTCCCTTTGAGCTTATGGGTTTCACTGATGCTGATTATGCTGGATACTTGGTGGATAGGAAAGCACTTCTGGAATGGAACAGTTCCTAGGCCCTTGCCTTGTGTCATGGGTAGTAAGGGCTTCACAAGGGCCTGTAGTTACCTCCTCCTCCATAACTGTATTGACATTCTTGTTTTAACGGAAACCCATGTCTCGGGTGATAAAGCTCAAGAAGTCTGCAAACACTTCAAATTCAGTAACTGTGTCCGAGTTGAAGCCGTGGTGTTGGAATGGAACTCTTTGGAATGTCAGTTCCCATGGAGTTCCCTTCCTCTGTTTCTCTTGTTTTGAAGATGACAAACACTTGAACTTAACTGGCTATTCTAGTGTTTAATCTACAGTTGAAAAGATAAGGGAACCAAGTCCAAAGTGAGCGAAAATCAAGATCAAGGGAACTGGATGAGAACCGCATCGCATCAGCGTATCTGAAGAAATCTCACAGAATCTCTGAGAAGATTTACTTGCCAAATCTGGACGCCTCCAAACGAAGTTCTTAGGCGTGTTTACACATAGAGTATCTTTATATGATTGTGTAAATTAGGATTCGGTTTAGAGTGTATTTTGTATCTTATTATTGGTAAGATATAAAATATGTCATCTTGGATTTATGGAATAAAATCGTTCAAAGAATATCTCGTCCGAGATCTTTCCTTGACAATTTTATTGTATAAATACTCGATGATACTAGGGTTTCATTTATGCATTTTTGACGAGCTTGAGAGTGCATCTGTGAGACAAAGAAGAAGACGAAGTGTTTGAGTTGAAAGTGTCGAAGTAAGTCTATTGTGTGTTAATATGTGATTTCTAGGGAACTAGGTTTAGTCTTAGTGAGATAGACTGAAACGAGATAGTTCGGAAGTTGTAATCGCATATTAATATACAAGTAGACCGTTTGAAATCCTCGAAAGAGGGGTGATTTTTATCCTAGATAACTAGTTGGTTATCAAAGGTTTCCACCGTAAGTAATTGTTCTTGATAACTTGTTTACTCGTTATTCCGCTGCCCATAGGAACTGAACACATTTGTGTCTCAGTTCCCTTGAAACTAACGCACAAATCCTACAATTGGTATCAGAGCTAGCGCTCTAGATTGTATGTTTACTAAGCAGGTTGTCAAGATGTCTCGCAACAACGAACCTGAACTCGGTGTCTCCATCAACAAGCCTTACATCCTTAAGAATGGACAAATCAACTGGTGGACGCAACAACTTATTGGATTCATGCAAACCAACGACATGCAATTCTGGTATGTCTTGGATAATGGGAACTATCCTAAGCCAACTGATTCAAAGGATCCCACCAAGCTTCTACCTATCTCTGCATGGACTCAAGAGCACTTCAATCAACAAGAAAAGAATGCCAAGGCTCGTCAATACATCCTGAATGCATTGACAAAAACTGATCAAGACAAAGTCATTGGCATCAACAATGCTAAAGAGATGTTGAAAGCTCTGAGGGAATTCAACCCGGGAAGTGAAGACCTTCAGAATAGCAGGAAATTTGATCTACAAGGAGAATACCACAGATTCAAAATTCTTGAAACTAAAAATGTCTCATCTTATCACTCTCGTTTTAAAATCCTATGCAATGAACTTACAACTTGTGGTGTAGAACCTGAAGAGTGGTCCAAATCCATGGTGATTATCAACGGACTCAACTCCAAGTTCGAAATGACACAGAGCATTATGCTACAAACTCCTTCCATCAGAGTTCTCCCTGTTCAGGAGCTCATTGGTCAACTCCAGCGACAAGAAGACAAGGCTAAGGGAAATGAGCAAGTGAAAACTGATCAGAGCATTGCCCTGATGCTGACCAAAGTCATGGAAAGGCTGAAGACTGATGAAAACTCTGATGAAGAAAATGATGATGAGATCACTGCTCTTCTGACTCGCACTGTAAGGAACTTTCAGAAAGGCAAGTTCCCTAGGAAAGACTTCAAGAGGGAACACAAGGAATTCAGATGCTACCAATGCAACCAGGTTGGGCATCTTGCTAAGAATTGCCCAAACAAGAAAGTGGATGCTGAACCACAACAGAAAAAGGCGTTGGTTGCTACATCCACATGGGGTGACAATGATGAAGAATCTGAAGGGGAACCAGACGACTTATCCGCTGGACAATGTCTGATTGCTGAAACGTCATCTATAAGGGAACTCGATACTAGTTCCCTTGACGTCTGTCTCATGGCAAATGCAGACCCAAGTGCTGACTCAGACCTTACTAAACCTGAGGTATCTTCTGCTGAACTCACTGAAACTCTCTCTAAGTATGATAAAAAGCACTTGATTAAACTGATTATCAAACTTAGCGATGAAAACAACTCTTTGCAAGAAAAGATAACTGAAAATGAAGAAGAAATTTCTTGCTTAACTGATGAAAATGTTGTTTGGTGTAAGAAATTTGATGATGCTTCTAAGTCTAGTAACACTTCGCATGTTATCTGTCCTACTTGTGATTTGCATGATAAACTGAATCTTGGTGACAGTTACCTTGATAGTTCCTCTCCTAATCATGAATTGCTGGTGTCTATCGTTGATAAACTTGACTCTCTCTTTGCTTGCATTCATGAAAAGACTGTTAATCAAACTGTGTTTGTGAGACCTAGGGCTGAATTAGGCTACCATCCTAATGACTCTTTAGATCCCCCTTGTCATGCTCATAGTGACCTTGATAAAGTGTCTAGTGATCTCCATGCTAGAAATGAAAGACTTGATTTAGCTCTTCAAACCTCTAACTGCAAAAATGAATATCTGCAAGAAAGAATCAAGGTTCTTGAAAGTGACTCTAAGAATAACCTTCCTTGTGCTCCTAACGATTCCAAAATACATGAGATGTATAAGGGTATTGGGCGTAATGCTCCCAGGAAGAAGGTTGATCTAAGGGAAAGAAAGAAAGCCAACTCAGTTCCCTTTCGTCAAAAGGGTAAGTACCTCTGGATTCCTAACAATCGGGTTTGCTGGTACTGTGGGAACCAAGGTCACAACATTGACGAATGCAACAAGAAGGAAATGGACGAGGAAAAAGCCTCTAAGAAGAGGAACTATATGAGGAAAGATAATAGGAAAAGAACTGAAATTTCTGACTTGAATGATCCCTATTATTATTCTTCTCCTTCTCAGGGAACTAATCATGTTGATCCACCTAGGAACTCTCCTCCTAACATACCCGGGAATGGTCAGCCGACCTGGGTTCGTAAGAAATGATGTTTAATTGTGTAGGCTGAAGTGAGTAAAGAAGAGAAATGGTACATATATAGTGGAGCTTCATGCCATATGACTGAAAACAGGAAGAAACTGCACTCACTTCAGAAATACAACGGAGGAAAGATTTCCTTCGGTGACAAGAGAAAAGGAGCCATTTGTGGCGTTGGATGCGTGGACCTAACTGACAGAGTACAGGTAAGTGATGTTCATCTTGTTGACAATTTGGGTTTTGATCTAATGAGTGTGTCACAGCTTTGCGATCAAGGGGAGAACCATGTCTTATTCACTCCCAAAGAATGCTTCATGCTGAATCCAGAGACACACAAAACTCTTTTGAAAGGGAAACGCTATAACAATGTCTATATCGTAGACACAAGCTTCATTCCTGAGGAAAATCTTTGCTTGTCTTCTATAGCTGATAGAACGACAATATGGCATCAAAGACTTGGCCATGCTAGCCCTCAGCTTATTCATAAGCTACACAAGAAGGAACTGGTGAGAGGACTTCCCTCTGTTCAAATTGAAAAAGACAACATTTGCTCAGACTGTGTAAGGGGGAAACAGGTACGTAGTTCCTTTAAGTCAAAATCTGAGATCAGTTCCTCTCATCCTCTTGAACTTGTTCATATGGATTTATGTGGTCCCATGTGTACTCAAAGCTTTGGAGGGAACATGTATATTCTTGTACTTGTTGATGATTTCTCTCGCTTCACTTGGACCATTTTCATAAAATCAAAAGATGAAGTATTTGACAGGTTCTCAACTATAGTTCCTACTCTTGAGAACTCCCTTGGGCACAATCTTCGTGCCATACGTTCCGATCATGGAACTGAGTTCAAAAATGCCAAGTTTCTAACCTTTTGCAGGGACAAGGGAATCTCTCATAATTTCTCAGCTCCTCGCACTCCTCAATAGAATGGAGTTGTTGAAAGGAAGAATAGGACCTTGGAGGACATGTCTCGTACTATGCTCCTATCTGCTGGTCTTCCTCACAGGTTTTGGGCAGAGGCAGTCAACACCGCTTGCTACATTCTGAATCGTGCCATGCTTCGCCTGATGACTGAAAAGACTTCCTATGAGCTCCTGAAAGGCAGAGTTCCTAACATTTTCCATCTTCGGGTCTTTGGGTGCAAATGCTTTGTGAACAACAACGGTAAAGATCCCATTGGGAAATTTGATCCCAGAAGTGATGAAGGGAAATTCCTTGGCTATGCCAGCAACAACAAGGCCTATAAAGTGTTCAACCTTCGAACTCAAAAGATTGAGGAAAGTGTTCATGTTGTGTTTAATGAATCTGCCTTTTCTAACATGCAACAGGAACCCTCTAGCAATCCAACTGTTGATGATGACTCCGATGAAGCCATCCACTCATCTACTCCTGAGTTCTCTCTAAACCTGTCTAGAGACTATGTTGGGAACTCGTCTGACTCTGCAATGAAATTCTCTCCTGCCTCTCAGCATCATGATCAACAAAATGATACTCTATCGACTGAGAGTCCCCAAGTCATCGAAACGCCTGTTCAAGCTCCCAACTCTAGGGAACTCATCTCCTCCGATGCTCCTGCTCCCAGTTCCCATGCTGAAGGGAACTCTGATGATCATGCTGTAGGGAATTCTAATGATCATGCTGTAGGGAACTCTGATGTCACACATCCTGTTATGACCAATGACTCAATACCTGTTCCCAACTACAAGTACAAAGGATCTCATCCCGTGGATCTAATCATTACTCTATATCACAAACCAGGTCCGTCCACTAGATCCTCTCTGAATAACTTTTGTGCTTTCAATGCCTTCTTATCTCTTGTAGAACCCAAGAACTACAAAGAAGCACTCACTGACCCAGACTGGATTCATGCAATGCAAGAGGAATTACATCAATTTGATCGTAACAAAGTCTGGCGCTTAGTTCCCTATCCTCCCAACAGAACCATCATAGGAACTAAGTGGATCTTTCGCAACAAGCTTGATGACTCAGGTGTCGTCACAAGGAACAAAGCTCGTCTGGTAGCTCAAGGGTATAATCAACAAGAGGGAATTGACTACGATGAGACATTTGCTCCTGTTGCAAGAATGGAGGCTATTCGCCTAATGATTGCCTTTGCTGCTCACAAAGGATTCCAGCTCTTCCAAATGGATGTCAAAACTGCCTTCCTAAATGGAATTCTTCAAGAGGAAGTGTATGTCAAGTAGCCCCCTGGATTTGAGGACAGAGATCATCCTGACTACGTCTATTTCCTAGACAAAGCTCTCTATGGGCTAAAGCAGGCTCCCCGTGCATGGTATGATCGTCTTGCTCAATTCCTGTTATCCAATGGATACAGAAGAGGTTTGATTGATAAAACTCTCTTTTTATTGGAAGTTAAAGATGATATCCTGGTTGTTCAAGTCTATGTCGATGATATTATCTTTGGTTCCACTAACCTCTCTCTTGTAGAAAAGTTCAAGAACCTAATGAGCAGTGAATTCGAGATGAGCATGATTGGGGAACTGACCTTCTTCCTAGGTCTTCAAGTGAATCAACTCTCTGAAGGAACTCAGATCCATCAACAGAAGTATGTGAAGGAACTACTTCAAAAATTCAAGATGGACACTTGCAAACACTTTGCCACTCCCTTTTCACCAGCAACCAAGCTGACGCTGGAAGAGTCCGATCCCAAGGCTGATCAATCATTATACATGCAAATGATTGGTTCCCTTCTCTACCTAACCGCTAGTAGACCAGATATTATATACTCTGTGTGTCTTTGTGCTCGCTTTCAGGCTGACCCTCGCTCCAAGCACATGGCCGATGTGAAAAGAATTCTCCGTTATCTAAAGGGAACTGACAATCTCTGTCTTTGGTACCCCAAACATTGTGACTTCGAGCTCCTCTCCTACATGGATGCTAACTATGTTGGATTCCTCCAGAACATAAAAAGCACATCTGGTATGACTTAGTTCCTTGGTCCCTGCCTGGTCTCATGGGGCTCCAAGAAGCAAACCTCCATATCTCTCTCCACCACTGAGTCCGAATACATTGCTGCTGCTGCTTGCTGTGCTCAACTCCTCTGGCTCAAGCAACAACTTGCGGACTTTGGTAAATCTTATGGCCCTCTCAAAATTCTTTGTGATAATACTAGTGCCATTAGCATCTCTAAGAATCCTGTATTTCATTCCAAGTCTAAGCATATTGACATAAGGCACCACTTTTTGAGAGATAACGTGGAAAAATGGATCATTATTATGGAACATTGTCGTACTGAGGAACAAATTGCTGATATATTCACAAAAGCCCTTAATCGAGAACCTTATGAGTACTTTAGACTCCTTCTTGGAATGATTTCCATAGCTTAGTGGTTCTGAGTTCCCTTGCCTATTTCCCCGGTATTGACTAGTAATGTGACTTATTATTTTCTTTGGCACCTAGTTGGGAACTGTGTTTACTGCTTTTCTTGTCCATCTCTGCCTTCATGTGTTTATTGTTATGATATTAGTTGGACATTCTTCTCACCTTCATGCGTTGTGTGAATATCTTGATTGCATTTCTTTCAACAATATATAATCAATTTGATCTCTGAACCCACATTATAAGCCGAAAGGATGATTGATTATAAGCTGTCCCTAACCTGGCTTCCCTAGTAGTTCCCTATGAACCTTCTTCTGATTAGTCCACAATTGGGAACTTACTAGTTTAGCATCAAAATTGCCTTCCTGCTATTTATATGCTTTTGGATGTGTACTTTTCATGATTTAAATACCCACTACATATATGCATCCAAAGCCTTCCCTAGCCAGGTACTTCTAAGGAACTAAGGGGAACTGAAAAGGTCGCTGCTTGTGTGCTTTCTCTGTCGCCGTCTCGGATATTGTGTCTCCTTCCTTTACTGTGTTCAGAGATAATCATGATGAAACCCTGCAAATTCTGTCCGATTGTGAACGTTGAGGATGTGATGTGATTCTAATCCGTTGCATTTGAAAGAAAAAAAGAAAAGAAAAAGGAACTGAGCTGCTGGATCATTATCCTTCATATGCAAGCTTGCCACTCTCATCCCTCACACTCTCTGCCTTACCCCTCAATCATCAAAGCCTTGCTGACAACACTTGGTGTGTACCCGGAGTCCCCCTTTAAAGACGATGTATCAACACTAAATGGATATGGCTTACATCAACCGTCTCAGGGTTAATGAGGAAAAGGAGGTTAAGCCTAAGAGGACTCGTGCTGCCACTGACTCATCTGCGCATGAGACCTCCGACCTCCAGATTGTCACTGTTGCCATATCCGCTGAGCTCAAGGAACTCACTGCTGCTGTGAAGGAACTGACTGCTGCCTTCAACTCTCTTGCGGCTGCATTGATTGCCAAGCTGCCTCCCAGTTCCTCCTAAGATCCCTATGTTGTCTCTGGCTTAGTCTCCCTAGGAACTCCCCTGCTCACTAGCTGCCCTGCTTTGTTGGTTTTTTATCTCTTCGTGATCTTGTTTGTTTGCTCTTCGTGTGTTTGCTAGCTGTTTTGTGCATCTTTTGTTATAATTAATGAATATCTGTTTGCTCAGTTGCGACTTGCCATTTGCTTTGAACTTGTTCCTCTCTGGGTTACCTTTTGAAACTAATCTATCTTTTCGATGATGTCAAAAGGGGGAATAGACTCTGGAATCTTGGAACCAATAGGACTGGTGTATTTCTAAGGGGGAACTAAGTACTGTGTTCAAAAATTAAGGGGGAACTATGAAGCATTTATCCCAGTATCTCTGCTTCCTTAATATGTCAATTAACTTGCCTATTGATTTTGTGCTTATTACTGGTATTAGTTTGTCATCATCAAAAATGGGGAAATTGTTGGAATGGAACTCTTTGGAACGTCAGTTCCCATGGAGTTCCCTTCCTCTGTTTCTCTTGTTTTGACGATGGCAAACACTTGAACTTAACTGGCTATTCTAGTGTTTAATCTACAACTGAAAAGATAAGGGAACCAAGTCCAAAGTGAGCAAAAATCAAGATCAAGGGAACTGGATGGGAACCGCATCGCATCAGGTTATCTGAGGAAATCTCACAGAATCTCTGAGAAGATTTACTTGCCAAATCTGGACGCCTCCAAACGAAGTTCTTAGGCGTGTTTACACATAGAGTATCTTTATATGATTGTGTAAATTAGGATTCGGTTTAGAGGATATTTTGTATCTTATTATTGGTAAGATATAAAATATGTCATCTTGGATTTATGGAATAAAATCGTTCAAAGAATATCTCGCCTGAGATCTTTCCTTGACAATTTTATTGTATAAATACTCGATGATACTAGGGTTTCATTTATGCATTTTTGACAAGCTTGAGAGTGCATCTGTGAGACAAATAAGAAGACGAAGTGTTCGAGTTGAAAGTGTCGAAGTAAGTCTATTGTGTGTTAATCTGTGATTTCTAGGGAACTAGGTTTAGTCTGAGTGAGATAGACTGAAATGAGATAGTTCGGAAGTTGTAATCGCATATTAATATACAAGTAGACCGTTTGAAATCCTCGAAAGAGGGGTGGTTTTTATCCTAGATAACTAGTTGGTTATCAAAGGTTTCCACCTTAAGTAATTGTTCTTGATAACTTGTTTACTCGTTATTCCGCTACCCATAGGAACTGAACACATTTGTGTCTCAGTTTCCTTGAAACTAACGCACAGATCCTACACGTGGGTTTTCCAGGAGGCATCTTGTTAGGAAACGAAACTCTGGAACTTAGGTTCCCCTGAGAGTTCCGTTCCTCAGTTTCTCTACTTTTGAAGATGATAAATATTATGATACTAATGTTTTATCTCAAAGATGTGTTTTAAGGAACCACAGGAATTTACCAAAGGCAGGAAAGCCAAATAGAACTAGGGAACCAAAGGAACAAGACAGCTGAAGGAATCCAGAGAAACCCAGGTGTGCCCAGAAATGAAGCTTGCGACATTGCGATTCCCGAGAAATCTGGGGACACAACCTCGGACAAAAGGAGTCGAAAATGACTTGTCCGAAGCTTCCAAAATCCTGCCAAGGTCCAAGAGCTAAAGAACAAGATGCCTAGAGAACCTTTACCTCGGACAGAGACGATAAAAGCGACAGGACATGAAGACGTCGCTGTCCAGAAGACGGTTCCCAAGCGGCCAGCTTAGTCAACCTCAGACGAAAGCGTTTGGACAATGACATTGCAAGGATCGTCTGAGGTAGTTGACCAACCAAGAGAGATTCAGAGCTGCCTAGGTTGTTTGCACATGCCAAGAACAACGTGAATCAAGGAGAACCACTCAATATAGGGCAAGCTCAATCTGTGGGAACCCAGAGAGGATCGAGCTGCGAAGAAGCCTCTATAAAAGGAAGACTAACCTAAGGGTTATCTTTGAGCACAAAAACACGACTCACACTCATTAGCAAATATCTAGTGTGAAGCTCCAAACAAGATCATCAAAGCAAACCGAGATCAAGAGGAACCAGTCAAGGAAGAAGAGCTGAGTGCCACCTCTCGTGACATGAATCAGTTCCTATCAGAAGAGATCATGGTGCTTGAGAACAAGGCTGAGGTTGCCAAACGTCTCAATGAAGGTTCCCAAAGCCCTAAGAGGGAACCAAAAGGAAAAGGAAAAATGACTCCTGAAAATCAATGGTTCACCAATTCTTTTGCTCACACAAAATATGTTGACATGGCCAATAGTAAGGTTAAAAACAATGTTGATTTCAACAAAAAAATTGAAAAACCTTTTAGGCCAGGAAAAGGAAAGTATGGTCATGTTGTCTACAACCGCTTATGTACCTACTGTGGTAAGAATGGCCATTACAACACTAATTGTGCTAAGAAAAGGAACTTTGAAAGGGAGAAAAGTGCTTATCACCAGGAAAGGAACCAATTCCCTGATTATTCACAAACTCGAAATGCTAATCCCCCCATAAAGCCAAGCTTTGCTGGGTTCAGAAATCTTAGTTCCCTTGTGTGCAGAAAGAAGAGAGGCAACCCCAACTATGGTACATTGACAGTGGTTGCTCATGCCATATGACCGGAAAAAGAAATCAAATGACCTCTCTTCAACCTCTCCAAGGAGGGAACATATCCTTTGGAGACAAAAGCAAAGGGAAAATCTGTGGAATAGGAACTGTGAAACTCAACGATCACATTCAGGTAAACAAAGTTCACCTTGTTGATAGTCTTGGTTTTGATCTAATAAGTGTGTCACAGCTGTGTGATCAAGGAGACAATGAAGTCAGATTTAGATCAAACGAATGCTCAGTTCTTGACTCCTCGGGACAAATCATCCTAAAAGGAAAGAGATTCAACAATGTTTACATTGTTGATCCATCCTTCGTCCCCAAGGGGAAACTGTGTCTCTCAACCGTGAATGACCAAGCTGAGTTGTGGCACCAACGCCTCGGTCATGCTAGCACTAAGCCGATTCAAAAGCTACACTCAAAGGAACTAGTCAGAGGACTGCCAAAGCTGAGTGGCACATCTAAGGAACTGTGCTCTGACTGTGTAAAAGGAAAACAGGCTCGTAGTTCCTTCAAATCCAAAAACGTGGTAAGCACCTCAAGGCCTCTTGAACTTATCCACATGGATCTTTATGGACCCATGAGAATTCAAAGCCTAGGAGGGAACAGGTATATCTTTGTTATTGTCGATGACTTCTCTCGTTTTACTTGGACCATATTCATTAAATCTAAAAGTGAAGTTATTGACCGCTTTAAAGATCTGGTTCCCTTGTTAGAAAAATCTCTTGATTGTTCACTAAATGCTATTCGGTCTGACCATGGTACCGAATTCGAAAATGGAGAATTTCTAACCTTTTGCAATGAGCATGGCATCGATCACAACTTCTCTACACCATACACTCCTCAACAGAATGAAGTAGTAGAAAGGAAGAACAGGACCTTAGAGGACATGGCTCGAACTATGCTGATCTCAAGTGGACTCTCCCAATCATTTTGGGCTGAGGCGATCAACACAGCGTGCTACATCATCAATAGAGCCATGCTTCGCCCAATCACAGAGAAGACACCCTATGAACTCCTAAGAGGAAGAGTTCCCAACATTTCACATCTGAGGGTGTTCGGATGCAAATGCTTTGTGCACAACAATGGGAAGGACAATCTTGGCAAGTTCGACCCAAGAAGTGATGAAAGAATCTTCATTGGTTATGCCTCAGGCAGTAAGGCATACAAGGTCTTCAACAAAAGGACTAAAAAGGTAGAAGAAAGTATTCATGTTATTTTTAATGAAAAATCACTTGGAAAGATTATGTAGAATACCACCAGTTCCTTTGAAGATCCATTTCCCAAGCCATCTCAAGAAGATCCAGATGAAAATGTCACTCCTCCCAGTTCCTGTCCTACTGATCGGAACCCTCCAATGGCTCCCCCACCAGTTCCCATGGATAATGAACAACAATCCATTTCTGGGAACCATGAGCATGACGACAACATCTGTGGAGACCTCAATGATTCATCTTCCCACATGTTCTTCAATGGAGAAGGTGACCCCAACCCGAAAGCTGAATGATCAACTCAGAATGTCTCTACATCAAATACTTTGGCTTCCAACAGAGAAAGAAGAGTCATCAAACCTCCAGTCAGGTATGAACATCTAACCTTCTTTGCTTTTAATGCCTTTCTGTCTATTCTGGAACCAAAGAACATAGGTGAGGCACTGAAGGATGCAGACTGGATCCAAGCTATGCAAGAAGAGCTTCGTCAGTTTGAAAGGAACAAAGTATGGCATCTAGTTCCCCGTCCCAAGGATAAACACATCATAGGAACTAGATGGGTCTTCAGAAACAAGCTGGATGATACAGGAGTTGTGATAAGGAACAAAGCAAGACTTGTTGCTCAAGGATACAATCAACAAGAAGGCATCGACTATGATGAAACCTATGCTCCAGTGGCAAGGATTGAGGCAATAAGATTGTTGATTGCCTTTGCTTCACACAAAGGATTCAAGTTGTTCCAAATGGATGTAAAGACAGCCTTCCTCAATGGAATTCTTCAAGAAGAAGTCTATGTCAAACAACCTCCTGGTTTTGAAGACGACGATCATCCAGATCATGTCTACTTTCTAGACAAGGCACTCTATGGCCTCAAGCAAGCTCCCAGAGCGTGGTATGATCGTCTTGCCCAGTTCCTACTTTCAAACGGCTACAGGCGTGGATTTATTGATAAAACTCTCTTCATCCTAGAAGAAGAAGGTAACATCTTAGTGGTTCAAATCTATGTTGATGATATTATTTTTGGTTCCACTAACCTGTCCCTTGTAGACAAGTTCAAAGATCTGATAAGCAGTGAATTTGAAATGAGTTTAATTGGGGAACTCACATTCTTCCTCAGATTACAAATCACTCAAAAGGAAGATGGTATTCAAATCCATCAACAAAAGTATGTCAGGGAACTACTGAAGAATTCAAAATGGATTCATGCAAGCCTCTCTCCACTCCCATATCCACCATTGCCCATCTGGATAAGGACAATTCGAGTCCTCTAGTGGAAGAGAAGCTCTATAGAGGTATGATCGGTTCACTCATGTACCTAACCGCCAGTCGACCAGACATTGTCTTTGCTGTTGGCTTGTGTGCTAGGTTCCAATCTTGTCCAAGAGAAACCCACTTGGCTGCTGTGAAAAGAATACTTCGATATCTCCAGGGAACTGACGATCTCTGCATTTGGTACCCCAAAGAATGTCCCTTTGAGCTGATGGGTTTCACTGATGCTGATTATATTGAATACTTGGTGGATAGGAAGAGCACTTCTGGAATGGCACAGTTCCTAGGCCCTTGCCTTGTGTCATGGGGATCAAAGAAACAAGTTTCAGTCTCCCTCTCCACCACAGAATCCGAGTACATTGCAGCTGCCTCCTGCTGTTCCCAACTTCTCTGGCTAAAGCAACAACTCGCGGACTTTGGTATGTCTTATGGCCCTCTCACTATTCTTTGTGACAACACTAGTGCCATAAACATTTCTAAGAATCCTGTGCATCATACTAGGACCAAGCATATTGACATTAGACATCATTTTCTTAGAGATCATGTTGAGAAGGGAAACATCATTATGAAATTTTGTAGAACTGAAGATCAGATTGCAGATATATTCACCAAGGCATTGAATAGAGTTCCTTTCGAGAACCTTAGATTGGAACTAGGAATGATTCCTATTACTCAGTAGTGACCTTAGTTCTAAGAATTCTTTCCAGTTCCCCTGATTGACTAGTTTAAGATATTTAACTTGTTGAGTCTTGATGTCCTTGTGTTATATCTTTTGCCACAAACCCTTTTTGTCATAATGGTTTCTTAAAAAGGCTGAGATAAATCTTTGTGGCTCGTTTCCTTTTGGTTCTCATTATTCTTTAATTCCTCATTGTTCAAGTTTTCTTCATGGCCCAAAAGTCACAATCTGATCATATTTCTAACCCAACATTACAAGCCGAGATGATGATTGTGTACTAAGACCTACCCTTGCCTCATTGCTAAATTTAATTCTCTATGATCCATCTCTAAACCCTCTATGAGAATTATTGTGCAATGCGAAAAATATCCTACCCTGATTCCTTGTATGGGAACGTACTATTTTTGGTTCCATTGTTTTAATCCACACCAAAGGTTCCCATACATCCCTCTAGCTCGCTGAAAATATCGCCAGAAAGGAACCAGAACTTAGCGTCTCTCCAACGGCTCGTTTGGCTCTTCCCAGAAGCTATTTATGGCAAATTCGCAGGGATAAGGCACGTCTCATCAGTGGCAGAATCTCTCTCTCTTCTCTGAATGGACAAATTTTCAAAATTGAGTTAGCCGTTCCAAAAAGCTGCAACTTCCATTAATGCTCCGGATTAGCCTTGATCTTCTCAATGGCTGGATTTGATTCAACGATCACCTCTGCTCTTGATCTTCAGAGATCTTCACCGCCTTTAAAAGAGTTGCCCTGTTCATCCAAGCTAATCCCATAACTCGCCATTTTTCCGATCTTCTACTTCTCCCTCTCTCAAACACAGAAATCCTTCAATCCTCAAAAATGGCAAACCAAAATCCTAATGTTATCCTGAATGAGGAAGAGGCTGCCATTCTCAGAGCCTTTCGAGAAAAGAAGGCAGCTTCATCTTCTAAGCCCAAGACTGCCACCTCCTCTCAAAAATCCCAACCTAAAGAGAAAGCAGTAGAGAACCCTGTGGAGAAACCAGTGGAGCAACCCGAAGAGAAAATTGAGGAGCCACCAAAGGAACAGGCTGAGGAGAAAGCCATGGCCATCACTCTGGCCTCTGAATCGGCCACCAAATCCGCCTCCGAAGGTGGCTCTCATGACTCCTCGCCTGACAAATCTCTCCAAGAGCTCCTCAGCCCTGAGCCCTCACCAGTAAGCCTCAAATCCAAAACCACTTCTAACCTTGGTCCCTCTGTCGCCACTAGAATGCAACAGAGAAAGAGGAGTTCCCAAGCCATAGTTCCCTATGAAACCAAATCCACAAAAAGAGCCAAAATCACCTCCCTCTCTGCCTCCTCCTCCCTGGGTCAGGTCTCCTCTTTCTTCTCTAAGAGGAAGATCCTTAAGCCTCTCATAATCGGCAATGAGTTCTGGACCCAAGAACTGGAAGAAGAAGATGAGGAAATGTTTGGAGAAGCCCTGAATGAGTTCCATTCTCTGCTGCAGTTTCAAGGATGGGATGAGATGCTGTTTGAACCTTTCTCTGCTTCTGATGAGGTTGTCCGCTTGTTTTACCAGTCTATGGAGTTTGTGCCTGCGAAGGAGAACTCTCCCTGTAACGACGCCATTCTTATATGAAAGGGAACCAACTATCCTCTATCCGCCAACCTTATTGCATCTGCTCTAGGGATCGAGTCAAAGGCTGGGTTTGGCATTCTGCCTCAAAAGAAGGGATGGCCCAAAGGAAAAAGCTACAAATTCAAGGGAGCAGTGGTCAAGAAAATCTATGATGGCGCCTCCCCCTCATCTTTGGAGACAAATGATCTCTCCATCGCAAACAAGTTGTTACACTTCTGGATCACCCAAAATCTGGTTCCCAGACAGGAGCACCGGAACAATGTTCTCATCACAGATGCCATCTACATGGACAAGGTGCTCTCTGGTGTTCAATTGGATCTCCCTCGCATTGTCTTAGCCCACATGCAGTTCTGCTCATCCCATGACTCCCATGCTTTACCCTTCCCTCATATCATCAAAAACATTCTCTCCAACCTTCACCAGTACCCAGTTGATCTGCCTGAGACAGTCTACAGCAAGTGTCTTACCTTGGCCACAGTTCAGAAGTTGAAGACAAAGGAACAACAAGACCCTCCTTCTGAAGCTCAAGCTCAACTGCCTAAGGAAAAGGCCAGTTCTAAGGCCCCTTCTAGTTCCCAGCCACATCTCAACCCCTCTCCAGACTCCTCTGTGATCCTTACTGCTCTAGATCGTATTGAAAAGGCTATCATGGTGGGCTCGACTGCTATCCCGGTCGTCCTCCATGATCAAGTAAGAGAGTTGGGACGCATTAGTTCTGCTGTCGAAAGTTTGGTGGAAGTTCTGCAGAAGGATTGGCAAGGTGCAATCAGTGCTCATCAGGCCGCGGGCCAACATGTAGGAACCGACGACAAGGTTGAAGAAGAGGAGGCCGCTACTACGCCATAGGAACGCTGGTTATGGTTCCCTATGCTGTAACTCCACAGCGAGCTAGTAGTTTCCCTTAGGATCCTACTCCCCTCTTCTATCCCATTGTTGTCTTCCCTAAGATTGCTTTTGTTGTTATCCTTGCCGTTTGTTGTTTGTGTTGTTGTCTTTTGTCGACTGTAGTTCTTGTTGGATGTTGTGTGTCTTTGAACAATGATCAGTGAAGCTTTAATGATTATCTTTAGTTTCGTTCCCATGATCGATTTGTTTTTGCCTTAAGTTTTCATTATGCCTTTTATGGGTTTGATGCAATCGCATACTTACTTGGATATCATGTTCTTAACTTGTACTTAATCTTTTCGATGATGTCAAAAGGGGGAAGAAAAGGATAGGAACCTTGAACTTTGAGACTACTGGATTAATAGGAACTCTGAACTAGTTCTACTTCTAAGGGGGAATTTAAAATCAACTCGTTCACTTGCTTAGGGGGAATTTGCAACCATTGAATGTTCAAACACTAATCTGAAATGTTGTAAATCCCTTTATCTCAATATGGTCTCATAAGATTCAAAGTCCTATTATGTTGCCAGGTTCCTTGTATTTGTCATCATCAAAAAGGGGGAAATTGTTAGGAAACGAAACTCTGGAACTTAGGTTCCCCTGAGAGTTATGTTCCTCAGTTTCTCTACTTTTGAAGATGACAAATATTATGATACTAATGTTTTATCTCAAAGATGTGTTTTAAGGAATCACATGAATTTACCAAAGGCAGGAAAGCCAAACAGAACTAGGGAACCAAAGGAACAAGACAGCTGAAGGAATCCAGAGGAACCCAGGTGTGCCCAGAAATGAAGCTTGCGACATTGCGATTCCCGAGAAATCTGGGGACACACAACCTCGAACAAAAGGAGTCGAAAACGACTTGTCCGAAGCTTCCAAAATCCTGCCAAGGTCCAAGAGCTAAAGAACAAGATGCCTAGAGAACCTCTACCTCGGACAGAGACGATGAAAGCGACAGGACATGAAGACGTCGCTGTCCAGAAGACGGTTCCCAAGCGGCCAACTTAGTCAACCTCGGACGAAAGCGTTTGGACAATGACATTGCAAGGATCGTCTGAGGTAGTTGACCAACAAAGAGAGATTCAGAGCTACCTAGGTTGTTTGCACATGCCAAGAACAACGTGAATCAAGGAGAACCACTCAATCTAGGGCGAGCTCAATCTGTGGGAACCCAGAGAGGATCGAGTTGCGAAGGAGCCTCTATAAAAGGAAGACTAACCCAAGGGTTATCTTTGAGCACAAAAACACGACTCACACTCATTAGCAAATATCTAGTGTGAAGCTCCAAACAAGATCATCAAAGCAAACCGAGATCAAGAGGAACCAGTCAAGGAAGAAGAGCTGAGTGCTAAGTTCCTGTGACTGTAAGTGATAGTTCCTATGTGCGAAAGTCTGTTTCTTGGATTGATTATTGATTGTGTTAAGTTATCTAGGATTGTCTAACTGTGTGTAAGGCAAAGGAACTGTGTGTTCGTTCCTAGGATAAGCTGTAACCAAAAGAGATAAGAAATCAAGAAGTAGACTTTGAAATCCTTTCGAAAGAAAAGTAGTGGTTTTTATCCTGGATTGCGAGTTGGCAATCAAAGGTTTCCACTATAAGGAACTATTCATTTGTTTGATTATTTATTTCCGCTGCCAAAGGAACTGAGAATTGATATTCTGAGTTCCTTAATTTTTTATCTAACAATCACGATCCTACACATTTAGATGCTCTGGAACGAAGAGTTGCTCAATGTTCAGATTCTTCACATTCACAACCACTTTATTCACTCTCGTGTCACCTCGGGCTCTGATTCCTTCCACCTCATTGTTGTTTATGCCCCACCCCGACGTCAAAGCTTCTGGAATGATATTACAGCAGAAACTCTCTACATCCAGGAGCCGCTCTTCATAGGAGGCGACTTCAACTGTATTCTCCCCTTAGAAGAAAGGCAAGGGGGTCCCGATAATCTATCCCCAGATTCTGATATTTTTGCCGATTGGGTTAATAAGGCTCAGCTTATCGATATGGGCTTCTCGGGGTCTCGTTTCACGTGGAGCAGAGGTTCTTCAGAGACGACGAGAATTGCAAAACGACTTGATAGAGTCTTTGTCAATCTCCCTGGTCACCTTCGTTGGGAGGAAGCTCATGTTAAACACCTCCCAACTATTCGGTCTGACCACAACCCGTTGCTCTTGTGTCTCTCTAAAGAGATTGATCTTGTTCAAAGCCGCAAACCTTTCAGATTTGAAGCATCTTGGATTCTTCTCCCAAATTTCTTAGATTTCGTGGGAGATATGTGGGCAGCTGACCTGGAGGCTACGCATGCCTTGGCTCTCCTTAAAATTGAACTCTAGAGGTGGAATAGAAACGTCTTTGGCAATATCCATAGGAGGAAATCTGAACTTGTAGCTAGAATTGATGGTATTTAAAGAGCACTTGAGAGAAGACCACACATGGGTCTATTCAGCTTGAATGCTCAGCTTCACTCGGATCTCGATGATACTCTTGCCCAAGAGGAGACTCTGTGGTACCAGAAAGCCCGCGAAAACTGGATCGAGCTTGGTGACCGAAATACAAATTTTTTTCACACAAGCACAATCATCCGGAGAAGACGTAACAAGATCACGACACTCAGAATTGATGAAGATAATTGGGAGACTGACCAGTCGAACCTTGAGCTCATGGCAACTACCTTCTTCTCTGACTTGTATTCCCTCCCTGCCCTTGAAAGCAATTTTGTCCCCATGCCGCGAGGGGGTTTCCCCCTTATCAGTCAGGCAGACAAGGAAGTTCTTGATGTAATACCAACTGAGGAGGAGATCTGGCAGACTATTAAAGCCATGGGATCTTACAAAGCTCCGGGAAGCGATGGTTTCCAACCTATATTTTTTAAATCCTGCTGGAACATTGTTGGTGTTGCGGTTGTTAACTTTGTGTTAGGAAATGGAACTTTGGAACTTTAGTTCCCCTGCGAGTTCCTTTCCTCAGTTTCTCTACTTTTGAAGATGACAAATATTTTGATACTAATGTTTTATCTCAAAGATGTGTGTTAAGGAACCATAGGACAATTACCGAAAGCATGGAAGCCAAACAGGACAAGAGAACCAAGCAGCAAGCCAAAGGAAGGAACCCATGTGTGCCCAGAAATGCAACATGTGATGTTGCGCTTCCCGAGAAATATGGGAACACCAACCTCGGACAAGAGAAAGGTGAAAGCGACTTGTGCGAAGCTTCCAAAGTCTTTCACCGTCCAGAGCAAAACAACAAGATGCCTAGAACACATAACCTCGAACAAAGAAAGGTGAAAGCGACTTGTCATGGAACCTGTCGCTATCCAGAAGACAGTTCTAAAGTGCCCAGCTTGTCGAACCTCGGAAGAAGGAAGTTGGAGAACGACTTGGCTGAAGCAGTTGACCAGCTAAAGAAGGATTCTGAGCTGCCTAGGTTGTTGTTACATGTAAAAGATAGCGAGAATCAAGGATCACCACACATCCTAGGGCAAACTCGCTCTGTGGGAACCAAGAGAAGATCAAGCTGCGAAGAATCCACTATAAAAAGGAAGACTAACTCAAAGGTTATCTTCAAGCACTGAAACACGAATCACACTCAATAGCAAACATAAAAATGTGAACCTTCAAACAAGATCATCAAAGCAAACCGAGATCAAGAGGAACCAGTCAAGGAATCGAAGAGCTGAGTGTTAAGTTCCTGTGACTGTAAGTGAGATAGTTGCTAGGTGCTAAGGTCTGTTTCTTGGATTGATTATTGATTGTGTTAAGTTATCTAGGATTGCCTAACTGTGTGTAAGGTAAAGAAACTGTGTGTTTGTTCCTAGGATAAGCTGTAACCAAAAGAGATAAAAAATCAAGAAGTAGACCTTGAAATCCTTTCAAAAGAAAGGTAGTGGTTTTTATCCTGGATTGCTAGTTGGCAATCAAAGGTTTCCACTATAAGGAACTTGTTCATTTGTGCTTGATTGTTTAAATTCCGCTGCGAAGGGAACTGAGAATTGCTATTCTTAGTCCCTTAGTTATTTGTCTAACAATCTCGATCCTACAATTGGTATCAGAGCGGAAAAAGCTCTAGATCTTTGTTAAGTTTGCAGATCATGTTTCAACCAAGCAAGTTTGAGCTCGGAATCTCCACCAACAAGCCACATCTCCTAAAGAAAGGAGAAGAAATATGGTGGGAAAAGTGTATGGAAAGCCACATCAAGACCAACGACTACCAATGCTGGAGGATAGTCGAAATATAGATGGCTATGTCGATCTTACCATGAAGGAAGAAGACTGGAAACCAGAACACTATGTCATCATGGAAAAGAATGCCAAGGCCAGGCAGTTCATCCTCAATGGACTGGACAAAGTTCCCTTGCATGATAACCTACCTGGAAATGACATATTTCAATCTATAATTGATAGGTTAGACATCCTCACTGACTCCATAAATGAAAAAACTATAAATCAAACTGTTTTTGTGAGACAACGTCATGGAATAGGATATGTCAATAACAAAGGGAAAAATGATGCTGAAGATGAAAAAGCTAGGCGAGAACTTGTTGAGATGAATGAGAACCTCAGTACTACTCTTGCCACTTCTCGTGATATGAATCAATTCCTATAAGAGAAGATCATGGTTTTTTAGAACAAGGCTGAGGTTGCCAAACGTCTTAATGAAAGCTCTCAAAGTCCTAAGAGGGAACCTAAGGGAAAAGAAAAGATGGTTCCTGAAGACCAATGGTTCACTAATTCCTTTGCTCACAAAAGGTATGTTGATATGGCTCATAGTAAGGTTAGAAACAATGTTGATTTTAATAAAAGAAAAATTGAAAAACCTTTTAGGCCAGAAAAAGGAAAGTATGGACATGTTATTTACAATCGCTTATGCTATTACTGTGGTAAAAATGGTCACTACAACACTGACTGTCCTAAGAAAAAGAACTTTGAAAATGAGAAAAGAGCTTATTACCACAAAAGGAACCAGTTCCCTGGTCATTCACAGACTCGCAATGCTAATCCCCCCAGTAAAGCCAAGCTTCGCTGGGTTCAAAAGTCTTAGTTCCCTTGTGTGCAGAAAGAAGAGAGGCAACCTCGACTATGGTACATTGACAGTGGTTGCTCATGCCATATGACCGGAAGAAGAAATCAAATGACCTCTCTTCAACCCATCCAAGGAGGAAACATCTCCTTTGGAGACAAAAGCAAAGGAAAAATTTGTGGAATAGGAACTGTGAATCTAAATGACCACATTAAGGTAAATAAAGTTCACCTTGTTGATCAAGGAGACAATGAAGTTAGATTCAAGTCAAGTGAATGCACTGTCCTAGACCCCTCGGGACAAATCATCTTAAAAGGCAAAAGATTCAACAATGTGTACGTTGTTGACCCATCATATGCTCCCAAGGAGAAACTATGCCTTTCAACCGTGAATGATCAAACAGAACTGTGGCATCAACGCTTTGGTCATGCTAGCACCAAACTGATCCACAAGCTACACTCAAAGGAACTAGTCCGAGGCCTTCCAAAGATAAGTAGTATATCTTCGGAACCATGCTCAGATTGCGTTAAAGGGAAACAAGCAAGGAGTTCCTTCAAGTCCAAAAATATGGTAAGTTCCTCAAGGCCCCTTGAACTCATCCACATGGATCTCTGTGGACCCATGAGAGTTCAAAGCCTAGGAGGAAACAAGTATATCTTTGTTCTTGTCGATGATTTCTCTCGCTTCACTTGGACTATCTTCATAAAATCTAAGAGTGAAGTCATTGACCGCTTCAAAGATCTGGTTCCTTTGTTAGAAAAATCTCTCGATTGCTCACTCAATTCTATTCGGTCTGACCATGGTACCGAATTCGAAAATGGAGAATTTCTAACCTTTTGCAGTGAGCATGGTATTGATCACAACTTCTCTGCACCATACACTCCTCAACAAAATGGAGTAGTAGAAAGGAAGAATAGAACCCTAGAAGACATGGCTCGAACTATGCTCATCTCAAATGGACTCTCCCAATCATTCTGGGCTGAGGCAATCAACACAGCTTGCTACATCATCAATCGAGCCATGCTTCGCCCAATCACAGAGAAGACACCCTATGAACTCCTAAGAGGAAGAGTTCCCAACATTTCACATCTGAGGGTGTTCGGATGCAAATGCTTTGTGCACAACAATGGGAAGAACAACCTTGGCAAGTTCGATCCAAGGAGTGATGAAGGGATCTTTATTGGATATGCCTCCGAAAGCAAGGCATACAAAGTCTTCAACAAAAGGACCAAAAAGGTAGAAGAAAGTGTTTATGTTATTTTTAATAAAAAATCACTTGGTAGATATGTGCAGAACACCATCAGTTCCTTTGAAGATCCATTTCCCAAACCTCCTCAAGAAGATCCAGATGAAGACATCACACCACCCAGTTCCTTCCCTGTTGCACAGAATCCCCCACTGGCTCCTCCACCAGTTCCCATGGATAATGAATAACAATCCATTTTTGGGAACCATGAACATGACGACAATATTTGTGGAGACATCAACGATTCATCCTCTCACATAATCTTCAATGGAGAAGGTGTTCCCAACCAGGAAGCTGAAGCTGAATGCTCAACTCAAAATGTCTCCATATCAAATGCTCTAGCTCCCAACAGAGAAAGAAGAACCATCAAGCCTCCAGTCAGGTTCGAACATCTAACCTTATTTGCCTTCAATGCCTTTCTGTCTATTGTGGAACCAAAGAACATAGGTGAGGCACTGAAGGATGCAGACTGGATCCAAGCTATGCAAGAAGAGCTTCATCAGTTTGAAAGGAACAAAGTATGGCATCTAGTTCCCCGCCCCAAGGACAAACATATCATAGGAACTAGATGGGTTTTCAGAAACAAGCTAGATGATACAGGAGCTGTAATAAGGAACAAAGCAAGGCTTGTTGCTCAAGGATACAATCAACAAGAAGGCATCGACTATGATGAAATCTATGCTCCAGTGGCAAGGATTGAAGCGATAAGGCTGTGGATTGCTTTCGCATCACACAAAGGGTTCAAACTGTTCCAAATGGATGTAAAGACTGCCTTCCTCAATGGAATCCTTCAAGAGGAAGTCTATGTCAAGCAACCACCTGGCTTTGAAGACGATGATCATCCCGACCATGTCTACTTTCTAGATAAAGCATTGTATGGCCTCAAGCAAGCTCCCAGAGCTTCGTATGATCGTCTTGCCCAGTTCCTACTCTCAAATGGATACAGGCGTGGAGTCATTGATAAGACTCTCTTCATCCTAGAAGAAGAAGGTAACATCTTAGTGGTTCAAATTTATATCGATGATATCATTTTTGGTTCCACTAACCTGTCCCTTGTAGACAAGTTCAAAGACTTGATGAGCAGTGAATTTGAAATGAGCCTAATTGGGGAACTCACTTTCTTCCTCGGATTGCAAATCACTCAAAAGAAAGATGGTATACAAATTCACCAACAGAAGTATGTCAGAGAACTACTGAAAAAGTTCAAAATGGATTCATACAAGCCTCTCTCAACTCATATCTCCACCATTGCTCATTTGGACAAGGATCATTCGAGTCCTCTTGTGGAAGAGAAACTCTATAGAGGTATGATAGGTTCTCTCATGTATCTAACCGCTAGTCGCCCAGACATTGTGTTTGCTGTAGGCTGTGTGCTAGGTTTCAATCCTGTCCAAGAGAAACACACTTAGCTGCTGTAAAAAGGATACTCCGATATCTCAAGGGAACTGATTCACTCTGCATTTGGTACCCCAAAGAATGTCCCTTTGAGCTGATGGGTTTCACTGATGCGGATTATGCTGGATACTTGGTGGATAGGAAGAGCACCTCTGGGGTGGCACAGTTCCTAGGCCCTTGCCTCGTGTCATGAGGCTCAAAGAAACAAGTCTCAGTCTCTCTCTCCACCACAGAATCCGAGTACATCGCGGCCGCTTCTTGCTGTTCCCAACTCCTCTGGCTAAAGCAACAACTCGCGGATTTCGGTATGTCTTATGGTCCTCTCACTATTCTTTGTGATAACACCAGTGCTATAAACATTTCTAAGAATCCTGTGCATCATACTAGGACCAAGCATATAGACATAAGACATCATTTTCTTAGAGATCATGTTGAAAAAGGGAACATCATTATGAAATTTTGTAGAACTGAAGATCAGGTTGCAGACATATTCACCAAAGCTTTCAATAGAGTTCCCTTCGAGAATCTTAGATTAGAACTGGGAATGATTCCTATAACCTAGCAATGACTTTAGTTTAGAGGTTTCTCTCCAGTTCCCTTGATTGCCTAGTTTAGATCTTTTACTTGTTAAGTCTTGATGTCTCTGTGTTATATCTCTTGCCACAAACCCTCGTTTCCATAATGGTTTCTTAAAAAGGCTTCGATAAATTTTCATCAGTTCGCACCCTTTGGTCCTCATTATTCTTTCAACTTCTCCATCGTTCAAGTTTCTTTGATGGCCCAAAAGTCACAATCTGATCATATTCTAACCCCAACAATACAAGCCGAAATGATGATTGTGTACTACGACCCTCCTTGCCTCATTGCTCATTTTAATTCCCTATGATCCATCTCTTAACCCTCTCTGGGAATTATTGTGCAATGCGATAAATGACCTCCTTGATTCTTTATATGTGAACGTACTTTTCGGTTCCATGTTTTTAAACCCACATCAAAGTTCCCATATATACCTCTAGCACACTGAATATATCGCCAGAAAGGAACCAGGATGAAATGATCTCCAAACGGCTAGTTCAAAAACTTGAATCTCCCAAGACGACATTTATGGCAACTTTTCAGAGATCAGACACGTCTCATCAGTCGGCAGAGCTTCCTTCTCTGAATGGGTGAAGTTTAAATTTCTTTTGACCGTTCACAAAAGCTGCAAGCCGCTTCAATGCTCAAGATCTTCCATAATCTCCTCAACGGCCAGATCCTTCCCAACGGTCCCTTCAGCTCTCAACAAGTTTTAAAAAAGGGGGTCCTGTTGATCGAAGCATTACACCAGACTTGCCTTCTCTATTTCCTCTGATTTTCTATCTCTCTCTCAAAAACACAAAACCTAGCTCCTCAAAAATGGATGACAAGAACCCTAACCCTAACTTGATCCAAGACGAAGAAGAAGCTGCCCTTCTCAAGGCCTTCAGATAAAAGAAGGCCACCTCGTCTACCCAGCCCATTATTGACACCACCTTTCAAAATCCCCAACCTGAGAAGAAAATTGAGGAGAAAACTAAGGCAAAAGCTGAGGAGAAAGTGAAGGAAATCACTCCTGCATCGGCATCGGCTACAAAATCTGTCTCGGAAGGAGGATCCCATGACTCCTCCCCAGATAAGACCACCCAGGAGATCCTCAGCCCAGAGCCCTCACCTGCTAGCCTCAAGTCTAAACCCATCTCCAAACCTGGTCCCTTTGTTGCCACAAGGCTGAAACAACGAAAAAGAAGTTTCCAAGCTTTGGTTCCCTATGACCCTCCATCCAAAGAGCAGAAACCCTAAAAAAGAACCAAATTCCTCATCCTCTCCTCTTCCTCGCTCGGGCAAGTCTCCTCCTCCTTCTCCAAGAGGAAGATTCTTAAGCCACTCATCATCGGCAAGGAATTCTGGACCCAAACTCTTGAAGAAGAAGATGAGGAACTGTTCAGCGAAGCCCTCAGTGAGTTTCATTCTCTGCTGCAATACCAAGGATGGGATGAGCTCTTGGTCGAGCCCTTCTCCGCCTCTGATGAAGTAGTCCGTCTGTTCTATCAGTCTCTCACCTTTGTGCCCGCCAAAGATAACTCTCCCTGCAACGACGCCATATTCCAGTGGAAGGGAACCATGTATCCCCTGTCCTCCAACCTCATCGCGTCTGCTCTTGGGATCGAGTCCAGATCTGGGTTTGACATACTGCATCAGAAAAAGACGTGGCCCAAAGGAAAGGGTTACAAGCCCAAGGGTGAAGTGGTGAGGAAACTCTACGACGGCGACTACCCCTCAACTCTGCAAACTAAGGATCTCTCCATCGCCAACAAGCTTCTGCATTTCTGGATCATCCGAAACCTAGTTCCCAGGCAAGAGCACCGGAATACAGTTCTCATCACGGATGCTATCCTCATGGATAAAGTATTATCTGGTGCACAAGTTGATCTCCCCCGCATAGTATTGGCTCACATGCAGTTCTGTAAGTCCCATGAATCTCATGCCCTGCCCTTTCCCCATCTCATCAAAAATCTTCTCTCCCTGCTTCACCAGTACCCAGATGATTTGCCTGAAACTGTCTACAACAAGCTTCTCACCATGACCACTGTCCGGAAACTCAAGATAAAAGATCCCCAAGTCCCTCTCTCTGACCCTCAGGAAGAACCGCCCAAAGCCAAGACTAGTTCCCAGGCCCCTTCAAGTTCCCTACCACCGCTCAACCCCTCTCAAGACTCCTCTGCGATCCTCTCTGCTCTGGATCGTATTGAAAAGGCCATCACGGGAGGCTCGACTGTCCTCACGGTCGCTCTCCGTGATCAAGTAAATGAGTTGGGAAAGATGAGCACTGCAGTCTCAAGTCTGGTGGAGGTACTATAGAAAACATGGGAAGATGCCACCGGCGCAAATCAGGCCACGGGCCAAAATGAAGGAACCGACGACAACAAGGCTGACGAAGAGGAGGCCACTGCTCTGCCATAGGAACGCTTCTCTTGGTTCCCAGTGCTGTAACCTCACAGTGTGCTAGTAGCTTCCCTAGGATCCTACTACTCTCTTCTATCCTTTTGTTGTCCTCTTTAAAGGTTGCTTATATTGTTGTCTTTGTAGGTTGTTTTGTGATGCTTCGTAGTTTGTCTTCCTCTGAACAATGTTAAGATCTTATTAAGTTTAATGACTACTTTTGGCTACGTCTCTATGAATGATTTGTCTTTGCCTCAAATTTCTATTATGGTTTCTGTTATGGGTTGACGCAATTGTTTATTTCCTTTGATATTCTGTTCTTAACATGTCAACTGATCTTTTCGATGATGTCAAAAGGGGGAAGAAGGATATGAACCTTGAACTTTGGAAACTACTGGGCTAATAGGAACTCTAAACTCATTCTACTTCTAAGGGGGAATTCGAATAAACTCGTTCATCTGCTTAGGGGGAATTTGCAACCATTGAATGTTCTCTCATTATTTTACAACGTTGTAAATCCCTTAAATTCAACTGGTCTCATGAAATTCAAAATCCTATTATGTTGCCAGGTTCCTTGTATTTGTCATCATCAAAAAAGGGGAAATTGTTAGGAAATGGAACTCTGGAACTTTAGTTCCCCTGCGAGTTCCTTTCCTCAGTTTCTCTACTTTTGAAGATGACAAATATTTTAATACTAATGTTTTATCTCAAAGATGTGTGTTAAGGAACCACAGGAAAATTACCGAAAGCATGGAAGCCAAACAAGACAAGAGAACCAAGCAGCAAGCCAAAGGAAGGAACCCAGGTGTGCCCAGAAATGCAACATGTGATGTTGCGCTTCCCGAGAAATCTGGGAACACCAACCTCGGACAAGAGAAAGGTGAAAGCGACTTGTGCGAAGCTTCCAAAGTCTGTCACCGTCCAGAGCAAAACAACAAGATGCCTAGAACACATAACCTCAGACAGAGAAAGGTGAAAGCGACTTGTCATGGAACCTGTCGCTATCCAGAAGACAGTTCCAAAGTGCCCAGCTTGTCGAACCTCGGAAGAAGGAAGTTGGAGAACGACTTGGCTGAAGCAGTTGACCAACTAAAGAAGGATTCTGAGCTGCCTAGGTTGTTGTTACATATAAAAGATAGCGAGAATCAAGGATCACCACACATCCTAGGGAAAACTCGCTCTGTGGGAACCAAGAGAAGATCAAGCTGCGAAGAATCCACTATAAAAGGAAGACTAGCTCAAAGGTTATCTTCAAGCACTGAAACACGAATCACACTCAATAGCAAACATCAAAATGTGAACCTTCAAACAAGATCATCAAAGCAAACCGAGATCAAGAGGAACCAGTCAAGGAATCGAAGAGCTGAGTGCTAAGTTCCTGTGACTGTAAGTGAGATAGTTCCTAGGTGCTAAGGTCTGTTTCTTGGATTGATTATTGATGGTGTTAAGTTATCTAGGATTGCCTAACTGTGTGTAAGGTAAAGAAACTGTGTGTTTGTTCCTAGGATAAGCTGTAACCAAAAGAGATAAGAAATCAAGAAGTAGACCTTGAAATCCTTTCAAAAGAAAGGTAGTGGTTTTTATCCTGGATTGCTAGTTGGCAATCAAAGGTTTCCACTATAAGGAACTTGTTCATTTGTTCTTGATTGTTTAAATTCCGCTGCGAAGGGAACTGAGAATTGCTATTCTTAGTCCCTTAGTTATTTGTCTAACAATCTCGATCCTATACTTTGTTCAGGGTTTTTTCGTCTCAGGTAAACTCCCACCGTCGACCAATGACACAATCATTGCCTTGATTGGGAAAGTTGCTAAGCCCGAGCACATCAACCAATTTTGTCCGATTAGCTTGTGCAACGTGCTATATAAGACAATCACTAAGATTCTTGCCAATCGTCTCCAACCTATTATGAACTCAGTGATTGGGCCAACACAAAATAGCTTCCTACCGGGGCACTCTATCTCTGATAATGCCATTCTTCTGCAAGAAATTGTTCACTCCATGCGAAACAAACAGAGTGGGAAGGGCTGGATGATCTTAAAGCTCGACCTCGAGAAGGCCTACGATCGAGTCCGATGGGACTTTGTCTTTGATACACTGAAAGACCTAGGACTTTATGATAAATGGACTGAGTGGATTGGAGAATGCATCTCATCTACCTCCATGAGGCTCTTATGGAATGGCCAGCTGACGAACTCTTTTACCCCGATGAGGGGATTACGACAAGGAGACCCCATCTCCCCGTATCCTTTCCACTACTCTATTTTGTTGAGGAGTGTATGGTGCAGAGAAGTTGTGATCAATTCCATGCTCACTGCAAAAGGTTAGAAATTCTCCATTTTCGAATTCGGTACCATGGTCAGACCGAATAACATTGAGTGAACAATCAAGAGATTTTTCTAACAAGGGAACCAGATCTTTAAAGCGGTCAATAACTTCACTCTTAGATTTAATAAAGATGGTCCAAGTAAAGCGAGAGAAGTCATCAACAAGAACAAAGATATACCTGTTCCCTCCTAGGCTCTGAACTCTCATGGGTCCACACAGATCCATGTGGATGAGTTCAAGAGGCCTTGAGGTGCTTACCATGTTTTTGGACTTGAAGGAACTACGAGCCTGTTTCCCTTTTACACAGTCAGAGCACAGTTCCTTAGATGTGCCACTTAGCTTTGGCAGCCCTCTGACTAGCTCCTTTGAGTGTAGCTTTTGAATCAGCTTGGTGCTAGCATGACCGAGGCGTTGATGCCACAAATCAGCTTGGTCATTCACAGTTGAGAGACCAAGTTTCTCATTGGGAATAAAGGATGGATCAATTATGTAGACATTGTTGAATCTTTTCCCTTTTAGGATGATTTGTCCCGAGGAGTCAAGGACTGAACATTCGTTTGATCTGAATCTAACTTCATTGTCTCCTTGATCACACAGCTGTGACACACTTATTAGGTCAAAACCAAGATTATCAACAAGGTGAACTTTGTTTACCTGAATGTGATCGTTGAGTTTCACAGTTCCTATACCACAGATTTTCCCTTTGCTTTTGTCTCCAAAGGATATGTTCCCTCCTTGGAGAGGTTGAAGAGAGGTCATTTGATTTCTTCTTCCAGTCATATGGCATGAGCACCCACTGTCGATGTACCATAGTTGAGGTTGCCTCTCTTCTTTCTGCACATAAGGGAACTAAGATTTCTGAACCCAGCGAAGCTTGGCTTTACTGGTGGGATTAGCATTGTGAGTCTGTGAATAACCAGAGAACTGGTTCCTTTCATGGTAATGAGTACTTTTCTCCTTTTCAAAGTTCCTTTTCTTAGCACAATCAGTGTTATAATGACCATTCTTACCACAGTAGGTACACAAACGATTGTAAACAACATGTCCATATTTTCCTTTTCCTGGCCTAAAAGGTTTTTCAGTTTTCCTTTTGTTAAAATCAACATTGTTTCTAACCTTGCTATGGGCCATGTCAATATATCTTTTGTGAGCAAAGGAATTGGTGAACCATTGGTTTTCAGGAACCATCTTTACTTTTCCCTTTGGTTCCTTCTTAGGACTTTGAGAGCCTTCATTGAGACGTTTGGCAACCTCAGCCTTGTTCTCAAGGACCATGATCTTCTCTGATAGGAATTGATTCCTATCACGAGAAATGGCAAGAGCAATACTGAGATTCTCATTCATCTCAACAAGTTCTCGCCTAGCCTTTTCTTCTTCAGCATCATTGTTCCCTTTATTATTGACATATCCTATTCCATGGCGTTGTCTCACAAAAACAGTTTGATTTATCATTTTTTCATTAATGGAATCAATGAGAATGTCTAACCTATCAATTATGGATTGAAGCATGTCATTTCCAGGTGGGTTAGCATGCAAGGGAACTTTGATAGAATCTATGCTAGTTTCATCACAAGATTTACAAGTTTTAAGGTGACTAGCATGCACATTCCTAATATCAATGAGTTTGGAGTGAGTTTCAGCTAGGTATTTCTCAGTTTCATCAAGTTTCTTACTCCAAACAGAATTCTCAACAATCAAGCAAGCAATTTCATCTTCACAATCATCTAGTTTCTGTTGAAGGGAACTGGTTTCCTTTCCTAGTTTCTTTATGATCTTAAGAAGTTGTTTCTTATCACAATCAACTAGGGATTTTAAGAGATCGTCAGAAGTTACCTCAAGGTCTTCTGAGTCGCTTGAGTCTCCTTTTGCCATGAGACATCTTCCTCCAGAGAAGCCACTGAGATCCAGTTCCTCATCTGAGTCTTCTCCCCATGAGGCTACGAGAGCCTTCTTTCTCTGAGGTCTTTCTTCTTCCTTTGAGTCTTCCTTGTTGGGACAATTCTTAGCGTAGTGTCCCTTTTCCTTGCACTCGTAACAAGAGACTTCCTTGAGATCTCTTCTGGGTCCATTGTGGGAGGAACTGCCCTTTTGGAACCTTCCCTTCACAAATAATTTTTTGATGTTCTTTGTGAAAAGGGTCGTAAGTTCATCCTCCTCTTCTTCTAAGTCTGAGTTCTCTTCCTCCATCTCGAGCCTAGAGAAGGCTTTGGAGATCTTGAGGGCAATTCCTTTCTCCAGTTTCTTGTCGGCATTGGCCTTGGTGTGCTCTCCTTCTTCAACCTCCAGTTTCCCTATGACTTGGGTCAAGGGAAGGGATTGGATGCCTAGAGTGTTCTTCATGATTCCCTTGAGAAGGGTGAACTTGGAGTTGAGTCCATTGATGACCACTAGGGACTTGGAAACTTCATCCAGATCGACTCCCGCCGCTGTCAACTTTCCAATCAATCTGTTGAAGCGGAAGTAGTACTCTGAGATGGTCTCAGTTTCCATCATTTTGAAGGTGTGGTATTCTCCTTCCAAAGCAAACTTTCTGCTTTGCTTTAGTTCCTCACTTCCTTCATGCATCTCCTTGAGAGCTTTCCACATCTCCTTCGCTGTCTTGATGCCTATGACCTTGTCCATGTCTTCTCTGTCCAATCCATTGAGGATGAACTGCCTGGCCTTGGCATTCTTCTCCATGATGACATAGTGTTCTGGTTTCCAATCTTCTTCCTTCATGGTAAGATCGACATAGCCATCTCCATTTTCGACTATCCTCCAGCATTGGTAGTCGTTGGTCTTGATGTGGCTTTCCATGCACTTTTCCCACCATGTTTCTTCTCCTTTCTTTCGAAGATGTGGATTGTTGGTGGAGATTCCGAGCTCAAACTTGCTTGGTTGAGACATGATCTGCAAACTTAACAAAGATCTAGAGCTTTTCCTGCTCTGATACCAATTGTAGGATCGTGATTGTTAGATAAAAACTTAAGAAACTCAGAATATCAATTCTCAGTTCCTTTCGCAGCGGAAATAAACAATCAAACAAATGACCAGTTCCTTATAGTGGAAACCTTTGATTGCCAACTAGCAATCCAGGATAAAAACCACTACCTTTCTTTCGAAAGGATTTTAAAGTCTACTTCTTGATTTCTTATCTCTTTTGGTTACAACTTATCCTAGGAACGAACACCCAATTCCTTTGCCTTACATACAGTTAGACAATCCTAGATAACTTAACACAATCAATAATCAATCCAAGAAATAGACTTTCGCACCTAGGAACTATCACTTATAGTCACAGGAACTTAGCACTCAGCTCTTCTTCCTTGACTGATTCCTCTTGATCTCGGTTTGCTTTGATGATCTTGTTTGGAGGTTCACACTAGATATTTGCTAATGAGTGTGAGTCGTGTTTCAGTGCTTGAAGATAACCCTTGGGTTAGTCTTCCTTTTATAGAGGATTCTTCGCAGCTTGATCCTCTCTGGGTTCCCACAGATTGAGCTTGCCCTAGGATGAGTGATTCTCCTTGATCCACGTTGTTCTTGGCATGTGCAAACAACCTAGGCAGCTCAGAATCTCTCTTGGTTGGTCAACTACCTCAGATGAGCCTTGCTATGTCGTTGTCCAAATACTTTCATCCGAGGTTGAACAAGCTGGCCGCTTGGGAACTGTCTTCTGGACAGCGACGTCTCTATGTCCTGTCGCTTTCACCTTCTCTGTCCGAGGTTGAGCATTTCTGGGTATGTTGTTGTTTTGCTCTGGGTATTGGCAGTCTTTTGGAAGCTTCGGACAAGTCGATTTTAACACCTTTTGTCCGAGGTTGTGTGTCCCCAGATTTCTCGGTTTCTGGGCACACCTGGGTTCCTCTGGTTTCCTTCATCTGTCTTATTCCTTTGGTTCCCTTGTCCTGTTTGGCTTTCTTGCCTTCGGTATATTCCTGTGGTTCCTTAAAACACATCTTTGAGATAAAACATTAGTATCACAATATTTGTCATCGTCAAAAGTAGAGAAACTGAGGAAAAGAACTCTCAGGGGAACCTAAGTTCCAGAGTTCCGTTTCCTAACACCATGATTAGGGACATAGGTCTTTTCAGCATGTTTTTCTTTCTTGAAAGAGACTTTGACCCACTCTCCAGATTCAAAGGGGTTCTCATTACCAGTAGATGGAACATTTTTGTGGTGAGAGGGGGCTCTTTTGATAGAAATGTGGAGCTATAAGGGAGTGTATTTCCTAAGAGGACAGGTGGTGAAAATGTGATGGGGATCACCATAATTTCCACACCCCTCAGGCCAGTCTTCATACAAGATATTGAACTTTTCCATTTCTTCCTTAGTGTTTGGAATAAGAACATAGCTTTTATTTTCCTTTTGGGAAAAATCCATTTGAACACAGATTCGTACAAATTTTGCCCATTTTCTTTTGAAAGCAAGAGGGTCTAGCTTTATAAAGGAGCCAACATGATTTTCTTCCAGTATGGTTTGAATGGCATCAACATTGCAAAGCTCTGCAGGGAGTAGTGTAATTCTAATCCAGATGTCTAGTGTGGAAATGATCATCGTTTGTGGGTCAAAGCCATTATACCAAGGTTTAAGCAAGATCAGTTGTCCAAACACATGGTAGGGTCTACCCTCCCAAATCTTTTTGAGATCAAGAGGGTTAGAAAATTTTATTTCAAACCAGCCAAACTGGCGATCATAAAAGCCAATTTCACCTTTTAAAAATCTCCATTCAGATTTGAGCTTGGTAAAGATTTTTGGGAATTCAATAGGGTTTCCTATGAGGTACCCCATAAGGGCAGATTCTTTTTGTTTGTGGATAGTAGCTCTAATTTTGGCAAGCCTAGAGATATAAGAATCAGTATTGATTTTAGCCTTTCCCTTTCTATCCAACATAGCCTTGGAATGGTTGGTGTCTGCATTATCAGAAGGGATTGATGATTTGGTTTTGTTGATAACAACAAAGGGATTACTAGATGGGGCTGCTTGTGAAGCAGAGGAGGGATTTTCATCCGAACAAAGAATGGTAGAGTAAGTTGGTTTACCTTTATCCATAATAGATGAAGAAAGGCAAGCAAGCGGTTGTTTAAGATTCAACACAGCCACACACAACAGAACACAGTAACAAGTTGGGCACTCAGATTTAGAGATATTTGAGAGGATATGTAGAGAATCAGATGTAAGTAATTTTAACCAAAGACACCAGTATTTATAATTGTTAAGATTAAAGCAGTAAACGAATATAGAGTAGGGGTAAGAGATTGGAGAGATACACCTGACATAGGGGAGAGGCACCACCTCAGAGCTAGGGGGAAGGGGCGACCCCTTCAACAGCCACAGACGCCGAGGAGTGGTAGCATCATTCAGAGAGGGAGTTGTGAGTTCTGACCTTCCCGGAGCAACCTAAGAACAAAAAGTACACCCATGCTTTTGGTAAATCCTCGCCTTTTCCAGAGATCTTGCATAGAGGAGGGGTAAAGATCAGACCTTTTAGCGTGCTCAACACACCTGGACCCATGCCTCTTAGGGGCAATCTTGCTAGGACAAAGCATAAAGATGGCTCTGAAACTATCTTTAATCTGAGGGGGTTTAAGATTTTGTTTGAGGAGTCTTATCAGACAAAAGACAAAACAGATTTGGAGAAGCTCCAAGTTGCTTTGTGAGATGGAAAGGGAGGCATCCATCTCGGAGCAAGCACAAGTGAAGTCGGAGGTGGTACTGGTGGATCGAAAAGGTTGAAGGCCTTGACACTCAAGACACCGCAACAGCCGCCACTCCTATGCCATCCTCGGCGCCATCCATTCCACCCAATTCCATCATGCCATCCCAACCACCACGGCGCCCAAAGACTCCCTCGGCCATGATGAGTTGGTCCAACACAAGAGCGTCGTAGAAGACTTGTCGGGGCCTGAAGAGTGCTGTATATCCTTGCCCACGCCCGACACCTCTACGACACCATCGTCCACTTCACATGTTGCCCCGCACACCCAAGCACCACAAGACTCATCGAGCATGCACGAGCCAAGGAGTCCTCACTCAGGGTTGTCCGGAGGAAGTCCTAAGGAGCCCCACCAACACCGCTCACCCTACCCCATGCACGGTGCCGCTAGGGTTCCGCCCTTGGACCTTGATAATGATCTGCCACCCGGGGATATCACGCGTGAGCGAGCCAAGGAGTTTCATGCCAAGCTCAAGAAGAGACTTCTAAGAAGGGTCCTCACTCAGGGTTGTCCGGAGGAAGACAACCATCGCCGCGCCTCATGCTCCTTCAAGCCGCGTCTTCCATTTTAATAAATTCCTAGCTTATTATATGCAATTTATTTTGTTTTAAGATTGCTTTGAAGACAAGATAAGCTTGGGGGGGGGGGGGAGTTTAATTGCTACCCATGTGAAAGGTTGGCCGTGTAACTCATTTTTTGAGGCATTTATGAGGCCTTGTCTTCCTCTTTGTTTGGACACGTTTTCAGCTTAAAAAAAACCCTAGAAAGCTTTGTTTTCCACTTGGAAACTCGAGCAAAAATCTTGTTCGTGTGTGACATCGAACAACCCTTTTGATCTTCAACTTTGGGTGTGCTATATCCCTTAGACGTAGATCAACTTGTTCTTCCTTGCATGGTGTGTTGCATCCACTCAAGAAAGTCCACTTATCCCTCAATTCCTCCAACAAACCATCCACCCTTCGTCCTTCCCATCTTCCCTTCTCGCCACCTTCAAAACCCTCTCTCAAATCCCAAGCAGCGGAATGTCCTTGGAGACCACTTGTTTGGCTGCATTCCTTGGCGTTTTCCTTGCACCAAGGCTAAATAGATCATCGATCCTATCATGTGGTATCAGAGCCACATAAGGTAATCACTTGAAACTTGATTTTAAACATTGATCTTAGTTCAAGTTGCAAGCCTTCATGCTATTTCGTGTCTTGTTGTGTCAAGTTGCTAGTAGAATTGGCTGAGTTTGAGTTGTTGTTGTGCGTGTTTTTTGCTGGAAAATATTGCTGGATTCATGCCATACTAGAGGTTGATGACAACCCTTGAAATTCCCCAAAACCGCCAACCTTGAATTGTTGGTATCAGCCAAGCCTTTAAGCTTACCTTCTTAATGAGCCGTAGTAACTAGTTTGCTTTTATTATTATTGCTGCAATTAAACTGCTTGGCTTGTGGTATTCACTTGTGTTTAAACCAAACCAATCAAGTGGCAAGGATACGGGAAAGGCATTACTTCTAACATTCCATTTCTTTGCTTCTACTTTATTGTCATCGATTTATTTTATAAAAAAAAACAGCATATTCATCTTCTTGTAAGCGAAGTTGCTATTGAGTTGAACTCTTTGTTGCCTTGAAAATTCAGACTTGGTGAGAAAAAGAAGTGGGACAAGAAAAAAACTCGGATCCGAGGAGAAGGAAAAGAGCCCGGACTTAGAAAAATTCGGACCCAATAAGAAAAAGAAACCAAGCTAAGGCTAAGTCTTTTGGTGAAACTTAATGACACATGCTTAGTAGCTTCCTTAATACTTGTGTTGGTTTGTGTTTGGCCGAGTGTTTTCACAAGTTCATTCAAGTTGTTGTGGATTGTTTTGCTTGATCGAGTCTACCCTAAGCTACCCTAAAACTTGAGAACTTGCAACCTGAATTTTGTTAAACTTTTATAATCAAATTTTGGCCCTTGTTGGCTCAAGGTTCCATTGGTTGATTGTCCTCTCTTTAGTTCTTGTTTGCTTGGTATTTGCTTCAGTTGCTAACTTGCAAGAGGAGTACCATGGATACTTCTGACAAGCTTAAGGGGATTTCCGTCAACGAGCCAACATCCACCCCTCCAGTCACTATAGAGACCCTTCTAAAAGCTTTTCAAACAAGCAAGTAGGAGCAAAAAGAGCATGTGCGGCAACAAATCCAAGAAGTAAGGGCAAAGACCGCAACATTCATGCAAAGTATGAAGGCCAAGATAGAGCACTCCCTAAGTTGGATGAAGCCAAGTGGGCTGCGTGAAGAAGGCTACTCTATGCCTTCACCACGTCATGATGGGGACAATCCCGGGGCTATGCCGAATGCCTTCTCAAAGATGACACTCAACGAGGAGGCCGCCACGTCCCAAGCTCCTCACGTTGCCACCACTCGCCAAGGACAAGGTTTGGGTGAGATCACAACTCTAATGTCAATTCCTTTCCTCCTATTCACACTAACTTTATAGGTATTGGAGCGAGAATTGCCCCGCCACGGCCCTTCTTTAGGCTGGCTCCCTTGCCGAGGAGGAATGTGCCAAGGAATCTACCTCTTAGAGACCAACCTAGGGAGAGATATGGTCAGTTTTAAAGGGGCCAATGCCAAGACCCGTGAGGGTACTTTGAAGACGAATATGAGAGACCCCAAGGGATGAGCAATACCATGGTGTAAAGGTTCAAGTTCCTACATATGCAGGCTCGTCGGATGTTGATGCATACTTGGATTGGGAGTCCAAGGCCGAGTCAGTTTTTGTCTTTTAAAACTATGAAGATGCTCAACGTGTTGCCCTTTCTACCATCAATTTCACGGACTTTGCATATCAATGGTGGCAAGAAGATAAAGAGGAGTGTGTGTATGGAGGATACCCACCCATTGAAACTTGGGGAGAGCTCAAGGCTGCCAGGAGAGCTTGTTTTGTCCCAGATGACTACTTGTCTCGTGTCCATGTCAAGCTTGAGCGCATCAAGGCCCAAGAAGCCCATATGAGTTTTATAAAGAACTCAGAACTCTTTTGTTTAGATCTTGCATCAAATTTCCTGAGGAGTATGTAATTTCAAAATTTGTTGGTGGATTGAATTCTGATTTGGCTAACATTGTGGAGAACCAACGTTTTGCTAGGGGCACACCAATTAAGGAAGTCCTCCATTATGTCAACCATGTGTATGGCAATTTGCAAAAGAAGAGGACTAGATCAAGTTCACTCCCATGGTCCACACCAAACTCAAGCTTCACCAATCCTCAACCTAAGCGTCAAGATCCAAGAGTGGTGCCTTACAAGAGCCATCGAAGGAAGGAAGTGCCACCACCACCTCCTAGGAAAGAAGGAGAATCACACACTAGGGATTTGAAGTGCTTTAAGTGTCTAGGCCGTGGACACTTTGCCAATGACTGCCCTACCAAGAGGCAAGTGTTGTTCAACACTCATGGAGAATGAGTCCAATGATGAACCCTTGGAGGAGACCGTGGAGGAAGAAGAACAAGAAGAAGAGGAGCTCCATGTAGAGGCTACCGTAGGAGATTGCTTTGTTATCAAACGCGTTTTATGTTGGATCGTTAGAGTTACGTCTGAGGGAACAAAGGCTTTGTTCCCACAGAAGGTGCAGCGGAATAATATAGCAAGAAAGATAAGGAACGAACTCACGATGTATAGTGGAAACCCTAATTAGCCAACTAGATAATCAAAGAAAAACCACTACATTCAAGCTTCTCGCTTGAGAGGATTTTGAAGCGTCTACTTGTCTTATTGATTTCTTGTTCGATTACACTTGTAGAATGGACTCCAAACCCTAGACTTCCCACCTAGATTTGAAACTCTCTTCTACAACGGTGAATACGAACTCAACCCTCAAAGACTCACAAACAACTTCACTCTCTTTTTCTTCTCAAATTGCTCTCAGTTCGTCGTCGTCGATTGGTACATAGAAATGAATCCACACTCCTATTAAATACACCACGACTAAAACCTAATCGTAACAAGATAAAATCTTTCTAAACTTGGTAACAAGAAGATCTACAATGATTTGAAGAATATTATTTTAACCGCTTACATTATCTAAGGAAGGAATTCCTAAGATAATATAATCGGCTAAAGATAACAATCTTCTCTCTCCAAATATCATTATCTTAGGAAAGATTTCCTAAGATAACACATTCGGCTTCTCTCTCCATATCTTCTCATTCGGCGAGATCCTTCCAGCCGAAATCTCTTATCCTTGACCGCGTGATCTTCCATGGTAGTTTCCATAATCTTCACGCTGGATATCTTCCAATCCATTCGCAGCTTGATTTGTGTTCGTCACTGATGTTCCTTGAGAGGTAACAAAGCATGTGGAGATCGCTTTGTTCACTCTGCACTCCTTTGCTGCAATGGTTCCCTGTGACAATTGTTTTGTTCCTGAAATACTTAGTTACCAGATTAGTTGAATGTTTGTTACCATCAAAACCTAAGGAATTCAACAAATTCCCCATTTTTGATGGTGACAAACATCCTTGACAATAAAACATACATATATGAGATAAAGACAGTTGTATAGAGAAAGGTCCACAGTTGGACACAATAGTTCCCCCTTAGTCTAGCAACATATGAAACCATGTTCTGTTCCCCCTCAACCAAAGCTACCTGTCATCTTCCCCCTTTTGGCATCATCAAAAACATCAGTAAAGAGCAAGAGAAAATGAGCACAACAAGATAGACAAACAACCCCTTGTTCATTAAAATAAACCAACCAACTTAAACACAGTGCAAACACAAACAACAAGATATGCAAAGAAACAAGCAAGATCAACATGCCCATCAAGGTAAACACATGAAGCAGAAGCAAAGAAGAGCAAAACAGTAAGAGGATAGATGAGCTAGGGAACAAAAGAGGGGTTGGTTAGCCAGAGAAAGACGAATTAAGTACCACTGGTGCATGCAGAGGGAGCCGAAGTATGAATGGCAATTAAAGAACGCACTTCCTCCAACAGAGATATTGTGAGAGACAAACTCCTCACGGACCTTTATAGATCAAGTTCATCTTTTTGTTCCCCCTTAGAGTTTGCATCTTCAAACTCCTCCTCATCCACATCAGCTTCCATCTCAAGTTCAACCTTGACCCAACCAACACCTTCTTGCAACACACACTACATCTTGTGCAGGATACTAGCTTCCAACTGCCGATAGAGGAAATATTCATTGGTCCCCTCTTTGTATACCTTGTGGTGTTCCAGTTTTTTTTTTTTTTGGAACAACACACGGGAGTAATAGGGCAACCTTGCTGAAGTCGCCATATAGATAGGAGGGGAGAAACCACGAGAATCATTTTCCATATCTTTTCAAGTACTAAGGATATTGTTTCCAATCCTCTTCTTTCCTTATTTTTCCAAAGAACACAACCAGGAAGATATCTTCCAAAAATAAATCTTGTGAAAGATTCTGTCCAAATCCATGAAAGCCCACAAAATTTCAAGCGCACCAAACATCATGCAACCAACACACCAATCCTTAATGCACATAACATATTCCAAGTAGTTGCAAGCCATCATTACACATCATACCTGTCAAATCCCAGCCACAGACCACATAGGCGACGATTCGTATTCTCGACTTTCCGAAAAAGTAGAAGAGTGTGATACAGGGGTAACGTTACCAGAGAAGGTACAAAGAACATCACACAGAAACATATACGAGAATTTTTAATCATGAATGAGAGGCTCTTAGATGTGGATGATAAGAGGGGCTCATAGGAAGCATCAAGCATGATGGCTAGGATAAGCTGTAGAGTCAACAATCATCTGGGCTTATAATGAAGGATCAATGCATCAAGTTGACTCTTTTGGGCCGAATGATAGCTGAATCATATATTATTGTGATAGCATAGATGATCATGTATGAAATTTTGCACATAAGTGAAGTATTAGCACGAGTCTAAGCAAGTTGTTCAACTAATGATCAAGAGAGGGAGTGCAGATCAAGACATGAAAATTAAACCTTCACAATTTACCATGTAATTTAGCCAATCATCGAGGGAACATAAGAGATATACAATCAGTTTAGAGAGATCATACCTAGTTCCATACGGAACTATTCGAAGGGTTCCCTATTTAGTGCCTTGGTGAAAATGTCAGCGATTTAATCCTTGGTTCCGCAGAAATTCATGGACACCAACCCTTTCTCCACACAGTCACGTAAGAAGTGATGTCTTATCTCGATATGCTTGGTACGTGAGTGTTGCACAGGATTCTTGGAGATATTTATTGCACTAGTATTGTCACAAAGAATGAGAATAGAGTTAAGGAAAATACCATAGTTGCTGAGTTGTTGTTTAAGCCATAGGAGTTGAGTGCAACAGGCATCGGCGGCTATGTATTCGGCTTCTGCAGTTGATAGAGCAACTGAATTCTGCTTCTTTGAACCCCAGGAAACCAAGCATGGCCCAAGGAACTGAGTCATTCCAGATGTAGATTTTCTATCCACTTTGTTCCCTGCGAAGTCAGCGTCTGTGTATCCAACTAGATCGAAGTTTCCACCCCTTGGATACCACAGACACAGATCGTCTGTTCCGTTCAAGTATCTCAGAATCCTCTTTACTGCTTTGAGGTGTGTCTCTTTGGGATCAACCTTTTGTGCAAGCATCACAAACTTCAATTCTTGTTGCTTCGATCTTAGGGAGACCGTTCACCAGTTCTTGTCTATGAAGTTTGGATAGGATCAACCTTTTGTGCAAGCATCACAAACTTCAATTCTTGTTGCTTCGATCTTAGGGAGACCGTTCACCAGTTCTTGTCTATGAAGTTTGGATAGGAGTGGAATACTTGCATGTCCGAACCGCTTATGCCACAGATCTGTTGTCCCAGCAATGGACGACAAACATAGTTCCTTCTCAGGGATGAAAGCAGGATCAACTTTATAGACGTTGTTGTCGCAGATCCCTTTCAGTAGGATTTTCCCTGTACTTATACACTCAACATAACAATCATCAGTAGTAAAAACTACCCTATCTTTCTTGTTTTGACAAGTTGAGCCATACTAAAAAATCAAACCTGAGATTATTCACAAGTGTCACGTTATCCACAGTAATATGGTTAGAAAGCCTTACCTTACCAAGTGGGCACGGGAGATTGCTATGTGTCACAAGTTCTGCATCAAAGAGTGGAGGAATAAACCTTCCACGTATACAGCCCTTGGGGGGACTTGGTTACCGTGCGATAGGCATGGACAAAACGTGCCTAAACAAGCTGACCAAGTGAGAGACATCACAAAGTCGAAGAAGTGTGGGTGTCCCTTCATGTTGAGGCTGAAAGAAGGGCCAAAGGGATCATGGAAGATCAGTGTACAACATGGAACTCAGAATCATGTGATAAAAGAGTATTTATATGGTCATGCATTAGCTGGGCGACCAAACGCTGAAGAAAAGGAGATTATTAGGGTGATGACAGTCAATCATTGCAAGCCTCAAAAGATTCATACTACAATCAGGTCGTCCCCAGGAAACGTGACCAAGATGAAGCAAGTGTACAATATCATGCATGGGATACGAAAGAAGGGCATGAAAGGAAAAACAGTTGTGCAACAGTTCTTCTATGAGTGCAATGAGAAGGTATACTTCGTGGAGCATAGATTCAATAAGGAGACCAACAAGATAACATATATCTTCTTCGCAAGCCCGAACCAGTTGTCGTTGCTGAAGGCATTTCCGTACATTGTGTTGCTGGACTCTACATACGCAGCTAACTGGTTAGTAACACACATATCTATTATATTCTTCACTTGTTAATGTGATCATTAGCATGCCATAACATATCATTATGTGTGCAGTTACAATTTGCCCTTCCTTGAAATTGTCGGCATCACATCTGTTTGGAAAAACTATAATATTGTCGGGGCGTTTTTGGAGCATGAGGACGAAGAGAGTTACAAGTGGGCTATAGAACAACTTTCAAAAATGTTTGTCAAGGTGCAACGAGCACCCACATGTTTGGTCACTGATCGGGATAAGGCGTTGATGAACGCCTTAGAGAAGCAGTTTCCAGAAGCAAAATTCCTTCTATGTAGGCAGCATGTGAGGAAGAATATTGAAGACTTCGGGAAGAAGGCCATGGACAAGTTTAGGGGCACCACGTTTTCCAACGACTGCATGAAACTCTTCAAGGAAACGACCATACAAGGGTATGAAGCAACACTGAAGAAGATTCAGTATGATTGGAGGAAATCTCCAAAATGTGTCCAGTACGTAAAAAAAAACTGGCTTGACCCGTACAAGGAAAGAATCGTCTCCGTATGGACAGATACAATGTTCACTCTCAGAACTACCACAACTAACAGGTTTGTGCATTATGTTTTTAAATTTAACTGATTATTTGAACTTAGACTTTTACAGCAAAATACTGATTTCAGATTCTTGGTTGTAATACAGGGTAGAAGGGGCTCATTCCAGTCTTAAAAGCTTCTTCACTAGCAATGATGGCAACCTTTGCACTGTATTCGATCAATATGATGCACGGTTGCGCACTCATATTGGTGAGATAAAGGGGGCATTGAATGAGAGCATAGAAAAGAGATTTACGCTGATAACAAATGCACATATTTTCTGCAAGCTGCACTATAAGGTATGCGATTGCACTAGCTCGGTTGATTGAGGAATACAAGAAAAGCGAACCTCCATTGTGGAACACTATATGCAGATGCCAAATGAGGGTCAGAGATGGCTTGCCTTGCGTGCATGACATGGTGCGAAATGTGATGAACTAGGAACCAATTGAACCTAGCTCATTGCATCCGTTCTGGAGGAAATTGACCTTGTCAGAAGTGCGGACAGAAGAAGAAGAAGTCAGAGAACGTAGAGTGAATAGGTCGTTGCTTGAAGAATTTGCTGCAAGCGTCTTCCCCACATTGCCAGTGCATGATCAACACAGAGCTGTCTCTGCACTAACAAGTATAGCACATCCAGAGCGGACTACTCTGTAAGAGCCAGCTACAGTTAGGCATAAGGGTCGGCCTCAAGGAGCTCTAAACATTCCCACCAAAAGACAACCGTCAGCATGGGAGTACACTGACCAACAAATGGAGGGAACACCTCCGAAGAAGCAAAAAGGAAGACCACCAAAGGAAGCTTCAACTATGCCTTCGGGTCATACATCATTGATCAAGAACCCTAAGCGATATATTCTCCAGTTTCCCAAGTGTATGAAACCACACGTGGGAGGATGGTGGGAAATAGTGGGTGATGGAAACTGCGGGTATAGAGCAATTGCGCATGGTCTGGGTTTAGGGCAGGAGCGTTGGGCTTTTTTTCGACGTACCATGATCGCTACGTTGAAACAAGAGTATGAGCTATTCGCGCCAATTTGGATGTCTACGATGACACTGGAGGCAATGGAGGCGAAGCTTGCATGGTTTCCTTCGCCCAACAGGCCTGTCCCATGAGAGACGTGGTTGGACCTCTCGGATATGGGATATTTGGTGGCAACTGCATTCAACTGTGTGTTCGTCTCTGTTGGTGCTGGTGTGGGAACGACATACATGCCTATGAGGGCGAAGCCAAACCAAGCTGTTGGCGAGAAGCTGAAGACGATATGCATTTGCCATGTCTAGAAAGAGCAATATTTCATTGCGGTACGTTAATACAATCAAATAAGTTGAAACTATCTTATGTTAAAACATATGTATAATGCATTGACTTTGATGTAGATTGGCCTTGCCAAAACCTCATCCTTGCCGCATCTTTACGGGCCATGGGTGAGAAATCATGACCCGTCTGCGGGTGATTTGGTAGATCAAATATATGATCGATTGATGGAGTACCAAGCAGCCGCCCCAAAGAAGCAAAGAGGAAAGAAGAAAGTTGAAACGATCGATTTATGTAATGACTGATATGTATGAATTATGATGCAATGAATTTGATGTTCGTTGTATTTATAAGTTGTTGGTGAAATACACATGTTTCCCTCATCCCTCAGTAGATCATACAGATAGGTTCAATTTTTCATATTTTTCACAATTTCAATTTTACAAAAGTTACGAAACGTGTGCGTGGTTTCAGACTCGGAGTTACGAAACGTGTCGGGGTTCAAGAGGCGGACACCGTGAGGGTGATTTTCGGGGTCCTAAGGGTGTGCACGGTTTGTGACAAACCGTGCACCATGGACCACAACCGTGCATAACAGAACAGAAGCCAGATTTGGCCACTGTAAGGACGCACAATTTGTGGCACAATTTGTCACAAACCGTGCGGTGTCCCAGAACTCGATTTCTGGCTCTTTGGAGGAAGGCACGGTTTGTGGCACGGTTTGTCACAAACCGTGCGGTGTCCCAGAACTCGATTTCTGGCTCTCTGGAGGAAGGCACGGTTTGTGGCACGGTTTGTCACAAACCGTGCGGTGTCCCAGAACTTGATTTCTGGCTCTCTGGAGGAAGGCACGGTTTATGGCACGGTTTGTCACAAACCGTGCGGTGTCCCAGAACTCGATTTCTGGCTCTCTGGAGGAAGGCATGGTCTGTATGATCTACTGTTTATCGTGATGGCGGTTTACGCATAATTACGTCATCTAGTTCGTTAGCTTCACGTGAATTAAAATACGGTCTCATACACAATACAAAATAAAGACATCTTAATCCAAAAAAGTCATAACAAACAATCAAATAGAAGTCATAAAATTCATTATTGCCCTAATGCAAAGTTAAATGGTTTGGAAGGAAGGGATACATTTGCTCCAATGATTGCCGTAACCCCTCGGCTACGTTTTCACATTGTTGATCTTCATGTTGGTGATCGCGATATGGATTCAGACGTCCGTAGCAACCCTCGATGCACTGCACACAAGATAAGTGAATACGATTAATAAATAGTTTGTACACGAAATTAAACAAGATATAATTATTCAATTTCTTACCTGCTGCTGAGCGTGATCACCCTCTGAAGGGATGATGAATGGATGTGTATGCTGGAGGTACCACTGCATGTAATCACCGCTACACTGGTGGGGTTGAACGACTGGAGGGCCCATAGCTTGTAGGCTAATGGAATGTTGATTGCGGGCATCCCATGAGAATTGGGCTCTATCGTATTCCACCATGTAGCTGCTAATCTTCGTGCCCCTCCATGCCCTAATTGGCACAATCGGCGGTCTTGGACACTGTTGTGCACGCCCAAACTGCCTAACTGCTCGATCTGGCATGTAAGGCTCGGTGACCCACAAACAGGATATGACAAGCAAACATCCCGTCGTTGAAGTCAATCGGGCCGTATGTCATCCACTCAACCTAAACATAATTGAATTTAAAATAACTAATCATGCCTATAATTTCATATTTTAACATACTAGATAAGGACCGTATATGCACTTACACTCTCAACATGCATCCCATCCAGCTCCTCCCTATAATTTCTGCTCCGGTTGGGTGCCTGTGACATGTCCCATCGATGGGCGTATGGGATCGGTTGTTGGGGGTCCCAGTATACACTCTGTGCAGGTCTAAACATGAGGAAGTATTGATATATCCATGCCTACAAAACAATTACATGTAAGTCAATTCCCTAAATAACAAATATACATCTATAACAAAACTACATATGTTTTTATACAAGAAAATTTATACCTGGATCAGAGTGAAACATGTGGACATGACCCGCGCCTCTTTCCTTGTGCACTCTCCCAAGCTGTGGTACACGTGGGCAAGAACACTGGTACCCCATGCATAGTTCTTGGTTGACGAGGGATCAACCACGAAAGAAGTGTAATATACGGGCAATTTAAGCTGAGACTTGTCAGGAAAGAGACAAGACCCCACCAAGTACAGCAAGAACCCAGCCGCATGCGTCTCGTCAGTCAAATCCTGGCAATGAGCCTTAAAATCTCTCGCATGCACGGTACCGACGATGACATCACCACCCTGTAGCTCAAAAAACTCATGCGCCTGCTCCACCAACGCCTTCTTCAAATCATTGGGGCCCAGCTGCTCGTGCCATTTCTGTGGGGGACTCATGTCTTGCCCTTGTATGTCCAGCGCAAGGATCATCCACACATCATGGAGAGTTATAGTCATCTCTCCCTAGGTACCGGCGACGACATCACCACCCTGCAGCTCAAAAAACTCCTGCGCCTGCTCCACCAACGCCTTCTTCAAATCATTGGGGCCCAGCTGCTCGTGCCATTTCTGTGGGGGACCCATGTCTTGCCCTTGTATGTTCAGCGCAAGGATCATCCACACATCATGGAGAGTTATAGTCATCTCTCCCCATGGCATGTGGAATGAGTTGGTCTCTGGTTGCCAACGCTCGACGAAGGCACCAATCAGCGTCTCATCCACATGCTCGTGCATGATGTCCGATAGATGACATAGCCTGGACGCAGATGCCATGTTACCCCACTCGGCATTCGGTGTGATATGCCATGAGCGTAACTGCTTGCCTCGCTGCTGGAACCTCAATGGTGGCACCGACTGTATATGAACATATTTAAGCAATCCATTGGACTTATTTGTAATAAGATTAAGAATTACAAGAAATAAAGTTTCATGCAACTTACAATGCGCTGGTACAGGAGGTACGCCACGTGGTTGACAAAACTCTTGAGGAGATCAGGGCTCTCCGGACCTCCAGGAAGGCTCACCCGCAATTCAGGGTCATATCTCACCTTCTTCTTTGATTGGGGCGGTTTTGCCCGCAAAGAAGAGGCTTCCTGAGGCTCCTCGTCCACGTCTGGAGCGTCATCTCTTGGCATCCAGGCATTGCTGGCCTGGTCCTGAGTCCCCCATGTATTGGCCTGATCCTACATTTATTAAATAAAACATAAGTAATTACAATTTTTAAACAAATTCATGCTATACTAAATGTACTTACCATAGGCTGATGATAGAGAGCGTTCGGGTACACTGCCGGGTTCTCCCAAAGGTTGTGCTGATCCTCAGCCCCCTGATAATAATACGAAGGGCTCTGATGAGGGCTCACATGCGGCGATAGTACCGACGGACTAAAAGTCCGCCCGTAGTAGTTATTCTGATCTATTGTATCAGAATAACCATGCAGCGGGCTCGCTCGGTAGTCCGGGTAGAACTGAGGCTCAGAATTTGCCCTATCTCCAGGAAACAAAGGCACCGCCATTAAGCTCTGAGCGGAAATCATGCTCGCAACCCCACTACTGCTACTGGCTCCAGTCTGATAGGCGCCAGTCTCATCATCCCTCCGTTGCCATCTCTCCATCCTGTTCACCTCTTCTTCAATCCTAAACGACTGTTCGCGGACAAGGTTGCGGCGCCTCCTACGTGCGGTTCTTTCACCAGGCTCCATCTGCGGTTATATATCCACACATTTTAATCAAAATAATATATTATGTATTCTGGATAAATACTACGCCGAAGAGTTGCCGGAGAGTCGCCGGAATATCGCCGGAAACAAAGGCAAGCCAGAACAAAAATGCAAATTCACACGTTACGTGTGAATTGGCTCCACACGTAACGTGTGGGACACATTCACACGTTACGTGTGAATTTACAGTTTCCAACTGCCGGCGGCGACATTCCGGCGACATTCCGTCGTCTTCTCCGGTGCAATTTCCAGATTCCGGCGAGAATTTTTTTCCATCAAATAATACAATAAATTCAACAAAAATCACACTATTTTAACAAATCTACCAATACTATCACTTCCATTTGCATATTTTCACAAAAATTCAACATAAATCCTCAACACCATTTTATTCAAATCTAACCAATTTTCACCATTTCATACAAAAAAATACTTTAAAATTAAACAAAAAATCAACAACAACACCAAAAACATCTACACAACATAGATCTAACAAAAAACTTCAAAATTAACAAAAAATAACCAAACAACAATTTCTACTAACTAACCTTTCAAAAATCTTGATTCAACGTAACGTGCGGAGTTCGTTGCTTCATAACGAGGAGATCCACGAGACGCGTTATGCGGGAAGGGAAGAAGGGAGCTCGGGCTGCGTTTTAGGGTAATTGCTTAGAATGGGAGAAATCTGGCTTTTAAAGCTAGATTCACTCCACACGTTACGTGTGGAGCTGTCTCACACGTTACGTGTGGAGCTGTCTCACACGTTACGTGTGGAGCTGTCTCACACGTTACGTGTGGAGCTGTCCCACACGTTACGTGTGGAGCTGTCCCACACGTTACGTGAGGAGCTGTCTCACACGTAACGTGTGAAGCTTGAAAGGGTCTGCTTCCGCGCGTAACGTAGGAAGCCTATTCCCACGTTATGTGCGGGCCTATGCGCTGAAAGGCAAAATTGCCTATGTGCCGAATAGTAAGGGCCTTTTAATGTTGTTAGTGTTTCCAATTAAATTTTATACAGTTGAGTATAATAAGTATGTAACTAAAATGTTTGAATCACAAAAGAGACCAAAGTCTATAATACCTATTTTTTTCTTGGATACATCTTATGGATTTGATATCATCCATAGAGTATAAAAGCTACACAAACAATTTTTTCTCTCTTTTCTCCAATATTATCATGGAATTTATCTTTCTATTTAATTTGACCTTGATGCTTGTGTATAATAATGATATTTGTAGAAAATGTGGAAAAATATATTCCCCCCTCTAAACTATTTAAAATTCACTAAGTATCAATAAATAAATTATTTTATATTACTCATTAATACTTCAAATACTACGTAGTATATATATATATATATATATATATATATATATATATATATATATATATATATATATATATATATATATATATATCAGTTATAGTAAAAGCATAATATTTATTTTCATTTATATTCTCTAAATTAATATTTATCTTATGGACAAAATTGGATATATAAAATTATATATACACAATAACGAATTATGAAATATTCGTTATAATTTTGGTACAAACATTTGGCTTCAATTATTGTTGTGAATTTCCTTATCGATCAATATCTACCCCCAATACCTATTCATGTGAAAATCATGGAATTATTTGTTTGGTTTACATCAATATATTGAATTACAATGAAACTAAACTCATATATGTGCACCAAAAACACCTAAACTCATATATGTAAAGCTTATTTTATAAAGTTGTGTAGAAGATATAAATTGATTTATATAAATAACTATAATTATCACTACCATTTGTACCATTAGCTTTAGATTTAATTGAAGGGACATTTATTGTCAAAATGCCAAATTTTTATTATCATTGTCATTTATACCATTAACTTTAGATTTAATGAAGGGACATTTATTGGAAAAACGCTAACTTATTATTATATAGATATTCATCTCAATTTATTCAGGAATTGTAATGAAATAAATGTCACCCCATGATCTGACTTTTCCATCATTTAGGTTAGGTTCTTGTCATGTATACTAGTTTTTTACCTCTTATTGCAAGTAATATACGGTTATGATATGTGTACCAGGAAAATAAAAGTTTTCCACGCATCGCTTTTTTTTGTTAACTTTGTCCGCTGCGTCGTGACAGACAAAATAATTCCTTTCATGCATATTATATTGTAGTTTTGTCTGTAACGATATCAGACATAAAACTAAATAAACATATTTTGTCATCTATGTCGTTGTGGATATAATATTGCTTTGTTTTTTTTGTGCGCTACGTGGTGGTGGACAAAATCATCGGAAATTTGTCCGCTACATTATGACATGCAAAATCAGATTTTTTGGGTTTTTTCCCACTACGCATGATAGCGGAGAAGATAAATGTGTCGAGAACTCTCTGAACGTGGATTAAAATGCATGTCATAAAGTTTATTTTAAGAACATTCTCGAGATTCTTCGAGAAACGTGTCATGGAAAGTTTGCCATCTATAACTATATATTAAACCTCACTATTTTTGAACCATCAGAGCATTTTTGGGCTCAAGTTGTTGATGTTGATTTTTTTATATTAATTTATTATCTATATATATTAAACCTATTTATTTTTAAACCATCAGGGCACTTTTAGACCCACAAATCCTACATATCTTTCTGTAGTTAATCATCTTTAATAACTTTGTTTTTTAAATTAATAAAATTTAATTTAAAAATGCAACTATTGTAAAATAAGAATGGTTTAACTTATATAACGTTTTTACGAATGTCCATTTTTTTAAGGGTACAAATATTGTAAAAAGGGGTATTCGAATATAAAATGATAATAATTACGGATCATCATATCCTAAAAATCAAAGGGCAAGATCTTCTATTTATTTAAATAACAAAATAATGGACAAGTACAAAAATATCGCACTAACAAGTCAAGAAAATAACCAAAATAGAATATGTTACGGGTGTATATGAAAGAAGAGTATTGTAAAATATTAGCTGATCAAATAATATTGACATAAATGGTTAGTTAATGACATAAAGTTTTGATGTTTATTAAGGAAAAAATATTAGTGTAGCAACATGATCATTTTGTTACACCTCATGAGGTTGGAGAAACATTTAACTACAAAACAAAGTGGGGTGGGATGTGGGGTGTGGGATAGTGGGCATGTAATGAAATTACGAGCAATTATTTAAGTTAGATTAGAGACATGCGTCTGCTGTAAGTAATGTCAAGTGGCATATTCTTTTGTGAAGACATAACTTTATAACGGGAGGGATAGTTGCACCCTGAAACCATCCTATTTGCACCGGTGTTAGGGTGTACGGTACTCACTGTCGCGCGACAGTGAGTGTCGGACGGCAGTCGGCGCCGGCGGTCCGGTGCCGGCGGTGGGTGTCTCCGTTGGGTGTCTTCGGTGTTCGATCTGGCGCCGGTGATGAGTTTAGGATTTAGGGTTTATCCGACTCGACTCGATCCGAACCTGACTCGATATTTTTAATCACTAGTTTAATTTTTTTTAAGGGTTTATTCATTCTCTATTAGGGAATATTTTGTATATAGTTTAATCTTTTTTTTAGCCACTAGTTTAACCTTTTTAGCCACTAGTTTAATTTTTTGGGTTTAGGTTTTATCCATTCTCTATTAGGGAATATTTTTAAGGGTTTTAAAATAATATTATTTTTAGCCACTAGTTTAATCTTTTTAGCCAATGGTTTAAATTTTTTTAAGGGTTTATCCATTCTCTATTAGGAAATATTTTGTAGGGTTTAAAATTCAACGCCATCGCCGGCATCCAACGCCATCGCCGACATCCACCGCCACCGCCGACAACCATCTCCCCGCGGCGACCAGCTCCGCGCGACAACCAGATCCGCGCGGAAACCACCTCCGCGCAGACTGCTGGTGCAATTTGCAGCCTGCAAATCCGGCTCAAATAGCATTCACCCTTTATAATTACTAGAGTAACTCTCGTTTGGTTAAACGTGAGAAATCAAATTCCTAAGAATTTAGCTACTTTCGAGAAATTTCAAATTGCTGAAAATTATGAAATCATACTTGGTTCAAAATTGTTATTTTTATATTAACATAGGAAGTAAGAATATTACTACTTAAAAACGTAGGAAGTAGATCTTTCCTACCACTTCAAGGTAAGTGAAATCATGTGAGTTGGAGGAATTGCAATTTCATGTGAAGTACATTCCCACAATTGCAATTTTTTGTGTTGAATCAAACACAAAAAATAAATATATAATCTGGAAAAATTCAACTTCCTGGAAAGTGTACCAAGAACCAAACGAGGGATAAGTTATATCTTGAAAAGAAATCGACCCACGAGGGCTGTCGAGAAATCGACTATTGCATGAGAATGACTCCACTAGGGTTGTGCATCCGGTCTAGACCAGACTAAAATTTTTGAGATTCTTAGACCGGTCCGGTCTTGAACCAGATTGGGCCGTCAAACGTTTTTTAATATTTTTATATTAAATAGAAATTCATTCTTTTTTATATTTTTATAACTGTTTTTGTAATATTGGACCATATATTTTATTACTAATTTATTTATATAATAGAAAATAATTTTAATAGTGTTATGAGATATTAATAAATAAAATAAGAATAAAAAATTTCGATTCATTCCTGGTTAAGACCGGACCAAAAACTTGAATTTTAAAAAGTATGGACACACCTAGACTCCAAGCGCGATTGGACCTGGATTAGACCGAGCCCCAGATAGGCAGATACCACATTAAACCAAACAAATTTCCCTCAAAATCTACTAAAAATAAAACCTCACTATGCCACATAGCATTCCCATATTAATCTTTCCACTTGTCTTTTTCTCCAACTTTCACTTTTAAATATAAATATAATACAAATATTTTGTATCCTAAATTTATCACTCATCTTTTCCTAATTTAAATACAAATCAATCACAAAGATTACAAATCAATCACAAATATTACAAATTCAAAACTTCAAGAACACTCATCAATTCAGAATCTATTATATATCTACTAAAACAAAACCTCTATATGCCACATGGCATCCCCATATTAATCATGCCACTTGTCTTTTTCTCTAATTTTTACTTTTTTAAAAATAAATTTAATTATATAACAAAGATTTTTATCCCAAACTTAGCACTAATTTTTCCCTAAATTTAAAACAAATAATTATAAAGATTACAAATCAATCACCAGATATTACAAATTCAAAACTTCTATAATGCTCATCAACTCAGAATTGAACTGATCTCCTTTCGCCCACCAAAAAAAAGAATTGGAATGATCTTCGTGTAAGTCTTCTTCAAAAGGACTATCCAAAACACCAGACTCGTCGTTGCCCCCACATTCGCCTCTTTCAAAGCTCATTTGATGGCTCCCCACCCTCATCCTTGACGACAAAGAACGAGGAAGACAAGATGAGTGTTCGCTCCAACGAACATGTAACTAGGGCGCACGCGCGAGCCATCGCGCAAGCAACCCAATCCTTGGTCACGAGATGCTTCACAAGCTTTGACACTGCCACTAGCCACCCTGATGTCACAATTTTGACCTTTGAGGGTTTTGAGGTTATTTAGGCCCATCTGGGGCCAATCGCAGGCCTTGAGACTTGCCTCTGCAGTGTGCTGCCTGCAGCGCGCTACCTATCGTGCGTCCCCTGTTGCGCGCTCCCTATCGCGTGCGCCTCCCCTAAAGCGCACCCCTATCATAGTTTCCTTAGATTATTTTGAGGTTATTTTGACAATTATTTCTATTTTGGGATTATGTCTACTTTTAGTGGTTTTATGCTTGAGCCTGGCGTAACACTTGTTGTGGGCCGCTTTTCCAAGCCCGATGGTTTCTTATGTTTTATTTTAATTATTTCCTAGCTTATAATTATACTATGAATATTTGTGACTCGTCATTGAGTCAAACAAGTTTAATTTTGCTTAAGTTTATCAAAGTTGAGGTTATCTCCTTGCTTGAGCTTTAGACGTCCAAAGTTACTATCTTCTTGTAGTTTTCAATCAAGACTCATCAGTTTGAGTCCATACAATCGATCATCTCTTTGATCGATCTGAGGCCATCTCTTTGGTCTCATTAACCTCGATCTCTTTCGATTGTTCTATCATCAAATCCTCTTGGGTTTTTGTGCAATTCATCAAGGGATTCACCCAAGGGTTCCAAGGCGACGAACGAGAGCAAAAGCCATCACTTTGTCTAACGAGAAGATCCACGGCGCAAGCGAAGACCAAGGCTATAGCATGGCTTGATTAATGACGTTCTAGGCATCGATGAGCATCTCAACGGGGATGTTCACATCAACTGATATCATATTCATTGTCAAGCTAAGTTTAAATCTTTGTCTAAACTTGCAAATCTTGATTTTTTCTTGCGTAAAACATCCATTCTTGATCCTACCACCGTTGCCACTACCACAGCCCACTCTGCCGCCCACTCCACTACTTTCGTCCCCATCACAACCGCGCTCCCTCTTGAGTGCCACCCCACTGTTGTGCTCCCATACAGCTAACCCTAGAATTGATCAAGTCTTCCTAAGACTAGATCTTTGACTTTTCAAAGTTGTTATCCAAATCTTTCCATATCTTATCCATTACCATATAAGCATTATATTTCTTTCTTTACAAGTAGATAACTTTTCCTTATAATTCATGTGTGATCTTTTCTCTTTTTAATTAATTGATAGAATTGCATGGTAGGATTTTGTTTCCTTATTTCTTGTTGCAAAATCTATTTTCTCTCTTCTCTCACAAGAAATTATATCTTATGAGTTTCTTTCTTAAAAAAACAAAAATCTTACAGCCGAATGAAAAAAAAAGAAAAAACAAGAAGAAGTCTTCTAAGAAAATCCTAAGACTTTCTAAGGAAGAGCAAAAAAGAAAGCCAAAGGCGATTTAGGGCAAATCCCTATTCACCACGGCGCAAGATCCACTAAGCCTCCCCTTTGTTTTCTCTTGCAAAACAATAAAAAAGGTTTCAACTTTTCTCGCTCTTTTCTTGACGATTAATTTTAAAGATTTGAACTTGATCATCTTGAATTATCTTGATAAGGACACTTGTTTGATTGATTGTTTGCTATACTTTGCTTCTTGCTTGACGTCAAACCTCTCCCTCCTCACGAGATACCAAAATTAGTACGCCCTACGTGGAAATTTTCTTCGTTCCTTGTGAGACAAGGACTTGGTTTGTCATTGGTTTCTTTTGCCTTTGTTTCATTTGATCCTCGCTTGTTTATGATCACCGTAGGTACCTTATTCATGGACACTACTAGTCAACCAGTCTCCTAAGCCGGCGTAGCGCAGAGCATCTGCAATGCTCAAGACGTCTATACCGCACTCCAAGCCTAACTCATCGCGAATGAGGCTGAACTCGCAGATCACGAGGAAGCCAATCAATGCGCTCTAGGAGCGCGACATTGAGATTGCGTGACTATGTGGTGCCAAAAGCACCTGGGCGATCCCCGTGATCAACCCCACTACGTAATGGAATAACGCGCCTACCGAAGCCGCCCCTGTCTCGCGACAAGGAACCTACTGCCGCACTCGCAGCGCCCCCAGGTTGAAAGTCACCACAACCAGCCAGGGCGTGTGGACCCCCGCTATCGCTATGATCCAACCTTAGCGACTCTACAACGCCACGGCCGCCATGAAGACGAAGCCTCCGACATTGGCCCCTCCCGCATGTCAAGGGACCCATACCCTTATGTCAACACCTAGGACATGAGGAGGGTCGTGCACCGCTATATGCGCTACCATAGTGCATGTGAGACTGAGCACAACAACAACAACTTACATGACTTCATCGGCAATAACGAGGATTTGGAGGTGTCAGATCGCCCCCTGAGGTTCCCCATGTTGGTGATGTAATAACCCCTAAAAGTCCCAACTTTTGTTTTGTAAGCAAGACGTGTTAGGCATATTTTGTAACCATGTAAGAACCATATGAATGTGTGGATACACATTTAATGAAATATATGGGTTTTAATCATTGGAGGGTTGCTAAAATCGGATTTAAGCAAGACCCGCGATCAAGGCTAAGCAGCCACGGGCGCGACATTGCCCGCGACCGCGGTTTTGCCCAAAGGCCAAACCGCGATCGCGGCACCATTGCTTCATCTTCTTCCTCGTCTTTACTGAGACGCCGACGGTCGAGGTCCGGTGTTTCTTCTCCGAGCGGCCGATTGAGGGAGGCTAATCGGTTGTCCTTCCTCTCATTTAGTGGAGGAGCTTCACCCTTGCCCTATAAATAGGGGCATATCCGAGGGTATTTCACATCCTTCATCCTCTTTCTCTCGTTTTAGCTCGGAGTTTGGTTATCGTCGTTCGTTGTCGGAGTCAGAGTTCCATCAAAGCGAAGCCAGGAGTCGTGGTTTTGCGCTTGTCCAAGAAGCAAGATCTGAGCCTCGTCTTCCCTCGGTATGGCTCTGTTGTGTTCGTTTAGCTTGAAGATGGATCCCGCGACCGCGGAATAAATACCGCGATCGCGGCTAGGCAGAGGCCCACGATCTCGGCTAGGCATAGAACCACGATCGCGACCTATCTGCCGCGGGCGCGGTTTTGCCCAGCAAAGCCGCGATCGCAGCTATGCAAACAGCGATCGCGTCACTGCCTTTTCTTCGTCTTTTCGTTCCTTCGTACCCGTAACTAATTAGGGTTTTGTTTCATCGGTGTTGGATTGTGCTCGTCTCCATGGCTGATGGTACGGATTGGAATCCGACCCTACTGAATGATGACAAATTTGAACGGGAATTTTAGTAGGCAGCCGTGCACAAGTTCAAGTTCCCGGATTTCGGACCCAACTCTTCGTTCGTCCAGACTAAGGCAAGTGGCGGTTCGCTCTTGTTGAGTTATTATCAATTACTTAATTGTTTAATTAAGTTGGAATAAAGTTGTTGATTTGTGTTTAGGAACTTAAACGATAAAAATGTTGTGTTAAAAATATGAATTTATAATAGGTTGTATATATTGCTAGAAACAACGCTATTATATATAATTATATATGATATTACCATAAAGTGATAAATGGATTTTGGTATGGATTTATATGTGAACTTACATGCTTAGTTAGCACGAGTATTCGTAGGAATGCTATGTACCTTGCGAGGTCTAGTCGTTTCTTTATAACAAGTATTAGGAGGTTTTTGCCCTAGTACTCCTGGTCATGACTGTACCCTTATTCGGATATAAGTGGTAGGTGCACTTAGCTAGTGCCAACATTCGGGATTCATCACAAAGATATCTCTCGTATCGAGATGATGTGAATTAAAAGCCTTAACGTGAATGTACGTTTTGAAAGTAAATAAGATAAGTGCTTTTACGCACATAACTAATATACCCTCGGGCGAGAAGTACAACGTGGAACCCGCCCGGACTCTTGTTAGAGTAAGTCCTCTTTCCAATCTGGATTCGCAGTACGCGGTGAGGTTGGTCGTGGACCCAAATAATCAAGGTCGTTTTTATAAACTTGTGTGAAAACTTAACGTTCCCAAACAATTGTATATGTTTCCTATAAGACTCAATTCCATTGGAGTCTTTCTCTTGAATCATTCCTTTTCTTGTATTTCCGTAGAAGTATTGAAGTTAACCTCGTCTATTATTCGAAAAGCGATTGTTGTAACTTAATACGACTACTTAGAACCTTTTCTTCATACCCTTGCGTAGTCTTTCATTGGGCTAACCAACCGTTATTTTTCTTTTGCATGGTTGGCTGGTGTCATCCGTCTCATACGGCACATCAGGTAATTTTCCTCAGCTGTGAGAAGGCAAGTCCCCGACGTTGAAGGCAATTGATATTTTGAGTGTTTCCTTAAGGTTAAGGATCCTGGCGTAAGATTTACATGGTTCCAAAACCCTTTATGGCGTTTTATATATTTTAAAGACTTCCGCTACAATATATGTTTTTGTATTTGGTTTCAATTACCGTTTGTAACTTGCAACGTCGGTGTGAAACATTATTTGGTCATTTCATGATATTTAATAAAGTTATATTTATTTGCAATAAAAATGATAAGCCTTGGGCGACCTCAGATATGTATTCCGAGGTCACTAGCGGTAATATTTCCAAGTTATTTTTTGGGGTGTTATAGATTTGGTATCAGAGCCGTTAGATTCACCAATAGCTTCGCCTCCATATCCTACCCACTCACCTCGAGAGCCGGTGATGAGCCCTGCTTCACGCCGCGTACTACGTCAGAATGAGATGGCTTCCACCGAGGCTCGCCGCCATGTGGATGAGATGACGGAGCAAGCTCGTAGGCAAGCGAGACCGTGGGGAACGTTGGAGGCTTCTGTGGATGTTCCCACCCAACAGGCAAGGGTTAGGCCCCGTGTGCTAGTTGAGCACATGAATGAGTGGATGGACTCGCTATACACTATAGAGGAGCGGGCTTACGATGTTGAGTCCAATCTCTCCCTCATGCTGGAGAATGTCCACGAGCTTCAGGAGGACATTAGGCAAGCAAAGCAACTGATCAACCCGCACTACGAGCTGGATGTGGCGGATTTTCGTCTAGGGTTTTTGGATCGGTTTTGCTATCCACCTGTGTCTAGGGAGGGGCCAAGTGTTCTGGGTCCTAGTAGCTCGAGAAGGCCGGCTCCGGAACCAGAAGACAGGTCACCTCCAAAGAGACATCGGAGGGCTAGTGAGTACAGAAATATATTCCAAGACATCTCGAGGGGGCATTAGCAAGTCGTAGTGATCATTTCTCGTTGTTTTGCTTTTCGTTGTTATTAGAGCATTAGCCTCTTAACAGTTTTGTCTTCATCGTTTTAGGAATGTTATTGTAAGACTTATGAAACATGGTTTCAGTTCTTTTTATCAGTAAAATTTGCAAGATTAATCTACTCTGAATTAATTACATTTATTGTGCTTCTTCAAATGGTATATTAATTTCATGGAGTACTTTAATAATTTGATCGACAAACAGATGGTGAACACGAGGAACACTACCCGTGCGGGTGCTGGGCCAAGTAACGACCCTAGGATAAACCTGAGAAGTGCTGTTAATCAGGGGGATGAGAGCGAATCTGCCTCTTGTAATATCTGAGGTTTTTAGAAGATAAATTTGAGATTATTTAGGATTTTGATGTCTTGATTAATTCTTGAGGAAATTGGTTATTTCGGGAATAATGATTTCTGTCAGGATTATTCCGTATTTATCGATGGATATATATAGATAGGAATTGATATTTTTAAAATATCATATGGAGGTATGTTTTAGTATTTTATTTTGGGATAGAAATTCTAAGACATTTTCTACAGTCAGTTATAGTATGGATATTCACGAGAGATTACGGATATGGAATCCGTATCAGTGTTAAAATTATTTTCGGGTAATCTATAGGGTATTCCAATTCCATACATATATATATATATTATATTATATTATAGCTAAAGATATTTTATAACATTTAAAGACAAATGGCATTATTGTAAATTATTTATATATATAGGTTATGTTTATCTCTTAAAAGAGATAATTATCTCCTAAGCTCTAGAGATCTCTCCTCCCTTCTTAGCTCCCCTTCAATTCGGTCTTCATCAAGCCAAGGAAGTTTCCTTGTCCTTTCATCCTTGTCTCCACCATGTTTATCTTTTACAAAGTCTAGATGCTTCTTGAGATTACTATATATATACATGTAGCTTCTTCCTCCTTGGTTGATGATGGCCAGCCACCTCCAAGCCTTATATTTCCCTTGGCACCACCATGGCAGCCCCATGGCACCACCAACCACCTCACCTTCCACCGTCCTCCTCATTGGCTCCTCCTCCTCTTCCTCCTTCACGCCTAGCTACACCTCTCCACTGCAGCCAGCAGCTCACGCCCTTCTTTGTACAGCAGAACTGCGCAGCCAGTTCTGTATAGCAGCCCCACAGCAGCTCCACCACCATCTTCATCTCCTCTTACTCACGCCACCAAGGAGGTCACCGTCGTCGTCGCCGCCGTGGATGCTCGCCTCCTCTGTTTTCCTCTGCAGTTCATCTGTGCTCCCAGCTGTTGTGGGCCGGTTACCATTGTTGTATAGCTTGTCATGATCCCAACCTCACCATAAGAACTTCCACCTCCCTCCTCAAGCCTCTCTTGCATCCTACTTTGTTAGGAAATTGTATGGTATTACTTCTTTCAAGTTTTTAAATTTAATTTCATGATTTTGGGTACTCTTGTGCAAAAGAGGTAATTAGGATGCAATTAGTGAATAATTAGAGGTTAATTGATGTTGGGAAAGGATTAGGTGGATTGGATTTGGAGATTGGAAGTGGAAGATTGAAAATTGGGCATTTTCGTGCACTTCTGGGAAATTCTGGGCAAATTTCGTAATTATTGAAAATTGGGGGCTGACATCATAAATTGAAGAATTTTGTTACAAGTATGGGGAATCTGACGGATCCTGATTTGGATATATATATATCAAAAGTTATGAACAAATTTGTATTATATTGTAAATTCAGAAACCCGCTACAACGACACGAATCGGAATATCGGATCCAGAAATGGATATACCACGACAATGGTTGACGTGGAACCATTTTAAGACAAGTTATATGCAAATGATTATGTGTCTAGCATAAATTTAGGTTATCTGTATATGCATGAATACCATAATTAGAATTATATCTGCATGTTCGGTGATGATCGTATTTTATATGTTAGATAGGAAATTTGTATTATATGAGTTTGTGATATGTCTATATGTTGGATTATTGTGTTGATGAATATATAATATGATTAATTATATGAAATAAAGTGGTAGTATGGTTTGGTATGAATAGTAGTACTTAGTTAATTCTGTATTGGTGTGTCGTGGTAATAGTAATTGTAACGGTGTGTTGGATATGAAATCCTATGTTAAGAATGTGTTGATGTATGTGTTTATTGGGGTTATCTTAGAAAATATGATAGAGTCGTTCATAATATTAAATTGAGGATTTGGTTGTCGTATTGACGTTGCTTGTGTATAAGTCATATGATGGGTTGATGTGGTCTTGGTGATTGATCTGTGTAATGATAGGTTGTGTGGATCATTGGGATTGATTCCTACGTGATTGTATTTTTTGGTGTTTTATAACTTTAAGAGTTCATGGTTTATGATTTTTTTATTTGTTCGGGTAAGGATGTTCTGAGCCCAGTTTGATTTAAAATTTGGTTTTTATATCTTTGGCGGATAAGAATGTGCCGAGCCCCGCTTGACTTTGAAATGGTGTTAATTGGATACATTCTGTGTTACTCTTCCCGGAGTCCGGGCTGAGTAGGTCATGGGAGTTGCTTTACCTGTGTTGGGCAGGGCCGGGGCCGGGTTGTTTGGCCAACGATACCGCCCCTACCCGCGGGTAAAGGTATATATCCATGGTGTTTTGTTTAGCCATCCCTTGTTACCCCCGGAGTCTGGTTGGGTATGCCAAGGGGGCCACTTTACCTGTGTTGGGAAGGACGGGTCGCCTAGCTAACGATGCCGTTGGCTTCCCGCGGTAAAGGTGTAGGAAGAAGGTACCTTCGTGCTCAAAAGTTCTTGGACATGTTTTCGATGTTATCTTGAATGTTTTCCTTAAAACGCTTTATATATGTTTGTGTTTACTTTTCGTTGTGTTTCTCTTAAAAGTCATATACCCGGGTATAAGTTTTGAATATTGGATTGTAATCCCGATGATCTGTAGTTTAGTTTGGATGTCTATTGGGGTTACTGTTAAGAAGTCTGTATTATGATCTGAGGTTAGTGGATGTTTATGGGAATTTTGTGATGTGGTTGATAGGGCTAAAGTCGTGATGCCCAATCAAAGTAAATCCTTAAAAACCTAACAAAGTAAAGTAGGCAAGCAATGGTCGAATCCCACAGGGAGGAGGTAATCTCTCTAAGTGCACAAATGGATGTCAAAGTAACAAAGGGGGTTTGTTGGTTTGATTGCAAGTAAACAAAGTAAATCAAAAGCAAAGGGTTGTAATTAATTGGGAAAAAATACTTAACGAGACAAATATCCACCATTCATTTGATTGATTGATCCTAGATTATCTCTATTCCTTCCTATGAATATTCCTGTCCCTATTCTGAAATAGTTATCAGTTCAACTAGTCCTAATAACCCTAACTATCGAACGCACAAGAAACTATCAAGATTTAGAACAATAGCAGCAAGAAGCATATGAATTAACTAGGATACATGCAACACTACAAAGCATATGAATTAACTAGGATACATGCAACACTACAAAGCATATGAATTAACTAGGATACATGCAACACTACAACTCACAGCATTTAACACATAATCAATTCTCTTCACAATAAACTAGTCCAACTAGTCCTAGAGTATCATGTTTGCTACACAAGATAAGGGATTTCAACTCAAAATATTCAAACCCTAGCAATAGACAATTACTAATATCAACTAGGTAATCAATCCAGTCAAATCAGCACGAATCAATAGGAATAAGCACAAAGAGAAGAGATATAATCAAAGAAAAGGAAATAGAGTTATAATCTCACAACCATATATCAAATAAAGGCTTCAATCGCCGGACTAAGCAAATGTTGCTTAGTTCTTCATAGTCTTGAAACACAAAAACTCTTAAGGGAAAAACAATGTTGAATCATAGTCTGAATGATAATGAAAAGTGGCTGCTAGGAACTAGGTTAAATAACCCTAGCAAACCTAAAACTAAAGATAACAATTAAAATCTAAAAGGAAATAAAATAAACTAATCGGAATAAAAGAAATAAAGGAAAAGGAAATAAAATATAAAAAGCAGATCTTCGGATGTAACTTCTCGGCGCGCCTGATGACTCGTTTCCGCGACCGCGAAGGATTTTCCGCGACCTCGGAGGATTTTCCGCGACCACGGAAATATCTCTGTAAAGCCTCGCTGTCTTGCATTTTTCCGCGATCGCGGCAAAGGTTGCTTAGTACTTCCCCCAAGCTTAACCCGAACACCATAGAGTGAAATAAAAATATCTAATCTTAGCCTCCATCTATCTTTTTATGCCTCCTAGAGTGACCTACCCGAATCCTTCTTATATCACCTCTTCTTATGTCACCACGCCAGGAAAAATGAGGAATCCTAATAATCACTCCTCTTCTTTTCACTCATTTTGCCAAGGCGCCCTTTCGGGTTTTCACCAAGTCACTCATTTCATTTTTCAATAGATGGGCTCACATAGACTCGCATCACTCTTGACCAATTATTACCCCAGCCTAATGCTGGTCCAAGCCACCTGCTTATTGCCTAAGCCGCCCTTTCAGGTTTTCGACTTATCCCAGGATTTCTATTTTTGTCTTTTTCTCTTATTTTTGACTTTTTTCTTTTGCATTATTTTTTTATTTTCCTCTTCAGACGACTAGCAAGTATAGAACACTCCCCCATGCTTAAACATTGCATTGTCCTCAATGTAATGAAAGACAAAAAAGAAATGAAGCACAGGGAAGGGCAGAAAAGTACTCATAACCGTCGCCGAGTTGGCTTGGACACGGAAGTTGTTGCTGGCGGTAAAACAATGAAAGCACATGTCGCTGGTGTTGCGGCGTCCTCCTCTAGTAAACTCCACCGTGCAACCAAATGTAACCATTGTAAGGTATAGTGGTATAGCAAAGAATAGGGGTTGCACGGACCTTCAACGAACACAGAATGGGAGCCCAGATGTAATCGTGTGGTGGGCTCTGGTGTTCATTCTCATCAACTGTCGAATGTCGGGCCATCATCGGTGCCAAATAAAAATGTGGGGCGAATGTCTCCTCCTTGGCAGCATGATGCGCACCACCTCTCGTAGTAGAACTCAGACAGTTGGCCTTCGGTAAAACTTTTTTTTTCTTTTTTTTCGATTTTTGTTTCCAGGTAAGGGAGACTTACAGTGATATTTCCGCGGTCGCGGAAAATTATCCGTGCCCGCGGAAAAGTTTCTGGTGTGAAAACACCGTCTTTAATTTTTGGCTTCGGGTCTCCTACCTGCAGGTTAGTCTAAAGCAAAAACAAAAGCACAGACAAAAATAGCACAAAATAAAACAAAAAACAACTAAAGACATGGAATGAAAATACAAGAAAAGAAATACATACCTCGGGTTGCCTCCCGAGCAGCGCCTTAGTTATTGTCGTGGCTCGACTTGGTGCTCTCTCACTCAACTTGGGTTACTCACATCAATTGAACACTCGGGATTACCATCAGGAGGGTGTCGCTTTACATCGTCTATGTTGAAACCGACCCTCACCTCGTCAAACTCCATTGTGAGCGAACCGCTGCTCACATCAATCTTTGTACCTGCCGTGTTCATAAACGGCCTTCCTAGCATCACAGGGGCTGCATGCTTATCTTGCCCTGTATCCATCACAAAGAAGTCTGCAGGGAAAATCAGCTTGTCAACTTCTACCAGCACATCCTGCACTACTCCTTTGGTATACACATATGAATTGTCAGTCAACTGGATCACAATTCATGTCTTCTCTAATGGCCCGACCTCTAAAGACTCGTACAACGAGAGAGGTAAAACGTTGATAGAGGCACCTAAATCCAGCATAGCTTTTTCAAACAGGGTGCCACCTATCTTACAGGGAATAGTGAACATGCCCGGATCACTGCATTTCTTGGGAAACCGCTTTTGCAGCATAGCGGATACGTTCTCACTGAGTTTGACCTTCTTTTTTTCCTTCACCGCTTTCTTCCTCTTTATCTTGCACAACTCTTTCAAGAATGTGGCATAGCGAGGAATGCTTTTAACAAGTTTTATCAAGGGAATATTTACCTCGCAGTTACTGAAGGTTTCAAATAATTCCTTGTCGTTTTCCGGCCTTCTCGTGTCCTTTAGAGCCTCAGGAAAGGGAGCGGGCGCCTTCAATGAACTGAGCGGGGGGAAATTGGGGCGAACGTAGTCATCATGGACATCTTCGAAAGGGTCTGCGGCTCCAGGGGATTTTCCGCGGTCGTGGACTACTTCTCCGCGGTCGCGGGCAACTTCGAGCATATCCTCTTCCCCAGAGACTTTTCCGCAATCGCGGAAATCTGCCCGCGGTCGCGGAAAAACGCCGATTTTTGTCTCGTCTCCAGGAACAATTCCACGGTCGCGGACTCCTCTCCGCGGCCGCGGACATCTTTCTGTTGGCCTCGACTTTCTTCCACTTGTGTTCCGCTCCTCAGCGTCATGGCGCATACGTTCTCCCTCGGGTTTACTACCGTTTGAGATGGTAGTTTTCCCGAGTTCCGGGCTTCCAATTTGCTCACTGCGATGGAGATCTGTCCCACCTGCTTCTCCAAGTTCGTTATACTTGACCGCATCTCTTGATTTTGTTGGACCATAGTGTTTGCCAACGTCGATACGCTCTGAGCGAGAGCACTATGTTGTTGGGCCATATTGTTCGCCAACGTCGATACGCTCTGAGCGAGAGACCTGATCATGTCATCACTGGACATAGAGGAACTTGAGCATTGGCCTTGAGGTCTTGGGTCATATTGAGCTCTAAATTGTTGTTGTTGACCCCCAGGCTGCTAATATTGTTGTGGGCGTGGTAGGAACTGTGGTGGCCTTTGTTGAAACTCTTGATTGTACTGGCTTTGAGGAGGATTCTGCTGATTTCCGTATCTCAAATTGGGGTGATCTCTCCACCCTGGATTGTATGTGCTGGAGTACGGGTCATATCTTGGTCTAGGAGGACCAAAACCTCCAATAGTGTTCACCTCAGCAACGGGTTCCTGCAGTGTGGGACATGTATCAGTAGGATGCATCGTGTCATAGCATATCCCACAAGATTTGACTTGCTGTTGTCCACCCTTCATCATGTATCTCCTCATCATCTCCTTCATCTCATCCATGTCGGAAAGTAGTGAGGAATTTGGCTGAGAGTCTGCAGCCTTGACTGATTGGGCGCTCGCCCTCTTATTGAATTGTCTTGAGCCCTCAAATAGCTCAAAGAATACCTCAAAAGCTGCAGCAAACGTCTTGTTCAAAATATTTCCTCTGCAGGCTGCATTCACCATTCGACGATCCTCGTCAAGAAGTCCTCCGTACAAATAAAGTACGAGGTCTTGTTCTGAATACCCATGGTAGGGACAGCTAGAGATCAACCTCTTGAACCTCTCGTAGTACTCATACAACGTCTCAGTAGCCTGCTCATCTTCAGGCTATTGAGCTTGGTCGCAGGGAAGTACTTCTCCAGGAAGGCTTTCGTCATCTTAGCCCATGTGTCTATGCTTCCTGGAGCCAAATAATAGAACCAATCATTGGCCGCATCCTTCAGAGAGAAGGGAAAGGCCCTCAACTTGATTTGGTCCTCAGTAACGCCTATTGGCTTCATGCTGGTGCAGACGGCATGGAACTCAGACAGATGTTTGTTGGGGTCTTCTCTACTCATCCCATGGAAGTGGGGTAATAAGTGAATCAGCCCGGAATTTAGCTCAAAGTTTACGCCATCCGCCAGCTCAGGGAAGTGCACAGCCAGCGGTTGCTGTTGCAGATTCGGGGCAGTCAACTGCCTCAACGTCGGTTGTTCGTCAGCCATCTCAAAACAAGGATTGTCAAAACACAAAGCTCTGTTTGTCATGCGGTTCCTAGAAAGGGTTCTCTCAGTTTCTGTATCACAAGCTAGAAGTGGAGAGTCAGTAGCACGGGTGTGGACCATAAGATAGGTCCACAAAAAAAATAGGCACACAAACACACACAGAGAAAAATCAAAACTTGCCTCCCCGGCAATGGCGCCAAAATTGATAGGGCTAAAGTCGTGATGCCCAATCAAAGTAAATCCTTAAAAACCTAACAAAGTAAAGTAGGCAAGCAAGGGTCGAATCCCACAGGGAGGAGGTAATCTCTCTAAGTGCACAAATGGATGCCAAAGTAACAAAGGGGGTTTGTTGGTTTGATTGCAAGTAAACAAAGTAAATCAAAAGCAAAGGGTTGTAATCAATTGGGAAAAAGTACTTAGCCAGACAAATATCCACCATTCATTTGATTGATTGATCCTAGATTATCTCTATTCCTTCCTATGAATATTCTTGTCCCAATTCTAAAATAATTATCAGTCCAACTAGTCCTGATAACACTAACAATCGAACGCACAAGAAACTATCAAGATTTAGAACAATAACAGCAAGAATCATAGGAATTAACCAGGATACATGCAACACCACAACTCGCAACATTTAACACATAATCAATTATCTTCACAATAAACTAGTCCAACTAGTCCCAGAGTATCATATTTGCTACACAAGATAAGAGATTTCAACTCAAAATATCCAAACCCTAGCAATAGACAATTACTAATATCAACTAGGTGATCAATTTAGTCAAATAAGCAAGAATCAATAGGAATAAGCACAAAGAGAAGAGATATAATCAAAGGAAAGGAAATAGAGTTATACTCTCACAACCATATATCAAATGAAGGCTTCAATCGTCGAACTAAGCAAATGTTACTTGGTTCTTCATAGTCTTGAAACACAAAAACTCTAAGGGAAAAACAATGTTGAATCATAGTCTGAATGATAATGAAAAGTGGCTGCTAGGAACTAGGTTAAATAACCCTAGCAAACCTAAAACTAAAGATAACAATTAAAATCTAAAAGGAAATAAAATAAACTAATCGGAATGAAAGAAATAAAGGAAAAGGAAATAAATGATAAAAAGCAGATCTTCAGACGAAACTTCTCGGCACGCCTGATGACTCGTTTCCGCGACCGCGGAGGATTTTCCGCGACCACGGAAATATCTCTGTAAAGCCTCGTTGTCTTGCATTTTTCCGCGATCGCGGCTTTGGCTTCCGCGACCGCGGATTCTTCACTGTTGCTCTTCTTCGCCTCGTAATGTTCTGCGACCGCGGCGGTGAATTCCGCGACCGCGGAAAAGCTCCTGTGGCTCTTCTCCAGCTCCTTTCTTCGTCTTCTCTGGTGGCTTGTCTCCATCTTCAATATATCTTCATTTAAGCTCTTCTACTCCACCAATATCATACTTCTTCTCCTCGACTCCATACTCCATAATAACGCTCTAAACTTTCCAAATGGTACCCAAAACACCGGTAACAACTCTTAGTTAAACCCAACAAAGTAGTGTTGATCAGTGGTCTATAACTGCTTCGATGGGTCAGGGTCAGCGGCTGTACGAGATGCGTGAGGCTGTAGGGACTGCTAGTACCTCGATGCAAACAACTGCTCAAAACAAGGGAAAGGCTCCAACTGCTTCGATGGGTCAAGGTCAGCGACTGTACGAGATGCGTGAGGCTGACGGACCAAACACTCTGATTGCCCAAGGTACTATATACCTTGACTCTACATCAATTTGCATATTGTTTGATTCGGGTGTCACTCATTCCTTTGTTTCGGAGAAGTGTGTGAGTAAGTTAGGGTTGAAGTGCAATGAATCTTGCGAACCATTTGTGGTGAACCTTCCCAATGGCGAGAAATTAGTAGGAACCAAGCGACTGTCGGAATTTCCAATTACCATTCAAGGTCGAAAGTTCGAAGCCGACTTGATCTGTATAGCCATGGCTCCATACGACATCATTCTCGGGATGGACTGGCTGACACGTCATGGGGCGGTAATCGATTTCAGCACAAGGACAGTGACAGATTCATATGGGGCCCAGTTTCTATGTAGATTCAAGGGTCGTAATGACGCTGATAACGGGTTGTTGATAAATGCAATATCCGCGTTTAAGCTACTTCGACAAGGTTGTGTTGGGTACCTGTGTTATCTGGATAAACCCAAAAAGGTTGAGACTTTAGTTCATGATGTTCCTGTCATATGTGAATATCCTGATGTCTTTCCTGAAGAGATTCCCGGTTTACCCCCGAATCGTAACGTAGAGTTCACTATTGATCTAGAGCCTGAAACCTTGCCGATTTCTAAAGCACCCTATCGGATGGCTCCAGCGGAGATGCAAGAATTAAAGAATCAACTTGAGGAACTACTAGAGAAAGGAAATATAAGGCCGAGTGCATCGCCTTGGGGCGCTCCTGTCTTGTTTGTCAAGAATAATGATGGTTTGTTTAGGCTTTGTATCGACTATCGAGAGTTGAACAAGGTCACCATCAAGAATAAGTATCATTTGCCAAGGATAGATGATCTTTTGGATCAACTGCAGGGAGCGAAAGTCTTTTCCAAGATCGATCTGAGGTCTGGTTATCATCAGCTCAGGATTCGTGAGGAAGATATTCTGAGGACTGCGTTCCGAATGAGATATGGAAACTACGAGTTCGTAGTCATGCCATTTGGGATTACAAATGCTTCGGTAGTTTTCATGGATCTGATGCACATATGTTTCCATCAGTATCTGGACAAGTTTGTGGTGGTATTTATCGACGATATCCTGATCTACTCTCCGAACGAGGAAGTTCACGAGGAGCATCTTCGTATCACATTGTCGGTCCTCAGACAAAATAAGTTGTATGCTAAGTTGTCTAAGTGTGATTTTTGGATTAAGGAAGTGACTTTCTTAGGCCATGTGATTAATGAGAATGGGGTTATGGTTGACCGTCAGAAGATTGAGGCGGTGGCTGACTGGAAGCGACCTCAGAATGTGAAGGAGGTGCGCAGTTTCCTAGGACTTGCAGGGTATTACCGATGGTTCGTGGAAGGATTTTCAAAGATCGCTCTACCCATGACCGGGTTGCTCCGCAAGGTCCACAAGAAGTTCATATGGGACGATAGGTGCGAGGCAAGTTTTCAGAAGATGAAAAAGTGCCTGACGTCAGTACCAGTTTTGGCACTACTAGAAGGAACTAATGGTTATGTGGTCTATAGTAACACTTCAAAACATGGGTTAGGATGTGTATTAATGCAGAAAGGAAAAGTTATTGCATACGTATCTCGTCAATTGAAGCCCTATGAAGTGAACTATCCAACGCATGATTTGGAGTTAGCGGCTGTGGTTTTCGCACTAAAGATTTGGAGGCACTATCTCTATGGTGTTAGATACCATATATTTACCGACCACAAGAGTCTGAAGTATGTGTTCACTCAGAAGGAGTTGAATATGAGGCAACGTCGCTGGTTAGAGCTACTCAAGGATTACGATATCGAGTTGCTATATCATCCGGGCAAAGCTAACGTGGTAGCCGATGCTTTGAGCCGGAAGATGCCGCATGAGATCGTGATAGCTTTACTCACTGCCCAAACAAAACTGCAACAAGGATTATGTGAGATCGATGTCTTGTACGATCAGCGTCGAGGTTGCCTGAGTATGTTGGAAATTCAGGCTATGCTACTCGATCAGATCAGGGAGAAACAGGTTGATGATCTGATCTTAGTAAAGTTAAGCAGTGAAGTTGTGGATGGGAAAGCTCCGGGATGTGTGATTCAAGATGATGGATCACTTTGGTTTCAGGACCGGATATGTGTTCCTGACGAAGGTGGCCTTCGTCATGTGATAATGAAGGAGGCCCATTCATCAACTTATTCTGTACATCCAGGATCCAACAAGATGTACAAAAACCTTAGAAAGAAATTCTGGTGGCCCAACATGAAGTGGGATGTAGCAGAGTTTGTGGCGAGATGCTTGACTTGTCAAAAGGTCAAGATTGAACACCGCAGACCAGGCGGTGAATTGCAACCTCTCCCAGTGCCATAATGGAAGTGGGAGGATATTGCGATGGACTTCGTCACGGGGTTGCCGAAGACTCAGAGTCAGAAGGATGCCATATGGGTGATCATTGACCGACTCACGAAGAGTGCTCATTTTGTGGCCATCAAGTCAACTTGGGAACCAAGAGGCTATCGAAAGTTTTCCTACACGAGATTGTCCGATTGCATGGTACGCCAAAAACCATTGTATCGGATCGTGATGGCCAATTTATGTCGAGGTTCTGGAAGGAACTCCACAAGGCCATGGGAACTGAGTTGAGGTTCAGTACTGCGTTTCATCCTCAGACGGATGGACAGTCTGAGAGGACCATTCAGACACTGGAGGATATTTTGAGAGCCTATGTGCTGGATCGTCCGACCAGTTGGGAGAACAGCTTGAGTCTGATTGAATTCACGTACAATAACAGCTGGCATTCCACCATCAAAATGGCTCCATTCGAGGCTTTGTATGGTCGAAAGTGCAGATCACCGATTTGTTGGGATGAGAATGCCGACAAGATTCTGCTCGGACCAGAGTTAGTCGAAAGGACTGCCTCAAATATTGTCGTGATCAGATAGAGGATGCTTACAGCTCAGAGTCAACATAAGTCTTATGCTGATTTGAGGCGCAAGAATGTCGAGTTTGAGGTAGGTGACAAGGTGTTTGTCAGGGTGTCGCCATCCAAGGGCGTGTTTAGGTTCGGCAAGCGTGGGAAGCTCAACCCTTGCTATGTGGGACCGTTCGAGATCCTTGACAAAGTTGGATCTTTAGCATACCGTTTGGCATTGCCGCCGTCGGCGCATCCTGTGCATAATGTGTTTCATGTGTCCCTGTTGAGGAAGTATGTGCCAGATGAGTCTCATGTGCTTAGTTATGATGACATCGAGATTCAGGCAAATGGTACATACGAGGAGAGACCTGTGCGTTTTCTCAAACGCCGCGAGAAGAACCTGAGGAACAAGGTGGTACCGTTAGTAAGAATCCTCTGGTCCAAGACAGGATTTGAGGAGGTGACTTGGGAAACTTGGGAGACTGAGTCTGATATGCAAGGTTGTTTCCCCGAGCTGTTTTCGGCCTAGTTTCGGGGTCAAAACTTTTTTTTAAGGGGGAGGTATTGTAATAACCCCTAAAAGTCCCAACTTTCGTTTTGTATGCAAGACATGTTAGGTATGTTCTGTAATCCTGTAAGAACCATATGAATGTGTGGATACACATTTAATGAAATATATGGGTTTTAATCATTGGAGGGTTGCTAAAATCGGAATTAAGCAAGACCCGCGATCAAGGCTAAGCAGCCACGAGCGCTGCATTGCCCGCGACCGCGGTTATGAAACCACGGGCACAGTTTTGCCCGCGACCGCGATTATGAAACCGCAGGCGCAGTATGCCCAAAGGCCAAACCGCGATCACAGTTATGAAACCGCGATCGCGGCACCATTGCTTCATCTTCTTCCTCATCTTTATTGAGACACCGACGGTCGAGGTCCGACGTTTCTTCTCCGAGCGGCCGGTTGAGGGAGGCTAATCGGTTGTCCTTCCTCTCATTTAGTGGAGGAGCTCCACCCTTGCCCTATAAATAGGGGCGAATCCGAGGGTATTTCACATCCTTCATCCTCTTCCTCTCGTTTTAGCTCGGAGTTTGGTCGTCGTCGTTCGTTGTCGGAGGTCCATCAAAGTGAAGCCAAGAGTCGTGGTGGTGCGCGCTTGTCCAATAAGCAAGATTCGAGCCTCGTCTTTCCTCGGTATGGCTCTATTGTGTTCGTTTAGCTTGACGATGGATCCTGCGACTGCGGCATAAATACTGCGATCGCAGCTGGGCAGAGGCCCGCGATCTCGGCTAGGAATAGAACCGCGATCGCGACCTATCTGCCACGGGCGCGGTTTTGTCCATCAAAGCCGTGATCGCGGCTATGCAAACCGCAATCGCGGCACTGCCTTTTCTTCGTCTTTTCGTTCCTTCGTACCCGTAACTAATTAGGGTTTTGTTTCGTCGGTGTTGGATTGTGCTCGTCTCCATGGCTGATGGTACGGATTGGAATCCGACCCTACTGAATGATGATAAATTCAAACGGGAATTTTAGTAGGCAGACGTGCACAAGTTCAAGTTCCCGGATTTCGGACCCAACTCTTCGTTCGTCCAGACTAAGGCAAGTGGCGGTTCACTCTTGTTGAGTTATTCCATATTCTTCTTGATAATCAATTCCTTAATTGTTTAATTAAGTTGGAATAAAGTTGTTGATTTGTGTTTAGGAACTTAAACTGATAGCCCTCGGATCTATGGAAGCCTCGGTGCAAGAATTTGCTCTTTGATGAAGAAAATCGGATGATCTCCAAGGATGAAGAACAAGGCAATTTTCGGCAATTTTAGGGATTTTTTTGGTGGAAGATGATGGAGACAATTGTATGGATGATGGGAGTGATGGATAAGTACTTCCTTATGTTTAGATTTGACGCACTAAACACAAGAAAGAAACCTAGAGGGACTTGAGATACCACTCACTTAATTCTCTCAAGGGATTCAACTCGATCTAACTCACAAGTTGGAGAACAAAAGGAAAAGCCCTAAAACTGAAATACTTCTGATTTTGATCTCATTAAAAACGTACCCAAAACAACAAAGCAACAAGTTTGCCTAAGTAACCTAGCAATCGGTTACCAAAGGAAAATAAAAGAAAATACTAAAATTAACCACGAAAGGCTAATCACGTGCCCACTAACTTAACACACATGATGGGAAGTTTAGGGAATTAAAACAATGTTTAAAAACTAAAAGAAATAACCGGAAACACTTCGGAATTCAATTGGGCTTCAATTGGGCTTTTAACCCGGACGTGGCCGCCGACGCCGAGAAACCCGGAGAGGCCTCCAAGCATAGGACCAGGCTGAGCTCGGTTTGGCTCGGCACTCCTTGAGCCATTAGACCTCCCTTGAACTGGTGATGTAGTAGGCGAGCTCGGGTGATTGTGCCAGGTGTGAGCTCGTGCCTACGCTCCTCCTCACGTGCGGCCGCAATTCTAGGGCTTGACCTGGAGCTCGGCAAAGGTTGCATTGGCTCGGCACTTTGGGCTCCATTGATCTGGGGTGACTCCAAGGGAGCTGTGGAAGCCTTGGTGTCCGAGGAAGATGGTGGTTTGCCGGGAGAACTAGCCATGTGGGCCGGCGGATAATTAGGGTTTGCCGACAGGTAATTAGGGTTTGCCTCGGACTCCTTTGGTGACATTGGCTCCTCTTGAATGGTGGGATCTTCACTGGCCATATGCATAGTCATATCATCCTCCCTCCCTTGAAAGGGATTCGACCTCGAATCCAGCTCGTCAAGATCTTCATCTCCTTCCATGCAGTGGCTTTCCTTATGTGGGACGCCTCCTTGACCTACAATAGAACTACTAGAAAACCTATGCAACACCACATCCTCCTCATTAGTAGGGTTAGTCTCATAAAATGTAATGAAAGGTGGAGGACATGCAATGATTGTAGGCATAAAAGGCTTGGCCAAGAGCATATGATGCGAAGCACCACCTTTGCTTCCAATTGCCATCTTCTTACCTTGGCTTTGCTCGATGTGTTGGCCGGCCTTTCTTTGCTCCCTAGCCACATGGTCAGCTATGATTTCATGGGGCATCATAGGATGTAGAGTGATTCTTTTACCATTCATGATAAAAGAATACTCATTTGTCACCCCTTGATGGATGACACCCCTATCAAATTGCCATGGTCGGCCTAGGAGAAGGTGGCATGCGGTCATGGGCAAAACATCACACACAACCTCATCCACATATTCTCCTATAGCAAACTGGACGATGGCTTGGTCCTTGACCTTAAGGGACTTGTCGGAATTCAACCAACAAAGTGTGTAGGGTTGCGGGTGAGAAGTGGTCAATAGATTGAATCTACTCACCACTTCTTGATCAATCAAGTTGCAACAAGAGCCACCATCAATGATGACACTACACACCTTTCCCTTAATGGTGCACCTAGTGTGAAAGAGAGTCTCACATTGACTAGGTGCACTAGGACTTTCCAAGATGGTTAGTGCTCTTTTGACCAAAAAGCACTCACCCTCGGCGGCCACAACATGCAACTCCTCTAAACCATCCTCATTCTTAACAAGTTCTTCCCATTCATCCTCGGACTCAATGTCCCCTATAGTGTTGAGAAGAACTTGCCTTTTTGAGGGGCAATCCTTGGCAAAATGGCCATGACCGAGACACTTAAAACACTTAAGATCCCTAGCTCGGGTCTCTCCCTCCTTTCGTTGGGTTTGATCCGGAGTAGGGGCCTCTCTTCTAGGGTGACTCGAGTTGTCACTCCTAGTGGGTTCTAAGCGTCTTGGCATAGGTTGTGGCCCCTTTGAACCACTTGATGAATTTTGCCAAGGCCGTGAGCTTTGAGCTTGGGGGCGCCTTGAATGGAGTGCTTTATATATACGATTAGTATAATGAAGCACTTCTTCTATAGGGGTCCCTCTAGAGAAGTGTTGCTTGCTCACTATGGCTCGGAGCTCGGGGCTAAGGTCATTAATAAACTTAGAAATAAGATACCCCTCGGGAACCCTAAGTCTAGACCTAAAGACCAAGGTCTTTAGCTCCATATAGAATTCATCCGGGGTCTTATTCCCTTGCTCTAACAACTCCAACCTCTCATGCACCCTATCCGAAAAATCTTCCGGGACAAACCTATCTCGGAGAGCTTGCTTGAGGGCTTGCCAAGTAGTGATTTGAGGGTTTCCGAGGTACTCTCGTTCCTCTTTGTCCCCAAGCCACCATTGGTAAGCAAAACCCTCAAATTTTATGGTCGTTATAGCTACTCGTTGAGCTTCTGAGTAGTTATAGTACCTAAAAATTTGATCGGTCTTTTGCTCCCAATCAAGATAGATCTCCGGGTCACATTGCAAACCAAAAGATTGTACCTCCAATTTTATCCCATGAGGCCGTTGTTGGTCATATGCATACTCCTCACGATGGCCTCCAAAGTCTTCGTCATAACCTCCGAATCCTCTTTGGGGAACATAAGGCATCCTCCCACCTTGGTATTGGCCTCGGCCCATGCCTCCTCTTCCAGCCATCCTCCTTCCCGGGTCTTGGTACCCATTGTATTCATTCGGCACCCCTCTTGGCTCCTCTCTATGGATGGTACTTGGTCATGCCATGTTAGTGCACAAAGGAAGAATACTAGTAGTGCTAGGTACAAGATAAGAAGATGAGAGATTAGGAGACAAACCGAACCCTTCCCTCGATGTAGCTACATTCGGTGGAGGGTGATGAAACCCTTCACGCAAGGAGGTACCCGCCAAGTCTTGGGCTAAGAGTGGTATGGTCACTTGGACCCCTTGATTGCCAAGTGATGGCTCGGCCAATGGCAGATTTTGGGCGCCACTCCCGTGGGGTGCGCCTTGAGATTGGCTCGGTGATGGACTGTGGGACAGCCCCCACTTCTCCTCCATGGACTTCATGAAGGCAGCTTGCTCATCACGCAAGGCTTGAAAATCTTGGCAAGTTCGCTCTTCGGCTTGGCGAGCTCGCTCTTCGGCCTCTTCCTTGGACGATTGGATAGCCAAGAATAGGGTCTCCAAAGTAACTTCCGATCCCTCCTTAGGATCCTCCGAGGCCACGTTCTTGTCCTTGGCTCTCACCATGACTTCCTACACACAAGAAAATCCAAGCACAACAGCCCACAAGATGGAAGAAAAACAAATGATCTCAAAACTAGTAAGCAAGCTACAAATTCGGTTTAAACCAAAGAAAATTCACAACTTTTACTAGCTCAAAATTTTAGGCTGAGGTAGGGCTGTCTAGATGCTCAAATTGACTCCAAAGACAAGATAAAAGTGCACCACAACTTTAAGTTAGTCCTTGTGCTAAGTCCACAACTTTCACAACACAATGCAAGTACTTAGCCTTTGAAATTCCTTTACAAAAGTTGAGTGACAATTCTGGCCGAATATCAACAAAAGAGCAACTTCACAAACTAACAAAGGAAAAACAACTTCAACACAAGATATCAAACTTTGAACAACCACTTTTCCAAGCCAAGTCTTTTTTCTTTGTTTTTATGGCTTGACTCTTCCGGTTTTGTTTTTCTTTTGATCTTTCGTCTTTTTTTTTTTTGAACAAAACAACAACTTAACAAACTGAAAATATAGAAATGATAATCGGAATCAACAATTAGGAATTCAAGAACCTTTCCTACGCAAATATGAGTTAAATTGCTTCGGTTTGCACAAAAATAACCCTATGTTGATTAAATGCCAAATACAAATATAAAATGACTCAACATTACCTATCTATATGAACTAGTTAGGGCACGGCTGGATAATGCAGATTATAAGTCGAAAATTTGAATTTTAAATCATGCAACAACTTGAACAAACAAACCCTAAAATCTAGGAAAATGCTAACAACTCTCTCTTAGGAATTCACGGCTGTTTTAGACTCAAGAAAACTGCAAATCTCGACTCCTCTCCCTTCTATGAAGATTCAAGGACACAAATGCACACAAACAAGGAAAAAAGAACAAGAAAACCTAAGAACAACTACACATGCAACGATGCAAGGCACGAAATTGAAGAGCAAGTAAATGTCCGATTTTTCTATTGATTTAAAGCCAAATCTAGAGCAAATACTTACTTAGCTCTGATACCAAATGATAGCCCTCGGATCTATGGAAGCCTCGGTGCAAGAATTTGCTCTTTGATGAAGAAAATCGGATGATCTCCAAGGATGAAGAACAAGGCAATTTTCGGCAATTTTAGGGATTTTTTTGGTGGAAGATGATGGAGACGATTGTATGGATGATGGGAGTGATGGATAAGTACTTCCTTATGTTTAGATTTGACGCACTAAACACAAGAAAGAAACCTAGAGGGACTTGAGATACCACTCACTTAATTCTCTCAAGGGATTCAACTCGATCTAACTCACAAGTTGGAGAACAAAAGGAAAAGCCCTAAAACTGAAATACTTCTGATTTTGATCTCATTAAAAACGTACCCAAAACAACAAAGCAACAAGTTTGCCTAAGTAACCTAGCAATCGGTTACCAAAGGAAAATAAAAGAAAATACTAAAATTAACCACGAAAGGCTAATCACGTGCCCACTAACTTAACACACATGATGGGAAGTTTAGGGAATTAAAACAATGTTTAAAAACTAAAAGAAATAACCGGAAACACTTCGGAATTCAATTGGGCTTCAATTGGGCTTTTAACCCGGACGTGGCCGCCGACGCCGAGAAACCCGGAGAGGCCTCCAAGCATAGGACCAGGCTGGGCTCGGTTTGGCTCGGCACTCCTTGAGCCATTAGACCTCCCTTGAACTGGTGATGTAGTAGGCGAGCTCGGGCTCGGGTGATTGTGCCAGGTGTGAGCTCGTGCCTACGCTCCTCCTCACGTGCGGCCGCAATTTTAGGGCTTGACCTGGAGCTCGACAAAGGTTGCATTGGGTCGGCACTTTGGGCTCCATTGATCTGGGGTGACTCCAAGGGAGCTGTGGAAGCCTTGGTGTCCGAGGGAGATGGTGGTTTGCCGGGAGAACTAGCCATGTGGGCTGGCGGAGAATTAGGGTTTGCCGGCGGGTAATTAGGGTTTGCCTCGGACTCCTTTGGTGACATTGGCTCCTCTTGAATGGTGGGATCTTCACTGGCCATATGCATAGTCATATCATAAACGATATAAATGTTGTGTTACAATATGAATTTATAATAGGTTGTATATATTGCTAGAAACAACGCTATTATATATAATTCTATATGATATTACCACAAAGTGATAAATGGATTTTGGTGTGGATTTATATGTGAACTTACATGCTTAGTTAGCACGAGTATTCCTAGGAATGCTATGTACCTTGTGAGGTCTAGTCGTTTCTTTATAACAAGTATTAGGAGGTTTTTGCCCTAGTACTCCTGGTCATGACTGTACCCTTATTCGGATATAAGTGGTAGGTGCACTTAGCTAGTGCAAACATTCGGGATTCATCACAAAGATATCTCTCGTATCAAGATGATGTGAATTAAAAGCCTGATGCGGGGATTAGCCACGAGTGGCCCGATCTTGACGCCAAGAGAGACTCGTGGAGATGGAAGAGAAGAAATGAAACACAAGTGATTAGAAATCTGAAAAATAGCAAGAAATAACAAAGATAAATAAAAGGGATATAGAAAGAACCGAATTGAATAGAGGCAAGACCCTTGGAGCCCTAAGATGTCTCCCAAGAACCAATACCAAATATCAACCAACCTCTCCTTCTACAACCTCACACAACAATGGACGAATCCAAGGAGCACGAGGAGGATTCTTTTGAAGCCTACGAGCACCAACCCTATGGAGGAGATTGACACAACGCAAGGGCAGCCAATCAAGATCGAATCAACCAAGAGAAGCCTCTCCCATGAGAGCTCTCGTTTTCTTGTGCATAAGCAACAATCAATATCTCAAAAGTGTCAACAAAATGTCAACAAAATGGCCTTAAATACTACCCTAAGCCACGGCCCAAACAAGCCCCAAAAGGCCCAAGCAAAGTCATACAAAAGGGGTCTTAAAAGCACATAAAACAGCCAAGAACTCGGCCGAGTTCTTGGGCCGAGTCAGGAACACACACAACAACTGCAAGGAACTCGGCCTCCCACTCGGTCGAGTTGTTGGTCGAGTCAGGGGCTGGAGCCTTCGTCTCTTGTGGCCTTCATTCTCCCGCACTTGGCTTGGCTCGGAAGGTCACCAAGGTCCTTAGCATGGGTTCGGTGAAGTCCTCGACGAGGGTGGGCTCCCTTGAGACGTGGAGGCTTGCCAAGTTCTCGAGCTCCTCTTGCATGCGCTTGGCTTGAGCTCTTGTGAGTGGGCCATCTCCGCTTGTGTGCATCTTGGGTGAAGCCTTGGATGCTCCCGCATCATTCTCCCCTTCTTGAAGAAGATTCGACCTCGAATCTAAGTATGTATGCCTTGTACTTTGCCTTTTGGGAAAGCTTGGACTTGCGCCTCTTGGAAGGCCCATCTCCTCTCCGGGGTGAAACACCAAGCGGCGGCGCTCTTTGTTGGCCTTGGCTGCATTGTGCTCTGCCTTGGCATGAAGCTTGTTCCTTGTGCGCTCATGCAATTCCCGAATGCACTCCACCAAGGAATGAACTAAATCAGCCACATTAAGGACACCATGATCTCCGGGCTCAAAGGGCACTTCTCCGGATTTCAGCTTTGAGTAGAGCACACACTTCACTTCTTGTCCTGAAATCAAAGCACTAGAAACTCCATGCAACTCCACAACTTGGTCAATACAAGGGTTAGTCACATAAGATGTATTATGAAGTTTAGGGCATGCAATGAATTTAGCTTCCTTAGAGGGCTTAGGCATAACAATAATGGAAAAATAAGGCCCTCTAGCATGTCTACACAATAGTAAGAATGTAAGCACAAATCTTCCAATAACTACATGATACCCAAACATGCATGCAAATAGTATTCCACTCCTCTTCCTAGTTCTATGTTCAAGCTTAGGAGTGCAACTATCAACATAACACACATGCATGGACATAAGGATCGCGTTATGAACAAGATGCATTCCACAAAACATGTATTGTGTTAAAGAACTTTGATGCACACAAGAATATCTAGATTTACATGCCAGGACTGATTTCTTCATGTGTATTGTCCTATATGGAATGACATGCTCATTTTCAAACTCAAGAGATGAAATTAAAAGGGTGGAGATAAGAGGTACTTCCCTTGCATTAGTCTCCATTGGCACATTCTTTGTCTCTTGGTTGAAAATTGATTTCTTGGCTTCAACCTCTTCATGGGGTAGGAAGGGCAAGCTTGAAGAAACCATGTGGGTCCGGTCCGTCCATGGAGTAGCCAAGGATTTGAATGAACTACGCACGATGATGGGCAATCGATTGCCTCTTGTAGTAGGTGCTTCAATTTCCTCCTCTTTTCTTTTTGGCTTGAACTCCTCTCCCATTAGAGTGGAAGGTTGACTTGATTCGTCCTTGAGCTCTTCATCACTTCCCTTGGGACCTTTAGGGGCCACGGTTGGCTGCGTTGGGCTCGGTGTGGAGGGTGTCGGCTGAGCACTACTCTTCGGCCCTCCTTGCTCCCAATGAGGGTTTGATGATTGTCCCTTGTCCTTAGCTTGAGATGCCTCTCTTCCATGAGGTTGGTAGCCTCGGTTTTGAGTAGGATTCTTCAAAGAGTTGGGCATCCCACTTGTCACTCTTCCTCCTTGGTTCCTAGCCTTAGTTTTTCCTTCACTTTTGATGGCTAGGGGAAGCAATTGTGTATAGTGTCGAGGCACAAAGCGAGCTCTCATCAAGGCCTTCATTTGAGTCCAAGTTGTCACGGGTGCATCTAAGGTTCTTTTCCTTTCTTTCACAAGATTATCCCACCATGTTAGTGCATAACCATTGAATTCAAGGGGGGCGAGTTGTACCTTTTTATGCTCGGGAAAGTGGTGACAACTCCATATTTGTTCAATCTTGGCCTCCCATTCCATGTAGACATATGAATCACATTGGCCTTCAAAATATGGAATCTTCACCTTGACCTTGTCAATGCCATTTTGCTCTTACTCTCGGCCTCTCCTTGCTCGGTAGCCTCGATGTGGCTCATGCTCCCATTCTTCATCTTCATAGGCTCGCCTTGGCTCCTCATGATAGGCACGCCCAGGAATTCCCTGAAATTCATTTAAATGGTTGGGAGCATTAGGCTTATCTCTACGCCGGGGGAAGTTGGAGGCTATGGGCACTCGGCGCGTCTCTTGGGGCACGGCTGCGGGCTTGGGCACCCTTGTCTCCAATGCTACCATCCGATTAGACAAGATAGCAATGTTGTCCGACATGGCCTTAAGCATGTTGAACAACTCGGGTGACACGGTATCGGGCCCTCCTTCATGTGATGGACTCCCTATATGAGACATGATCAACAAACTCCAAGAAACAAGTTAGGGTTAGTGAAATCAAAACATCCTCACAAGTGTCTACACTCGTGTGTTTGATCACTCACTCTCTTGTTGATGTCGATACATGCTTATGATCACAAAAATCTGCCTTGCAAGGATCAAAAACTTCACGTGGAATTGGTGATCTTAGACAACACAAACCAATGTGGATTAGCTCTTGGACTTAAGAGAAGGACAATGCAATTGGGTGGAGCTAAGATAGGTGTTTGGACTTGGAAATGAGCTCAAGAGACACACAATGGAAGCTCAAACACGGTTGGACTCAATACGATCACACAAATGGAATCAAACAATCAAGAAGAAAGACTCAATGAGAAGTGTTTAGAAGACTCAACAAAGCAATGTTATAGCTAGCATGCATTACCAATACTCATGAATTGTGAACAATTGTCAATGATATGAAATGTATTTAGGCAAGGTGAGTAGGGTATCAAGCTTGGGTTAGGGTGATCAAGTCTTCAAGAACACTTAATGATATCAAGGGAAGAGCAACAACAATCAATCACATACACAATGGTTGCATGCATGCATGGCCTTTCTTCCTCTCTTTTTTTGATCTTGTTGTCTTTTCTTTCTCTTTTCTTTTCTGATTTTCTTTTCTTTTCTTTTGTGGGCACGTGCAGCAGCAAAGGGGCAATGTATATGGGCTGCTCTTTCTCTCTTCCTTGGCTTTGACTTCTTTGAAGCAACAAAAGGCTGATTTGTGATGGATAGAGATAGTGGGCCGAAATGGAGAAGATGGAAAGGGGTTTGAATGTTTGCCACAAATGTCTCCCTTCTTTGGAAACCCCACAAGGCTGCTAAGGTCAAGTTTGGCACTTTCCCAAACTACCCAAGACAATCAAAAGTGGCTAGAAAGAAAGTAATATGCTCCTTTGCCAAAAATGTTCCAAGTCACATGCACAAGTTAAGCTTTTCAAATTTGAACAAGCATTGGGAAAGGACACAAGGTTGAGCACTTGGCTGGGATGGAGGAGGTGTGGTGGCTGCTGGGTGGTGGTGGCAGCAAGGCGACGGAGGGGTTTTTCGGTCGCCGGAATAAATTTTTTTTTTTAGTTTTTGTTTAGATTTTGCAAGGCTTGTGGTAGGGATTTCTTTTTGGGTTTTTTTTGGAGTGGTGGCTGAGATGGTGATGGCAATATCAAGCAAGCAAAGTCCACAAATACACAAGCAAAACAAGACTAGAAACAACAAAGCAAGAAAACACAAGAAATGGAAAGAAGGCTCAAAGGAGCTAACCAAAAATGGTGGCTCAGCTAAGATGGACTGAGGTGGGGGTGGCTTGGCGCCTCATCGGAGCTCTGATACCAATTTGATGCGGGGATTAGCTGTGAGTGGCCCGATCTTGACGCCAAGAGAGACTCGTGGAGATGGAAGAGAAGAAATGAAACACAAGTGATTAGAAATCTAAAAAATAGCAAGAAATAACAAAGATAAATAAATGGGATATAGAAAGAACCGAATTGAATAGAGGCAAGACCCTTGGAGCCCTAAGATTTCTCCCAAGAACTAATACCAAATATCAACCAACCCCTCCTTCTACAACCTCACACAACAATGGACGAATCCAAGGAGCACGAGGAGGATTCTTGTGAAGCCTACGAGCACCAACCCTATGGAGGAGATTGATACAATACAAGGGCAGCCAAGCAAGATCGAATCAACCAAGAGAAGCCTCTCCCATGAGAGATCTCGTTTTCTTGTGCATAAGCAACAATCAATATCTCAAAAGTGTCTACAAAATGTCAACAAAATGGCCTTAAATACTACCCTAAGCCACGGCCCAAACAAGCCCCAAAAGGCCCAAGCAAAGTCATACAAAAGGGGTCTTAAAAGCACATAAAACATCCAAGAACTCGGCCAAGAACTCGGCCGAGTTCTTGGGCCGAGTCAGGAACACACACAACAACTGCAAGGAACTCGGCCTCCCACTCGGCCGAGTTGTTGGCCGAGTCAGGGGCTAGAGCCTTCGTCTCTTGTGGCCTTCATTCTCCCGCACTTGGCTTGGCTCGGAAGGTCACCAAGGTCCTTAGCATGGGTTCGGTGAAGTCCTCGACGAGGGTGGGCTCCCTTGAGACGTGGAGGCTTGCCAAGTTCTCGAACTCCTCTTGCATGCGCTTGGCTTGAGCTCTTGTGAGTGGGCCATCTCCGCTTGTGTGCGTCTTGGGTGAAGCCTCGTATGCTCCTGCATCAAAGCCTTAACGTGAATGTACGTTTTGAAAGTAAATAAGATAAGTGCTTTTACGCACATAACTAATATACCATCGGGCGAGAAGTACAACGTGGAACCCGCCCGGACTCTTGTTAGAGTAAGTCCTCTTTTCAATCTGGATTCGCAGTACGCGGTGAGGTTGGTCGTGGACCCAAATAATCAAGGTCGTTTTTATAAACTTGTGTGAAAACTTAACGTTCCCAAACAATTGCATACGCTTCCTATAAGACTCAATTCCATTGGAGTCTTTCTCTTGAATCATTCCTTTTCTCTTCTTTCCGTAGAAGTATTGAAGTTAACATCGTCTATCGGCTATTATTCGAAAAGCGATTGTTGTAACTTAATACGACTACTTAGAACCTTTTCTTCATACCCTTGCGTAGTCTTTCATTGGACTAACCAACCGTTATTTTTCTTTTGCATGGTTGGTTGGTGTCATCCGTCTCATACGGCACATCATGTAATTTTCCTCAGCTGTGAGAAGGCAAGTCCCCGACGTTGAAGGCAGTTGATATTTTGAGTGTTTCCTTAAGGTTAAGGATCCTGGCGTGAGATTTACATGGTTCCAAAACCCTTTATGGCGTTTTATATATTTTAAAGACTTCCGCTACAATATATGTTTTTGTATTTGGTTTCAATTACCGTTTGTAACTTGCAACGTCGGTGTGAAACATTATTTGGTCATTTTATGATATTTAATAAAGTTATATTTATTTGCAATAAAAACGATAAGCCTTGGGCGACCCCAGATATGTATTCTGAGGTCACTGACGGTAATATTTCCAAGTTATTTTTGGGGGTGTTACAGGTGATCCACTTTTTGACTATGATGAGGATCACTACTTGAAAACAGAGTAAAAAAGGACGCATACCCATCGACGCTTTTGAACTCCGTCGAGGGAAAATTGAAGCACACGTCTTTAATAAAAAAAATCTCATCGCCTTTATTCGTCTACTAGAGGCCATACTCGTGCTACACACGGGTCATAAGTATATATATATTAATTTTATTGATTTTTTTTCTGTTTTTAAAATGAGAAAAAAATTTATGTTAAATATTTGGCAGAATTTCAGTAAACCACCCCTTAAATAGGACACTTTGCCCACAACCACCCCTTATACACGAAATTACTTACAACCACCCATTAAACACATTCCGTTAGCAACGAGCCACCCATTTACTGTTCCGTCCATTTTCTACCGTTATCTCATGCGAAATTACAAATATGCCCCTCATTTTAATAACAAAATATATTATAATATTTAATATATAAAATAAAAACACATTTGTAATGACCCAATCTAAAAAATTTCGGGTCGAACGGGTCGGGTCACTTTTAACCCAATACTTTTTGGGTCGGGTCTCGACCCAGAAAACGCGGATCGGGTCGGTTTTGCAGGTCATGTAAAATATTGATAGCTCTAAATCGGACCAAACCGGTTTTAATATTTTGAATGGTTAGGTACAGGTTCGGGTCGACCCAGCGGGTCGAGAGCGCCATTTCAAAATTTTATAAAATAATTATTAAAATAATATTTTAATTAAAACAAAAAAATAAATAACAAAGATTATTATATAATATTTTAATAACAAAATGTGTTTTTATTTTATATATTAAATATTATAATATATTGGGTCAAAAGTGACCCGACCCGTTCAACCCAAAATTTTCTGGGTTGGGTGACCCATTGGGTCATTACAAATGTGTTTTTATTTTATATATTAAATATTATAATATATTTTGTTATTAAAATATTATATAATAATCTTTGTTATTTATTTTTTTGTTTTAATTAAAATATTATTTTAATAATTATTTTATAAAATTTTGTAATGGCGCTCTCGACCCGCTGGGTCAACCCGAACTTGTACCTAACCATTCAAAATATTAAAATCGGTTTGGTCCGATTTAAAGCTATCAATATTTTACCTGACCTGCAAAACCGACCCGATCCGCATTTTCTGGATCGAGACCCGACCCAAAAAATTTTGGGTTAAAAGTGACCCGACCCGTTCGACCCGAAATTTTTTAGGTTGGGTCATTACAAATGTGTTTTTATTTTATATATTAAATATTATAATATATTTTGTTATTAAAATAAAAAATAATTTGGGAAAAAATAAAATGAGGGGCATATTTGTAATTTCGCATGAGATAACGGTAGAAAATGGACGGAACAGTAAATGGGTGGCTCGTTGCTAACGGAATGTGTTTAATGGGTGGTTGTAAGTAATTTCGTGTATAAGGGGTGGTTGTGGGCAAAGTGCCCTATTTAAGGGGTGGTTTACTGAAATTCTGCCTAAATATTTTCAGCTTTAAGAACACAAACATTCACATAAATTTGAACATTTTAGTATGACATGTACACAAATAGCAACTCACTTTTGTTCACCAAGCCAAGCTGGAGAATTTGTAATTTTTATGGAAAAATGCACACTTAGATGCTACTGTAGAGAATAAATAACAATTTCGAATATGATGCATTCTTATTTTGCCAATCACCATGTTTAAAACGTTTTAAGTAGATCAAACAACTTATCTACAACTCTTAGATGGATCTCAAATATCGTATGAAACTAAAAAAATTATTTATTCATGATAGCATTGTCTCACTTTGATTGTACATAGTAATAAGCTTTAGTATGTTATGATCTATTATATTTGATTTTGTGTCTCTTCATATTATCCACACCATTTACAATTTTAAAAAAAATATGAACATGTATTTGAAAGAGTTATCGAACAATTAAGTTATATGACAATTAATTGACATATAGAATATTGTTAAGAAGTTATGATCATAGTTTTTATTACTTATATCTATTTATTAAATGGGGTTACATGTTTTAAAAGTAACAAAGGAGTCACAAAGATAGAGGATATTATACAATCATTGATGATCAATTATGTATATATACAAATACAAACTTGTACTCCTATAGAGTATGTAGTAAACATATGGCAAACAAAAATGCTTATTGCGTAAGCTATTATTCAATGAATCTCTTATTTTGCATCATAATTTTAGATAATTAAATAATATTATAATATAAGTTAAATTTAACTTTTTTTATAGTACATATATTATAAAAAAACCTTCATTTATAGTGGACAATACCATCGACCACGATAATCATATATACTCATGATCTCAATTATTTCTATCACTTTAGTAAATTAATTATTGTTATTGCATATAACCATGTCAATAATTTAGCGATCAGTTAAAACTTTCTCATTTAAGAATAAAAACCTATTGCTATTTTCTTTACTAATAGAAGTTTATCAATTGATCACATATACAACTTTGTGATACCGGTAGAAAATGACCTCAAGGAATGAAAAATCACTCAAAAATCTACATTTGACAAATGTATATTTTTAGTTTTAAAGTTGTTAAAGAGTAGTAATAATTGGCTTTGTTAATATTATACAAAAAATTAAAAAAATAATTAATTAAATATTATCATTGTGGCTTGAAGCTAAACAATTTATGGGAAAAAGTGTTCAGAAAAAAAACCCAGAGCTAATAAAATAGCTTAACCTTTCAATTTGGCTCATGTGAATGAGCTAGCATCGAGATTATACTTGACATTGAACAAAATATCAACAAAAAAATACACAAATATCAATTTAAATTCCAAATTATAAAATGGGGAACAACAAACATTCAAAATATCAATTACAAATCATAAAATAGATATCAATAAACTAACCATATAAAAATCTAATCCAAGCAATTATAGGAATAAGGTGTAAGAAAATAATACAAAAATGGAGATGTGGATTGAGATCTTTTATTTTTGGAATGGATGTCTTGTATCCGTATGGTCTTATATAGAGGTAAATTTTTTTCTTTATGTTCACATTCATTTGTCATCTACATTAAACCAGCCTCTAATCAATTGAGAGTTTAAAATATGAAAAGAAGAAATTACGATCTATAATTTAAATGTGATTAGTTGACATTAGAAACATGTAATGAAGATGTAACGGTCACAACAAAATATATTACTATAAATGAAATAATGTTTTATACTAATATCTTAAATGAGTTCATTTCTTTTAAAAATGAAATATATTTCTGTATAAAAGCTATGTGCAAGTGAGTTTAAACGACCATGCAAGCGTTTTTAAATATATTCTTTCCCGTCAAAGTTGATGTCCGAGTGAGTTTGAATGACCTGAACGTTACTAAGGTTGACATAATTATCATTGATATAAGTATATTACCAATAAGTATAAATGAACTTTTCAATTTCTTGATGTTGCAATTCGATGGTAACTTTTTCATGTTCTAATCATCTTCTTAATTACTTCTTCCAAAAATGTATACTTTTATTGATAATATTTTTTAAGTGACACATTAATTATTATTTATAATAGACATAATAGGGGAATATGTTACACATTTTTCAAATCAGTTACAATTTTAAGATAGTGTTTGCGACAAACTTATCCTGTCAAATAATCATTCATTAACTTAGTTTTCTCCCTATATTGAATTTTATAGTTGATCAATATTCGTTGATTTTAATTTTATAAATTATTCCGATTTACACAAAAACTCTTGAAGGGTTTCATAACTAAATTGGGTTTGTAACTTCAAAATTAAAAAGCAGTCGTTTAGAGTTATGGAAAAAAACATTACAATAAGTATGAAAAATTCAATATATGCATTAAAATTAGGTGCTTAAGTTTGAATGTTGGTAGTGGATTTGAGAGTTTTATGAACAATAAATTAGCCTGTTTTAACTTGAATGAGGTAAGCAGTATTTTAATTTTAATGATTAGTTAAATTATTACATTAAAATAATTTATAATTTAATCCTAATAAGGTGGATACAATATTTGTTTTGGTACTCAAGTGGATACAATATTGTATATTCGAATTATGTTATTTAAATTTGTAATGTCTTAATTTTGTTAAATTGTTTTACATTTAATTATGTATTTTTACGTTGTATAGAGATTTTGATTTATATATGTAACTATGAGTAGTAAAAAAAGAAATTGTTTAGCTAGGCATGAAGAAGACCATAAAACAAACAAAAATATATATTCTAATTGTGATTTGAATATTTCAATCGCATTTACCAAACCACCTCAAATTGTCTATTATTTTTGGTAGAAATCTCACATTGTTTCGTTAGGTACGAAGAAGACAATAAATGTATTCGTATTTCCTTTTTAGGTTTGTTTTCTCTTTATTCGGTTTTTTAATGTTACTTTTAGGTTTACTTATTGAGATAATTGTCAAGTACTATAGATTTTAGTGCTTGATTTAAAAAATTAAATAACTCCTTAGGATTAGGAAAAAATATCAAAAATCAAATTGTTTCAAAGAATAATTGAACATTTAACCTTTTATTTTATGAAGTCCATTCACTAAATCATTGAGATAAAATAGAATATTTGACTTTTAATGGAATGTAAAATAAAATGAGATGATATTCATGAGCCATTAAATGAGCTGTCTACTTTATATATGTGTTGATAGATATAAGGATTTGAATAACTAGTTAATACACACAAAAAATGAAAGATAAAATAGTAAAATAAAGTTATTAAAAATGAAGATTGAACCCTAGACTTCTTGTATTAAGAAAGTGTCTTTAATTATGAGCTATATTAGATATTTAGTTTGTATTGAAAGATTAACAAAAAAAAATAATTTTTCATATTTATTAGAGATTAATGTACTCTTAGTCTACTTTATATATACATAGTAGCACCAAGGTAATTTGATGTGTTTTTAGTTAAAAACTTTAACCCTCAAAATCCTTCGCATCAAACCCTTAGCAGTCTCCGTCGTTCATCCTCCTCCTTCGTCCATGTAGATTGCATCTCGTCACTTTCTTTCATCCATCGTTCTCTTATGCTTGAGTGCAGATCGAACGTTTTTCTCTTTTACGATGCCTTCACCTGCATTTTCTTCCCTTTTTAGTTTCCCTATGTCGGAGATGCACCTCTCAATGGTTTGTATGGCGGTCATTTCGATATTGTCACCCTTGTCGATCCACTCCAGATCGTGGTGCAATTGTTACTTCCAGGGGGCGGTGGTATTAGTTTCGCTAGTGAGAGTTGCGCTCCAATTGCTACTCTAGGGTTTGTATGGCGGCCATCTTGATTACGGATCTTTGGAGCTTCATGCTTTATCTCCACAAAACAAGAGTAAATCAATTTTCTCCCTTTTCTATTTGTTGTTTTCCAATTGATCTTCTAACTCTGCTACAAGTTACCGATGATTATCGTTCTCTGGTCTTTAGGAGTTGCTATATCCGGTCTTTTGAATGCAAGCAACATCCATGTCAGTTCTTACAAATTATTTCCTGTTTCTTTGTCTTTTTTCTATTGTGATTTTTCTTGAGTTTTTTCTTCTTGGGTTTGAATGCTAGAACTCTCTCCCCTGGATACTTGAAGCTACTTTTCAATTGAAAATTTATGGGATCTTTATTAGCTTGATCTAAACTGTATATGGATCTTTTCATTTTATGATGTGATTCCCCTTAGGATAAGCAACTATTCTCCCTTGGATATGACTCACCACGAGATTCAAGAAGATGATAATTCAAGCAAGGGATATTAATCACCCAAGCCTAATTACCCTTCTTTGGATATTACGCAGCCTAATTACCCTTCTTTGGATATTACGCACCAAAACACAATAGTATAAGAAACTTGGATATTACACACCAAGGATCAAACACTCAAAGAACAAAAAGCTCAAGATTAACGATGGTTAAAACCAAAACATATATTCTCAATAAATCAAAAGCTGCCTAAAAACTAAATGTGAAAATCCTACTTATAGTCTCAAATGTCACAAAACTTATCTTGCAAGAAAAGCAATAAAAAAACATGATTTTGCAATCTGCAGATCTTCCAACTCGTATCTCCAATTGGTCTGATTTTTGGATACGTCCACGATACGCTAACTAACAATATCATATCCAAAAATCAGCCAAATCCACCAAGCCATTTGAGAGAAAGGTCATTCACAAGATTTACTCTTAAAGATAGAATTTCCTTAAAAGATAGATCTTGTGGATGCGATATCTTTCTGTTCTGAAGTCCGTTTGACCTGACATTTGGATATATTTCTGTTGAGCTCATTAACAAGAACATCTACAAAAACGAGCCAAAACAGATAAATGGGTCGCGCATACAGTCAGATTCATTCCGGGATAATGCAACGTCCATATCTCTTTGCTCTCTTAGCTCCGTTGGGCCTAAACTTTGGACAAGACCAAGATAGGCCCAAGAGCTACATCATGTACAAAGTTCATACCAATTTAATCAACCATCTGCGAACGCCTCTCTGCCCTAGTTTGTCCCTGACGCCGGCGTTGTTGCAGTATCATGTGTTCTATTCTTTCGGACCATCTTCCTTCATCTGGGGCACTCCCTTCTACAAGCTCCTGCTTTGATCTTGTATGCAGCCCGCCATGGTCGTAGCTTACTTTGAAAGTGAATGGCTCGGGCATCTTGTAAAACGCTAGCTTAGGGTTTGTTGGCGGTTTTGGTGGCCTCAACTTGTCTTGGTGCGGCATTGAGCTATGACTTGGCAGATCTTGAAACTTGATGTGAATCCATATCACATCATTTTAGCTATATGTGTATTTTTAATCAAAGGCCCAAAGCATTTGTTCTACATGACTTGTCTTGATTAAGGATCCAATGAAGGGAATCAAGTAATGGCAGCCTTTATTATTGTTGTTAGAAGCAACCCTGCCTACCAATATTTGAATTATTAGAGATAGAGATCATAGAGGTCTCTATTATCCTCATATAGTTGAGAGGATAATAGGGACCTTACCCTATTGGAGAGATCGTTTTAGCCAACCACAAAGGCTTCTTTTACGAAGCTAAAGTATGCTTCTTCTCTCTCTTTCGAGTAGAGAATTTTTCGTTTTCAGATTGTGGACTGAATTAAATTTCAAATTTGGATCATTGACTACACTGAACGGAGATACCAACATGTTCGACATTGATATTTGCATCTTATATTGAGTATGAATTTGAGTCCTAAATGTTGAATATCTGATCCTCCTTCCATTCTCTTGCAAGGTAGAAAAGGTTGACCTTCATGAAAAGGAATGGGTGTTTTTCATTCATTACCATGTGAGTTCGCATATATGTTTACTTAATATTATAGTGTTGTTTGGGGATTCTTATTGTCTTTGTACTAGCAAATAGATATTGTTTGACAAGTCTTGCTATTATGACAACTAATGCATAATTTGCCTTTTCTAACTCAGTATTCATTTAATCTTGCAGGGGTGGCAAAAGCAGTAAGTGGGGAATCCAACTCTTCAGGTTCAAGTTCTTGCAATAACTCTTAGGTTACACTCTTTTGATTGTTCCTACTAGCTTCTTGTTATTGCATATAACGTATAAAATCTTTTGACCTTGTATTCCCATTGCCTTCCTTTTGCTATTAATATGAGGAAGCCGTGTTCTTTGATTCTTGTATCTTTTACTTAAGTTCATTCAGATGTTAAAAAAAATTAATTTGATTGAAATATGGTTGCTTTTTCCAAAATGAAACGTTTGGAACTCTGTGTCCAAATTGTTTGAATTACTATTGTTATTAGTTGATTGTAATCGCAAAACATCAATTTGTTAATTCTTTAAGAATTGTTTAAAAAATCAATATTTCAATTATTATATGAAAATTTGTTTGCTAAGTATCCTCTATTCCTTTATACCACATCAGCCACCACCAGTGACACTGAGTGCCTTTTTTTTTGGCATTCTAACCATTATTCTTGAGATGCTCACATTCTTAGTTTAAATGATAAATTCTCTTGTTTTATAGGTTTAATCTTTAGTGAATATTTACTAAGTGGTCAAGTTCCTCCAGTCAAGGAGGAATGCTGATGAGCCTCTTTTTCCTACTACTCCTTTACTCATAATGAGACCATCACATGCAGTAAGTTCAATTTTTTTGGGTCCTGTATTTTTTTATATTAGTTCTTTTTATCTTGGTTGCATAAGCTAAAATTACCTTTAATTGGAACAAGATGCGTTAACTACTTAATAGAACACAAGAATTTGAATCATCAAATGGTGTTAATCATCTCAGGATGAGGCTAATTCAACATCTACAATTTCAAAGTTAGTGAGACCTCTTTAGAGTGGCTAATGATATGTCACCATCAATTGTCTTCATTGATGAGATTAATGCAGTTGGGGACGGAAAGGTATTTGACTGTATTTTAGCTTCAAATCTATCAAAAGTGTTTATTAGGTTTTACTTAACTTCGATTTCTTTAGGTATTATGCCCACTCCGGAGGAGAACGTGAGATACAAAGGCCTATGTTGGAATCGCTGAACAAATTAGATGGATTCGATATACTGGCAACTAACAAAATTAGAAGTCTTGACCCTACTTTGCTTCGTCCATGACTTGTGGATAGAAAGATTGAGTTTCCTCTTCCTAACATTAAGAAAAGGCCCCGTATTTTTATGGTATGTCACTCCATGCTAAAGTTCTAAACTTGGTGGAATGTGGATATCATCTCTATCACTATGACACAGTATCACAAACTTTTCATCGTACTTGGTATTGCTTCTAAAAAACACTCGCTTACCACTCAAAGCTTCCTAAAGCTAGTATGATTGAAGGTCTATTGAAAAAATGCATATGTCCCATGAAGCTGAATATGAGTACTAAAGTTTATTCAGTTGGCGGTTGATACCACTTGATACAAAGCTTAGGGATTTGTTTAGGCTTCAAGTTTTCCCCTCTTCAGTGGTGTAAAGATTATTTTTTGGGTGCTAAAGCATTTTTGTAGACCATAGTCATTTTTTAATCTTGTGTCGGGATGTCCCTGAATCTATTTAGACTTCATTATTATACATTGGTCTTATATCCTGATGATGACTTCTTGTGCATATCCACACATCGAAGATGATCCTTGCAGATGATGTCAGTTTGGAAGAATTTGTGATGACAAATGATGAATTTTCTGGAGCTGATATAAAAGTTGTATGCACAGAGGCTGGTTTGCTCACATTGAGAGAACGATGCATGAAGGTGAGATAATATAATAAAGCTTTCTTTCTAAAATAATGTTTGAGAAATCATGTAGAACATATTTCTTGACTAGCCATCAAATGAACGGGTGAAGGAACCTAATCATTCATTTTCTTATTGTAACACCCCCAAAATACCCTTTGGAAATATTATCGTCAGTGACTTTGGATTACACATCTGTGGTCATCCAAGGCTTAACCATTTTATAACAAACTGTATAATAACATAAACTTTATTAAATGACATATAACTGTCCAAATAATATTTTATTTCAAATGTTGAAATTACAATTCGATAACAAAATCGAGTATAAATATTTATTACAGCGGAAGTCTTTAGAATAAAATGACTCAACAGGTCTTGACTTTACGATCTTACACCTAGGATCTCAACCTTAGAAAGAGACACACAAAACGCCAACTGTCCTCACGTCGAGTCTTTGCCTTTACTGATGCGGGAACTTATCTGATGTGCCGTATGAGACGGATGACACCAACCAACCATGTAAAGGAAAATAACCGGTTGGTTAGTCTCATGAAAGACTATGCAAGGGTAGTGATCGTAACCGTTTTATTATCATTGTTCCTCGAATAATAACCGAAGGAACGATACATAACCCGAAATTTTCACGGAATGATAGAAGAAGATATGTATTGAAAAGAAGACTCCAAAGGAATTGAGTCTTAAAGAAAACATATGACAACTGTTTGAGAACGTTATAGTTTTCACACAAGCGTTTAAAAACGACTTGATCATTTGGGTCAACGACCAACCTCACCGCACAATGCGAATCCAGATTGGAAAGAAGACTTACTCTAATCGAAGTATGGGCGGTTTTCAAGTTGTACTTCTCGCCCGAAGGTTCATTAATTATGTGCATAACCGCACTTATCTTATTTAATTACAAAACGTATATTCACGTTAAAGCTTTTATTATATATATATATATATATCATCTTGACACGAAAGATATCTTGGGAACATTTCCCGAATGTTTGACACCAGTTGAGTGCACCACCACCTATATTCAGATAGGGGTAGGTCATGACCAGAAATGGTGTTAGGGCACTTACTTCCTAAATCACCAGAGTTATAAAGAAACGACTAATCCTCATAAGAAATTAGCGTTCCTACGAATACTCGTGCTAAACTAGCATTTAAGTTCACATTTAAATCCACACCATATCCATCACGGAAAAATAACATGTACAATAACGTTGTTTCTAGCAATATATACAACCTATTATAGTATCATATTTTCTCACATCATTTTATAAAATTTGTTCCCAAACGAAACAACACTTCACCCCATTTTAATTAACAATCAAGTAATTGATAATTAAAAAAATATGGAATGATAAGAAAGAGCGAACCACCACTTGCCTTAATCTAGTCGAATGTAGCCGACGGATTCCGAGTATCTGGAGACTGGAATCTGCGTACGGATCCCTACGACGACGACACAACCACGACGAACCCTAAGTTAGATTCGATACGAACGAATAATGATACGAACGAATGAACGTTAAGAATCGAAAGGAAACGAAGCCTAAGCCGTGACCGTGGTTGTCCAAGCCACGATCGCGCTTGCTAGGGCAAGCTGCGGTCGCGGAATTCTGGGCAGAGCTGCGATCGCGGAATTCATCCCCGCGATCGCGGACCTCCCTTCCGACGCGGCTCCAACTCGGCTTCGAAGCTTACCGACGACGCAAACGATGACTTCTTGCTTCAAACGAGGGCTCCCTACAACCACCACTACTACACACCTCCAAGGCACTTCCGGCGATGCTCCGACGAACTCGAACCGATCGGCCTCCCTCCATCGGTGAAACGTCGGTCAAGCCAAACGTCGAAACGTGGGAAGAATTGAAGGAGACGATGAACAGCGTTTTCGCGGTCGCGGAAACACTTCCGCGGTCGCGAAAATGCCGCGAACGCGTCTCTTGGCCTTTGGTCGTAGATTCCTCTCGCGATCCTTTGCTATAACTTATTTTTAGCACTTCTAAAGCTATTCTAAGACCTAGTATATATATTAAACGTATATTAATACGTTCAAAAGATCTTACTTAGTTTACAGAAATTGTCCAATACGTATTTCTTACAAAACGACAGTTTGAGACTTTTAAGGGTTATTACAATACTACTCCCTTAAAAGAAATTTCGACCTCGAAACTTGGCCGATAACAGCTCGGAAAAGCGACCTTATAATAAGTTACTCAACCTTATAAGTTTAACCATACCTAACCCATTTAACACTTTGTAAATTGGTTTAAGCATTTCTAAGTTTAAAATTTATAAGTTGGTTCAAATTACAGTTAACGTAAGGTTAACCATAATTTAGACCCTTCCTAACCTAAGGAAAATTTATAAGTTTTGTTTTCACCAAACATACATGTTACCATATTATCCTTATGGCAACATGAGAGTTATCACATTACTACCCCCTTAAGAATAGTTTCGACCCCGAAACTAGCATCACCAAGGTAGAGGGACTGGTTTCACCATTAACCTCACCACCTGAACTTAGTATCCTTAATCATTTCATCCTTGTAATTGCTCCTAGGAAAACGATTTGTTTCCTCAACCATACCACTATCTCGCATATCTTATCTTCATGCGCTACACCTGAAATAACTCGTGACTATATCCACAAGGTCATAATTATCTTAGGGTAATAGTCTCTAAAATCATCGCAATAGACTTGCTATACCTTAAGCATGAGAAAACACATTTCTTTTTCAATTTTTCTCTTTATAATCAAATTCAAAGTTCGTACATTATCTCCCTATAATCCAATATCAGATCTCAGTAATCCTCGAGACATTACATTTTCTAATTCCTTTAAAGGTACACTCCACAATTCCATTACTTATCTCTAAGCCAATTTGTTTGCTTACGCCATTTCTAACCTAAAAATCCTTCCAAGACTAACTTAATGTATTCCATTATTCAATCTCTAACTTAAACCTTTAAGGTTCCTCAATTTTATTTACAAAAAAAAAATATCATATTGATGAACGATGTCTTGCCATCAAAATCAATTACTTGCGTCCTAATCCTTTAATGGGTATATACGAGTAACATTTGTTACCTTACTCCTTAAACGCACATTAGACAATTTCCCATGCCACATCCTTTGGTATCGATACCCTCCGAATAACTTATCCCTACACCATAACCTTTAAATTTAAGTGAGCTTTTCCCGAATACAATCGTTTCACAACTTAATTTCCCAAAAAGTGTTATATCATCGGCCTTATAGACGTCACACTCACTTAAAATCCACATCTCAAACCTTGTAAATTTCCAGGTATCATAACTCCATATTCCTTGAAGGTACAATTTACAAATTAAAATATTTGGCCCAATTAAATTTGGCCCTAATGCTCACTTCTAACTCAAAACCTTTAGTTCCTCAAAACAAGATCGTGATAAATCAATTAGCACAATTGTGACCATTCACTTTATTTTCCCTAAACGTGACATCAGATCGCCTTAATAGACATAGATCACTTTTCATCCAATCCTTATATCGTTTCCCTTAAGAAAGCCTCACAACGAAACCTCAGATAAATCTTCCAAAATAATACTTATGACTTCACACCCTTAGCCTTTTCGAAAGCTTAACCCATTGGGTCCACAATGAGCACACTCACTTACAAACTCCATAACCATAACCCTTGGGTTCTAAAGTTTTACTCAAGATCGTAATAGAGTACAATCTTCTTAGAGAAAGCGAATTCCTTATGAACTATCTCTCTTATACATTTATTCTCTTCTCGGCAATCTAACCACATAAATGACTACAGTATGACCTCACAACTAGGCATTCTGGACTTCGTATTAGTTCACTCTTACGTACTTTTACCAGAACAAATGTTCAGGGTACATATATGAGAAATAATTTATAATCCCATAGAGCATTAATCACAATCATTTGTTTCCTTTAAATTAAGGAATTTTGGTAAAACTCAACTTTCGTGATAACGCTCGTCATCTCAACTAAGAGAGCAATTAATGTCATACCGATGTGACCTTACTCCAAGAATAAAGAGAGATTCCTAATAATGGACCTAGGAATTAAGTAATAGAGTCGACCCTAGTGTTAACCATGTAGGGGATGAACACCTAGGCCCCATACGTTACCCCTTCTTTATGAGTCCTAACAGCCCTTATCCACACGTGACATATACTGTTTTGGCACTCACGGAGTCTTGGATGATCGTACGACTCAAGATAGCAATGAATTTGGTGATTTCCCTAAAACGAGGGAATGCTTCTTTATTATTTGAAACTTGAGTTGGCACTAACAGCGGAAATGTTCAAACGAACAATTTAACTCCAGAGACTATAGACACACACGTCGTAGCTCCTTAATCAAAGGTAAACCTAAGGATATCTAATTATCCAGGGGGGGCCTGCTCATCGAACTGGCCTACCACAAAGCGTCGCTGCCCTTGACTGCCTGAAACAATCGGGGCTTTCCCCTTGTTCTGAATAGTGGACTGCGTAGCAGCACTTCCTGCAGGCCTTTGCTGAGGTCGGTTGTTATGGCTAACCGATCCTTGCTGGGACTTAGCTTTCTGATTCCTCTTCGTGGGGCAGAAGGCTTGCAGATGCCCTTCCTTCCCACATGTAAAGCATATCCGCTTCTCTTTCCTACACTCATTGTTCTTATGTCTAGAAGTCCCACAGTTGAAACACTGGACAGAACCCCTACCCTGACTTGAGCGTTGAGTGAAACCGGACTGGGTCACCTCGGTCCTAGGCCAATTAGATTTGGAGAAGTTGGAAGGCGGAGCTGGACGCTTGAACCCACCACTCTGCTGTTGATTACCACAGTTGCTCCCCGATCTCTGTCGGTTATGCTTCATGGCTGACTCCTCCAAAGTCACTTCCAGCTTATAAGCAGCGTCCACACAACCATGACGCATCATCAAGGGCTTGAGGTCGGGATTCATCCATTCGTGGAAATGCCAGATTTTCTGTTTTTCGCTGGACGCTTCCGCTCCAGCATAGTACAACAAGTGGTTAAACCTGGCAGCCAACTCTGTCACCTTCAACCCATCAGTCTTTGGGTATAGAAACTCCTTGCGTTTCTTCTCCCTCATAGCCCGAGAGAAGAACCGATCAGACATCTTGGTCTACAATATTGACCAGCTCAGCTCGGGATGATCAGCTAATCCCGTGCTCTCCCACCATTCACTGGCCCCATCCCTCAGATATAACAAAGCAATGTGCACCATTTTAGTCTCAGTACACATAATGTTCTTAAACAAACGCTCCATGTAAAGGAACCAGTATGCCACCTTGACGGGTCCTCCAGTACCGTCATACGGGTCAGGCCTCATGGAGTTGATTGCCTTCAACGCACGACCATAATTTTCTCCATCTCTCGGAGCACACATTAAAGGCGGGTTATTTGTTGTATCCTCAACGTCAGCAGTACCCTGAGGGGTTGGGTTCCCCTAGGCTTGCTGAACCCTGGCCTCACCAACTCAGTGACCACTTGCATTACGATCTGCCTGATTGTCTCTGCAGCAACTGCACTGAAAACTATTGGAGCAACAAGAGGTACCTGCACCCTTTCCCCTCCTATTCGGGGTGGAGTATTCCTCGCTGGGTTGCTATGGGAACCGGCCACAACTTCCTCCTGGTCCACTGCATTTCTAAACCGAATCCGAGAAGCATTACTCGGTCCAGCTGCATGACGTGCGGTGTTTCTAGCGTTCACCATCTGATTGTGTTTACGTATATTAGATATGTACCATCAAATTTAAGTTGCAAGTAATAAATACTTAAAGTCCAATAATTGAGGTAGTCGTCTAATAAACTCAACTTTTCATTAATGAAACACACACCAAGTGTCAAACAACAACTGAAAGAGAAATAGGGAAAAAGAACATTAGGAGACTTCTGCTCCAATGTTGTTCAAAATGGGAAAACACTAGGAAGAAAACTATAACTGGACTATTATTCACTGCTTCTTCTCTACCGGAGGTAACTCTTCCTCCGAGTCATCAGTTAACCCCTTCTATTTTGGATCACTTGATCCCTCAGCAAGCACTGATGGCTCCCCGGACTTGCCCACATCGCCTTTCTGTGGCTTGGAGCTTCGCCATCTTCGCCCCCAAAGATCCTCATTGTCGGGCTGATTCAGAATCGAGAAAAACTCTTCCCACTCCTCGTGGAAGGGATCCAACGACTCTTTCTCGTCCTCTGGATCCTCCATTGAGTCCTCATCTTCATCAGAGACCTCGGGGGGTAGAAGTTTGCTTGGATTGCACTTCTCTTTCTTCCCCGCTCTCGGACTCGGATTCTTCAGTCAACGGGGTGAACTTAAGCACCGATCCGCCGACCACTGAAACTTCTACAGAATCAGGCTCAGACTTAATTGTCGGAGTGGTCTCAGATTCATCTTGGGTCTTAAGTTGGGCTCTAGGGAATACCATTGTCTGTGAAGAGACAAAGAGAGATTTAGAACTTTCTTGTTTATAGAAATTCTATCTTCCATAACAAGCAGGAGTGATCGGACTACGAACATTGGCAGAAGCTTGAAAACATCTTTTCCACAAAACCGTTAAGGTAAACTGAAACTCGTTTGTTAAATCTGAAAGTCTTTTTCACAAAACTTGTTAAAAACAAACCGAGACTCGTTGGTTAATTATGTTTCTACTAAATTATTGTGATTTAAAATATACTTCAAAAACGTTTTTATCTTTAAACCTTACTTAGGGCCTATAGTAAAGAAATCTCATACACGAAGTTTTTGTTTTATAAAACCCCAAATAAACGCAAAATGGTATAAAAGTTTAGAGTTTTAGAATTTTTAGCTCTGATACCAAATCTGTAACACCCCCAAAATATCCTTTGGAAATATTACCGCCAATGACCTCAGATTACACATCTGGGGTCACCCAAGGCTTAACCATTTTATAACAAATTGTATAATAACATAAACTTTATTAAATGACATACAACTGCCCAAATAATATTTTATTTCAAATGTTGAAATTACAATTCGATAACAAAATCGAGTACAAATATTTATTACAGCGGAAGTCTTTAGAATAAAATGACTCAACAGGTCTTGACCTTACGATCTTACACCTAGGATCTCAACCTTAGAAAGAGACACGCAAAACGCCAACTGCCCTCACGTCGAGTCCTTGCCTTTACTGATGCGGGAATTTATCTGATGTGCCGTATGAGACGGATGACACCAGCCAACCATGCAAAGGAAAATAACCGGTTGGTTAGTCTAATGAAAGACTATGCAAGGGTAGAAATAAAAAGGTTCAAGTGATCGTAACCGTTTTACTATCATTGTTCCTCGAATAATAACGAAGGAACGATACATAACTTGGAACTTTCACGGAATGATAGAAGAAGATATGTATTGAAAAGAAGACTCCAAAGGAATTGAGTCTTAAAGGAAACATATGACAATTGTTTGGGAACGTTATAGTTTTCACACAAGCATTTAAAAACGACTTGATCATTTAGGTCAACGACCAACCTCATCGCACAATGTGAATCCAGATTAGAAAGAAGACTTACTCTAACCGAAGTCCGGGCGGTTTCCAAGTTGTACTTCTCGCCCGAAGGTTCATTAATTATGTGCATAACCGCACTTATCTTATTTAATTACAAAACGTATATTCACGTTAAAGCTTTTATTATATATATATATCATCTCGACACGAGAGATATCTTGGGAACATTTCCCGAATGTTTGGCACCAGCTGAGTGCACCACCACCTATATTCGGATAGGGGTAGGTCATGACCAGAAAGGGTGTTAGGGCACTTACTTCCTAAATCACCACAGTTATAAAGAAACGACTAATCCTCGTAAGGAATTAGCGTTCCTATGAATACTCGTGCTAAACTAGCATTTAAGTTTACATTTAAATCCACACCATATCCATCACGGAAAAATAACATGTACAATAACGTTGTTTCTTGCAATATATACAACCTATTATAGTATCATATTTTCTCACATCATTTTATAATTTTTTTTCCAAACGAAACAACACTTCACCCCATTTAATTAACAATCAAGTAATTGATAATTAAAAGAAATATGGAATGATAAGCAAGAGCGAACCGCCTCTTGCCTTAATCTAGTCGAACGTAGCTGACGGATTCCGAGTATCTGGAGACTGGAAACTGCGTACGGATCCCTACGACGACGACACAACCACGACGAACCCTAAGTTAGATTCGATACGAACGAATAACGATACGAACGAATGAACGTTAAGAATCGACAGGAAACGAAGCCTAAGTCATGACCGTGGTTGTCCAAGCCACGATCGCGCTTGCTAGGGCAAGCCGCGGTCGCGGTTTGGACTTCCGCGGTCGCGGAATTCTGGGCAGAGCTGCGGTCGCGGAATTCATCCCCGCGATCGCGGACCTCCCTTCCGACGCGGCTCTAACTCGGCTTCGAAGCTTACCGACGACGCAAATGACGACTTCTTGCTTCAGACGAGGGCTTCCTACAACCACCACCACTACACACGTCCAAGGCACTTCCGGCGATGCTCCGACGAACTCGAAAACTCCGGCGAACTCGAAAACTCCGGCAAACACTTAAAACGAGAGAAAGAGAGGAGATTGAGAGCTGTGGGTGATGATCTCTCGAGGCTGAAGACCCCTATTTATAGGGTAAGGAGGGCTCAACGCCGGGGCACTCCAACCGATCGGCCTCCCTCCATCGGCGAAACGTCGGTCAAGCCAAACGTCGAAACGCGGGAAGAATTGAAGGAGACGATGAACAGCGTTTCCGCAATCGCGGAAACACTTCCGCGGTCGCGGAAATGCCGCGAACGCGTCTCTTGGCCTTTGGTCGCGGATTCCTCTCGCGATCCTTTGCTAGAACTTATTTTTAGCACTTCTAAAACTATTCTAAGACCCAGTATATATATTAAACGTATATTAATACGTTCAAAAGATCTTAATGAGTTTACATAAATTGCCCAATACGTCTTTCTTACAAAACGACAGTTTGAGACTTTTAAGGGTTATTACACTTATAGTCTTGATATGCCAGAAGTTGTGATTTATGAATAAACTAGTGAAGTTATTTATGTTGCTCTCTCTTTACATGTATCGAAGTTGTTATAGCTTACCAATTTTCTCTGTTGCAATTTCATTGGTCAATTTCCTATGACCCTTTCGGGCCTTTTCTTACCATGCTTTTACACAAGTACATACAACTCAATCAATGTCCTTATCTTTGGTACTAATTGATATTTTATTTCGTTGCACATGTCACACATGCAAATTTTAAGAAGACGAAAGAGAAAGTTATGTTAAAAAAGAAAGATGTACCAGAAGGGCTTGAATTATATGTAGAAGGTGGTTTCAGAGTTAGATATCCTGAAAACAAACATGATATCGTAGTAAATAGATAGGTGACATTGTAGTAAATATTTAGATGTTTTAATGCGTGTTTATTATCATATTATATTTTTTTGCTCTATTATAAACCAATCTCGACGCATTTTTCCATCTAGGGAATTAGAAAGGTCTTGGAACCAATTAACTCGACGCTTTTTAGTGTCACTGGATGCATAAAGGTCTTGGCGCCAATCTACAATCTCGACGCTTTAAATTGTCAAGAGAATCTGTAGGGATTTGGGAGGTAAGTCTCGACACTTTAGGGCGTTGATGTTTTGTCCCTAGGTGCAATTTTTGACGCTTTTGGAAGTCTAGAAAAGACATAGACTGCGAGATTTTTCCTCAACAAAAGCGTCGAAAGTTGTTTCTCGACAGCTAAAAGCGTCGAAAAAAGCAACACAAAAAAGCGTCGACCAAATGCGATGCTGAAATTCTCAACGCTTTTCTGAAGCGTCGAAAAGCAAAACGCCGGCGCTTTTCCGCGTCGAAGAAGGCCTAAAAACGTGTCAGTAAGTGATATGTTTTCTAGAAGTGGATGAAGATTTTCTCCCCGGTGGCAGCATACCCGCGCGCGCCCCATGCGATGAGTTCTACATCTTGCCCGCGTGCGACATGCTCGCTCTGCAGGACACACGGTGCCGCGAACTGCGCCCTATGCCTAAAAGCTCCCTCAATTAGCGTTGTGACATGCATGCGCCCCGCGACCCGCGACACGACCGCCAGATTCCGCCCATGGCTTACACCCAGCACCGCAACATTAAGGTAAAACTTGAAAATTTCACTGGTGAATATGATGCTTCTAAGTTTCTTGAATGGCAGCAAGCTACGGAGTATGTCCTAGATCATTGCCATTATGTTGAGTATGAGAAGGTTGAGATAGAGACCTTGCACTTCACTGGAACCGCGCGTGCATGGTGGCTCCGCCTCAAGAGTGAACGTGCTAGACGTAGGTTGGATCCAATTTCGACTTGGAACGAACTCATCTACGTGGTGACCAAGCAGTACGTGCCTGAGGACTACAAGGAAGACATACGTCTCAAGATTGCCATGGCGACACAAGGGTCCTACACCCAACTTGAGTTCTTTGCCGAATTAGAGGAAATGTGTCATAAGGCCGGTGTGCATCCCGCCTCTTTGGCCATGAGGTCCATGTTCTTATATGGTGTAGACATTGAGGTTCCAAAGCAACTCAAGATTCTCAACATCAAGGACCTCAACACTATGACCCACACGACAATGGACATTCACATACAACTCCAAAGGAAGAAAAAGGCGGCACGATCAAGATCCACGTCTAGGTATGGCTCTAACCCTAGCTCAATTTTTTCACGAAATTCCTCGCACCCTAAGAATGCCACCCCGACCCTCGCGGGGCCCCACCCGTGCGCGTCAACGCCTCGCCTGCGCGCAACAACGCGCCCCAGGACGACCGCATCTGTGATCGCATTTGCTTCAAATGTCAGGGCCACGGCCACCTTCAGTGGTACATCCCCCAACAACAAGTGCGTCCTCTTATCCCAGGCTGGCTATGAGTCTTTTGATGATGAGACCACTGACGAGGAGCCCGCGCTTGCTGAGGACACTATGGATGCCACCGAAGGCGAAGCTGACAACGCCTACTAATAACATCCATTTCATATTGGTTTAGGACATGCATTTAGGATTTAACTTAGACTTTTTCATGCTATTAGATTGCATTTTTAGTCATTTTCATCTTCTTCTTTAGTTTGGATGTCTACACGAGTTTCTGCATGTTTTTAGGTACATTAACGAGCATATGAGGTATGTTACGTAACATGGACGTCATTAGGAAAGCTGTTGCGCAAGTAAGGACAAGAAGACGGGCCACACACACCAACAAGGAAGACTAAGGAGCCTCCACAACAAGTGCACAACCATCTACAACAGTTGCACGACCAACAACACTCGTCACCAACCGTGCACAACACTCAGGAGACATGCATGGTCAGTGACTGACCGTGCACAGTTTGCTGCAAACCATGCTGAGCCCCCAGTAGACCTGCACGGTCAGTCATTGACCATGTATGGTCTGTGTTTCGCCGTGTTTTACCCTCAGTTAAAGTGCATGGTCAGTGACAAACCGTGCACGGTTTGTCACCGACCGTGCCGTTTAGTCCGCGTCCTGAACTTGTTTTGTTTTGCCCCTTTTTTTATTTTTGGATGGTATAAATACTTTTTCTAGGTTTTTTGGCTGCCCCTTCTTACACTTTTTGCCACTCTCTCTAGCCCTAGGTGTTTTTGGAGTTCTTTTGAAGATTTCTAAAGATTGGAGATTGTTTCCCTGGATTTGACTAAGTATTTATCTTCTTCTAATCTAGTTGAGTGATTTCTTTTGTTCATATAATGTTTTTGATTATTTCTCCAAGCATGTCTGGCTAATTCCATAATTCTAGGGCTGGGGTGATCCCAACAATGATTTGGTAGACTTGTGCATGATATTTGTCTGAATTGAAATCTGAAACCTTGTTTGATTCAATCCTAGAGTTCTTAATGCAATTGATGAATGTTGATTAGACTTCTATTAGGTTTGAGTCTGAAATGAGATAACCTTAATAGATAACTCAGATAGGGTGTGAGTCTGAAAGGATATTACTTTATCATATCACCAAGAATTGAACCTGAGTATTATTTGTGCGATAGTAACCTAATCACTCTTGTGGAATCCTAAGCTACCATAGAAACCCTAGGTTTGTCTGGACTTAGCGGAGCGCGACACCGAATGTTAACCAAATTTGACCTTAGGTTCTAAGTGCCCAAAGGGTCTAGATTTGATTAGCTCTGCGCGACAACGATTGTTAGTTGGAACTTAGGCACATCAATTGATCGTCTGAAAGGAGTTAGTAGAGATTTTAGATAGCTTATCTTCAGACGAGTTCAGACTATTTTCAGACACATATCCATAAGTTTACCAAGACATTTATTGTGTGGATCCCTAGTCCTAGAATCTTCTCCCCAATTGCTTACAAATTCTTGTTTTTTATTTTCTTAGTTATTAATCAAACGAATTTCCCTTTTTATGACTTAGCTTACCAGTTTAAGTTATAAAAGATACTACATAGTCCTCATTGGGAATGACATTTGAAAAGCTACAACTGATCCCATACGCTTGTGGGTAGGTTTTTGTCCTATCATGTTTTTGGCGCCATTGTCAGGGACTATTGCTACTATCAATTGTTTTCCTATAATTGGTTCGACTAAGTCTTTGTTTTATTTTTGATCTTGTTTTTTGTTGCTTTGCTTTTAGACTTGTTTTCTTCAGATGTGAAGAGCCCTGAGCACTGGTAATCTCAACGACTACGATTCTGAACCTACGCGCGCTTTTAACTTAAAAGAAGACAACAACGCGAAGCCAAAGAATAAGTAATGGTTGACGACAAAGTGGAGAATGATCCTGTTCTACAGGTTCAAGTTCCGCGCATGACTCTTGGTGATTACGTGATGCCAAATCATTTTGGTCCAATTTCTGGTGTGGTCCGACCTCTAATACAAGCCCGGAATTTCGAGTTGAAACCTTCCCTGATCAACATGGTTCAGCAAAATCAGTTTGGAGGTCTACCATCTGAAAATCCACACCAGCATCTGAATACTTTTCAAGAGTTGATGGACACAGTGAAGGTTCATGAGGTGTCCCAAGATGCGCTTATGTTGCACGCTTTCTCATTCTCTCTACGAGACAAAGTGAAAGCTTGGTTCAAGACCTTGCCTCAAGGTTCTATAACGACATGGGATGAGTTAGCCAAGGCCTTCCTGAACAAGTATTTCCCACCCAAGAAGACTGCTGAAATGAAAAATCAGATTATTGTCTTCCAGATGAAGGATGAAGAGTCTTTGTATGAAGGGTGAGAGAGATTCAAAGAGTTGTTGATGTTGTGCCCCCATCATGGGCACCCTAAATGGAGTCTGTTGCATGTCTTCTATAATGTTGTTGAAAATTCTACCCGACTAATCATTGATGCTTCAGTTGGACGTAGAATTATGACCATGAAGGTTGACGATGCTTGGAATTTGATTGAGAGTATTGCTCAACACTCTCACTATTACAATGATTCTCACTCTATTTCAAGCTCCATGATGACTGCAGAGATGTATGAAGTCAATACTGAGACCCATCACCAAGCTGAGACGAATGCTATGGCTCAAGAAAACAAGAGATTGAGTTTGTTGGTGCAAAAGTCTCAAGGGTAGGGTACATGACAATCCACATAGGTTGTTTCTGGTGTAGCCTGTCAGTTTTGTGGAAAAGGTGATCACACTATATCTTCTTGTCATCTTTTTGCTTCCCAGAATGAGTCTTAGGAGGAAGTGAATTACACGAACAACTTCAACAGGGGTCCCAGAAATGATCCATACTCTAACAGTTACGACCTTGGTTGGAGGAATCATCCCAACTTCTCCTACAAGAACGATCAGGCTGCGCAAAGACCACCTCTTGGGTTCCAACCAAGAGTCACTCAACCGCATAATCAAGCTAATGTCCAGTCATCTGAGAACTCTACACTAGAGTCCATGTTGAGAGAAATAGCTAAAACCCAGGGGAACATGGCTTCTTATATGGAAGCCTTGTCTAAGAAAGTTGACAGTCTTGAGAGCTTGCCTAAGAGGTTGGACAATCATGAGAGCCAAATAACACAACTTGCTTTGAGCATTCCGAGACCACATGGTTAACTTCCAGGTCAGACTGAGGCCAATCCTAAAGGACAAATCAATGTTGTGTCCTTGAGGAATGGAAGACAACTTGAAGATCCAAAGGCTGTGGATCCTACGGGGAAGAGCAAGGATTCTACAGAGCCCGAACAAGTGGTGATCGAAGAGAAGGAGTCCAGAAATATTCCACCACCTGTTTATAAGCCACCTCTTCCATTCCCGTGGAGGAGAGCTCAGGCACAACTGGATCAACAATATGGGAAATTTGTGGAGGTATTGAAAAAGCTATACATTAATATACTCTTCACTAATGCTCTCAAGCAGATGCCAGCTTATGTGAAGTTCTTGAAAGAGATCTTGTTCAACAAGAGGAAGTTGGATGACTACCAATCTGTCTCCCTAAGTCAGGAGTGTAGCACTCTAATTCAGAATAAATTGCCTCCTAAGTTGGAAGACCCTGGTAGCTTTTGTGTCCCTATGGTGATTGGCAATAGCACCTACAATGGCTTGTGTGATTTAGGAGCCAGTGTGAGTTTGATTCCGCTCTCCATATGCAAGAAGCTGGATTTGGGAGAGCCAATACCAGTAAGGATGACTCTTTTCATGGCAGATAGATCCACTACGGGTCCGATATGTATTTTGAAGGACATTCTCATCCAGATAGGTAAGTCCTACATTCATGTGGATTTCATTGTTCTTGATATTGAGGTTGATTTTCCTGTTCATATTATATTGGGAAGACCCTTTCTAGCTACTGCAAGTATGCTCATTGATGTTAAGCAGGGTGTTCTTTCCTTTACCATTGGGGATCAGAAAATTTAATTTAATTTTTCCAAAGCTATTAAATAGCCTGCTTTTGAGGATGATGGTTATAGGATAGATGTAGTTGACCAGAAAGTTCAAGGATCTATGATGTTTGTTATTTGAGGATCCTTTGGAGTTTTGCTTGACTGAGAGTGTGACCCAGACTGATAATCTTGAGCTATTTGCTGACGTGGTTCTTGATTTGGAGTCCACTAGAGAGTTCCCATGGGTCGTTGTTGAGGTCCTGAAAAAGAGATGATCCAGACTCTACTCAAGAGTCTAAAGATGCACCTAAGGTAGAGTTGAAGCCACTACCACCCACTTTGAGGTATGAGTTCCTAGGACCCAATTCTACATATCTTGTGATTATCAATGCTAGTCTAAGTGAAATTAAAGTTGAGAAATTGTTGCATGAGCTTAGATTGCATAGAAAGGCATTAGGATATTGTATTGATGACTTGAAAGGAATTAGTCCCTCAATGTACATGCATAGGATTTTGATGGAAGATGATCATAAGTCCTCTATTGAGCATCAAAGAAGACTTAACCCAAACATGAAAGAAGTTGTGAAAAAAAGAAGTGCTGAAATTGTTAGATACAAGCATTCTTTATCCTATTTCTGATAGTGAGTGGGTTAGTCCAGTTCATGTTGTGCCTAAAAAAGGGGGTATGACTGTTGTGAATAATGAATTGATTCCTACTAGGCAGTCACGGGTTGGAGAATGTGCATTGACTATAGAAGATTGAACAAGGCAACCCGAAAAGATCATTTTCCCCTTCCCTTAATTGACCAGATGTTAGAGAGGTTAGCTAAACATTCATACTTCTGTTATTTAGATTGTTATAGTGGATTTTTCCAGATTCCTATTCACCTTGATGACCAGGAGAAGACCACATTCATTTTCCCTTATGGCACTTTTGCATATAGGAGGATGCCCTTTAGTATATGTAATGCTCCTGTTACCTTTCAGAGATGTATGATGGCTATTTTTTGATTTTATTGAGGACATTATGGATGTGCTTATGGATGATTATTCTGTATATGGTGCTTCTTTTGATGCTTGTTTGTCTAACTTGTCAATAGTTTTACAGCGGTGTGAAGAGGTTAACCTTGAATTGAATTGGGAAAATGTCATTTCATGGTAAGAGAAGGTATTGTCTTGGGTCATTTGGTTTCTAATCGTGGTATTGAGGCTAACAGGACAAAGATTGAGATCATTGAGAAGATGCCACCTCCTACTTCGGTTAAGGGCATAAGGAGTTTCCTTGGACATGCTTGTTTTAATAGGAGGTTCATTAAGGATTTCTCTAAAATTGCCAAGCCTCTTACTAATATGCTCTTGAAGGATGTTTCCTTTGATTTTTCGAAGGAGTGTCTTGATTCTTTTTGCAAGTTGATGCAGTCATTAATTTTAGCTCCAATTATACAGCCCCCTGAATAGGATCTCTCCTTTGAGATCATTTGTGATGCTAGTGACTATGCTGTTAGAGCTGTTTTGGGGCAAAGGAAGGACAAGAAGCTCCATGCCATTTACTATGCTAGCAGGACTCTTGATGTGGCCCAAATGAATTATACTACTACTGAGAAAGACACTAGTACAAAACGAGGCTTCCCCTATAGACATATTTATCACGGTTCTGTGTTTTTTCGTAGTAATTCTGTTAAATGAGATAAATTACTACGGTTACTTGAAGAGTCGTAGTTATTTGGCATCTTTTTAACCACGGTTCTGGTACAACTGTAGTAAAACTGATGTTAAAAATACTTATCAACCGTACTAAATGAGTTAGATAAGATATTTTACCACGGTTCTCACACGACCGTAGTAAACCAAACGCATAAAAACTACGGTCCGTTATGTTTTTGCATATATTTTACTACGGTTATGGACAACCGTGGTAACAATGTTATCAAAAAATACTACGGCTCATTTATCAACCGTAGTAACTAAGTTATATAAGCTATTTTACTACGGTTGTAACACAACCGTAGTAAACCAGACGTATAAAAACTACGGTCTATAGTGTTTATGCAGATATGTTATCACGATTTTTTGACAACCGTAGTAAACATGTTGTTTAAAATACTACGACTCGTTTATCAACCGTAGTAACTAAGTTACATAAGCTATTTTACTACGGTTGTAACACAACCGTAGTAAACCAGACGTATAAAAACTACGGTCCATAGTGTTTATGCAGATATGTTATCACGATTTTTTGACAACCGTAGTAAACATGTTGTTTAAAATACTACGACTCGTTTATCAACCGTAGTAACTAAGTTACATAAGCTATTTTACTACGGTTGTAACACAACCATAGTAAACCAGACGTATAAAAACTACGGTCCGTAGTGTTTATGCAGATATGTTACCACAATTTTTTTGACAACCGTAGTAAACATGTTGTTTAAAATACTACGGCTTGTTTATCAACCGTAGTAACTGAGTTACATAAGCTATTTTACCACGATGGTAAAACAACCGTAGTAAACCAGGCGCATAAACACTACAGACTGTAGTGTTTAGGCATATATTTGACCACGGGTTTGTGACAAACGTAGTTAACATGTCGTTTAAAATACTACGGCTCGTTTATTAACCGTAGTAAATGAGTTACATAAGCCATATTACCACGGTTCTAACACGACTTTAATTAATATATGTATATAATTAACATTATTAATCACAATTATTGTAAATTATACGTAAATGTTTACCATTAGACTTTATTTATTGAAAATTGACAATATATATTATCATAATTTAATTATTTATATCAAATTTTTTATTTTTTAATTAACATATTTACTATGATTCTTATAAACCGTAGTAATATTGTAATTTTTTAAAGTACATATATAAACTTTCCAAAATTAAACAATTTTTTGGCCGACGGTGATAGAAATTAGATCAATAGATATCTGCTTCCAAAACTAGTGTTTTTGCTCTCAAGCCCTAAGCGCGCGCGTCAGATCAACTAGTACAAAATTAGTGTTTTACATCAATAGATATACATGGTATGCATTTTAAAATGCTGTATAAACTGACCTTTCATTTTATACACCGGCTTTTAAAAATATCCCTCGTATAAGGATATGCGTGTAAATATTAGAAACGATGTAACAAGTATAGAAGTCAAACATTTTTTAAACCGATGTGTAAGTAAGCACTTTTCAATCTTTTAACATACTGAACTCCCGATTTTATAATGTGTCAAAGACCTAAAGGACAGTTACATCTCAGACAATGTTCAACCCTTGTCAAACGTACAGCCGCCGGTGTTGGATCTCTCACAAAATATCCACCGTCTACGACCTACTCCATTTCCATCGCTGCTCACTATCTTGGGCTCCATCGTGTATATCGCGTCCACACCTTGTTACTCGCTGCCTCTTCCAGCGATTTTATCACCCACCAATCCATCCGCTGCACCACACTTCCTGGTAATTGTTGTTGTCTCCCATGTGCATCTCTCTCGTTTTGTTGTTGTGCAACTCTAGCAATTACATCTCCCCCATCGTTCATGCTGATATTAGGGATCTATAAGAAAAAAAGGTTAGGGTTTGGAATTTTTGTGGATCTTTTTTTATGCTGTTTTCGTTTAGAGTTTGGTATGTTGATTAACTTGAATTTTACCTAATATTTTTTTTTATTGTGGTATGTACTGATAATTAGCATGTTAATTTTAATGAATGTTATAATTGTTGAAATTGTGGTCTATTGTGTTAGAAACATAAAAGTGCTTATGATGTTGGATAAAACGCCTACATTCTGAAAACATACCAGAGAATTATTCATAATTTTGTTGATTTCCTTGCTTTTTTATATGTTGTTTCCATTGCAAGAGGTATCTGCTCTTGGGGATAAGTAATATCATATTTCTACCAAATAAGAAGTAATAGGCATGTAGGTGAATTCATGTTATAGTTTACCTTATAATCTCTTTATGATATGTTTATTCTGTAAAGTAGAAATAAACTAATTTGATTAAAGATGGAAAGATCTAAGATGTCTAATGACATAGTTTATGTGTTGGTCTTTGGTTGATTGAAGTTACCCCAGCAAACATCGTGGATATCAAGTAGACTAGTAGTGGCATGTTAACTGTGGCAATTTTGCTTGTGTCTACGAGTGAATGTTGTTGTTATTAGGAGCAGCTGCAACAACACCTTTGGTGTCCTTCATGTTGAATTGACATAAAGAAACTGCCTGGTTTTGCAACATTGAGTTGCTTGTTAATTGGAATACTAACTATCAATTGTCTTCTCATATGGCATTTAGTTAACAAAGGAGAAAACAATACAAGCCACATGAGTGGCGTCTGGTCTGCTTGAAGCTATACAGGGTTCAGGTTTCAAGCTGCAAACACTGAATTTGAGCTTTGAGGAAGAAGAAGAGCTCGTGGCCTAGGTACTTATTCCACCCTGCTGTATGCTTTTCCTCTAAAAAATTTGTGTTATCTGTTTTGAGTTAGAAATCACTTGCCAATAAAATCCATTGTGAACATCAACTGCACTTACTTGTATATACAAGTACTTGATTAAAGCCAAGTTCCTTATAAAAAAACAGAATACTTCCTGTTTGATCAGGAAAAAACTTGAAGATATGCATGCATGCCTGCAAGATAACCAGTGTTTTTACTAGGCCGAACCAGGTTATGCTTATAAAAAAAAAACAGAATGCTTTAATAAATCCACAAAAGTAAATTAAAATTTTATTTGAACTGTTTGAGTTTGAGAAATGTCAATTGGATTAATCGTCCCTGGTGTGGAAATTGATTTTCCCTGGAACTGAAGGCTTTTGTCAAATCACAGAAAGAGACATTCATATTTTAGCATCTACCTTATTGTGAACATATGTTTTGCCTTACAGGTACTTGATTTGTAAACTGGATTCCCTTCTTGGTTGAGTGGTCTTGTTGGGAAGGAATCTGTTTGAGGAGGTAATTCCTGATCAATTCTTGTTGTTACTTTGTGTTGTTTCCTGGATCTGTTAGGGTAATGATGGTATCTTCCTTTAATGTCGAAATTGTGACATTATCCTTATGCATTGTGGAATATGAATTGGTTATGTTATGTAGCTTGCTGGAGTTGTGGCTGTTGAAGTTACTGGAGGACTAGAAGTTCCTTTCCACCCGGGCAGAGTGTTTAATAAATCATTACAACTTTTATTTGCCGAATACTTGATTTTGCTGCCAATCGTATCTTATAGAAGCTGATCTTTGAATCTTGGGAACTTCTAGTTTGTTTGATGTAACATTTAATTTACTATTCTTGTTTGCATGTGAATGTGGGTTCTAATTCTGACAATCTCTGAACAGTAAAGTGATAGAAAAACCACTTGACTATTGGGATAAAGACTCCTTCATTGCTATTATTCAAATGAATCTTAATAGCTCTATCTGTTGGGTTTATGAAGCCTGACGAGTAAAGGTTTGCACGGCAAGCAGAGAAGGCAACTGAGGGCTGTCGCCGGGTCGCGGTGAAGTGGACGCCCCGCGTCAGACGCCGATTCTCCTGAGAGGATTCACTGAGAGTTACCGCTGGGTCGCGGTAGGATTGGCGCCCCGCGGTGGGGGTCACAGCCCCGCGGTGGGAGCTGGGCCAGTTATCACGTGTTGTGTTTTAAGGCCCATTAGGTTAATCCGTGTCTTGCTATTTAAGCCCTAGTTGATCAATTGTAATCTCAAGTTGAAGTTGTCGTTATCACATTCAAAAGAGAGAAAAGTATCCTGGCTTGGTAGTGCCCCCAGACGTAGTCAATTCTTGACGAACTGGGTTAACAATTCTTGTGTTCTTTTGTCTATTTTCTTGTCGTTACTATGTTCGAATCCTAACAACTGGTATCATAGCCTGGTTCAGGAGGTGACGATGGGAAGCGGAAAATCACCGATGGAGAAGTTCGATGGAACAGACTTCGGATTCTGGAAGATGCAGATCGAGGATTACCTGTATGGTAAAGATTTGTATTTGCCGCTGGGTGAGAAGCCGAAAGACATGAAGAAAGACGAGTGGAAGTTGCTGGACAGGAAAGCGATGAGCGTGGTCCGCCTATCGCTGTCCAGGAACGTGGCACATCACATGGTCAAGGCAGAGACGACGAAGGGGATGCTGGAAATTTTTTTTGCGATGTATGAGAAACCTTCTGCGGTGAACAATGTTCACCTGATGCGGCGGTTGTTCAATCTGCGGATGACGGAGAGTACAGCGGTCACCAACCACTTGAACGAGTTCAACATGACGATCGCCCAACTGAGTTCAGTTGAGATTGATTTCGATGATGAGGTACAAGCCCTAATCTTGCTGTCTTCTTTACCAGAGAGTTGGAGCGGGACAGTTACTGCTGTTAGTGCTTCGGCGGGGAAGGCAAAGATCAAGTTTGATGAAGTAGGGATCTGATTATCAGCGAAGAAATTCGCAGGAAGGCGTCAGATTCTACTTCTGGATCAGCCTTGAATACGGATAGCAGGGGGAGGTCAGACTCTAGGAAGTCGAATCGTGGCAGATCAAAGTCTAAAGGGAAGGATAAGCCCAAGGACAAGAGCAAGATCAAGTGTTGGAATTGTGATGAAAACGGTCATTATAAGAGTGAATGTAAAGCGTCGTTGAAGAACAAGTCAGCAAATTCAGCCAGTGAAGATATTGCTGACGCGTTGACTCTGAGCAATTCAACGACATGAACCACTGCAGATGCATCCATTCTGAGCGCGAGCAGTCCATTGGAGTCTTGGGTGTTAGACTCTGGAGCCTCGTTTCATTCTTGCAGCAGTGCTGATATATTGGATCGCTACACCTCTGGAGATTTTGGAAAGGTCTATCTTGTTGATGATGAGGCCTTGAAAATCGTAGGGAAGGGTGATGTCAGGATCAAGGCGCCGAACGGATCTGTGCTGCAGTTGCATGGAGTGAGGCACATTCCTGGCTTGAAGAGAAACCTACTTTCTATTGGCCAGTTGGATGACGAGGGTTATGAAGTAACCTTCGGCTGTAACAGCTGGAAGATCACCAAAGGAGCTATGGTGGTAGCTCGTGGAAAGAAGGAGGGAATGCTGTACATGACGAGCAACGTCCGTGATAGCATTGTTGTTGCAAGAGTGAACTGTGATGCAGATTTGTGGCACTGTCGTTTGGACCACATGAGTCAAAAAGGGATGCATGTGCTATGTTCAAAGGGTTTGCTGCCAGGTCTTAAGTCCGTTGAGATCGGGCTGTGTGAAGATTGTGTGCTCGGAAAGCAGAAAAGGGTTAGCTTTGCGAAGGGTGGCAGAACTCGGAAGAAGCAAAAGTTGGAGTTGATCCACAACGACTTATGGGGACCAGCACCTGTGACATCTCTGGGTGGAGCGTCATACTACATGACCTTCATTGACGATGCCACAAGAAAGGTATGGGTCTATTTTCTGAAGCAAAAATCTGATGCATTCGATTCTTTCAGAAAGTGGAAGACTCTAGTAGAGACTGAGACAGGTCTTAAGGTGAAGTGTTTGAGATCTGACAATGGTGGAGAGTATGAGCTTCGTGAGTTCAAGGAGTTTTGTGCGGAGAATGGAATTCGCATGGAGAAGACCTTGAAAGGAACCCCTCAGGAGAACGGCATCGCTGAGCGTATGAACAGGACCCTGAATGAGCGTGCTAGGAGCATGAGGATGAAGTGTGGGCTTCCAAAGATGTTCTGGGCGGATGCAGTAAACACTGCTGCATTCTTGATCAACCGAGGACCATCAACTCCCTTGGAGAATGGGATACCAGAAGAAGCTTGGAGTGGCAAAGAGGTAAATTTGTCTTTCCTTTGGATATTTGGATGTGTTTCATATGTTCACATTGCTCCTGTTGAGAGAAGCAAGCTGGATGCAAAGTCTGTCAAGTGCACGTTTATTGGATATGGTGGGGATGATTTCGGATACCGGTTCTGGGACGAGCAGAGCAGGAAGGTTATTCGCAGTCGAGACGTCGTGTTCAATGAGCAGGTGATGTACAAGGATAGTCTGGGTGCGTCAGAAACAGCTAGTCCTGAGCCTGAGACTATTGAGTTAAATATCTCAAAATCGGGTGGGAGTAAGGAGTCTCGTGGAGACCAGGAGGCCGTGACTGAGGAGGAGCCGAGTACCCCAGTGATTCCGTTGCGGAGGTCCACCAGAGAGCGTGGATCGCCTGATAGGTATTTGCCTTCAAACTACTATTTGTTGCTGACAGATGGTGGAGAGCCAGAGTGTTATGCAGAGGCATATCGTGGAGAAGATGTGAGCAAGTGGAAGCTCGCCATGGATGATGAGATGGATTCGTTGATGACCAACGGAACCTGGGAGCTAGTTGAGCTTCCGGCAGACAAGAAGGCTTTGCATAACAAGTGGGTCTATAGGATCAAGGAGGAGGCGAATGGAAGAAAGCGTTACAAAGCAAGGCTGGTTGTGACACGAAAGACTCGCAAGGTCTTGCAGTTGACGAAGAATCGTGGAACTGAGAACCCTGCAGACATGCTAACTAAGGTTGTGACCTTAGAGAAGATGAAGCTTTGCATGGCTTCAACTGGCCTTGGTAATTGAGTTGAAGGCCTGACACTACTACCAGCTATGGATTGATGAGGAGGACGATTATGATTGGAGTCAGTCTCCAGGTGGGAGATTGTTGGGTTTATGGAGTCTGACGAGTAAAGGTTTGCACGGCAAGCAGAGAAGGCAACTGAGGGCTGTCGCCGGGTCGCGGTGAAGTGGACGCCACGCGTCAGACGCCGATTCTCCTGAGAGGTTTCACTGAGAGTTACCGCCGGGTCGCGGTAGGATTGGCGCCCCGCGGTGGAAGCCCCGCGGTGGGGGTCACAGCCCCGCGGTAGGAGTCACCGCCCCGCGGTGGGCGCTGGGCCAGTTATCACATGTTGTGTTTTAAGGCCCATTAGGTTAATCCGTGTCTTGCTATTTAAACCCTAGTTGATCAATTCTAATCTCAAGTTGAAGTTGTCGTTATCACATTCAAAAGAGAGAAAAGTATCCTGGCTTGGTAGTGCCCCCAGACGTAGTCAATTCTTGACGAACTGGGTTAACAATTCTTGTGTTCTTTTGTCTGTTTTTTTGTCGTTACTACGTTCGAATCCTAACACTATCTAGTTAGGTTGAATGTGTTAGGATCAACTAGCCTCTTTCTGTTTTTGGAGGTGACATGAGAATTGCTGTTAGGATTTGTCACTATTTAACTGAGTTAATTGTTTAACTGAGCTAATTGTTCCTCTGCTGTCTCTTTTTCGAAATTTTATTGTGATGAGCTTTTAGTAATATTTTTTTGCTATATATAGGAAGTGCTTTTATGTCATGGATAGTAAATCATGAGTTGGAATATGTTAGTGTTCAATATAAGTTAAATTTAAATTCCACAATTATAAGGGAAAAGTTATAGAATCCTATGATTAAAAAACCAAGCACTTGTATATACAAGTACTTGATTATGACACTTCCTCTACAAGTACTTGTACATAAAACAACTACACAGTAAATCAATAATGTTGTTTTTGGAGATTGTTTGAAAACACAGAAAATATGATGTCATACTTTTTACTTAACTTCTCACCGAGAATGCTATTTTGTTAGTCATCTAACACTATCAACAAGGGTCAACCAAGAAAGGTGCCGAATGAGCTGGTGATGACGGTAGAACAAGATTCTAAACTTAGAACATCTTCGCCGACTATACAGATATCTCTTGAGTAAGAAGGAGGCCACGCCCAGACTGATTCGTTGGATCCTTCTTCTCCAAGAGTTTGATTTGGAGATTAGAGACAAGTAGGGCACAAAAAATTTGGTTCCTGACCATCTATCTAGGTGATAGCACCATGACCCCCTCGATGACGGCGAAGGACGAAGAAGAAACAATGGGAGTGCACTCGAATAGAGCCAGACGTGGCGTAGCAAAACAGGAGCGTTTCCGCAACCGCAAAGGACATAGCCGCGACCACGGAAGACATGACCGCGACCGCGGAAGACTTTGCCGCGACCGCGAAAATATAGCTGAATTACGAGAGTCTACAGAAACTTTTCCGCGACCGCGGAAACGACGCTGATTTTCGAGACTTTACATGAACTTTTCCGTGATCGCGGAAGTATTGTCCGCGATCGCGGAATTGACACGATCGTTCGCGTCTTACAGAAACTTTTTCGCGATCGCGGAAGTATTTTCCGCGACCGCGGAAACGGGCCCGAACGTTCGTTGTTTCGTCTTTATTTCCGAAACTTATTATTATTTTATTATTACTTGTTAGCGACTATTTAAACTAGCAAACCCTAGTTTTTCATACGATGTTGATTTGAGTAGTTAAGTTGAGTACGCTCCTTCCTTGAATCCCAACATCAACCCTTATGATCCCACATATCAAACTATCCCGTAGCTCGTCGCTTCGAGCAATCAAACACCGTTTCTTCGGTAATTCGCGATCATCACGTTGATCCCTATGTTCATCTCTTTGGACGAGTTTGGCTATCTCTTTAGCCCTAGGAAAGCCATCACTTTGGCTACGCAAGAGAATAATTCGACTACAAGCTTGAGGAAACGAAAATCCTACGAATTGCAAACGACACTTCAGGGGTTGTTCGCATCAACTGGCATCAGCCTATCCAAGCTAAGTTTGTTTCTTCTCTCTTATTGTGATTCCTTGAAATTTTTCCGCTTGCAAACCCAGAATTGTTTTTCTCACCACCACCACTTGTCGGAATTTTCCCCCGCCCGCCACCACCACCACCGTCCGCCACCTCTCCCTCACGGCTGCAAACCCTAATTTTCTTTTAGGTTTCGGTTATTCTCAAGTTAGAGTTATCTTTGACTTTTCCACAACCTTAAATCTCTCCTCCTAGCAATATCTTGTTTCCTTACTTGCATATTTGATTTCCTTGTTTCTTGTTGATTACTTCTTGCTTCATCTTTGGATTAATTGCTAGACTAGTTATTAGATCTTATTCCATCATAGTTGCTTCGTCTCTTCTTTCTTTTCCTACACTTGCTTGTGTGGTTCTTTATTGCTTGATTCACAATCATATCAAAAAAACATAAAAAAACCAGTGTGACCGTATAAACAAAAACAACCATACCATTCTCACCTTCCATCAAACAAAAAAATAGGTTTGGGAAGATGGAAGCCTCCCAAAAAAAAAAAAATACAAAGCAAAGGCAAGAGAATGCACCATACGATCATACTTCATCTTCTCTTCTTTCATGTCTCTATGCAACTCTCATTGAAAAGGGCAAAATTTTCAACTCTCTTGTGATTAATTATGAGAAACTTGATTTGATCTGCTTGCACTTGGAAATTTGTGTGTTGTTTAGGACTTGATTTGCTAGTTCTTGCTTTTTTGCCTTCCGTTCAAGCCTCTCCCTCCTCACGAGCAACCAAATTAGTACGCCCATCGGAAAATTTCTTAGTTCACTTTTGAGACAAGGACTTGTTCTTTGCTTGGTGCAACTTACTCATTGTGTTATATGCTTCGTATAGGTACCATGGAGGTTCCTACGCCAAGCCACTCTCCTTCTACGGGCAATCGCAGCCCCGGACACATGGACTCCGCCTATGAGCAAATTGACCAACTTCATGCAGCGAATGACACACTTCAAGCGTCGTATGACGATCAAGGCCGCCAACTCGCCGCGCAGGCTGCCGAGCTTGCTCACCTTTGTCGGACAGTGAGTGACTTGAGGTTGCCCACGGCTGATCCATTATTGAACCCCACGGCCTCCACCAGTCGGGCACTGGACCGCAAGGGCACCGTGTCTACCCCGCATGATCGTCTTCGCTCTCAAATTGAAGGCTACCTTCCTAAGCGTGGCGCTTCCCGCGTACGGTATAATCCCACCTTTGCTCCTAGAGATGAGGATTACTCCTCGGATCCCTCCCGTCGTCGTGTTCGCGCATCCAGAGACCCTCTTCCTTATGTCAACACCAATGATCGTCGGGAAAGAGGCCGCCAACATACGCGGTATGACGATTCCGAGTCCGAGCTTGCTGACGACGTTGACCGTGCCTCAGACCACTCCCGGGATAGATTTGATGACGATGAGGCGTATGGGTTGGAACTCCACACGGAGCTGCGTCCCGTGCGCCATGGCTACCGCCACCACACACCGGAACGGTGCCGACCGAGCCCCGGGCGCTATGGACCGTGTTGCCCCGACATTTAGGTAAAACTTCCAAACTTTTTTGGTGAATTTGATCCCCTAAAGTTTCTTGATTGGCCACAGTCCATGGAGTATGTTTTGAATCATTATCGCTACCCGGAAGAAGAACGGGTTGCAACCGCCGCTTTGCACTTCGACGGCGCCGCCAATGCTTGGTGGCATTGTTTCTGGGCTGACCGTGAGCGTCACTGTGAGTGTTCAGTCACTTCTTGGCGCCATCTTATGCGGATCATGCGAAAGAAGTATGTCCCCGAGGACTTTACTTATGAAATGCGCCTTAAGATACAGCTAGCGGCCCAAGGTAACCGTTCTCCTCTTGATTTTTATGCTGAACTTGAGGAGTTGTCCCATAAGGCAGGTATCCATCACATTGACGAGGACTTTCGGAGTATGTTCCTTCGTGGCCTACATGAGCCCATTAGAAATCAACTTCGAGTGCTCAACATACGAGACCTCCAAAAGTGCGCACATACGACATAAGAGATATGGTTGCAAGCTCAAGCGGCTAAGAGAGCGTCTTGGTCTCAACCTCACACAAGGTATGGCTCTAACCCTATATCAAGTTCCCCTTCTACTGATGTGCGTTCCTCTTCGCAGTCTGCTCCCGCGACTACAACGCCGACGCCGGCCACTCGGCCGAGCAACACACCGGCGCGCGTCAACGAGCCACCGCAGCGTCGAGTGCCTCCTTCCGATGATAGGGCACTAGACAAGGTCTATTTTAAGTGCCAAGGGCGTGGCCACATGCAGCGGGACTGCCCCAACAACAAGCGAGTCCTCTTCTCGAATACCTCCGGATACGAGTCCTTTGACGAGGACACCCCCGACGCCGGGCCGGTTTTTGACACCTACGGTCATGAGGAGGAGGAATTGGATGGATACATATGCAGCCATATGGATGAGCCAGGCACTGTGCCTCTTAGCTTGGTTATACGCCACGTTCTTACCGCCAAAGAAGGTACCTTACTTGACCAACGTGAAAATCTGTTCCATACTAAGTGTGTGGTCCAGGGTGCTTCTTTGAGTGTTATTATAGATGGTGGAAGTTGTTGTAATATCATCAATGAAAAGGTGATCAAGCACTTCAAGTTCGATACAACTCCACACCTACAACCCTATAGTCTACAATGGATCTCCGAGGGTGATGATTCCAATGTCGTGAAGCAACAATGCACCATAAATTTCAGCATTGGTCATTACGCGAATTCGGCGCTTTGGGACGTCATGCCCATGGATGCAACTCATCTTCTTTTAGGACGACCTTGGCAATTTGACAAGAGAGCTCTTCATGATGGATTCCTCAACAACTACGTCTTCATGCACAATGGAAGAAAGGTAACATTGCTTCCTATGAGCCCTAAGGAGATTTTGCAAGATCAAGTTGAGAGGAACCGAATCAAGGCACTTGAACAAGCCAAGGGACATTCACTGCCCTCATCTGACCGTGGGAAGCAACCGAAGTCAGCCCTAAAACAGCCCCCTAAGCCAGTCCACCACGGCATTCAAGGATCTTGTGAAGACCGGCTTCTATTGGCTAGGTCTCGGGATGTCTCTCCAATCATTTAGGGACGTCGTCCTTGCTTTCTACTTGCTCCTTTCGCGTGTCTTCTATCTGTTAAAGATCTTGTTGATTTATCCCCTACCGTGACTTCTCTTTTGCAGGACCTTGGGGATGTGATGCCCGAGGAGCTGCCCGCAGGCTTGCCCCCTATACCCGATGACTATGGTGCGCATCCTATGTTCAACGTCGCTGATCTTTCTCCTTATACGCCTCCTGCTTTTGACGACGAGGATGAAGCGGGGACGCTTCGCAGCCAAGAAGAGGAGATTGATAGCACCATGACCCCCTCGATGACGGCGAAGGACGAAGAGGAAACAATGGGAGTGCACTCGAAGAGAGCCAGACGCGGCATAGTAGAACATGAGCGTTTCCGCGACCGCGGAGGACATAGCCACGACCGCAGAAGACATGGCCGCTACCGCGGAAGACTTTGCCACGACCGCGGAAATATAGCTGAATTACGAGAGTCTACAGAAACTTTTCCGCGACCGCGGAAACGACCCTGATTTCCGAGACTTTATAGGAACTTTTCCGTGATCGCGGAAGTATTGTCCGCGACCGCGGAATTGACACGATCGTTCGCGTCTTACAGAAACTTTTCCGCAATCGCGGAAGTATTTTTCGCGACCGCGAAAACGGGCCCGAACGTTCGCTGTTTCGTCTTTATTTTCGAAATTTTATTATTATTTGTTAGCGACTATTGAAACTAGCAAACCCTAGTTTTTAATACAATGTTGATTTGAGTAGTTAAGTTGAGTACGCTCCCTCCTTGAATCCCAACATCAACCCTTACGACCCCACATATCAAACTATCCCGTAGCTCGTCGCTTCGAGCAATCAAACACCGTTTCTTCGGTAATTCACGATCATCACGTTGATCCCTATGTTCATCTCTTTGGACGAGTTTGGCTATCTCTTTAGCCCTAGGAAAACAATCACTTTGGCTACGCAAGAGAAGAATTCGACTACAAGCTTGAGGAAACGAAGATCCTACGAATTGCAAACAATACTTCAGGGGTTGTTCGCATCACTAGGTTGACTCCGGAGCAGCTGAATTGTACTCCAGATGAGCCCCCTATTGATGATTCTTTTCCTGATGATCATCTTTTCAGGATTACTAAGCAGTTCTTGACTCTTGCAATCTTCAGGATGCCTTGGTATGCTGATTTTGTCAATTATTTGGTTTGCAATGAGCTACCTCCTAGACTATCTTTCTAGCAGAAGAATAAGTTCATGTATGATGTTAGACATTATTACTAGGATGAGCCTTTGCTATTCAAGCAATGTGCAGATGGGATTATCAGGCGTTGCATCCCTGAGGAGGAGGTGGAGAGTGTTATCACTCATTGTCATTCTCTACCTTGTGGAGACCATGCTAGTTCCTCCAAGACTACCTCCAAGATTCTCAGTCAGCTCTCTATTGGCCTTCTATATTCAAGGATGTGCACCGTTTCATTGTCTCTTATGATGCTTGCCAGCGAACATGAAATATTTCCAGGAGGAATGAGATGCCTCTTAATAACATCCAGGAGGTTGAGATTTTTTATGTATGGGGAGTTGATTTTATGAGACCTTTTCCACCGTCCTGCAGTAACAAGTACATTCTTGTGGCGGTTGATTATGTGTCCAAGTGGGTTGAAGTTATTGCCTCTCCGACCAATGACTCTAGGGTGGTGTCCAAGTTCTTTAGCAAGGTGATTCTTCCTAGATTTGAGACACCTAGAGTTGTGATTAGTGATGGAGGATCACATTTTATTGAGAAGAAGTTTGAGGCTTTGTTGAAGAAGTATGGGGTAACTCACAAAATTGCCACCCCATATCATCCTCAAACAAGTGGTCAAGATGAGGTTTCTAACAGGGAGATCAAGAGCATCTTGGAGAAAACAGTGTCCCGATCCCGAAAGGATTAGTCTATGAAGCTTGATGATGCTCTTTGGGCTTACATGACTGCTTTTAAGACTTCTATTGGCACTACACCATTCAGGCTTGTCTATGGGAAGTCTTGTCATCTCTCTGTGGAGTTGGAGCATAAGGCATATTGGGCCATTAAGTTGTTCAATTATGATATGAAAGAAGCAGGTGAAAAGAGGATATTGCAATTGCAAGAGTTGGAAGAGCATAGATTGGATGCTTATGAGAATGCCCGGATTTACAAGGAGAGGACAAGAAATGGCATGACAAACATATTATCCCTAAAAAGTTTCATGAAGGTGATCTTGTCCTGCTATATAACTCTAGATTGAGGCTCTTTCCAAGCAAGATGAGATCCAAATGGAGTGGTCATTTCCAAGTAAGAAGAGTATATCCACATGGTGCTATTGATATATGGAGTGAAGAGACATGTCAGTTCAAGGTAAATGGACAGTGCTTGAAGAAATATATAGCAGAAAGTTCGTTTAAGAAGGTGGCTTCTATCCACCTTGATTCGATCCACTGAAGGTGCTGATGGAAGGTCAAGCTAACGACCTTAAACAAGCGCTACTTGGGAGGCAATCCAAAATAAGTATGTCTAACTCTTTCTCCTAATAAAAAAAGGCAAAAAAAAACATTGTTTGGAGCGGTGTACGGACCGTGCACCTCAACTGGCCGCTTCGACCATGGTGCATGGACCGTGCACCTTACCTAGCCCGCTCCCAGCATAAAAGTAAAAATAAAACAACAACAACGAACCTTTTTTTCTCTAGCCCCTCTCCCTCACCTCTCTCTCACGCCTCTTATCTCCTCTCTCACGCCTCTCCCCTCTCCTCTCTCACGCCTCTCCCATCTCCCACTCTCTCACACCAACCACCACCACCCACTTCACCGCACCAACCACCCACTCCGGTGACCTTGTCCCACCACCACCGCATATCTTCACCACCGCTCACCCCACACCACCACGTCGCACACCCCACCTCCATATCATTAGTGATCTCCCCCCATCACCACCTCAGATCTACACCACCGCCTACCACCACTTACCCCTCCCATTTCATTAGGTTTCAAGGTAAATTTCTTCCCTTTATTTTCCCTTGTTCTTGTTTGGTAGATTTTAGGAGTTTTCTAGTCTAGATGATTTGTGTCTTTTTTAGTTTAGTTGATTCTAGGGGTTTGTTAACTTATTGATTTTAGGGGTTTTCTAGTTTTGTTGATTTGGGGGTTTTCTAGTTTTGTCCCTATAGGGGTTTCCTACTTTGCTAGATTTGGGTGTTTGTATATTTGCATGAGTTGGGTAATTTGATTATGTGCGGGAAAGTTAATCCGAGTTACTTGTTTACTATTTTGTCATTTTCCTAGATTTCTGATGTCATCTATTACCTAACTTATTAGCTATCGTAGGCCCTTGGCAGGATTTTTTTGCTTCATTGTTGATTTGTTTAGGCCTTGGCGGGATAGTATTGTTTTGCATAGTGTTGTTATGCACTCATAGGTTCTCTTTAGCGCATAGATTGTCTCCATGCCTCTGCGTCGCGCCCACATTGCTCAGCCTGACAATGGCCGCATTATCATGGATAACCATGAGCAGCGAGAGAACTATAGAACCCTCCTTACATAGCCCTGGCTGCCCATAAGATGGATGGATCTTGATTGCATGGTGACCTTAGGTCTACTCGGGGAGCTATGTCGTATGGTTGGCCGCATCGGGCTTGAGCATTTCCTTGACATGAACGAGGTGTGCTATAAAGAACTCACACTCGAGATGATCAGCTCTCTCACTGTTACCGTTGATCGAGTCTCCCTTCATCGTGGCACTCTGCGTTTTCGCCATGGGAATGTTTGGAGACAATTGTGCTTCACTGAGCTCAACACTATCTTAGGTTTCCCTACTCGTGGGAACGTTCTAGACCTCTGTTGAGCGGATGAGGATGACTTCTAGCACAGGATCACTGGTTTGCCTACATTCAGTGACCATTCCAAAGCCACCAACATCGTGCACCCTGTATTAAGGGTATTGTAGAAATTTATCGCTGGGACAATCTTCTCCCGTGAGGACAACGCGGACAACGTACGTCGCAGTGAGCTTATGATCCTAAAAGCCAAGACTATCGGGGAACGCGTGAACATAGGCTAACTACTCGCTTTACAACTGGCCAAAATGACCACCAAATCTAGTGGTGGGATCTGCATTGGCGGGATGATTACGCCTTTGCTCTGCCACTTTCGCGTCCCCTTGGATCACTATGAGGAGACCTCTGCGTCTCATTGGATCGACGTCAAGTATTTGCGTCAATTCCATGTGCTCACTTGCGCCCGGGGTAGCAATGTCAACAAGCTCAAATTCAACGCTCTCGTTGCGCTTACTCCCTTACATGATCCCGCTTGTACTCCCCTTGATGACAAAGCTAACTGGTGCCTCAACTGGATCGGGTCGTTGTCTGAATCTTAGGACGATGAGGATGAGGATGATGATATGCCTGATGCCGATGCACTGCCCATAACTACGGCCCCTATTCATGATGGTGCGGGTCCTTTGCGTCATTATAAGCAGGGTGGCCCCTCCTGATCCTCCACTTATGCCATGCCTGACTATGCGTCTGATTTTGCCTATCTTTGCGGGCATATAGACTCTCTAGACTCAAGGATGATGAGCCTGTAGTTGTCGGTTGACCACGTTAGAGGGCAGGTTGATAGCCAGCAGCAGATGACCGAGCTGATGTACCACAACATGTTCGGGTACCCTTTCGACCCGAACGCCCGGTACCCACCACCACCTCCTCAGTAGACTTTCTCGGTGAGTTTCATCTTCCTCTTGTACTTTTTCTACATTGGGGACAAAGTAGTTTTTGCTTGGGGGGTTGTTATTCACTAGTAGACATTCATGTTTGCATTTGCATTTAGTGTTATTTTTCTTGTTTTTTTGTTAGGTTTGGATGCATTTCATTTATCACTGGATGTTTGATATGACTCATATGTTCATTCTTACTTGTTTTGTATGATGCTATTCCTCTTGGCATGCTTTGGTTGTTGACACTTTAATTGACCTATGGACACGATTATGACAATTTGGATAGTTAGCATTTGCTTGAACATATGATCATTTATTAAGACTAGCTAGGACCTGCATTCTAGACAAAAGCATGTGAGCTTCTGAGCCTATGGACTATTTATTTCATGAGTCCTTTTATTTTCTTTCATGTGTGTGATTCTCCCTTCGGTTATTTCATCTCTAGAACTTGCATTATACTCTTTTTCGAGGCCACATCTATGATTTTTGTGCATGACGTGAAAATGATTGAGGCATTGTTTTTATTAGCCTATGTTTCCCTTTCCCACCTTTCATGTTATCCCTTTGCTTCAAGCCAATTTGAGCCTATATTTTCCATTCTTTGGAAGCACCACAAAAACATCCCGAGCTTAATTATTAGCCTTCTACCCATCTGGGAATTAGGATAACCAAATACTATGTTTTTATGGTTGCAAGCTAAGCTTGGGGGACTTACATGTGATGTGTGTTGATAGATTAGTTTAGCAGTTTATTAATTTTCATTTTTCTTGCAGAAAAAAAAAACAGAAGAAAAAAAAGGAATGGTGTTTGGGTGAAAATAATGGTTCAAGTGTTGGGTGTTATCTTGGTTAGTTCCTCTTTCCCGGATTTAGCACCACATGGCCAAATTATGTCTATACCTTTATTTTTACCATGGCCCCATTACAACCTAATAAAAGTCCTCTTGATTTGTGTCATGTGCAAGATCCTTAGTGGTGGAGATTTAGAATGCTGGTGCAAGCTTATGGTACATGAGTATTCGAAGTTGAGACTTGAGCAAAACACGTACCCTAAACCCATGAGGGAGAGCGACATATATTTTTCTCCTTGTGAGGTCTTTGAATGGGGAATTAGCCTTGTCCCTTTGATGCTTATATGTGATTGCATTTGCTAGTTCTCCACTTTCTCATAATTGTTTCCCATTTTCCTTTAGGTAGAAACAACCGATGCATAACTTCTGGAATAGTGGACTTCATCCTGGATTGAGGACACTCGAGAGTTTAAGCTTGGGGAATTTGATAATATCCATTTCATATAGGTTTAGGACATGCATTTAGGATTTAACTTAGACTTTTTCATGCTTAGATTGCATTTTTAGTCATTTGCATCGTTTTCTTTAGTTTGGATGTCTACACAAGTTTCTGCATGTTTTCAGGTACTTTAGCAGGCGTACGAGGTATGTTACGTAACATGTACGTCATTAGGGAAGTTGTTGCACCATGAAGGACAAAAAGACGGGCCACACACGCCAACAAGGAAGACTAAGGAGTCTTTATAGCAAGTGCACGACCATCTAAAACAGCTGCACGGCCAACAACACTTGTCACCAACCGTGCAGAGCACTCAGGAGACGTGCACGGTCAATGACTGACCGTGCACAATTTGCTGCAAACCGTGCTGAGCCCCCAGTTGACCTGCACGGTCAGTCACTGACTGTGCACGGTCTGTGTTTCGTCGTTTTGTACCCCCAGTTGAAGTGCATGGTCAGTGACAAACCGTGCACGGTTTGTCACCGACCATGCCGTTTAGTCCGTAGCCCGAACTTGTTTTGTCTTACCCCTTTGTTATTTTTGGATGGTATAAATACTTTTTCCAGGTTTTTTGGCAGCCCTTTCTGTCACTCTCTCTAGCCCTAGGTGTTTTTGGAGTTCTTTTGAAGATTTCTAAAGATTGGAGATTGTTTCTCTGGATTTGATTAAGTATTTCTCTTCTTATAATCTAGTTGAATGATTTATTTTTTTCATATGATGTTTTTGATTGTTTCTCCAAGCATGTCTGGCTAATTCCATAATTCTAGGGTTGAGGTGATCCCAACAATGAATTGGTAGACTTGTGCATGATATTTGTCTGAATTGAATTATGAAACCTTGTTTGATTCAATCCTAGAGTTCTTAATGTAATTGATAAATGTTGATTAGACTTCTATTAGGTTTGAGTCTGAAAGGAGATAACCTTAATAGATAACTCAGATAGTCATATGACCAGGAATTGAACCTGATTATTATTTGTGCGATAGCAACCTAATCACTATTGTGGAATCCTAAGTTATCATAGAAACCCTAGGTTTGCCTGGACTTAGCGGAGCGCGACAACGAATGTTAACCTAGTTTGATCCTAGATTCTAAGTGCCCAAATGGTCTATATTTGGTTAGCTCTGCGTGACAACGATTGTTAGTTGGAATTTAGACACATCTATTATCATCTGAAAGGAGTTAGTAGAGACTTTAGATAGCTTACCTTCAGACATGTTCAGACTATTTTCAGACAGATATCCGTAAGTGTACCAAAACATTTGTTGTGTGGATCTCTAGTCCTATAATCTTCTCCCCAATTGTTTACAATCATCTTTGCAATTCTTGTTATTTATTTTCTTAGTTATTAATCAAACGAATTTCCATTCTCATGGCCTTGCTTACTGATTTAAGTTAAAAAAGATACTACATAGTTCTCGTTGGGAACGACACTTGAAAAGCTACAACTGATCTCATGCGCTTGTGGGTAGGTTTTTGTCCTATCACCTACTACTGTTGCGCCCTAGGCGATGATGAAGGCACTCGCTTAAGCCTTGTCACACGCCATGTCCTCACTGCCAAGGAAAGCACTCTAACTGATCAACGCGAGAACTTGTTTCACACACGTTGTTTGGTCAAGACCGCCGACCTAAGTGTGATCATTGATGGAGGAAGTTGCTGCAACATCATTAATGAGAAGGTCATCCACCATCTCAAGCTTGAGACAACTCCTCACCCCCAACCCTATTGTCTCTAATGGATCTCGGAAGGTAAAGGTACAATGTGGTAAAAAGGCAATGCCACATCACCTTCAATATTTGCTATTATGATGACATTGTTTTATGCAATGTTATTGATATGGATGCCACTCACTTGCTTTTAGGACGCCCTAGGCAATTTGACAAGCGCGCTCTTCATGATGGCTTCCTCAACAACTACGTCTTCATGCACAATGGGAGGAGAATCACTTTGCTTCCCATGAGCTCTAAGGAGATCCTCCAAGATCAAGAGCACACCCGCGCCAAGGCCATTGAGCAGGCTAAAAATCAAGTCGTCGTATCTTTGTGCAATGGCCCTCATCACGACACTTGCGACACAACGCGCCCCAGCGCTCCCAACGCTAGCGCGTGCTCCAGCGACACAAGCGCCAGCGCGCATGCCTTAGCGATGCCAGCGACAACGCACGCCCCAACGCCCAGTCTGCGATATGCCTCCAACCTGCGATGAGCTCTAGCTCCATAGTGCTAGTGCCTCTAAAAAACAAATGTGAGAAGCGCCTCCTGCTGGCACGCTCTCGGGACATCACCCTAGTGCTTCAAGAACGCCAACCGTGTTTTCTCATGCTCCCCAATGTGTGTCTTTTGAATGTTAAAGATATTGTTGATTTTACCCCATTTGGTGTCCTCTCTTTTTCAGGAATTTGAAGAGTGCTTCTAGAGGACCTCCTTGATGGATTGCCTCTTATGCGAGGTATAGAGCACCAGATTGATTTTGTGCCAAGCGCCTCCTTGCCCAATCACGCCGCCTACTGTGCTAGTCTAGAGGAAACCAAGGAGTTGAAGCGTTAGGTGCAAGAGTTGATCGACAAGGGCTACGTCCGTGAGAGTCTTAGTCCCTATGCAATCCCAGTCATCCTTGTTCCCAAAAAGGATGGCTCATAGCGCATGTGTGTTGATTGTCGCGCTATCAACCAAATCACGGTGAAATATCGCCATCCCATTCCTAGACTAGATGACATGTGATGAGTTCTATTTTGTAGCACATATCTAAGGATTATTACCAGGTTTGAGGCGCCATTTGGTTGGATTTTATGCACAATTGGAGATTATGGAGTTAGAGCAGAGAAGTGTGGTTTTGGTGGTCTAGAGGAGCTAATTGGAGACATCCAGAGGAAGAGGAGTTGACCACCTGAGGAGGCGAAGAAAAATACATGAAGGAACCACAATAGAGAGCAGTGAGAAGCGAAAAGCGGAAGAAGCTGGAAGAATACGGGTGATGACGTCATCCATGATGTCGGCGCGCTGCTGGAGTAGGCCACGCGTGTGCTGCTGCCTGCCGCTGATTCTTGCACGAGAAGTTGGGCCGAAGACGCTGCTGGATGTGGGCCAAACGAGACTGTTGATAGATGAGGAAGCCGAGCTGATGTTGCCTTGGGATGGGCCGAGAAGCAACTGTTCAATTTAGCTGTTGAACGAGTTTAATTGTCCCCGAATTTCATTAGTTTATTTTGTGTTATTATTTTATTATTATTATTTCCTTTTTATTATTTTTATTACTTTTAGATTTAGGTTAAATACTCTTTTGTTAACCTAGTTGCCACAAGTTACAATTCTCCTTCGGGAGACTAAGTTTGTTCTTTCATTCCCAACTCTAGGGTTTGAACGAATGGAGAACTAAACACCTTTGTTTCGCTAGACGTTTGAAGCAATACAGTTGATTCGGTTGTGAGATTTCTATTCCTTGTTCTTATTCTTATGTGTGTTGGTTTGATTCTCTTGGTTATATTGATTATTGATTTATCGTTGTTCTTCATAGTCTGGCCAACTAGGTTGAGTAATATTTATCAATTGCTAGGATTTGCATATAGGGGTTCCGAGTGCTTATCTAGTGGCAAACACGATTGTGCGTATAGGGGTTCAGAGCGCGCAATCGTGAGTGAGAATCAGTTGTATGCGAGTATTAATACGTCTTTCTATTTGCATGTATCCTATATCCTTGTGTGCATTGCTATTGCTTTGTTGGTGGTAAAGTATACCGACAACTGTGAGAATCGGAGGTATTTTACCATTGGCATAGTAATAAGTCTATCGACAACTGTGAGAATCGATAGTACTTAAGATCAGGGTGGGAACAACCATAAGAATAGTAAAAGAACTTGGATTGAATAGATTTCAGTGATCAACTTATATCTCTGTATTGTGGATCTCGTTCTAGTGGAACTACTTTCCCCATTCATATTCTCAAGCCAACTTAACCTTGTTACTCTGTGAACAACCAAAAACCCCCTTTCTTGTTACTTTGCATGCTGATTAACATTTAGAAAGATCACTTCCTCCCTTTGGGATCGACCCTTGCTTGCCTCTACTACTTGTTTAGGTTTGTTAGGATTATTTTGTTTAGGTGTCACGACAATGCCTTATCAACATGCTAGATGAGCTTCATGGAGCCACTTGGTTTTCTAATATTGATTTGGAGTGCGGTTCCAGTGCGGAACACTCTTCCCGTGCGGACGTGCGGACATGCACTATAGGGCCTTATTTGTGCACTTTTGAGCCTTATTTGTGCACTTTTGCAAAAAATTTGAAAAATGCTTGGAAAAAAATTTGAAAAAGATTTTTTTTTTTTTTTTTTTTTGAAAAAGTGCACAAATAAGACGTTAAAGTGCACAAATAAGACCCAAAAGTGCATGCTCCGCACGTCCGCACGGGAAGAGTGCTCCGCATATGATCCAAACTCTATTGATTTGAAAAGTGGCTATCACCAAATTAGGATGAAGGACGATGATGAGTGGAAAACGGCATTCAAGATCAAATGCGGCCTCTTAGAGTGGTTAGTGATGCCCTTCAGCCTCACTAATGCTCCAAGCACGTTCATGAGACTCATGAACCATGTTTTGAGAGCGTACTTAGGAAAGTTTGTCGTAATCTACTTTAATGACATTCTTTTTTTATAGCAAGACCTTAAAGGATCATTTGGCTCACCTTAGAGCCATGTTAGAGTGTCTTAGGAAGGAGAGTCTTTATGCTAATGTGGTAAATGTTCTTTTTACTTGGACTCTACTATTTTCATTGGTTTTGTAGTTAGCAACGATGGGATCCGCGTGGACCAAAAGAAGATCCGCGCGATACAAGAGTGGTCGCGCCCCACTATGAAGACCATGATGTGTTCCTTCCTAGGGCTCGTAGGTTTCTACCACCACTTTGTGAAGGATTTCTCCACTGTCACTGCACCACTGTATGAGCTCACCAAGAAGAATGCGGCCATTGAATGGAGTGACGCGCATGAGGCTGCCTTCGCAACGCTCAAGGAGCGCTTGTGCCACACGCCACTACTCTAGCTTCCAGACTTCGCCAAGACGTTTGAAGTGTAGTGCGATGCCTCACACCATGGCATTGGTGGTGTGCTACTCCAGGAATGTAGGCCCATTGCCTATTTCAATAAGAAGCTCACCGGTGCCACCCTTACATATGACAAGGAACTCTATGTGCTTATTAGGGTGTTGAAGAAGTGGCAACATTATTTGCAGCCCAAGGAGTTTTTCATCCACTCGAACCACGAGGCTTTGAAGTACCTCAAGAGCCAGATCAACCTTAACCGGCGACATGCATGTTGGGTTGAGTTTATGGAGACTTTTCCATACATAGTCAAGTACAAGAAATGGAAGGATAATGTGGTAGCTGACGCCCTTTCTCACAGGCATGTTCTCTTGACTCACTTGGATGCTTCTATTTTAGGCTTTTCCCTTATTAAGGAGTTATATGCGCAAGATGAGGACTTTAAGGATATGTTTGAGACTTGCGTAGAAAAGGGAGAGTCTAATGGATTTATTGTGGATAATGGCTACTTATATAAGGAGGGAAAACTGTGCATCCCTAGGACTTCTATCCGAAGGTTATTGATCCAAGAAGCACATGAAGGTCGAGGACATTTTGGGGTGGCCAAGATTGTTGCCGCACTTAAGGAGCATTTTTATTGGCCTAAGATGGTTCACCATGTGACTAGGTTTTGTGTGACATGTGATCGGAGGAGAATAGTCATCGTATCCCCAATCAAAAGTAAATCCTAAAATCCTCACTAAACAGAGTATAGTAAGCAAGTCAGGGTCGATCCCACAGAGAAGGAAGGAATTCAATGGTGGTAGCATGCAATGTCACAAAGGGGGGTTTTATGGTTGGTTGCAAACAAAACAAAGTAGAATGGATGAAATATCAAGAAAGAAAAACACTTAGCCAAGTAATGTCCACATAAGTCATTCAAAGGTTGTTCATAGATTAAGTCCTATCTTCCTATTCGGTTATTCCTGTCCCGATCTTATGTAAATTCAGAGGGAAACCTTCCACAAAGAACCCTTACCGATAAATAACCCTAGTACCACTAAAGGTTCAACCCAAAGGCAGCAATGCATATAAGAATTAACCAGGATACACAGAACGCTCGCTCAGATGCATTTACCATGTAATCAATTCCCACGTAGATATAATCCACAGATGCAGATAACAATCAATGCTTGCTACTTATACTAGAGCGTTAGCCCAACAGCTCCCTAGTATTAGCAATAAGAATGAAAGCAATAAACCTAGGTGATCAGTCTAGATAAATCAACAAACATTCAAATATGAATTTGCTCAGAGAAAAGATATAACTCAATAGGATAGATAGATAGGAACAAAACCTCACAACCAGATGAACGAACTCATGCTTCCATTATCAGACTAAGCCAAAGAGGCTTAGCTCCTCATAGTCATGGTAGAAACTTCAAAGGAATAAACAACGATGAATTGAAATTGCAACTAAAGTGTGATAAGAGTCTCCCTAACCCTAATGCATAAGGAGAGTATTTATAGGGCCCTAACAAATGACCTAGCCCATTAAGAAAAATAACCGAAATAGAAATAAGAAAAGGGAAAAGAAAACTAAAAAGATAATTCGGAATAAGTCCGAGCCTCTGCCGTGTCAGACCCGCAATCGCGGGTGGTGGACCTTGATCGCGGCCCATGTGGCTCCGCGCCCTTCAATCTCTCCGCGCCCGCAGAAAACTCTCGACATGCTCCGAGTCCCGCGATCGCGGCACCCATGCCCGCGATCGCGGTTAATGCTCGACACTCTTGTCCTTTGCCTTGCACCAACCCGTCTTCTCTTCACTCCTTGGCGTCTTCTCTTGATGGCTTCCTTCCTCAGTGTCTTCATGATCTCCAAAGTAGCTCAAATACCTCCAAAAACACCAACTTCGCCTCCAAACGCCATACACAAGAATGTGTCTAAATCTACCCGAATGACACCAATAAAACCTCTAATAACTCTTAGTTAAGCCCTACAAAGTAGTGCTTATCAAACTCCCCCATTCTTAGACCTTTGCTCGTCCTCGAGTAAACTAAAAGAAAGTCTACTCCTCCAATGTAGCACCCAAGGTCTCAGGAAGCATATCCTCCAACTAAGAGTTACCTAACCCATGCCAAAGCTCCTGGCACCAATCTCATCTATAACACATCCACAACTCAATAAACTTGAGGGCAAGCAGAGTACTTCCCCCAAGCTTAACCCGGACATCCAATAGTGTAAAGTGACCTCTAATCCTAGCCTCCATCTATGACTCCTTATGCCTCCCAGAGTGATCTACCCGACAATCCTTCTTCAACTCCTCTACTTATGTCGCCCCGTCGGTAAAATGAGATCCTAGAAACACTCATCTTCTTTTCACTCATTTTGCCTAGGAGCCCTTTCAGGTTTTTATCCTAGCCACTCATATTTTTTTTTTCATAGATGTGCTCACATATGCTCACGTCACTCAGACACCTTTTTACCCCAGCCTAGCGCTGGTCCGGGTCACCTGCTTTTTACCCAAGCCGCCCTTTCAAGTTTTCAGCTTGTCCCAGGATTTTCATGTATGTCTTTTTTGATTTTTGACTTTTTCAATTTTTTTTTTATTTAAAAAGAAATGCTGAAATTCGAAATGCTAAAAATCAAAGTACAATGCTGGAAAAGATATATGTACAAGATAGATAGTGAATACTCTACTCCCTCATGCTTAAATCATGCATTGTCCTCAATGTATGGAAGACAAGAAAAAGATAAGGGGAAAATAGAAATACTCACTGGGGTGGAGGCCAATACCCATAAGCGTTGAAGAAAGCCTCAACTCTCCTCTGCATCTGAACCACTTGGTCCTCAACAGTGGTGAGGTGACTGTCCAAGCGGTTAGCGTGGTATGCAAGGTTGACCTCCATGTTGCGCTGCCACTTAGCGCTCCGCCGCTCCTGCTCATCCAGGCGGGTGGAGACTTGGCGTTCCCACTGAACGCTTCTCCTCTCATGCTCCTCTAGCCTCTGGGAGATGCCGCATTCCCACTCGGCACTCCTTCGTATATGCTCGGCCTACCTCAGCTGCAGGTTGGCCATTCTCTCCAGGAGCTGGTCCCAGGGCGCCCCTCCAGATCCACTACCAAACCTAGATGCCTGGTAGGTATAGTCAGGGTAAACATGTGGGCCCCTGGAATGCAGCGGGGATGGCACATCGATCTCCATGTCCACCGCTGCAGTCGCTTCCTCCTCCTCCTCCTCATTGTCGTCGTCCCCGTCGTCTTCGAACGACGACCCCTGCTCTCCATCGGCATAGAGGTAAAAATCCCTCGCCCGGGGCCCATAAGGCATCGGACAAGGCAACCTCATTCGGTGGGTCCTTTCCTTCTTAGAGAGCCAAGTGTACTCTCCACCACGGACTTCCAGCAGATGGGATCTCCGCAGCAGTGTGATGTTGTAGGTGTAGATGTCGGCGGGGAAATCCCAATGGTCCACGATGTTCTCGTATTGCTGGGCGATAAGCGTCACCATGCCCCCCATGGAGATCTTGCCGCCCGTCTTCTCCCTCAGCCCGAGACAGCTAGAGAGGAACAAATCGACCCAGTCGGGGGTGTTGTGGCTCTCTGGTGTCAAACACTAGAGCACTGTAAGGTCCAGCGTCAGAACCTTGTTCACCTCCCCCTGTCCCAGGAAGGACATGGCGAGTACCTTGTGCGCCAGCCTCAGACAGGGGTGCGTCAGCTTGTAGTTATACTCGCCGGCGCTGGGGTTGAGTACCTCCCGGGTCGCATCCTGCCAGAAGAGCTCTGGCAAGGTGCCTGCGGCCTCCCAATCCTCGGTGGGAGCCTCAGTAACGCCAAACAGGTCCCGCAGACCTTGGTAGGACATCATCCTCTGCCGCCCCAGCAGGTTGAACGTGATCCCGTCGTCGTGGCGCTCCAGCGTGGCCAGGAACTCCAGGGTCAGCTCGTGCGAGGATGGGGCAGCTAGGTCAATGAAGTTGCCGAGCCCTCCATGACTCAACAACTGTTGTGTGCAGTCCTCCAGTCCGAGTCGTTGCAGCATCGGCCGATCGAAGAACTTCGTCTGGACGAACTTCCGCGCGCTGAACGTCTCGTAGTAGCGCATGTGCCTCCGGCTCCTCATGTTGCCTACGAAGGCTGCCATGGTGGGAAAAAGGAGCGAGAAAGCACAACAGAGAGAGTACCGGAGGGACCCGCGATCGTGGGGTGTGGGGCGCGGTCACGGTTTATGCTCGACTCGAAGCCCGCTGGAGAAGATGTGCCGCAATCGCAGGGTTGATGCCGGCGATCGCGGTTTCTGGGTTTGCAGCAAACTTCGAGAAAAAATGGCTCTGGTGCTTTGCGGTGGCACTGCGGTGGTCGCGGGGTTTGGCGTGGTTCCGACGATCGCGGCTCGTGAGGCTATGAGAAATCCAAGAGTTGGACAATGGAGATCTCACCCAAACGACGTCGCGGCGTCGGAACGATAGTCGCGGGGCTGCAGGGGGGTGTCGCGGTGGTCGGGGTCGGAGATCCGATCTGGTGAGAGTGAGAGGTGGTGGTGGAGGTGTTGTAAAATGCCTCCACCGCCTCTCGCCATTTATAATTGCCGCGATGAACACCCGCGATCGCGGGGCTGAGGGCCCGCGATCGCAGGGTTAATGCCCCTGCATCTGTAATAGTCGGCGCGAGTTACGAGGCACTGACTGCCTCGAAAAATGCGCCGGTTTTATTAAACCGTGGGCTTTTTTTATATACCTTTTTTTTGTTGCTAGAACTCGCCATGGATCGCCGAGGGGAAACCGCGATCGCGGGTGTGAAACCGCGATCGCGGGTGCTGGATTCTGGCCTCCGCTACAAGGTTAGTTCTAGTGCCCACAGAAAAAGAAAAACAAGTGCAAAGAAGAAGAAAGAAAAATAAAATCTAAGTCCTAAGAAAGGTAAAAACATAAATGAGTTCAACGACTCATACCTTGGGTTGCCTCCCGAGCAACACCATAGTTATCGTCGCGGCACGACGTCCTGCTGTACTTCTCATCCGGGGTTGCCTCCTGCAACCGTACTCCTTGCTCTTGTATCTGGAGGATGCTCCGGAATGTTCTTCAGCCTATACTATGTCTTCCTCTTGTCGAACTCCATGCTGATTGTGCCTCTTCCCACGTCGATCTTTGTGTTGGAGGTCTTCATGAAAGGCCTCCCTAGCATTACTCGTCCTCCTCGTTCCCCTGTGTTCATGACAAAGAAGTCTGCAGGAAAAACAAGGGTATCGACGCTTACCAGTACGTCCTTCACAACGCCCTCAGGAGTGATGACAGAGTTGTCAGCCAGTTGGATGACGATTTCCGTGCTCTCTAATGGTCCAACGTCGAGGTTGTTGTAGACAGATAGTGGCAAGACATTGATTGAAGCTCCCAAATCCAGCAATGTCTCGCTGAATTCAGTCTCCCCAATCTTGCAGGGCACGCTGAACATTCCAGGATCCTCACACTTCTTGGGAATCCTCTTCTGCACCACAGCCGAGACATCCTTCTTGAACTTTGGCTTCTTCTTAGATCGCTCCTTTTGCTCCGCTATGGTCTTGCGTAGCTCTCTCAAGAAGGGGCTATCCGGGTAGTCCTGGTATATCTCGCAGTATATTTCCGTATTCCCTTCATCTTCTAATGCTGCAGGGAATGACACCGGGATGTCAAAATATCCCTCCGGATAGTCATACTTGTTCATAAATGTCTTGCGAGGCGGAGCGCTTTCCGAGAGTTGATCGCGGGTGTCAACCCGCGATCGCGATTCTTGCACTGGTTCCCTGCGATCGCGGCTATCATGCCCGCGGTCGCGGTTAATGCTCGAATTTATGCTCGAGTTTTTCTCGGCTTTTGGGTCCGTAAACCCGCGATCGCGGCTGTCGCCCAACGATCACGGTTTCGCCTCGTACTTCTCTTTTAATTCCAGCTTCTCTTCTTCATTCTCCCATCTTGGCCTTGACGTCATGCAGTTGACGTTTTGCCTTGGATTAATCTCAGTTTGAGATGGGAGTGCTCGTGACTCTCTAGCTTCGGGCTTGCTGACCGCCTGAGAGATCTGCCCTACCTGCTTCTCCAGGTTCTGGATACTGGACTTGGTCTCATGTTGGAACTGAACCATGTTTTGCTGCATGGTTCCTACTGTCTGCGTCAGTGTGGTCATGTGCTGCGCCAGTGTATTGACCTGGTCCTCTAGATTCATAGAGTGGGGAGCTCCTTGTCCTTGCGGTCTCTGCTCTACTGGGCCTCTGAACTGCTGGCCTCCTTGGAATGGTCGCTGGGGGTACTGCTGCTGCTGCTGGTATTGCTGAGGTGGTCTTGGTCGGAACTCAGGGGGGTTCTCCACATTGTGCGTGTTCCCGTACCTCAAGTTAGGATGGTCTCTCCACCCCGGATTGTAGGTACTGGAGTAGGGGTCGTACCGTTGTCTTTGTTGGTACCCCCCAACAGTGTTGACTTGCTCAGTGGGCTCCTCATGGAGTGTAGGACATGCGTCAGTTGCATGCGTGGTGGCATAGCAAAATTCACACTCCTTGACCCTCTGGGGTCCTTCATTCCTCATCAAAACCTTGATCATCTCCTTCATTTCGCTCACTTCCCTCGCCATAGATGGGGGAACATTCTCACTTGAAGTGGCTTTCACAGCCTGGGTGCTCGCCCTCTTGCTGAATTGCCTTGAGCCTTCCGACAACTTGCTGAATATCTCAAATGCAGCGGTAGGGGTTTTGTTCAGTATGTTTCCCCCACACGCTGCGTTCACCATTCGTCGCTCTTCATCCAGTAATCCCCCGTACAGATATAAGACCAAATCCTGGTCTGAATACCCGTGATAGGGACAGCTAGAGCACAACCTCTTGAAACGCTCGTAGTACTCGTAGAGCGTCTATGTCCCATGCTGCTCTATGTTGCTTAGGTTGCGCTTGAGACTGTTCAGCTTCGTTGCTGGAAAGTACTTTTTCCAGGAACGCCTTCTTCATTTTCTCCCAAGTGTTGATGCTTCCTGGGGTGAGGTAGTAAAACCAGTCGTTGGCTGAATCCTTAAGTGAAAAAGGAAAAGCCCTCAACGTGATTTGATCCTCAGTGACATTCCGTGGCTTCATGGAACTGCACACGGCGTGGAACTCCGAGAGGTGCTTGTTTGGGTCCTCTCCAGCTAGCCCATGGAACTGAGGCAAAAGATGGATAAGACCAGACTTGAGCTCAAAGTTCACTCCTGTGCCTAGCTCAGGGAATTGTACGACCAGTGGCTGCTGCGTCAAGTTAGGCGCAGTCAGCTGCCTCAACGTAGGTGGTGGTACCTCGTCCGCCATCTCAAAAGTGGGATTCTCAAAGACCAAAGCTCGATTCACTCTACGTCCTTGGGAGAAAGTTCTCTCAATCTCCGGATCAAGATCTAAAGGTGGAGAGTCAGCAGTACGGGTGTGGACCATAAGATAGGTCCACACACACAAGCAAACACACGAAAATCACACAGAAAAAATTCGAAAACACACAAAGCATGCAAAACACCAAAAATTCGCAATTGCCTTCCCCGACAACGGCGCTAAAATTTGATCAGAGGAGAATAGTCGTCGTATCCCCAATCAAAAGTAAATCCTAAAATCCTCACTAAACAGAGTATAGTAAGCAAGTCAGGGTCGATCCTACAGAGAAGGAAGGAATTCAATGGTGGTAGCATGCAATGTCACAAAGGGGGGTTTTATGGTTGGTTGCAAACAAAACAAAGTAGAATGGATGAAATATCAAGAAAGAAAAACACTTCGCCAAGTAATGTCCATATAAGTCATTCAAAGGTTGTTCATAGATTAAGTCATATCTTCCTATTCGGTTATTCCTGTCCCGATCTTATGTAAATTCAGAGGGAAACCTTCCACAAAGAACCCTTACCGATGAATAACCCTAGTACCACTAAAGGTTCAACCCAAAGGCAGCAATGCATATAAGAATTAACCAGGATACACAGAACGCTCGCTCAGATGCATTTACCATGTAATCAATTCCCACATAGATATAATCCACAGATGCAGATAACAATCAATTCTTGCTACTTATACTAGAGCGTTAGCCCAACAGTTCCCTAGTATTAGCAATAAGAATGAAAGCAATAAACCTAGGTGATCAGTCTAGATAAACCAACAAACATTCAAATATGAATTTGCTCAGAGAAAAGATATAACTCAATAGGATAGATAGATAGGAACAAAACCTCACAACCAGATAAATGAACTCTTGCTTCCATTACTGGACTAAGCCAAAGAGGCTTAGCTCCTCATAGTCATGGTAGAAACTTCAAAGGAATAAACAACGATGAATTGAAATTGCAACTAAAGTGTGATAAGAGTCTTCCTAACCCTAATGCATAAGGAGAGTATTTATAGGGCCCTAACAAATGACCTAGCCCATTAAGAAAAATAACTGAAATAGAAATAAGAAAAAGGGAAAAGAAAACTAAAAAGATAATTCGGAATAAGTCCGAGCCTCTGCCGTGTCAGACCCGCGATCGCGGGTGGTGGACCTTGATCGCGGCCCATGTGGCTCCGCGCCCTTCAATCTCTCCGCGCCCGCAGAAAACTCTCGACATGCTCCGAGTCCCGCAATCGTGGCACCCATGCCCGTGATCGCGGTTAATGCTCGGCACTCTTGTCCTTTGCCTTGCACCAACCCGTCTCCTCTTCAATCCTTGGCGTCTTCTCTTGATGGCTTCCTTCCTCAGTGTCTTCATGATCTCCAAAGTAGCTCAAACACCTCCAAAAACACCAACTTTGCCTCCAAACGCCGTACACAAGAATGTGTCTAAATCTACTCGAATAGCACCAATAAAACCTCTAATAACTCTTAGTTAAGCCCTACAAAGTAGTGCTTATCAACATGTCAAAGGGATAAGTCTAGATCGAGCCCTCATGGATAGTACAATCCCTTACCTATACCTACAACCCATTGGAAGGACATATCTATGGATTTTATTTCGGGGTTGCCAATGTCTAAGAAGAGGAGGGACTCGATATTTGTTGTGGTTGATAGATTTTTTAAGATGGTTCATTTTATTCCTTGCAAGATGACTCGTAATGCTTCAGACGTAGTGATGCGGTCCTGCTTGTGAATGTCGGATCGATGACCTTGGTGGGAAGTCGCGCGAGTCACTTTAGTGATAGGATGAGTGGAACGCGTCGCGTGAGTGGAATAACGCGGTGTTGATGGGTGCTCGAGAGATGAGCGAAGGCCGTAGTGTCGGCGGCGGATGGAGATAGACTCGAGAAGGTCGAGTGGAGGTCGTAGCATCGGCAGCGGAGGAATGGGGATGAGAAGTAAGAGAGGTGTTTGACGTCAGAGCTAAGGATGGAGGAAAATGGCTCTCGACAAAAGCTTAGATTAAATTATGACATAACCTAGTAAAGAAGGTCGAGATGACCTTTTATAGTACATAGCGGGACTCGGATGGGCCGAGTCTCGCTTAATGGGCCAGCCCACGCGACACGCATGGAACACACTCCCCAAAACAAATAACTAAAATAATTAATGTTCAGAATATTGCAATCAATTCAAAAGATCGCGTTCAATGGATGTTGGAAGAGGATCTTGAGATAGAACGCGATCTCGGGGCTTGGTTGGAGACGGATTTCCGTTCTATTCATCAAGGGATTCACCCAAGGGTTCCACATCAACCAACGAGAGCAAAAGCCATCACTTGACTAGCGAGAAGATCCACTGCGCAAGCGAATACCAAGGCTGTTGCTTGGCTTGAATAGTGACGTTCTGGGCATTGGTGATCATTAATAGGCGTTGTCGCGACACCTAAACAAAATAATCCTTAAAAACCTAACTAATATAGTCTGATAAGCAAGGGTCGAATCCCACAGGGAGGAAGTAATCTTTCTAAGTGCACAAGTGTATGTCAAAAGTAACAAAGGGGGGTTTTGGTTGGTTTGATTCAAAGTAAATAACAAAGTAAAGTAAAACAAAGCAAAGATGTAATCAATTTGGGAAAAGTACTTAGCCAGACAAATATCCACCATTCATGAAATTGGTTGATCCTAGATTCTCTCTAATTCCTTCCTATGAATGTTCCTATTCCTTTTCATAAGTTATAAACAGGACAAACAGACCCTGAGAATACTAACTATTAAATAACTATGAAAACCTCACGCGTCAATTCAATAGCAGCAATGAGCACAAGAATTTCGATAAATACATGCAAGAGTAGCAAACAGTCATACTATTGCATGCAATTAATTCTCCCTACAATAAACTAGTCCCAAACAGTTCTTAGAATATTGCAGTTGCTACACATGAATTAGGTAACTCAAACAGTAATTACCAAACCCTAGCAATAGACAATTACCAATAACAACTAATTGCGTCCAACAAGTGAAATCAATAATAATCAATGGGATGAAGAACAAGAGAATCAATACATTCAAAGGGAGAGAAATAGAATTAGAATCTCACAACCGTATATCAATTGAAGGCTTCAATCGTCGGACTAAGAAAAGTGATTAGTTCTTCATAGTTCAAAAGGGAAAATAATACTGAATGAAAAAATAACGACGATCCAAAGTGGCTAGGGGAAACTCGGTTAAGAACCCTAGAAACCAAACCTAAAGTAAAAAGATAACTAACAATATCTTTCATAAAGAAAATAGAAACGAAAATAAAAATAAACCATTAAAAGGAAATAAACGTAAAAGTTCGGAAAGAACAAAGGCTTCGCTGGCGTGTACTTCCGCGGTCGCGGAATGATTTCCGCGGTCGCGGAAATATAATTCTTGCTCTCGAACGGCTTCAGCGATGGGATTTTCCGCGGGCGCGGAATTATTTCCGCGGTCGCGGAAAATCAAAACTCTGACTCTTGGCTACGACTTCGCCACGGTCGCGTCCATGGGCAGCTCCGGTCGCGGCCTCTCCATTTTTGCTCCATATGGCTTCTTTTCTTCATACTTCCTTCGGTCTTCACTTGTGGTCTCTCTTCCATCTTCCATAGCTCTTCGTTTACGCACTTGAGACCACCAATTTGCCATATCTTCAATTCACTCCAATCTTCTAACATATCCTCTAATTTAATCCAAATGGCACCCCAAATAACGGTAACAACCCCTAGTTACGCACTACAAAGTAGAGTGTATCAATCATCTCAACGGGGACGTTCACATCATTAGCTGTCATTGCCGTTGAGCATCGATTTTTTCCCTTCATGGCCAATCTCCCTGTATTGACATCGCCACAACGTCACTGATGAGCGTCGATATGCACATTCCCTGCCATGTCACCGTCTTGAAATCCCTGGTTCATCGCGGCATTTGTCTCGATAAAGGATTTGGACCTTTTAATTGACAAAAAATCCCTTAGAGCTGCAGTACCCGTTAGCCGAAACACAACAATTCAAGTACTTGTGTATTTTCAAAAACTGAGACTAATTGAAGATCATATTGATTAGCACTACTTTGTAAGGCTTAACTAAGAGTCATTAGAGGATTTATTGGTGTCATTCGGGTAGATTTAGACACATTCATGTGCATGGCGTTTGGGGGCGAAGTTGGTGTATTTGGAGGTGTTTGAGCGGTTTTGGAGATCATATGAGACACTGAGGAGAAGCCACCAGTAGAAGACGCCAAGGGAGTGCAATGAAGAGTAGAAGAACGGTAGGCTGAATTCAATTGGTTCGTTCTCTCTACTCAGATGTCCAAATGGAGTGATTCAAATTCGAGGAGTTAGATCTTGAAGTCTACTACAAGTCCTCAAAATATGAGCGAAATCTGGAAGCGACCGCCGCCAGGCTTACGGCGACCGCCGCAATTACGGCGACCGCCGCCCACCTTACGGCGCCCGCCGCCAAAGGAGTTCCAGCGACCACGGCTACACATAGGAACGGCGCCCGCCGTTTAATCCCGGCGCCCGCCGCCTCACTTGCGGCGCCCGCCGCCGCTGTTGGAAGCACCGCCGAGCCGTTTCCTTATTTGCTTGATTTTGCATTATTTTATTACGTTTTATTATTTCGTTTTAGGTTAATTTCAGAATTATTTCCTTTAGTATTTAAGGGTAGAGAGAGACTTGTTTCCATTATCTCGGAACCCTAATTCTACTTCTCCTTTCTACGTTATGAAGAACTAAGCCTCTCTTGCTTAGTCAGACGCTGAAGCTTTCGTTTGGATTCAGTTGTGAGATTCTCATTCTTAATCTATTGCATGGATTTTATCTATTCTCTTGTTTGATTGCTTATGATTGATATTGATTTTCTCCAGTCTGATCAACTAGGGTTTGTTGTTATTGATCTATTGCTAGATCTAGATTGTTACTGGTTGAGCATATCTATTTCAGAGTAGCAACTGCATCGTATTAGTAACTGGTTGTGCTAATCTTATGTAGAAGAGAACTGATTTACATTCTAGGGTAAAAGCTGGTTGTTTTATGCTAGAATTGTATCCAACTATATTCCTATCCGTAAGGCTGCTGTTAAACTGAATCTTGATAGTTTCGGGGTTGTTTAATTAGTTAGTGCTAATAGTATCTGGTTGTGCTATTAGTTATATCTGAAAAGGAATTGGAATTTTCATTGCATGAGATTTTGAATGAGTATCTATGATCAACTTGTCATACGAATAGTGAATGTTGTTTGACTAAGTGTTTTTCCCACCATTGATTTCACAACTCTTTAGCTTACTTACCTTTTGCATGCTTAGATCTTTTAAAACAAACAAAACCACCTGTGGTTACTTTGGATTGACACATAATTTACATATAAAGATAGAATCTGTCTCCCTGTGGACTCGACCTTTACTTACCTAGGACTACGGTTTAGGGTTTGTTTGGATATTTTGCATAGCAGTTTTTACACGACTAAAAACCTGTTATCAAATTGGCGTCGTTGCCGGGGAGGCAATAATCTATTTTTGTGTGTGTGATTTGTGTGCCAATCTTGGTGTGAACCTATCTTATGGTTCACACCCGTGTTACTAACAATCTACCGCTTGTCTTTGATCCAGAAATTGAGAGAACTTTTCTTCAAGCTTGCAGGGCTGTGCGTGCACTACTTCAGGATACTGATACGATGGCTGATCATGTTACTCTCGAATCTCTGACAGCTCCTAACTTGGAGCAACCAACTCGTGCTGTGCAATTCCCTGCCATTGGTGAATGAGTCAAATTTGAGCTTAAGACAGGAGTAGTCCATTTACTCCCGAAATTCAGTGGAACCCCGCTTGAGGATCCTATTCAACACCTGGATGAGTTCCTTGAGGTCTGCACCAGTATGAGGCCATATGAGATTACTGAAGATCAAATGAGGTTGAGAGTCTTTTCCTTTTCTCTGAAGGATTCTGCTAAAGACTGGTATCATTCTTTACCACCAGGGAGCATCACTACTTGGGTGAATTTGAAGAAGGTATTCCTTGACAAGTACTTTCCAGCAATCAAGTCTAATCAGCTCAAGAAGAAAATCTGCAACATAGAGCAACTTTCTAATGAGTCTCTATATGATTATTATGAGCGCTTCAAGAAACTGGTGAAGAGTTGCCCCTACCATGGCTATGCTAATCATGATCTGATTCTTTATCTGCATGGAGGACTCCGTGAAGATGACCGTCGGATGGTCAATTCTGCATGTGGTGGGCATATTCTGAAGAGGACTTATGAAGAGGCTCAAGAGATATTTGCTACTCTGGCTGATGACTCTAGGCAGTACAGTGGGAGAGGTTCCCAAAGCTTGGTAGTTGCTAGTTCTCAATCCAAGATTGATCAGGCTGATTTTGATGTGCTGAGAGAGGAGGTGAGGCACCTGAAGCTGAAAGGTACGCCTCAGCAGGCTAAGGCCTGTGAGATCTGTCATGACGACTTGCATCCTACTGATTCATGTCCTACTTTACAAGAGGAAGTGAATGCAGTAGGAGGATACCAGCAGAGGCCCATGCATGATCCCTACTCTAGTACTTACAATCCTGGTTGGAGGGATCATCCCAATTTCAGATGGAGAGACCCAGAGCAAAATCAACCACAGGGTAATCCTCAACAGCCTAGGAAGCCATTTGTGCCACAACCTCAAGGGAAGAGCTCGAACCCTTCGCCGTCTATGGAGGATATGATGAAGATGCTGATGCAGAGCAACGTCAACCTCAATGAGAATGTTGTTAAGTTGACTACGAGCCAATTGCAATTCCAAGAGACTACACAAGCGAGCATTCAGAATTTGGAAAGGCAATTTGGCCAAATCTCTCAAGTGGTGAGCAGGCTCGATGCAAAGGTTTCTGGTAAACTTCCATCCCAAACGGAAGTAAACCCGAACATTAGGAATGTCAGTGTTGTAACTATGAGGAGTGGGAAGAGGCTCGAAGAGGATGATACTGAGGACAACAAGGAAGAGAACGCGGAACTAGAGAAGAACAGCGACGACGACCGCCGCCCAATTCACGGCGACCGCCGTGAAGACCACGGCGCCCGCCGTGATGGTGAGCCAAACTTCGATCTTTCTGATGATGTTCACGGCGACCGCCGCACTTCTTGCGGCGACCGCCGCCCCTCCGAAGCTGATCCTGAGGCTGAGAAGGAGTATGAACCTCCGATTTTTCCTGATTGGAAGCCTGTTGTACCATTTCCGTCTGCTTTGAAGCGTACCAAGCCACTTGCGCAGGACAAGGACATGTTTGAGATGTTCAGAAACGTGGAGGTCAACATCCCTCTCCTAAATTTGATCAAGTCTGTCCCTCGTTATAACAAGTTCTTGAAGCAGATGTGCACCACAAAGAGGAATCAAGATAGGAACAGCAAGAAGAAGGTAAAGGTAAGAGAACATGTTTTTGCTGTGTTTCAGAAGCGCTTACCCAAGAAGTGTGGCGACCCAGGTATGTTCACCATCCCTATCACTATTGGAGGTACCAAGTTCAATAAAGCTATGTTAGATTTGGGTGCTTCCATAAATGTTCTACCTTCATCTCTTTGTGAATCCTTACGATTAGGACCCATGCATGCCACTAATATTGCCATTCAGTTAGCTGATAGATCTAGTGTGCGTCCTATAGGGATTGTGGAGGATGTTTTGGTTGGGGTTGGTGATCTTACTTTTCCTGCTGATTTTTATGTGCTTAAGATGGAACTTGATATGCATGCAGCCCCTATTCTGTTAGGGAGACCTTTCCTGAAAACTGCCAACACTAAGATTAATGTGACTACTGGTTCTTTAACCATGGAATTTGATGGCCAAACTATGAACTACAATATCTATGACGCCATGAAATCTCCTTCGGATGATCATTCTTTGTGTGCAATTGATGTACTTGAGCCTATGGTGCACGATGCTTCTGATGATGAGCACCTAGATGACATACAATCTATTATTGATTCTAGTTTGGATTTTACTCTATCTATTGAGTTGCAGGAAGGTGTCAATGAGTCGGACGCTTACTATAAGATTCCTCCAGAGCTACTAGGCAAATCGCCTTTACTGCTGACCCTGAGCGAGAAGCTCGTTCCTTCTTTGGTGCAGGTCCTTGAAGTTGAGGTTAAACACGCCCCCTGATCGATCTAAGTATGGGGGAGACGCGACTAAGAAGGTCAAGATGGAGGGGCCGCTGAAGAAGAAGAAGAATGGTCTAAGGTTCAAGCCTTTCCATAATTGGTTCAGGAAGGAGGTATGGATTAAGAAGGTTCCTAAAGAGCTTGACGATATGGATTGAGGATGTTCGAGTAGTATGTCGAGCCAACGACATTAACTAAGGCGCTACTCGAGAGGCAACCCGATGTTAGGTAGTTTATTTCCTTTCCCTTAATCATTTTCTTTTGTTTTTCCTTTTAGTTTTTGCTTTCTGTGTCGAACTAACCTACAGGAAGCATATCCAAGTGAAGAAGGAGAAGCGGCGACCGCCGCCAACCCCCTCCTCCGATACTTTTCTTACGGCGATCACCGCCATTCTCATGTTCGTTTCCTTTTTATTTTATCTAAAAATAAAATAAAATAATAAGTTCTACCGGAGGCCAGCTGCCCAGCGTTTCCTATGGAGAGATGGTGCGCATCATGTTGTCAAGGAAGAGACATTAGCCCCACTTTGTATTTGGCAACGACGGTGACCCTGCAGTTGACAGCTGGAGAGGAGATACACCAGGGCCCAACCACGATTACATCTGGGCCCCATTTTTGTGTTTGTTGAAGGCCATGCAACCCCGCCATCCCTGCCATACCACTATTCCCCATAGTGGTTCCCTATGGTTGCACGGTAGATGAAGATTATGGCGTTGATGCCGACACCCGTGACATGGACGTTTATTGAGAAGACCACCAGCGACATCTTCCGTGTCCAAGCCAGCTTGGCAACATTGTGAGTTAATTTTTTTGCTTTTCCCTGTGCTTCTATTTTTTGTCTTTCATTACATTGAGGACAATGCAATGTTTAAGCATGGGGGAGAGTTCTATTCTTGCTACGTCGTTGAGGAGAAAAATGAAAAAAGAGAAAAAGCCAAAAATTTGAAAAAAGGCTATCATTGAAATCCTGGGATAGGTTGAAAACCCGAAAGGGCGGCCTAGGTAATAAGCAAGTGGCTTGGACCAGCATTAGGTTGGGGTAATATGAGGTCAAGAGTGACGTGAGCTTATGTGAGTACGTCTATTGGAAAATGAAATGAGTGGCTTGGTGAAAACCCGAAAGGGCGCCTTGGCAAAACGAGTGAAAAAGAAGAAGAGTGATTTTAGGATTTCTCATTATTCTTGGCGAGACGTCATAAGAAGAGGAGACAAAGAAGGATTGTCGGGTAGGTCATTCTGAGAGACATAAGGAGCAATAGATGGAGGCTAGGATTAGAGGTTACTCACACTATTGGATGTCCGGGTTTAGCTTGGGGGAAGTACTCTGCTTGCCCCTTAAGCTGTTGAGTTGTTGATGTGTTGTAAATGAGATTGGTGCCAGGAGCTTGGCATGGGTTAGGTGACTCTTAGTTGGAGGATATGCTTCCTGAGACCTTGGATGCTGAATTGGAGGAGTAGACTCTCTATTAGTTTACTCGTGGACGAGCAAAGGTCTAAGCATGGGGGAGTTTGATTAGCACTACTTTGTAGGGCTTAACTAAGAGTCATTAGAGGATTTATTGGTGTCATTCGGGTAGATTTAGACACATTCATGTGCATGGCGTTTGGGGGCGAAGTTAGTGTATTTGGAGGTGTTTGAGCGGTTTTGGAGATCATATGAGACACTGAGGAGAAGCCACCAGTAGAAGACGCCAAGGGAGTGCAATGAAGAGTAGAAGAATGGTAGGCTGAATTTAATTGGTTTGTTCTCTCTACTCAGATGTCCAAATGGAGTGATTCCAATTCTAGGAGTTATATCTTGAAGTCTACTGCAAGTCCTCAAAATATGAGCGCAATCCGAATTGGGAATCAAAGGTTATGGCGTTTTTACGGAAGTGTCGCAGGAGTTGAACCGAAGAAATCTGGAAGCGACCGCCGCCAGGCTTACGGCGACCGCCGCAATTACGGCGACCGCCGCCCACCTTACGGCGCCTGCCGCCAAAGGAGTTCCAGCGACCACGGCTACACATAGGAACGGCGCCCGCCGTTTAATCTCGGCGCCCGCTGCATTTCCGGCACCCGCCGCCTCACTTGCGGCGCCCGCCACCGCTGTTGGAAGCACCGCCAAGCCGTTTCCTTATTTGCATTATTTTATTACGTTTTATTATTTCGTTTTAGGTTAATTTCAGAATTATTTCCTTTAGTATTTAAGGGTAGAGAGAGACTTGTTTCCATTATCTCGGAACCCTAATTCTACTTCTCCTTTCTACGTTCTACGTTATGAAGAACTAAGCCTCTCTTGCTTAGTCAGACGCTGAAGCTTTCGTTTGGATTCAGTTGTGAGATTCTCATTCTTAATCTATTGCATGGATTTTATCTATTCTCTTGTTTGATTGCTTATGATTGATATTGATTTTCTCCAGTCTGATCAACTAGGGTTTGTTGTTATTGATCTATTGCTAGATCTAGATTGTTACTGGTTGAGCATATCTATTTCAGAGTAGAAACTGCATCGTATTAGTAACTGGTTGTGCTAATCTTATATAGAAGAGAACTGATTTACATTCTAGGGTAAAAGCTGGTTGTTTTATGCTAGAATTGTATCCAACTATATTCCTATCCGTAAGGCTGCTGTTAAACTGAATCTTGATAGTTTCGGGGTTGTTTAATTAGTTAGTACTAATAGTATCTGGTTGTGCTATTAGTTATATCTGAAAAGGAATTGGAATTTCTATTGCATGAGATTTTGAATGAGTATCTATGATCAACTTGTCATACGAATAGTGGATGTTGTTTGACTAAGTGCTTTTTCCACCACTGATTTCACAACTCTTTAGCTTACTTACCTTTTGCATGCTTAGATCTTGTAAAACAAACAAAACCCCCATGTGGTTACTTTGGATTGACACATAATTTACATATAAAGATAGAATCTGTCTCCCTGTGGACTCGACCTTTACTTACCTAGGACTACGGTTTAGGGTTTGTTTGGATATTTTGCATAGAAGTTTTTATACGACTAAAAACCTGTTATCACATATACTAGAAAATTTTAAAAAGAAAGATTAATGGTCAATTGAAAATTAAATAGAGTTATAAAAAAATCGAGGTAAGCATCGAGGTAACAAATTGCTACATATTTATGGATATATGATTGTAAACTAAATAGATGTTATCATTGTAACACCCCAAAAATACCTTTTGGAAATATTACCGCCAGTTACCTCAGATTACACATCTGGGGTCACCCAAGGCTTAACCATTTTATAACAAATTGTATGATAAAATAAACTTTATTATATGACATATAATTGCCCAAATAATATTTTATTTCAAATGATGTAATTACAATTTGACAACAAAATTGAATACAAATATTTAGTACAGCGAAAGTTTTAAAATAAAATGACTCAACGGGTCTTGACCTTACGATCTTACGCCTAGGATCTCAACCTTATAAAAAGACACAGAAAATGCCAACTGCCTTCACGTCAAGTCTTTGCCTTCACTGATCTGGAAACTTATCTGATGTGTCGTATGAGACGGATGACACCAGACAACCATGCAAAGGAAAATAACCGGTTGGTTAGTCTAATGAAAGACTATGCAAGGGTACAAATAAAAAGGTTCTAAGTAGTCGTATTAGGTTACACCCATCGCTTCTCGAATAATAGTTGATGACGACAGTGAACCTCAACACTTCCACAGAAACACAAGAAAAGGAATGATCAAGAGAAGACTCCAAAGGAGATTGAGTCTTATGGGAAACGTATGACAAGTGTTTGGAAACGTTAAGTTTTCACACAAGTTTTAAAACACGACCTTGATTATTTGGGTCTACGACCAACCTCACCGCGCAATGCGAATCCAGATTGGAAATAAGACTTACTTTAACAAGAGTCCGGGCGGTTTTCACGTTGTACTTCTCGCCCGAGGGTATATTAATTATGTGCGTAAAAGCACTTATCTTGTTTAATTCCAAAACATACATTCATGTTACAACTTTTAATCCAAATCATCTCGATACGAGAGATATTTATAGGAATGAATCCCGAATGTTGGCACTAGTTGAGTGCACCACCACCTATATTCGGATAGGGGTAGGTCATGACCAGAAAGTACTAGGGAAAAATCCTCCAAATACCAGTTATAAAGAAACGACTAGACCTCGCAAGGTACATAGCGTTCCTACAAATACTCGTTCTAACTACACATGTAAGTTCACACAGATATCCACACCAAAACCATTACGGTAATATCATGTATAATAGCGTTGTTTCTAGCAATATATACAACCTATTATAGATTCATATTTTAACACATTATTTTATTAAAATTGTTCTCAAACAGAAAACACCAACTTTTATCCCATCTTAATTAACAATCAATTAATTGATAATCAAGGGAAATATGGAATAATGAGCAAGAGCGAACCGCCACTTGCCTTAGTCTAGACGAATCGAAGATGTCGGGTTCCGAGATCTAGAGACTGGAATCTGAGTACAGATTCCTACGACGACAATGAGATATAAGACGGAACCCTAAGTTAGATACGATATGACACGAAGATACGAACGAAACGAATAAACGAAACAAACGAATTGACAAAGGGCCTAAGCCACAGCCGTGGTTGTCAAAGCCACGATCGCGCTTGCTGGGCAAGGCCGCGGTCGCGGCTGGCATATCCGCTGTCGCGGTTTCCTGGGCTCAAGCCGCGGTCGCGGTTGGCATAACCGCGGTCGCGGATGCCCAACCCTACGACGGCTTAGAGACGAACACGAGCTTACCGACGACGACGAGCTCGGCTTCTTAACTTGGACGAATGCTCACCACTATCACCACTCCCCGGGCTTCACAAGGCACGAACACAACTCCGGCGATACTCCGACGATGACTGCGAACTCCGACGACGACGAAAACACGAGAGAGAGAGAGAGAGAGAGAGAGAGAGAGAGAGAGAGAGAGAGAGAGAGAGAGAGAGAGAGATGGAACTGTGGATGGAGAATGAGGTTGGTCTGAGCTCCCTTTTATAGCCAAGGAGGAGGAGCCGTTCACCCCCTCACCGACAACTCAAACGGTTGCCCTCCCCTCTACCGACGAGCGTTGAGGAAACGAGGGGAAAATCGAGCGTCGCCTTCTGGAAGCTCGAGGAAGACGAGGGTGAACAGAGTTCCGCGGTCGCAGAAACAGAGTCGCGATCGCGGTTTGGGTTCTGGGAGAATCCGCGCCTGCGAATTCCCATCGCGGTCGCGGAACTGTCGCGATTGCGTCCCTGGGTCTGTGGTCGCGGGTCTCGTTCGAGGATATGCTAAATCTTATTATTTTAGCACTCCCAAATACTTTATGACCCAAAATCTTATTAAACGTATAAAATTACGTTCAAAAGATTACTACAGAGATTATAGAAATGGCCCAATGCGTCTTTCTTACAAAACGACAGTTTGGGAGTTTTAGGGGTTATTACAATACTAACCCCTTAAAAGAAGTTTCGACCCCGAAACTTGGCCGATAACAGCTCGGAGAAGCGACCTTATTTTAAGTTATCCAACCATATAAGTTTAACCATGCCTAACCCATTCGACACTCTGTAAATTGGTTCAAGCCTTTCTAAGTTAAAATTTATAAGTTGGTTCAAATTACAGTTAGCGTAAGGTTAATCATAATTTAGACCCTTCACAACTTAAGGGAATTTTATAACTTTTGTTTTCACCAATAATACATTTTACCATATTACCCTTATGGCAACATGAGGGTTATTACAATCATGAGTTGTTATAACTATTTTTTTCGATATAAGATATCTAAAACTAATTTAGAATATCAGATTTATGATTGATTTTTTCTTTCAATTTCGTAATTCTCTATTTTAACTTATAGTTCTTAATTAACCCGGATAATTTTTATCACTACTAACTTATTTTTCATTTTACCTAATCGATATGATATGTCAAAAGATTTGGTTATACCAACTTTCTGTAAAAAAAAAAAGAGTAAATAAAACATATCTGATAAAATCAAAGATTAAGAATAATGATATCTATGGAGAATACGCTCCAAATAAACTAAAATCCATACCAAAATCCATGCATTTTTTTAAATTAATATATATTTGTCAACACAATATCCAAATCAAAATTATTTTTTGTTATTTTGATTATTTTTTCTAGATTTTAAATTTAGTCTAATCATAAATATCTCATCCAAATGATATACTATACATACTAGGATAATTTAAATGTTGTTTTAATTAATAGTATTCAAATATCTCAAGAAATTAAAGTAGATATTTAGTGTTTGTGGAATAACATTATTCTAAAACTATTTGAATTTCTTTTTAATGGACTACGTGTTATCATACCTTTTGAGAAATTTGTCATGCCTTTATATTTCTAAATTTACAAGGTTACCTATTTATATGATTGGTTTGAAGCCTTGATGTCTCATGTACTATATAATACTAAAATAAAAATAGTTAAGACCACTTGTCATTTTGACATTGTGCTACATCATTTATTGTCACGTGTTTACTCTACATCGTGCCACATCACTAAATTATCTTTTTTCAATTATTATTATTTTATAAAATGTGAGCCCAATTTCCTTTTCAGTATATGGATTATTCAAATTTGATCTTAATTTCCATATTAGATAGAATATATTAGGTATTTTTCGAACATTCTCTTTTAATTCTTTCATTTAATTAGTCACATGTTATTCAAATGTCTTTTTAATTCATTTACTTCTAGGTATAGGACGTGATTCAACATATTATGTATGTGCGAAATCACAATGATCTTTGTTAATTGATTATTAGTAGAGGATGTTTTATATTATCATATCTTACTTTATTTATATTGTCACTAATTAGATTTTTTTATTTTTAAATATTTTTTAAAATGTGAAATCAATATATTTATAATAATTAAAATGAATATTAATATAAAATGGTAACCAAGCTCGTGCACGGACGAGAACTAAGCTAGTAAAATAAATATTTAACATTAAAAAGTTTACATTAATGTAAAACTGCATAGAATTATATCACCTATTGTCATAAATTATTGCGCATAAGGATTATTTGGAGAAAGATCCCATGAGGATGATGGATTAGGAGAGGAGCAACCGTCTGATCGGAAGAAAATGAAGCGTCCAGATCGCGCATCAAAAATTCAGTTGTATCGATTTTTTTGAAAAAAAAAAGGATCCTTCTACACACACAGTTACATCTGTATGCATGTGAAATACACTATTGTGTGCATATGAAAACATTGTTGTGTGCATGTGAAATGCACTATCATGTGCATGTATAAAAACTCATATGTTCATATGGAATAAACAAATGTGTGCATATGAAAATACTATCGTGTGCATATGAAATATACTATCATGTGCATATGAAATGACCTATGTGTGTATGTGAAATGACCTATTTGTGCATATGAAATGCACTATGTGCTATGTGTGCATATGAAATAACACATGTGTACATGTGAAACAATACATGTATGTATGTATGTGTAAAAGCCTACGAATATAACCTATGTGAATATGAAAACAACATATGTGTGCATATAAAAATGACAAATGTGTGCACATGAAAATAACTCATGTGTGCATATGAAACATGTATATCCACATACATGCTTTTTTCACATAAATTTCATCTGTGCCGAATTTTCCCCGATTTTTTTCCGATTTTTTGCCTTTTAATGAAGGCACGATCTTGGACGTCCGTTTTCTCAATCGAACGACCCACAACATCATCAATCTTCCCCTAAGCCCCCATACTCATGGGATCTCTCCCTTTTAATAATTTATGTATAGTCAATTTGTCACTCAAGGAGGAAAAGTCATTTTTTGTGATTTTTATTGGGTTGTATTATGCAACTTTTTCTAAACTAGTTTGCAACTCTTCATTTTTGAATAACTACAAAATAAGTTCCATATTTTTTTTCTAGTCTCTTTCTTTTTTTCAATGCATGAAACAACTCGATCATCACCACGATAGCCTTTGACGACATTTGCATATCATTTTAGACATTTTTTTTACCGGTACGAGATTTGTTATGAGATAATATATATATAACTTAAGCTATACTTTGAACGAAAAACGCATGATATTGAGTAAACTTTGTTTGAGAAATGTGTTAGGCATTGAATTTTGGGGTTTTGATAGTTGGATGAAAATTATGATAAATTGTTAGATTAAATAGATTGAATGTATGTGTATAGCCTATTTTTATGTATTAAAGTATGAGATTTAAGCCAAAGCAGGTTCGATTTGATTTTGGTTGATTGGAAAAAACGAAGAACACGAATGAACAACCAACGTATGCTATGTATGTGCATTATTGTCATGCACATCCAAGGCTGATGTGCAATCTTGACATGCACATTAGCTAGCTATGAGGGTTTTGCACATGCACATCACGAATCGATATGTATAACGATTTTCCCTATCCAGACTTGACATGCATGTACAAATTTCTATTTTTTTATTTTGCACATCCAAAGTAGACGAGTATATTAACTTTGCTCTACCAGCACCACCATTCATTTGCTAAATGCACATACAACGTTGATGAGGCACACTTTGGTAAAACAAGTAGACAATATTAGAGCGTCAGATTGAGGATGATGGATGGATGGATTAGGAGAGAAAATGATGGTGTAGTGGGTGTGTGCTACATGAGAGTGATATTGTAAATGGCAATTCATGAAATTTCTTAATTAATAATATCTAAAAAGGGATATTTAGAAGAGGGTTTTAAATGTTTTGTTTTTGTTTTTGGTGGTGAAGGAAACAACAAGATCAAATTTTTTTCTCTGAAAAATAAGAATTGAAACATGCAAAATAAGAATTTATACTTGCCTCAACCTGGGAATCTGATACCACTTGATACGAAAGTTCTTCCTAGAGCAAGAAGAACTTTCTTGAATTGGTCCCATCTTCAGCAAAGTATAATTTTTGGTACAGATCTCTGAATCGACTGATTCAAAAATCAACAGAAACTTTAGCAAGTCTAGTTGAACACCTCCTAATTTTACGCAAAACAAACAAACAATTTGAAAGTTATAGCAGTTTCAACTTTGCAGCGCAGGCTGTGCCGCGAATTAGGGTTTCCGAAAAGATGGTTGATTTCAATTGCTTTCTTGGTGAACACGAATTGATTTCTTGATGATTATGAGTAATTGGATAAGGAAATAGAAGATCTTGGACTGAACAACTCAAGAATTACTTAGCCAAGTTATTATCAAGTTTCAATCTGATTTTCATTAACATAGAAAGGAGTTTAAATAGACAAAAATAGAGTAGTGAGCAAGGAAGAGAGATAACACACACCAACATGGTCCGCCCTAACTCTCTCCATCTAACTCTAAGCCTACTAAAATAATATAAATATTAAAATCTAACAAAGAACTACTAAAAATAGTAAGAGCAGAAACTTTTAGTCTCACCGACTGCCACAAATATTGAGTTTTTAAAACAAAAACAAATGATAGGCATGCAACATCCCTTGCATGTGGGTGAGTAAAACATAGCTATGGTGGCTCCTTTTGGCTCTTGAATCACCTCCTCTAAGTCAAGGTTGGCCATGAGTCATCATTCTCCCCCACTTGGCTTCGAATCGTCCTCGATTCGACAAGTATGGAAGAGAAGATAACAATGGGTGTAGAAACCATAAACTCATTGGGCACATGGAGATGATAATCATAGGCCCGTATCCTCTTCACTCCACACCAAAGACTAGCGACTCTAGGATCCAACTTGCGTTTCCTAGCCCTCCAATGCAGCCACGCCATTTCTTTTTCGTCCCATGGCCTCCTTGTCCGATCCTTGCCAGCTTGGGCCATGTGTGGCGCTGAGTAAGGGATCATATGGTTGTGGTGCTCAACATCAAGCCGCTCATTGACCTCAACGTCCTCCTTGTGAGGCTTGGTCGAAGCGGCATCCCCGGTGTGTACGACTTCTTTAATAGTGGCTGCCTTCGCAGCGACTCCCTTTGCAACGACTTCCTTCGCAGCGACTTCCTTCTCAACTTTGGTCACTCTCTCGGCCTTTACCTTCGTACGATGGGCCAGATCCTCCTTGATTTGTTGGGGAGTAAGGGAAACTAGAGTGATCTTTCTCCCATTGTGCACAAATTTGAACCGATTCAAGGACTCATCATAGATCGCATTGTGGTCGTCTTGCCAAGGTGTCCCAAGAATAAGGTAAGTGTCATCCATCAGATCCACATCACAAAGGACCTCATCTTGATAATGCGCAATGTGAAACTGTACCAAGCATTGTCTCGTGATCATGCAGTCTCCTTGCCTATCTGATACCAACAAAGCGTATGGTCGAGATGTGTCGTCGTCTTCGACTGGAGATGATCAACCACTAGTTGATTGATTCGATTGCTGCAGCTACATCCATCTATAATGACTCCAATAGTGAAGTCTTTCATGCCACAACGAGTATGGAAGAGGTTCTTTATATCTCGATACTTGTTCATTGTTAGAGAATTTGAAAACACATATTGATGCGTTCCGGGCTCGACTCAAGTCGGGCAACGATGAGCCCAAGACGACCAAGACCGTGGCATCCCCCTTGGTTTAGGACTTAGCTTATTTTAGCTTATTTTGTGTTATTTCCCGTTTCAGCAAGTTTCTTGTTTTAGTAGTTTCCGTTTTTAGCATTGCTATTTTTTGGACTTTCTATGTTTAGAAAGTTTCCAAATTTGGCACTATCCATTTTTAGTAGTTTCTATTTCGGGCGTGTGCTCCACTCTTGTCGAGTGGGCTAGTCCATTAGTGTGTCCGCGGCCCAAGCCCATTAGGGTTCTTGGCTACGCCACATGTCTTTAAATACCCCGCTTTGTATTCGTATTCGTCACGTTGAAACTAAAGCTTAAGCCTTGCAGTTGAGATCATCTCCTCCCTTAAGTCTCGGCGTCACAAAACCGGTTAGACCCGATTGAACCACGTCACGGTTCACAAACACAATCTTCACTCTCGCCCCACCCTCGCCACGCGAGCATTAGAGAGCCGCGAACCATCATTCCCGGTGGTTCGTACTTATCCGGTTACCAAGAGAAGGATCCAAGACCGCTTCCTGCCTAGATCCAGCGTCAAACGTGGTCCGAGCCGATCGGATCGCATCAACTAGTATCAGAGCGCCAGGGGTACAAGGTGTGTCTTTCCTTCTCCTTCCTTTCTCCCTACCCATCCTCACCATTAAAATCCCCAAAACCGAACTCGACTTCTTCCCAGATTTCGACCAAAAAAAATTTCGTCCTTTCTGCAATTTTCTTTCATAACCCTGTAGAGCATCTCGATACGAGTCCGGGCATATAAAATTCGCCCAAAACGGACATCGTTGACCTCTCAAAAGGCCAAAATACAAACCCTTATTCGCTGCCAAACCCTAGCCGCCGCGACCGCGGTCGAATTCCCGCGACCGCGGCCCACACTGCCGTTGCCAAAACACTTCCCTTTTCCTTACCCAAACCCTAATAACCCTAGTTCGGCCTTCTCTTCATTATTCTCCCTAGCCGTGCCACCTAGCCAAAAACCTAGCCACCGTGAACACCCTAGATGAGCCGCACCCGCTCCATGGCCTACTGGCACCACCAATGGGACTATGACTGCGAAGACATTGACGGATGGTCCAATTACTACACCGAGCTTCGTTGCGAGGCGGACCCTGATTGGATCCCCCTAAGGATCCTGACGCCACCGCGATGCCGCCCGTACCCGCCGCCCCGCGTCTATAGACCACCTCCGCCACGCCGCACCCACAACCGGTACCACGACCACGACAACGCCTACGACCGGACCCGGTACCGCGCCCACAACCACGACCGCATCCGCGACTACGGCTACGATTCCACGCCTCCGTGCCATGCTGTAGAAGAGGCTCGTGCTAAGGAGATGGCCGACTTTCGGGCCCATCTCATGGATGCCAAACGATGCCTTGCATCCTTGGTCGCGACCGAGGCAGCAACAACCGCGACCTCACCCAAGACCGCGACCGCGGCCCCTCCACCCGCGACCGAGGCCAACGCCGCGACCGCAGCCGCAATAGCAGCAACCGCGACCCCGGCCAAAGCAACCGCGACCGCGGCCCCCAATACCGCGACCGCGGAACACACAACGGTCGTTGCTGAGGCCCCAACCACCGAGCCCATTCTACCGCCCATAGACGTGCCTAGTGCTCCCCTGCCCGCGTGCAAGCCCGACGTATCCATTATGCCTACTCCATACCCGGGCTTCCGCGCGATACTCTCTAAGGTACCCGACGCTATGACCGCTCATGGACCCGAGCCATACCTTCTCATCTTTGAGGTTCCACACTAGTGGAAAAAATACTTTTTGAGGCTCCCTTTTAGAGGCGTACATAGTTCAAAACGCCTCAACAACGACTTTGACAATCATTTTTTTTCATTTTTGAGGCGGGCAAATTAATATACGCCTCAACAAGTATCCGAAAAAATATTTCCCGCTAAAGTATTAGAGGCAGGCCAGGGTAAGGCCCGCCTCTAATGCTAACTAATTGAGGCGGGCTACTTGGTCCGCCTCAATTAAAACTTGTTGAGGCGGGCCTCTTAAAGCCCGCCTCAACAAGTATCCGAAAAAATGTTTTTTTTCCTCTTTTCTTTTCTTTCTCTCTCCCTCTTTTCTTTTCTTTCTCTCTCTCCTCTCTTTCTTTTCTCCCAGCCCCGATACCTCTCACTCTCTCCGCCCTAAGCCTAACCATCTCTCACCTCCGATCCCCCTCACCGCCTCCCTCTCCCTCACCACCGACCCACACCGGCAACGATCACCGACGTTCGGCGATCCTCCTTTCCCCAACGAGCCCAGATTAGTCCCTGCCTGCTCGCGAACCCACGCCACCTGTTCGCCGACCACGACTCGCCTCCGCCGATGCACAACCCGCGCTAGCACCATTCCCAGCCCAGATTCGAGCCCGCACCCACACCGGACGGAGCCCAAACCCTGCTCACTCCCAGACGACCACCGGCGACTCCATTCCGACTGGCGACCCATTCCCAACCCAAATCAGAGCCCCTTACTTATTTCCAATTTGAGAACTGGAAATAATCAAAATTGAGAACTGGAAATAATCTGTAAGTTTGTGTGTCTACTCTATTTCTCACCTTGTCTCCTTACTTATTTCCAATTTTCGGCATGAAATATGGCGCTCATATAGATTTTTTAACTTGGATTTTCTCTTAGTCATTTAATACTTCTGGTTACATTTTTAATATTTGGAAATTATTGTACATGTTGGTAACACAACAGAGGAGAGAAGAGCAGAGTTATATATATGTGGAATGTGCATTGTTCATCGATGGTGCTCTCTTTGGGCTTCCCATGAGAACCAGGTTAGGCTATGGCCTAGATATGAGAATATGTCAATGTGATTTGTGATATTAGTGTCTTCATATGTGAAACCATGTTGGCTCATGGTAAAGGAAGATTGCATAACTATGAAGAACTAGGAGAAAATTAAATAGGCTATGATGTGTTCGAGCATACATGTTTCTTCTAGTTACTGGCATGTTGTCCATGAGAAGATGAAAATGACTATATCTGCTTAGGGTTCTTTGGAATGAACTCTAGGATAAAGCACTATTGTCTCAGAATGACTTAGTCTTTGAATATCACACTTCGTTTTTGCATGGCATTTTAGTCATATATTTAGGGTTGTCAATCAAGAGTAATTATGAAATTTTATATAGATTGTTTTTGCATATCTTGACTTGTATTCAGAGGTTACTTTTTTATATATTTTAGGTTTATTTTTTATGCTATAATCTGACCTCCTAACAGTTCAATGAAGGAGATAGATAACAACAATATGCTTACTTGTAATCATCATAGCAGCTACATTGTTCTGGTCCATTATTAACACTCCTTTTTTTACTTCTCTTAGAGTAGACGTATGTGTGTATTATTCTGGCGACCCTGTTAAAATCTTATGACATTATTTAGAACTCAGCTAAATGGTTCAGTATTCAGTAGAAGCAGCATTGGCATCAGTGTGTTCCGGTCCATTATTAACACTCTGTTTACTCTTATCTCTGTTGTCTTACTCGTTCACCTTACATCTGTAGACACGATCCTTACTCCACTATACATGCTGAATTTGTACTTCTATGTTGTTATTCGCACTACATATTGTTGATATATTTTGCAGTCCTCATTTGTGCTAAAAGCTATAGTTCCTTATATAGTTTATTGTACTCATGGTGAAGACCCACATTCAGGTTGGTAAAGTCTCTTGTGTCTCAGTATGTGACACCCTTGAGATTTGAAAGAGCAACACTTGAGATGTATTACGGTCCACATTGCTCGGCAGATATCAGAATTAAATTTCACTTCGAATTTAAGGGAATTTAACCTTGCATTCAACATGTGAATATTGCATTTACTTGCATATTCCCTTCTGGGTTGTGTTGTTTCAAGTTGGTGTGCTTGAACATTTCGGTATTCTGGATTTTGGCTGGCACGTGTATAGATTAATTGCTAGAACCTGTATTTTGTTGAAGCTTTAAATGATTTGAGCTGTTTTTTTTTTTTAAGAAATGGGACCCCGGTATTACAAAAAATCGGGGTCCCGATTTTCTTGGATATCAATTTCTGTTGTGCTTTCAAATTTCTGTTGTGCTTTGACTACTTGATCAGAAGCTTTTTCATATGTTTTCCAGGCTGATGAGATCTTCATTCAGTCGATCAAAGATGTTGGGCTTTATGATGCCATATGGCAAGCATTTGTTGTATTGCTTCCTGGCAACACAGTCGGGGTTCAAGGGGATCAAAGAACATATGGCCGTGTTGTTGCTCTTAGAGCTATCACGAGTCAAGATGGAATGACAGCAGATTGGTAAGCTTCCAAATTACATTTGTTATGTAATTAATGTGTTTTCCTACCCTAAACTTCTATCAAGAAGCAAAACTACTCTTCTTAGATAACCTTGTTATGTAATACCTCAACACAGAGGAGTTCATTGATGCTGTGGCAGCAGATCTCAGAGCAAAACTTAATGCCTAAAATTGTAAGTGAAGCTTGGCAACTGGTGCACTTTCTCTTCTTATATCAAAAGAGCTTAACATAGGCATGAGATTTTTAACTGGTCCCTCCAACCTCAGAAATGATTCTTCTATATAACTATAATTGGAATATTCAAGTAGGGTCAATAACCTGGGTTCAGTTTGCATGTTTGTGGAGGATGAACAAACATGCAACATCCCATCTTTGAAGATGTTGCACTATGATTATAGGGTAGGACTAACACTCTTAACAGTGATGTGTTTATGTTTCTATGGTATTATTCTTACTTCCTGTTTTATATAACATGTCATAGAGGGGGCGTTCAAAGAGATAACATGTCATAGGTTTGACAACTTACCACTGAATTGAAGATTAAACATTCTTCCTTCAAAACCACCGAAGATTAAAAAGGAGATTCCTCTCGAATCGATGCATATTGTTTGGGAGCCCCATTGGTTATATGTGCATGCTCTAAAAGCTGTGAACTCTTGCTTGTTTTATGTATATATATATGTTGTGTCATTTAATTTGTCCTAGTTTAGTTATAGTGGAAGAGTCAGAGGTTATCAGCTAGCTAGTGTTGGATTTTATGTAGTACAAGTACTTTGTAAGCGACATTTCCTGAAGAATGAACAGACCAATGTGTTTCCATATTTGTGTGTTTTCCTACTCTCCTTTATTCTTCTTTCTTTGGAATCATTATTCGGCAGGCTTTTAATCTGATTAATTACTTGTAATTAATACTTTGAAGTACTCAAATTTAGTGTTGAGGGTTAGTTGGGCAGCTAAAAGGGCATGGGATGCACAGATTTGGTGATTCTGTCATAAAATTGGACTTTTTAGCCTGGATGTGGAAGAGATCCGGGCTAAAATGTCCAGTTTTTTTTTTGTTAAAACACAATGCTTTTTAGCCCGGACTTACCTAGATCCGGGCTAAAAAGTGGGAAAATGCGACTTGTTGAGGCGGGCCTATAGAGGCCCGCCTCAACAAGTCCCTCATTTTGGCGCCGAAGTGAAGGACTTGTTGAGGCGGGCTTCGGAGGCCCGCCTCAACAAGTGGCTTTTAGAGGCGTATATTGTCTGCCTCAAAAAGGGTCCCTACTTGTTGCGGCCCCCTCAATTGAGGTGAACGGTGTTCGCCTCAATAAGTGTCCAAAGGCCCGCCTCTATTAGGGTTTTTTCCACTAGTGCCAAGATTTGGCCCCGAGCCCGACGCTGCTTTTCCGCTGACCACTGAGTGTCTACTCTCCCTGGCCCGACCCAGTTCAAAGCGAGGACACTTCGATTCTAAGGGAGGGAGAATGATGCGTTCCGGGCTCGACTCAAGCCGGGCAACGATGAGCCCAAGACGACCAAGACCGTGGCGTCCCCCTTGGTTTAGGACTTAACTTATTTTGTGTTATTTCCCATTTCAGCAAGTTTGTTGTTTTAGTAGTTTCCGTTTTTAGCATTGCTATTTTTGGGACTTTCTATGTTTAGAAAGTTTCCATATTTGGCACTTTCCATTTTTAGTAGTTTCTATTTCGGGCGTGTGCTCCACTCTTGTCGAGTGGGCTAGCCCATTAGCGTGTCCGCGGCCCAGGCCCATTAGGGTTCTTGGCTGCGCCACATGTCTCTAAATACCCCGCTTTTATTCTTATTCATCACGTTGAAATTAAAGCTTAAGCCTTGTAGTTGAGATCATCTCCTCCCTTAAGCCTCGGTGTCAAAAAACTAGTTAGACCCGATTGAACCACGTCACGGTTCACAAACACAATCTTCACTCTCACCCCACCCTCGCCACGTGAGCATTAGAGAGTCACGAACCATCATTCCCGATGGTTCATACTTATCTGGTTACCAAGAGAAGGATCCGAGACCGCTTCCTGCCTAGATCCGGCGTCAAAGGTGGTCCGAGCCGATCGGATTGCATCAACTGGTATCAGAGCGCTAAGGGTACGACGTGTGTCTTTCCTTCTCCCTACCCATCCTCACCATTAAAATCCCCAAAACCGAACTCGACTTCTGCCCAAATTTCGACCAAACAAATTTTCGTCATTTCTACAATTTTCTTTCATAACCCTGTAGAGCATCTCGATACGAGCCCGGGCATATACAATTCGCCCAAAACGAACATCGTTTGACCCCTCAAAAGGCCAAAATACAAACCCCTATCCGCTCCCAAACCTTAGCCGCCGCGACCGCGGCCCACACTGCCGTTGCCAAAACCCTTCCCTTTTCCTTACCCAAACCGTAGTAACCATAGGTCGGCCATCTCTTCCTTATTCTCCCTAGTCGTGCCACCTAGCCAAAAACCTAGCCACACTGGAATACCCTAGCCGAGCCGCACCCGCTCCATGGCCTACTGGCGCCACCAATGGGACTATGACTGCGAAGACATTGACGGATGGTCCAATTACTACACCGAGCTTCGTTGCGAGGCGGACCCAAATTGCATCCCGCCAAGGATTCCAACGCCACCGCGACGCCGCCCATACCTGCCGCCCCACGTCTATAGACCACCTCCGCCACGTCGTACCCACAACCGGTACCACGACAACACCCACGACCGGACCCGGTACCGTGCCCACAACCACGACCGCAGCCGCGACTATGGCTACGATTCCACGCCTCCACGCCATGCCGTAGAAGAGCCTCGTGCCAAGGAGATGGCCGACCTTCGGGCCCAGCTCGCGGATGCCAAACGATGCCTTGCCTCCCCGGTCGCGACCGAGGCAGTAGCAACCGCGACCGCACCCAAAACTGCGACCGCGGCCCCTTCATCCGCGACCGCGGCCATTGCCGCGATCGCAGCCGCAACCGCAGCCAAAGCAACCGCGATAGCGACCATAGTAACCGCGACCGCGGCCCACAATACCGCGACCGTGGCACACACAACGGTCGTTGCTGAGGCCGCAACCACCGAGCCCCTTCTGCCGCCCAAAGACGTGCCCAATGCTCCCCTGCATGCGTGCAAGCCTGACGTATCCATTACGCCTACTCCAGACCCGGGCTTCCGCGCGATATTCACCAAGGCACCCGATGCTATGACCGCTCCTGGACCCGAGCCATACCTTCTCATCTTTGAGGTTCCAAGATTTGGCCCCGAGCTCGACGTTGCGTTTCCGCTAACCACCGAGCGTCTACTCTCCCTGGCCCCACCCAGTTCGAAGCGAGGACGCTTCGATTCTAAGGGAGGGAGAATGATGCGTTCCGGGCTCGACTCAAGCCGGGCAACGACGAGCCCAAGACGACCAAGACCGTGGCGTACCCCTTGGTTTAGGACTTAGCTTATTTTAGCTTATTTTGTGTTATTTCCCGTTTCAACAAGTTTCCTGTTTTAGTAGTTTCCGTTTTTAGCATTGTTATTTTGGGACTTTCTATGTTTAAAAAGTTTCCACATTTGGCACTTTCCATTTTTAGTAGTTTCTATTTCGGGCGTGTGCTCCACTCTTGTCGAGTGGGCTAGCCCATTAGCGTGTACGCGTCCCAAGCCCATTAGGGTTCTTGGCTGCGCCACATGTCTTTAAATACCCCGCTTGGTATTCTTATTCATCACGTTGAAATTAAAGCTTAAGCCTTGCAGTTGAGATCATCTCCTCCCTTAAGCATCGGCGTCACAAAACAAGTTAGACCTGATTGAACCACGTCACGGTTCACAAATACAATCTTCACTCTCGCCCCACATGAGCATTAGAGAGCCACGAACCATCATTCCCGGTGGTTCGTACTTATCTGGTTACCAAGAGAAGGATCCGAGACCGCTTCCTGCCTAGATCCAGCGTCAAACGTGGTCCGAGCCGATCGGATCGCATCAACTGGTATCAGAGCGCCAGGGGTACGAGGTGTGTCTTTCCTTCTCCTTCCTTTCTCCCTACCCTTCCTCACCATTAAAATCCCCAAAACCGAACTCGACTTCTGCCCAGATTTGGACCAAACAAATTTTCGTCATTTCTGAATTTTTCTTTCATAACCCTCTAGAACATCTCGATACGAGTCCGGGCATATAAAATTCGCCCAAAACGGACATCGTTTGACCCATCAAAAGGCCAAAATACGAACCCATATCCGCAGCCAAACCCTAGCCGCCGCGACCATGGTCGAATTACCGCGACCGCGGCCCATACTGCCATTGCCGAAACCCTTCCCTTTTCCTTACCCAAACCCTAGTAACCCTAGTTCGGCCTTCTCTTCCTTATTCTCCCTAACCGTGCCACCTAGCCAAAAACCTAGCCATCCTGGAACACCCTAGACGAGCCGCACCCGCTCCATGGCCTACTGGCGCCAACAATGGGACTTTGACAGCGAAGAGATTGATGGATGGTCCAATTACTACACCAAGCTTCGTTGTGAGGTGGACCCGGATTGGATCCCGCCAAGGATTTCGACGCCACCGCGACGCATCCAATACCCGTCGCCCCGCATCTATAGACCACCTCTGCCATGCCGCACCCACGACCGGTACTACGACCACGACAACGCCCACGACCGGACCCGATACCGCGCCCACAACCACGACCGCAGCCGCGACTACGGCTACGATTCCACGCCTCCGTGCCATGCCGTAGAAGAGGCTCGTGCCAAGGAGATGGCCGACCTTCGGGCCCAGCTCGCGGATGCCAAATGATGCATTGCCTCCCTGGTCGCGACCGAGGCAACAACAACCGCGACCGTACCTCAAACCGCGGCCCCTCCACCCGTGACCGCGGCCAACGCCGCAACAACAGCAACTGCAACCGCGGCCACAGCAATCGCGACCGCGGCCACAACCGCGACTACGGCCCCTAATACCGCGACCGCGGCACACACAATGGTCTTTGCTAAGGCCGCAACCACCGAGCACCTTCTGCCGCCCACAGACGTGTCCAATGCTCCCCTGCCCGCGTGCAAGCCCGATGTATCGATTACGCCTACTCCAGACCCGGGCTTCCGCGCGATACTCTCCAAGGCACCTGACGCTATGACCGCTCATGGACCCGAGCCATACCTTCTCATCTTTGAGGTTCCAAGATTTGGCCCCGAGCCCGACGTCGCTTTTCCGCTGACCACCGAGCGTCTACTCTCCCAGGCCCCACCCAGTTCGAAGTGAGGATGCTTCGATTCTAAGGGAGGGAGAATGATGTATTCCGAGCTCGACTCAAGCCGGGCAACGACGAGCCCAAGATGACCAAGACCGTGGCGTCCCCCTTGGTTTAAGACTTAACTTATTTTAGCTTATTTTGTGTTATTTCGTGTTTTAGCAAGCTTCTTGTTTTAGTAGTTTCCATTTTTAGCATTGCTATTTTTGGGACTTTCTATGTTTAGAAAGTTTCCACATTTGACATTTTCCATTTTTAGTAGTTTCTATTTCGGGTGTGTGCTCCACTCTTGTCGAGTAGGCTAGCCCATTAGCGTGTCCGCGTCCCAAGCCCATTAGAGTTCTTGGATGCGCCACATGTCTTTAAATACCCCGCTTTGTATTCTTATTCATCACATTGAAATTAAAGCTTAAGCCTTGCAGTTGAGATCATCTCCTCCCTTAAGCCTCGGCGTCACAAAACTAGTTAGACCTGATTGAACCACGTCACGGTTCACAAACACAATCTTCACTCTAGCCCCACCCTCGCCACACGAGCATTAGAGAGCCACGAACCATCATTCCTGGTGGTTCGTACTTATCCGGTTACCAAGAGAAGGATCCGAGACCGCTTCCTCCCTAGATCCGGCGTCAAACGTGGTCCGAGCCGATCGGATCGCATCAACTGGTATCAGAGCGTCAGGGGTAAGAGGTGTGTCTTTCCTTCTCCTTCCTTTCTCCCTACCCTTCCTCACCATTAAAATCCCCAAAACCGAACTCGACTTCTGCCCAGATTTTGACCAAACAAATTTTCGTCCTTTCTGCAATTGTTTTTCATAACCCTGTAGAGCATCTCGATACGAGTCCGGGCATATAAAATTCGCCCAAAACGGACATCGTTTTCCCCATCAAAAGGCCAAAATACGAACCCATATCCGCAGCCAAACCCTAGCCGCCGCGACCATGGTAGAATTACCGCGACCGCGGCCCACACTGCCGTTGCCGAAACCCTTCCCTTTTCCTTACCCAAACCCTAGTAACCCTAGTTCGGCCTTCTCTTCCTTATTCTCCTTAGCCGTGCCACCTAGCCACCCTGGAACACCCTAGACGAGCCGCACCCGCTCCATGGCCTACTGGCGCCACCAATGGGACTTTGACAGCGAAGACATTGACGGATGGTCCAATTACTACACCAAGCTTCGTTGCGAGGCGGACCCGGATTGGATCCCGCCAAGGATTTCGACGCCACCGGGACACCGCCAATATCGGTCACCCCGCATCTATAGACCACCTCTGCCATACCGCACCCACGACCGATACTACGACCACGACAACGCCCACGACCGGAACCGGTACCGCGCCCACAACCACGACCGCAGCCGCGACTACGGCTACGATTCCACGCCTCTGTGCCATGCCGTAGAAGAGGCTCGTGCCAAGGAGATGGTCGACCTTCGGGCCCAGCTCGCGGATGCTAAACGATGCATTGCCTCCCTGGTCGCGACCGAGGCAACAACAACCGCGACCGCACCCCAAACCGCGGCCCCTCCACCCGCGTCCGCGGCCAACACCGCGACAACAGCAACCGCGACCACAGCAATCGCGACTGCGGCCACAACCGCGACTACGGCCCCCAATACCGCGACCGCGGCACACACAATGGTCTTTGCTGAGGCCGCAACCAACGAGCACCTTTTGCCGCCCACAGACGTGTCCAATGCTCCCCTGTCCGCGTGCAAGCCCGACGTATCGATTACGCCTACTCCAGAACCGGGGTTCCGCGCGATACTCTCCAAGGCACCTAACGCTATGACCGCTCCCTGACCCGAGCCATACCTTCTCATCTTTGAGGTTCCAAGATTTGGCCCCGAGCCTGACGTCGCTTTTCCGCTGACCACCGAGCGTCTACTCTCCCTGCTCCCACCCAGTTCGAAGTGAGGATGCTTCGATTCTAAGGAAGGGAGAATGATGCGTTCCGGGCTCGACTCATGCCGGGCAACGACGAGCCCAAGATGACCAAGACCATGGCGTCCCCCTTGGTTTAAGACTTAGCTTGTTTTAGCTTATTTTGTGTTATTTCGCGTTTCAGAAAGCTTCCTGTTTTAGTATTTTCCGTTTTTAGCATTGCTATTTTGGGGACTTTCTATGTTTAGAAAGTTTCCACATTTGACACTTTCCATTTTTAGTAGTTTCTATTTCGGGCGTGTGCTCCACTCTTGTCGAGTAGGCTAGCCCATTAGCGTGTCCGCGTCCCAAGCCCATTAGAGTTCTTGGCTGCGCCACATGTCTTTAAATACCCCGCTTTGTATTCTTATTTATCACGTTGAAATTAAAGCTTAAGCCTTGCAGTTGAGATCATCTCCTCCCTTAAGCCTCGACGTCACAAAACTAGTTAGACCTGATTGAACCACGTCACGGTTCACAAACACAATCTTCACTCTAGCCCCACCCTCTCCACACGAGCATTAGAGAGCCAAGAACCATCATTCCCGGTGGTTCGTACTTATCCGGTTACCAAGAGAAGGATCCGAGACCGCTTTCTGTCTAGATCCGGCGTCAAATGTGGTCCGAGCCGATCGGATCGCATCAACTGGTATCAGAGCGCCAGGGGTACGAGGTGTGTCTTTCCTTCTCCTTCCTTTCTCCCTACCCTTCCTCACCATTAAAATCCCCAAAACCGAACTCGACTTCTGCCCAGATTTTGACCAAACAAATTTTCATCCTTTCTGCAATTTTTTTTCATAACCCTGTAGAGCATATCGATACGAGTCCGGTATAAAATTCGCCCAAAACGGACATCGTTTGACCCATCAAAAGGCCAAAATACGAACCCATATCCGCAGCCAAACCCTAGCCGCCGCGACCATGGTAGAATTACCGCGACCGCGGCCCACACTGTCGTTGCCGAAACCCTTCCCTTTTCTTTACCCAAACCCTAGTAACCCTTGTTCGGCATTCTCTTCCTTATTCTCCCTAGCCGTGCCACCTAGCCAAAAACCTAGCCACCCTGGAACACCCTAGACGAGCCGCACCCGCTCCTTGGCCTACTGGCGCCACCAATGGGACTTTGACAGCGAAGACATTGACGGATGGTCCAATTACTACACCGAGCTTCGTTGCGAGGCGGACCCAGATTGGATCCCGCCAAGGATTTCGACGCCACCGCGATGCCGCCAATACCCGTCGCCCCGCATCTATAGACCACCTCTGCCATGCTGCACCCACGACCGGTACTACGACCATGACAACGCCCACGACCGGACCCGGTACCGCGCCCACAACCACGACCGCAGCCGCGACTACGGCTATGATTCCACACCTCCGTGCCATGCCATAGAAGAGGCTCGTGCCAAGGAGATGGCCAACCTTCGGGCCCAGCTCAGGGATGCCAAACGATGCATTGCCTCCCTGGTCGCGACCGAGGCAACAACAACCGCGACCGTACCCCAAACCGCGGCCCCTTCACCCGCGACCGCGGCCAACGCCGCAAGAACAGCAACCGCGACTGCGACCACAACAATCGCGACCGTGGCCACAACAACCGCGACAGCGGCCCCTAATACCGCAACCGCGGCACACACAACAGTCTTTGCTGAGGCCGCAACCACCGAGCCCCTTCTTTCGCCCACAGACGTGTCCAATGCTCCCCTGCCCGCGTGCAAGCCTGACATATCGATTACGCCTACTCCAGACCCGGGCTTCTGCGCGATACTCTCCAAGGCACCTGACGCTATTACCGCTCCTGGACCTGAGCCATACCTTTTCATCTTTGAGGTTCCAAGATTTGGCCCCGAGCCCGACGCTGCTTTTTCGTTGACAACCAAGCGTCTACTCTCCCTGGCCCCACCCAGTTCGAAGTGAGGATGCTACGATTCTAAGGGAGGGAGAATGATGCGTTTCGGGCTCGACTCAAGCCGGGCAACGATGAGCCCAAGACGACCAAGACCGTGGCATCCCCCTTGGTTTAAGACTTAGCTTATTTTGTGTTATTTCCCATTTCAGCAAGTTTCCTATTTTAGTAGTTTCCGTTTTTAGCATTGCTATTTTTGGGACTTTCTATGTTTAGAAAGTTTCCACATTTGGCACTTTCCATTTTTAGTAGTTTCTATTTCGGGCGTGTGCTCCACTCTTGTCGAGTGTGCTAGCCCATTAGTGTGTCCGCGGCCCAAGCACATTGGGGTTCTTGGCTGCGCCACATGTCTTTAAATACCCCGCTTTGTATTCTTATTCATCACGTTGAAATTAAAGCTTAAGTCTTTGCAGTTGAGATCATCTTCTCCCTTAAGCCTCGGCGTCACAAAACTAGTTAGACCCGATTGAACCACGTCACGGTTCACAAACACAATCTTCACTCTCGCCCCACCCTCGCCACACGAGCATTAGAGAGCTGCGAACCATCAATCCCGGTGGTTCGTACTTATCCGGTTACCAAGAGAAGGATCCGAGACCGCTTTTTGCCTAGATTCGGTGTCAAATGTGGTCTGAGCCGATCAGATCGCATCAACTAGTATCAGAGCGCCAGGGGTACGAGGTGTGTCTTTCCTTCTCCTTCCTTTCTCCCTACCCATCGTCACCATTAAAATCCCAAAAACCGAACTCAACTTCTGCCCATATTTCGACCAAACAAATTTTCGTCATTTCTGCAATTTTCTTTCATAACCCTGTAGAGCATCTCGATACGAGTCCGGGAATATACAATTCGCCTAAAACGGACATCGTTTGACCCCTCAAAAGGCCAAAATACGAACCCTTATCCGCTGCGAAACCCTAGCCGCCGCGACCGCTGTCGAATTACCGCGACCGCTGTCGAATTACCGCGACCGCGGCCCACACTGCCGTTGCCGAAACCGTTCCCTTTTCCTTACCCAAACCCTAGTAACCCTAGTTCGGCCTTCTCTTCCTTATTCTCCCTAGCCAAAAACCTAGCCACCCTGGAACACCCTAGCCGAGCCGCACCCGCTCCATGGCCTACTTGCGCCACCAATGGGACTATGACTACGAAGACATTGACGGATGGTCCAATTACTACACTGAGCTTCGTTGCGAGGCGGACCCGGATTGGATCCCGCCAAGGATTCCGACGCCACCGCGACGCCGCCCGTACCCGCTGCCCCGCGTCTATAGACCACCTCCGCCCCGCCGCACCCACAACCGGTACCATGACAACGCCCAAGACTGGACCCGGTACCGCGCCCACAACCACGACCGCAACCGCGACTACGGCTATGATTCCACGCCTCCACGCCATGTCGTAGAAGAGGCTCGTGCCAAGGAGATGGCCGACCTTCGGGTCCAGCTTGCGGATGCCAAACGATGCCTTGCCTCCCTGGTCGCGACCGCGGCAGCAGTAACCGCGACCGTACCCAAAACCGCAACCGCGGCCCCTCCACTTGCGAACGCGGCCAATGCCGCGACCGCAGCCGCAACAGCAGCAACCGCAATCACGGACAAATCAACCACGACCGCGGCCCACAATACCGCGACCGCCGCACACACAGCGGTCGTTGCTGAGGCCGCAACCACCGAGCCCCTTCTGCCGCCCAAAGACGTGCCCAGTGCTCCCCTACCCGCGTGCAAACCCGATGTATCCATTACACCTACTCCAGACCCGGGCTTCCGCGCGATACTCTCCAAGGCACCCGACGCTATGACCGCTCCTGGACCCGAGCCATACCTTCTCATCTTTGAGGTTCCAAGATTTAGCCCCGAGCCCGACGCCACTTTTCCGCTGACCATCGAGCGTCTACTCTCCCTGGCCCCACCCAGTTCGAAGCGAGGATGCTTCGATTCTAAGGGAGGGAGAATGATGCGTTCCGGGCTCGACTCAAGCCGGGCAACGACGAGCCCAAGACGACCAAGACCGTGGCGTCCCCCTTGGTTTAGGATTTAGGTTATTTTAGCTTATTTTGTGTTATTTCCCATTTCAGCAAGTTTCCTATTTTAGTAGTTTCCGTTTTTAGCATTGCTATTTTGGGGACTTTCTATGTTTAGAAAGCTTCCACATTTGACAGTTTCCATTTTTAGTAGTTTCTATTTCGGGCGTGTGCTCCACTCTTGTCGAGTGGGCTAGCCCATTAGCGTGTCCGCGTCCCAAGCCCATTAGGGTTCTTGCCTGCGCCACATGTCTTTAAATACCCCGCTTTGTATTCTTATTCATCACGTTGAAATTAAAGCTTAAGCCTTGCAGTTGAGATCATCGTCTCCCTTAAGCATCGGCGTCACAACACTAGTTAGACTTGATTGAACCACGTCATAATTCACAAATACAATCTTCACTCTCGCCCCACCCTCGCCACGTGAGCATTAGAGAGCCACGAACCATCATTCCCGGTGGTTCATACTTATCCGGTTACCAAGAGAAGGATCCGAGACTGCTTCCTGCCTAGATTCGGCGTCAAACGTGGTCCGAGCCGATCGGATCGCATCAACTGGTATCAGAGCGCCAGGGGTACGAGGTGTGTCTTTCCTTCTCCTTCCTTTCTCCCTACCCACCCTCACCATTAAAATCCCCAAAACCGAACTCGACTTCTGCCCAAATTTCGACCAAACAATTTTTTGTCCTTTCTGCAATTTTCTTTCATAACCCTGTATAGAATCTCTATACGAGTTCGGGCATATACATTTCGCCCAAAACGGACATCGTTTAACCCCTCAAAAGGCCAAAATACAAACCCTTATCTGCTGCCAAACCCTAGCCGCCGCGACCACGGTCGAATTACCGCGACTGCGGCCCACACTACCATTGCCGAAACCCTTCCCTTTTCCTTACCCAAACCCTAGTAACCCTAGTTCGGCCTTCTCTTCCTTATTCTCCCTAGCCGTGCCACCTAACCAAAAACCTAGCCACCCTGGAACACCCTAGACGAGCCGCACCCACTCCATGGCCTACTGGCGCCACCAATGGGACTTTGACTGTAAAGACATTGGCGGATGGTCAAATTACTACATCGAGCTTCGTTGTGAGGCGGACCCGGATTGGATCCCGCCAAGGATTCCGACGCCACTGCGATGCCGCCCGTACCCGCCGCCTCGCGTCTATAGACCATCTGTGCCATGCCGCACCCACGACAACACCCACGACCGGACCCGGTACCGCGCCCACAACCACGACCACAGCCGCGACTACGGCTACGATTCCACGCCTCCGCGTCATGCCCTAAAAGAGGCTTTTGCCAAGGAGATGGCCGACCTTCGGGCCCAACTCGCGGATGCCAAACGATTCCTTGCCTCCCTGGTCGCGACCGAGGCAACAACAACCGCGACCGCGGCCCCTCCACCCGCTACCGCGGCCACATCAACCGCCACCGCGGCCACAACAATCGCGACCGCGGCACACACAGCGGTCGTTGCTGAGGCCGCAACCACCGAGCCCCTTCTTCCGCCCACAGACATGCCCAATGCCCCCCTGCCCGCGTGCAAGCCCGACGTATCCATTACGCCTACTCCAGACCCGGGCTTCCGCGCGATACTCTCCAAGGCACCCGACTCTATGACCGCTCCTGGACCCGAGTCATACCTTCTCATATTTGAGGTTCCAAGATTTGGCCCCGATCCCAACGCCGCTTTTCCTCTGACCACCGAGCGTCTACTCTCCCTGGCCCCGCCCAGTTCGAAGCGAGGACGCTTCGATTCTAAGGGAGGGAGAATGATGCATTCCGGGCTCGACTCAAGCCGGGCAACGACAAGCCCAAGACAACCAAGACCGTGGTGTCCCCCTTGGTTTAGGATTTAGGTTATTTTAGCTTATTTTGTGTTGTTTCCCGTTAAAGCAAGTTTCCTGTTTTAGTAGTTTCCGTTTTTAGCATTGCTATTTTTGGGACTTTCTATGTTTAGAAAGTTTCCACATTTGGCACTTTCCATTTTTAGTAGTTTCTATTTCGAGCGTGTTATCCACTCTTGTCGAGTGGGCTAGCCCATTAGTCTGTCCGTGGCCCAAGCCCATTGAGGTTCTTGGTTGCGCCACATGTCTTTAAATACCCCGCTTTGTAATCTTATTCATCACGTTGAAATTAAAGCTTAAGTCTTGCAGTTGAGATCATCTCTTCCCTTAAGCCTCATCATAACAAAACTAATTAGACCCGATTGAACCACGTCACGGCTCCCAAACACAATCTTCAGTCTCGCCCTACCCTCGCCACGCGAGCATTAGAGAGCCGCGAACCATCAATCCTGGTGGTTCGTACTTATCCGGTTACCAAGAGAAGGATCCGAGACCACTTCTTGCCTAGATCCGACGTCAAACGTGGTCCGAGCCGATCGGATCGCATCAACTGGTATCAGAGCGGCAGGGGTATGAGGTGTGTCTTTCCTTCTCCTTCCTTTCTCCCTACCCATCCTCACCATTAAAATCCCCAAAACCGAACTCGACTTCTGCCCAGATTTCCACCAAACAAATTTTCGTCCTTTCTGCAATTTTCTTTCATAACCTTGTATAGAATCTCGATACGAGTCCGGGCATATAAAATTCGCCCAAAACAGACATCGTTTGACCCCTCAAAAGGCCAAAATACGAACCCTTATCTGTTGCCAAACCCTAACCGCCGCGACCGCTGTCGAATTACCGCGACCGCGGCCCACACTGCCGTTGCCGAAACCCTTCCCTTTTCCTTACCCAAACCCTAGTAACCCTAGTTCGGCCTTCTCTTCCTTATTCTCCATAGCCGTGTCACCTAGCCAAAAACCTAGCCACCCTGGAACACCCTAGCCGAGTCGCACCCGCTCCATGGCCTACTGGCGCCACCAATGGGACTATGACTGCAAAGACATTGACGGATGGTCCAATTACTACATCAAGCTTCTATGCGAAGCGGACTCGGATTGGATCCCGCCAAGGATTCCAATGCCACCGCGATGCCGCCCGTACCCGCTGCCCCGCGTCTATAGACCACCTCCGCCATGCCGCACCCACGACCACGACAACACCCATGATCGGACCCGGTACCACGCCCACAACCACGACCGCAACCACGACTATGGCTATGATTCCACGCCTTCGCGCCATGCCGTAGAAGAGGCTCGTGCCAAGGAGATGGCCGACCTTCGGGCCTAGCTCGCGGATGCCAAACGATGCCTTGCCTCCCTGGTCGCGACCGCGGCAGCAGCAACCGCGACCGCACCCAAAACCGCGACCGCGGCCCCTCCACCCGCGACCGTGGCCAACGCCGCAACAGCAGCAACCGCGACCACAGCAACCGCGGCCCGCAATACCGCGACTGTGGCACACACAGCGGTCGTTGCAGAGGCCGCAGCCACCGAGCCCCTTCTGCCGCCCACAGACGTGCCTAGTTCTCCCCTGCTCGCATACAAGCCCGACGTATCCATTACGCCTACTCCAGACTCGGGCTTCAACGCGATACTCTCCAAGGCACCCGACGCTATGATCGCTCCTGGACCCGAGCCATACCTTCTCATCTTTGAGGTTCCAAGATTTGGCCCCGAGCCCGACGCCGCTTTTTCGCTAACCACCGAGTGTCTACTCTCTCTGGCCCCACCCATTTCGAAGCGAGGACACTTCGATTCTAAGGGAGGGAGAATGATGCGTTATGGGCTCGACTCAAGCCGGGCAACGATGAGCCCAAGACGACCAAGACCGTGGTGTCCCCCTTGGTTTAGGATTTAGCTTATTTTAGCTTATTTTGTGTTATTTCCCATTAAAGCATTTCCTATTTTAGTAGTTTCCGTTTTTAGCATTGCTATTTTTGGGACTTTCTATGTTTAGAAAGTTTCCACATTTGGCACTTTTCATTTTTAGTAGTTTCTATTTCGGGCGTGTGCTCCACTCTTGTCGAGTGGGCTAGCCCATTAGCATGTCCGCGGCCCAAGCCCATTAGGGTTCTTGGCTGCACCACATGTCTTTAAATACCTCGCTTTGTATTCTTATTCGTCACGTTGAAATTAAAGCTTAAGCCTTGCAGTAGAGATCATCTCCTCCCTTAAGCCTCGGCGTCACAAAACTGGTTAGACCCGATTGAACCACGTCACGGTTCACAAACACAATCTTCACTCTCGCCACGTGAGCATTAGAGAGCCGCGAACCATCATTCTCGGTGGTTCGTACTTATTTGGTTACCAAGAGAAGGATCCGAGACCGCTTCGTGCCTAGATCCGACGTCAAACGGTCCGAGCCGATCGGATCGCATCACATATAGTACACAAAAGAAACCCAAAAACAATATAGAACAAACACCCAATGCAAAACAAGTTCTTGGAAAAAACGAAACAAGCCTTAAAATTCAACAAAGAGTTGCGAAAGTTAAGGTTTCGTCAAACTAGGGCAAGTATGTTCCTAGGGTTAGAGGTTTCCGTTTTGAGTAAATTTTGGATATATGGTCTCTGGGTATGAGGGGAAGGGGGCGGTTGTCTAAGGTGGCATAGTTGGTGGTTGGACGGTGGTGCGGCGGTGGTGGCTGGAAATCGCACAAAAAGTGAGTTTTTGGGGCGTTTGGAGGGTCAAACGATGTCCGATTTTGATGAATTTTATATGCATGGACTTGTATCGAGATGATCTATATGATTATAAAATAAAATTGCAGAAAATATTTTTTTTCCCTGGGAAACATCTGGACAGAACTAGACCTTTGTTTAGGTTTTAATGGGTTTTTTTTGTATTTGGTGGTGAAGGAAACAACAAGATCAAATTTTTTGCTGAAAATTAAGGATTGAAACATGCCAAACAAGAATTTATACTTGCCTCAACCTGGGAATCTAATACCACTGATGTGAAAGATCTTCCTAGAGCAAGAAGAACTTTCTGTAATTGGTCCCATCTTCAGCAAAGTATAACTTTTGGTACAGATCTCCGAATCCACTGATTCCAAAAGAAACAGAAACGTTAGCAAGTCTAGTTGAACGCCTCCTAATTTTATGCAAAACGAACAAATGGTTTGAAAGTTATAGCAGTTTCAACTTTACAACGCAGGTTGTGCCGCGAATTAGGTTTCCGAAAAGATGGTAGATCTCGATTGCTTTCTTAGTGAACACAAATTGATTTCTTGATGATTATGAGTAATTGGATAAGTAAAAGAGAAGTTTTTGGATTGAATAATTTAGCCAAGTTATTCTCAAGTTTCAATCTGATTTTCATTAACATAGAAATGAGTTTAAATAGACAAAAGAAGAGTATGAAGCAAGGAAGAGAGATGGCACACACCAACATGGTCGGCCCTAGCTCTCTCCATCTAACCCTAAGCCTACTAAAATAATATAAATATTAAAGTCTAATAAAGAACTACTAAAAATAGTAAGAGCATAAATTTTTAGTCTCACAGATGCCACAAATAATAAGTTTTTGAAACTGAAACAAATGATAAGCATGCAACATCCCTTGCATGTGGATGAGTAAAACACAATTACGGTGGCTCATTTGGCTCTTGAATCACCTCCTATAAGTCTCTCCAAGTCAAGGTTGGTCATGTGTCATCATGAGGGAATGCAAGAGGTGAAACAAGTATGCAAGACATGACTGCAGAAATTGCAAAGAAGACTTGTAGTTTAGATATTCGTATTCTTATTGTAGATATTAATCTTTTGGGTAGCGATATTCATACGCTTTGACTTAATAAGCATTGGGCTTGTTTTATGACCTAATATTCGTATTCTAATACTAGATATCCATATGCTTGATCGTGAAATTCATGATTTGCCTATCAAAATTTATATGTTTTATATTACTATGATTGGATTTGTGTTTGTATTTTCATGAATTTGTAAGTGATCTTCAAACAAACGGTTTGAAAATTTGCAACAAAATTGTATGTTTGATAATCAGATTCGTGTTTCATACATTCATATTAACCAAATTGATATGCATATGAATTGACTTAGTATTCATGAATTTTTGAATAATATTCTTTGAGTTACATTTGATATTTATATATATGTCGTGCACAAATTTGCAATTGTTGTGTTATACACTAGTAGGATCATTTGAAATAAATCATGTACTTTGAGGAGTTATGCTTAAATCCAGTTTCCCAATGTTTTACATCTTGACCTAGGTATGCCTCCATATGATGCATGACATATACCCGTAGTCAATTTTGTTTCTATCGCCACGCCGCTTCATGTTTACAATTTGCGAATCATGTTGGCAAAACCGTTGCACCTTGCGCCTAGATTCATTAATCCCTTGCACCTTGATTCATGAATATCAAGAGAAAAAATATGAATATTGCTACATAATGATATGAAAGAGGAAAAGAACACTACATGTTGTGTGTATGCTTGAATATCACTATATACTTGTATGAATATAAAAAATTAACACATGAATATCAAAAAGCCCATACACACCAAAACCTAAACCCTAAAGATAAATCTTAAACTCCTAAACCCCTACACCCTAAATCCTAAACTCTTAAAACCTAAACTCTAAACTCCTAATCCCTTAAACCCCTAAACCCCTACACTCTAAACCCTAAACTCATAAACCTAAAACTCCTAAACCATAAACCCCTACACCCTAAACCCCTAATACCTACCCTAAACTCCAAAATTCTAAACCATAAACCCTAAACTCCTATACTCTATATTCCTAAGCCCTTAACCTTAAATCCATACACACTAAACTCGAAACATAAACCCTAAAACCCTAAAATCTAAACCCTAAACTCTTCAACCCCTATGTCATAAACCTTAAGCTCATAAACCCTAAGCCATAAACCCTGAACTCCTAAACCCCTATATCCTAAATTTCTAAACCTTATATCCATACACACTAAAACACCAAAACTGATCAAACATAAATATCAAAAACATTTGTATGATTATCACATCAAATAATTTGAATATCAAATGCAAACAATACAAACAACACCAATAAAACACCAAAACTGACCCAACATGAATATCGACAACATTATAGTGAACATCACATCATAAAACTTGAATATCAATTAATTAGAGCATGAAACCTGCATCAAAAGCAGTTGTATGAATAACACATCAAACAATTTGAATATCAATTGCAAGCGGTTCAAACAACATCAACAAAAGACCAAAACTGATTCAATATGAATATCAACAATATTATCATGAATATCACTTCATAAAATTTGAATATCAAGTAGTAAGATCATGAAACCTATTTCCATCTTAACCAGTATCTAACAAACCTTGAACCATTTACAAACCCTAAATTTAAACCGAAAACATAAATCATCAAATTGAACTGAAGTCGACAAACCTCTAAAGTAAAAAAATTAAGGTCGACAAGTGAATCATCAAATTCAAACCGTAAATGTTTGCACAAAGAAAACATCAAATTGAAGTCGAGAATCCTCTATAATAAAAATATGGCAAACTTTACACACCTTGACACCGGGATTTTAGAGCACTGAGGTGGAAATCAACCGGAGCACCTTGACAATAGTGATTATCGGCGACCACTTGGGATTAATACACTAAATCCTAACAAAAAAGACATAAACCGTAATCAATTGCAAGATTAAACCCAATAACACCCCCAAACAAGAAAAAAATATTCGTTTGAACTCTTAAAATTTGATTTTAGGGTTTAAATGAAACCTTACTTGGAAAGACGAATTGCGTTGAGATGACGACGCTGAAGTTTCAAAGAGGCGGAAAATATGAGCTTTGAGAGACGACGACAGAGAAAAGCTTTAGGAACGACTTTCATGGAGGTGGGATGCGAGTTCGTGAAAGAGAGAGGAAAATAAAATGACAGAAGTGTAACCGACCGATTGAATATGGAAGTTGTGAGATAATGTAAATTCCAAAATTCACAGTTGTTAAAATAAGAAGGATTTGCAAAAACTACCAGAATTCAGTGGGCCGTTTGCATAAATATCAGATTTTAGAAAGTATTGCAAATATGCCATAAAGCTGCAACACTTTGGAAAACTAAAAAGGTAAAATAAAATCTGAATAAACCTTTATGAAAATAAGTAAAAGTGCTTAAGATGCAGTTAAGTGTAAACGGTTATATGAGTAAGCCTAATTATATACCTGTTCTGTAACACCCCTCAATTTATAGGAATATTTTGAAATTTTTCTAATTCCTGAATTACTAGACGGATTAATTTCTGAAGAGTTTTGGACTTTCTGTAAGAGGTTTGAACTCTGTAAATTTTTCCGAGTATTATAAAACACAGTTGAAGTGTATTCGGGGTTAATTTGACGTTTATGTACGAATATATTTAACCCGGAGTTAAGAAATTTAAACCAAGCCGAGTCCGGATAAGGATTAACGAAGTCGGCCTTAAAACCGCGACTCACCGCGATTGACCGCGATCAACCGCGATACACCGCGATCGGCCGCGCTCGCGGTAACGCCTTTTGCTGAGCAGTGTCGTCTTCCTCAAAGGCGGTTATTGTAGCTCTGTTCCTTGATTTTTCTGGAAGGACAGGTGGCTCTCCAGCTGGCTTGACTTGTGTTCCCCAGCTTCCTGCGTGTTTCCCTTGGTGAGGCTCAGATTTTCAGTATAAAAGGGGTGGAACCAATCCGAGAGTTGCCTTCGTCTTCCTCCTTGAGCTCTCTCTTTTTCTCTGGTTTTTGCCCATTGAATTTCGCCATTTTCGTGCCTTTCGAGCTCGATTCGAGTGATCCCAAGGATTGGTGAAGCTTGCCCAGGTGTTAGGGAAGGCTTACAAGTGTTTTGTGATCGATTTGAATGCAAAACGAGGCCTCCACGAAACGGGTAAATTCCCCTCTCCGCCATGGAAGCTGTCGAAGCTTTGCCACTGTCGATGAACCGCGACTGGCCGCGACTTGCCGCGATCGCGGTAAGGGCGTCCGAGTCGTGTGTCTTGTGGTTTGTCTTTGGGCTTGGCTCGATTCCTTTGATTTCTTTTCCTATTCTTTTAGATTCATATGTAAGTGTATGGAATCTAACTTAGGGTCTCGTTTTGGATCGTTCCAATGGGATTTTTATCCAGGTTTCGTTCCAGATTCAAGATTCAGGACCCGTTCTTAAGAAGTTGTCTTAGCAATCGTCTATTCTAAGGCAAGTGGCGGTTCGCTCTTGCTCATCATTCCATACTTTCATTAATTATCAATTGTTTGTTGTTAATTAATTTGGGATGATTTACTGTTTATGTTGGGAACAGTTTTGATAAATTATTTAATAAAAGAAGTGCTATTATAATAGGTTGTATATTGCTAGATACAAGCGCTATTATGTTCGTAATGGTTTTGTGTGGATTTTAAATATGAACTTCATATAAAAGGATTATAATAGGTTGCATATACTGTTAGTGGCAACGCTATTTTGATATATATATATATATAGATTGTTAGATCTATGATGTTGGCCTTGATGGCTTTGATGTGATGTGATATATGATTGTGCTGAACTGTTAGTTAGCACGAGTATTCGTAGGATCGCTTGGACTCTGCGAGGTTCATTCGTTTCTTTATAACTGGCAAATAACAGGGCGTTCATGTCCCTATGCCAAATTTCTGGTCATGACCAACGATGATGTGTATCTAGGTTTGGTCCCATGAGGTCCATTCCGTCGATGTATGTCCCTCATGACGACACATATATCTAAAAGCTTATAACGTGATGCGTGTGTTTTGGAAATCAATCAGATAAGTGCCTTTGTCGCACATAATTAATATACCTTGGGCGAGTAGTGCAGCTAGGAAAGCTCGTCTTAACAATTAGTCGCTCGAATGCGATACTGTGATTCTCTTTTTGTGTGTATTCTATAAATTAATGATTCCCAACATTTGTCATGTTTTCCTTTAAGGCTCATTTCATTTGGAGTCTTCTTTTGGGATTGATTACTGTGAGACTCGGTCTCCAGAATCTTCTCTTGTTCATGCTGTTTTATATATGTTAGTAGGAGTATGATGGTTGACTAGCGTACTCGGTTATTATTCGAGGGACGATGAGTCTAACCTAATACGACTGCTTCGAACCACTCTGCTTTGTACCCTTGCGTAGTCTTTCATTAGACTAACCAACCTTTATATTCCTTGCATGGTTGGCTGGTGTCATCCGTCCGATTCGGCACATCAGATAAATTAAGGATTTGAGAAGGCTAGAAGCGACTAGAAGAATGAACGATGTTTGATAAACCGTTTGTTTAAGATTTCCGCTGCGTATTATTGTATTTTGTTAAGATTTCCGCTGTAGACTTTGCTGTTAAGCATTTTGTTGTACGTGGGAATGGTTGTATTCCCAGTACATTGACTTTGTAAAAGTTGTAATATATGGCAATATAAGCCGTGATTTGATTTTATATCAACTGTAAAAGCCTGGGGTGACTTCGTGATGTTGAATCCGGGGTCATCGGCGGTAATACTTTCAATTGTCAAAATCTTGCGATTTGGGGGTGTTACAGATTTGGTATCAGAGCCAAAATGTTTTCCGAGAGCTCTGAGTTTTTGAATAAAAAGTCGTTCATAGTCGTGCCTTTTCTAGAAGTCTGATATGGAAGTTGCTTCTGTATCTAGAAAGACTAATTCTTTCTTGTTGTCCCGAAGGATGGGAGCTTGCTTGTCTTTGATTAGAGAGCTGGACGAGGCCGAGATGGCTTTGCCGTCTCCTGAGAGGCCGAGTTTTCCGACTCCTCCGAGGTGTTTTGAGATTGGTGAGTCCAGTAGTCCACCCGAGGAGGTGAAGCATGTGTTGCCTGAGTCAGTGGTGTTGAGAACCCATGCTGAGGTAGCACCAGTTGCAGAGCCAGTAGAGCCGTCGAGGTACGCGCTAGGCCACTACGACAACGAATATTCCATGGGAGTGATCCCAGAGGACGAGGAAGGTGGTGATGAGGAAGGATCATCTGATCACTACATCGACTATACCCTATAGGTTGAGTCAGTACCGGGGTTAGATTCTGATGAGGATCCCGAGGAGGACCCTGAAGAAGACCCAGAGGAGGATCCAGAAGAAGATCCTGTAGAAGTCGAGGTACAGGTTCAGGTTCAGGAACCTGATAGGTTGAGGCAATTGTTGGTTCAGAGTGACGACTCGGGGATGCAGTATATCTACCCGCGTTCGCCACCAAGACCTACAGGCCCATCCATGACAGATGCTGAATGGAATGCAATCTTTGTTGAGTTTCGCAGAGAAAGAGGCGACCCTCAGTCAGGTATTGTCCAGGACAGGAGGAGGTCGAGCCAAGAGGTCTCCGAGATCTTTCGTCAGGACCGAGAAGTCTCTATTGAAGAGCATCGGTTGATGAGCGAGATGGATCAGGTTCGGAACAGGGCGAGGCTTAGCACTCCAGAGCAGAGGGACGAACCGTGTGTTCCAGGACCGAGTAGGGTTAGGAGTCCGCCTCCGGATTCCGAGGACCAACCCCGCTCGAAGAGACATTGTCTAGGGAGTTTGCTCTACAGGAAGCGTTTTCAGGACGCCAAGTAGAGGGTCGACTTAGACAGTAGTAGTTCTTTCTTTTTGTGTGTTTGTTTTGTTGTATATACGGCACAGTGCAGAAATCTTCGGGCAATTTTGTTAGAAGCTCGGGAGATCTTTATTGTATGATAGGTAGTTCTGTTAGAAGTTCACCATATATATATAAAATTTCCCAGTTGATCTATTCCAAGTGACCTTATCATGATAAGTATTATGAAAAAGATATTAATACTTGAGATTTGATCGGTAAACAGATGGTGAACACAAGGAATATCATACGCGCTGGTGCTGGGCCGAGCAATCCGAGGCCAATCATAAGGGACGACCTGGACCGTGTGGAAGAACACGAGTCAATATCACAGAACAATCCTAGGGGCAATGACCAAGCTGAGGTCCAAGCTCCAGTAGTTTTTGATGCTGCGGCTGTTGCTGCTATTCGGGAAATCTTCATGCAGGCATTTGCTGATGTGATGCGACCTGTTGCACCGCAGGCACCTGAAGTGCCAGTTCCGCCAGTTGTACAAAGGGTTGAAGAACCTAATGTTCAGGTACACCATGTTGAACCGGCTAGAAACAGGGATAATTATGGTCGAGCTTTGAAGACCATTAACTCCATGAGGCCGAATAGTTATGACGGTAAAGGAGAGCCGGTCAGGGTAGCTCATTGGTTTTCCCATATGGAACGACTGTTCCGTAACATCGAGAGCACTGAGGCTGAGAAGGTGCACATAGCTTCTCTGCAGTTGAAAGGAGATGCTAGTGAATGGTGGGAGAACACGAGGCTAGCTGATAGGGCTGATCTAACTTAGGGGATGTTTAAGACGAAAATGAATGACCGTTTCTTTTCCCAAGCTATGAGGGATGAGAAGCTGAAGGAATTTCTCTACCCCAAGAACGACGGATTAAAAGTGACTGAGCTGGCAGCTAAGTTCAATCATTTACTACAGTACGCTGGGTCAATAGTGTCCAGTGAAGATCAGAAGATTTGGCACTTCCACGAGTGGATGAGCCCGGACATCAAACCATTAATGTTGCGTCACGGATGCTCTACCTTGGAGCAATACGTTGATGCAGCATACAAATTAGAGGTGACTTTGGAAGAGTCGACCAAGCGACGGAATCGCCAGAGATCGATGCAGGGTCAATCTCAGGCCAGTGGTTTTAAGCGTCCTGCGCCACCATCCAACTTTGATAAGTCTGGTAAAGCAAGGACAGAAATGACTCAAGGTGGGTCAACACAACAGTCGGGTCAGGGCAAAGGCCGGATCCAATGTTTCAACTGTGGTGCCTTTGGGCACAAGAACACTGAATGTACGAGGGAAAAGAAGCTATGTTATAGATGTGGAAGAAGAGGGCATGTGCAGAAGTTCTGTCGTCCGGAAAAGCAGACAGGGACAGAGTCACATCAAGGGTCAGTTAATCAGAATACTCGACCTAGGTTCAAACCAGCAGAGACTCCAAGTCCTTCAATGCAGACTGCCGCGCAGAACAAGGGCAAAACCCTAGCAGCTTCAGGAGGTCAAGGTCAACGCTTATACGAGATGCGTGAGGTTGATGGACCTAACGCTCCAGTTACACAAGGTATTCTATACCTCCGTTCTACTTCTGTGTGCATTCTATTTGATTCGGGTGCTACCCATTCATTTATTTCGGAAAATTGCGTTAGTAAGTTAGGATTAGTGTGCAACGAGGTTTGTGAACCCTTCGTTGTTAATCTTCCTAATGGTGACCGCTTAGTGGGCACCAAGAGTTTGTCAGAATTTCCAGTTACCATTCAGGGTAAGGAGTTTGAAGCAGATCTAATTTGTATTGCTATGGCTCCATACGATATTATTCTCGGTATGGATTGGTTGACACGTCATGGGGCTGTGATTGATTTTATCTCGAGGACGGTAACGGTGTCATCTGGGGGCCAGTTTGTGTGCAAGTTCAAGGGTCGGAATGACGCTGATAACGGTAAGCTTATCAATGCGATGGCTATGTTTAAGCTGCTTCGGCAAGGATGTGTCGGGTACCTTTGCTACCTGGATTCGCCCGAGAAAGATGGACCTACAGTTCTTGAGATTCCTGTGGTCAGGGAATTTTCTGATGTTTTTCCAGAAGAAATTCCTGGTCTACCCCCGAGTCGTGACGTTGAATTTTCTACTGATCTCGAGCCTGGTACTGCGCCGATTTCAAAAGCTCCGTATCGGATGGCTCCTGTTGAGATGCAAGAATTGAAGAAGCAACTTGAAGATCTTCTTGACAAGGGATACATAAGGCCGAGTGCATCGCCTTGGGGTGCTCCGGTATTGTTCGTCAAAAAGAAAGATGGATCATTTCGACTTTGCATCGACTACCGTGAGTTGAATAGAGTTACGATCAAAAACAAATACCCTTTGCCAAGGGTAGATGATTTATTGGATCAGCTGCAAGGAGCAAAAGTCTTTTCCAAAATCGATCTGAGATCTGGCTATCATCAGCTCAGGATTCGTGAGGAAGATATTCCGAGGACTGCATTCCGGACGAGATATGGTCACTACGAGTTCGTGGTCATGCCATTTGGGCTTACGAATGCTCCAGCTGTTTTCATGGACCTGATGAACCGATGTTTTCACCAGTACTTGGACAAGTTCGTGGTGGTCTTCATCGACGACATTTTGATTTACTCTCCGAGCATGGAAGCTCATGAGGATCACTTGCAGATCATTTTGTCAGTCCTTAGGCAGAATCAACTTTACGCCAAGTTGTCTAAGTGCGACTTTTGGATCAAGGAAGTGGCTTTCTTAGGCCACATTATCAATGAGAATGGGGTGATGGTCGATCCCCAGAAGGTTGAAGCTGTAGCTAATTGGAAACAGCCTCAGAATGTGAAAGAGGTGCGTAGTTTCCTAGGACTTGCTGGATACTACAGACGGTTTATGGAGGGATTTTCGAAGATCGTTCTACCGATGACCGGTTTGCTTCGCAAGGTCCACACGAAGTTTGTCTGGAGTGACAAGTGCGAGGCCAGTTTTCAGAAGCTGAAGCAATGTCTAACCTCGGCACCAGTGTTGACGCTGCTAGAAGGAAATGAAGATTACGCGGTTTACAGTGATACTTCGAAAAATGGGTTAGGATGTGTGTTGATGCAAAGAGGCAAGGTGATTGCTTATGCATCGAGACAGCTGAAGACCTATGAAGAAAATTATCCGACGCATGATCTGGAATTAGCAGCAGTTGTGTTCGCATTGAAGATTTGGAGGCACTATCTTTATGGCGTGAGATGTCAAGTCTTCACGGATCACAAGAGTCTCAAGTACATATTTACTCAAAAGGAGCTGAATATGAGACAACGTCGTTGGTTGGAGCTACTCAAAGACTACGATATCGAGTTGTTGTATCATCCAGGCAAGGCTAATGTTGTAGCAGATGCATTGAGCCGGAAGACGCCGCACGAGACCGTAGTAGCTTTGCTTGTTGCTCAGACCAAGCTGAATCAAGAATTTTGCGAGATTGAAGTCTTGTACGATCAACATCGTGGATGCCTGAGTATGCTTGAGATACAAGCTATGCTTCTTGATCAGATTAGGGAGAAGCAGGTCGATGATGTGATCTTGGTAAAACTATGCAGCGAAGTGATGAACGGGAAAGCTCCCGGCTTCGTGATTCAAGATGATGGATCGCTTTGGTTTCAAGACCGAATTTGCGTGCCGGACGTAGATGGTATTCGCCAGTTGGTGATGAGAGAGGCCCATTCGTCAGCCTATTCTGTACATCCAGGCTCTAGCAAGATGTACAAGGACCTCAGAATGAAGTTCTGGTGGCCCAATATGAAGAGAGATGTGGCAGAGTTCATGGCCAGATGCTTGACTTGTCAGAAGGTCAAGATAGAACACCGAAGACCCGGTGGAGAATTGTTACCTCTACCAATTCATGAGTGGAAGTGGGAGGATATTGCTATGGATTTCGTCACGGGGTTACCCAAGACACGAAGTCAGAAAGACGCTATATGGATTATCGTTGATAGGCTCACAAAAAGTGCTCATTTCGTGGCTATCAAGATAACATGGGGAATCCAAAAGCTATCGGAAGTGTTTTTACACGAAGTTATGCGTCTGCATGGTACTCCAAAAACCATTGTGTCAGATCGCGATGGCAGATTTATGTCCAGATTCTGGAAGGAGTTGCATAAGGCAATGGGAACCGAGCTAAGGTTCAGTACTGTGTTTCATCCTCAAACTGATGGACAGTCTGAAAGGACCATCCATACCCTGGAGGATATGCTGAGAGCATGCGTGCTTGACCGTCCGACTAGCTGGGAAGACAGCTTGAGTCTGATTGAGTTCACGTACAACAATAGCTGGCATGCTACTATCAAGATGGCTCCATTCGAAGCTTTATATGGTCGCAAGTGCAGATCTCCGATTTGTTGGAATGAGAATGCCGACAAGATTCTGATCGGACCAGAGCTAGTCGAAAGGACTGCCTCAGACATTGTGTTGATCAGACAAAGGTTGTTGACCGCTCAGAGTCGACAGAAGTCTTATGCTGATCCGAAGCGTAGAAAAGTGGAATTTGAGGTTGGCGACAAAGTGTTTGTCAAAGTATCGCCGACCAAGGGCGTGTTCAGATTTGGTAAGCGTGGGAAGCTTAACCCTCGCTACGTGGGACCTTTTGAGATTCTGGATAGAGTGGGATCTCTAGCGTACCGTTTGGCATTACCACCATCGGCACATCCAGTGCATAATGTGTTCCACGTATCCTTGTTAAGGAAATATGTGCCAGACGAGTCTCATGTGCTGAGTTATGAAGACATTGAGATCCAGGCGAATGGTACATACGAAGAGTTACCGGTGCGTATTCTTGAGCGCCGAGAGAAGCAGTTGCGCAACAAGGTTGTACCTTTGGTACGGATTTTGTGGTCCAAGTCAGGTACCGAAGAGATTACCTGGGAGACTTGGGAGACTGAGGTGGATATGCTTAGACGCTTTCTCGATTTGTTTTCGGCCTAGAATAGTCAAGTTTTGGGGTCGAAACTTATTTTAAGGGGGAGGTAATGTAACACCCCTCAATTTATAGGAATATTTTGAAATTTTTCTAATTCCTGAATTACTAGATGGATTAATTTCTGAAGAGTTTTGGACTTTCTGTAAGAGGTTTGAACTCTGTAAATTTTTCCGAGTATTATAAAACACAGTTGAAGTGTATTCGGGGTTAATTTGACATTTATGTACGAATATATTTAACCCGGAGTTAAGAAATTTAAACCAAGCCGAGTCCGGATAAGGATTAACGAAGTCGGCCTTAAAACCGCGACTCACCGCGATTGACCGCGATCAACCGCGATACACCGCGATCGGCCGCGCTCGCGGTAACGCCTTTTGCTGAGCAGTGTCGTCTTCCTCAAAGGCGGTTACTGTAGCTCTGTTCCTTGATTTTTCTGGAAGGACAGGTGGCTCTCCAGCTGGCTTGACTTGTGTTCCCCAGCTTCCTGCATGTTTCCCTTGGTGAGGCTCAGATTTTCAGTATAAAAGGGGTGGAACCAATCCGAGAGTTGCCTTCGTCTTCCTCCTTGAGCTCTCTCTTTTTCTCTGGTTTTTGCCCATTGAATTTCGCCATTTTCGTGCCTTTCGAGCTCGATTCGAGTGATCCCAAGGATTGGTGAAGCTTGCCCAGGTGTTAGGGAAGGCTTACAAGTGTTTTGTGATCGATTTGAATGCAAAACGAGGCCTCCACGAAACGGGTAAATTCCCCTCTCCGCCATGGAAGCTGTCGAAGCTTTGCCACTGTCGATGAACCGCGACTGGCCGCGACTTGCCGCGATCGCGGTAAGGGCGTCCGAGTCGTGTGTCTTGTGGTTTGTCTTTGGGCTTGGCTCGATTCCTTTGATTTCTTTTCCTACTCTTTTAGATTCATATGTAAGTGTATGGAATCTAACTTAGGGTCTCGTTTTGGATCGTTCCAATGGGATTTTTATCCAGGTTTCGTTCCAGATTCAGGACCCGTTCTTAAGAAGTTGTCTTAGCAATCGTCTATTCTAAGGCAAGTGGCGGTTCGCTCTTGCTCATCATTCCATACTTTCATTAATTATCAATTGTTTGTTGTTAATTAATTTGGGATGATTTACTGTTTATGTTGGGAACAGTTTTGATAAATTATTTAATAAAAGAAGTGCTATTATAATAGGTTGTATATTGCTAGATACAAGCGCTATTATGTTCGTAATGGTTTTGTGTGGATTTTAAATATGAACTTCATATAAAAGGATTATAATAGGTTGTATATACTGTTAGTGGCAACGCTATTTTGATATATATATATATATATATATATATATAGATTGTTAGATCTATGATGTTGGCCTTGATGGCTTTGATGTGATGTGATATATGACTGTGCTGAACTGTTAGTTAGCACGAGTATTCGTAGGATCGCTTGGACTCTGCGAGGTTCATTCGTTTCTTTATAACTGGCAAATAACAGGGCGTTCATGTCCCTATGCCAAATTTCTCGTCATGACCAACGATGATGTGTATTTAGGTTTGGTCCCGTGAGGTCCATTCCGTCGATGTATGTCCCTCATGACGACACATATATCTAAAAGCTTATAACGTGATGCGTGTGTTTTGGAAATCAATCAGATAAGTGCCTTTGTCGCACATAATTAATATACCTTGGGCGAGTAGTGCAGCTAGGAAAGCTCGTCTTAACTATTAGTCGCTCGAATGCGATACTGTGATTCTCTTTTTGTGTGTATTCTATAAATTAATGATTCCCAACATTTGTCATGTTTTCCTTTAAGGCTCATTTCATTTGGAGTCTTCTTTTGGGATTGATTACTGTGAGACTCGGTCTCCAGAATCTTCTCTTGTTCATGCTGTTTTATATATGTTAGTAGGAGTATGATGGTTGACTAGCATACTCGGTTATTATTCGAGGGACGATGAGTCTAACCTAATACGACTGCTTCGAACCACTCTGCTTTGTACCCTTGCGTAGTCTTTCATTAGACTGACCAACCTTTATATTCCTTGCATGGTTGGCTGGTGTCATCCGTCCTATTCGACACATCAGATAAATTAAGGATTTGAGAAGGCTAGAAGCGACTAGAAGAATGAACGATGTTTGATAAACCGTTTGTTTAAGATTTCTGCTGCGTATTATTGTATTTTGTTAAGATTTCCGCTGTAGACTTTGCTGTTAAGCATTTTGTTGTACGTGGGAATGGTTGTATTCCCAGTACATTGACTTTGTAAAAGTTGTAATATATGGCAATATAAGCCGTGATTTGATTTTATATCAACTGTAAAAGCCTGGGGTGACTTCGTGATGTTGAATCCGGGGTCATCGGCGGTAATACTTTCAATTGTCAAAATCTTGCGATTTGGGGGTGTTACATGTTCAACCGGTAGCAGTTCTCATCTTCCCCAGTTAATGTTCTCCGCTGAAGAACCTTTTTTCCTTTCATCCCTGAACTCTTGAAGCGTATTCCTCACAGCAAATCCTAAATCCCCAAAGGTGAGAAGCCCTTTGTTCAGCCCTTTTTGAAGCCCTTTGTGAAGCCCTAGATCGACAATGGTGAGGACCAGAGGTTTGCAGTCTGCGAAAGCCAGAGTGAAGAAGCAGAAGCCGAATGGTTCTACAGAGTCGAAGAGAAGGGTTGAGGAGAGCGCGAATGCAAAGGCAACTCCAGTGGCGAGTGGCCGAAAGAAGAGAGCCTACAGTTCGTCAGAGGAAGAAGAATCACCAAGTCCAGTCGTTTCGATTCAGAAGAAGAAACCGAGAATGGCTGAAGAACCAAAAGCCAAGAGGTTGAGGAAGGAGCCATCGAAGTTGGTTGGCGGGGTTAGTGATCTTCTCAAACTCTTAATTTTCTGGAAAAAAAACAAAATTTTGTCTGAATGTGATGCATGCTAAAATTAGGCTTATGTGAAAATGAGAGCATGATTTGCTCTGTGATAAATAGAGCACGGAGAGATGTGCAAAATTTATAGTAGCCTAAACTGTTACATCCATATGGCCTGACAAACGAAATTATATTCTGACGAAACGAATTATCTTACCTGACAAAGTAAGTTTTAGGGTTTATGTGAATATGAATGCCATGTATTTGTTCTGTGGTTAGAATGTTAGACTTATCCTCAACAACTTCCATTTGTTGATACAAAAGTGTAAGTTATACTCTAGGGTAAAGACTTATCCTCAACAACTTCCATTTGTCCTAGCAAACCGCAATATAGTCTGACAAATTATTTTGTATCCTGAAAACATATATCTTTACCTGACAAAGTAAGATGGTGCCTCTCTTTATGTGAATATGAAAGTCATTCTTACATGTCATGTATATGTGAATGTCATTCATTACAGATAAGTTACAAGTGGCATTCTGAGGAGTTGTTTTTTGGTCGGATAAATCAGAACTCAAGGCTTCAGTATCTTTCTTGTATCGAGAACACGCTAACTCGAACAGACTGGCAGACAGTTATGCAGGGGCCCTTTGGCCCAATAATCAAAATAATGAAAAACATGAAACTGTCTGCACAACTGATTCACCATGTCTTGTTTAGGCAACTGGACACAAAAAAGCAGTTTGAGAAATGGTATGATCTTGGTGGAAAACCATGTAGGTTTTCAATAGAGGAGTTTAGGCTAATAACATGACTGAATTGTGGGATGCCCGATGAGGAGGACAATATGCAGGATAAGAATGCAGTGTTTGAATTTTTTGGTGTGATGAGTATTACTATTGCTAACCTTTTAACCAAGTTCTTATCCTATCGGGAGGACAATGTATATAAGCTGAAGATGGCCTTGTTGTTAATTCTTGAGGGTGTTGTACTTAGGGGTGATAAGAAGAGGAAGGTCAGACCCTTACATGTGAAATTGACCGAAGACTTAGATCGTTTCAATAATTTCCCATGGGATAGGAGTGCATATCTTGACCTCCATCAAAGTCTGGCTTCTGCTTTGGACACAAGAATGGAGTCAGTTCAGGCTGCACTTGCAGTTTCAGACAATGCCAGAGCAGGATACACCATACGGGGTTTCTCGATGGTGTTTCAGGTAATGTGTTAGTAGTTGAGTATGTAAAACTGAGAAAGGTTAATGCCTCTGTTCATAATTATGGATTAATTCCAATTCTGTTTGTTTCAGATATGGTTGTATGAGGCAGTTCCCCATATTGGCAGAACATTTGCCCAAAAGCTGAATAAAGATGTGCAGCCCCGAGGTGTGAGGTGGCTTAAATCTAGTAGGCCAAGCTTGGATGCGATTTCTGCTGCCCTAAAGGGAAATTCCCTGCTAAACAGATCCTTGTTGAGGAGGACGGAGAGGACTTGGGAGAAAGCTGTTATTTCCCGGAGGAGGAAGGACACAAATCCTTGGATGAGATTGTTAAGCACTTGAAACCCAGAAGGAAAAATGTTGGTAAAAAGGCCAAGGGAGTTGGTAAGGGAGGGCAAGCTGGAAACATTGAGGGTTTCGACCCAAGGCAATTTATGTGTTGTTTGAATGAATTGCATGAAATGATGCATGCTCTAAGGGAGGAATTTATTGAGTTAAACAAGTTCATAAGAGGCAAAGCTCCTAGAACAGGGCATCTGGGGAGATTAACAGTGATAATGAACCCAACATCACCCAACACTAGCAGAGCATGAGGGAGGCAAAGACGGAGTCTGAAGCAAATGATGAAGAGGAAAAGATGGAGTCTGAAGATGACGAAGACAATGAGTCCAAAGAGGGAGAGTCCGAAGAGACTGAGACTGATGAGGTATGTATGCCCAAAACTTTCAGTTAGTATATGTACAGTTCAGTCCATATGTACATATTTCAGTCCATTTTTGCACATTTCAGACCCTATATCATCGTTTCAGTAAACAGTTCAGTCCATATATGTATTCAGTCCATATATGCACATTTCAGTCAATTTGAGCACAATTCCAAAAATATTTGCTTATTTCAGACCTTATATCATCGTTTCAGGAGACAATGGATGAAGAGCAAAATACTGGTGAAATAGTTGTGTATGATGCAGTTAATGTAGGTTGTCAGAAAGAGGCGGGTGAAGATGTCGCAATAGTAGATGAGGAAGAAGAGCAAGGGGATGCAACAGATCCACTGTCAGTTCTTGTCCAAACTTGTACAATACTACATGCAGATGAGAAGTTGGTTAATGAGGCAACACCGCAAGATGTGGAGGGACTCATCAAGGAGTTGGTTAATGACGAGTTGGTTAATGATGGGACTATGGTGGCAACACAAGTTGAGGTGGCAACAAAAGCAGTGTCTGATGAGGGTATGCATGACGGAGTTATGGATGAGCTAAAGGAAGCTGTTGTGAAGGGAGGAAGCAAGGTTGATGACGGAGGTGTGGATGTTGAGGAGGTAGCAAAGGGAGCTGATGTGGAGGGAAGGACCAAGGTTGATGACCAAGTTGTGGAGGAATCGAATGGAGATATGGAGGGACTAAACCCGGTTGATGAAGGAGTTATGGAGGAATCAATGGGAGATGTTGTGGAGGGAGGGACCAAGGTTGATGAGTTAGGTGTTGAGGCGAGGACTGAAATACAAGGTAAGAAGGTATCACAGGCTGATTTTGATGACGTGGGGGTGATGAAGGGGAGACCAAGGAGTCCAAAGTGCCGAGGAAGGGCAGACCAAGGAAGGGTAGCCAAGTTCCGAACAAAGACATATCCAAGTCGCACTCGCGAGCTTGCTGCCAAGGCAAAATCACCCTACCGCAATATGGATGAGCAGAAATTGACAAAAAAGATTACCAAAAATAGCAAGGTGGAAGGGATGACAGAGCTGGTAAAGTGGATGCAGAGTGAGAGGTTAGTGACTTAACCATTATACTCAACTTAATAAGGAATTGATGAATTGAATGTCAAAATCTTATCTGGCCTGACTGTTAGAATTCTGACCTGCAATTGATACTTTGTGGACTGACTAACTTGTATATAGCCTGTATATGTACTAATACATATATTGCCTTGCATAATATTCAAATGAATATGTACCATCATGCAGTATTGAACCCCGAACTGGACCGGGTGGGCAATCATTGGACAATGAGTTCTTTGAGAGATTGTTTGCCCCAAAGATCTGGTTGCGCGGTGAGGTAATATTCCAATGCATTCTTACAAAATAGTATGCACGTGTAAAATAGTTTCCAGTGGATACATTAACATTGTTGCACCATTACAACATCTGGCGCAAATGATGGTCCTCTATCGTCAAAGGATTTTAGAGGATCCACAACGGTTTTCGAAGGTGGTTGTGCTTGACCCATTTTGGCAAAACTATGTCAAAGGTGAATTCGATCGCTTCAAGAATAATACCCCACTTGTTGGTAAGGATGAACTGATACTGTACATGATGGGTTCATGTCTGCAAGATTATGGCAAGAGATGGGATGATGCGGAATGCATATATATGTGCTTCAACATCCCAGAGTACCACTGGTTTGCCTTAGAAATTGATCTATGTGACTGGTGTGTGACGGTTTATGACTGCAATGTGGACCTGCACTCAGACAAGGATATTTTATCGTTGAGACTGTTCCAAGATATGTCAAGATGTACGAGCCACTGGCAAAGAGATGTGAACCGTTCTTGGACAATCCAATGTCGGTGTCCCGTCGTGATAACCTTAAGCAGAACAAGCGCGGGTAAGTATACATGTATTTATGCAATGATAAATCCTTATCAAACTGCAATTGATACACATTCTAACGTGTTTTGTACATCTTGCAGAGGAGATTGTGGGGTCTACACCTTGAAGTACATTGAGTTATTGATTCTCGGGATGTCAAACTTGGATCTTGCATCGGACAAATTCATAGATGCACATAGAAGTCAAATGGCTCATAGTATTTTGATATAATGTGGTAATTGTATTGTGTTGTTGGGAAACATTCGGCTAGGAACATGCTTGTGATGGTGTTTATGTCAGACAAGATATTGTTTTCAAAGATACTGTTTTCAGCATGTTTACATGCTTGTGATGGTGTTTATGTCAGACAAGATATTGGTTTTACAAGCAGGCACCCCGGTTTGTCAGGTGAATTTCATTTAAAATGGTGGGGTTAGTTTTCGAATAAAACCAAAGCTTTGAAAAAATGTGACTTAAGTCAGGCCAAATTACGGATTTACAGTAAATATTCACATTTGTCAGGTTGTTTTGATATATCTTTTTCAAATTCATCCTTTCCAATGAGTCATGTCATCGGACAAACATCACAATTGAAACCTAATATTTCCTAAATTGTCAAGACGCTAGAAAAAAATCCACATTAAAACCTAATATTTCCTAAATTTAAAGGGTTTTTAAATTGAAAAATAGCCTTTAAAAAGGGGGGGGGGGGGTAAGTACATATTAACCTAAATTCGTGCTACATTTCAACGGTTATGAAACCGGGAAAAATGGTACAAAAACGGTTACAAACGGTTAAAAACGGTTAAAAACCGTTTAAATTGGCGGGGTTTAGTTCTGGAATAAACCAAAGGTTTTTTCTAATTGTTACATACGTCAGGCCATATTACGGCTTTACAATAAAGATTCACATTTGTCAGGTTATTTTGATATATCTTTTTCAAATTCATCATTTCCATGAGTCCTGTCATCGTACAAACATCACAATTGTCTTTGAAAAAACTCCCACATTGACACCTAATATTTTCTACATTTAAAGGGTTTTTTAATCGAAAAATAGCCTTTAAAACGAGGGGGAAGGAAGTACACAAAAACAGTAAAACGGTTTTTAAACCGTTTTTTTACCGCGGGGTTAGTTCTTGAGACCAACGTAGTTATTAGTAGTTACTTACGTCATTCCACAATACAGGTTTACAGTACATATTCAGCTTTGTCAGGTTATTTTGTAGAATTTTATTCAAAGTCATCCAATGACTTATGGCGGATCTGGAAGAAACATCACAATGGTAAATAACCGTAGGAAAATAAAACGTTTGTAAAAGGTTTTGAAACCGAAGCTTGGCAATAAGCTAGTTAAAAGATAGGGTTAACAAGTTTTCGAATCAAACCAAAGCTTTGGCAATAAGCTTATCAGGTGACCTTACTTCCTTACAGTAAGTGATGTACTTTGTCAGGTCATGATGAATAAATCCTATTCAAAGTCATCTTTCCAATGCTATCCGATTTGACCCCCTTAAATTTCAATTAAATATCCTGTATTCCCTCAACTACCGTCATTAACTCCATTATCCACTCATCCTTGTGTATAAATAGCCTTCTTGCCTTGTCCCAACCCCTCACATTTCCTCTCTCAAACTCCTCGCACTCCTCTCTCATTTACTCTCTGAAACTCCTCGCACTCCTCTCTCATTTCCAAAAAACTCTATTGCAACATGGCCGACTCGCGCAAGAAAGTTTTCCTGCAAGTCTACTGGGATGGCCAACTATCGCCATCCAGCGGGGTGATGGCCCTCCTGACTACCCACGAGTACACTGGCGGGAGCACCAAACTCCTGAAACTGCCAGCGAACAAGATGAACATCTGGTACGTGCATGTATGATAAGCATGCTCTCTCCCGGTTCAAAATCCTTATTTTTTGAACAGGTCCCATCATCCGGCCAGTGGTTTCTTCAACAGCTACAGACACAGGCCGACTATGCAGACCTTGCCCGCCTCGGCGAGAGGGGTCGCCGGAGTGAAGGTGTATGTGGTGCGGGATGATCCAGATATTATCTGCCCCAGTGATGATGGCCGTGGGGATATTTTTTAATGATGCTGCTTTGTTTTTTATGCTGTTTGAAGATGGTTGTTACTTATGTAATGCTAGCGACTGATAACAATATAGATCCTTTGCCCTTATTCTCGCATTTACTACTTTTGACTATTTCATTTCAGGACAAAACTTCATGGTTCATACTAAATGTACTAATGTTCAAGGCAAAAAGATTAATATTTCAGAGCAATAGCATCGAATATGTGTACATGAATATTCAGGACAATTGAAACATATTCAGAGAATTCGCGTCATATGTCAGAGTACTACAACATGTGGTAATTGTATTTGAAATTGTGTTGACAATTTCAAGGATGTTTTCAAGCAAATTGGTGCTTAAGGTCAGGAATATTCATGTTTTACCTGTAGAAAACCCTCATTTATAAACAAGGAACAGAATACATTGTCTTTGCTAAACATACGGTTATGAGTAGTTATCATAATTTAACCAACAAGGTTACAAATTGGACAACGAAGACAACAAGTAACACCACAAGTACCACCACACCAAGTACAACTTTCAAAACGAAATTTTCTGTTTTGATATTCATAATGTCATTCATTGAAATCGATTGATGCGGGTAAATATTTGGCCGAGAGGTTGTCCCGTGATCTTCAACAACTCTTACGCTTTCAATGGACTCATTGGCTCTAAAATTATAAGCTTGACCATCCACCCATTTGAAGTATTTGCAATCGTGCCCTGCCTAAGGTTAATACAAAATTAAACCAATCAACTAATTAATTCTAAATGAAATCCCAATTGAAAAGCATATTTCGCACGAAATTTCACATTCAACAATACCTTCCATAATGGACAGCCATAGAACTGTTTTCCCGAATTTTGAGTGTGTTTGCAAGTTTGTATTGTTGCAGGGAGGCCATGGAAACATTTTTGAGTTGATGATTCACCAGCTTTCGGCCCTCTCCTCCACGAATTTGAATTGGCAGATGATCTTCCTTGTGTCCAGCCGTTTGTCATCGTAAAATTTCGGCCAAATTTTCGAAGACGGTGTTCCTCTTTCTACTCTGCGCTGTTCTTTGTTTTTCTTCGGTGCAAATTTTCGAATTTGGAGATGCAGTTGTTCTTCCTTGTGTCCAGCTTCGTGCCCTCTCCAGAAGATGATCTTCCTTGTGTCCGTACTAGTTTTTGTTGTTTGTATTAAAGAAAGAGAACTGCACTTGCAGGATTTCAGTCAAAATCTTTTTCTAAATCTTTTTCTTATAGAAGGATTTCAGTCAAAAAATTTCAAATTGTTGCAACCGTATACAAATCTTGACCTGACGTCATCCAAATCCTTCTTCCAATTAAGTCTTCTAGGGTAAGTTTTCAGGTTATCACTTAATTATGTATTTCCAATGAGTTTTTTTTAAAGGTAAAATAATATAATGAGATTAGTTTTTGTTATTTAAACAAATTAACGGGGCCAATTTTATTTAATATATTTGATTATCAATAAAAATAATCAAAAATTTTCAATGAAAATAATTAGTATTATTGAATAAAATAATTAATAGTATTCAATTATATAATGAGATTAGCTTTTCCCAGGCTCTGTAGCAAGGTTCTTAAAAAAACTTCGATGCTCTCACTTGCTTCTCTACATACTCAAAATTTGGCCTGACAACGTAGTTATAAGCCTTGCAAACAACCATATGTCGACTGACGATTAATGCTTGTTCTGTTTCTGAGATATGTAGTTTTCAGGGCTTATTGTTTGTCTGACTCGCGCGTCAGGTCATATTGAAGTCGGATAAATAACAACATAGATAGTTTTACCTTTTCGGGTTTCTCAGGAATTATAAACATTTTTACAGTACGTATTCAGGTTTGTCAGGTAACATTGAAATAAGTGAGTTCGTTTCAAATTTGTATCCGATTTGACCCCTCTTAATTTCCCTAAACACCCATACTTGCCCAAATCTTTTCTACCAAGTCTCTTCAAATACTCACCGGTCCATTACCAAAGTTCTCTACCAAGAATCTCAAAACACTCCCACGCTGTCTACCAAGGTGCTTCAAAAACTCCCACGTTCTTTTGTTAACTCAAATACTCCCACTTTCCCAAATACTCCCACTCCCACGTTCTTCAAATACTCCCTCTCTATACTCTAAATTCATGGCGGGGAGAACATCACTTTGTCACTGGGACATACTTTGAAGTAAATGAACTGCTTCAATCTGCCGGGAAGTGAAGGATCATGTTGGAGGCCGGAAGATGACCGAGGCCGATTTTCAGGAGTACAATCGCAACATTGTGGCCAGAGATTTGGAGTTGGTAAGTTTAGTTAAGGATTTGCGCCGCCTGAGGCAGGAGCTTGCTGCTGTGAGTCCGGAAGGGGCTCAGACCGAAGAAGAAAAGGCCGGATCAAGCTCAAGCTTAGACTGGTAAGGCTTTTCTTGTATATTTTCTTCCTATGTGCAAGGGACGTGCCTAAGATGCTTAATTTTGTTTTTGCAGATTGAATGGGACACCACCTTCACTGAGCTCAACATAAAAAGGGTGTTGGACCATGCTCAGTCGCTGGAGGGAAAGCTGAAGTCCCCATATCTATCTTGATGGGATAATGTTTTCATAACAGGGTAGTTTCTGAGTGTATGTGGATAAGTGTTTTTAATGTATGAACTTTGCAATGCTAGTTTTTTTGTTATTTTGTGTGTGGGAATGCCATGCCAAGGGCACGTTTTTTGTAAAGTTGAACAACGTAATATAATGATTGTGTTTATAAGGTTTATACCATGTTGGAGTTTTACAGGACGTATTGTGAATTTACAGGTCGTGTTTATGTATTAGGTTTGTCAGTACAACTTCGCACCTGATTCTAGGGTTCTTATGAATAATTTATAGACTTCGCAACTGAAATGGTTTCGCAGATGTTTGTCAGACCATGTTAGAGTTTTACAGGACGTATTGTGGCTTTACAGGTCGTTTATGTATTAGGTTTTCCTTTGTCAGACCATGTTAGCGTTTTACAGGACGTATTGTGGCTTTACAGGTCATTTTATGTACTAGGTTTTCCTCGAGCAAATGAGTATGTCAGGACATATACGTTGTTTTACAGGGTGTTATAGAGTCTTATGGTTTCTCCTTGTGAGGAGTTTAACACTGACTGATGCTGAGAAGTAATCAACTCTTAAGCAAAGATGATGACAGGACAAAATGCAACGTTTGCAGAGAACCTGAGAACTTTGTCAGTACAACTTCGCACCTGATTCTAGGGTTGCTGAAGGTTCAAGATGACAAGTAAATCTTAAGCAAAAGCTTTAATTTATCTAGTTTGTATATCATCCAAAAGGGAGCCCCACAAAAAAGAGGTGTGTTTACGACTATATAGACTTAAACCATACATCTTTTCACTGAAACACCCAACAACAACATTTACTAGCATAAACACCCAAAAACACCAACATGGTGACAATTCTAAACATACCTAAACTAACCCATTCTCTTCCTATAATCCTTCGTCAGTCCTTCTCCTCCTACAGTACTGCTTGTTGTGGCCTTGGTTGCCGCAATACGAACACCGCCTCTTCCTAGTATAGTTCCCCTCCCACGTCGCCCTGTATCGGTTAATTCGTGGCCTTCCAGGAGGACGTTTTACATTTGGTGGACAGCATGGAATGGATGACACGGCTTCAGGAATTGACCATCGGCCTGTGGGAGGAACAAGATGCACAGTTTCCTTGTACACTTCTCTCACGCACTCGTTCTTGAACATGGGATGGACGAGATCAGTGAGTCGCACTCCCCTATCACTTGCAACCGCTATGGCATGAGCACAAGGAACTTTATCAATCTGGAACATGTTACAATCACATGTACGAGCATTAAGGTTCACCGAGTATCTACAAGTTCCTACCATGACCTCCGCTTCAAACTGGCTTAGTCTTCGAACACTCATCTTTGCTGCCCTTCTGTAGTTCACCTCTACCAGCGTGTACACAGAGGGTGACAAGTATTGGTCCCAGTTTGAGGCCGCTTCCTTCTTTGACAAAACCATTTAGAAATGGTCTCAACAATCGCATCAAACAGAGCAAGAATAGGCCACTGACGCTGTGTTTTCCACAAGCCATTAAGACACTCGGCGTTGTTGCTTGTCATGATGTTAAACCTGTTCCCATGAAAATGCGCTCTCGCCCAGTTTTCAACTCCAGCTTCTTTTAGATATTGACCAATCTTTGGAGATGCAGCTGTTATTTGAGCAAACTGATGATTGAACTCAGCTACTGTGTAAGCATGAGCAGCTTTTTTGAATATGCCGAAGAGGTCTTGCCTACCAAACTTCCTCTTGAAGTTTTGGTATATGTGATATATGCAATATCCATGCTTGGCAAAACGATAGCTATTTCTCAGACCCTTCCCAATGCTAAGATGACGATCAGACACGAAATACAACTCGGGATGATCAGGAACAACAAGCCTCAATTCACTGAAGAAAAATGACCATGCATCATCGTTCTCACTATTAACAACGGCAACAACAAGTGGATATATTTGGCCGTTTCCATCTTGTGCCGTTGCCAAAAGAAGTATCCCCTTGAACTTGGCTGTGAGGTGAGTGCCATCAACTGATATTACCTACACACGCAGAACTATTTTCTCAGATGTTGCCCTGACAAGATATGTATAAGCTTTGAAACTACGTTATATAGCCTGACAAATGATGCATGTTCTGTTTGTCACATATGCAGTCATATAGTAGATTTACCTGACAAAATGACTATATTTCCTGACGTAACAACATCACGACTGAATACTTACCTTTTTCAGATGTGGCGCTGCCCTTATCCATGGACCTAAAGTCCAGAAGACGTACTTGAAGCGTTGATCAGCATCTCTGACTATTCTCGTGTATGTTCCCGGATTACATTTGTAACATGTGCATGTAAGAGTACATTGCCTTGTAGCTATCCACAGCTGTGTACCATGTCCTGGGCGAAGACCCGCGCTCGATTGGCTTTGTAGTAGCTTGTCCTTATTCCATGCTGTAACATGAAATCCTGAATTTCTGAAGCAAGTAGGCCTTTACGGCCGTTTAAAAACCTGAGATGTAACGAAGTGAATCTATAGATGCATTCATATTGGCCTTTGATCACAAAAACTGTTCAAATGCAAGAAAAACATACTTGTGAAGTACTTTATCGGCAATCAGCCGAGAAGTTGCTCCTTTGTGATGATTGTGGTTTACTCTCATGCCACAGGTATGATCCGCAACATATTGTCGCACCATAAACAACGACGTTTTTCGATACAATGAGCCACGGCACAAAAAGTGCATTTGTCGTCAACGCACTCAACATCATAATTGGACTTATCGGACCTCTTCACACGCATCTCATAGAAGTTTTCCATTGCCAGGGAGAAGAGTGCAGCTTTGAACTCTTCCTTAGAATTGAAGAGCTGAGCAACCTTCATTGTGGATATGAGGACTTGTTTTCACTTGTTTCCTCATCTTCAACTAACATTTCCATCTCCGCTGGATAGTACCTCTTTTCAATCTCTCTAAGCATGTCTTCATCAACATCAATCTCTTCTTCTTTATCCGCTCTATTTGCTCCTCGTTCTGTGTTCCCTCAATGCCATTTATTTCTTCCCACACATCATCTAGACCAACAGTATTCACATCATCACCTGAAGCATACCCTAAACCATCCCCACCATCAACACGATCATCATCACCTGATTGATAATTGCCCCCGTAGTCAAAGCCATCTTCTATTTCATCCTCCAAATAATCTCCACTGTTGGCATAATCAGTCATTTTCTCCTTTCCTTTGTTTCTTGATGTAGCAGCTTCAATGTCCTCATCATCGCTACTCAATGATATAATGTCTTCCAGTATCATGGGACAATTTCTCTTGTCTTTCCCCCTCACTTCATCCCTTTTTAATCCTTAACTCTGCTTCGTTGTCAGCTTCAATAATTTCATCAATCGACCTGACATCAGTGTATAGTGCTCTGTCTTTTGAAAAAACGACCTGAAAAAGTCTCTATTATCTTCGCTCTGAGTTGGTGGTGGAGCTGTTGGAGAAGGAAGAGTACGATGTTCAGCCCTTTCACTTCGAATCTCTTCCTTCTTTAAAAGGTTGGTGTACAACTCAATATTCCACTCTGATGAATTTCTCCACAGTTGTTCAAGAACTTGAACGCATCAAGATCGTCGTCATCATTATAAAGATGGGTGGAAGTTCTGGTTTATTTTCATAAGCGTATTGCACAAACAACTTTTCTTCATCAAATGGATTCTTCTCAGTCCACTTGTTGCGCAGTGTAGCCAAGTCCATGTCAGGGGAAAGCAACATGGCTTTCACTGTTCTATCACCCTCATACAACCACCTTTTCCTTGTGTTTCCATTCTCCACCACTGATGAACTTCACATACACTAGTTTCGTACCTACAAATAAAGAAGGTTTTTGAACTTCACGTATACAGACGGGGAAAAACGATTGTTTTTTCAGGAGAGTTTACTCACCCATTCAAGCTGTAATTGCATGCGTCAGGTGTTAAATAGCAGGTGTGCAATATCTCACGTGGAATAAGTCCTACAGTCAGGCTGCTTTGAAGCTCTCCAGGAATATTCAGGGATACTTTTCAGGGGAGCTATGCTGGAGGGATTAAAGGTTGAAGGAGGCCAGTTTTCTTTTGGAGGGAAACTTGCCCGCCAATTTTAATGAGGAGGAATTTAGTCACACTTCAAAGAAGCAGAAAATAGCTAGGTTGATGTGATGGGTCTGTCACCGACCGGCGGCTTCAAAGTCATTAAGGAGAGATTAACCATTTCTTTTATATTTTTTGAGAAAATATTAGCCAACTTTTATGGATTTTCTATTTAAAAGAAAAGATAAATTTGACCCTTAAAAATAGCAAAAGTATCACAATCCGTACAAAATTCTGATATTCTTGCAATACTTTTCAAAATCTTGGTTTTTTGCAAGTGGCTTTCCAAATCTGTATATTTGCTAATGCGCC